>CM056838.1:4050000-5375000 GCA_029853015.1 Chelidonichthys spinosus | reverse complement strand
GTAGTAGAGAGAGAGGGGAGAGAGACATAGAGAGAGAGAGAGGATACCTGAGTGCAGCCACCACTCGCTTCATTGCGTCACGAAGCACCGTTTTGACCGACAGGTCGAGGGGTCCGACGGCCACTCGCAAAAGCTCTCCAATGCGCTCCAGAGGCTGCCCGTCGGTTGCCATGGTGACTGCCAGCTCATGTACTTTTGACTTCTCGGACCGGGAGAGATCATAAAGTTCACTGTAAGGCTGGAATACATAAAACAAAACAAAGAATGATGGTGTGTTTGAGCTGATAGCGAGAATATTTCATGTGGAAAAAGACAAAAAAAATCACTTTTTCCATCAATTGGAGACACACTTATAGCACGGTGAGAGGAAGTGAGTGAAAGAGGTGCAGCGTGGTGGAGTTTGATATTGAGGGCTCGGTTCTCTGGAGGTATTAACACAGAAGGGGGGCACTGCTTAGCTTTGCTGGTTTAATAAATAAATAAAAAAAGGGTTCCCTCCTGTTTCAAAGATAGTGAAAGCAGTGCGACAGGTCTGGAAGAAGCTGGATGGATGCAGAGAGCTGCCAGTAATGCGTAGCTAGTAACACAACGTGCTGTCGTCTGCCGGGGGAACGGCAGGAAACAAGGACAGATGCTGCTCCGCCATCTATCATCTTTGGTGTCTCGGGTATCTGAAGATGGAAATCCTTTTAGGAAACAATCTGACGAGTGTTTAAATCAAACCCAGCATAAGCAGTAGCGTTCGTTGGATTCCCCGTTCGGCTCCGAGCCGAGGCATTGACATTCTCGGCGTGACGTCAAACGCAATCAGTGTCGGCGCTGGATTCAGACAAGGGGCGCCCCCCTTGTCCCCTCTCAATTTTTTATTCTAGATTGGCAGGATATTGATATTCATGATACATGGACATGATATATTCATGATATATGATGATCATATTATATTCACAGATAGAATAGCTGGAGGAGTGACTCCGATGCACCTTGAAGCCGAGTTTGAGACCAGATATATAGATCTGGAGGCGCAGGCTTGGAGGAAGTACCCACGCCTCGAGATGAGAGGCTTAAATGTAAGCTCTCAATACGTCCCAATACAAACACCCTTTCTTATTGGTCCCAACCAACAACCTCAATGTGCCCAGTTTGAATCCAGTCAGGCTGCAAGTTATTCCCCATCCCTCTCCCCTCATTCACTGTTATCCATCAAGTGCTCATTTCATTTATGTATTTATTGAAAGGACAGTGCCAGCACGCTAATTCTTCAACTGTAGTCCTTTGGCAAGATGTCATACTGCTGAGAAACCTGAGTAAATACAGTGATAGCAATATAAAATAGATATTAGAGAGGAAGATATGAGCTGTTTAACTCCATAATTCTCGATCCAAGCAGCTTACGACACATAACTAACTACTAATGCCCTCAGAAATGACTTAAAACACGCCATCTTCTCATTATAATCATCTGAATCGTGTGTTTTCAGGTAAATAACCACTGATCGTGACAGTAACAACTTCTAAAAGATAACTTTTAAGAATTCTGGATCTTCTCTGTCCAACTGTACAAACACCTAATGCTGTGATACCTTTTTAATTGGCCTACATTCTCCATTTCAGACACGTACGTCTGGCTGTTAATGTAAAAGCTTAATGTCAAGCTTTGTGTTGCTATCGGATAAAGGCCAAACATGCCCCACAGATAGCCGGGGAAGGCTCCGTTCTGCAGCGCCGTGAAGGCTCCGCAGGAATTGATTTATCGTACCTAATATCAAACGAACACGGGGACGTTCTAATGCACGACGTCTACATAATATCTGCAGCGTGTTATCTGCCGTCTGGCCTCCTGGCAGGTCAAGGCACCGCGGTGGATTCCTCTCTCCGGTCCGCTATTATTCCCAGCAGCCGGTCACGTACGCTTGATGAACGACCACGGTGCACCCAAACAGAGCTTACATGGCTCCTTCTATCTATCTTTCTCTATCCTCCTGCCCTTTCCTGGTTCTTATATCCTTTGTATATAATCACTTCCTGCACCAGTGTGAGCGAATACACTGTATAGGTTGGACTGTGTGTGTGTGTGTGTGTGTGTGCTCCTGTGACTTTAGCATCGACTTTGCCTTCTTATGCTTATATCTTCTTCACTATAATGGAGGATAATATGCTTTTAAACACAGATAAATAACTGGCTAAACCTTATAAACTTCTCATGGTCGCACCTCTCTGACCTTAATTTTGTGTACACACACATGCAGCCGCAGGCAGGTGAGTGGGGGAAGTCAATGTGACTTTGCTTAATAACATACAGCTAAGTGTACGTACTGTATATACAGCCATATGGCAGGGCTCATTGTCAAACGGCAGCCTGTAGATTTACATGAATAGATCCTTGACTGGCGCCGGTGAGGCTGGGATTAATCACACGTCCCTTGTAGATGTACCTTATCATGTTGATAAGCTTCACCCAAAGTAAGATTTGTGCCCTTTTGTTCATAAAATAAGTTACTAGAATTTCACATATGGCCCGTGGATTAATACGTTTCAAAATGAAGTGCAGTGTATCATCAAGTTCATCCAACTAACGGAGCGACGTCTCTTTCAGGTGTCACTTTCCAAGCAATTTCCAATGCGTTTTCCTACACAAAGCCGCCAGATTAAGCCACATAGACTTTAAAACGACCTACCGTTTAAGCTTTAAACTGATAACTCCACATAGTGTATGCTTAAGCACCGTGACGAATCACGAGTTCGGGTGTCAACGCGACTTGACACACCACTTTTTGCACTCATCATTCCCCACGAACAGAAAGAGGATGGTATAGCTTTAAATATAATTTTAAAGTGTCAGACGGATATACCTGGTGGTCTTCTTTCAGCGACAGAATGAAGGCATGGCTCAGAGTGTCCAAGTGGGCCTGTGACTGCTGCAGGTGTGCCAGCGCCTCATCAAAAGTCATCCCCGCTGGGCTCGTGCCTTCCTGCTCCCCGCTGCCTTCGCCGCCTCTCTTCCTGCTCTTCTCGCCCAGCAGGCGGAGGGCTCTGGCGGCTCGTTTTATCACCTCCGACCTCGTCTGGATGCTCAGCTGGAGACGGAATAGGATGCATGGATGGAGGGAACAGAATGGGGGGAGGAGTGGGAAAGCAAATTGGGGTGAGGGTCAAATTGGAGGCAGAGAGGGAAAGACGGGTGCACATGTTACGTATTTAATTTCAAACTAAACGCGTTGACGAGGCAGGTATAACCCCACGTGTACGCGCCACAATATTACCGGTGTGTGTTTGAGGGGTGTGTGGAGGAGCGAGATGGATCATGGCTGCCAGCCTGCTATAATTGATTCTATTCAGTGAGAGTTCCCCATTCACGGGGAGAGGAGAGAGGGTCTCTGGCTGGAGGAGGTTTTATTCCCCTTGCATGGAAGCATACGGGCACAGACATGCACCGCACACTTCAAAATCATCCCTCTTCACATTTCCACCTACCGCCGCCCGCCACACACTCAGACACATGCTCCTGCGTCCGCTAGATACCTTAACGGAGCCCGACAGCACAGGACAGGGTGATCACGCAAATCCAGTTTCCCGACAAACACGTGGCATTTTCTTTTCCGGCATTATGGATGGAATGAGATTCAAGCACTCGCAACAAAACATCAGTCAAAGCTTTGGGCAAGGTTTGAAAACAGGCTGGAGGTTGAGCTTCCCACTAAAGAGGCTAGCTCGGATCGATATTTCAGAGGGAAGGAGGGGGGATGCCACACTCGGTTTCCTTTCGAAATGTAGGTAAGATGAGCCCCAGTCATCCATCTCTCCCCTTTGGCATTGTAGGATATGGATCAATCCATTGTGGGGGGGGCAATGGGGATGTGAAAGGTCAGATGCATCCCAAACAGTGAGAAGGGCTGGTTTTTCTCTGTGAGGGTTCAAAAAGGAGAGAAAAAAGGAAGGTGAGGGGAAGGAAGAGGGAGCAGTGGGATTCCAAAGGGTAATCTGCATGCTTAAAAAGCACAGTAGGAAAACAGTGCCTGCTGGGAATTGGTGTTTAATTGGCTCTGAAGTAGAGGGATCAATTATCTCCCTTGGAGTGTCTGGGAAAGAGAGGGTGCGTAAGACCAAAATGGAAGAAAAAGGAAAGGTCTGGAGTGGGGGGTTGGCAGTGTGCCAGCAGGGAGAGGAGAAACAGAGAATCAGTGGGTTACTGTTGATAAGGTGCACTGGGGCCCTTTAAGTACCCTGCAAGACAATTTTTCAGAGCGCTGTAATTATGTGGCTGAAATTTTTTCGCGCAATTTTATAATTTCTTTGATGAATTATGACCGGCGACGGTGCTTTGAGGTGGATGTGAACAGAATGGTATATTTAAAATTAGGAAAAAAAAGGGGCTTATGACTTTCCAACTATTGAGCCGTGGGGGACGAGAGACGACTGGTCAGACGATGAAGAGAGCCGAGGGATGACGATGACACTGACTGGATATTTCCCTATAATATTTCCTTTTTAGACAATATCTTGTGCGTTTGGCTGCCGGGAACCAGCTACCTTCGCTGCTGCAATTACAACTTGTCCGTCTGCCAAACTCCCACCCGTTCCTGTCTGAGCCTCCTTCACACTGTGCTGGGTCAAAATATTTCTCCTTACTGTCTGGCACAGAACTCTTATGAAATAGATGTATTTTAGAGTGTCTGCTGCTGCTTAACGCTCCTGATCCAGGCTTACATGTTCGGCTGCGTCTGGTGAGAAGGTGATGTCATCCAGGAAGCGGACGGCGTCTGCAGGGAGCAGCCTGTCCAGGTATTTGCCGCAGGTGTCGTACGCATGGAGGTAGTCCTGGTCGCTTAGCGGGGGTCTCTTCAGCAGCTGGGGGTCTCCTTTCCAAAACACCTTCTGCAGCCACGCTGCGTGGACCGCACTGGGGGAGAGCGTGGTCCCTCCGCCGCCAGGCACCGGCAGCCGGTGAGCAAGCTTGGAGATGGAGAGGACATTCTGACTGGTGAGAACCGGTTGGAGGGTCAACAGCGGATCCAAGGACTCATCAGTCAGCCTCCGGTAGTTCAAACCTGCAGGGGAGATAGTAGAAAATGTAATTGTAACAAAATAAATGTATGGTGACATTCGTGTGTGCCATTTCTAACATAGAAATAATAATAAATACATCCTGATGATGTGATTCACACTACAGCCATCCCTCATACTAATTGTGAACTGCGTATTTATGAGAAAATGTAGAAGTAAAATTGACCATAAAGTTTTTATACGGCCTTATGACTTGGTCACATGACCCACTGTTGTTCAAATGTTCCTTTCTAAATGTATTCATTCAGTAATATGATGATTAAAGAATAAGAACTTTTAGGTTTTATGGATGATTTACAATGTAGACTAATATCAAACATATTCTCTTTTTCTTGCTACTCTTTCTTTGCTGCATTATTTAGGCATCGTGCATAGAAAATGAGCACATATGCATGTATTTGCATATAGGTGGCATTGTGTGAGAAGAACTCGTATTCAAACTGCTTCAGCGTAGCCGACACTTCACCGTTTCATAAAGTGGCACTTTACCGCTGCTCACGTACCAGACGTGCAAACCGTAATTACAGCGATTGGATGTGCAGAGGTTGTTCAATATTCCACGACAGAAAAGTGTGACGAGAAACGCACAGAACAACGTAAATGGTTGACGTGAACAACAAACACAGCGTCTGCCGGAGGCTGCATGCAAATGTGTACAGTCTGTACAAGTCACATCTCCAACCGCTGCAGAGCTCGGCGTGTGTGTGTGTGTGTGTGTGTGTGTGTGTGTGTGTGTGTGTGTGTGTGTGTGTAGGTAGAGAGCAAGTGGCGTGCTCTTGGTCTCCAGCGCTATCAGACAGACACATTACTGTGGCAACACCACAGCCTGTCTGGGCTTTACATATTTAAACACCGGTCTGCCTGTGGGGAGGGCTCTGTCAAGGCTACTTGGGATCCCTCACACACACACACACACACACACACACACACACACACATATATATATATATATATATATATATATATAAAGCTCTGACTGCACGCAAACACTACTTTCAGACAGGCCCAGATGGCAGATAAGAGTTACATGCACTTACACATGTAGTCCATCTCTGTCTCTCCCTTGTCCCACCCACTCTGGTCTCTGCTTTCCCCCCTCCCCCCCCCCAGCAGCATCCCATCCCACTCCTCAGGAGAGCCCCTCTCAGACAGTCACCTGGTACCGCATCTGAAACTGTGATGAATATTGGACACACACCACCTGTCTCTAAAAGTGTCTGTGCGTGTGTGTGTGTGTGTGTTAGCTCACGCTCGTCTGTTAAGGAATGCAAATGAGTCTCTTTGAGAGAATGTGTGTCTTGGAGTTTGAGTTAGGGGAAAAAAAAAAAAAAGAAGAAGAAAAGTGTGTGTGGCCCTGGAGACACCGCGACAGCCTGTGTGTCAATCTCACGACAAGAGTGTGAATGTGTGTATAGTTCCAGCAGACACGCGGTGTTGGTTTGTACGTGCTAATGTCACAAAGTTAGTATATGTGCCATGAGTAGGAATCTGTATGTATAGTACGTGTGAGTGCTAATGTAAGTGGCATTTTCCTCAGATATGCTACCGACTGTTTGATAAACCCTGCAGCTGCAAATGTGGGATTTTGGGGGCTTGGAGCTTGTTTTTCTGCATTTTTCTGCCCCTTTTTTTTTAATTATAGCTGGTCTGGTTTTGTCACTGAACATCCAGTTGCTGTGGACCCTTTTCAACTGCAGACATTTGACCTGCCAAAGCAGGAAAAGCCATCATTAATGTTATTAATTAATGATTACTGCACTCCATGTGGATGAGCCAGTTTCAAGGCTCTGGCATGTTCACTCACAGATAAGGGTTAGGGTCCTTACCCCGATAAAACCTTGCTCATATACACATGGCAACAAATGTCACCATTAACTAAGATTGCATTAAGTCCTCTTTTACATGATTTTTGTGAGTTTTGTGTGACGAGTGAGCTAGAGACATTAGCTACAAACTGTCTTTCCAACCAAACTGCAGCTGTTGAAATCTGCCAGCAACAGTTTCTTTTTTTCATATTTAGAAATCTGCTTTCGTCTACTTCAAAGATGGAAGGAAATCAAAGAGCCGTTGCTTCTAAACTTCCAGTAATTACGTGTCTATTGTAGTGACGTGATACGTTTGTGTGTTGAACTAAAATGTAGCAGCGGCAGTGGGAGCTCAAAGTAAAGGCCATTTGTCTTAGTGGATACAGCAATGCGACAAAGTGTGGACGTGGTCGACTCAAAGGTGTGTGTGTGTGTGTGTGTGTGTGTGTGTGATTTGTGTGTTAAACAGAGACACGTGTCACCGGTAAAAAGCTGCAGTGTTTTCCGGGGTAGAGGGAGGAAGTGAGGCGTGAAAACACAGCTGACACCCGGCCGACCTTTACTGAACTCCATCGACAGGTGACACCACCTCCACCCGCACATAACAAAGTTTGAGCACTCTAGCCGGCCCGTTGAACCGGTGACACGCTACAAGCTGGACATGACGTCCTTGGAGAGAGCGCTGCTGCTGTTCTGCTGCTGCTGTTCTGCTGCTGCTACTGCTACTGCTGCTACTAATGCTGTTCTGCTGCTGCTACTGCTGCTGCTGCTGCTGCTGTTCTGCTGCTGCTGCTGCTGCTGTTCTGCTGCTGCTACTGCTACTGCTGCTACTAATGCTGTTCTGCTGCTGCTACTGCTGCTGCTGCTGCTGCTGTTCTGCTGCTGCTGCTACTGCTGCTGCTGCTGTTCTGCTGCTGCTGCTGCTACTGTTCTGCTGCTGCTACTGCTGCTACTAATGCTGTTCTGTTGCT
The DNA here is from genome assembly GCA_029853015.1 of Chelidonichthys spinosus. Lineage (NCBI taxonomy): Eukaryota > Metazoa > Chordata > Actinopteri > Perciformes > Triglidae > Chelidonichthys > Chelidonichthys spinosus. The sequence continues at coordinate 5,367,163 of CM056838.1, read as the reverse complement.
GCTACTGCTGCTGCTGCTGCTGCTGTTCTGCTGCTGCTACTGCTGCTGCTGCTGCTGCTGCTCTGTTGTTAATGCTGCTGCTACCACTGCTGCTACTGCTGCTGCTGCTGTTCTGCTGCTGCTGCTACTGCTGCTACTAATGCTGTTCTGTTGCTGCTACTGCTGCTGCTGCTGCGTCTGCTGCGTCTGCTGTTCTGCTGCTGCTACTGCTGCTGCTGCTGCTGCTACTGCTGCTACTAATGTTGTTCTGTTGCTGCTACTGCTGCTACTGCTACTGCTGCTGCTGCTGCTGTTCTGCTGCTGCTACTGCTGCTGCTGCTGCTGTTGTTAAAGCTGCTGCTGCTGCTGCTGTTCTGCTGCTGCCGTTGTTAATGCTGCTGCTACCGCTGCTGCTGCTGCTGCTGCTTCCATGGAAACTTAAATGGAAGACTGCCGTGGCGATTATTAGCTTCTCACTGTTTACTGGAAAACAGTTGTTTGTTTGAATCCTGTTGCCTTTCTATTTTATTTGCTTTATTATTTTTTTACACACTAACATATACAACAGCGTTTAAAGGTCCACTGTAGGGAAAAAAAAGAAGAAAAAAAAACGGAGCCGAGAGAGACGTGGGCAATATTCTGAGACAAAAAAGTTGCAAATTTGCTTCTTTAAAACCACCAAATTTGCGATTTTAGCATTTATGCTAGCTAAAATCCCATCAATGTCACATTTACTTTTCTTTATTGTTAGTTTTATTTATATGAGGTTAAATTGTCATCTCATGGGTGTTTGTTGATCGGGCAGTTGAGGTAAATTCTTGCAGTAGCTTTCACTTGTTGTCATAGCAACGGCAAACAGTAAAAAAACATATTCTGTTTACATTATTTATATGTTTGTTTATTTTATTATCTATATTATTCTATTATCTCATATTCATTTATAATTCTTATTATTTATTTATTTAAAACAATGTGCTTTGGCATCACATTTCAAATGTCATGTCAAAAACGCCTTGTGAATTGAATTGAATTGGAAAAAAAGCAGAATGTCATCAGGCATATTTGATTTGTCCCTAAAAATAGGGATGGGTTCCAGGAATGTGCCACAAATTTGGGCATTCAGCCGTTTTCATTTTTGTAAAATTCTACATGACAATCTGTGACTTGAGGTTATCTACCAGCTAGACGGGACGTCAACTTCTGCATGTGAGTCATCAATCATGTCGAGAGGGATGACGCTCCAGCCTTCAACTCAGGGCCTGATTTCTTGACATCAAAGGCTTCTGGCTGATTCTCCACCAGTCATAAAGGTAATTTAATCCTTGGCTCTTTTGTGTGTGTGTGTGTGTGTGTGTGTGTGTGTGTGTGTGTGTGTGTGTGTGTGCCAATTTTCTCTCAGAAACAGCCTTAATATTATGGGTGCTTTTGGTGATTTTGATTAGATTTTTTTCGAAGTGGTGTCATTGTTTAACCCAAGCAAATTAATTCTTTCTTTTATGAAACATGCATAGATTATATAGTATAGGATGAATACATTGTGGGTGAATAAGCAGCGACCCGCATTTGAATAGACTTAATCACATTAAAGATGCAAACTGCATCCATTGGATCCAAGCGGTACATTATTGTGAGAGCAGGCATATTGAACTCAATTGAATCACAGGGTCAGTCCATGCCCTTTCACTCATTCTCAACCGCCTCAGCACATTAATGTGGACCTTGCCTCTCTTATTCTATCTGGCACCTGTATTCACTTTACTGATCATGTGGATCTCTCTTCTTAACAACCCTTTTTAAAGTGTGTATTTTAAAAGTTGGTTTATTAATAGAGTGTATGTGTATGCTATGTGTGATGTCTATGTCTTGAGCTAAGTAAGTAAGTAAGTAAGTAAGTAAGTAAGTAAGGTTAGTACGTAAGGTAAGTAAGTAAGTAAGTAAGGTAAATACGTAAGGTAAGGTAAGGTAAGGTACACTGTAAAAAAAAATCCTAATATTACGGTATATGACTCTAATTTTTTACAGTAGTTTTTCTGTTCTTTGAATATAGTGTACAAAACTGTAAAATTACAGACTTTATCAGTAAATGAACAATCTGCCTGTTATTTTAAGTATTATGACAGTAATGACAAATTACATTTATTTCTCATTTTTTTACAGAAAAATACTATATTAATTATACATGATCTTTCCGTTTTCTTAAATTAAATACAAATGTACGTAAAATGACAGTAATTCTCTATAATTAAATATGCAACTTGTAATAAAAAGGTTTATGTCCATAAAAACAAACAAACACTTTGCTCTGTAATTTTACAGTAAATCTTATTATTTTCACATTTGCATGTAATTATACATTCAACCTGCAATTAAATATGTAGCTTGTTATTTGAAGGGTTATTTCCATACTAACAATTTAATGTTTTTCTCTGTAATTTTAAGGTAAATCTTATTAGTTTTAGATTTATGTGCACTTTTACATTCAAACTCTGTAATTAAATATGTAGCTCATTATATTAAGATTTATGTCTATACTAACGTTTTTCTCTGTAAGGTTAAGGTAAATCTTATTAGTTCACTAGTACTATGTGGTATGTATAAAAGTACTTGTATAGACTTTGGATTAGACTAGATAGTATTAGACTAGTGAGTACTTTAATATTCAAACTGTAATTCTGGATATAATGGCAATGATTCTAACAAAAATACGTACAGGTCAGGCTGTCTGTGAGAGAGAGAGAGAGAGAGAGAGAGAGAGAGAGAGAGAGAGAGAGAGAGAGAGAGAGAGAGAGAGAGAGAGATACTTATGTAATTAAACATATACCCGCCTACAAATAAAAATAAATAAACATTTATTTTCTTTATCATCTTTTCCTGATAAAGAAAAAGATACCACGCTGATACAATTGCTATTGGCTGTCTTGCCATGTTGCTTTGAATATGATTGGTTGACGTCATCACGAAAACTGGCCAATGACAACTGTGCGCGCTTTCTTTTTGAAAATACGTCAGTTTGAATGGGTACGCACTGGCAGTCGTGCACTAGTGACTACCTGACCACTAACGTATTACCTGGATTATTACCTGGACTATTTTACATCTGCTCGCCATGTTTTCATTTGGAGCGAATCTGAGTTGTGGGATTTCAACGGAGAACAGAAACGTGGAGTATGGACACAGTTGAAGGGTCAGACGGATCTGTTTGGTCAGCTATTACTTGGACTTCACTTTATAACTGCTGTATCAGGTGAGAATTCATTTCCCTTCCCTTTGTAAAATCATAACCTAACGCAGTGTTTGTGTTCATTCCCTTAATGTACAGTGATGGTCTTGTCAAACTGTTAGCTAACCGTTAACTAATGTTATCGTATAGTCGTAGGTGATTAACGTTATTTTCGGTCAGCACCGAAATGTGTTTCTGAAAACATTTTATGCGAGAAATAAGCGATGCAGTTGCTTTATTTGAGATCGACAACGGTCAGTTTAAAAGATTTTCGACAGCTTGCGGGAGGCGGCGCCCCGTCTCTCAAAACTCGCCGCGACGCGAAGCCATTGCACGGCAAACACACAGTGTAGTGTAGCGCTGTGTCCATTTATTCAACTCAAGCATTATTCAAGAACAGCAATAAGGTTTGTGACATTCAGATAGCACCATACAGCTTCACTTCTACTGGAAACGTCAGCACTGACGTCAACCTGACCACTGAAGTAAACAATCATACTGGGATCGCTAGCTCCACAGCTAGCGAGCTACCTCTGCTAGCATGAATGTTTATCCAGTGTTACTGTTGACTTAAGTGCTGACGTTTCCAGTACAAGTGAATATCGCTGCTTCCTGCTCGCTCCCGTTCGCGTCGTCACTTCTTGTCCGCGTATTTTTTTGGGAAAAAGTACGGATATCCATACCGAACACCACAGCTAACTTGCGACCATGAACGTCAAGTACTAACAGCGTCCCTCTCATGAGTCTGACTCAATGACCCGCCTCCCCAGCCCCTGCAATTGGCCAGCACGTTTGTTCGTTGATTGGATTGGTTGAATTGTATCGATAAACCGAGATAGGAATAATAGAGGGATGGCCACTCCGACGTAAAAAACAAGACCCAAATAAAACAAACCGTTTCCAGGCCAGGGCAGGTACGGCATATCTACGGGCAAAAAAAAAAGACTCTGGATCAACTAATAATAATAAAAAAATAAATAAAATCCTTTTTGTAGTAAGGACTTTTCAGTGGATCTTACTTTGTCCTTTCTCCCTCCCCCAGGTGCACCAAAGATCCATCTGATTACTGGCAATTTGGAGGAGGATTCTTCTTGATCTGCTACATTGCACTGTCACCTCTGGTACAGATTAATAGACCTTTTGTGTTATGTTTTGATTTTATTTGATAATACACTGTACATTTAAGGTTAAATTAAGAGGACTAAATAGGCTAAATTAAGACTGTAATGCATGTGCACAAATACTACAAATATTATTGGAACTACAGAGAACCCAGGGACAGGAGAACATTGTGGACAACAATATAAAACTGAATTGGAAAATACAAGCTAAAAAACAACTGACAACAACCCCCTCAGCCCAGCAGCTCTCCACCTGTTTCAAAAGTGAAACGCCATCGCCTTGTCATGATAGCTATCAGACAAGATAGACACATGGAGAAATTACATTTTTAGTATTTCAATTCTTCCTTGGGGGTCTCTGAAGAACTGTTTGTGAATAATTGGTTGATATTGTAAATTTACAACTCAATACATTAAATAAAGGGGTTTTAGAATCAATATTGGTGTGTATTTTATCTATAATTAAGTTTCGCGACCTACTTTAATTGAAACAGTGAAAACCTTTAGATGTATCGGTTTGGAATTTCCTAAGTATGTTTTGAGTTGAGGATATTTCACAATAATATTTTACATAATGTTTTCAGTCAGTACAGTAGTTAAAATATTCAATGTATTACATTAAACCTGTAATATTACAAAAACTGAATCATTAAATATTTAGCATGTAACACACTTATTGAAGGTGTTTGATTGCTAAAAAAAATATAGGAAAAATATGTAGAATAGTGGTATTTTTATGCAGAATGAAAATGTTACTTAATCTGAATTAGATGTATTATTATAGATATTTTACTTTAATTTTACGGTTTTTGGTTGGCAGCCGAAGCTGACAGTCATTGACCGTTTTTTTACATTTTTTTTTTCTTACAGTGCATTAAAAGGTACAAGGTATCTAAGACCTAAGAAACGATAAAACAAATGTTTTCTATTAAAAGTTCCAACACAACCATTTAACCACAATTTGTTCTTGTTTGGCAGCCATAGCTGCCAGTCATTTGACTGTTTTTAAGGTATTTATAACTGTTATTAAAGGTGTTTGATTGTAATAATTTAGGAAAAATCTGTAGAATAATGGTATTTTTCGGCAGAACTTTTAGTATTGTCATTTTATTAAAGGTGTTTGATCATTAAACAATAGGAAAAATCTGTAAAATAACAGTATTTTCTGCAGATCTTTTAGCATTTTCCCTTTATTAAAGGTGTTTGATTGTAGTAATTTAGGAAAATTCTGTAAAATAACAGTATTTTTCTGCAGATCTTTTAGCATTGTCACTTTATTAAAGGTGTTTGATCCTAAAAATTTAAGAAAAATCTGTAAAATAAAAGTATTTTCCTGCCAATCTTTTAGCATTTTCACTTTATTGAAGGTGTTTGATTGTAGTAATTTAGGAAACTTCTGTAAAATAACAGTATTTTTCTGCAGATCTTTTAGCATTGTCACTTTATTAAAGGTGTTTGATCATAAAAATTGAGGAAAAATCTGTAAAATAAAAGTATTTTCCTGCAGAACTTATAGCATTTTCACTTTATTAAAGGTGTTTGATCATAAAAATTGAGGAAAAATCTGTAATATAACGGTATTTTCCTGCGGAACATTTAATGAAATTTTCTGTAATAATAATGTTTTTGCACTTTATTTGAATTAGGGTATTTTACTTTAATTTTACAGTTTTTGGTTGGCAGCCGTAGCTGACAGTCATTGACCGTTTTTTTACATTTTTTTTTTCTTACAGTGTAAGGTAAGGTAGTAAGTAAGGAAGGTAAGTAAGTAAGGAAGGTAAGTAAGTAAGTAAGGTAAGTACGTAAGGTAAGGTAAAGTAGTAAGTAAGTAAGATAAGGTAAATACGTAAGGTAAGTAAGTAAGTAAGGTTAGTAAGTAAGGTAAGTAAGTAAGTAAGATAAGGTAAATACGTAAGGTAAGTAAGTAAGTAAGGTTAGTAAGTAAGTAAGTTAGTAAGGTAAATACGTGAGGTAAGGTAAGGTAAGGTAGTAAGTAAGGTAAGTAAGTAAGGTAAGTACGTAAGGTAAGGTAAAGTAGTAAGTAAGTAAGGTAAGTATGGTAAGGTAAGTAACGTAAGTAAAGTAAGTAAGTAAGGTAAGTAAGTAAAGTAAGTAAGGTAAGTAAAGTAAGTAAGTTAAGTAAGTAAGTTAAGTAAGTAAGTAAAGTAAGTAAGTAAGTAAAGTAAGTAAGTAAGGTAAGTAAAGTAAGGTAAGTAAAGTAAGTTAAGTAAGTAAGTAAGTAAAGTAAGGTAAGTTAAGTAAGTAAGTAAGTAAAATAAGTTAAGTAAGTAAAGTAAGTAAATTCAGTCAGTCTCTATCAATCGATCAATCCATCCATCCATCCATCAATGCATCCATTTGCCTTCCATGTAAACCACCTACTAATAATTCTTAACTGTTGTTCCATATTACGGAGGAAACTCACCGTTGGCGACGGCTCGGAGCTTCTTGAGCAGTTTGACGTGGGACTCCGGCTTGATGGCGGTGGTGACGTAGGGCTCACAGCCTGCAGCGTCCAGTAAGGTGTAGTAGTAGAGCAGCCGGCCCTGGTCGCTGCCCTCCACGGTGGGCAGGACGTATTTGGTCATGTGACTGTAGAAGGCCTCGGGGTTACACTTCAACGTGTCAAACAGACCGAGGGAGTCGCTCCGGGATTCAATGTCCTTGGTGGAAAGGCTGAAATAAAGGAGAATAAAACCATGACTGTATGTACCTGGACATTTTGAATGTTTCTGCAAGGAAGCGATAAACACACAACTATGATACAGTTAAAAACTTGTTTTACATGCTGTTGTAAATTAGTCTTCTTTGTGTAAAAATACCCATCGGTACATATGACGTGAAACACTTAACAGTACGTTCCTGGCATCTGAAACAGCGGTTTGTTTGAAAAACAAAAACAAATTAAGATCTAAGTCGTTCACATAAGCAGCCATAATCACCGTAGCTGAAAAAAAGATAAGCGAAAACAGCAACGCTGACAAGAATATCCAGCAAAAAAAAAAAAAAACATTTAAAATCAAAGGAGGAAGACAACCACTGTAGACTATTTGGTAGTGCAATAACAGCGCTGATCTGCAGGCTTATCACCAAAGATACAGTCCCTCAAAAAAAAAAAAAAGATGAGGTTTTCATAGATTACCACGGAGAATACGTTTAAGAACTTTATCAGCTCTGACATATAAAAATGGGGACAAATTGTGCAAAAAGAAAAAGAAGGAAATGCTTGAAAGTGGATAACATCTGCGTGTTATAAATTTGTTCAACCCAAACTTTGCTTTTCAAAAGCAAGCGTCACCGTGGGGAAAAAGTTAACATCGGCAGGTGGACAGCCAAAACACCGGAGAGAGGGGAAGCGGAAATAATTAAATCACCTCCGAGGACCGCAAACAAAAAATATTAAGATGCAAAAGGCAAAAGGAAAGCCAGTTGCCGGCTGTCACCGAGGGGCTCTGAGCAATCACCGGCTGAGCGGGAGTCGTGTGTGTCTGTTTATCTGTTTGAGCGGGACGACATCAAAGAGGACAATGCCTCCTTCGGGTTCTCCATCCGGGCTCACAGGGAGGCGTTCACTTAATGAAAAAAACATGGAGGGAGCTGACAATAAGCTCAATAATGCAAATAACATTAATCATCTTCACAACAGGGGGGGGGGCTCTAATGCGACCGGGAGTGGAAACAGCAACGACCGACCTTAAGTAAAGACACTGCTCCCCCCTCTCTTCCCCGAGCACACAGCCCCAATCACAGTCTGATGTTTCATTATTTAATCGCATTAGCTCCAAAGTGACTGAAAGCACCAAGGCAAGAGAACAATTGCAACAACATGTCCCGGTAGGATTGTTAAAAGTTTCCCTTGGCAGGCGGACACCGGGCAGACATGCAGTACACGCACAGCTGTGGAGGATGCCAGCGTTTGATTCTCAAAGCCGGGTCGTCATCTCATCTTTGCCTTTCTTCTCCATCCAGCGATGAAAAGGAAGTGTGGCGCCTCTCTCTCATGCCAAAGTTGTGGGTACCTGCTACACAACGCAGCTCCAACGCCGTATCTCCGCTGTGTTGTAAAATCAGGAGCTCCTCATTACGTTCTTCCCTCGTTAGTTTTCAAAAAGCCGGAGCAAAGGAGCAATTTAATACGGCGAGTATTCGACTCCCTCTCCTTCCCCATCCGACATTAACCAGATTCTGTTTCTTGTCTCGACAAAACGGGCTTCTTATATTCTTAAATTCAGAGGCATATTTGATCGTCAGAATCAAACTCCACAGGGAGGCTTTGGCTGAGTAGTGTTGATTATTCAGCACTTCCTTGTTGTGTAAATTCATGATCTGAACTGCTCATTTATTAACAAAGGACTGTCCAGCAGGGGGTTGAGGAAGTGTGTTTGTGCTTTTCAGGAGAATGGCACTCAACAATTTGACTTGATTACAGCTGATTCAGTATTTTAATTATTTGCTTACTAACTGGCTATTTTGGGGGGAATTAAACATTTTATTATCAGCTTTTGAATTAGTGTGGCAAGCTTTTATAGTTTCCATTACTTCATCCAGCAGATTAAGAGTATTAAAGAAGCTTTAGCATTTCGTTTTTCTGTTCATCTGATGAGGAATGTAAGTTAGTTGGCAACCTCTGGGTCTGAAAAGTGAAGCCAACGCAGAAGTGCCTAAAACTTGCGTTATTTCTAATGACCAGCAGGGGGTGACTCCTTTGCTTGAAAGTCAAATTATATAAAAGTCTATGAGAAAACGGCCATAACACTCATTCCTTTAATTAGCATAAACACTGAAAACTCAATAACTCATTACAGTCAAGAAATTGATTAATATATGAAACATAATTTCCAAATACGATCTTAAACAAAGTGGTATTTGGCAGTTAGAAACCTAAACCTGTCGATTCCGTGAGAAACACCCCACTGTTTTGTATTACACTAATATTGTGTATTGAGTATAATACTGAACCACAGTGATGCAGTTTCCTCATACTTTATAGATTTCCTAGAAGATCAAAATGCACAATATGCAGCATGGCAGGAAAAGAACCACCCCATTAAGATAAAACGGCTAAGAGGTGAAGCTGCAGTGAGGGAAGGAAAGAGGGGGAACTCTGCTGTGGCCAGAGTGGCTGCAGTTCACAATGTTCTTTCAGTATTGACAGAATTTGCATTCCACAAGGTCCCCGGAAGGTTAAATGACTGGTGAAGACAGAACAAAGTAGAAGTAAGGCTCAGAATGGATTTTCTAAAAAGGAAATGGCTTTGGGTTAATTGAGGGGTCTTTGCAGCCAGTATTTGGATTCTGTAGAGTTTAACTATCCTTCATGAGGTGCTTTATGTTGGTCGAGGGCAATATCAACTTAAGTTCTGCCACCGACAGTGTTATAGGCTATATTACAGGCTTATGCACACAACATAAGCCTTCTAGACTCCTAAGATCTTCTGAGACCAATTGGAGTAAAGTCCAATCACAGGAAAGCATCATTTAATCACGATGCAACAAATAGCTGGAATAAACTTCCTGAAGATGTAAGACTCCAACTCCGACAACTTTTAAAACTAGACTGAAAACTTGTTCACCATAGCTTTCTGCTAAATTTTTTAATGTCTCCACTGTTTTTTTATTGTCCATTATATTGCAAATGTCTTTTATTTTATTTGTCTTTCTGTAATACATTTTAATTTTGCCTTTATTTTCATTTAATTCTACTTTATTCTATGACATGTTACGATGTGAAACACTTTGAGTCTGCCTTGTGTATGAAAGGTGCGATACAAATAAAAGTTGCCTTGGCTATATAGTGTTTTCATTATAGCAACATTGTGACTGTATGGTGCAACATTGCCAGTGTTGATGTATTTTGAACGTGTGATTGCCAGACGAGGCCGCCAGATGTGCTCGTACAGAATTCAAAAGGTGTCCTCGCCTTCTCTGAGGATTCCTCATTAGGCTCAAAGCAAAAAAAAAAAAAAAAAAAAAACACATCTTCAAGCGTGCGTGAGACGAGAAGATTATTTATTTATGATCCGCGGTCAGAAGCTGCTGGCGGCAGGCAGGAACAGAAATGAGGAAGCTTGTCGTTTGAAATGTCAAACGGGATGTTTGTTTGGATCGGTTGCCTATCGACTGATGTGGAACACATTTATTTTCCCCATTCATTTATTCGTCAACCCGATCTTAAAAGGTGAAGACCCGAAACAACAAATCTAGCAGAATGAGCCGCCATCAGCGATGTCACAAGCCGGGATGGGACAATTTTAAAAAATCTGCCAAAAGTTAATATTAAGTGCACCAAAAAAAAAGCCAATGCCAAACCGAGATTGTGTACAAACTGAACTGGCAGGTGATAACCGAGTAAAACGTCAACACCCTTTCTTTCTTTCTTTTTTTTTTTTTTTTGGAAGGTCATTTAAATGATTTAACAGCTGTCATTATGTTGTCAATAAAACTAGCTGAAATTCATGTCCCTAAAGAGCCCGGCGTGCATCTACAAAGCCCAACACGCGGCCAGAACAGCTGACGACGGCGGTGTTTAGCAGCGCATTGATTCCTCCGAAGCGTTTATTCTGTGTTAATAGGACTGTGTCAGGGACACTCTGGCTCTATCATCCATCTCCTCTTCCTCCATCTATCTCCCCACACACACACACACACACACAGTCACTGGTATTTCTCTACTTAATGATCTTCCTCTTCATCCTGCCTTTTGTTAACACTTAATGATGAATACTCAGCAGCTTTATCTGCTCATTTGACTTCACTACAAGTGCATTTGTGCACGTTTCCATATGTCACCCTTTGATCATATTATTACCATATATGTTTATTTTTCTGCAATGGACTGGCGACCTTTTCAGGGTCAACCCTGCCTTCGTCCAATGACAGCTGGGATCGGCTCCAGCCCCCCCACGTCCCTGAATACAGGATAAGAGGTGGATGGATTGATGGATGGATGTTTAATTTTCTCCCAGTGCTGCAGATCTCTATACCTTACAATTCCATCGTACCTAATATTAATAATGCAAGACTGTTAAGGTTGCTCTTCTGAAATGCAATGTAATATTGAATTCTAATTGAAATAAACAGAATCCACCTGGATAGTTTTTCTAAAATGACTCATAAGCTTCATTTATTTTGTAAAAACCTCGATTCAGGTTCTATTTCATGAGTGCGGTTTTCTCTGTCTGCTCCCATAGAGTTCGTACAGGAGGATTTGGGAAGCTGCCCGGGTGCTCGTCCATCTCCACGTGGAAACTTCCCCCCCTTGATGGAGCCTCTGTGTCTGCCAAGCGGACCCCTGAAGGTAGTCCAGAACGCTGCTGCCTCCCTGGGGGACAACCTCCCAACATCACTCCTCTTATACTCTCACTACAGGAGGCTTGTTGCTGCTCGCATCCAGGTCCAGATGCCGGTGCCAGTCTACAGGGTGCCTCCAAACTATGATTGCTGGAGAGGATGGGGCTGGACCCGCTCATATGGACTTGATCCCGGGGCGCAGTACTGTAGCCGTCTGCTGCTACCCAACAGGATGAGTCAAAGAACGTATTTACCCACAGGGATCAATACGATTTAAAATTCCATCTTCTCCCACCCCTGCTTCTGTCTCCTCGCATCTTTTCCTTTAACTTTCCCCTCATCTGCTCTATTTATAACGGCCCCGCGTCTATCCATCCGATAAATCAATATGCATATCGCAGATGCTTCTCGTCAAGATTATATATTCTTCACACATTTGTCATGATGTTGAGATTTTGGTAAGAGCTCACACACACACACACACACACACACCCGGCAGCGGGTTTGAAGAAGGTATAGGGTGTAATTTATCGTTAAGTGGAGTCCATAAAGCATTTCCCTTATATCAGAATGCGACGGGGGATATTTATCAAGTTAGCACGCGCTGCAAAAGGCATTCTATTAAAACAAGGAAAGGTGCCGAGCTAGTCATATCTATAGTGTGAAGTCAGAGAGCAAATAAATTATGGAAATAGACCGACGCATTCACATCCTCGAAAATACAAGCACACACACATATTCACAACATGTCTGATATCCTCTGGGGAATATTATGCTTTTTATGTAGGCGAGTTTTGTCATAAATCAGAGGGTGTGTTGCTACTCAAATTCACTTTTTTTTTTTCATTTCATTTTTCAGACTATTAACCGCAGAACGGACAAGGACCGGTGCATGTACTCGCCTCAATAGATGTGGGAACACCAGCAATATATTTTTCTTGATCAAAACACATTTAGGGAGCATTTTGGAGCTCACGTTGGCAGACTGAATATTTCAAAGTGATGAGATGGAAAAAGCTCAGGGAGACGGTAATGCAACGGTGTTTGTTTTTTTTAGTTTTTTTAGTGTGCATGTATGCATTTACCCGCTGTCTGTGAAGAGGAACTCGAGGTGAGTCATGTAGACCTCCCACAGGGGAACGCTGTAGCGCTTAGCCAGAGACAGAGCGATTCTGTACACGTCGTCCTCCAGTGTCCTACACACACACACACACACACACACACATACACACACACACACGATCAGATTTCATCACATTCAAGAAGAAAGAGCCATCACTCCCACATATGTGATTAATGCAAAACTGCAGACTAAATACAGCAAACCCACTATGTGTGTGCTTATTATGAACTCTAGATCAGAGATCTTCAACAGGGGGTCTGGGACCCCATATGGGGTCTGCAGAGTTACAGCAGGGGGTCCCCAAAATGATTTGATCCCTTTTTTCTTTCTTTCCAAAATCTCAAATATGTCAAAATACAATTAATACAACATCTAAAAAGCAAAATATCTCATGTAATAAGCAAATATAAATGTAAAAATAAATAAATAAATATAGAATTACAATATGTTCTATAAAGATATGAATCTGTCAACAATTATTATTTTAATGGCTTAGCACCGTATACATACATCATTATAAAGTACCTTTATACATGGCACTATAAGCTGCACTACACATTATTATTGGCCCAGTATAATAAGCACACAGTCTGAAAACACTTGGCCTGAAAAGCGTTGACCTCTGCTCTCGTTTAGTCATTTAGCTGAGGAAATATGGTGATGACGGTATATTCCTTTAAGCCTTTCTTACTCCGTGAGGCCGAGGATGGTCTCCTTCTTGTAGTCGCCGTCGGAGCTGAAGCGCTGGACGTCCACGCCGCGGCCCAGCCCCTGCAGCACCTGGGCCTGGGTGAAGTCCCGCAGGCGCTCGTTGTACACGTGCAGCTGGCCGATCAGCTTCTGCAGCTCCTCCGGCCAATCCGAATACGCGGACACATGCTGTGTGACCAATCGAATCAGCTCCTTCGGGTCAGCCTAATGAAAAAGGGGGGGGGAATAAATCTAATGTTTACACACAAAACAGCCACTGAATGCGCTCAATTTCACGCTTGTAGCCTCACAGGGCAAAAAAAAGGGATATGAAGCGGGACATTTATGTTAAAAGCCACATTTGGAAAATCCTAAAAATGACTTTACTGTAACGCAGACTACTCTGAATAAAAGAAAATAAAATTGGTCTTGCAAATCCCTGCTTCTTTGCTGTAGGGGAGCAACATACTGGTGCTGATTTCAAAAACTTAAATTGCTATAATTCCTGCCAGCTTACCATTTGCCAAATAATACATTTGTTCCAGTCCATTCCATTGAAACCTCCAGCATCCCCTTTTCATACAACTAAAATGTTTTGCCAAACTGCGACACATTTAGAATGTTAAACCTGTGAAATGATCAAAGGACAAATTGAGTCAAAACTATTTCATTCAAAACAGCCTCTCCGTTTTATTAATTCCCGTGAAATTCACTGGAATAAATATTGAAAATAAAATGTACTGCATTCACAATGCGTCTAAAGATTAATCTTTTTATTTTTTAGATCGATTTGGAGTTGAAAAAACGATATTGTATTAGGCGGTAAAGTATCGCGATATATTGCCGTATCGATATTTTTACCCACCCCTTATCATAGAAATCATTAAACCATTGGAAAACCAATGAGAAGCCATGTGGCAACCTTTTTGAAATATGCTATTTATATTTACTTCATGCCCACAAAAGTGTTCCATCTTCCATTCATTCAAGCACTCAACACAGCAGCGGTCATTGCAGACGCACCTGTCAGAGATCTGCCCTCTACTGTGTGTACCTTTCTAGTTAAACACTTTTGTTATTTTGTCGCGGTGAATCGATGAAGCCATTTTCAAACAGCGCCGTCATTTAAAAAAGAAAAAAATCAGTGGACGAATCTAGAAGACAAACTACCCTGACCTCACTTTTATAGCTTGAAATGTTGCTTCCAAGAAAACCGACTGCATCACTCATGTTGGATCAGGCAACTCAATATGTGGCTTATTTTCCCCCCACGCGCCTGGAAAATATGGGCAAATGTACCAGGAACCATAATTGCTACTGTGATTCAGGCCTAGGTGGAATTTGAAGGTGGATACACATTTGTGATTGAGAATGTCGGTAGGTGAATGTTGGATCTCTCCCGCCACCTCTGTTCTAATTAAATCAGCCCCCGAATTTGTTATTTTTTTTGGCTTCTTATGTGCCGTCGCCCAGCAGGATGAGATGGTTTATTTGTTGATCTGATTTGCATAACGTAATTACGGCTGCTGGAAATGTGAGCATGAAAACAGAGGTGTGTTTGTGTTTGTTTGTGTGTGTGTGTGTGTGTATCCTTAGATGTGGCCTTAGCGGCAGTCGTGGTGGCAGATTCACAGTTCAAAAGCAGGACAGGTAGGAGGTAGAAAAAGCTGAATATTAAAAGTGTAGAGTCAGAGGGAGGGTAAGCCAACAGATTGAAGGAGGAAAGTAATGGAGGGGAGTGAGGAGAGGGAAGAACGGCATTTTTTAATGCTGGCATAATTTAGGGAAGACGTTTTCAGACAAGGAGAGATGACACACAAAGGAGAACATAGGGGAGAGAGAAGAAAGTCTGCCAGAGCTGTGATGGACAGGCCGATGTTTGAAGAACTTTATTGAAATAAGTCTTTCATGACGAAATCCTGTTTGCATTCGCTCTCTCTCACTCGGTTATTCATCTACAATACTTTGTCCTTTTTGCTTATCTGGATTATATCTTCCGTGACCTCTTCAAATATTCGTTTTTCTCGAATCTCCCTCCTCTCTCTCCCTCTTTCTATTAACTATCCTTTGCAATCCCATTTCGCCTTCAAATTAAGCTGAGGCAACATTAATTCCGTATTTCTCTTTATCTTATATAATTACAGCATATTTAGTTTCAAAGTATCTTAAAAAACACTTATATTCATTCTTTAAAAAGGGATCTTTGGTATAAACTGTATGCCAAGTTTAATTGCATGAGGCAGCGTGTGATGTTGAACAGCTGGGAGGAAGCCAACTTTCCCCAACTCTCCTTTAAGCGATTCCACCGCTGCTACAGGCTCTGTGCTCCTTCCTGTGATGCTGCTTAAGATGGAGCAGCGTAAAAATAAAAAAATAAATAAAATCAACGTCTTGGTTTTCAAATCGTTTCATCCACGCTCGCTCTCATTTCACTCTTAATTTCCCATGTTATCATCAGTCGCAAGTTACCCCGCACGCATCAAAACCCCCTTTGCCTTTTTTGCAAACGCCGTCTGCTTAAACGTGTGAAGTGAAGTAGCGTTACAGTTGTGACGGTCAATTTTTATTTTTGTGATCAACTAAATCTTAATGCGTTCGTTTCCCTTTTTAACGACCTGCTGTTTCGCCTGTGGATGCCAGCGCCGTGTTAATCGTTCAAAGGCTGCTAATACTATGAAATGATATATGAATATGAACACGTTATATATGAAAAGACGGATTCGACTCGTCATTTCAGTAATTTGTCCACGTAGCATGTAAGCGAAAAATCTACAGCCACACGAAGAACGACGGGAGGCTGTAAACGGTGCTTTGAGTGAAATGCTAACATCAGCATGCTAACGTCTTCATAATAGCTATAGCACAACGTGATACAAGTATAATGTTGATCATGTCTATCATCTTAAAAGGTGCTATATTGGATATTCAGAGCAGAGGGATGGCCTCCGCATGGCTCTCAACATGGCAACACGGCTGATCCGGCGGCTCTCAGCTAACGGTGCTAATAGCAGCAGCAACGCAAACAATGGCAACAATGCGGGAACCAGAAATTCCGTAGTGACGCATTTGCTCAGAATGACGTAAACAACCATAACCACCGTATGACTGCAGCACACACTCACACTCACAGCACTAGAAAGCACAAGGCCAACTCGCAAAGTCTTCAAATCATTTCACGGCAATCCATGTGGTTTAGATATTGTCGAGGGACCAATGAAGTCCTTAAAATTCAACATCTGGGAACCAGATCAATTCAACACGTAGATTTGAAGATATTTCACTCAATAGAAGATCCATTAGGCCTGCTGGGAAGATAAAAGTCGGGGGATCAAAGTTGTGAGGATTCTCAGGCTGTCCTGTCATGAATACCATTTCCGTGGAGCTCAATACTAATCAACAGCGAGTATTCGGAGGTCTGGCCGTGGGGGGTCGGGGGGACTCCAGCTGCAGGGCGGGACCACCGTGACCGGAGACCTCTCAGTTAGCATTCAGCACCGACTTGTGGGATTTAAGTCTCTGCCGTCTCTGGGCATTACACCTCATCTTCTCGGCTGAAAGTGTGTGTGGAATGCAGCCTGCGGAGGCTTCCCACAGCCCTCTCGGCCCAAGCCCTGCATGGGTTTGTTCTCCGACAGAAGCAGCAGTAATGAGGGGACCGGCTTGGCTCGTCTCCCTGACATGACCCAGGGAGGACTCAGCCAGACATTTCTCCATTCTTGGCTGAGATGGATAGTGGTGCACATGTATTTTGGTTTAATTAAAGAATCCTGTTATTCTACAGTATTGTCATTTGTATGTTGTGCATTGAATAAGAAGCATTTTCTCAAAAGCCCAACAAACAAATAACCGAATGAATAATGACTAATAAATATGTGGGTCCAGTCCTATATTCCTCCTCTGAGGAGTTTGAATATCTGTACCAAATGTCACAAAAATCATGAGATAGTCTTTGAGTTAGGATTCATCCTCTGGGGACCACGAATGTCTGTACAAAAGCGTCATGGCAACAGATGTCCAGTAGTTGCTGGAATATCATGTTTCACTGCTGGTTTGAAAAAAAAAAAATGCTTTTTTCTCATCAGTCCGACGATGCAAAAAAAGGCTCAATTCAAATTCAGTGAGCAAGAGTGTAATAATCAAAAACATTCAAATGTGTTTTCATTTAGATCCTCACACACACACACACACACACACACAAACACAGACAAACATTGTCTCTCTGTGTGGTGAGGATCATATCGAGGTTATCGGGGAAACAGACATGCCTTTCCTCTCTCGTGTGCAAGTTACTAATGATCCTAATGAGTTATGTTTATGTCGAGCCTAACACTTATACAGTCAGTGGCCTCATTAGCACTAATTCTGCAAATGGTGTATAAAGTATGTGCAGATAATTAGGAGGAAAGCACGGGGGAGAGAGACTAATTCTAAAGGCATGATCACTCAATAAACAGGCTCGGTGGCACCCGGGCTTCATAATGCACCATGAAGGGGACTGATCACAAGCGGGGCCACAAGCCTGCCAAGAATACTGCAGCGACAGAAGCAAGAGGAGCCCCGGTGCATCTAATCAAAAAGGTTTAGAGACTACTTAGTCTCAAAACCTTCCCAGTCAACTGCAACAGTGCATTAAGAGTGCATATTTGTCTAATGGGGCCCTTTTCTGCAGCTACTCTGCTCCACAGGGCTCCCATGGGTAAAATATGGACTGCTAATGATTGTGGTACAAGGGTGCAATTTGTACAAGTGCACAATTTGTACAAAAAAAAGGGGGGGAGGGGAAGTGAAGTCATTGAGTTTGAGGTGCTTTTCTATGATGGCGTTCAGTCTAATTCATTATTCCGATCAATCCAACAAACAGGGGAGTTGGGCACAGTGGTCCGGCACGTCCAAGGTCAGCTCCGTCCAGCAGCTTGAATCGGCAATGACCATGAATCTAAAATGACCACAGGCGACGCAAAATGTCACTGGATGTAAGCAAAGTGCTGTTTTTTTTTTTTTGTTTTGTTTTTTTCTCTCTCCATTTGATCTCGCTATGCCATTAGGGAGACACTTTCATCTTTGCTTTTATTACAATTTTTGGCGAAGTAAGTGCTTTAGTAAACTTTATTTTTCCAGTCTGGGAAACGTAACACTGTGTCCACACTGTTTAGATTCCCTTCAGGTGAAATCAAGAAACTCATTTGTATGTTTAATAAAAAGGTAAAAAAGATACATTATTCCCAATTTGCCGACTCCATCTGAGCATGCGAAGCGAAATTAATGCATCTCACGAGAATTTGTGGGCTTTTATTATAAAAAGGGAAACGTCGTAATGAGATACTCGAGGAGCTTAACGTTTTTTGTTTTTTTTTCCTCGGATGAATTACTCCGCAGTCGTTCTCCGTGTGTCTGTAGCATAATTACGTATGCTTTAAATGCACGTTTGCACGTGGGCACCGAGAGTGTGAGTGATCAATACGCAATGAGAGAATGAACCGCAGGCGAAGAAAAGAAAAACAATCTCTTTACTCAGCACATTGCCATACAGAGGCTGCACTATGCATGGTATACACACACAGTGACATCTACAGGTAAACAGTCCTAAACACCAACATAAACAGCCAATTTCGCAATACCCTGCAAACACCACCAGCAGAATGATTACGCAAACGAGCGCTTTAGTTGGTATAGTATAATGAAAACTTGGGGAGAGCCAACAACTGGAAAGGAGCTCATTATGCCTTTGGGGAGTAATGGAAAGCCAGCATCCGTGTCATTGGGCCTGGGTTCTGCCCCGTCATGCCTGGGAGCCGTAATCATACGGGGAAAGTTACAGTTAAAGCCTCTGAAAGTCAATAGTGGGCCACAGAATCTTCCGAGAGGCAAACGCTGTACGTTAACGTCCTCTGTGAGCGATGGAGAGCATCTATGTCCCCCAGCTCCTCTTAATACGACACAGAAAGGAGACCTTTCAAAGATCTTGTGCTCCCAGCAATGTTTTTTTCCCCATGATCAAATTTTCAATGTATGTTTGCCTGGGTCAATATGTTCAAATCACCCAATTACAGCTAATATGATGTTCTATACTCCTGAAAAGCCTCAAAGTTGCAGATAAGACGGTATTCTTCCTCGACATCGATGCATGCATCTCCACGGAGGCTGAATGGATTTCAATCATCTCTCTTTGTTCTAAAGGAAATACAACTTAACAAGACTGGATAGTTTTGTTCACTCGATTAAAAGAAGCTATAATTAAATAAAACGCACACAGGCAAACAAGCATCACCGCTACAGGACTGAAGTATTCAGAGCTGAGAGATGTTAAGTAACTCTGGGACGACTGGCTTATTTTTCCCCACAGTCTGAATAAATATGCAAAATGTGACTGAATCAGCCTCAAGTTAACCACCAATTTTGTTCAATGTTCTGGGTGTATATTTGGGAATATATTTAAATAGCATTTGAGGGATTAAAGTGAAGTAAGAAGAGAGGTAGAAGGAAAAGGGAACGACCGTTTTAAATTAAAGGATCGCTTTCAATTTATTACCACTTCTCAACATTGTACCCACCAAAGGATTACTGAGATCTGGGAATGTGGAGGAAAAAGAAAGAAGAAAAAAAAAAAAAGAAATCTGGCAGTAAAACATGAGCAGTCAGAAGATCAGACCAGTCGCGAAGAAGTAATGTGTTTTCCGAAGATTATCCAATTTGGAGGTAAAAGCGAATGTGAATGTCAAAAAGAATCGTTGCACAGGAAATGCATTAGAAAAGTGCAGAGAATATAATAGTGTCTCCTCAAACAAGTATGTTTGGCTAACCTGGAGGTCTGTTTCAAACCTGTATGATCATCTCACGGCTCGTGTGTTTCTTGCCTTCCTTTAAGCTGGAAACATTCCAAGAAATAGCTATTAAGCTGGTGATGGAGCAAAACTAATAAAAACAAGTAATGTAAGGTTCTAGGTTCCTTTCTGAGGGTTGGTTCCCCTCCATAGTCTGAATACTTGCATGCATGGTACTCTATGTTACTATAGCGACTGGCCTCACAACGTGATTGGTCCCTGGGGTGCACCGTGGCTGCCCACTGCTGCTAAACAGTTGCAGTACAGTAGGAGGGTCAAACCCAGAAAACTAATGTCCCCACAGGGTCCATGAATGTGCTGGACAGTGCATTTTCAACATCAATATATTGTTGTCAATGTAACCGGGAAGCATAGCTATAATTCAACGATAAATCCATACAGGCTGAGGTTGCTGTTCCCTTATTTTGAGAGGCAAGAGGAAGATTAAAACATAAAGACTGTGAAATAAACCATTAGCATATCATTTTAGAAAATATTTTTCTCTCTTCTTTGGAAAAAAAAAATCCATGATTGAAGACTAAATTGCTGTTCTCCCTTAAGGCTGGATCTCTTCCATCTATTTAATATAATCCAATCTCCCCAAGGGAGGACGTCCTCTCCTTGGGGTCTTTACCAATCAACAAGCACAATCCAATATCGACATCAATTGGCCCCAACGATGATTTCCAAATGTCAACTTCAATTCACTACCACTCCACCAAGTACAGTACACGACAAACTGGCATTAAAGAGACAGTAGCCGGATACAAACCCTCACTCTACAACTGGTCTTTATGTTCTTGCCTCTCAAAATAAGGGAGCAGAAGCCTCAGCCTCTATGGATTTATAGTTGACTTATGCTATATTGATGTACTGTTCCATAAATGTCCTCAAAATCAAACTGCCAACTCCTTTCTTCACAGCCTTGTGTTGTCACATCAAACATCTAATAAGGGGATCATTGAAATGGAATGGTGTAACAATGATGATTTAAAGGTGGAATGTGTTTTTTTTAAAGCATAAATGTCAAGATAGTGTAGGGAATCCTTATGTATATGAGCTTAGATAGATCAGAACAGCATGATTGATGCATTGTTAAATCACTCCTAAAGGTTCATCTGTTACCGCTCGAGTCAAGAGCAGGACGGCCTACATTTACCACGGCGCCAGAGTTTTATTACATGTGACATTTATGAATATGTATGCATCGTATGTGTGTTTAACCGTGACTTCTATCGCGTATAATATGCGTTTTATGCCCTGGGGGATTTATTTTTATTGTCTAAATTGTTTTAATATGATACAGCACAGACTGAAAGACTCATTTAATGAATTCTTTCTTTCACCTCAAGTTTCAATGTGTTTTTTTTGTCACGGGCGGCGTCATCCCCGAGACCTTTATGTCTACAGAACAGTGAAGAAACAGACTGTTGATTGAGGCTTCAAACACCTCGAACAAAAACCCTCAGAGAGTTGTGTTCCCGTCTGCAAGTGAACGACTTTGGCGTCTCGAGTGTGTTATTGCTTCGGTGTGAAATTATGCGATAGAGACAAGAGAAAGCTGAGAGAGCGTGAGAGTCGTCGGGACGCGGCGTTACGGCTCTCCAAGTGGCGATTGGGAAACACTTGTCGACGGCTTGACGCGGCGCAACACACGAGACTGCACTTCCCACCGTCGCACGCAAACAAATCCAACACTACAAAAGCATGCAGACATGTAAGCCTGCATTTAGGCATACATAATACAGAAAAGTAGAGAAAAATCATGCCCCTCCAGCCTCATTTGCAATGCAAAGTAAGCACATGTGCGAAATGTTGATATGTGCACCCTGTCATACATATCTGCAATTAAATATCACACGGCGTACAGCGTGTGCCTTTAAAAGATAAGAGAAAAGCGGGAGTGGTGAAGAAAGCACAAGAGATATATAGAAAGTATGAGATAGTATTGTGGACTGAGAGGCCCCGAGATTTGACAGGAGCGAGACAGGTCTATGGGGGAGGGAAATAATTTGAACGGTGAAGGGAAAAAAAGATAGCAGATAGAGCAACATAATGTGGACAGAAAGAAGAGACACATAACAACAGAACTGTCATGCCGACAAAGCAATTCATTAAACTGACTGAGAGAAGAAAATGAGGAAAAGGAGAAAATATAGGGAGCACACACTGGGGGGAGGAGAAAAAAATCCAGGAATAACAAAAAAAATAAATAAAAATCTCTGTATGTGGTGAATGAGGAGAAAGAAACACGGGTGGAATGGTTGAAAGGTTTTTCTTCCCGCTCAATGTTACGGTAAAAGTTGCCGCCACCTCATCAATAAGAGCTGAGTGAAGGTAAGACCTGGGACACGACGATAACAAGCACACACTCTGGTAGAGCACACTACAGAGGAACATATATATATATATATATATATATATATATATATATATATATATATATATATAAAAAGTCAAGGGAATGACAGATAAAAAAAATAGTAAATTAGCTACAGTTGAAGGTAAATGCGTGTAGAGCAGAGGAGGAAAAGTGGTATTTAGTTTAAGTTAATGGACTTGAAGTTCACTTTAGGAAGGAGGTTTGGGAGCGATGACTGCCATTAGGGTTGCAGGAAGGATGCACGTGTGTGTGTGTGTGTGTGTGTGTGTGTGTGTGTTATGTTGCACAGTCGTGACTTTGGATGTCAACTGGGATTCACTTATCCACTTCTTCGGCTGGCCTCTTTACCTCTTACGTTCTTTTATTTCAACATTTTTACCTCCCCTCCTTCCACCTAGGCTAAAACCCATGAGAGCCAGAGTCCACTCAAGGAAAAGGTCAGAATCATTTCTTCTTTAACTCTCCACTTCCTCCACCCCCCTGGCACTCCTGCAGCCACTCTCCTCTTCCTCCCACTTGTTCTAATCTATTTCTCACGTCGTGAGAAGAAAAGGAACATACAGCAACGTGACCTGCGTGTGGGGCAAATCTTTCTGAAAACAAAATGTTCCGTCAGGATGCCACCTTATGTGACAAATCCATCTAATTTGCATTTTACACTCACATTTCCTATAACCCAAAGAGTCTAACAGCCAGTGAATTATGCAAAAATGTATGTCTGCTTTAATTAAGACATCTGGGGAAATAAAAATTAATGTCTACATATATTAACACAAACACGCAAACACAAACAGAAGGATGGATACATATTCAAAAGGGGTTGGATTAAAGCATGAGTAACTGGATTACTACGCTGATGAGGAAAAGGATAATTATAGGGTTTTTTTTCACGGTTTGTTTCATTATGATGCCTTTTGTTTTTCCCACTTTGCCACAAACAATGATCTGCATTCATGAAGCCAAACGGTGTTTAAGCAACATTAAAAAGTCACCTTTCAAATCAATAGACCTTCATTATAAATTCTACTGGTGATCCCAGCTTGTCCAAGACAACCAAGTGTGTCAAAATGTGTATGTAAGTGAGTATATATTGTCAGAAAATGCGGAATCTGATGACTTTGACAACCTTAATGTTAATTGAAAGCAAAAATGAATGTCTTTTCTCAACCACGAGATGAAAATATGGTCATAAATAAGCACAAATATTATTAGGCTGGTCCAGACTGGCCATGGACAGACAGACGAATGCACGCACACAAACACAAACCAATCATAATCTCCTCCTAGGTTTATGCCCGCCGGTGATAATAAAAAGATAAATCATTCCTGGTCTCTGTGACATTGACTTTAAAACTCCCAACACTGATCTTATCAAAAAGCGACACGCACCCACCTGCGTGCTTTTGCTCCGCTAGTTCCTCCAGCATCCCGATGCTAAAGGACCTGAACCGAGGGTGACACAGCGTTTTGCTGCGGTGCTCCCTGGCTGTGAACCGCGCCGACTAAAGAGCTCAATTCTGCACCGAGCCTCTCACGATTCAAGAAAAACTTCCTCAAAACCCATCTGCTCGAAAATAAAAAAGATAAATCTCCGTGTGATAAATGGCTGCTGCTTTTTAAATCTTCCAATTTCATCGCTTAGTCATGCTTAAGATATCTGTGATTTTGTGTAAGGCAGGCGATGCACAGAAATCTCTATCAAGCATCGTTTGTGTCAGTTTCACAGTGGAGAAGACGGCACCCACACACGTCATTGGTATTCCATGCTAACCTGGTAGAGGGTGTGCTTCTTGTCCTTGATGCAGGGGATGAGGAGCGAGTAGATCTGCAGGGAGTAGTAGTAGGCAGCCAGCTGGAGCGACAGTGCAGAGTGGCACTGTTTCTCGAAACACATGTTGGCGTCCAGCACCTGCAACGATGGAAAGGATGGATACGATAAAGACGCTGGTGGTGGTGGGAGAAGGAATCCAGGACTTAATTCACGGAGATAAAACAAATCTTCGGTTCAGTTCATGTCAAAATCATATTAAAGCCCAGAAAGAATTGTGCAATTAAGCGTCACATTAGCGGAGGGTTTAAAAAAGCAGTTATGAAGAGTGCGCCAATAGTTGAGCCTCCTTTGTACCTCAAAAGTGCGATCGCTCAGCAGAAAACTAATAACCTCAACAAAACCAACAGGCTGTTCTGTCTTATATTTCATTTTCTCACCTATCGAAACACACATTGCCATGTTGACGTTAATAGTACGTGTGAATGCTGATGGACTTGAGAGAGACGTGAAACTATAGTATGTTATCTACGACATGGATGTATGAAGAAACCCATTGTGATCTTTTAAATGCGACACACTGATGATGCAAACTTACACAATTATTCCTCTCAAAGTTGAGGAATATGGACTCCCTCAGTCTCTTAGATTTTCACTCACTGTTTGGATGCATGTCTAAAATAAAGCTCCTTTCGTGTGTGTGTGTGTGTGTGTGTGTGTGTGTGTGTGTGTGTCCAACTACCTGAGGCAGGGCCAGTAAGTAGGACAGAGCCAGCATCATGTCCCTGGGAAACGCATCGTTGGCCAGCTGCAGCAAAACTAGAAAAGGATGGAGGGATGGAGGACAGAGGGAGGGGGAGAAGAAGAGAGAGAGAGAGAGAGAGAGAGAGAGAGAGAGAGAGAGAGAGAGAGGGGAAGAAAAGACTTTAACTAAAGCATTGAGGATTAACAACCAACCCTCCCCTCTTGGACGCGTTTCATCCCCACGTTTGTTGAATACGGATGACAATGGCTGTCAGAACACACCTCTCTGTGGGCCAGACAAAAGGGAGTGAAGGTAAAAATAGAGAAAGAGGAGTAGAAAAATAGGGGGAAACAAAGTCAAGAAGCATCATTAAAAATCCCCCAAGAGTTTCTGGGATTCTATCCATCTACTCGCCGGGCTGTTGCAGGGGACGTCTGTGCGTTTGCATGCGCTGTGTACAAAACGTCCGTCGGTTGTTGTGTATGCACGTGCGTAGGTGTGCGTGTGCGGTGTCCTGCACAGCGAGTATTCATTATTCAAAGACTAAGTACACGCTCACTTCTAATAAGTGCTCTCCAGATGAGCCCAAACTTCGTCTAAGTGCACTTTAAAGTTGAATCCTCCGAATGCCGAATTAGCCGATGCATATCGACTGCGAGGACAGACGGAGGAGTTTGATTAGAAGAATCGCCAAATGATCTGGTCTGGACTCGTCCGTTTGGCCGAGCAGGTCGCATCGACTGTGAACGAGCAGTTTGGGACTAAAGGTCAGGACTTCAATCAATGCAAATTGTAAACTTTTTGCACAGAAAAAGATAAATAACAAAAATAAAAGACTTTGAAATGCTCCTCCCAGTTATGGAGAAGAAGAACAGTTTGTTGCAATCACTCAAACGTTTCCTCAAGCTACACCACGCTCAGCTGTGATGACTTGGAATGTTCTGCAGCTGGGAATTGCTCTTCCATTTACTTCCAGCATTGCATTGTGGGACAAAAGTAGGCATCAACACACTCGAAAGTTGAACAATCAAGCATGTTCAGAATGCATATTGACTGATTTGAACACAAAGGCTTCGGGAAATGTTCCCATGTTTTCATTCTAATTCACACTATTGGATAACGTCAAGGCTTTGTTAAACACCCACTTGTATTCAAAATATTATACTTTAAGGGGTTTATTTAATATTATATATATTATTTGATTTAGGGGTTATAATTTATGTTTATTTAAAACTCCTATTGAGGGGTGAATTTGCATGCAAATGCCGTCAAACCTTTCATTTATAACAGTGAATGCAGCGACGACTAATCTCCACCAGGACAGAGGCCGAATAAAAGAACAGCAAAAAGGATAAATAATAATTATATCACCTGCCGAAATATGGTTATTTGCGTTTTAATATTTACGTGACAAATTACAGACGACCTCCGCAATTATGACACATTTCTGCAGGTCCAAAATGTATACTGGACCCGTACGACTGGGGTTTAATGCATACTGAGAAACTGCTTAGAGTTGCTATGTAATATGGAACTGGGACAAAGTTCCGGTGTCCCTGAGGCTGATGGGATTTGGAGTCTAGATGGAGCTCCGGGCACAGGGATGGACTGCTGGCCTCAAGGTTACAACAGGAAAAAACACGCACACACACACACACACCATTATGATTCAGTGTAGATGAACACCAAAGTCTGTAAACACACAGGCTCTCTTATTTAATCACTCACTGACTCATGATGAGGAAACGGGGGTTAGAGCAGAGAGAAGCGGCGGCAGACAGAATCACTTTGTAGTCTCAGACCCGAGGAGAACAAAAGCCTGCGTTGGTGATAAGAGCCTGAGACAAAATGGAAACGACAGAGTGGAGAAAAGTGGAGCACGGACACATGGGAGAACAGGGGGGGGGACTAAAGGGAAGAGCCGTATACTCTCAAACTACATGCACGCAAATATTCATGTGTACAGGCCGGTCCCCGATACACACACACACACAACACACACAGGCCGGTCCCCGACATGCAAAGGTCGGTCCCCGACACGCACAGGTCGGTCCCCGACACGCAAAGGTCGGTCCCCGACATGCAAAGGTCGGTCCCCGACACACACAAGGTCGGTCCCCGACACACACACGGGCCGGTCCCCGACACACACACACGGGCCGGTCCCTGACACACACACACAGGTCGGTCCCCGACACACACACGGGCCGGTCCCTGACACACACACACGGGCCGGTCCCTGACACACACACACGGGCCGGTCCCCGACACACACACACGGGCCGGTCCCCGACACACACACACACGGGCCGGTCCCCGACACACACACACGGGCCGGTCCCCGACACACACACACGGGCCGGTCCCTGACACACACACACGGGCCGGTCCCCGACACACACACACGGGCCGGTCCCTGACACACACAACACACACACAGGCCAGTCGCCAACACACACATGGGGCGGTCTCTGACACACACACATGGGGCGGTCTCTGACACACACACACGGGCCGGTCCCCGACACACACACACACGGGCCGGTCCCCGACACACACACACACACGGGCCAGTCCCCGACACACACACACGGGCCTGTCCCCGACACACACACACGGGCCGGTCCCCGACACACACACACGGGCCTGTCCCCGACACACACACACGGGCCGGTCCCCGACACACACACACATGGGCCAGTCCCCGACACACACACACGGGCCGGTCCCCGACACACACACACGGGCCGGTCCCCGACACACACACACACACGGGCCGGTCCCCGAAACACACACACACGGGCCGGTCCCCGAAACACACACACACGGGCCGGTCCCCGACACACACACACGGGCCGGTCCCCGACACACACACACACGGGCCGGTCCCCGACACACACACACACACGGGCCGGTCCCCGAAACACACACACACGGGCCGGTCCCCGACACACACACGGGCCGGTCCCCAAAACCCACACACACAGGCCGGTGAGCGGAGGGATGCGCCTGCTTTTAAGAGCCGTAACAGCTCTCTTAAGCAGAGTGCCCAGCCTCCTCCTGCTCTTCTTCTTTTTCCTCTCCGGGTTTCAATGAGCTACACCTCAGAATGAGCTGATTACACGCCTCTCTAAAGCCACTGATAGCATCGGGACAGGAATTACCAGAGGGGTAAACACACACACACACACACACACACACACACACACACACAGAAGATAACCCTGACTTTAAAGCATGCAGTATTTCTGCTTGTGAGGGAGAGAGAGGAAAACAGAGAGGTGGTAAAGAGGAGAGAGTGTGTGTGTGTGTGTGTGTGTACACACACACAAACACACACACACAATCCTGCTCCTGTGTCAGCTAAATCAGGCACATTGTTAGCAGGATGGTAAGACAGTGACTTATAACTATTTCACCTGTGCATGCAGTGTGAAAAACAACTGATTATGGCCTGGTCAACATGCGGCCAACGGTGCATGCATGTGTGTAAGTGTGTGTAAGTGTGTGTGCGTCTCCCCCCGTTTTCCCCTCACACACTCAAGTGTCCGTTTCTACACCCAACTCGGCTCAATTCTATCGAGTCACTTTCTCCTCGTGCCGTCGTTAATTACCTCCACCTTATCTGGGCCAGGTGAAAAATCAATACATTTATATTCTTAAAGGCCATCTCCCAGTCTGTTTTTGAGGACAGGCGGCGTGGCGGGGCCCCGATACACGAGTCATCAATCGAAGGTTGTTATCGGAACGTGACGCGGTCCGCGGCCTGCCTTTTCTCTTTTCCCCGACGAGTCACGCTCCACCGAGAAGGGAAGGTGACTTTTAAGGAGAGAGATATTCATATGAAAAGACAAAAGCAGCTTGGATTCGGTGGAATGTGTTTGTGAGAGAGTGATGTGTGTGTGTGTGTGTGAGAGAGATGTGTGTGTCCGTGGTCCTGGCATGTGTCTCGCATTCCTCAGCGTCCATATTAGTATTCAACCACGCACGCACGCACGCACGCACGCACGCACGGACACACACGTCCATTTCTGCTCTTTATTTTTGTAGTGGCATTGATTTTGGCAAGCAGCTGTGATCCATCACACAGCATTGGCCTTGATGTTTTGACTTGATGCTATCTCTCCGATATCGCCGCGGTGACGTGTCATTATTTACTGTTGCCGCGGGATGCGTGGGTGTACATTAATTAATCAGCGCGTGGCTATTTTCCGTTTGGGCTCCCTGGCTAGACGGATGAGGGGGAAAGGGAGGGAAGAGAACCATAAACGCGCTTTCGGCAAGACGGTTTAAGTTACACGACACCGACACAATTCATCTTTAAGACTTTCTAAAGGTTTTTCCCGGAGAATTTAAAAGAAATAATTCAAGAAAAGCACACAGAGCCAAACCCTTGTTGCAAAGGATCACAAATAATCTGACAACATTAAGAAAAGCTTGTAAAACTAATAGATATTTAGGATCCGTGCTCTCTACAAGACTTAACAATGTCAATAAAGGTTATTTAAACAAGATGGCAACATCAGAGAGAGAGGCAGCCCCGACATTGTGTCGTATACTTTACTACGATGTGTACTGAACGGATGCCCCGGACAACCGTCCCAGAGTGCATTGCGTCTCTTCAGGCTAATGGTCCTAAATGAACCCTAAATAATTAACCGTTGAACAAAGTAGTTATGAATTATGGCGAGAGAGGTTCAGGTACAGTTGAGAGGGAAAGTGTATTGTAGAAAAACATTTAAAATATGTAAAATACGTAATCATATTAACGTGATTTTTACACATTCATTTCAACGGTAACTCGGAACGCAAAAAGCAATAAGACAAACTTAATAGTTAACTTAGTATCGGTCCACACAGACGAGTTTACAGAACGCAGTATTTCAGTGTCCGATTCCTCCACTAAGATGAAAAAGAAGGGAAGCGGCAAAAAATATGGCGCCGCAGATGGCAGGACGATGCAAACAATATGCTCGGCCTATCTTTATCACGCCGCAGTCTCGCCGGCAACAACATGTAAAACCACCGCCTCCGATATTATTTGAAAACAATCTCACTACGATCTAGAACAGATTTTTTTCCCCCGCGAGCAGCCGTGTGGAACGGCTCAAACTGAGCGTCAAATGACAACCGATCTGGCAGAAACTCATCCCGGCTTCCAAAACCAAGTCTGCGGCTTCCAATCTGGGATTAAAATACAGATGGTATCATTTCCCTTCAAGGAAAAAAAAAAAAAGGCCCCTCTATACTTTTCTCTATCTGTGTGTAACCACGTGTTTCTGCATGCTTACCCTCCGTAGCAGGAAACAAGGTTTTCCCTTCGGTTTTGGCCTCGGCCAGTTTGCCGGTCCTCAGCAAAACTTCGGCAAAGTTCTCCTGCGGCACTTCGTTGTAGGACGAATACGCATCTTGGCTCTAAGAGGGAGATCGGAGACGAGAGGGCGATGAATAAATGCCTCGTCGGTGTACAGAAGGGAAACCCAACACCGGAGAGAGCCGATCAGGGAATGACACAGTGATGTGATTAAGGTGACGGAGCGTCTCAACTCCCGGGAATCAGACGGATGAGAGATGGAGTTAACAAAATAAACTTTTAAATAAAGCCTTCGGAAAACTAATTATCCGGATGCTTGCAGGAGTTCCTCCTCGTGAGAGGTTAACAGTGAAGTTTGCGCCCTCGCAGGCGTCCCTTCACACAATGTCTATCTTCCGCCATTTTCTCGCCCTATCCATCTTTCTGTCTCGTTGCATTTGTCTCCCCTTCTCTCTCAATCAGCCCCCTCGACCCTCCCCAGTCCCTTCATTGTAACTGGTGAGGTAAAAACCAATCCCATTGATCAGCCGATTCATGGACAGATGGACGTGGGGAGCCATTATTGGTAGATGGATGATGGAAGACGGATGGGCGCGGGAGATGGAGCGGAGGAAGGGATTTGGAGAGGCCTATTAAAATGCCATGAGGGGAGATGTATTGGTCTTCTCTGTTTCCCCTCGCGTCCACTCTTTTAGCTATCCGCATGATTTGTGTCTCGGAGTAAAAAGCCCAGTCATAGCCCTGGGCGACCATTCTCTAGGCATAAAGGTCAAACTACTCCTTTTCTTACTTTTCTTCTCTTCTACTTCCATAACTCCATCCGTCGACATCCTTCTCTTTTGGACTTTTATGATATACATCTCTCCCGCTCCTCCTAATACACACAATACTTCATCTGTTAGTGTTAGCTTTCTTCTTTACTACATTTCCAATTTTGTTTGCCGTCATCGCGCCATCACTCTCCGAGTCCATCCTTCTTTTATTAACCATTATTAGCACGGGGACCGCATTGCATTTGGCATTAAAAGGACTTATTCTTAATCAATATTCATTTTGTCTCATGATTGCTTTTAAAGTGGTCGTAGGAAAAACAAAATCTGATTAAATGTTTTTTTAAGTTAAGCATTGTTTTCCAGTAATTAAAGAAGGTGGCCTGAGGTAAAACAAAAAAAAAAAAATAACAATAAAGGAGAAATAAGGACAACAGGGATGCAAAAAGGAGATAAAAAAATAAAATAATGAGCCGAGAGCCACGCTGTTGTTCAGCCACTTACCGGGTCTACACATGGATCATCAATGAGTTCCTGATAAAAGGGGCTACAGCCTTGACGCTGCAGGTTGGAGTTCTCACACGCCCCTTCCTGACTGGTGGCTCCGCCGCCGTGACCCTAAGGAGCCATCAAAACATCATTAAACTTTCACAACATGCCCACAGCACTGTCATTCCTCTCCGTCCCGCAGCTCACATCCTCTATCTCTCTCTTTTTCTTTTCCTTAAAAAACTCGCGACCATGAGCCGCCCTCCCAAATAGCTGCTGAGACCCATCAATCTCCAGCCGCCGGCAACACTCAGATATTGAAATATTCAACAGGCGGGCCAATTAATTATGCAAGAGATGAGCTCTTGATTGGTTGTTTTTTGGGTTGAAGTGTTTGAACGGGAGGGTGGGAGATGTTTTTGGGGGGGGGCGGACATGCAACTGTGCATCTTCACACACGCATGCTGTGCAGCTCAGGAACCAAACATCAACAAACGAGCATCAACACATCTACTGTTTATGCATCCGCAAGTCAACACAGCGCATTAAAAACACCCATTTAAACCCACAAGTTTATTATTAGTTTATTAGTTTTATAGTTGACTCATTAGGCGCTTTACCGCCCCCCCTCCGCCAGAGGAAACCGTCCTCAGCATCGCCTCGGATCGCATCAATTAAAAACTAATAGTCTTCTTACATGCAGCGGCCGGAGGAGGTTGAGCGAGTCTTTCCACCAGCGGTGATCGCTGACTGCCGTCAGCACGGCCTTGGTGGTCAGTCCCGTGGTGGTCAGCACTTCCATGGTCTTAGCCGTCGTCCTGTGCAGCAGGTCGCCTGCCGTCCCCACAGAGGGAGCAGAGGCCTGGGGGGGGTGAGCAGGTGACAGCGGTGACATGATGGACAAAAAAAATAAAACATGACAGCCACGTTATTCTAGCGTGTCTCTGCTGCTTGAAATCATCCCGTATCAGTCGATCATTCTCTGCACACGTTTCCACGCTATAGAAAAAAAACGCAGCATCAGAGGAGTTCTCTGATTGCGACGTCTGTATTGTTATATCAGACCAAAGGACGAAAATGGAGCTGAGGACTCTGGAGCTGAGGACTCTGAGCATCAGCGTGGTATTAGACATGTGCTCTGGTTTTTTTATGAGCTACTTGAGAGGAGCACTTCAATAAGCGCTGGGCACTTTGTCGGTTTGTTTGCGTGCTGCGGAAGGGAATTCAAATATGCACCGTGGAGGCAGCACAGAGCCCTCCCACTTCTGCAGACTTGTACGGATAAGTAAGTGTGCTAAAAGTTACACAGAGAGGTTGTGTGGCGCTACATTAGCATGGGGGCAGATTCATAACACAAACAACTTTTAGACTCTAGTGGCAAAGATTAGACAATTCAATCTGATTGAGCTGTCGATTTGTGATTAATTCCTTGTTTCTTAAAGTAAAAGTTAAAAGTTACTTTTAAAAAATGTATATAAGCTGGGGGTTTATATACAGTTGTTGCTTATGATTCATTTTGGTTTTATTCGTCTTTTAAATCTGCTTTTATTGTTGCGTATCGGTTTCTGGTTTATGAACTGTATATGTGTTTTCATGCTTTGTAATATCATCCATGTTTATTATTAATCGTGAAGCACTTTGGAAGGGCTGTTTTTTGAAAAGTGCTATATAAATAAAGTTTACGTTCTAACTTATTTGCCCTCTGGCGTACAGTTAGTTTAAATAGATAGCGCTCATATGTTTCTGCAGCCAGCAGCCAGTTAGCTTAGCTTAGCATGCAGACTGGAAGCAGGGAGGAAAACAGGAACCTGGCTCTGTCAGAAAGTGACAAAACCTGCCTACAAGCACTTTGAAAAAACGTAAAAGTTTATTAACTCATAGAGCTTATGTGGCTATTCAAATTTCCTGGAATCTCGGCCGGTTACCAGATGCCCAGAAACTGTCTTGGACCCTTATTAAATGGTGATTTATTGTTTTATATGGATTAAAAAAAAAAAAAACATTTTATTAAATGAGGTTTAGAGGTGCTATGAGGTGGATTGTACTAGCTAACTGGCTGCTGTAGCCTCATATATGACACACAGACAGCTGAGAGTGGTGGCAAGCCTCCTATCTAACTGCACGTTCATCATTTAAAAAGAATGAATAGTGCATTGTACTGCGAATTGCATTCTTTGGCTGGTGTTGAAAGCATGCCACCTGTTTTCACGGTATGTTGGTTACTGCACGATTGAATAGGATTTTAAAACCAAATTTAGAGGGCCAGTGGGCTGAGGCCAAATCGTTTAGTGCCTTTCATCAATACTTTATTTGGCAGGGGATGGAGGGTCAGGAAAATGAAAGGAACTCAAACACACACACACACACACACACACACACACACACACACAGACAATGTTTCAAAAAAATAAAGCAGATAAAAAGCACCTCTACAATGCACACGCACAAATCTAGGGTTTAAATATACACGAGTGAGGAGCGGGGACATCGATACCACACAAAAAAATGACAACAGACAGTTTCAAATGAGCGCCCATCCACACACAAAGGGGATGCAATGCAAGTCATGAAACATTAACACCCACT
This sequence comes from Chelidonichthys spinosus, assembly GCA_029853015.1. Taxonomy (NCBI): domain Eukaryota; kingdom Metazoa; phylum Chordata; class Actinopteri; order Perciformes; family Triglidae; genus Chelidonichthys; species Chelidonichthys spinosus. Next base: position 5,332,864 of record CM056838.1, on the reverse strand, counting down.
CAAGGCATCATAAAGCTGGTGGTGCTGAAGGGGAGGAGATGGGGAGGCATAAATAAACCAAGCGAGCTGAGCAACCTTAACACTAGATTTACACCTCATCAAATATGAAGCAATAGAAAACACACACACACACACACACACACACACACACTGAGGAGAAGCGTTGAGACACACCCACACAGGAATAGCAGAAGAGACACTCAGAGGCAAACACATTAACATACAAACAAACCTTTATGGAGTCGGGCTCGTCGGCCTCGCGTCCAATCTCAGTATTAACAGGTTCCATCTGGTAGTTGACTGCTTGGTACAAAACCTAGACACGAAGCAATAGGGAGGAAGAGGAAACATGACAACCTGTTATTTTTGCAGCGAGATCTCCTGGGATGAAGTGAAATGTGGCTATAATAAAAATAAAAAAGGGAGGGAGGATGTTTTTTTTTTACGGTTTTCTCTAACAGAACAAATAACCGTATTTGAAATGATTTGAAATGTACCCATGTATTGTTCAGAAAGGACGCATATGACTGGGTTTGTTTTGATTGATTGTTTGTTGTGCAAGAGCTTCGGAATTTTAATAAATCAGCAATTAGTGTTTGAAATGCTGGTTCCACCGGTGACTGTTTCTCAAATTACTTTGATTGTTCATTCAGATTATTATTTTGCATAATATTTTTTTTTGTTGACGCTGGTACAAAATACTGGTAGCGGCTCTTGTGGTAACAAAGAAAATAATTATATGTACTTGAAGTATGCATACTGGTATGAAGGCGTATTAGGGCCATTGTAGGAAGAAAAAAAAACAAAAAAACTGAGAAAATAAGTTGCAAATCTGCAAGTTTATAGAGTTTTTTTTCCTCCGACAGTGTCCCTAATACACCGTTGTATATAAAAGGAAAGCCACAGTGGTGAAACCGTAATCAAAGGTAAAGAGTGACCTGAGTTTGGAGGTCGCTGGAGGCAGCCAGCAGGCCGTGGATGCTGTCGGGGGGGCAGTGGGTGAGAGAGAAGGCTAAGAGCTCCTGCCGGGCCTCAAGGTCTCCGTAGCCCTCGCACTGACCCAGCAGACTGCACACATCCCACGCTGGACTGTAACCTGGAGGACGGACACATGAAGGCAAACAAGGCACGTTAGAGTGAGAGAAAAAAAAACAGGATGATGCTTTTATTAAAGTGAATGAGTGCAACAGATAACAGCACAATAAAAGAATCTATTAAAAAAATATTATGCCGCAAAAGGAGAGGACAAGTGCTGTGGGGGTGACTTCATATTTTTAGCATCTTAATGGTTCCCTCAACAAAAAAAATCTATTTTATTCCCACCGGATTTTGGATTATTGTAGAAATCTGTGGCAAGGACAAATTGTGACGTTCACACGTTTTGTTCAGCAAAATCATCTTCCACAAATGAACAGCACTTTTATTATTTTCGTAATTGTTAATCAGGCAGAAGTGAAAAGCTAACGTTGGGCTATAAAAAAGCTGCACACAGTCTCATGAGTGGGAGTAAACAGCGTTGGTTTCAGGACTAATTCCTGTAGCACTCTATATAAAACACACAAATTGGCTGCACAACATATGACACAAAGAAGTGGCTTTTTCCTCTCAGCGTACTTCCATCACTGCTAAACGACACTGACTGCGATCAGACAGAAGGCCAGGGCATAAAGACACACAAGGTGGAGGGAAAACGCACATTCTGTAGGAAATCTAGCAGAATGTAGACGATCTACTGTTGAGATAGTGATGACTATAAGATAAAGCGCAACCTTCCAAGCCCTCCGGGAATTAATATACACTGTCTGAAACACGCTTTCCCTCCAAGAAAACTGTGTTCCACCTTCATCACAGTCAAAAAGCGACGCGCCCGACTTTATTCCTACAAACAGATTCAATTATTCCCACTGCGTTAGCAGACGGAGAACAGCGGCGCTTATCTGATTACACCTTCTCCTTCTACCAGACACCTTTTTCCTCTCATCGGCGTACCGACTCCCGTCGAATCAGCAGTGTGGGAAGTCCCAGTGAAATCCTATTCTGCTTCCATTCTTATGTGGCGGAACAGGAAACGGTGTCAGACAGAAAAAAATATCATTATCCCAGTGACCACTTTGAATCCCCCTCGGGGGGAAACTCCAGCCTGGATTGGATTGTTATTGGGATATTGTCCTAATTATTGGTCTTGTGCATCAGCAGACACAAAGTCACTTAACCCTGGATTTTTTCCTCGCTCTCTCTCTCTCGGTGTGTGTTCCCCTGGAGTCCCTTTGCTTTCTGGCCTCGCAGGTCTCCCTGGACCGTGGTGGAACCTGATCCGGACTGCACCGATGCTGTGGTCTTGTTTGACTCTTACCGCCAGTGTTTTTAAGGCTGACTATTGATTAAAGTAATCGACTAAAATCGGCATCTCCTCTGTCACTAACTTGACTACTCCCGGGAGTCTGGCTATGTTTTCTGGTCCAGCAGAGTCCGCTGAGGTCCTGACCGATGCAGATTGCTAACTGGCCTGACGTTGGAAACACTATTGTAGCTCCACCTGCCCGCTGTGTGACTGCTCAACTACTCCTGCTTTCTGGTCTACGGCGACATGGTTGGGATGGACCATCTCGGCTTGGCTGTGCCTGCTGCCAAGGACTACTACTGTTGCTTCTGTTAATACCACCACTACTGTTAATGCTACTACTATACTACTACCAACACCAAATGCAGTTGGAACCCAAGGGTCTGGGCTGCACCAGATGTCTGCCTAAAAGCCTATTAAGGCAGCTTTTTTCTCGCCACTGTCGCCGTAACGCTTGAAACGGCTTTGAAATTGTATTTACTCTGGAAATCTTGAGCGTAATCTAGTCCTGCTCAATGTGTTACGTGTCCTGAGATGACTTCTGTTGTGATTTGACACTATAAATAAAATTGAATTGAATTGAATTTTCTGAAGAATGTGAGAAGCACAGAGCGAGTCATTCTCAAGCTTTTGAAAGCAGTAAGAAGAACAACCAAGTTAAAGAAACATCAAAGTGTTGGAACAAGTGATAAATGTGAGGAGACACCACATGCAATCATCTGCTTGAGATGTTCACGTTAATTACAGCTGAAGAAACCCAGTGACATGTATTGCACTATTTACTTTTACTGTTGAGATTTGTCGTTGTGTAGGTTTTGCTGGTTGTGAGTAAAATTACTCATTTTCTGTTTTTAGAGAGCCTCACATTTTCTTTTTCCAAGTAGACCCGTCTGTGTGGGTCCATTAAAAGCTTCTTGTAACGGCCTTGACCTAATAATTATCTTCCATCCACACCACTTTAGTTATTGTGCACAGATATAAAACCTCGTTCTGTACTGAAATGAGCTGAATATTTTTGGGTGACTCCGATATGTGCACGATTTGCATCAGTATGACCCCATTACCTCCGGCGTGTTTGTTGGCTTAATAGTTGTTTGGGTTTTTTTTATATATTCTAGCATATTAAAGAAATATATTGCATTTTTCCAATTAAATCCCCTCCATTTGTTTAAATTTGTGGATGTCTGCAGCGCCACACACAAACAACGCCATTCTTCCTCTGAAATGATGATCCTTTTAAGTTTTCATGAAACGAAGGCCATTAAACTGTGATGAAGTGTCGAACTCATCCTTGATGTTTTTTGATGATATGCATGAACCATCACTCCTACCACTAGAGCTTTCTCTTCTCTTTTTACTCTCATGTTGTAATATTCTCTCTGTTAAACATATCTCAACAAGTCTTGATTAAATATGTTCTTCAAAACTTGAAAACCTCTTAAGGCTTTCTGTAAAAGTACAAAATAGTAATTCCTTTCTTTGTGTATTTATTTCTGGTAGGATATTCAGGTCTTCAAATATTAACCAGGAATTTTGTTTTACTTCCAAGTAAAATATAATATCGTGATTATTAAATCCCAGGGTAACATCTGATTCCTTGGCCAGTCTGTGAGTGGATGATAGTCTATGATTGTCAGTCAGGGACTTCAGCACGACTCTGCAGCGATCTTCGTCAAAAAGAACCCTTTGCTAATACAGTCTCCTCTATGAGCCAAGGTCCTGAAACTGTTGCTGCTTCATTGTTCACAAGGAGAGCTAACCGAGAGATGACAAAGAGCAGAACATAAAGAAGACATTGCCTCTGCTGGAGCTCCGCCGTCAAATCTGGCAGATGAGGAAAGTTTTGTGGAATCTTTGCACTTTTGTTTGAAGCAAATGACGGAGAAGGCAGACAGACAGGAGGGAGGATCCCGTTTGGATTGTTCTACAGGCTTCTCTACCGTCGCTTCTCAAAGTCAACTACGTACCGGCGGCCATGAGGTCCTGACAGTGGATGTAGGAGGCCTTGAAGTCCATGCGATTCAGCGCTTGCTCCGCCAGCAGGGTCAGCACTTGGCCTTTCCGTGTGTCCTTGTCATCACCTGGATGAAGACAGACGGACACGAACGCATCAAAACAGCAAATCTCATAATCCTGCACATCAATATGATGCCATAAAGGAGGTTATCCCCACGTTTTTTTTTAAAAAAAAACATACCATCTTACATTGTCTCGCTAAACAGAAATAAGTCTCGGTTTGATATCTCGGTGTTGCTGGGATTGGTTGTGGCGTTAACATTCGAGTGGCGGCTCAGGACAATCTTTGATCTCAGTCTGAGTTCAGCAAACAAAAGGGAGGACAGGACCATAAAAAGCAGGCATAGGGAGAAGAAGCACTTCTGAACAAGGCTGCACACTGCAGATCAAAGACAGCGGTGGGGGAGATGAAGAAATGTGATGGTGCTGGTGCTTGTGTGTGTGTGTGTGTGTCTGGGCTTGTCTGCAGAGTGAGTGACAGATAGAAATGTGGTGTTTACTGCAAATGGGGAAGAAGTGTTCAAATATTTTCAGGGTGATGGGTGAAAGGGTGTCCTCAAAGCTGTCAAGACCTCAATATAAAGGAGGTGTGTGTGTGTGTGTGTGTGTGTGTGTCCTTTTAGACCGAATGCTTTTACAAAGACATTCTCTGGCATTTATTTCAAGCCGATCTAAATCAGATATATTTGCAATCCAATCGAAGCCGCTACCTGTCGTTCACCGGCCAATCAAAGGTTGGGATGAAAAGGTGAGAAATGTGAGAAAAACAACACTCGATACGATAAGCTCCGACTACAAAATGAGCTCCAGCAGCTCCGGATCACCATAGGATCCTTTTCTGAGTCAGCACTATTTAATTCTCATCCAGAATATCACCACTATTGATTCTTGGACAAAAACAACTTTTATTTATTTATTTTTTTCTTCATGGCTCTACTCTATAAGAGAGAATGATTTACGGATCATTTCTGTAGACGGGGAGGGAACCAAGGCCTTAGGGTTTTTAACCGGTGTGCTGGTGGTACCTCCATTAAATATTCACCACAGAGCCCCGGAGCGATGCGCCCTTCAAAAGCCTTCCCCCCTGCATTTATTTATTTAAAAATTTGTTTATTCCTCTTCTCATCTTTTTTCGAAAAACCACACAGCGAGAGCTGCCTGCAGACTGAATGTGAGCAGCACAGACGCAGATATTCCACAAGGCCGGCTAGCAGCTTTCCTTTAGCTGGTGACAGGCCTCAGAGAGAGAAGACAGACGGAGCTTTGAGTTAAGATATGGAGGACAGGAGAGCACATGGAGAGACAAACAGACGCGGGAGGAAAACAAACATGGAGATAGAAAGGGAGAAAGACGGCGTGACGACCAAGTTCGTGTCATTTTTGGGCGGTGAAGAAAGTAACGGGATGACATCTTAAACTTTCTTGCCTGTCAGTTCCATGTGGTGGTGTTCAGGGGTGGCGGTATGCAGTTTGGGGTCCAAATAATAAATAAATATCTATCTATATCTATCTACAGTATATCTATATTTTAGGGGTGAGTATTGGCAAGAACCTCATGATTACAATACATCTTGCGATACTTTGGTCACGATACGTATCACGATATCATGATATTGCGATATAAATAAAGATGAAAACACAGTAACCTGTATATGTACATCAGATGATATTGATCAGAGGACAAATTGAGTCAAAACTATTTCATTCAAAACAGCCTCTTCATTTTATTAACTACCATGAAATTCACTGGAATAAATATTGAAAATAAAATGAAAAAGGATGAAGTACTGCATTTACAACGCGTCTACATCGATCTTTGGAGTTGAAAAATCGATATATAATCGATATTGTAATGGGCGGCAAAGTATTGCGATAAATTGCTGTATCAATGTTTTTACCCACCCCTAACATATATATATATATATATATATGCTTTTTTTTAACTTTATGAACTTTAATTGGAATCTGAATCAACAAAAATACCGCCAACACTCACGTTCCATGTGTTGACTCATGCACCGTGTGCTTGCAGTGATACTGCATTTATAATCCCAGATGAGAGACATAAAAGCTCACACCAAAACATAAAAAAACATAGTAAATATAGGAAAATCCCATTTGGAAATACTGCAAGCCGACTGATAAACATAAACATTTTTCCGGTCAAGAGCGTGTGTTTATGGTAACTCCTAAAGGAAGTGAACGCGAGAGGATGAAAAGAAAGACCAAAGCAGACATAAGAAGGAGTCAAATAGAGGGGAAGACAGAATACTGAGCTTAAATAACTGAAATCTGTTTACATAAACCAGACTAGGCTTGTCAGCGGCTTCCCTGGTTTATGAGTCTGTAGGAAGTTTCTAAAGAGCTGACTCCCCTCAAGTACAAGTTGTACAATTACGCATAAAATCCTCTCTTTTGGTCAAATTTCATTATTAAATCTTAGTGGCCTTGTGCATTCTACCTGGATGAATACAATATTGTGAATTCCTTCCTTAATAGCAAGAGATTTTTTCTGAGGCTGACAGAAAAACATTTACAAATCCATTGAAATTGAATATCAAGCTGAACGTCCACTGCCAGCATCTGTCAGCTTGAGAAAGTGGTTGTATCTGAGGCAACAAGCAGAGCTTCAAGGAGGCCCGGCAGCAGATGCCTCGATGATTGGTACAAAACACAAACAACTCCATTTTTTTCTTCTTCTTTTATTTTTACGGGGATGATGCAGTATTCTCAAAACTCAAAATATCCTGTCGCACATCGACAGCCTCTGAAATGAGGACAGACATGTCATGGACTTTTTTTAGAGGTAGTATTTATGAATGGCCTGCCGTTCAGAAACAACAAGTATTCATCCATCTGTTCACAAAGACACCCTTAAACATCCTGGAGTCCATAGTTCACCTTCCCCTGAGTGTCGTAACTACGTGAAAATAAGGCGCCGAGGTGGAAAAAGAAAGGTTTAGAGAGCACACAAAGTGTGTCTTCAGTGTGGATTTTTTTTTCCAACGCCGCTTCGTGAAGATGAATTTCCCTTTTGTGCGGAAGCTGTCAGCGCGCTCGCTAAAAGTGCCCACGCATGGCGGGATACGTCTCCGTGCGTTGTGTGTGGGCGGTCCTTTCTCACTTAATCTCACGAGCTTTGTCATGAAGCTGCCACCGGGGAAGAGTCTCGCTCAGGGAACGTTTCCCTCGTACACAGAAAGAAAAGGAGACGAGGGATGTGATCGGTGGTGTGTGTGTGTGTGTGTGTGTGTGTGTGTGGGTACCTGCCACTCTGAGGAGCGAGGCCAGATTCAGCAGAGTTGTGGACTGCTTGTAGGCCGTGGTGCACTGGGCGATGCACTCTTCTATGAGAGACAGACGGTCTGATCGCAGGCGCACTGGGAGGGAGACAGGGGGGGGAGACGGGGGAGGAGGGGGAGACACGCCATGCTTATTACTGGATTCAATCTGGAAGAGTTGCAGCTGACGATACAAATGAGGTCGTGTAAATGATGAATGCGGCGGCTGTCATGAAGTCTGCACAATAACTAAATGTTGTATCAAGTAAACCCCGACCCAGATGATGAATATTGAACTATTTGCTGACATTTTATAGACCAATTACTCAAGAACAGAATTTGTAGATTACATGAGATGTCAAATAATTGTCATCTGCAGCCCTAGAGGAAATAAAAAAAAACATATATATAACAAAAGCATATCAAAGTTGAATCATGTCAAATAACAGTCAAATACAAAATCATTTTTACATGATTATAATCTTGTCAACCCCGGTCTCTTGTTTCCTGTGAAAGTCTAGCAATAAGTTTTATAACTGTGGCGTCTGAGTCTGGAGACTCCACAGTGGAAATATGACTCTCTGACTATGTAGTGCAGGACGTAATTCTCGGAGGTTCATTTGACATTTTACAAAATGCATTTACTGAAGTGAATTTCTAGGGAGGTTGTTTTTTTTCCAACTTTCTCATAATTTCAGCTCGAGACACAAAAAAAAAAACGCAAAAAAAAAAATTCCATATTTATTGAAAAGCTGAGAAATAGCAAGTTTAGTGTCTCCGCGGGACTCTGAGCTTTCCCCCTGCACCATGCCGAGGATCTTTATGGCTTGGCATCACTTTGGGCGAGGCCCCGAGGGAATTCTGGGGAGGGTGGTGCATGTGAAGCTTCGCCTCAAGTGCCGTTGGGGGGCCTGCAGGAGACAGCCTGTGATGGATTACCTACGCTCAAATCCCATCACTCCATACTTGAGCGTGTTAATATCTGCAAATGTGCAAAAACGTACAGCGATTTGACTTTAATATTAGAGAAAAGTGGAAGATAACGTGGAGTTTTGTGTGGAGAGTATGTATGCATGTGTCCTTGAGGGAGCACACACTTTATGAGGGCACCGCAGGCGATAGCGAGCCGTGGACATTTAACATTGAAAAAGACACATCATCTCACAATCACTGGCACTAAACCCTAGTTTTCTTTTTACTCTCTTTCTACATTTCTGTCACAGTCATCCCTTCATCCCTTTCTGCCCATACTCTCTTCCTAAACACCGTCGTCCTCACTCAGCGCCCCAGGTAAGGATCGGCGGGCGGTGGAAAAAAATAAAGCAAGTAGACAGCAGGGAGTGAGGAGAGAGAAGGGCGAGGGGGTAAGGGGAGCAGTGTGGAAAGAAGAAAAAAAAGCGACAGAATACCTGATGCAGAAAAAGAGAAGGGAGAGGGTGAGAGAGATGGCAGTTTATGGCTCTCTCTCTCTGTCACAGTGGTTTTATGCTGGCAGCTCAGTTTGACGAGGGCAAAGGGGGGGGAGAGCACGGGCCTCGGAGGCAAACAACACCTCGGTTCAGAGGTGAGGCGTTGAGGTGGCCAAGCTGGTCCATTCTGGCTCCACAGCTTCCTTTAACAGAGAGCCGTGCCTGGAAACCGCTGCGACGGGGAACCGGCCAGAAAGAGAGCGAAAGGTAGAGCGTGGAGGTGAATACTGATCGGTCATGTTTACAGATGGAGTGGAAATATATATATATATATTAAAAAAAAAAATGACATGTGCGAGTGTAGGAGAGAGAGAGAGAGCACACACGCATAGACCGGAGCACTTCAATCCTAATTAGGCCATCAGGCAGATGTTGTTTGCACAACAGTCGAGCCATAAATAACCATATATTTAGATACGGCGGCAAGACGAAGTGACACTTGGAGGGATGGAGGAAGTGACAGCAGGGGATGGGTTTGGATGGGTGAGGGAGGTGGGGGGGTCCTTACATCTTCTACATGTCGGAGTTTAAATTAAGAGCGCTTGCATGACTCGACGCTGCACAGACATGGACGTGCACATTGTGTGGTACCTTGCAGTGGCAGGATGCTGGCGTTGAAGTCTTCCAGCTGGCCGAGGGCGCTGATCAGGTCCAGTTCCTCCTGGATGGCCGGGGGACAGTCTGTGATCAGCTGGAGACACGCCCTGGCGAAGACGACCACCAGTTAAAAACAACTATATCAATCCGTCCCACAGGTAACCAATCAGACGACCTCGAGGACGTCCGAATTAATGACCTGAAGAGACTCGTATGCAAGACAGAGACTTAGATTCAGGAAAAACATTGACAGTTTGGGGGATATGTTTATCCACTCCATGGCGGAGAGATAATACATATTGATAGCATGCAGCAGCCCGTTAGCTTAGCTTCACCCAAAGGGTGGAAACAGCTCAATAATTAATGCAATATATCTCCTCTGTTTAACACGTACTACTTTTATCTGACCTTGATTGCTGTTCAGCAGTCTGGTCGGCTGCAGCTAAAAGAGATCTGTCTGAGCTCCGAACAGCTGAGAATAAAGCTGCGAGGCTGTCCGTCAGTCTCATGGCTCAGAGCAGGGCAAACTAATGAGTTTCCTTGGGGACACCTTTTATAGTGAACAACCAAAACGTCTGCACTCACAATTATGTTAGAGACCAACACTACCAGGGAGGACAGGAGATGATCTAAACAAAGACCAGGAACAGTAGTATGCAGATGTGTAATGTACAGGACAACTACAATAGAATGAATTGGAGTTGGAATGTCGTTTTTTTTCCTTTGTCTGGACTTTAATTCGTCTTAAACCTGTTTTTATATATTTCTATGTGTTCATCTCTTATTAGGGATCGGAATAAACAAAGAATCTACAAAAAACATAAAGTAAAAGCGATAATTTCCCATCATACGTGGCTGTTTGGCTCGCAGCAGTTGCCAGGCAACCAACGGAGATTCTAGGAAATTACAGTTCACATACGAAAAATATATAGTTTGGCAAATAACGGCACAAAAAACATCAAATTGTCATTTTTTCCTTCTGCATGCAGTGTGATAAGTTAATTAGGATAAATCATCTCATCAATCAAAAAATAGAAATCATTTATTTTTGTCGGAATTTGGTTTAAAAATGAGTTTTTGGAATTAAAACGGAGTCACTTACATTTAATAGTGATAGTTTGCAGAAATGGTTGTAAATTGGATTGGCAAACTTAGTGGGAAGGAGTTTTAATTATTAAGGTACAGACTTTGGTTATTATAGTAAACTCAAACAAGCAATTAAAAAGGTTGGTGACACTGGAACTAATCTCCTTTAGAAAAACTAACTCTAAACCGAAATGAACTTTCATTCAATGTTGTTACTGGACTTAAATTTCATTTCAGTTTGAGGTTTTCAACCATAACCCTACTGAAGAAAGGACATCGTGAATGTCCTTCCGGATTGAAAAATCCAAACTAAAACTAAATTACAAAGCTATTAAAAACTTGGTATGCACTTTCAAAGTTGGAGCACAAAAAAATGCCTATTAAATCTGAAGTTTGTGAAGTTTTCAACATCGTGATCAGAAACATGGTGAGACTGCACAAATGGATTTATTTACAAAGTCTAGACTCATTTGACAGATCTACAACGGGGGAGTTTTCTCTTCTAACACAATCCACACTCATTACCTTTAATAGGATTATGTAGCACATCACGGAGCATATGTAACAGAACACCAAATGCGTGTGTGCTGTGTGTGTGTGTGTGTGTGTGTGTGTGGTGCCTGTGAGTACACGCTCTCATTTTTTCATCACACGATTATACAGCGAAGCAAAATATGGCGAAGATTGATGAGAGAGGAGGGGAGAAAACAAAATGATTAATTTGCAAATAAATAAATCCCACATAAAACAACAGCTTAGAGAGGAGCTCTGACGTAAATGCAGAGGAGGAAGAGGGGTCCTTGGAGTGTGTATTCATTGAAGAAACACACACCAAGTGACAGTTTGTTTTAACTCTTTCAGCATCGTGAAAGAAGGAAGATAGAAGAAGAGGCGTCTAAGAATCCCCATCGCCCTAATGAAAACAATCCCAATCATGCATCTTTAAAACCGGGTTGAATCGATGTTGTTAACAAACTGCAGTACACACACACACACACACACACACACACACACACACTCGGCAAAACACTCAGCCGCTTCCCACTCTTTGAGCGCGGCTGGCGTTCTTGCCAGAAACAAGAGGTTTGTCCTGGCAAATGAGAATGGAGGAAAGGGCTGTGGATGAGTGAATGAGAGAGACAGAAAGAGGGCATGTTGATTATGTACTTGTGCTGTGAAGTGTCTGCAGGCATGTCTGCGTATGTGTGTGTGTGGTGTGTGTGTGTCTATTTTGGTTTGAAGAGTCATGATGTGTTTTGCAGCATCCACTCTGTAATTTGCAGATAACTACTTCCTGTTCACCAGACACACGGGAGAACACAAGTGAACATTTTTGCATTGGTTATCAATGGAACACCATAGAGAAGCATAGAGCTGCATAATTAAGCATAGAGAGGCAGAGAGCAGCATAGTGAAGCATAGAGAGGCACAGGGCTGCTTAGAGCTGCATAGAGCTGCATAGAGAGGCATAGAGAGGCATAGAGAGGCATAGAGCTGCAAAGCGAAGCATAGAGCAGCATAGAGCTGCATAGAGAAGCATAGAGCTGCATAGAGAAGCATAGAGCAGCATAGAGAAGCATAGAGCTGCATAATTAAGCATAGAGAGGCATAGAGCAGCATAGTGAAGCATAGAGAGGCATAGGGCTGCTTAGAGCTGCATAGAGCTGCATAGAGAGGCATATGACTGCATAAAGAAGTATAGAGCACCATAGAGCAGCATAGTGCCGCATAGAGAAGCATAGAGCTGCATAGAGCTGCATAGAGCAGCATAGAGAAGCATGGAGCAGCATAGAGCAGCATAGAGAAGCATAAAGCTGCATAGAGAAGCATAGAGCTGCATAGAGAAGCATAGTGCTGCATAGAGAAGCATAGACCTGCATAGAGAAGCATAGAGCAGCATAGAGCTGCATAGAGAAGCATAAAGCTGCATAGAGAAGCATAGAGCTGCATAGGGGAGCATAGAGAAGCATAGAGCAGCATAGAGCAGCATAGAGAAACAAAGGGCTTCATAGAACAGCATAGAACAGTATAGAGCAGCATAGAGCAGCATAGTGCTGCATAGAGAAGCAAAGACCTGCATAGAGCTGCATAAAGAGGCATATGACTGCATAAAGAAGTATAGAGCACCATAGAGCAGCATAGTGCAGCATAGAGAAGCATAGAGCTGCATAGAGCTGCATAGAGCAGCATAGAGCAGCATAGAGAAGCATAGAGCAGCATAGAGCAGCATAGTGCTGCATAGAGAAGCATAGACCTGCATAGAGATGCATAGAGCAGCAGAGAGCAGCATAGAGAAGCATACAGCTGCATAGAGAAGCATAGAGCCGCATTGGGGAGCATAGAGAAGCATAGAGAAGCATAGAGCAGCATAGAGCAGCATAGAGAAACAAAGGGCTTCATAGAACAGCATAGAACAGTATAGAGCAGTATAGAGCAGCAAACATATGAATGAAACCACTCTCTTTCTTTCTTAATTTTGTCATTTTTCAACTAGTTCTTACAATATGAGATAATATGATATAAGGAACTTCCAGCAGAAATAGCGGACCATTTGCATCGATTTGTAGTTGATTGCAAGTCAAATATTCACTCTCCTTTAACCTCTGTGTTTGGTCTCCACCAACAGAAGTTTGGCTCTTTAGTCACTAAACATTCCACTATGTTTACCCATTAGACGCTAACTTTGTCTGTCAGCCGTTTAGTGTCAGGCATGAAGCGTCCAGTGCATCTTTTTTTTGTATTATATTTTTATCCAAAACATGTTCCTGATGCTGGTGGAAACAAGGCAAGATGAAAGCTGCGAGAGTGAAACTAAACACAAAAGCTGTGGGCTGCGAAATAGATGAGCTGATGGACGCTAAAGCAAGAGAGAACGTCAGTGTTGGATGGTAATTCTTGTCACTACGCACGACACCTTTCATATTCCATATTTCACACATATATTGTTTGGAGAGGGATCACTTTAGGTAGTTGGAGGGGATTCCCATGCTATTTTTAAGAGGGACATTTTTGTCCGTGTGTAAACTCTTTCCTGGTGTCACTGGCTGCATCCTTTCAGGACAGATGCAGTTTGTGTATCTGTCGGAGCGTGTGTGTGTGTGTGTGTGTGTGTGTTTGTGTTTGGTACACAGGATGAAATGTGTGTCTGTGGAGCAGTTATTTTAATCGAAAGGACACAGGCAGCCGGTCTGTATGGACTATTAATTTCACAGCGACATGCACATATTCAGACACAACTTTCGGTCTCATGTCTCAAATTCACAAGCAGCAAACACACACACACACGCACGCACACACACACACAGATGCACTCGCACACACAGTGGGAGGGTTAAAATGGATGATGTTGTCCAAGCGTGTGGAGGAGGGCCTCTGCAAGAGTTACTATAAATGAATGACGACCCAATTACTGTCCCACTTCCCCGCTAGGAACAGACGGTAAGGTTAGACACCCACCGGCCCCCCTCTGTGATCTGATACCAGCAGCTGACACAAATGCACTTCCAAACAAATACGTGTTTGGTATTAGCCTCATGCAACAGGAGTCGAGGAAATGAAATAGATGCATCCACCATTATTTTATCACCGGTCAGTCATGTAAACACAGCAACACCCGCCCACACCCTACATCATCAACAAGCAACTCTCAGATAACAAACAAACACTTTCTGCTTGCAAACTTTTGTGCAAGTTAAATTACAGCGAACCCATAGCTTTCCCTTAAGGCAGGCTCTAAATCAGAATCATAAATCCTCAGTCCAAATCTGAATAAGACCTTGGCGAAACATTAAAAACCGGTGCCCATAAATAGCTAAATATCGGGCCTCCCCACCTGGCCAGGCCCATGCAGGGGTCCGTCAGCGTGGTGGACGAGTTGAAGTACTCCCTGGCGGCGGCCAGCACCAACTCCAAGCTGTTGTCGTAGGCCACCTTCAGGGCGTAACCTTTCCCCCGGAAAGACAAACTGACAGGAACATCCTGGCCGCTCTGGAAACACGGATGTAGCGTTTAGAGATGAATGAGACTGCGGCATTAGAATTCATCATGGGTGGTTTAAACAGTTTTTTTTTTTGGGAGATTCCCCCAACGCGCGGCGTGAGTGTGAAAGTGAAGTGGCTAGTCATGTTTGATATACCTCGGAGCAGTGCATGAGCTGCCCTGCCAGGCGTACGTTCTCCACGCGGCTGGAACACAGCAGGGACTCGACAAAGACCTGCAGCAGTCAGGGAGGAGGAGAGGGGATATTATGCAGGGAGAGATGGTGTTTTTTTAAACCGAGCGCTGTGGAAGTATGAGGGGGTTGGAAGTGTAATGTGCACTCAGAAACTTTTTGTCACTTTGAATTACAGCTTTCTCTCCTTCCATCAACATTTTCCTTTTCAGCACAAACCTGCTTATTCTGTGTAATCGTCTTTGGCCTGCTCTGTTTTTTTTTTTTTTACCTGGTGACACGTCTCCGGTTTCAGACAGGTGTAGACGTTCTGCTGCATGTCAAGCAGGTCCTGCAACAGGCTTCTCCACACCGTCTCACTCACCGGAGGGTTCCTGCACACACACACACACAAACACACAGAGACGTTAGCTACCTGCCAAAAAAGCGTGACGGATATTTGTTAGTTGTGACTTTCATACTTGCGGCCAGTGTGGCGGCACAGTTTGACCATTAACTGGTGCGCTTCCTCTTCACTGTTCTGGCTGTTCTTCACGTATGAGATAGGCTTCTGCAGGCTGTGTTTCTCCAGAACCTCCACCACGCTGTTAAGTATGAGCACAAATATGCACATGTATAGGATCAATGGTGTCACACAGCAGGCAGCCACTAATATACTTGCACGATCTTGGAGGAAAATGCTAATTAAAATCACACAAATAGAGTTTGAAGCCACGCGTTCTTTCCGTAAGACGCCGAACACAGGGTGATTGGCGGCGGTAGATATCGCAGTATAGAAATGCCAAAGAAGATGACATAGGGAGGAAAACTGAAAAGAATTCAAGGGAGAGTACGGATGAGAAAGACGGAAGACGCGGTCGCTCTAAGCTGTTCGTTATTTTGGCAGCGGAAAGTCATTTGCGAGCCGCGGTGCAGATGGAGAAAGTGTAACGCAAGACCGAGGAGCAACGAGAGAAAAGTGCAAGCCAACATGACAGCGCCTCTTTGTAAGCATGTTCGTCTCAGAGCATGGGAACGCTGGCAGCCATATAAGACTGTGTGTGTGTGTGTGTGTGTGTGTGTGTGTGTGTGTGCGTGCAGCCGTGGGATTAGCATCAGAACCCCCCAGTCTCAACGGGGTCGCGCTGCTACAGATGTTCGCTCTCTGCTGCAACTCATTAGCATAGTAAACAGGTGACTGTGTGTAAATGTGAGGACAAGATGGAGAGTCAAAATAAGCCTTGATATATTGACAAAGTGTGCGTGTGTGTGTGTGTTTGTTTGTGAGAGTGTGAATATGTGTGTGGGGGGTGTCTGCATGTTCCCGCTGCACATATTAATGGGCCAGCAAGTGGTAGCAGCAGCAGCTGAAAACAGCTTTTATTCTGGAGGCGCTCGGAGAGCAGACACTTTGCATTTACTGTGTGTGTGTGTGTGTGTGTGTGTGTGTGTGTGTGAGTCACAATGCTTCAGCACAAAATATACATGACACACTCTGCAGGCTCCCCGGGGAGCGTTTGTGCATGCTTGTGTGCGCTTGCGTGTAAATATGTGTGGATGTTTGCCTGCAAAAGGCCAACACGGGCTTTTCCTGTTGCTGCTTCCTCCTCCACATCATCATCTACATTCACCTTCCCTTCAGGCTCCCAACCTCCCCCCTCCTTCCCCCCCTTCATCCTTATCCTCCCTTCCTTCCTCCTTATAACTTCTCTTTGTTTGGAAGTTCACCCCGAGGGGAGGGGTTGAGGAGAGAGAGAGACATGTAGGTGATTTTAACCTGTAAGAGAGAAAACGCCCAAGGCTGTTTGAATACCATGAGACAGACAGAGGTCCTTTGATATCGAGTGTGTGTGTGTGTGTGTGTGTGTTGACTGCACAGCCGTGTCTCCTCTTCTTCTTGGTGTTTTCCATCAGGCCCATAATGGGGGCGGGATGTGATAAGCATCGCTACAAAGTGAACATTTCCCGAGCAATGCGGCATTAATCACCGAGCTGATGGGCTCCTCCTCAGTGCTTTGAATGCCTCGCTAACGGGTACAGAAGTGATGTATGGATGAAACGCTGTGTCCGAAACACAAGGATATTTAATGAAATCTGTTAGAGAACAGAAACAACGTCCCATCGGAGAGCCTGAAGCTAGCTTAGGTGTGGAAATGAAGCCCTAATCTGCACCAGGGCGGACAGGAGGAGAGAGGAAGAAGTGGGTCGACGTACCTGAGATGCTTCTCAAGTTTGTCCACCTGGTCGTGGAGGGATGCGGTGATGCCTGTGTCTGGTCTGTAGGATGAGAAAAATGCACATGCACACACACAAGCATGGGTTATTTTTTATTTTTTGTGATTAAAAAGTAGTAAAAAGTGTTTTAAAAAGGGGAAAAAAATGATGTATAACATGATGTATGACATTTTTTTTTAATGCAAGACAAGGAGAAGCACATTCTCATGCTTGACATCATGAAACCGGCAGATGTTTGGCATTTTTTTTAAACTGTTACTCGATTATTAAAGTTAATTTTCTGTCAATCAACTAAACCAATCTTTTTGTAAGAAACATGTAGATAAATAGCATTTGAATGTACAATGTAAGCAAGATATTCACCAAAATAAAAGCACCTTTTGGTCATTTAAAATAAAAAATATAAAAGTAGCAAAAAGCAGAATCTGTCTTTTGCACCATAAAGTGTGCGTCCGTGTGTTGCGGTGAACACAGTGTGCAGTGTGTGTGGGTGTGTGTGTGTGGCCTAGCACTGTGAGGTTGAACCGATTTCCCACTAAAAATAAAAAAACCCATGATGCTTTGCCTTGAGGCAAAGGATTCTGGGTCAGGCTGGCTTGTCCCCCACTAGAGTACTCACCCTGATGAAACAACCTTCTGCGTGTGCGTCAGTGAGTCTGTTTTTTAAAATGTTTTTTTATGAGGCCCACTGTCTCTCCGTTTTCTACACATCTTGACCTCTCAATCCATTCCTCTTCTTCCGCTCTGACCTTGTCTGCTCTTCCTCTTTTTTTATTATCCCCCTTCTCCCTCCTTCTATTTCTCTGCCTCCCTCACCCTCTAATCCCCTGCCCATTTCTGCATTTCCCACTCTCTTAGGGTGAACGCACATCACATTCTTCTCAGCAGACCTAATTAAGCTGTCTCATAAAAAAAGAAAGAAAGGGGAGAGGAAAAAAATCCCAAAATGGGTTGAAACTACTAAGTCATGGTTTCCCCTCCTAGCTCGCAAATCTGTAATATTCTACGCTGGGATTGCAATTTGGGAGATTAGTAAGTCAGAGAAATCACTCCTGGGGGGGGTGAAGCTGAGGGCATTGCATATACAGTAGAGCTGGCGGCATCGCTCATCCCGACGCTGCAGGAAGTAAAACGCTTAAGCATGAAATGTGCTGATTTAGAAAGCAGCGTGTATATTATATATACACAGAAAGATTTGCACAGGAAGATCCTATATTGAGTATAATGAGCTGAACTGCATTATTAAATGACTGCTAAGAGAATGCATCTTAATAGCAGTGCATTCTTTGATGCCTGTTTTTTTTTTTGGGGGGGGGGGGGGGGGGGGGTAACCAGTTCAACTGGGGGTTGAGGATCACAGCGTGTATCTGAGATTGCACGTGACCCTGCCACATCTGAGCCTATCAATGTGTTCAGTGAGGAAAAATCATTTCCTCTCTCTCTCCAGCGTTTGAATCAACATTTTACCGCATGTCCACCTCTGCTCTCACGTCTACCTCCTCCTGCAAACGTGTCACCGAGAAAGCTATTTATCCACATCCTGTCCGCCGTTTGTATAATAGACTGTTTCCTTTGGTAGAAAGTGATTCTGATGAAAACCGTTGTTTAGACCGGGGACATTGTTTCTGGAAGGACGCGATGCTGCTGAGGCTGCAAAAAAATATTTCCAATACTGTCAGTGCAACAAGCAGCGTTGCATTCACCCACAGTGTAGCGGAGTGGCAGCTAAAACATAAACATAAAGAACTGCAGAAGACAAAAAAAACAACAACAACAGGCATCGACTGAATGCGGATTATAACCTGGCTTCCTAGCCGACAGAATGTTTAAACGTAAAAGAGTTCAAATGCATTCATTTTACAGTTTGGAAGATTATACGTGTGAAATAAATGACTGCTTAACACAGCAGGTGCACCTTCAACAGTATGGCGTCGGCTTGGAAACTAACATTTAGAGCACATAAGCTTTGAGAGGCTTAACACGACACCACAACACCTTCATTAGACTTGTCCGGTTTAACGTCGAGAGTGACCGTAATAACTTTTTTCCTTCCTTCCTGCTGCTAGAGTGCATTTCCCAAGTATAACATCACAGCACAGACCGACACACCGCAGCTAAAGCGAGCAACTTGAGCCAAAAGGTGACGCCACCGTTGAAAAGTACAGTTGCTTCATTGCCGTGAAGAAAGAAAAAAACGAAGCACCCCTGAGCAAGTAATTCAATTTTGCAATTAAGTTGCACACAGGAGGAATAATCCATCTACGAATGAGTCATTTCTATTCATTTAAAAAGTACTCAGACACTCTAAAGGTCCATTTTTAATCAACAACTGTGTCTTTTGTACTCCTGCTTTCCTGCCTCTCAGTCTTTCGCAACTGTATCACTCTTTCAAATGCACTGCATGCCGACACGGCCTCGCGGGACACTTAAAGGACGGGCCCTCTTGCCATATGAAATCAAATGTGATACAGACGCGGTGGGAGAGGGAGGGAGAGGCAGAGACAGCTATAGCAGGGGGAAGGAAATATTGTATAGACTGTAGCCTGGCTAACTAATGGTTCCTCAGAGTGAGAGTTAAGTATGAGAGAGGAGGAGGAGGAGGAGGAGGAGGGGAAAAGAAAAGGTGCAAAGGGAGGAAGGCAGAAACAGAGGTGGTAGTTAGGTTTATTGATGGTTCCTAGGAGAGAGACGGAAAGGTGGAAGGAAAGGAAAAGAGGTGGGAGGGGTGGAACCGATGTATTCTTGTACACGAGGCAAAGAGGGACTGCTTCGGCATCTTTAGCTCACGGTTTAGATTTAATTATTATTTCTGTTTGAAATTATGTGTAAACATGCATGACTCCATGTGTGTGTGTGTGTGTGTGTGTGTGTGTGTGTGTGTGTCTGACCCGTAGCCCCTCTGGGGGAGACACTCAAGGATGTCATAACAGAGGCCGAGCTGGTCATCTCTCTCGCAGCTGTAGATGCACTCCAGAGCGACCGCCATCAGCTGGTCCGGGTCCCCGATGATCTTCTGCTGGCACTGATTGGGAGGAGAGGAGACGGCGTGTGTATCCAGGCATGATTGACCGTGTGTGTGTGTGTGTGTGTGTGTGTGTGTGTGCGTGTGAGAGAGAGGTGCATGTTTTCTAATAGCCAGGAGACATGTCCTTGGCTGTGCCCTTATGGGGTCATAAATATAACATTTACAGCGCAGGGATACGACACTGGCCCTGACAATGCACAAGCAGCCAGAGATGCAGGGTGTGTGTGTGTGTGTGTGTGTGTGTGTGACGGTTACCCAAGTGTGACGGCCCCCACACCCCCGTTTGTTTGCGTGCGTTGGTACGGATACCTACGTCAGGTTTGGAGTGCTGGAAGATGATGAGGGGCAGGGCGAGGTCTCGCTGGGCCAGGTCCACCAGGTACTCTCGGAGCAGGGATTTAGCGGTGCCCTCTTTCTGGCCCTCACACCGGTGCAGGAACGGCACCATCCACTGGAAGGTGTCTTTCACGTAGCGCTCGGTGCTGGACTGGGGATAGGACGACAGATACTGTAAGAAGGAGGTCTTCAACATTACAAGAACCACACCATGTCTAACAGTACTTTGTAATGATATAATAAGACATTGCTTTTGTTTGATTCATATTTTTATAGAAGATATTTTAATCACAATTTCACCTCATAACATTTAACAAATAGGAAGATTTATATTATTATTAGATTATTTTATAATAGGTTGTATTCTCGTTAAGGTGTATTTTTGGACATATTTAAATTTTTGTAAGAAAAAAAGTTTGGGATCAAATTATTTCGAGGACCCCCTGCAGTAACTAAAATATGAACAGGTGACACACACCCACACAGGTCACTTAGAGCATGTACTCTGCTGTCCAAACTCTTTGTTTTATTCCAAAATTCTGACAAATATCAATCATCTCTGACCCAAAACTTGGCGATGTATTGAGACATGTTGGTCAAAAACATGGCAGTTAAACTCTTCTGAGGTCAGGGCCACCTTGTTTTATCGCCGTACTTCTTCATCTCCTTTGTGCAACATTAATTTTGAAAATTTGTCAGGCTATATATTAACTAAAAAATTAAATATGCACAGTGCGTACCTTGCATCTAAAGTAGTCTTGGCTCCAGTAGAAGACAAAGTTTTGCTGTAAATTAAAAGTAGCATAACTGCTGAGGCTCACACAAAGCCAGCATCCGGTCTCCGGTGGTTCAGAGAAGGGTGTTTTTAAATTAAATAATTGATCGGATAGCCCAATAGTCAGTGGATTTATCAAGAGGGAAATGATTACAAGGAAAACACAGCAGTAGCAAGACATTCTTTCTTGTTCATATATGGATTTATATTTTTAGATCAGAAAAAACACCAAAGACCGCATTTACATGAAATTGTGGTGTGAAATTAGACCTGAAGATGAACTTTTAGCGCTAAAGCATGTAGGTCGTGCTGTGATTAGAGCGCCCTTGTGACAGCTCTGCCTCGGGGTGAACAGGTAAGAGAGCATCACCAGGAAAAACAAAGAAATACATAAAGAATACACAAATTATTCAGACATTATTACTGACTTTGCTCTACTCTCTGATAAAGAAAGACATCAGACGCCGGCAACAACTTGTATTTAATCACACACACACACACACACACACACACACACACACACACACACACACACACACACACACACACACACACACACACACACACACACACACACACACACACACACACACACACACACACACACAGAGCGGCCGACGGGAGTACCAGTCAAACAGCATGTGTTAGTGCAGTCAACAACATTTGCTGGCTGCCTGCCTGTATGGCAGACTGGCAGTGGTCCTCACAGGCTAAAGCTGGCAGTTATTAGCTACAATTTAGAGGACAACTCGTATTATGTACTCCAAGGGGACTTGGAGCTGTAGTTCCGACTACAGACCGGCTTTCATAGCTCTCCCGCTGCCGTTAGATGTTAGACTTTTGGATTGTCAAATGTCAGGGATTTCAGGAGTTAAAAGAAGTGATTAACTGTGAATACGTTTTCAAATCACACAGGTTTTCTGTTTGCTATTCAGCGTTCAATTAGCACACATCTTATTGTTTTTAGCTGAACTAGATAAAGCAGGTTTCAGTCATATTTTATAAAGAAATATGTTTCAATAAATGCTGAAATCCTTCTATCATGGAAATGACACATCATCAAGGTCATCATGTTTTTGATGGTTCTGCTGTAAAACCTCACGCGTTTCATTAATATGAAGACAATGGACTTCAAACTGATTCCAAAACATATTGTGTGGGAAAAAAAAAAAAAAAAAACCCAGACAGTGAAAATGTGTGTATATATAAAATAGGCCACTTACATTTTTCATGAGCAGGTGGAGCTTGTCGATGTCACTTAGCTGCTGCAAGTCTTTAAGTGTCAGATTCAATTCGCATGATGTCTCGTACACGAGCGTTTCCATGGTGACCAGGTCGTCACACAAGAGCTCCAGCCCCGGGATCTCCCGCTCTTTCGCCAGACGCAGCAGCGACAGGGCGCAGTCCACCTGGTGAAAAAAACAACAAATAAAGGCAATATAAAAAAAACATTTCAGTCCAAACGGTCGCTAGCAAAGACCATAAATGTGCAGACAATAATAAATTACACATATGGGGGATTCCAGTGTCTCTAGAATGGGCCGTTAGCCTTTTAGCGTCAAGATGTTCGGCACACAGAGGTTTCATGTGGTTGTTATCTGCAACCATTAGATGCCAACAAATACTAGAGACTAGGCTTTTAACGTGGCACTAGAGGGGAAGTCAGATCACCAGTGTCAGTAGGATCCATCCTCTGGGGACCATGAATGTCCGCACCAAATGTTATGGCAACCCATCCAATAGTTGTTGACCTTTATAGCCTGCACCGAAGTGGTGGACTGATCGACGCCGCTATACATCCTCTCGACACTCCATACAAAGTTGTGTTTTTATTGCTGGTTATTTACTTTGAAAGTAAATAGGTGAGCAACCACTGTATTACAGATAAATGCTCTAGATGGCAAATGGACCAAATGTTCCATTCAACAAACAACAATCTTCAGAGCGGCCTTCCAGGATTGTGAAATAATCCCATTCAAACTCCACTTTTTGGAAAACCTACAATGTTTAACTGTTTAAACTGGATATATGTTTATTTCCGTCTCGTTACAGTCCAGCTAACCAATGAGCAGCGAGTGGATTTAAAGTTACGGGGACAGTGCACATTAATAGACGTTTCTGTAAATGTGCCAGTTTCGCCATCTTATTCCCAGCCCCGATAGAATAAAGATCCTGTTTAGAGCGATGTGACGTGTCATTGGAAAACTGTTGCCGAGGTCGCTGAACCGGGACGTGGACAAAAACAATAACATCCCTATTAATCTGAAACCATAAAATACCAGTCACTCATTACTAATATCCAATCATTAGACTTTGGACAATAAAACAGGGGAAGATTTGGGCTCGCCGCTCCTCTGATCGATGAAACCCCATCCAGAAGAGCAACCAATCGATACCCGACCACCTATACGCTCGCCAGCCGATCGATGCTCAGCCACCTGTGGATGCTAGCTAATCAATAGCAGATGCCGCCGGGCCCTGTAGTGATGATTGCTTTCTCTCCACCTTTTAGAGAAGGAAAGCCCTTTGGCACAGCAGTTAATGCAGCATCTCGCTCGTGCACCGCCACGTGCACGCTCGGGGTCCGGCGGCCTTGTCATCTGCGGCTGATCGCAACACATTTCCTGCTGAATAAATAATGGCACGCCTTCATTTGTAAAATGCACACACACACACACTGAAGGTGAGAACCCAAATCACCTTGAGTCAGAGCCTGAGCAATTAGATACAACAAGAGAGAAGTCTATTGATCTAACTGTGAGTAAAGATCCTCCTCCCCGTTCCCTCCCTCCCTCCTCTCTCTCCTCCTTCCCGGCTCTCCAGAGAGAGACTCCCAGCTAACCACAGACAATACAGATGTTCAAAATCTCACACTTTTTAATTACAGCCTCATCTCCATGCCCGGCACTCGCCATTCTCTGCGCCGTGCAACACAACCGGTTTGTCCTCCGCCTCACTCTCTCTGCGCCGTCTCCATCTTAATACTCTGGCACATATCACCAACTCCTCCCTTTCATTCTCCAACTCAATTTGATCCTTATTTGTCTCTCCTCCATGTCCTTTATCCTTTTTTTTAAACATCATTTACACATTTTCTCCTTCTCCCACCTCATATTGGCCTCCATTTGAAGTCCTGCCCGTTGCCTTCTCTGTATGCCTGTTTCCCCCTCTCCGTCTGCTTCCATATAATGTTGTAGCCAACAGTGTTTCAAACAACACTTCTCTTCAATATCCTTTATTTTTACACTTTAACCCCCTTAGTCATTTTCGTTGCTCTTTCCACGAGATTGCTTTCCTTTATTTAACCTCTCCATCCTGTCCTCCCTTATTTCTGCACCTGTAATACGCTCTAACATTGGCCCAGCCATTTATCTCCTTTTTTTAACCCCCTTTTTTCTCTTGTTTGTGTCTCCATTCTCTGCTTTTTCAAACCCATCTCCCTCTCATTCTCTGCCTCTGAATCATCTTGCCAATCTTCCCATTCAGCGCCTCGCTTCCTGCAGCTTTTAAAACACTTCAAGCTTCCTCTGATGTAGCTCCTTTTAATAAAACCCCATTTTCATCTATTAAAAAGCTCTTCCGAGCATAAACACGGCCAGATGAGGGGTGGGAAGGGGGTGCAAACAATTAATGAGATGAAAAAGTAAGGAGGGCAGGAAAGAGAGGGGGGTCAGCAAACGGTAGCAGAGCCGTTTCGATGTCTCCCTGTGTTGAAGGAGTGTGTGAAAAAGAAGGACATTCCCAACAAGCTCCTGGAGTAACATGTGAGCAAAAGGAGGTGAGGTTGAACGGAAAAGAAAAGAAGTAGCTGGTGTGATTCCTCGAGATAAACCAAGACTTCCTTTTTAAGCACACTCAGTCTCTCAGTGTCTCTTTCTTCCTCTGAGTGGATGATGAAAGGCACGATTCCCCAGTTGTCTCCCAAATATGAGCAATGGACTCCCAAATTCCCTCCTTCCACCCAGAGAATGGGCAAAAAAAAAAAAAAGATGGAAAAATGAGGGGGGGAAAGATACGACTGCACCCTAGTTAGTCCTTTCACAAAGACAAAGGGAGCACAGTGACAACCTTGATCCATCACTGTGACGGAGCTAGAGAGGGGACAGGGCTGCCATGTGGATAGTGTGGGTGGAGAGATTGGGCAGCTCCGGCGGTTACGTCCCATTACTCCACTAAACAAGTCCGATCAAGTCCTATTTTTCAGCTACAGCGACAGATCACGGATGAAAGGAGTGTTGGTAACTCTTCATGAGAAGCCCATATGGCAAATATGATAATGACCGTCGCAGATAGGATCAAAGTGACCTTGACTGATGGAGGTTGGCAGCGCCTCGTCTGCGGTTTGAATCCCACGTTTCTGCCCGAATCATGAAAAAAAAAGAGGAGCAACTGCAAATGTCTTCATAGCTGCCAGAGCTGTTCTATGTTCAGACCTAAAAATGGGGTTTTGTGGCAGTGAGCAGTCTGCTGCTTTGATTCTGCAGTTTTTTTGTTTTTTTTAAGCCAACCTGAACAGCGAAAGAGTGTTCCCACCTGTCTGGAGCAGGCGTCGATGTCCTTGGCTCTGCTCTGGTACCAGTCGGTCAGCAGCTCGATGGAGGGAGCAGCTGTGCGGAACCTCAGCAGCTCGGGATCCCCCTCGTACAGGAAACCGTCGTCGTCAAACAAGTTCTGGTCCAGCATTGCTCTGAGGGAGACGAGAGGAAGAGTGGATTTAGGGAAGGGAAGACGCAGCGAGGAAATGGTCCAATTCAGGGACAAACATGACAATATTCTATATTTTTCTCATGATCAACAAAAAGAACAAAACGAACAATCAATAGATGTGACGAACGTAAGTAATTAAGTCTGACATTGCTAATTGTTCTGAGCCACAGAGCTTCATTTAGTAGAAAAATATATGAAAAACACATCTTGCCCAGGCCAACATGTTTTTTTCATTTGCATTAACACAGGCACTTTATTTTCAGTCAATCCCACATTTACTGTGCAGGATCCATTATAACAGACTTCCATGTTCAGAACCAGCAAATGGGCTGCTGAAAATAGAGCCAACAGGATAGGGGAGGCGGGGGGGGGAGTAGTGAGAGGCAGACTAACAGATTTGGATTCTGTTCTTCTCTCAAAAACACAACTCTTATCCTTTCAGGAGGATTTCGGTTGAGAGCGAGAATGGAGAAGAGAGAAAACATGAACAGCAGAAAGTGAGATAGGAGGATGTAACACGGCACAAAAAAAGGAAGTGGGGTTTTCCTACACATTGCTACCATCACACGCTCACTGTGTCAAAATTTCACCCTGCAAACCCGGGCCAGGCGTACAAAAGCCAACTGATTTTACGAGTCGACACCAAAGAGCGATAAAAAAAAAGAAAAAAAAAGAGCTTGCTAAATGAAATTGTAAATGAAGCTGGCCTCCAGACTGCAGCAAGCAAATGGCATAAATTGGCGGCGCAACAAGATTTGGTATTAGTTTGTTATGGTTCTAGTTTCACATTCAGATAATAGGATGTCATGTTTTGTTTCACATAATGAAGCCAGCACGAGCATCTGGCCCGCGTAAAGCAGGGGATTATAACAACGCTACGCTACGAGGAGCTTTGTTATCACGGGCGTGGAGAGAGATTCAACGTATTGCTTTGTTATAAAGCTGTAGTTTAGTATGTGATAATGTTGGTGTGGGCGGTCGGCCGTTTACCTGCACTCCTCCGCCTCGCACCAGTCCATCTCTCTGTGTCTCTGCTCGTCCCATGAAATCAACACCAACTCACCGCCGTCATCCACGCTGGGAGAGAAGGAGAAAAACACAGACAGATGAGGAAAAGGCATGTAGAAGCCATGTGCTTCAGCCTATTACCTTTTTTTTTTTTTTTGGTTAGAGAATTCTATGCTTAACCAAAAAACTAAATAAATGAAATTAAATGAAAATTTTTTTTTTTTTTTCCATTCTTATCTTTCATTTATATTTCTGTATGCATTAATGAATGGATCATTCACTGTCTCACACTAAACATGGTCATAACTTACAGGAACATTTTTGGGTGAAAGGAAGCAACATATGGGGAATGGATACAGAAGGGGAAAAAAGAGGGGAAAGTACAGCAATAATCAGTTCAAAGAAGTTTCTGAGAAAGAGTCGTGTGTGGGTTGTAAATAGCCCAGACTTTTATTTTCTAAATGCCATGTTGGTACTAAGCTTTAATTCCTCCTGGTCTCCTTGAGTGTGACAGGTCTGAGGAAGATGAATAGGGAACACACATGAAAAGAAAGCAAAGTGAAGAATGACTCCGTAACCTCTCTGTCAGCGTTGACAGGACTCACACACTTAGACACACACACTGTTGGGACACTGGGGTGAACAGAAGCTGTTTTATATCTTATTCCAGAATTAATGCATTTCTTCTTCTCATCTATTTGTCTGTAGACAGAAAAATATGTACCAAGGCTGTAAAACTCAAGGAGATAGAGCGGGCCACAAATCATCTCCAGCTCTGGGTGTGGTGAAAGCAGCGTGAACGTGCGTCACACTGACGGTTTTTTTTATTTAACATGACCATAAATTGTACCCAATCATGAAAAAATACATAAGATGCGTCCACGTAGGATGTGATTAATGTCGATGCAAAAAAAAAAGTAGGAGGATTTTTTTATAACCGACGCTGCGGGACGAGTTCATCCATTCAGATTGGAGTTTCAACAGCAGTGACAGAGATCGAGAAAGTCTCGGTTCTTCCTCTAAAATGCCCACGGAAAGCTTTCTCTCTGTTTTTTTCCTGTCGTTTCCCGACTCCCTGGTCCTCCTTCCTCATTAAAGACAGCCAGGTTAGAGGGTGGAGAGTAAATATTGGTGTGAGGGCTCAGATATCGATGCGGGGGAATGAATTATTCCGCGTCCGCTCCCCCCCTGATCTACTTCACGTCAGCCCGAGAGAGGCAGAGATGCGGGAGAAATAGAGATGCAAAGCAAACTCGGGAGCTGCTCTTTTAGTTTATTTCTATTTCCGCCATGGCCGACCCTTTAAAGCTGTAGGCAAACTTTTCTCTACCTACTATTCTGCATTCTGCCGCGCACGTCCCCCTTGCAGACCTGATCAATATTACAGGAGAATGTTCTACCCTTTCGGTGAAGCAAGACGTGAGTACAGAGCCGGCGAGCTCCTAACAGATGGCGTGAGCCGACTCGGGGCCCGCCGCAGTGGAAGAGCGACACGCTGTTGGGAGGAACAGTTGGTGCTCGCAGGCTGGGGAAAATAGGAAACTGCCCCACAGTGGCAGAGCCATGATGGATGCTTACTGCAGAGCCACAGCCACCTGACCTCCATACAAACTCAGACAGGGCTAATAGAAGGGGAGCGCGGGTGTGAATGTGTGTGTGTGAGCTGTAAGAACATTTCAATACGTTTATACGTTTCTTAGCTCCGGGGGACTTCGGCCTTGCAATCATGGTTTCTTTATACAAATGCATGAATGAAATACTGGCACAGAGAATATAGGAATATAGAGTTAAAGCTGTGTTCTATGATTTGGAATAAAATAAAAATCCATTCAGTCTATCAGCCGTAGGCCTGCATAGGAATTGACCAATGGGAGCCATTGCTCCAGAAGGCTCCCATTGGCCTCGTCCCCTCCCACTCTGTCCTAGTCGAATCATGGAACACTGAGGGGAGGGGTTTGTTGGGGGGCGGGACGCTTTTTTCAAATCTGATTTTCCGAATGTAGACCATAGCTTTAAGATGAGTTAAAAGGAAAAGTGTGTGTGTGTGTGTGTGTGTGTGTGTCCAATCTGTCACTTCTATTAGTTAACCATGAAAGGGTTCAGCATGAAACACCCCTCCATCATCTCCTCATATCCACTGAGAGAGGCCATTGTGCTTGAATAACTGTCACTCTGTTTTATTGTTCGTTTATAGTTTATTTTGTACGGCTGCTACCTTGGCCTACCTTGTAAAATAGTTTTTCATCTCAATGGGACTTCCTGGTTAAATAAAGTAAATAAATAAAATGAAAAAAAAAAAAAAAAAGAGAGATCCTGTCCTCTCCTTATCTTCAGTCCCAAAGCAGAAACTGAAGGATGAAAACTAGAAGAAAACTAAACAACAATTGCAGCCGTTGCAGCACGCACTATAATCATTTTAAAGTGTTACATCGTGTTTGCACGTAAACACAGAAGCATCTCTCTCCTTTTATGTCCTCGGCTTGCAAATGTCAGCCCTTAAGCGACGCGTGTACACTGGTGTAATGAATGTGTGATTCCCGCTGCGTGACGGCGAGAACAAAGAGGAAGAAGAAGAAGAAGTGAGAAAAAGCTCCGATCGCAGGCTCCGACAGACGTGCGATTCCGGATTTAGGTGATTTCATTTGAAAAGAAGTGAGACATGTGACATCAGAGAGGCTACGTGTCTCCGAGGTAATGCCTGTATTTTTGAGTGAACATCTGTGAAAAGGGGAAAAAAAGAAAATACTGCGTTTTTTTTTTTTTTTTGAGCTGCAATACATTTCTGAATAATGTTTCTTAAATGTCCTTTTTAAACAGCATTAACTTATATACAAAGTACACATCTTCAAGTACGTTTAAATATTCGATATAAATCAGTGCATCTTGATGGATTCTTCTCTGCTCCATAGTGTGGAGTAGATTCTAATATTATGAATCTGTCGGAATGGACAGGATGTTTCTTTCGAATTCAAACATAAATCCTCTTGTCAGTAAAGATGCACAAGGTTCAATGTGAATAATGCTTCCTTGTCATATTTTCTTCTTGACTTCCACAGGATTGAATAGAAAAATCTCACTGAAATTGCTCCCTTTATAACAGAAAGACAGGAAGGCACTACTTTACGGTCGCTGTGAGTGAAGGGACAAATATGTTGATTTCTAGTTTTGCATCTCAGCAGTTTGAGGTAAGCAAGGAGAGGCTATTTGATTTCTATGGCACCGTTCGACAGCAAGGTAATTCAAAGTGCTTTGTATAAAACGACATGTAAAAAAATGATTATAAAAAGGTAGTACTATATTTAAACTGCAACACGTGCATTTGTGTGCGTCTCACCAGGCTTCAGGCAGCAGGGTGGTGTACTCGTGGGGAGACGTGGTTTCGGGGAAGTTGTGAAGGATAGCTAGCCGATGCTGCAGCAGCTCGGCTCCGTGGTACGTGAACAGGATGTCCAGGGCCTGGACGTTACTCTCCTGTAGGCAAATAATCAACTTTAAACCGTACCCCTAAAAAAAATGCACATTATGTGTTTACAGTATGAAAAAAACGAACAAAAATACTGACAATCTATTTATTTGACACGTCGCAAATTCTAAAATCCTTCTTTCGGAAATAGAAACACACACACAGGCCTGTTTATCAGTTCCACCTCCCTCAAACTAATGCAATCTATCCTACCTTCATGAAGGTAACAGTTAGGATTGATTGCATTCGTTCTGTGAGCGTACATCACACTATTATATATGGATGCAGACAGCTGAAGCAAGTAAATTAAGTGAGATTACTAGCAAGAAACAAGAAAATATATAGCGCCATGTTACCCTGGCGTAGTTCCTTGCTGATAAGACGATATTTTGACTGCGGAACTTCTTGAAGAACTCTGCATCATATTTCTCCTCTGCTGCGTGAGGACCGCCGAGAATCTCCTAGAGAGTAGAAAAGCAAGAGAACAATTGAGGAAAAATACAACAAAAGACATTTGTGAAGCATGGGGGTTATCTTTACCGGAGGAAAAAAAAGGGCCAGCGGTTAGAAAGTCAAACTAATGATGAGAGGTGGAGGGGAAAAAAAGAGTGGGTAGAGGATGTGAGTGCAAATGAATGCATAAAAACAAAGTCAACAGAGATGCCATTTAAATGTCTAGTATGTCTCGTCCTTTTAGTAGAAACCTGTCTGAGGAAGGTATGAGAGTGTCCAAGTGTGAGCACTCGTGTCAGAAGGGAACTTTTGTTGTCCTGGCCTTTGGCTGAGAGGGATTTATGTGTGTCTGTGTGTATAGAATCTCTGTAGCGTCCTCTCATCTGTGTGTGTGTGTGTGTGTGTGTGTGTAGATACGAGTCTGATGGATAGCCTTTGAATAGGCCCGTATGCAGACACAGCCAGCCCGAGTCGGGATGATAAAAACCCTAATATCATATTCATAGACAGCCAGAGAAAATGGATTGGGGCAAAAGGAATCAGACGAGTGCTGCAGTTACCATGACAATGTCCGAAATAAAGAGAGAGACGTCATTCTGTCGGAGTTGAATATGTAGCAGGGTAAAAACTCATCTCTCCTCTCCGCCACGGGAGGAAGCGCGGCCCCGTTCGCCTGTGATTTATCGCGTATGAAAAGGCCGTGCGTGTTAACATTATTCATCGTAAATCTGGAATCCAGAGTGTTAAGTGGTTGCAAGTGTCAAAGTTCCACTTTAAGCATCTATCTATCTATGCAGCCCTGATGCTTATATACTGTAGGCCCATTAATATCAGAGTAAAACCATATTTCCTTCCGCTAGCTACCCCTTCATTCTTTTATATACACACTTCAAATGCCCCTCACGTAAATATCTTCTCCAACGTTTCAATATTTCTAAAGAGATTAGTGGGGTTAAGAGAGAGTATTAATAAAAGGCAGACGGGAAAAGCCTCAGTGCTTTGGAGGGATTGGATATGAAAGAAGAAATCATTAGTTTGCAGATGGAACAACCCAGCCATGAAGATTTGTGGTTTTTTTTAAACAAAAACGTCAACTTAGTGAGTATTTCTCATGCAAAACATGAAAATAAACACGTAAAACTCGTTAATAATAGTACTTCAAAACGGTCGAATGAAAAATATGAGTTTCAATAATGCTCAACAATGATCTTGATTGTTTGGACGCTCTAATGCGGACTAATTACTATTATTATTATTTGATGTCATTGAGTGGTTCGAGGCCACTCCCATCAATAAAGTTCTATAGCAGCTGAAGGCGTAAAGTGAAATGTCGTCGTTACACAGGAGGCGTCTCGACTCCAGATTCCCACCATCCGTCTCACACGTATCCGACGGAATGGATACGCTTTCATTTTTATCCATAAAAGCGTCCGCAGCGGGCCCGTAACATCTCCCACTCGGTGCGCGTAACCGTGACGCGGAATGTGCTTGAAGTCTAATTTCTCCAGTTTAACTGTAACTGCTGTGTTGTGGCTGATGGGTTCCAGTGAAAACACAGACGGAGGATTGAATTAGCTATTGACGGGCTGCAGTGGAGAGAACACGGTGTTAAAGTAATGACTTTTGCACCTGCCAATTTGATGGTTGATTTCGTTATTAGATCTAGAGCTGGAACAAGTGGGAGATTAATTAAAGAGTCAATTGTCGGTCAATAAAAGCAATTTTTTGAATTCTTTTTTTTTTTTTTTAGACATTTTGTAAGCAAAGATGGCAAACTTTCTCCTTCCTTTTAAATGTCATTATAATGTGGATGTTATTGTCTCTTCACAGACATTTAAATCAAGGTGAATAATCAGAAGTGATCAGTGAACAAAAATAATCAGTGTTTTTTTATTTAATTGTGGCTAATTAGATATCTCAACATGAATCCAGGATGTTTAATTCGAGGGTTTCCAAACGGCTGATCTGGAGGTGGCTGATTGCTGTTACCTCGTACGTTTCCAGCCGGTCCAGGTAGGAGAGTAGTTTCAGTCGGCTCCGACACAGCTCCTTCTGCTCCAGAGTCAGCCTGAGCAGACACACGCATTAATCAACGACACGCCGGCACAATCACGTCGACATCACAATACCTGCTGCAACATCCAAGAAAACTCACATTCCAAGAACTCAACACTGCACTCACACACACACTCTTTGCCTTAAATTAACTTTAAAATGCACCCTTATACACCCACAGAGAGCGACATAACAATGCTCGGGACTGGCGTCTACAATAGCACACAGTGCCCTCTAGACCTAATCATGTTCTAAAAGGCAACAAATCAACTCCTTACGACCACTAGGACCCTTCGGTGGTTATGTATGGGATGCTAGCTGTCAGCGAGGTGAGCGATTGGCCCTGCGAGAATAAAATCCATTTTCAATGTCATTTAATCACAAACCGTAAATAAATTGGATGACCACAAACACCGAGGCGCTAGGTTATATAAGATCTACCTACAATTCAACCGGGTGTGCCCGAGGGAAAGGAACCGCGGGGCTGGAAACTACTGCCAGTGGGCAGGTACGTTTGAATAAAGATTTTTTTTTTTTACTACATATTCACACAACAATGTGGAGCGGTGCCCAAAAGAGAAAAAAAAACATGTCCCAGATCAACCGCAGTGTGACCACAGGAGAGCTGACCCCTCCACCGCCGCCTTAATCCCTAATCCCTCATTACAGAGTGTGCTATCAGGCCTTATCAGGGTTCCTCTACACAGACTAACAGAGATTAACACTGGCTCAACACACTCTCTCTGGCACATCAAAGAGCGGCGGCTTAGCACTCGTACTGGTGGTAATTATTGCTTTGCTCTGCCTCTTCAGAGCAAAAGGTTTTTTTTTTTTTTTTTTTTTTTTTTTTTAAACTGTGGAAGGAAGAGGGGAGAGAAGGAGCAGAGATGAGGGGAAATGTTAAACGGCTAGTTCAGCCTGTCTGTTGTCCTCTTGGGGTTCTGAACGATGGCTCAATTGTAAATTCAAATAGTAAAAAAAAAAAAAAAAATGCATTCTCAAGTGTCTCAAGTATATGTCATTCCCATCCAAACGACCAGTGAGGGATTTAAGATCAGCCACTGATTAAAAGACCTTTAACTTCTCCCACTGAGTGCACTTCATCACCAAACAGCGGTGTGGCTTTGTGGACCTGGCCATCTGCAGATTAGATGTGGCCCAATGTTCCAGTCAGTCCACCTCTATTGCTTCATAATTGCTAATCCCGCTGCTGAATTCCACGGAGGTACAGCATGTGGTCTTAGAGGTAGTAGAGGTTTACATTAGTTCCCTGAATTGTGCTCACAATGGAGTCTGAATGGAGACGGAGGGCTGTGAGGTTCAAGACTTAATGTGCACAACTGTGCTTTAGACTTGTTACATGTCTTCACACATGCACTGTCTAACCTAAAGAGACTGATCCCTGATTGCTTTAAGGTCTGTCTGTGTGTCTGTGTGTCTGTGTGTCTGTGTGTGTGTGTGTGTGTAGGTGTGTGTAGGTGTGTGTAGGTGTGTGTAGGTGTGTGTGATATTTTGAAGCTATCAGGACTGCAGGGTTATTACAATCAGATGGCATCGCTCCTCCATCTCTGAACAAACACCCCGAATATGACAGATTGAGCTGCATATACAGGCCACCACGTTTGACATTCACACACACACACACACACACACACACACACACACACACACACACACACACACACACACACACACACGATGTGATGAATGCGATTATCAAACAGTGTGAGGACCAAAATTGGAGGACTGCATGAACAGAAAACACAAAAACAGCTCTTGTCTTCAGATGGATCCCACTGTAAAAGCATAAACAGTCGTACACACACACACACACACACCCATCCACACACACACAGAGGACCAATGCTGGAGCAAATGAGAAAATGAGACTTCTGATTGAGGTCTGAATCTGATCAGATAAGAACATAAACACCTCGCAGCAGACTTCTCCTCTGCTGCAGCGTTGTCCGTCTTGCCGTTTTATGCAGAGAGTCACAGCAGCAGATATAACGGCCCTCGGCGGATTCTTGAATTATATTTTATTATGAAGTCACAGACTGATGAGAAACAGCCGAAAGATAAAACCGTCTGCATGCAGCCAAACAGACTGGAGCATGACAGTTAAGAATATGAAGCAATAACCAAGTCCCGAGGAAGTCTGTATTTTATGCAACATTACGTTTAAGGATAACTGAATGCAGTGCAAGTACAAGACATTGCCTATAGGGGTAGAAATGGTAGTAACAAGAAAGGCTGGGGAAGCACATTAGCATTTATCATTTTATTGGGTCCTTTAAACAAAATGTGCTCGCCGAGAGGGGAAACGAACACTTTTCGGCTTTTTTTTTTCACCATTGCAGAAATCAATTGAGTGGGTTTGACTTTGGTGTGTCTTTTAATGTATTGTATGGAATGGAATGTATTTCTTAGCCCAAGAGTTAAGAAACCCAATCACAGAACACAGGGAACCTCAAATCAAGGCAAAAAGAAGAAAAAAAAAAAAAGAAGATGCGGCCGGTGTGACAGTCAGCCGTTAAATACAGTCCTTATCTACACACAAGAGTAACACACACACAGAGCCACGGTGATCGATACCAAGCAATTTCTGTAATGGTGGTGTAGTTAAAAAGAAATTAAGAGAGTTATTATCCGTCTCAGACCTCGGCCCCGGGCCTCAAGGCAACACAGGCAGATCCATTAGCAAGTGGCTTGGCTGCACCCAAACGCACAAACACACATATATCTATATATATATATATATATATATATATATATATATATATATATATATATATATATATATATATATATATATATATATATATATATATATATATATAGACATGGGGGCACGTGTCTGCCAGACACTATGACTCAGAGATGGAGAAAGGAGAATGTCATATTTAAAAAAAAAAAAAAAAAAAAAAGGTAATTCACTGATGATTTAATGTATTCCCTCTTCTCCATCTTTTCCTCCCCATCCATTGTCTCCATCTCTGACCACAGGTCTGCAACGGAGCTAAACCGTTTCATCACCCGATGAGCCAAACGGGGAAGAGAAATCCACAAAACGGGCAAGGAGACGAAAAAAGGAATTAAACGGAGAGCTGAGGGGGGCGACATTACGATGTAAAATGCTCTTCCCCGTTTCAAATACGGACCGGAGGCTCACTGGTTAAGTGTCTGAGGTGAGGGAGAACAATAGCCGAGGCACAATCGGGCTTCTGAAGCATGAAATACCTGCTCGCTCGCTACAAAAACACAAGTGGGTTTTGCATTTTAAACGCGCCTCATTCGTTCCGGTGCATTTGTTGGTGTTTGGTAATTCTAGCAGAATGTGTGTGTGTGTGTGTGTGTGTGTGTGTGTGTGTGTGTGTGTGTGTGTGAACTCATATCAAGCTCAACAACGTTTCATGAGCGTGTGTGTGTGTGTGTGTGTGTGTGTGTGTGTGTGTGTGTATTAGAGGTGATTAGTGATCACTAAAGGGTTTTTCATTAGTCTCTCCCTGGGCACTCAACAACAAAGGCATAAATTACCGGCAGCAGATTACCCACTAATCTCCACCAACACTCTCTCCCTCTCACTCCCTCATCCTCATTAATGTCCCTGCCTTTATGATCCGCTCTCACCTGTGTGCGACCCCATCAAACAATCTGTGTTCAATTTGGCAGACCTCTCACCCGTTCCCTCGACGTTTCCTACACCGTCTACACCTTTAAATAAAGACGCGGCCATCTTCTCTTTACAGTAACGAAGCAGAATAAGGGTGACTTCATTTAACCTCTTTTAAACGGTAGGCTAAAGTTAATGCAGTGCCCGTGTGAACATTTGCAAACACAATGTCGGACTCCACCAGGCCGCTGCAGAATCTGGCCAGTGATGAAACGTCATCATTCCACCTTTGGCTGCGGAGGAGACAAATGTCTCCCTGAAGACGCTAATAATGTCACTGTAACTGCGTCGGACCGTTTTTTGAAATGAGACACGTTCGTATTGGACGGGGCAAAGGGGGATGAGACCATTTGCTTGGCGAGCGCGGCTTGGCGTGCATTTCACGCCCTTTTGTAGAGGCTCTGAGAATTGCATTGGCTTCTTTGTGTCTTTGGTTCAGCAGCTGTGTGATCCTTTAATGGATTTGCGAGTGTGGCTCTGCGAGGCTGTTCATAGGCGCGGCGGTGCTTTGAGGTAAATGGCGGCATCGGTTTTGCAACCATGCTTGCGATGTCGTCAATATATAGCGGCTATAATGTTTACCATGTACGTCGTCTTAATGTGTTAGCATTCGCTAATTAACACTAAACACAGAGTAAAACTGAGGCTGAGGGGAATATCGTTAGCTTTGGATGTAGAAATAGATATTTTGATGATGCTAGATGGGGATCCAAAATGGACTAAATCGTTCTCTGGGGA
Organism: Chelidonichthys spinosus; assembly: GCA_029853015.1. Lineage (NCBI taxonomy): Eukaryota > Metazoa > Chordata > Actinopteri > Perciformes > Triglidae > Chelidonichthys > Chelidonichthys spinosus. The sequence continues at coordinate 5,295,456 of CM056838.1, read as the reverse complement.
CCATGAATTTCATGGCAGTCCACCCCATATTTGTCTAGAACTGTTCTGAACCAAAAACCTGCTGCCAATGAATATTGCTGTAAAGCATTATGCATGTTTGAGAACTATTATAATACAGTCATTTAAGCAGCATGCATATAATGCATGCAAGTATGTCTATAACCCATGATAGATAAGGATGTCACAGACAGTGTGACCAAGTGTATTTACTGGGGACCTTGAATAGCTGTAGAAAATGTCACGGCAATCAATTCAACAGTAAGTCAAGATATTTCACTTGAAAATGTCAACCTCATTGTGGCGTTACAGTCCGGGGATAAAGGAGTTTAGCAGGCTTCATTCTCTGGGAACCAAAGAATGTCTTGTGGCGATCCATCCAAAGTGGACCAACCTACACCCAATCAATGATGCGACAGACCGGCGCTGCCTTATATAATACCATGCTGCTAAAATGTCTAAAAAGGACTATCATGCTGTGGGAGGATTATATGTTTAAATAAAAAGCTTTGCTAACTTCTACGAGGACACTTCAGCGAGGCGGACGCTTGCCAAACAAGCGTGGGTCCTCCAGCAGAACGATGGTCTCTCTAACCACTAGCCAGCCATGTTGATTTTGTTCAAATCAACTCGACTAAATTCAGAACATTGGCAGCATTTCTGCCCGCTGCGTGTTCTGTCTTCGTCTGACTGAATTACCGAGCTGACTAACAGTCGTTACCTGCCGAAGTCGACCTTGGCCAACAGCTCTCGTCTCTTCCTGTTCTCCCACTCCTTCTTCATTTCCAGCTCCTCCTCGCCCGACAGCATGTCTTCGTAGGGAAGGTCGTCCACGTCGATGTCGCCTGGCATGATAAACCTGGGAGATGTGAAGGAAATACTTTCTGTAGCTAGAAAGTTCATATGGATGAACAGAACGAGGTGCAGAATGAGCCTCAGGTTGAAACTCTTTATGAAGAAGGTGTATGTCCTACCTGCCCCCATCTTCCCTGTTTCCTATGGCGATGAGGGCCTCGAGGTCGGTTCCCTTCAGGCCGTACTGCAGCAGCTCCTTGGCCGCGTCCACGTTCTCCGGGACTCGCTCCACGCACTCGTGCAGCACCCAGGAGCGCTTGCAGATCTTGCTCTGGGCGGGAGTGAGCGGAAGGCGAGGGAATGAGTTCAGAAGAAATGATGGGATAAAATGTGATACGGAATAAGGAGGGACGGGTGTGAAAATTTGCAACAAATTGGTAAAAAATGATGCGTGAAATAGAGTAAGGGGGCTGTACGCTGTACCCCTGCTTGTCCACACACATATCTGTATATATTTCTTAGCAGATGCCTAATATTTTGCGATAAACAGCAAAAATCTGATCCAATTTCTCTTATTTCTTCCATCTCTTACCAGATAATCTTGTATCGAGGCGATGCTGACGGTACTCTTCCTCCACTGTCTCTGGTAGACCAGGTCAGAATCCAGATTATACGCTTGAGCAAGAGACAGGGCTTCACCGTATTCCTCATTGTCAATCTGTGGGATCAACGGAAATGCACACAATCAACAATACGCATGCATGCTTCCTTCACACTGTGGAACAGAAAGCATTAAAAGGAATGCAAAAAGGCAAGCGAATTCAAGCGTATTCGGAGGTCGGTGTGTGAAATGAAGGCAACAATCCTTTTGATGCCCGTGACTCGAGCAGACACGACTAATTAAGACATTTCTGATGTTAATTTAGGGTTCGGTACAAAAAAAAAAAATGATAGCAGAAAATTCACATCAGTTTAATTTCATTTAATATTCTGTGTGGTACTTTTATATTTATTACTGATTGAATCATCATCTGCACCGTGTTCATAAACTGAATTAAATGAATAGAATGTTTCAAATTAATTAAAACCACGCAGCATGCAAAGCAAATATCTGAGCCGAAAAAACTGACAAATATCCATGGCCACTATTTCCATCACAAAGACAAAGAAGTTTCATACGAACCTGAGCACATCTATGGCACTATGGCACCTAAAGCTAGAGTACGCACTCTGAATACTGAACGGGAGCGGCTCTAACATGCAGATTTCAATCTGTGTAGCAATGTGACACGGTCTGGATGGGGTCTGCTACGGAGGGATGAGGAGGGTGGCTGAAAGGGGAATGGAATATTTGAAGAAAGGAGAGAAGAAGAAAACCCAACGGAGGGATCCGAAACCAGATATTAGGACTTTATATCACAATAACAATTCAATGAACTTATATTTATGTGGTTATTTGTTACATTTTGTTTTAGAAAAGTTTAGGTGAAAACCCAGGTATCACTGTAGGTATCAGTACTGAAGTATTTTTAGTGCGCCCTTATTCTACATCTTAGTTTGGCATGTCGGCGTTATGGTTCGGCGACGGTTTCTTTTTTTATATCGTCCAATCGTAACGCCAATCTGCTGAATGGAAACAAGATCAGCAGGGAGGCTCAGCATCCGACGGAGCTTTGGAATAATCAAACCCTTACGCTTTCTGCTTGGTGATATAGTTAAAGTGACGTGAATAAACAGCTATACAACAATGGGATATTGTTATTTAAACATAAAAAAATAAATAGCATATCTATAGTAATGTCTCCTCTGTTTAAATAATGGCTCCTGTTCGTCTCGTCACACTGTAGTAACTGCTGCTGCTGCTGCTGTTGTTGTTATCATTACCATTGAATTGGCTTCGATATTAACACATAATAATGCTGAAATAGGTTTTTGTGTCATATCACACACACACACACACACTCAGAGAATCCATCCCTTTTGCTGTGTAGGAGTACAAAGCAACACATTAGCCAGACTGTGGTTCCTTGAGGGCAATAAGAGCCCCACACAGTTAAACCTCACGTAGGAGGACATCAAAAAACGCTTCCATCTCTCTCTGGATTTGGCTAATAACACTGTTACTAGCGTGTGCTACTCACGCAGGCAAGTATTACGCCACCAAACGCATCATCAAACTCCTAAACGCATCAAGGCGGCAGACGAGAGGATATAAAAAAAAAAATCACTTGTTCTGGTGTTTTCACAGTCAACTGGCCACAGACCTCAAACCGAGTTGCGAGTCTCCGAGGACAGATCAGGTCAATCGGATTTCCGGGAGTGATTGTGAAGCTTGGAAATGTCAAACTGTTCAAATGTGATGCAAGCAATATGCCGGAACTGACACACATGATGGACCACATTTGAATGCACACACACACGCACAGAGAAATACAGACATCCCTTCTCCCCTGTTCATTCACCCGCCTACATGTGATACATGTGAGTAAAAGAAGAAGAAGAAAAAAACTATTCCTAAAGGAGAGCAGCAGCTGGGGAAGTGCTGCACCGGGCACCAAGTGTTATGGAGAGATAATAATGATATACGACTTTGTAACTCTCCACTGGTAGAATTGATTGCGATGACTAATGGCATCTAATGATGATGACAATGATGAAGAAGGAAGTAGATGATGGGTCATAAAAATGACTGATGAAGCATGCCGAAACGTGGGGGCCGTTGAGAGCCGACACTATGCTTTATGACGGAGCGCGCTGTTGTCTTTTGCTGCAATTTGTAGCGAGCGGCAACAACAGCCATATTTCTAATGCAGCAATTAGCATTTCAGAAGAACCCCCCCGGGATACTGAGGAATAGCCTTAAAGCAGTCTGAGCATCTTGCTTGGTTTTCATTTCTCCTCAACTGCACTCTGGAGCCGATCCAACAAAACCAGCACTTCACTGAGCTGGCACGGCGTTTATTTAGTCAGAAAGCTATTTTTTTTTTTTGCAGATCAGCCCGTTATAATTCAGTCAGTGACCAAACAGATTCATATGTCTTCCTTCAGTCGCTGCTAAATTAAGCGTTAATAATAAAAAAAAAAAAGAAAAGAAATCGTGGCAAATGTAATATCCAGCATTGAAGAGAATTGACTGATGTTAAAAAAAAAAATGATTAATGGCATTAGAGTGAGGCCCATGTGGCTCGTGTATCGCTTTGCATATGATGAAGGCCTTACAAAAGCAGTGGCGTAATTAGGGATGGAGTATCTTTGAAATATTAAATAGGTAATATCAATTTCTTTGCCGAGATTTATCACGCCGCGTGCGGCGGAGGACTGCACATCAGCTCTATAATTGCTGTTTAGATAGCCGAGCTAAAAGAAATCCAAACATGACGGCACGAGTACCGACGAGAGCCTTTCTCCGCTAAGCACATACCATCCCGTCGCTAACAGGGATGGGACTCAGGATGAGATCCTCATCCTGCGGACTCCTACTGGGGACGTGTCAAATCCAAGTACCTTTCCAGACAGGTCATACCAATTACGTGAATATTATGAAATATGAATACGGCGATGTGGCTTCTCCACGCTGAGTCGCTGAGCACCTCAGGGGCCGACCGGCCGGCGACCGGCTATTCATTCAAACCTCAAAGGCTATCGCTATCGGCTCTGTGAGGACCTAATTGGGCACAGTGTGCATGTCGCCATGCTAATGTTGCTAATTAGCAGTAAACACAAATTATAGCCAAAGCTGGGGGGGACATAGAATTCTGCAGGGTTATCGGTCATTCGCTAAAGTAGACAAATTTGACCCGACGATGCCGGAAAACACGTTAATTAATCAGGAAAGTGATGACAATTCAGTCAGTGGGGTTGAACGAAGGTACCACATAACAAAAAATGACACAAACGCCACAGTGGCACGACATGGAAAGTCACCAGGATCCATCCTCTGGGGAGCATGAATTTGAACTGCAATTCATCTGATAGATATTGAGATATTTCAGTCAGGAGGACATTAATGATGTTTATTCCTCTTTTATACCAATTTAGTTCTGACCTGCCATCAACAGAAAGCAATGCACTTTGGCCTGTAGAGCCAAAATTCAAAGATAAGAACAAAATGCAGATGTTTAGTGCTTCAAGATGTTTGATTTAGCATCTGCTTTTGTACATAATATACCAATACAGTCATCGGCAAGCCTACCTTCCTCTGGTACAGTTCCTCTGGTGTCGTTGACCTCAGGCTGACCAGCCGGTAATTCTTGGTGACGGTGCGGGGCCGCTTCCGTGGCGGCGCGAACCGCTCCATCTCCGTCACGTAATACAGGCCCTGCTTGACATAGCCGAAGTAACGAGCTTTGGCCGAGGACTCTTCATCCGAGTCGGAGTCTCCGCCGTCATCGCCCTCCTCGTCCTCGCTGGCCCCGCCGCCCAGGTTGCTCTCCAGGCGGCCGCGCTTCTGAGCCAGCTTCACCTCGCACTGTGGCCGATAAAAAGAAAAAAAAAGATATCTCATATACATATATAGCATCACGAATGGGATGCAGGGAAACGGACAGACAACAAACGTTAAGAGGGATGGAAGCGGAGGGATTAAAAAAAGGATGGTGCACGAGGGAACTGATGAACAGAGTACCAGAAAAAACAAATACACAAGTGATTTAAACATAACTTTGAATTATACTGCCAACATATGCCTTGGATGTGATCATAAAAAGGCACAGTTGCCACTTTACATCAAAATGCATCTGTCTTGTTGGCCCGCCACATAAAGTGAGGGCTGCAAAAGCAGAAGAACGCCCATTCCCCATGATTGAGACAGATTTATAGTCTTTGCCCAGAATGACTTTTCTGATGGTGCGTGTGGACACGTCTTTGCCAGCAGGAAGTGAGGAATGGAAAAAAAAAAAAAAAAAAAAAGGCATGGCAGCGTGGAGTTCAATGCAGCACAGTTTTGCTTAAGCTGGTAAACACAATTAATTTAGCACCCGCATGCCAGATCAGCAGGCTGTCGAAAACACAAAACAACAGCAAGGTCAGGCTGCTCGATAAAAACAAATCTAAATCCAAGCTGTCCAGACTACTTCCTCCAACTTGTCTTGACTAGCACATAGTTTTTAAGATTGCCTTTAGGTGAGGGGATATTTGCCTATTCTTCATCCCCGTGCTGCAGCCGAGTCCTCATATTTTGGAAATGTGCCCCTCTGGGTTTTAGCTCACTGGCCTCCAGCTGCGGGGCTCCCAGTCAGGGTTTATGAAACATTTAGCACCTGTAAGTGCCTTAATCAATGGGGAGCCGAGGCAGTTTCCCATAGTGCTGCACTTCTCCAACTCATCACGCACAGGAAGATGCACATATAATCGTCCGAAGCACCACAAGGTCACATCATCATCATCATCATCATCATCCCACATCTGTGGAGACGCGCACACATCGCAATGCAACCCCACGCTCAAGGTAATTCAAACACCCACAAACCCTCCACTTTAGATTCAGCTACACAGACACACACACCCCCACACAACCCCCACGCTGAAGCTGGCTGATGAAATCCTGCCAAAAAGTTGGCAGCTGGTTGGTAAGGAGAAATCTCTCTTTTTGTCTCTCTCTCTCTTCATGCAATCAGAGAGAAAAAAAGACAAGAAAAAGGGGAATAAAAGTGGAGGGTGATGCGATATCAGAGTCTTTGTTGGGGGATAAAGAGGCAGGGATACATATTTCATCATCACACGCATTTAACATTTTACACACACACACACACACACGCTGTTACACAATGAAAAAAAACTATCCTTTGGGGAATCACATCAGCTGGTAGTAGAAAGAATCAATCACAAACCATTGATTTTACTGTACGACCCGACCCACTCTGCATCAGAAAGAGTGCGCTCAAAAGCAATTCTCATTTTTGAAATCTTTAATAATTAAAACAAAAGAACTGACTGGCTGGAGACCTGGGCAGACTGTTCTCCCTTTTTCCTGCCCAGTGCATGCTGGGACAGGCTCCAGCCCTCCGCCGCCCTGAACCGAAGAGTCAGTTTTCGACAAATGGATGAAAATATTAGTATTCTATAATTTGCCTTTTAAAGCGCTGAAGGCCAGAGATCTTTATATATGACTGGAGCTAAAAAGGAGCCCCTGTGTCTGCTCACTTCACCACGCGTGCAAACCACCGTCGCAACGTTTACCTCCAGGCTGAGGAAGCCACCGTCGTGCGCCGCCGTGACTCGTGGCGACGGCTCGAACCATTCGCAGGATTTCCCCAGCAGGTTGCGCAGCGTCCGAACGGACGACACGGTGACGGAGCCGGAGCAGCGGGCCAGAATCAACACGACGTCACTCCACCAGCTCACATCCACCAGTGGGAAATACTGCTCCTTATCTGGGACACATATAACACTTTGTAAATCAGCCAGAGAACAGCAGCCGATGGAGATTTGCATAAAAACTTTCCCTTGAATGTGCTTTGTGCACTTTTGGGATCTTGGTTTCCCATTAACATTTACATGCGTGGACATATTCATTACTTGTCATGCATGAGATGAAGACTCGCACAGATTATTGCTTACACAAGCTGTCACTGCTGTCAAAACTGCCCCAAAACTGTCAAAAAAGACCTTAAAGCTGGGTAGAAAAGCACACACAGACACATACAGGCAATCGCACAAGCACAGGAAACACACAATCCCAAGCCTGGACACTGTGAAGGAGGAAATTATTTTCTGGCCTCGGCAGATACTATATGGTTGTACGTCTAAATAACTGTATAATTCGGAGAATAAGACATGTCAAAGATCATTAAATTGAATGCAGTGTGCAACGCCACGTCAGCAACAAAGTCAGCTCTCTTTAGCCCTTCGGGTCCAAACTACCTTTTATTTTCTTCCTTCTCTCCAGCGATGTCTTCCACTCTGGGTTGATCTCCTCAAATCCTGGCTGCGGGGTGGAACGGAGGATGGAGGGACCAGCGAGGAAGGGAGGAAAAGAAGAGAAGGGGAGGGGGGGGAATTAATCTGCTAACCCTGTTTACACTTACAGCACACACACACACACACACACACACACACACACACACACAGGCTCAGACTGAACATACACACCCGCTGCATATAAATCGGTAAAACATTCTGCAAATATAAGTTGTCTCTAAGCCACCTCACTTAATGTCTAATGGGCGCACACACACACACACACACACACACACCCACACCCACAATCCCTCTCTCCACACACACAAAACACACACTCATGCTTGGGCCAGAGACAGATTACATTAATACATTCAGTCAAGCATCTAATGCACCAAATAATACCAGCCCACACAACTGCAATGCACACAGGTTTACTCAGCATACGCGCCAAAAAAAACAACAACAACAAAAAACACACGCATGAATACACACACATACACAGCTTAGAGGTGTACCTGTTGGTCTTGGCTCCATGTGGCTCTCTGTCTGAGGGAGGGGACGTCCCAGAGAGACAAGCGACCAGAGAAGTGGGTGACGGCCAGCAGGGTGCCATCAGGGCTCAGGCTCATGCGGAATACACCATCCTGGACATCACACACACACACACACACACACACAAGTTGGGCCAGAACCTTCCCATTAATCCCCTGTCAATCCTAAATGAGGCGAAGACAGGAAGCTGCGGTACCTTTTCATCCCCCTGTCTGGAAAACAATCTGAAGCTGGGGATCTTGAAGAAACCTCTCTTCTGATTCTATCAGACACAGACAAGAAGAGCTTCAATACAATGAGTGTGTGTTAGATTAACTTGTGCATGACCATGTGTGTGTGTGGTCTCCTCACCGCGCTGACGTCGTCCTCATAGCTGGTGACCTGCTTGTAGTGCGGCGAGCCGGAGAGAGCCCTCCAGGCCGTGATCCCATAGCAAGAAGCCTTGGACGTGCAGTCGTCCCCCGACTCGCAGCCCCCCACCAGCAGCAATCTGACACACGAACACACACCACCTACGTGATTGTTTGTCCCTGACGAACCAATTTGCATAGCAAGGGCAGCGGACTGAGGTGGTCACTGTGAGCTCATCCCTCAGCCTGGGTTTGAGCCAGGGCATCAGTGAGTTTTCACACTACTGAAGAGCCATTACGCAAAGCAGTGGATTAAAAAGTTATCTATCCGAGGCGAGAGTCTGGCTGGAATCAGTGTTTTTTTGTGTTTTTTTGTTTTTTTTAGACACAAACACTTCCACAATGACCCGTGGGGTCTGTCTTTGCAGCGAAAACAGAACAGATGCGACAATGGAAGTCAGGAATTCAAGAGTACTGCCCAGCAGCGCTGACCAGCTCAACACTGCCCCCTGGTGCAGAGAGGTCGGACATTTGGTAAGAGGCAACAGCTGAGAGAGAGAGAGAGAGTTCATAAAGTGATTGCGATGGCTAATTTTTGTGTCAACATAGGAGCTCACGTCTGATAGGAGCCACTTCATCTGTGTGCTGTGTAACGAGGGTGCGTTGAGGGGACGGATGCCGTTCCCAGGTTCATGCTTGGATTTGTTTTTTTCTACTCGAACACGCTCGCATTCTTTTATGTTCAAAAATCTCTTCTTTTTTTTTCTCATATCTGTCTGAAGGTATCTGTATTCACCCTAATTGTGAAACGCTCTGTTTTAGCACGTTCCAACAAATTTCTGTTGCTAGGCAACAGCTGGGGTCCACGTTTATTTCCTGCCAGCTGATGTAATTCATGCACATTGGAGGTTGTTTACAGTGAAAACTGTGACATGATCTATATATTGCACACTTGTAACATCACAAGTGTAAAGAACATCCTGACAGCTCGTTGAAAAAAGGGACAGTTTCTGAATAGGGACTGTGTATTTCTCCGTCGGGGGGAGCATTTCAAATGCTTGTGCAGTACTTATATAGCACTTAGAGCTGCTTTATAATAAAAAAAAAGGCATAAAAACCCCACTTTCAACAAAATGGGATCTTTAAAACAGATGTTGGACTACTTGCCGCATCCCTGATGCACAGCTGCATATTTTTTCCTGCATACATGCTGGACATAAACTCTGTCATTCTAATAATGAAAACATCGTGAACTAACTGCACATCTGGAAACATTTCGGAGTAATAATAATCCCATCTGGGCGCCACGTCGTTTAAAAACGCCACCGGTAATCACTTCTGTAGTGTCGGTTTGAACGCGTTATATCGTCATTATTATACAGTATTTTCATCTGTATGGGGTTCAGCCGCTGATATTTTTCCATATCCAGCTTTCTCACCTTGCCTTTTGCTTACCTCTATCCTATTCTCTCTGTTGCTGACCCAGTTTTCACACAGGGATCATTAAAGTTTCATCTCATCTATCAATTGGCAAACACTTGACAGTAGCTGCCAAAAGCCATTAAGCTGCCAAACCAAGCTTCACCAGCCAAACTAAATCTGGTTTGTGCAGACCGGGAGAGCGTGGTGAAAAACAGTAAGGCCACGGGTGCGAGCCAGACATAATTAACCGAAACCTTTGAATGCTACGTGGCGAGATGGGGGCCAAGGACGTTTTAGACAGCTATAGTCAATTCCTGCAGGTACTGCATTAAAATGATGTGTTCATTTATTCCCGAGTACCGCCAACTGGCCCCGTTCCATAATGTAACATCTTCTGCCAGGGCAAGAATGTCTGCATAAAAGCCCAATATTTCTTCTTCATTTCCTGGCGTCATCCACCGATATTTATGGCACATTTTTCATGATGTGTTCCTGTTATTAATTTGATGTTTTAACCGGAGAAGCTATCAGCAAAGCAAAATAAAGTTTCACTAACTGGAATGCAGTAAATTCACACTGCGTTCTAGCAAGCTGATCAATAAAATACATATTTATAAGCATATTGGCCTCTACTCAAATAGCCCCTAGATGTCAAATGATGAAAGCGTTTGAAATTAACACGGCTACTTCCAAATTCAGATATTGCAGATGTACATGGCGTCACGTGGCATCGTCTGCAGTGGGGATTTTTTGCAATTGATTCAAGGGATTTATAAGGATGTCTGTAGATGTTTGAATATAAATAGATGAACAACACTTGATGAAACACTGTCGTAATAGAAGTAGACTGAGGCCACAAGAGAAAATAAAATGACTGAGGGTGTCAAGTGAACGCTTCAGGCATTACTTATGCAGCCACTGCTCGATTAAAAGTTTAAATGCTGGTAAAAAAATTTTCATTTTTCAGAATATTGAAATGATTCTTCAAGCACTTGAGGTTGAGAGGGTGGAGAACTAACTTACCGGTGGCCAGGGTGGTAAATAGCCGAGGTGATGCCGTGGGAGTAGTGAGAAGAGAAAGTGAAGCTGTGGTTCTCTTGGAAGTTCTGATTGGTTCCCACACTGAGAGAGAGAGAGAGAGAGAGAGAGAGAGAGAGAGAGAGAGAGGATCATCACATGACAAGTCACCTATAATTGAACCCCAGCACATCAACAATCAACACCCGCGTGTAAAATGTTAATAGTGCCACGAAGCTGTTTTGGGTTGAGACGACAGAGCAATTCAAATCCCGGCTCCAATTAAAATGAGACATGGCAAAATATAGAATCTAATTTAAGTGGGCAATCTAAATTAGAGTGGTGCTAGAGGAGATGTCATGTTAATTTGTGTGGGCATATCTAATTTGGGAAATGTGGGATGTAATGCAATGTAAACTGTACGGGGAGAGGGGGAAAGAAGAAGAAGGAAGAATGAAAGAATGAAAGAATGAAAGAAAGAAAGAGCACAAAACGGTTTAACTTCCTCCAGACGTTTAGGTGTTTATGCCACAGTAAAGCGTTTGGGGGTTATGTGTGAGCACATGCACATGCACACACACAGCACACACACACGCGCACACACACACATGCGCACACACACGTGTGCTGGCGCAGAGAAAAGAGAGATGACTTACAGTCAAGGCCCAGCTATAATTCTGAAATTCCAATTCAAAGTATTTGAGCGACAATATTGGAATGCAGTTATATGAGGAGGAGGAGGAGGAGGAGGAGGAGGAGGAGGAGGAGGAGGGAGTATGAGATCCATTCTGAAAATGAACCTTTAGAAAACAACCTTCAGAGCAAATCTGGGGCAGATGTCTCACACATGTTAATTACCTCCACACACACACACACACACACACACACACACACACACACGCACACACGCACACACGCACACACGCACACACACACACACATACACACACACACACACACACACGCCTTCAAAGCCACCTAACAACATTTATCTGCCTGTAATAGAAAAGCAAATCCACATTTCCTTCGTTCTCGGTGAACGTCACTGCACACACACACACACACACACGCACACACACGCACACACACACACACGCACACACACGCACACACGCACACACGCACACACACACACACACACACACACACACACACACACACACACACACACGCACACACACACACGCCTTCAAAGCCACCTAACAACATTTATCTGCCTGTAATAGAAAAGCAAATCCACATTTCCTTCGTTCTCGGTGAACGTCACTGCACACACACACACACACACACACACGCACACACACGCACACACACGCACACACACGCACACACACGCACACACACACACACACACACACACACACACACACACACACACACACACACACACACACACACACACACACACACAAGGGAAGTCGTGTGCGGGACGTCGTCTGATCGAGATTCAACACACACATGCACGATCTCATCCCTCGTCTTGGAAGTGTCGGCACGCCGGGGCTCGTCGTGACAGCGGCAATCATAGAGAATGAAATGGGAAATCTCAGAAATAATGCCATATTAAATAATGCCAAATTAAAAAAGGGGGATGGGGAGAGCACACACGCAGACTCTGGCGGGTCCGTGTGCACACAAGGTGGAGTGAGTCAGATGTCATTAATCAAATATTTAAAAACGAGGATTGGCAAGGAGGGGGATTGGTTTACAAAGAGAGGCAAACGTTCCCATTCAGACAAGCACGCAGCATCAAATCTTACTGCAAACAGGGTGCCATGCCCTTTAAAGGCTAAAGTATACACATATTTAAATCAGATGATAATAAAGAAGCTGGGAATATCGCCCAAAAAAAAAAGGATCAGTTTGTGTCACTGCTGAAACTTTACAGCTGAAATGTTTAAAATAGCTGACGTAGTGAAATCTTTCTTGTTGAGGTTGATTTACAAATTCTGAAAATAATGGAAGTGCTGAAAACGGTTGACGCTGCAGCTGAAATCCGAGCACCGAAAAAGGAGCTGCGATGTCATTCAAAGTGCGGGTGATAAATTGAGCTTGTGATGTCGGTTGAAGTCTTAAAGGAATTAGCGGTAATCCAAGTAAGGAGATGTGTTCTTTGACGCGTCGGCTGAAGCGTAAGCACCGGAAGCAGGAGGACAAAAATGCGTGAGAATCGTTTAAAGGCCTGAACGGACTCAAAGTGTCGCTCAAAGTGAGTGAACACAACAGAAATGTGTGTGAAAGTGGTGAAAGTAGTCAAACTGTCTGCATGTTCTGCATGCAGGGTTCAAACACCTTTTCCAAAGTCAAATTCAAGCACTTTTAAGCCATTTCAAGGTGCATTTTCATGCTTTTCCAGCACCTTACAGCTGTGGTAAACTACATATTCAGTATACTGACTAATGTCACTTGTTCAACACATTAAATGAGATGTTGTTCTATAAACAACCAACATTTTGAGACTGCTTTTGACCACAAATCAAAGGAAAACTATTATCAACCAACTATTTTATCATCTTTTCATCATAAAAAGTCATTTTTCATGTAAAAATGTCGAAAAAATGCTGTTTTCAGTCCCTCAAATATGAAGATCTTCTTTTCTCTGTGTTATATCTTACATGTCATCACATAGAACAGACATTTCAAGCAGCTTCAAGCACTTTTCAAACCTTAAAAACACCACACTAAAGTGTTTGCAAAGATTTCCAGCACCCGTACACACAATCTGCGTGTGTGTGTGGCCTCTCACCTGACGAGGTAGCTCTTGAGCCCGCCTCCGTAGGTGATGACGAGCAGCTCGGCGGACCACTGGGCGCTGGCTGCGTACTCCAGGAAGATCAGGCCCGCCACTGCACAACTGAAATCCCCAGGAAAACTCACCGCCTGGTAGGAGACGGAAAGAGAATAAAGAGAAAAGAAGAGTCAACAGTGGTGTGAAAGTGACTGATGTAAATAGACACAAATGAAAAGAAGTAGAGAAATATATATAATTATCTATCAGTCTACGCCCCCGCCGAGTCTTTACATGGAGTAACAACAAAGATGCATCACGTCAGCGGCAATTGTTAAAGAACATAAAACAGACGGAGAAAAAACAGATTAAGAAAGATAATGATGGGACAGGGAAGGAAGGGAACAAAAGATATGAGACAGACAAAGTGAAAAATAGTTGGGGGGAAGCAAATTTGAATTTTTTATTTCTTTTATACATGCATACTTTGTCACATCTCTCCTCCAGAAATAGCAGCAAAACACCGGTGTGTGCACCTAACTGTGACAAACAGCATGGCGAGTGGAGGGGGCTGCATGCTGTAGATACAAAACAAAGTAGAGTTGCACTAAAGGAACGAAGACTCGGAGAGACGACTGGGTAGAAGTGTCTGCGCTCATCGTCTCTGACAGGGCGGATAGAGGAACCGAAGGGTTGATGGATAGAAAACGGTAGACGTAGCACACAAAGGGCATTAAAGTGAGAAGGGAGAGACAAAGTGGGAAGGATGAGAGAGGAGGGAAGGAGGGGAGGATCTAGGGAGCGCATGTGAAAAATTAAAGAGGGGAGGATGATGAAGATGGAGAAGGAAGGAGCAGGACTGTGAGCAAATAGGGAGGAAGAAAGAGAAATGAGGGGGGGGGAAGCCTCCGAGTGAATGAAGAAAGCGGGTGTGACAGACGGAGGGAGCACAGAGGGTGTCTGACAGGGAGACAGGCAGCTCAAAGTGCCCAGTAAATGTGTGCTACGCTGACAGAACGGAGCGGGGCCCAACCAGTCTCTGGAGCTAAGATTATAGATGTGTGTATCCTCATAACTGTGTCACTGTAAAGTTACAAATGCAGCCTAATCTCCTGTTGCATGTTTGGCATTTAGTCGGCGGGAAAAGTTGCATTCATCAAATTCAATCCCAATAAGAGTTGAGGGAAACGTCCACGTTAATAATTCATATTAGATACTACATGCAGGGTTCTTCGAGTCAATTTCAAGCACTTTTCAAGCATTTCAAGGTGCATTTTCATGCTTTTTGAGAATCTGTTCATCATCAAAAGTCAGTTTTCATGCAAAAATGTCAGAAAATATAGATGGAGATCTTTTTTTCCTCTGTGTTGTTTCATATATGTCATACATATAACACATTTCAAGCACTTTTCAAACCTGGAAAACGTGGAAAACAAAGAGGAGGGGTTACCGGCGCGATGACAAACAGCTCGCTGCCCGTGAGGTCGAAAAGGCGCACGGTGCCGGTGCTGTCGGCGTACGCCAGCAGGGTGCAGTCGTGGCTCCACGCCACCCTTCGCCACTGGGGATTTGGGTCCTTTGGCACTGCAGCAAACAGAGGAAAAAAAAAAAGAAGAAGAGATTCAGGGAGTGGAGGAGAGTCTCTCAATCTCTGGCGTTGTGATGATGATAAAGCTAATGCCATACATCTACGCACTGTTTCTAAGGACTTATCCAATTCATCTATGAAGGACAGCGAGAGTAATACGTCTCAATAATCATCTCTCAAAGACGCCAAGGTTCGCACGCACTCTCGTGATGAGGGGGGAGGGGGGGGGAGTGAAAGAAGAGAAGCCAAGAGGAAGGGAGGAGAACGGAGATCATAAATCCAGCTTTTATTGAAGTATAGGCTACTGTTTTACCAAAACTGCTGCCTCAGCAGTGCTGTGAGTGTAACCATATCGCTGTGATAAAGCACATCCCTGCCTGCTGGCACTTTCTCAAGGCTTCGCTGTCATACTCCCCCTCCTCCTCCCCCTCTGATAGAAGAGCCAGGACAGTCTGGCAGGCCTCTGATCCCAGGATCCGTTTTGAATACCTGATTATCTTCGGACACGTTAAAGACCGCGAGGGGGAAACAGGGGCCACAGTCTCGGTCAGACTGCTTAATAGAAAGCCGAGCATACGAGAATATTTAAGTATCGTTAGGATATAACCTTCAGCACAGACTCCTGCACTGGAGAGCGGCGCGGAACATAATACGCCACCACGGGTGCCGTGTCGGCGAAGCAATAAAGTTATGAAAAGGAAGTTATGTTTTTGTTGATATCACATAACGGCGCTATTGGCGTTTATTGTATTGAATTTTCTTGGCTGCGGAACGCTGCGGCAGCCCCTGGTGGGCAATACGGGCGAAGGAATGGAGGCGTCGGATATTGTATGACTAGAATTTTAAATGAAGAACAAAGGGGAGAAGTGGGAGGCGAGACAGACGTAGAGAAGGGGAGAGAGAATGAGAGAAAGAGATGCGCCAAAAGAGAAGGAGGGAGGGATAGAGAGAGAGAGCAGGAAACAATGAATCCGGCACCCACTGAGAGAAATAATAGCTCCCTAAATTTTAAGGTCTAAGTATCGGAGAGCACCTCAGGAAGTAGGCGATTTAACACACCTTTGAGACTCTTGGCTGAGGAGGAGCAGACGAGAACATTATGAGAGCCATAGGTACCAAGCGTCTTCTCTGTTCTTTTTTTTTTGTGGCTCTTTTGCTTCCTATTTCAATCTGTTTTTTTTTTTTATTTCACTCTCACACTGGCTCCCCACCTATCTCACTCCCATTATGAATCGTATACAGTATGTTGTTCTATGGCTGAGAGGGCTCCATTTCCACATAGATGGCTTTTTTGGAGAGCTGGAAAATTGGATGCTACTGTCCTGTTTTGTGTGTGTGTGTGTGTGTGTGTGTGTGTGTGTGTGTTTGTGTGTGTGTGTGTGTGTGTGTGTGTGTGTTGTTTTTCTCCTAGCGACGGCGGGGGTGGAAGTTGGGGAGAATTACCTCCAACGACCCAATAGAAGCCTTCAATCTAAAGCCTCACGGATGCATTTATGAGAGCTCAAGACTTATGAATTATGTACGGGGGTGGGAGACAACGCCACTGTAACAGGAGCAGACAGAGAGGGGAGGGGGGGGGAGAAAGACACACAGAGAGTGATACACAGGTGTGGATGCATCGAACACATTCACACACAGGGATTCACACACACATACACACACACACGCCCCTACATTAAAAGCGAATGCCATTAAAGGCAGGATCACAGCAAAATCCATTAGGACAAATCTCCGTGAAATGAAGTAAAAGTAAAATGAAAAGGAGAGATGAAATGGAGTGAAGCGGAGGGAGGGAGGCCCAGAGGCTACTGTTATCCACGCCACCGACCATTAGAACAACGGCCCACAATGACGGCCAGCCGGGAGAAAACATGCATATGACAAATGTAGTGTGAAAGAGACAGACAGGAGGAGGAGGAGGAGGAGGAGGAGGCAAAGATGGGTGAGGAGTTGAGGAAATATTAACAGGAACCCAAACAGGAGGTTGCTTTGTTTTTGTGACCCGTTTGTGAATGTGCAGGAAAATACATTTAGAAAGAAAACACACTTTTTTTGCATTAAAGTGATCCACAATTATGTAGACTTTTGTTTTTTTTTATTGTAGATATAGAAAATCTGTGGGGGAGTCTTTTTTTGTTGCTACCACTATGGGGCGCCAAATTCAGAAATGCATTCTACACACAAAGTTGTGTATCTGTTGCAGATATTAAAACTAACATTAACGGATATTTTGACAACATTGGCACAGTTATAATATCACCTTATAGTTATGGTGAGCATCATTATTTTGAAATTCAGCCGGCACAGGTCAACATTATCATTTTATTGAAGCTTCTGATCAATGAAAGCCCAATATTCACACTCCTTTTAACTCTGTTTTTGGTCTCCACCATCTCCTGAAGGACATATCTGGCTCTTTAGCGACTAATTGCACCGCTTTTTCCACCAGCTAATTATTGGCCATCCACCGTGTGCCGTTAGTTGGTTTTATCTCAGCCTTACGTGGAAAACTGCTTTCCACTACTGATAAATCTCAAAAGTTTTGATGAGCGAGAGAAAAAAAGCCTGACATCAATTAGAAATATATCAAACATCTCAGTGTATTTCACTTTGTTTTTTCCCGGGGTTTCACTTGCTTAAAACTTCTCAACTCGCAGAAAGTTTTGGGCCTCCCCATATTTAGAGCAATTAAAATCAACGCAGCGGGCCATTTTAATAGCTAATCAGACAATGGAGGCGATTTATTTTTATCAGCCACTAAAAGGCTGCGGTTAATGAGTGGCAGTGTAGGGGGGGGGGGATGAGGGTGATTATCTGCGTTTCTCACACACGTTCCAATTAGCCGCCGTGGTCGTTATTTCTCTTTGACTGGCGCTCAAAGCAGATGCGTAAACACGGGCTCAGACACAACGATAGGTATTGTAAATACAGACTGCGTGTGAGCAGGGGTGTCTTACCCTGGCACTTCCCAATGACTGAGGCGAAGTCATCCCTCCCAGACCTGAGGAGCAAATACAGGAAACGTGAAAAAAAAACAGCACCCGAGGGCGCAAACATCCACCCTCTTAGCCTTATATGACCGGGTATAAGGTAGGTGGTAATCGCCGCTGATCGCCTGCCAACTGAAGTAGCTCAGTGGATCAAGCACAGGGCCTTGAGAGTAGGCAGCAGACAGCGTCTTAAACAGAGCTCAATGGATAGGGCCTTGAGCTGACTTAACACCCACTCGCACCAACAAACGCCATAAAGGACGGCCATAAAACACTGTGATTAAACAACGGCGGTGCAAACAAGGAGCTCAGGAGAAAAACACAATAAGGAGGACTTGATTGCCCTCGATTACGGGCAGGTCATCCTCGACACAACGCCGCGTGTCGTGAATAACAACGGCGGATAAGGCGGTGCTTCCGGTTCTACATATAATAATTACTTCCAATTACACAGCGGGTCAAGAGGAATACAAGTTCCAAAGCTCCACATCAAGTTGAACTTGCCTCACTTCAACCGAGACATAATTGGATACCTACTTCACTGCTATTGATTTCCATTTCAATTTTGCTCCATTTAAAAAGGCATTGCGTCGATAGACCACATTGCTGAGTGAGCACATTTTCTCTGCGCAAAAGGGGGGGGGGGGAAATTGGATTTGTGTCTGAAAATAATTACGACTCAAAATGAGCACAAACATACCCATGCATACGGTGTCTATCCGTCACACACATAACAAATGGAAACATTTAGGCAGCGCTGGTGTTTCAAATTGATTTGATGCTGCCTGAAGAGCCACAAAATATAAAAAAACTATTAAATTCACTCAAATATTTGCACGACAACAGGTTGGATGGATGTTTGAAAACAAAAAAATCTTCACTCTTTAGATACAAGCCGTGGCTGCAGCTCTTTTTTTCAACGGCATGTGATAAACCACCCCATTAATTAAAAGGCTCTCTATCACTTGGTACACACAGACAAAGTGCCTCAAACAGCAGGATAGATCTCAGTAATTACCTAATCTCCACACACTGGTCCTGAACCACTGCCAACAGTTTGCCATTACTGTGGAGAGAACAAGAGAGTGGTCAGGAATGAAAGAAATAAACGATGAGAGAGGCAGACAAAGAGAGCAGAGGGTGAGGGGGATTAAAAGACAAGAGTGAACAAACGCCATTATGACCAATATTTTTAAAAAAGTGGAGGATGAAATTAATTCCAACTAGGGTGATTAAAGAAGATAGGAGTGTGTGTCTGGCAGGGCAGTTTGGATGAGATATAAAGACTGGAATAAGAGCCCGTGTTGGACAGCTTAAAGAGAGGAGAAACAATAATAATCGGGAGCAATAAACAGAGCAAAGATACTTTCAGAGGGAATTAAATGAGGGAGAAAGATTTAAGGGGAGACGGAAACGAAATGGAAGGATCAAGCGCATCAAACTAATGGACATCTGCAGCATCATTTGACCGCACTTAACACCGTCTTACATCGTGGGATCGATAGCCAATTAAAAAACAGCCTTTTCTATTTGGTTTGTCTGCTATAATGAGTACAATTAAATGATTGGTTGAGGGGATACACCCACGGTAGGGGAAACCAGGAGATAGGAAGTCTTCGTGCATGTCAGCAACAAAGTAGCCCACATGCAGGTATTAATCACAAGGAGAGAGTGTGAGTGTGTGTGTGTGTGTGTGTGTGTGTGTGTGTGTGTGTGTGTGTGTTGTTGCACCTTGCAAGCACCAGCTGCCAGTTGATCTGCTTGTTGGCCAGGCGGACAAGACCAAGAGGTAGCGACGAGCTGGAGGGGCTAATGTTTACAGAATCACACGAACATAGCAGTCAGAGGATGAACACATGATCAACTGTCTTCAAATTATTTAATCTAGATGTTATTGTTTTCTCTCGCTTTTCACAAAGCAACTTTAACGGAGGAAACATCGGCTTATTCACCGCGTCTACACTGATTGGTTGACACGTCTGTGTCAGTGAATGTGAAACCGGTATTCATCACCACATAGGACTATGAACACGACTCAGATTCAATTAGATATTAGGAATCAAAAGTTAAAATTAAATTTAGTTCAATTCAAATTGCATCAAACTTAGTTATATTGAATTAAGTTTAGTTGAAATGTGAAATTAAATATGTTATATTTAAATATAATTAAAGATAAAGTGACATCAAAACTATATAAGATTTCCTTTAAATCAATTATTAAAAAAACAACAAAATGAATTAAAGAAGAGAAAAATAGCTTAAATAGAAGTAAGTTATATACTTTTTAATTTACAATGAAATGACATAAACTTTTATTTTTAATAACATTGGAAATGAAATAGGCATGGAATCAGCTCATTGATTTATTTCATTTGGTAACACTTAATGAACTGTCAAACAAATGTGGATCTTCATTTTCCACAGACGAGTTCATCAGTACTGCAAACTGCCTTTCACAGAATCCAACTACTGGCGAGTTGGAGTTGGCAGCCATGATTTCATTGGATTCTCTTGATTTGTTGTTTCAACTGTCGTTTTGTTAAATTAGACTTTTACTACATTACCAACCATCACAACAGGCTTTCAAAAGCTCATCATCATTGTATTTTTATCATTTT
Organism: Chelidonichthys spinosus; assembly: GCA_029853015.1. NCBI lineage: Eukaryota > Metazoa > Chordata > Actinopteri > Perciformes > Triglidae > Chelidonichthys > Chelidonichthys spinosus. The sequence continues at coordinate 5,274,499 of CM056838.1, read as the reverse complement.
ATTCTCTTTTACTCTCTCCAACTGTAGCCAAATTGCCCAAAGCTTATGTTGAAAATGAAAATGTGACAGCGTGCGAGGACAGTCTGCCGACTCGGTCCCCTGATCCTTTCTCATCCACAAAGAGAGAAGCTGAGAGACAAGCCTGGCTAGAGGAGTTATTGAATATTTAACAAGGTTATTGATGGTGCTATCTAACCACCTACTGACAGGATGAGCAGGCATTGGTGCTACAGCATTACAGAAACCACTGCAGGCCAAACCTAGCCATCTGTTAGCAGGCTCCAACAGGGCGACAGGAATATAAATCTTGAATACAGGATTGCGTCTGTGTGACTTTTGTGCAGAAGATTCCAGATCAACTAAGCCTTGTAGGGACTCTGTCAAAGTGAATGTTGCAAATTCATATAAACTTTCATCCAAGTTAGGGAAGAATTCAGGACACCCAAATATAATTCAATACCCTCATAATGTAATATGTTATTGTCATGTTTCAGCTATCATGTGTCAAAATAAACCAACCTAAAGGATGTGAATGAAGGGAACCTGCTACGTGTGTGTTTTGTTTTATAAATGTTTTAATTACAGGTGAACTATAAAAGCACAGGGTCGCTTTTATCGAATGATGAATGACACGGCACTATATCCACTATCCAGCATTAAAACAGAGGTGATACATTTTTTAGTTGTTTTGTAGAACATTCGTACTGGTCCTTCAACAGGATTTCCTGAGTCACTGCCTGAAATATGACTTCCCACTTCTCCATTCATAAAGGTACCTGATTTAAATATAAGCTTGGTGACAGACATTGGATGTAACTGTGCATACAATGCGATGTAAACAGCTATTAAACCACACAAAAAAATAAAAAGCTTCATATGGCACTGACGTCAGTCCATTACACTACATTACACTGGTGAAATACTGTCAAATGAACTTACCTGCACCACAAGTAGTGCAAGATCAAGCGGAATGGCCCTGTAAGAAAAATATATATAACTTTTGATCACATAACTGTGTCATAATGGCATTTATTGGTCATCATATTGGCTATCTCTTGTCCTACATTAAGATTAAAAATTGCAAAAATTAAAAATTGGGGGGGGGGGGTCATTTTTCTTGGTTATAAAGACAATCTGATGTAACAGTCGCAGCAATATAATCTTGAACATGCGAATGTACACGTCTAATGTGTCACCTAAGCATCCTCTCTTTGTTTCAGATTGTGGTAGACTTGCAAACATAATTGCTGGCATACTTTCCAGCAACTGGCAACACGGTTTGGTACCAATCCTACACAAGCAAAGCCCACCAAGACATATTTAAAGAGTGCTTTAAAAGTGTGTTGTGTTGTCATAATTACAAATATAAGACCTCTTCCTCAGGTTCCCCGTATGGGATGAGGAAAAAATCTTTCTAACAGGGAAAAGAGGAGAAACCTCAGGGAGAACCCATGTGTCTCAAAACAGATGTCACGCGTATAAACTACATAATAATTGCACCATGGTGAAACCATATGACGGAAACAATACATGCAATCAAAGCAGGAATAGCAATAATAACAGAAATAGATGATGAATGTATATTTTGTGATAAAAGCAAAGGTCCGCTTTTCGCCATGTTATGAATCGCTACTAGGAATTAAAAAAACACAACTTACCGGTCACTGCTTTGGCAATAAGTGAGGTGTTGTGCTCCTTGTTGCCTCGTAACTGCAAATGTTAGAAGCGAGTGTTAATACTGACAACTTAAATCCACGTATGACCGAGCTAAAGTTAGTCTAGCAGCGACATATTTGGCTAGCTAACGTTAAATAGAGCAACGTATGAAAGCTGCCCTACAGCTGGAGCTCAACTTGCAATAGCACAAGCAATTATGATGAAAAATTAAAACAATGTCGACGTGAGATGAGACAATTAGGGTTTAGCTAGCAATGTATCGGTGTGTGTTTGCTACGTGGCTTTCAACGGCTGACATCATGCCGGTAAGAGTTGACTTTCGGAGGCTGTTTTTCAACAAACGACCCACTTACTAAACCGAAAATGTGCAGAAGTGTAAGTGTGACTCACCTGAGTGTCCGTCTCTGGCGGCCATTCAGTGATGACGAGTAAATCGTACAAAATGTTTTCATCTTCGCCTTCAATCAGACTTTCTTCAGCCATGTTTACTTGCACTGGCTGTCAAAAGTCTACGGCGAGTCGCACTGGACAAAATATAGCCGGGAACCGCGTTTGGGAAATGTAGCTAGCCGCTCCGGCGAAATGTTTCATAACTTTACATTTCATACGATATGTCATAATAACATAAACATATATATTATAGTATCTCGCAACACAACCAACGAGTGCTGTTGTATATTTACCATATTTTACAAACTAGCTCCTAACCGGAACCAATGACACGAGGCTGCTCGGCTAGCCCTCTGAACGAGTTGCACACGGAGCCGGACACGTTACATCCGGTTCAGATTCACTTCGTAGCAGCAATAATGGCAGCGTTTTCTGGTAAGAATATAGCAACTAAATTATATTGACGTCCCGTCATTGTTTAACTAGAACTCCAAATGATATTTAAAAGCTACGCCGGTGTGCTGACGTATTAAATATGGCTTTTATTCAACAGAAATGGGGGTTATGCCCGAAATCGCGCAGGCTGTGGAAGAGCTGGACTGGCTGTAAGTCGATCTAACCTCAGGCTGCGCTGCGTGCTTGGACGTGCATATCACTATTTATAAATCGTGCCTATATTGTGATATGTGTCCATATCGTTAACTGTCATCGTTGATTTTGAGCTGATGTTTTCCAATCATTGGTTTCCAGGCTACCTACTGACATCCAGGCAGAGTCCATTCCCCTGATTCTTGGTGGAGGAGATGTGCTCATGGTAAGTTTAGCTCTTTCTGTTTGTAACAGACACAAAATGTTCACACTGTAAATATTATATCATATTTTGTTTTTTCTTAGGCAGCAGAAACTGGAAGTGGAAAAACAGGAGTAAGTACTCGACCCACTGGGTTTTTTAATTCAACTTTGCCTCTGCAGTTTGCATCGTCATCATCAGACCGAGTTACATACGGAAGCTTGTGTCATCCTTAGGCCTTCAGTATCCCGGTGATCCAGATCGTGTACGAGACCCTGAAGGATCAGCAGGAGGGCAAGAAGGGCAGAGCCTCCATCAAGACTGGAGGCGCCAGTGAGACCACTTGATATGATATTTGATAGCATGCTATGTGTTGATATCGACTGAAACGTGTTCATAACGTTACACAAACCCCTCTGGTCTTATATCCAGGCCATTGTCATGATTGAGGATCCATCTTTATACAAAAAGTTCTGATCTGCAGATATTAAACCTACTCTGTTTCTTTGTTTTGGCTCAGTTTTCAACAATTGGCAGATGAATCCTTATGACCGCAGTGCAGCTTTTGGTAAGAAAATATTAAAATAAGCTTTTCATGTCATATTCCAGGTTTATTCTGTTGAAATCTCTTCTCATTGTCCCTTTTTTTTGTTTGTTTGTTTGTTTGACCTTCACAGCAATCGGCCCAGATGGACTGTGTTGCCAGAGCAGAGAGTTTAAAGAGTGGCATGGCTGTCGCTCCACAAAAGGGGTCACCAAAGGTGCATTAAATACATTAAAACAACACAAATGAGGATTTTGAGACAGTGTTCATGCATTTTACAAGATACCAAATATGAAGGAATCATTTATGACTTTGTTACATGTCCGTGCCCTTGTCTTTCTGTGTCCAGGGAAGTATTACTATGAGGTGACCTGCCACGACCAGGGTTTGTGTCGCATTGGCTGGTCCACCAGTCAGGCAGCCCTGGACTTGGGTATGCTCCTCTTCTGTTAAACACACACAACAGCTCAAATAAACTGTCTAAACTGCAAAAGTAATTACATCCTGAACTCTTTGCAGGAACTGATAAGTATGGTTTTGGTTTTGGTGGGACTGGAAAGAAATCCAACAACAAGCAGTTTGACAGCTATGGAGAGGTAACGATTACTGAATGAACATTTAGAGATGTAAACTATCCTGAGGATCATTCTCAAACATGTTTTCTCTTTGGTTATTTTGCGTCTCTTCAGGAGTTCACCATGCACGACACTATCGGATGCTACTTGGACTTGGACAAGGCCCAGATTTCGTTCTCTAAAAATGGTGCTGCCTCAGTACTTAATGTCATTATTCTCATAATGTTAAATATCAGTTATTCATGTTTCTTGCCCCCCTGCTCTCCATTTTTCTTAATTCAGGCAACGACCTGGGTGTGGCTTTTGAGATCCCTCAACATGCGAAGAATCAGCCCTTCTTCGCCTCCTGTGTGCTCAAGGTATCGCATCAAAACACCACACTAACACACCAACAGGTGCCAGATTTCCCTCCATACAAACGGATCTTTCCCTTATTTGTGTGCCAGAATGCAGAGCTCAAGTTCAACTTCGGAGGAGAAGACTTTAAAAATGCCCCCAAGAGTGGGTTCATTGCCTTTAACCAGGCACCAGAGGGCCACGCAGTCAAATCTTCTCAAACAGGTGTGTGGAGCCTCATTTTTAGAAGCAAATCTAGCAAATGTGATTGTGACATGGATACCATACCCAATGCCAGACAATGACACTGGCATGTTACAGCGTTGAACACCTGTCTTTGCACTGTTTGTGTGCAGGCAGTGCCAAAGTGAGCCAGGCAAAAAATTCATCCAACGCACCCAAAGCCCTGATCATCGAGCCGTCGAAGGAACTGGCCGAACAAACCCTCAACAATGTGAAGCAATGTGGGAAATATGTGGATAACCCCAAACTCAGGTACGGAGCTGCTTTTCCAGCATGTATGTAATTCTTGTTCTGTACCACCAGATGGAGCCAGTGCTTAATTTATATAGTTGACAGCAGGATATTCAGTAATTTGTCCACTCCCGTCCTGCAGGAACCTGCTGGTGATGGGTGGTGTGGCTGCCAAAGACCAGCTGGCTGCTCTGGAACAGGGGGTGTGTGACATGTACCGTCTCAGGACATTTAATTCACTGTTAAACACAAAGTGGAAGCTATTTCACATATGTTTTTTTTTTTTTGGCTCATCTTATAATTAGGTTGACATTGTGGTGGGAACACCCGGACGACTGGACGACCTCATATCCACTGGGAAGCTTAGTCTGTCCCAAGTCCGCTTTCTAGTCCTGGATGAGTGTGTATGTACAAGACATCCAGAGTATTTCCTGTTACATCAGAAATGTAGGATTTACAAATAAAAAATACTGCTTTAATGGTTGATGTACTACAATATGCCTGTGTTCTCTGCGTCCCTCAGGATGGCCTGCTGTCCGCCGGCTACACAGACTTCATCAACAGGATCCATAACCAAATACCTCAGGTCACTCCTGACGGCAAGAGACTGCAGGTGACACTTAAAAATAAATTCCATGTGTGAGGATTAAGGATTTTATTGTAAAAAATGGTGTGTTCTATCTGTGATGCCGGGATCATCTTCACGTCCCATGCCTGTGTGGGACAAGACGATTTCAGCGATGACAACCGGATGTTAACGTCTTCTCTTCCAGGTGATTGTTTGCTCAGCCACTCTGCATTCGTTTGACGTAAAGAAGCTGTCGGAGCGCATCATGCACTTTCCCACTTGGGTGGACCTGAAGGGGGAGGACTCTGTCCCTGAGAGCGTCCACCACGTGGTTGTGCCTGTAAATCCTAAGAACGATCGCCACTGGGAGCGCCTCGGCAAGAACCACATCCGGGTGAGTCTCCTCTCGCCGGCTGGAAGACAGAAAACACAGCTGGGGGTTTGAGTTGCTGTCGAAGCGTTGCTGAAGATACGACACGCTTTTCTCTTTTACATTTCTCTCTGTTTACATGTTGACAACACTTTTTGATTTGGTTTGGATAGACCGATGAAGTCCACGCCAAAGATAACACCAGACCAGGAGCCAATTCTGCAGGTAAGAGCAAGATGAGGTTGTGTAATTTCCACCTTTTTGATTTAAACTCTCTATTGATGTGTTAAATATAGTATATCTTTCACATACATACAGTAATGTCCTTTTATTGAGCAATTATTAAGAACAAAAATCAAACAAAACATTTTTTTTTTTTTTTTTTTTTTCCCCAGAAATGTGGTCAGAAGCCATCAAGGTGCTGAAGGGCGAGTACACAGTGAGGGCCATCAAGGAGCACAAGATGGACCAGGCCATAATCTTCTGCCGCACCAAGATCGACTGTGACAACATGGAGCAGTACTTCATTCAGCAAGGAGGAGGTAGTCGTTCTAAAATCAGGAGCATCCCTTTGCATGCATACACAGTTGAAACAATGACATGTATGCCATTCAGAATCCTCCCTCATTATGGTCTCTTTCCTTTAGGTCCAGACAGCAAAGGCCACCAGCTTTCCTGTGTCTGTCTCCATGGCGATCGTAAGCCAAATGAGCGGAAAACTAACTTGGAGCGCTTCAAGGTAACAGGACAACGACTTATTGACCCTCGTTTACGAGTCAGTCTGTCGATGTTTGAAGATCCTCTTGTGTTCTCAGAGAAAAGAGGTGAAGCTCTTGATCTGCACGGACGTAGCCGCCAGAGGAATCGACGTCCATGGAGTTCCTTACGGTGAATACATCAAAACAAAACGTACTGATTACGTACTGCTAAAGAATACTACGCTGTATCTTATACAAGTCTTTTTTCTCCAGTGATTAACGTCACCCTGCCAGATGAGAAACAAAACTATGTCCATCGCATTGGCAGAGTTGGAAGAGCCGAAAGGTAAGCATTGACTTTCTTGAGTTATGGCTGAGAATGACATGAGATCACCATATGTTTGTTGTATCAAATTCATCTCCACTTCGACCTGAAACCTTCTCCTCCTTGACAGTTAAAATGATCTCCTTTTATCTTGCAGAATGGGACTGGCTATCTCCCTGGTTGCTATGGAGAAGGAGAAGGTAGGGGTGCATTATAAATACAGAAATACACTGATAACTAACTGATTTGGGTTTTTTTTAAAGGAGTGAAATGTTTGCATTCGTGCAGGTGTGGTACCACGTCTGCACGAACCGAGGCAGAGGCTGCTACAACACCCGGCTGAAGGAGGATGGAGGTTGCACCATCTGGTACAACGAGAAAGAGGTGAACAAAGACGCAAACGTCATGGCAGCAGGCAAAATGAACCATTTGTAATGCGACAAAGTGATTTGATTCCGTCGTGTTTCGAGGATGTGGACTGATGTGAAATCGGCGCCCACGTTTGACATTTCCATTTCCTCTCGTCACAGCTCCTGTCGGATATTGAGGAGCATCTAAAGTGCACCATCACCCAGTGTGAGCCAGACATCAAAGTACCTTTGGATGATTTTGATGGAAAGGTCACCTATGGTCAGCGCAGGACAACTGGAGGTACGTGTGGAGAAGCTTATTGAACTGTTTTAGCCAAACTGGCAGGATGGCTTTATGAATAGCAACCAATAATCCAGTTAACAGTTTGGTATACAAATCATTTTATGGATCCGCTGGTTTTTTTTTGTGTTTTTGAACCTGATTCTTTTACCCAGGTGGTAACTACAAGGGTCATGTGGACGTTCTTGCTCCGACGGTCCAGGAGCTGGCGAACCTCGAGAGAGAAGCCCAATCCTCCTTCCTCCACCTGGGATACATGCCAAACCAGCTTTTCAGAGCCTTCTGAACACACTGTAGGCTGCACTGATACGTAGAGAATTAATGCAAGTTTGGTTTTTTTTCCCATTTGCACCAACAGGATACAACGTTTTTTTGTTTGTTTGTATTTTCTCCCCCACACAAAGATTTAAATATAACTGCCAAATGGTGTCAAAACACTAATGCAAACCTAATTTGATGTATTTTGTGTTGTTTTTCTGATTGATGTGAAGAAATATTTAAGTTTCCAATTGGCTAAAAGGTCTATGTATTCACTTGGCTGAATGTTTTTTTTTTTTTCTGAAATAAATTGTTATAGCCTGCTCAGCTTGAGTTTATTTTCTAGCCAGGAAGCAAATATTTACATCAATTAAGAACGCCTCTTCTGTTGCTATCAATTAGTGCAGGCATCACCAAATGGTAGACTGTGAGTGACTGTTATATCCCAACAGATCTGGACCTCCCGTGACCAATTTCTGATACATTATTGAGAAGAAAAGGCTTGTTATCTCCACAAAGTAAGGGGAAAAAGAGGGACCTTTTTATTTATTTTATTCGTAAGATCCTGTCTTGTAGATCTTGAGGCTTCGGCTATTTTTGCAGATTGCAGATTCGCAGTCGTAGTCGATCCATTTCCATTTGTAGTTGCCCTTTCGTCTGTCAGATTGCGGTTCTCATCTGCCCTGATGCACCTGAACACATCATCAGTAATGAAACCTGGTATCGTCGGGTGTTTCGGGTCTCACAACATCATACACCCTCCTCCAGGCGACCCCACCACGGTTGATCGGACCGCGGTGTGTGTTCAGGCGGCATTCGCTTGTCCCCATGGACCTTCTCTCCGGAGCCAGAGCCATTGTTGTCGGCTGCGTCGCCGCGGCAACCTCGATAGCATCAGAGCCCTCTTTGTTCTTCACTTTTAAGTGACCTTTTAAGCAGCATGTCCTATATGTAACCAGTTCTTGAACACATCTTCTAGTGCACCCATCATCTGTGATGTAACCTGGTATCGTCGGGTGTTTCGGGTCTCACAACATCATACACCCTCCTCCAGGCGACCCCAACACGGTTGATCAGACCGCGGTGTGTGTTCGCGTGGCATTCGCTTGTCCCCATGGACCTTCTCTCTGGATCCAGAGCCATCTCCACGCTTTCTCAGCTGCCTCTGTGATGTTCTTGATGGCTCTGGTCCTTGCTCCTCCTGTGATGCCCAGTACACTGAGGGATCTGTGGAGTGATTGACACAAAATCCTCTGCAGCAACTACGATGGCCATACACGTTTGCCTTCCAGCCCTGCTCTCGACAGCCGATGACCAGATGTTCATGTTTGGTCTTCCCATGGCACCGTCAGCTCCATGATGAGGATGTTCTTGGAAGCCTCAGAGACCAGAAGTATATCTGGCCTCAATGTGGTGCTGATGATGTGCTGCAGTAATCTCAGCTGTTTCTCCAGGTCCACTAAGAGCTGCCATCCCGGGCTGTTAACAGGATTCCTGCTGCCATAGTCTTGAGTCCTGGCCTTGGCTGCACTCCTGCCTTGACAAATGCTATTGCGCTGGTGGTGTTTCGCACTCGGCTGCAGCTGCTGATACCCTTGCTGATGGCATCCGCAATCGGTTTCAACACCTAGTTATATATATATATATGACAATTTAAATGATGGGCTTGAGGCCTTGTATATATATTTATATATATACATAAATACATATACGTATATATATATATACATATACGTATATATATACATATATACATATACATATATATACATATATACATATACGTATATATGTATATATATTTATATATATACATAAATACATATACGTATATATATACATATATGTATATATATATACTATACATATACGTATATTATATACTATATAATATACATATATATATACTATATTATACATATACGTATATATATGTATATATATATATATATATATATATGTATATATATATATATATATATATAGTATATATAGTATATATATATATATATGTATATATATATATATATGTATACGTATATATACGTATATATGTATATATATGTATATGTATATAGTATATATGTATATATATACACTATATATATATACGTATACATATATACGTATATAGTATATATATACGTATATAGTATATATGTATATATATATAGTATATATATATATATATATATATACGTATATATATATATACGTATAGTATATGTATAGTATATATACGTATAGTATATGTATATATATATATACATATGTATATTGATTGATTGAAGCTTTATTTCAGACTCACCCACTGGGAGGTCCATAATACAAACAACACATACAACAATATATATATATATATATATATATATATATATATAGCTGCTCGCTCTCAGATCATTTGATCGTAGGGTTTTTTTTGTATTGAAAGTGTGGGGAAACCGGAGCGCCCGGCGGAAACCCATATTGGCCCAGGCTGGTCCAGATCATTTGATCATGTTGGGGTTTTTTTTTTTTTTTGTATTGGAAGTGTGGGGAAACCGGAGCGCCCGGCGGAAACCCATATTGGCCCAGGCTGGTCCAGATCATTTGATCATGTTAGTTTTTTTTTTTTTTTTTTTTTTTTGTATTGGAAGTGTGGGGAAACCGGAGTACCCGGCGGAAACCCTTTTATATAGGAGGGACGTGCACTTTACGTTGTTTTTTTTTTGTATTGGAATTGTGGGGAAACCGGAGTACCCGGCGAAAACCCTTTTATATAGGAGGGACGTGCACTTTACGTTTTTTCCTTCTGTATTGGAATTGTGGGAAGCTTGGAGTACGGAGAAAACCCTTGCCTGTATAGGAGGACCTGTGCAGTCTTTACATACTCCTCTCTGATGGGCGCACGCTTGGCGTATCGCCGTACGACAAGTTGCCTGTTGGCCTGTCAGTCTTTACATACTCCTCTCTATCCCACGTTATATCGCCGTACGACAGCTTTCTCATTTTCCATGAAATGTCGAGCAATGGCTCTGCACAGAGGTTACGGGACTCCTTCCCAGGATGAAGGTTATACCACTGTTTTCTGGTTGCATCTTTTGCAACTGTAGACACCTTAGCTGCATCTGGGATGGGTGGGAGAAAGGAATCTAAGAACTGCTGTAGGCGTTCCTCGTACAAAGGCAATGGCCTCTCTTGGACATCCTCCACTGGAGCAGTGTCTTTTCTTAGCTTGAGTGGTCGACATTTCAGCTGCTGTTGCCGTAAAACAAGTTGCTGCATCTCTATGCGCCTTGCATGTTGATGTGAGCACTGTAACTCAGCAAGAAAGTGTTCCTCCTGGGCCTCAGCAGCTTTGTCTCTCCGCTGGGCCACGGCAAAGGCATGTTTATGTCGGGCTTGGGCATTTTCATGTCGTCTCTGCTTGGCCTCATCTGCTATCTTTTTCTTCTGGTCCATAGTAATTTCCTCTTTCCGACTGGCCTCATTTAATAGCTGTGCCTTGTGGTTCTCAAGAAGTTCGTGTCTCATCAGGGTTGCAGTCATATGACGTCTGTAGTCGGTTTCAATAAGCTCCTTTTTCCGCTGGACCGCAATACGATCCAGTCTCCGATACTCCTCAATTTTTTTCTGTTCCCTCTTGGCTTTAGCCCGCCGGATTGAAAGGAGGAGTCTTTTCTGTTCGTCAGTGTCTGTGTTTGACTGTTTGAGAAGGGGTTCACTATTTAAAAACACAGCCGCCATTGCTCAGTCCCTTAATCTCTTTCAGACTACCCTCAGTGAGTTTATGCGTAATGAATATGATTTTTCCTGTATTCTGTAACTTTATAACCCTTATCACTTTGATGTGGGATGTCACTATGACATCACAACATTCCGTGCCTTTGATCTTTGATCTGGGCTCAACTGTATGACATCATCAAATTCTGGGGCTTTGATGTGCAGATTCTAATTTTTCTAAAACTTTATTTAAAATATTCATGAATGATTGTACTTTAAATGTTTTTTAATAAAGTTTAAAAAATATTAAAGGGATAGTACAATGATTTGTGTACATTTCTCACACTTATGGTCTGAGAACCATGTGACTGGCATGATAAGAAGACGGATAGATGGATTACTTGGCATCGCATGCACCAGAGGCATGAGTTGAAGCCATTTGGGCCTCCCAGGAGAGGCAAAGGAGAGAGTCTTTCTTCTCATTGTCTGGGAGAGAGGACTCGCCTGGAGCCCTGAGACCCTTTAAAACACACACATATACAATATTGAGGAGTAACTGCAGCGATTTTTCCTCCATAAAGTCAGGAGATGCAGAATAGTGTTTGTGTGTGTGCGTAACTAATGTACCTGGAAAAAGGCATCCCACTTGGTCATGGCGTCAGGGTACCGAGCTGCACATTCATATGTGCCCCATATGAACCACTTTGCCCCAGCCCTCTATGGTAACAAAAATCTGGGCTTAGGGCAAAGTGGTCCTTTTGGGCCCTAGTCTTGTTTTCCCCTGTCTCACTTTCAGTCTGAGGTGTAGAGCTGCAAGTACCTGAACTTCTGCTCCCATGAAGCCCTGCTGTGACGTAGGCCTCAGCCTACGGAGAAGCGTAATGATCCAGTTACTGTCGAGAAGGTCATTGTTACTGTAAACCAGTGGTCCCCAAATGTTTCTGTCGTGTCCAATGGCAAAAAAATAAATAAACAAAAATATGAATTCAATTAACTCAAGATTCTTCATATTTCGGATATGAATGACAGGTTTAAGGACACTACAAATGTGTTCTCTCTCTCTCCCTGTCAAGTCTATTTATCTAACTTTACATGTTGTCAGCTGCATCGCCACGGCAACCTCAATAGCCCCAGAGCCCTCTTTGTTTTCCCCTTAATGAATTAATCTGATTCTAAGACCTTTCAAGCAGCAGGCGGTTTGACTCGTAGCAGGAAACGCACGTTGATGAAATAATAGCTCAGCTTCATTAAAACGACTGATTTTTTTCACTAAGCCCCGCCCATCTCAGCTATTGTTGCTATGGTTTTGTCATGCTTTTTATTCTGATGCAATAGCGTTAACTACCATGAGAGCTGTAATCCCACATGATGATGTAGTTTGGCGTTAACTCTAGATGACAGCTTTAGAGGTCATGTAAACAAGTTAGCTGAGCATGTTTGTGGTTAATGCTGGAGCAGATTAACACACCCATCTGACTCTTTGTTTGACATGTCCTAGTAGCTACATCGCTTCATTGCATAGAAAAACATTCAAAACCGGATAGTAACGCTGTGATTGGACGGTCAGTTTTTGGGGGAGTGGTTTAGTGAACAGTCGTTTTAAAGCTGTTATTATTTACACCTGTGTTGGGCATTTCAAAGCAATCTGCTGTGAAAAAAGGTTTATTCACCCTTTTTTTGCGGTTTCACTCTACATTTTACTCACGTACCGTGAACCCCCCTACAATACCTCTGAGCCCCTCCGGAGGGCTCCACCCAACAGTTTGGGAACCACTGCTGTAAATTATCCAGGTCAATGGTGTGTAGTATCAACGTTTGATTGGACAGGCGGTGAAGTGAATCATAAACATGTCACCGTGGAATTAACTGGCGAGTCCTTGTCTGGAAGTTGACACAGGTTACAATTATTGTTTATCAGTTACAGTGCAACCAGATTATATTCTGGACACCCACAGTACACATAGTGTGCACGCCTTCGCAGGATATCACAATCTGCATTGGTGTCGTTGTTTGTTTTTTATTGTGAGTTTGTATTCAATATTACTTTTCCACAGACAATCATGCGCTAGCATAGACACGGTACGTGGTGTTAATAATATGCAGAGGGTTTTATCATGCCTGTCCATGGAAGGTATAAAGACCCTTTGTGTCTTCCTTTTTAAAAATGTATTGGATGTCATTCTAATTTGATGCCATCGCCTACAGTACTTCAACATGTGTGTTGTATTTTGTTAAAATTAAATGTTATGTTTTGTGTTGAAATAAAGACTTTTTCCATTAGTCTTGAATTTCATCCATTACATTTACCTTCAGTTCACGTTCATGTTATCCATCCATTCATTGTCTACCGCTTATCCTGTATTCAGGGTCGCGGGGGGGCTGGAGCCAATCCCAGCTGTCATTGGGCGAAGGCAGGGTTCACCTGGACAGGACGCCAGTCTATCACAGGGCCGACATGTAGAGACAGACAACCATTCAAGAGTCACCAATGAACCTATCCCCATCCTGCATGTCTTTGGACTGTGGGAGGAAGCCGGAGAACCCGGGGAGAACCCGGGGAGAACCCACGCTTACACGGGGAGAACATGCAAACTCCACACAGAAGGAACCCGAACCCGACCTGGGAATCGAGCCCGGGATCCTCTCGCTGTGAGGCGACAGTGCTACACACTACACCACCGTGCAGCCCCCGATAAGACATATTCACAGAAATACTATTTTGGGCATTTCTCTTCCCCTTCAACAGCCTCCAACGCTGTGGATCCAAATAGAAATAGACATTGAATGTGTCGCGGTTCAGCTGTTTTTTCCTCCTCCTTCCTCTCCTTCACCTGCTCCTTCCCTGTGTGTCCGGTGGGCATGGCGGCGGCAGCAGCAGAGTGGCACACCTGCTTCTCAACATCCTCAGTCTATATCAACCTGCCTCTCCACAACTTCGGCGCCAGATTATTCCGTTCCTACGGTTCCTACTGCCTTTTTTTTGCTGACACTTGTTGTTTTGGTTCGCCCTCCAGAAAACCTCCAGCGCTCCTCTGCTCGGTTTCCTGCCTGCCGGCCTGCCGGCTCGTCTTCCGACCTGCCTGTCTGGCCTCCTCGCCTGCACAAACCTGAACACATCTGCTCAATCAATCTGTTTTCCTGAAGTGCAGTCTCTAGTCTCTGTATCTGGGTCCACTGAAAACAACACCTAACATAATGTTTGTATGGCTCAGGTCAAGATGACTGCATCTGATATGAATCCATTATAACCTAATGGACAGAATTAATTATTAAATCAATTAAATCCACACGCCCCGACACAAGCACTTCGCTGATAATCAAACAAATGCCGCTCAGCAAAGTCCAGACTCTTCTCTGTTCTGGCGCCTCAGTGGTGGAACAAACTCCTGACCGATGTCAGGACTGCAGAGTCACTGCCATCTTCTGCAAGAGGTTCAAGATTCAGCTGTTCAGACTTCACCTCAACTCTGCATAGCATGTTCTTACCTACAGCACTTTGATCATAGCACTGTTGTACTTATGGCATCCTTGCTGAACAGCTACTATCTATCTGGTTAAGATCATTTGATCGTGGGTTTTTTTTTTTTAATTGGAAGTGTGGGGAAACCGGAGCACCCGGCGGAAACCCATATTGGCCCAGGCTGATCCAGATCATTTGATCGTGTTTTTTTTTTTTTTTTTTTTTGGAAGTGTGGGGAAACCGGAGCACCCGGCGGAAACCCATATTGGCCCAGGCTGATCCAGATCATTTGATCGTGTTTTTTTTTTTTGTATTGGAAGCGTGGGGAAACCGGAGCACCCGGCGGAAACCCATTTTTATAGGAGGGACGTGCACTTTATGCCTTTATTTTGATGGGCGGACTCAGGCTCCACTCAAAGAAGTTGATTACTGGCCCATCAAATGTACCATACTTATGTTTGTCCCATATGACATTGGCTCCCAGCTTGATCTTTCATTTTCCTTGATTCTTCTGTGGAAAATCTGAGCAATGGCTCGTTGGTACCCCAAAGGCGGTAACGGGACGTCCGTTTTTCAGAACACTTCTTAACTGGCGGGGCAAAGGGCATTGAGAACTGCTGTTTGGGTTCCTCCAACAAAGGCTGTGCTGAGCTGTGGAGATCATGCGCCGCAGCACTGCCTTGTGTTTCCATGGCTCCCTCATGGAACAGTTCCCACATTTCATTATTTTCCAGCTTCTTTTTTATTCTCCTTGTTTCAGCTGTGGAAAGGCTGGTAAATGGCCCCTTGGTACCCGCAAGGTGGTCACGGGACTTCTGTTTTTCGGTCGCATCTTTTGCAACTAAAGACACCTTAGCTGCATTGGGGATGGGCGGGAGAACGGTATTTGTGGACTTGTGGTGTTTCAGCATATGCTGGTCTACGACGTAGACGTTCTTTGGGGCCTGCGCATAGCGTTTATTCAACAAAGGCTCTGCCGAGGTGTGGATCTCATGCACTTCAGCATATTCTTGTCTATGCATGGCTGGATCACTGGCTTGCCTATCCTTGGCTGCATCACTGGCTTGCCTATCCTTGGCTGCATCACTGGCTTGTCTATGCTTAATTGCAGCACGTTCCTGTCTCAGCATGGCTTCAGCATATTTCTGTGACTGCAGGGCTTCATAATATTCATGTGACCGCGCGGCTTTAGCATCTTTCTGTGACTGCACGGCTTTAGCATATTCCTGACTCTGCTTGACTACAGGACATTCGTGCCATGAAACCTGTGAATGGTTCTTCATCTGTATGCTCTTTGCACGGTCGTGTGAGTCCATGACCGTAACGAGTAAGCGTTGCTCCTTGGCTACAGCAACTTTCTCTCTCTCCAGGTCTATGGCACATGCTTGTTTGTACCGGTCTTGGGCATTTCCCTCTTGTCTCTGCTTGGCCTCACCTGCTAACTTTCTCTCCTGGGCCAAAGCAGCATGCTGTTTCTGAGAGACCTCCTTTAATAGATGTTCCCTCTCGGTCGCAAGAAGTTTGTTTCTCTTCAGCATCGCAGCCAAATCACGCCTGTTCATGATTTCCTGTTTCTGCTGGGGAGGTTCCTGTCTCCGCTGCTCCTCAGCCTGTTTGTCTCTCCGTTGGAGAAGGCGTGAACCAGTGAGATACATAGTTTCCATTGATCAGTCCCTTAAATTCTTGCTTTAGTAGCCTAAATGCTTTTTCAGACTGCCTCCAGTAAGTGTGTGTGAACAAATGACTTTTCTTGATCCTAACCTGTATTCTGGAACTTTTATACACTTTGATGTGCCATGTCTATGACATCACAACGTGTGCCTTTGATCCTGGAATGTATGACATCATCCAATTCTGGGGCTTTGATTTGCAGAGTCTCATTTTTTTTTTTACTTTTTAAAAAACAAAAACATTTAAAGGGATAGTAGCCTACAATGATTTGTGTACACTGCAGGTGTAATTTATGGGGGGGATGGCTGGGTTGCAACCCACCCAATAATCCAAACCGGCCACCACAACCCACCCAATGTGATATCATAATTATTGATACAGAATGTTAAGTGTTATAATCACAACCATGTTGTAGATTTTCTCATTTTAGCAGTAAAAAATAGTGACGTTTGTCTGTGCCCCCTCCCGCTCTGGGTTTTGGTTTCGCCCACCTCGCACCAAATAATGTTAACTGAACAAAAGTTAGTCCTACTTTCTGCAGTGCTGTTTTAGCCAGTTAGCCAGATTCGCTATTCTGTTCTATTACCGTGCAGTCACTTGATCAGCCAAAGATCGTCTATACGTGAGAAGATGTCCCGTGACCCTGTATGATCACTACTATCGTCGGTATCAGCTGTAAATCCTAATAAATAATGAATAAACAGCTATTTATGCATTTACACAAGCTGAACCCAGGCGAATGCATTTCCTGCGTAACGTAAATAATATATATATATTTTTAATCATAATTAGAGCCTTGATAATTCCCCCCCCTGATCCCTTAGCCCTTAAAGAACAGCTGTATAACATTCAGAAATAAGTAAATCATTTTCTGTGTGTTTCCATAAATATGTGTGAAATAAATGTTCTGTTTTTCATTTTCCTTTCTATATCTGGTGATATGACGTTTTCTATATTCATATGACACCACAACAGCATGAATATTCTGAAAGCCCAGGTTGTTCTGAAAAAAAGGATGTGAAATACTTGATCTCACAGGGCTGAGGTTTAACCACTATTCTTACACCAGACGAGAGGAAAATAGAAGAATATGCCCCCCAATGTTCAACTCAGCTTCTAAGTGCTTGACCCTTTTGAGTGGAAGGTTAGCACTTACATCAAATGGCCATAGGATGGCGATGTTGAACTAGAGAAGAACTCTAAATGGACCCTGTCCCAATCATCTACATTATAACTCATATAATTGCACAGTAGTCCAGAAATGTATACACCGGTAGTTTAATATATGACAATGTTTTAGAAACTTAAGTAAAACGTTGATTTCCCCTATGATATTTGATACTATAGGAAAGTTTCCGTGACCAATGAGGGATTCAGATTCATAAGAGTCTCTGCCTTGTTCTCTGGTGTTCACTGAACAAATTGCACTTTTCCACACCCACACCATCATCCCAACTGGTGGATGACATGTAAGATCATTAGTAAAAGCTCAATTCAATAAGAAGGCTTGGTTATAACATTTCAGTGTGTGTGTGTGTGTGTGTGTGTGTGTGTGTGTGTGTATGTGTGTGTTAACTGAATTCTGCATAATATTAATTGTTGTTTTTTTTTTTTTTTTAATAAAAAGCCATAAATAACATTGTTTTGAAAGCTGGTATATGTTATAATTAAGCACTGAAAAGGTTTACTGGTTGCCTTACAAAAAAATATCATTTATTCAATCAAATTTCCCAAAGCAATGGTAAACAAAATGTGAACTTTTGTGAAACTTTTTTTTTCTTTTTTTACATTTGTGACTCGTATTAATGAGCATTTTCAGTCACACTCACTCCAAAACACATTTTGAGTTTAAAAAGAGATTCTTAACATTCTACAGACATCACAATATTGCCTTGTGCTCCAAACATTAAGCAAGACACGTCATCTTGAACTAACTGAACTGCACATCACTGAACTGTGAATTAGAGAAAATGCTTCCAAAGAAAGTGTTCCACTTCACTTTGAGAAAACTTCAATCTGTGATGATTTCCCAACACATCCTGGGACTATAATGGAGATGGATGGGAGTCTAGCGAGTGCATGTTTTGGCACTCCTCTCCAGGGAGACCTGAAGGTCAAAGAAGAGGAGTACCTTCACTTACACCTTCAGTGTTTTGTTATTTAAAACGCTCAGAATGAAAATGAAAAGATTTTGTAAATTCCAAAATGACCTTCATCATAATTTGTGTAATACAGATATACACTACAGAAAGACGAATTACCTGGATCTTGATGGATTAGTGCATTGCTCATTGCAGCTTAGTAACATGTTCAATACATTTTGGAAACTGTTCTTTTCTAGTACTACGAACTTGTACCATATAGGATTATCTTGTGGGTCAGGACTATTTGCTAAATCTGGGCTAAATCTGAACTATCTTATCTCCAATTGTCATTTTACCTCAACCAATAAAAGTATCAGGATATGTAGATGTAATACTCAAAGTGTGCTGTTGGCGGTGCTCCACACCAGCAGCTTCCTTTAGGGGCAAAAAGACTTTCCACACTGTACTAGCTCACAAAAGGAGGTGAAATTGACGACAGATAACTCACTCACTCATCACACAGGAAGAAAGGAAATCATTTAAAGTGTTGAACAGGATTACATAGGACCCCAAATAGGCTTTAACGGCAAGAATATTGCACAACTTTGACTTTAGTATGTGCATTCTAGTAATAAGTGTCAATGAAGCACCTATGTTTAAGTCATTTGTCTTTGAGCTATCTGAATGCCCAGTAAAAACCATCAAACAACAACCAGAGCACTGAGGTGAAGTGGTTGTGCCTTCAAAGTAAAAGTCTTCAAGGGTTACTTAAAAGTGGGGTCATATGCGGCTTACCTGTGTGCACATTGTAGTCACTTAGACCTTACAGCACAATTAACTTGAGTAAATACAAAATAAAAAGGCAAGGCAATTTTATTTGTATAGCACCTTTCAACAACAGGGCAAGTGCTTTACATAAAACATTAAAAGCATTGGAGAGAGAAAAAACATTAAAACAAGCCAATAATAAAATAAAGTTTAAAATCTACAAAATAAAATGTAAATAAAATCAAGAATATCAAGGAATGGAAAATAAAGTGCAGACTAAGAAGTTCATAGATAGTATTGTTTACTAAAAAAAGGAATAATGAAATTGAAAAAGTAGAAACAATCACTCATCTTTCCAGCTATCCAAAAAAAAAAACACTCAAAGGAGAGAAATTACCAGTTGTGTATTAGAAACGGGAACATATGCTAGATGGCGGTAAAGAATGGGTGAAAAACTTAATCACACATGTATTTTATGACGTCATTCTCTGTGTGTTTTATTTAAAAAGGATGGGGAGGTGAATCTTAATTCAGCTATCCATAGTTTTACCCAAAATGAGCGTTCAGGAATCTTATTGTGAAAGTCATCCCCGGAAATCGCGAGTATTACTGTGACTTGACTCTCTGGAGACGCCCATTCCCAGTCCACCCCCGCCCCGGCTGCTGGTTCGGTTCCTCCCTCGTCAGCAGCCACATTTTCCTGCCTGGATGTCGGATCACCTCCGCTGTTCTACCGCAACAGGTAAAGGAGCAGAACCCGTTCCGATGCATCATCTACCCGGACAGGACGCCATGTAACACACACCGGACACCGGCTTTGTTTCCCTTCACCTTTACATGGAAGGTGAGTGGACATCTCCTTTATTCAATGCTAAAAAAAAATAAAAGGCCGGCCATTGTAGCGTATTGATGGGGGGAAAAGTCATGACACCTGTCAGCCTTTTGTTTGCCTTTTAGATGAACATCATATAAAAAATGCCCGTCGGTCTTTATTTATTTCACATTTCCAAAATAAAATTCAGCTGCAAATCGCCCCTAGGTTTTGAGCATGCAACCTGGCACAAACAGGCAACCAACAATGGCTTTATTGTTTAATGGCAGGACACAAAACTGAAGTAAATTATTAATATTCAAAAATAATGTCTAGAAAACCTTGTCTGACCGATAACATGGCCTCCTTTAGAGGAGTGTGTGTGTGTGTGTGTGTGTGTGTGTGTGTGTGTGTGTGTGTGTGTGTGTGTGTGTGTGAAGCGTTTGACATGGAAAAGGTGTTATCAGATGTGTAGATCAGTTCAAGGTGAGTACAGGTCTCCATTCCTATGATGGTGATCAGTGCAAGTTTAGCAGTGGATCTGTGCTCATTCACTGCAGTATAGACTAATTATAGAGATTGCTTAGTGGTGTGTGTGTGTTGTGCGTGTGTGTGCGTGTGTGTGCGTGTGTGTGTTTGTGTTGAAAGCAGAAAGACGAGGCTTTTTCTCTGCTGAAGTGGCAAAGTCCATCTGATCTGCAGCTCCCGATGACACCTGGCCTCGTCCCAGCAGCAGGGACTGTTGCACATCCACCTGCCAAGAAACAAAGCACTGCATAACACACACACACACACACACACACACACACACACACACACCACACCATTCATTGCTGTACTGAAAGCGAGGGCTTAAATGTGGACTCTCCGGGTCCAATTTCACATGAAAGTCACAGCAACATGCTTCTAATGACGACAATTTGGAGAGTAGAAATGGTGTTTCAGGTGAGACATTATGCTGAGTGAGCGTTTCAAGTGTGGGGAGTGTAAAGGAGGGGGAAAAAAGAAAAAAGTAAAAGAGGCTTTGGTGAATCATTGCACGAGCTTGACCCACAAATGTAGCCGAGGGATAAATATAAGTCGGATTCTTCTGGTGGAAGCGTCCCCGATTTTCACCTGCAGCAGGAGGGGAAAGTGTGTGGATGCCTGTGTGTGTGTGTGCCTCTTGTGAATAGACAGAAAACACAAGCACACACACACACACACACACACACACAGGCTTCTTTCTTCCTCAGGCTCAGCAACGCTTCCTGGGCTGCGTCTGCTAGAACAGGGTCCCCCTCTGTTGGAGGAGCGTGCGTCGGACACACTCGTGCACACAGGCTGACGCATTGATACGCACATCCGAGCGGGCCAGTGCGGCGCACGCAGGTGTCAATCAGCATGCAGGGCCGAGTCAAAGGTCCTTTGATTCCCCCTTCTCTCTCCCTCGGTGCAGTATCGGGCTGCCGAAAACCGCCGTCCCTCGACCTGACTACAGAACTTGTAACGTGCCACATTTCTAGAACATCCATACGCCACCTCGTCATGTCTGGACTATCCAGCCTTTTTTTGGGGACTCACATTAGAAGTCCACTATTCCCTGTTTGCTCTTTAAGAGTGAAAGTCCATTGTTGACCTTGGGATAGTGTGTTGACACAACGATCTTAACCCAATGTTTGTTTTCGTCGTCGCTAAGATCGCTCCGTTGCCATCGAACACAGGACCGGATGAACCTGTTTCGCCCCCTCCCCTAGGGTGACATTTTTAAATGTGGACCCCTATTGGCCTATACCCACCCACCGCAATGCATTGTGGATGCATCATATGAGTGTTGAGGAGTGACAACCCAATTAGCTGAAACCCTTTTGGAGTGAGTGTCTGAAAGGTGCTGCCGGTGTCGATGTGTCCTGTTTGAACAGAGACGGCTAGATCACACACACACACACACACACACACCTCAGGGTAGAAAACGTGTTTGTGTACGAGACCGGATGAGAATATGTTAAAAACCCGGGGGTTTACATAAGGGAGTGTTACAGGCACACATGCTGTATTTACACCGGGGCCTGTTTTTGTGTCGTCTGGTTTTTAGAAATGAATATTTCACCCACTAACTGGAATTATCTGCTTGAAACACTACAAACCTGCAAAAGCTTTATTATATGAGTTACTATATTATATTATAACACAGCTTCATTTAGAGTGCTGCAGGAGGTGAGAAGTAGAAAGCGGGTTCAAGTTCAAATTGAGCTTTATTTTGACGTAACAGTGCGGTACCTTGTGGTAATAACTTCAATTAGCTGCTTTACTAGCTGGGCACAGTTTGCATTAATTATTTAAAAATATACACATGATTTTCTGTGAGTAACAGCTTTGTTATTGTGCGTTCTTGTCTGTATTTTCATGGGTGGATGTTTTTTTTTTGGACTTGGGATGCCGGTATCGTTTGCTTATGTGTGTGTTTTCAGCACATACATTCTAGTGTATGCAGAAACACACACGCCACGCTGAGCGCTTCATTGCTCTTAAGTAATTGGCAATGTCGGCATATGCAGAGAATGATTTATACCACAACAGCCACAGTCCCCCCCCCCCCCCTGTAGGAACACACATGGAAACTGGGAAGCAGATGATGGAGTGAAAGTGTAACAAGAGCAGAAGCAGAAGAAGGGATAAAAAGTCGTATATAAGAGGGGTTTGCGTGTTGGAGTGAGGGATGAATGAGAAGTAGGGAAGTAGGGGTGCTGAGATGGAAAAAACAGGGTGAAGTGATGTTTAAAAAAGAAGAAGAAGAGGAATGATTTGGTGGACGCAGAGAGGAGATTGCTTCGACCTGACCTAACAAGAAACACAGCTGGGGAGAAACCTCCCTTCTGAGCTGCCGGCTCGTCGATAGACAAATGAAAGAAGGAGGAATAAAGGGATAGGTCCGAGCGGAGGGACTAATGGGAGAACAGGATTGAACGAGTGGTGAGAATAATGGAATAAGAAGCTCCAGAGGACGCTTATGTGTCGGGGCTTGCCCTGTAGTGCTGGAAACAAATGAACGCCCACGCACACAGGGCTCGTTTTTTCCAATTCCAAGGTGTTACCTGCATGTGCTCATCTATCCATTCTACCTCCTGGGAGTCCGCCGTGATCCCACGGGTGGTGGGGGGGTCTCATCAGGTGGGCCGGGATCCCTGCCCAGTGCACTGCACTGCAGATACATGTGGGTCAAACCACTTATATTCCTAATAAACACAAATAAGACGTCTCTATTTGTATTCAAATACATGTATATTCCCCAGAAGGGCCTGATTGAGTGGTACTTTGAAGCTAAATAACAGACATGTGGAGAATTACAGACACGCTTTAATGTGCAAGAAGCCGCTGGCTTCGGCCGCCATCTGTGATCCGACAGCAACAGTGACGAATGCTCCGTCCCTCCCGGACCAACATCATTTTTTCCCCCCTCCCTCCTTATCCCTCAACTGTCTGCCCTCCTCCTCTATACTTCTCTCTGGCATCATCCCTTCCTTCTCTCCTCCACATCCTCCCCTCTCTCTATCATTCTCTCTCTCCCTTCCCCTCCTCGCATTGTTAGCCGGGGGATGACATATTTTTAATGCAGTTTCTATTCTCTTTTGCACACACACACACACACACACACCTCCCACCGGCTGCTTTGTGACACGCTCTCTTCCCTCTCTCTTCCTCTGCAGATGTCTGAGAGCTAGCCGGCCGAGTGGAGGACTCACCTCTCTGCCCGAGCTTCTCCAACCTGCAGCCATGAATGGTAGGAACACTTTGGATTGCTGTTGCTGTATTGTTGTTGTCGTATCGTCCCCCTCCTGTCAGCCTGTAGAACCCGGAGATCACGTTAACATGTTGGTCCTGGATGTCTACACACATGTCCTATAAACCTCCTCAGCATAGAGGGCTTGTAATATTAGAAAATATGTTTTAAATACATTTAAATGCAAATCATGAGCTATTCTGGATGGTTTTTTGTGTGTGTCTGCTTCTGTTCCCTGTTGTGCTCAGTCTATAATAGGATGCATTTTGTCCTTGCTGTGGAAAGAATTGCTCAAAAGATGTGTGTTAATCCTCTTGTTTCACAGCCTTTGATCATAGAACAGTAGTTGCTGCTCCTTAAGGGCCTCTGTGGGAAACGCCTCGGAGAAAGTGTGTGTTTGTGTGTGTGTGTGTGTGTGTTTGTCGGATGCATCCCGTCCGACTAAGCTCTCCGGCTCAAAGCCCCGTCCAGGAGATAAACACTCGGAGAGGCAAATTGAGAAAAACACACCAGCGGTGTGCGATGAGTTAGAGTGAGGCTGGTGAACACGGCGACTGTGCAATGAG
Organism: Chelidonichthys spinosus; assembly: GCA_029853015.1. NCBI lineage: Eukaryota > Metazoa > Chordata > Actinopteri > Perciformes > Triglidae > Chelidonichthys > Chelidonichthys spinosus. The sequence continues at coordinate 5,250,021 of CM056838.1, read as the reverse complement.
GCAATCGTTAGTCGGTCAATTTGCCAGAGCAGGTGGACACAGTGTGCAACAGTGTGGACTGAGATGCTGCCGCGTGCCGAGACTGTCGAGCAGCGGCAGCGATCTGAGACGTCGACCTTTCCCTCCCCAGGTGGAGCGTTTGATATGTAAATAGTTATGAGAGCAGTGATGTGGTTTCTCCAGTGGAAGGCCCGGGCGCCGGGTCTCTGGAGGTTTGACTCTCAGTAGCTAGACAACAGCACAACGGGCCCACAAAGGGAAGGCAAACCACACAAGCTCTTTGTGTCGCAGCTGCTGATTGAAGCCATACTGCAGTTTTTTTTTTCCTCTAGATGGATTGTGTGTTATACTGTCTCAATATTTGCCGAAGCGCAGGAAGCTGTTCCTCCTTAGTATCGCAGCCTTGACGGCGTCCGTCAGGATGGATTTACGAGTCAAAGCGCGGAGAGAAACCCAGGAAATGACGGAGACAAGATGAGAATGCTGGTTTATAGTGCAGACATTTGATGTATGAAAGGGTTGAGGAGACACACCATGTGACATGGTGAGCTTTGGAGCTGCAGCGAGGGGTCAGACGAGCTCCAGCGGAAGCTGAAAGTAATAATTGTGGGCATCAAACAGCTGTAGACTTAACTTTCTATGAAGGTCATGTATATAATGCATCATAAGCACATTTATAACACATTGTAATGCATTTATAAGGCTTTAAAAGTCATTATAAATGTTCATAATCATGACATAAGACATAATGTATTATAAGTTCAGCATTCATACCTCCATTACACAGCACATTATAACCAAACTTTCACCTTATGATGCATTATATACATGACCTTCATAGAAAGTGTCACCAAATATGCATGTTTTATCATAATCATCTGATATGCCACATATTCCACGGAGCGGCCTCCGGAAGAGCCCGATGCCTCGCCGTGTAACAAGCTTTGCGGTGCCCCACTTATTCGCAGGCCATTCAGCTGATACACTCATGCCGAACGGAGTGACAGGTCTGTGGACGCGGCGGCCGTGGCTGCGTGTCCCAGCGGCGCTGTGCTAAATAGCACCTCCCTTTATTTTCCCTCCGTTACAATAGCTTCTAAACGAGGCGATACGGAGAATACTCACATCTCTGCGAGAGATTAATTACTTCCCTTTTGCTTTTTTTTGGGCCGGCAATATTTGCTGACAATGGCGGAACTAGGTCGGGCACTGTGAGCTGGGGGGTGGGGGTGGGGGGGGGGGGGGGTATATACCTCAACAGGTGTTGCTGTGGTGGTTTTTAGAATAGAGTGAGGTTGTTAAGATATATTGAAGGAGGATAAATGCAGTGTTTGCTCTTCATCTGCTGGCTGCTTACAAGGAGCCGCTGTGCTGGAACTAAGAGATTTGTGTGTGTGTGTGTGTGTGTGTGTGTGTGTGTGTGTGTGTGTGTGTGTGTGTGTATGCGACTGTGGTCAACAAGAGCCAGTGGGGTGTTTGGGTTAGCGTAGGGGAGGAAGTTCCATCATGGGCAGGGTGGTATTTCCTGAAGCTGGTGCATAACTTACACCCCAGATACCAGCTCTATAGAGACACACACTCATTACAGCACAAAGAAGTCTACTTTTTCTGTTTCCAGATAACAATATTACAGCTATGATATTAGAACTATAACTTTTCTCCTCTAGCTCTGCGACTGAACTCCCTCCGTTGATCATGATATTCTTGTTCGTGTTGAAATAAAGAGTTTAGAGAAGACTTCCTGTGATATTTTCAGAATCAGGCTGTTTCAATATTGTTGTTGGCAGCAGTACTTGTGATATCAAGACGGAATGTGGTAATGTCATGGAAATCAATAAATTGCATGATTCATTATTCATAGATTATATAACGCCAAATGATTTTGAACAGCTGTTTAGATATTTTTGACCTAGATTTTTTTGATAAAATATACAAAAATGTTCTTTCAATTCCTTTGATACATAGATAGAAAAAAGTGCGTTGCTATGAATTCTCATAAATCATGGTCTCTAATTAGATTAAAAATTAATCTTTCCTCATAAAATCTTTCATAATAGCATCATACCTTCTCAATCTTCTTTTTTTTTATCATTTTTTTTTATTTAATACAGATCAGCCTAGGGTTAAATGCAGCTTCTTTTTGTTTCCTTTATCAAATAGTAAGCTAATGATTATTTTCATTGTCGATTAATATGGATATTAATGAAGAGAGAGAGAAACTCAGTTAACTGTCATCATAAAATATACATAAATAACACATGGGCGGTTCATTTAATAGTTCACACGATGAATGGTAGCGACTCTACAAGGAAGAGCTCACCGTGATGTCTCAACTCGCTGTGAAAGATCTGTGTAAACAACTTGTCCGAGGGTTGTACCACTGTGTCGCTATGGTTACAGCCATTGGCGTGCGCGAGGCCCTTCTGTCGCCGTCGAGCACAGAGGACGAGCTGTTCAGGAAGAGCTGAAAGACAAGAGTTTTGCTCCTCTCTTCCTCCACCATTACGACGGTCTCATCTACGGCTGTCGAATTTGCCGTTTCTTGCATCAAACCATCTGTTTCTACTAAATGGATGCAGTTAGTCGATAAACGAGTCCATCATTCAGCTGCGCGTCGCTCTCCGTCTCTGCCACCGCCGCCTGAGCTCATCGTCGATCACCGTCTCCTTATCTGCATCTCTGTCCTTCAATTACCTCCGTATGGAGCGATCCATCTGTGCACTATGTCCATACAGTCGATCCTTTTAATTAAAAACGTCTCCGAGGCGTTTGAGCCGTGGAAAAGAGATGACGGAAGGCTCCCGAGTACACGCCGATGGCGCTGCGATTTGATTAATTTCACAGATTCCCTTCCGATAAATTGATTAGCAGCTCCGACGATGATCTCTCATCCCCGTCTATTAAGGACGCCTCATGATATCGAGTGTGAATAGAGTTTTCGTGGCCTTCACAGCAGCGTATTTAATTCATGGACAACCCTGAACTTACCTTGAGATATGCAAGAGTGGAGCGGCGTTGAAAAAGAGCTGACTGGACACTTTTATACATTAATCATCGTCGGGATGTTGGATGAGAGTGGTTCCATCTGGGGGGGGGGGGGGGGAGAGATCTCATTTGGCGGGGAAATTATGCAGACTTTTTGGATGTCGAAGTTAGGGAAAAAGACACTCGGTGTATATGTGAGTTTTGTATTAGCATTCACGCTTTGGGGACTTTCATTGTGTGTGTTGACGAGTGGCGCTGCAGCCCACGCAATATGGTTTTAAAATGGCTTTCATCTACTGTTTACACCTCTTCTCCGAAGAAACGCTGCTGTCATACTTAGGAAAGTTTGAGGCTCCAAAAAAGCTGGTATTATAAAAATACAAAAGGATCTTTTTCTGTGCTCAAGTTTCCTTTACATAACGGTGACAGCGGTTGAATTACAGCCTATTGAAATGTTAATGTGTGTAAAAGGCTACATTCACACACATTCAGCCGGGAATCGAACCAGCGATCTTAGAGGATGACTCTGATCCACAGCCGACCCGCATCCATCATCTCTGCCGGAGTTTTGACAGTAGCTGTAGTTACTTTTTAGTCATCTTTAGATGGCAGAGTCATTCGTGGTCTTCAGAGGATAAGCCTTACTTTACTTCTCGCGCCACAATGAGGCCGACACTTCTGTTTAAGATAAGATATCCTCATGTGACCCTGAAAGAGGGACGAGAGACAGGAAACATGGGGAGAGAGAGAAGATATTTCCGTGATGTGGTATGCATCATAACAAATAAGCCATAACTTTAACCTGTTATGACCTATTAAAGATCTTTGAATGGGATTAGCACTAATTAAAGGAGGCTTCTCAAAATCCCGTTTCCTTGTGTTTTGCCCAGGCGGAGCCGGCGTGTGGGCCATCACTCCGGAGGAGAGGGGGAAACACGACAAACAGTTTGACACCCTCGCCCCGGTCCTCGGCTATGTCTCAGGTAGGCCGTCGTCACGACGAGCAGGAGGCTCGGCTGTGTGTTTTCGACTCCCTGAAACTCATGATTGGTGTCTTGATTTTTAGGAGAACAAGCCAGGAAATTCTTCCTCCAGTCTGGTCTGCCTCCTCCAGTCCTGGCTGAGATCTGGTAAGCACCATCGGACCACATTGTGAAGCCAGACAAGTACTTCCTGTTGAGCGCTCGCTTCCTTCGCAGCCCCTCCTCGTACAGTGTGTGTAAGAGGAGGGAGAAAGTGGGTGTAACGCTACTGGAATTCAATCCCACCAGAGCCTTACGTAACGCGCCCTTTATCCTGTCATAGGAATGTCCATTTAGCTATAAACGGATCATTTTGGATACCAGCTCTCTCTCGCTCTCCTCCTGCAGGAACCTTGCTGACATGGAGAGCGACGGGAAGATGGACAGACAGGAGTTCTCCATCGCCATGAAGCTCATTAAACTCACGCTCCAGGGTCGTAACTTACCGTCGGTCCTGCCAGCCGCCATGAAGCAAACCCCCGTCTGCAACTCCAGCGTTCCTTCGTCGGCACGTTTCGGTAAAGACGTCTCAGAGGGTGTTTCAGCCAAATCCTGAAACCACGTCATTTTAACTCTCACAACCTAACCTCTTAGGAGAAAAAGTGATTTCCACTCAGCAGTCTCCATGTGTTTCCTCCTCGTAGGGATGGGTTCTATGCCGAACCTGTCAATCGGTCTGTCGTCCATGTCCGTTCTGTCCGCCATGCCCATCCTAACACCCATGCCGGCTAACCCCTCCATGCACTCCTCCGTGCACACCTTGGTGCCCACGCCAATGACTTTGCCTCTCATCGGCTGTCTGGGGAACTCGGGGCTCTCCAACGGCAATGTCAACCTCCTCACCCCGCCTCTCGTTCCCAACAATGCAGGTTGGTTCTGCAGCGGAACCGCTCTGATTCGCCTTCCCAGGGGGCGAATACAGATATATGGATTTTGGATTATCTTCCAGAGTTACACATCGCTTTGAGATTACATGCAAAAGAGGAAAAGACAAACGGTTGGGGTAAAAAAAAGCAAAAAAACAGCATAGATAAATAGCTTGTGCTGTCGATATTAACTTAAGCACATGCAAATAAAACCATTACCATGGCAGCTGGTGACTCAGAAACAATAGAATGAAAGGAATACATGTGCTAATGCATGTTTTCATCTGTCGATGCATGAACCTATTAGTTGTGAATCCACTCAGGGTCCTTCTGTTTGTAGAAATAGATAAAAAAGCAGGGTCAGCTATTTATTAAGGTCTTTCATATTTATGGTGCAGTTGTTAATGTTGTGCAGATTACACATGAGACATGAGAGGGCTGCACTTTATCTATCTCCTCCTCCCCCCCTTGTATCTGACTTGAATGCAATATGGAAGTATACAGTACGAGTCTGTATGTTTTAGTATGAAGTCACGGCTTCCTTTTACCACCAAGGAGACGAGTCAATCAGTCTTTAGTTAGTGTACGTATCAAATAAAACTGATGGGTGCACATAAGTGATTTGCTCTCATTAAGCCTCTTAATAAGAGGGGTCTCTTTTATCTGAAGGTGTACTCTTCATCTCTCACCTCCTTCATCCGTCCTCCTGCTCTCTTTATTCTCAAAACGTGTGAGATTACTCTATTATTTGCCGTCCCCCCCTCAATCTTCATCCTTTCTCTCTTAAAAATGCTGAAAATACATCACCGCTGCTGCCACAGGCTTTTCAGACTCTTTTTGGCGCACAGTTGCAGAAAAAAACGGCAATCATTTCGTGTCTAACCAGATGTCAATAACCTTGCTGCGGGAGCTCTGTGTGCTGCGAATGTTAAGTCGGAGCAGATAAGAGTGGACGTGCACGCGTTCAAGGGCAACTGCAGCATGTCAGGGATTGGTTGCATATTAGAAAAAAAAGCACATGCATGCTGGGTGTGTGTTCACATGGATGCACAAAAGCACGGGGTTGATTTGTCATATTATTTCCTACTTGCAGGCCTCCCTCTCTCTGGCTTCTCCTCTCCCATGGCGTTCTCTCCATCCCCCGGCATGTCGAATGCCAACTCCCTTCTGGACCTCGGATCCAGCAGGTGAGTACTGGATAAAGTCGCCCCCTCAAATAACATGTAAAGAGAATTAAGCTCATTCGAATGTCAGTCAGCACGTCCAGATCCTCCTGAAACATGTAGAATCAAGCACCCAATAGAGTTGTATGGGAGATGTGAGCATTTCTAAAAATGCAGTTATTCAGATTTTTAAGGGAAGGGCTGGTCTGAGTCTCACTCAGCCTATTAGTCCAGTACTTACAAAGAAACGGAGGGTTTTTTTTTCAGGGAAGGGACAAGGATCAGAGAGGCAGAGATGAAACCCTCTGATAGGAGAGGGAGCAGGAAGGGGATTTTGAAATCAGATGTTCTGGTGAGCGACATTAGGAAGTGGGCTCATTTAGTCGGAGACATTCAAGTCAAATGGCATTCCTGCACGAGGAGGTCACTGTAGCTGCGAAGTTTCCATGTATTTTTAGCACCCGTACCAGGGCCGCCCATTTCTTGATTGGATTGCCAGGAAATTCCGTACGGCTTTTCATGCTTCCCAGAGGATGAACCCCTACTGACTTTGGCGATCCCCTGACTTTTCCACTCACGCCACCCTAAGCTTCACATGAGAGAAATGTCTCAACAATTACTGGACGGATTGAAATATGGAGGATTGTTTCCCTTTTTTATACGTCCAATACTAAGTCTCCTCACTTCAGACCTGAAAAAGTGATGACAGTCTTATCAGTCCATGCTAACAAGCTAAGCTAAGATAGTGGACATGCTATACCTGCTAAAGAATGAGCGGGTTAGCATGCTAAAGCTTGCATTTAGCTCAAAGCAACACTGAAAGCTGCTTGCTTGGACTCTTCTTTGGCAGTGTTTAAGGTCTGTTAAAATAGTGTTATAGGTTGTGGAATAAAGGAAATACATGTACTGTTGTTTAGGTGTCCTAATATGTCATCAGTCCGAGAAAGTTAGCATGTCTGAAATATGAGATAGAGACTGGAGGGATTTGTAGTCCTGCATCGATCACAGTCATTTGTGTTACTGCACAAATGAAAAAAGACAATAGTGGTATCCGATGTCTGTTATCCTCCTTACAGTGTTGTGTGTGCTTTGGGAAAAGGAGTGGGAGTTAGTGTCTGATTTCATTCTGAATGTATTTTTCTTTTAACGACCCAGTGTTTGTCCTGGCCTCGGGTGTGGGTGTAAGGCGAGTGTAAACAAGGGCAACGGGAGTGTTAAGAACCAGCTTGATCCAGCAGCCTCCACACACCCCTTTGACCCCCCCAGTCCTAATTGTGACATCACACCCGTGACAAGTTGTAATATAAGGGACTTTTACCCTCAAGGTAGCACAAACTCACCCATAGAACAGAAGCCCTTGGGCAGAGGGAGGATCCCACGATGCATCTCCCATTGTCTCCCTGAACCCTCTTCTATTTCAGAGGAGCGCTGAAAGTTTCCACCCAGCTATAATGACGAGGAGGGGGGGGACATCTCCGACCCAGCCTACCCTTTTCTGCTATTCTTGCAGAGGCATTGTTTGTAATAAAAACAGAACGGGTGATTAGCACGCCGCTGTTTGCTCTCAGACAGTCATTGTCTACGTGGCCGTTTGGTACCGCCGCAGCTCATTAAAAGCTGGGAGATAACACCGGGGAGTCTCGGAGCAATTAGATCTTACAGTCAAGGCAGGAAAAGGGAACGTTGACCACATAATATTATTGTGTAATTTCCCCCCCTTTTAAAGTGATATCCTCTCTTTTTTTCCCTCTCCAGTTCGAATTCTTCCTCCACCACGTCGTTGGCCAGCAACTCTCCGAAGACGGGCGCGGGCGATTGGGCCGTGCCGCAAGGCGCCAGGCTCAAGTACCGGCAGCAGTTCAACACGCTAGACAAGCTCATGAGTGGCTACTTGTCTGGTAGGTCCCACACACACACACACACACACACACACACACACACACACTCCAGCCTAAATAAACACGGCGGTTCTCAGCACCGCTTGGCTGCCCACGAGCCGCGTCTCTCCACGTTTGACGGCGCGTACTCTGAGTCAGCTTCACCTCACGTACTCTTGTGTTTGACCCCTCGACCCCCACGCTTGACAGAGTGGACGTACGCAAACACGTCCACGTCAGGTGGTTGTTGTTTCTGATTTTTGTTTTTACTTTGCAGGACCCCAGGTTAGAAACGCACTAATTGCATCCAACTTGACCCAAACTCAGCTCGCTACCATCTGGTGAGTGTAATGTGTGTGTGTGTGTGTGTGTGTGTGTGTTCCAGCAGGTAGTCCCATCTCAGGCTGTGTGCCTTATTAACTCCATAATAATGTCTGTTCTTCACAAGCAGAACTAATAGATGGAGAATGCCATTAAATCAAAACTACACTGGTATCTTTGCCAAATTCATGTGCACATCATTGCCATGATTTACGGCACAAACCCCGACCATGAATATGAATAAATTACCAATTTGTCATTTAACAAACAAAACAAACAAACTCCTACTCCTTACTTTGTAACACCTCGCGGTTGTGTGGGCTGTAACGGTGAATTTTAACACATTGTTGCGGGTTTAATTGTGTTGCTTCCCTCTCGACGCTTGCATCAGTAAAGAAACAGCTCTCTGACGCTCTCCAGAAAGAGTTCCCTCTTGTGTTGCTTGACGGTGTGAGTTACTGTGATGTGCGTATACATAGGACCCTGGCCGATGTGGACAAGGACGGTCAGCTGCAGGCGGATGAGTTCATCCTGGCCATGCACCTGGTGGACATGGCTAAAACGGGACGACCTCTGCCCCTCACGCTGCCTCAAGACCTGGTGCCTCCCTCTCTCAGGTAATACACACACTGGGATCATCAGTGCGTGTATTTCATTACATACAGAAATTATGATATTTTTTTAATTTCAGGGGAGCAATCAAGCCCAGTGAGCTTGTTAATGGAACGGGGCCCTACATAACGCCCTGTTTACTGGACACACTGGAGATAGAACCGGCACAAAAGAGCAAAAACGCTGGTACGGCACTTTTATATTGCATTATAATGTGCATCGTTTAGCCTTTCCCGTGTCTTACTGTCGTCTTCCCCGCAGCGTCCTTCGAGGACAAGCTGAAGGAGAACTTTGCTCGAGGCAGCGCCGAGCTGGAGAAGCGGCGCCTGGCCCTGGAGGGCGAGCGGAGGAAGGAGCGGGAGAGGAGGGAAAGGGAGGCGAGGGAGGCTCACGAGCGGAGGGAGAGGGAGGCGAGGGAGCAGGAGAACAGGAGGAGGCTGGAGGAGGAGAGGCGGTCGGAGAGGCAGAGGGAGATGGAGAGGCAGAGGGAGGAGGAGAGGCTGAGGGAGCTGGAGAGGAAGGAGGTGAGTCGAGATCAGAGATCTTCAACCTGAGGGTCCGGGACCCCTAGGGGCTCTGCAGAGTTACTGCAGGGGGTCCCTGAAATTATTTGATCCCAAACTTTTTTTGTTCCAAAAATTTAAGTATGTCCAAAAATACACCTTAACATGAATACAACTTATATTAAGCAACTATAAATCTCCCTATTTGTTTAATATCATGTTGAGAAATTTGAAAAATAGAATTAAAATATGAATCAACCATTATTATTTCAATGGCTTAGCATTATAACGTAGTGTTATACATGGAACTATAGGCTCAACTACACATTATATGATATGTAATAGGGGGATCCCTCCACCGGGTCACTATAAGGCCTGAAAACCTTATGATATAGATTCCCGCGTCACTGACGACCGTGTTTCCCTTCGTGCTTTCAGGCGGCGAAGCAGGAGATGGAGCGCCAGCGGAGGGAGGAGTGGGAGCGTGGGAGGAGAGAGGAGCTGGGCAGGAGGCGAGAGGGGGAGCAGGAGGAGATCTCCCGACTCCGAGCCAAGAAGAAGAGTCTAGAGTTGGAGCTGGAAGCCGTGGTGAGACTGCGCTCAGGACGGGGGGAAAAAAAGGGGTATTTTAAAGAGGGGGCAACACGCTGATATCACATGGTTCTCGCAGGGCAACAAGCACAAGCAGATCTCAGACCGTCTCCGTGACGCTCAGAGCAAGAGGCGGATCCTGAAGGCCGAGGTGGACCACGTCAACCAGAAGAGGGACGCACGCATCGTAGACATCAACACGCTGCAGCTCCAGCTGGAGGTGAGAGAAATGCTTTCACTTCCTCCCCGTCAAACATTTATTCCCATGAATGTTTTTTTATTTACTGTTTGCCTGCGTATCCCTCAAAGGACTGGCAGAGGAAGCTCTCCCAGCTGGTCCCAGAACAGCAGAGGCTGACCGAGAAGCTGCGAAACATCAACCTCAACAAGCTCTCCAGTGGGTGACAAAACGGCAGACATCGTGTCCGTCGCTGAGTTTATCTGACCTGCCGCTGACCTTTTGACCTTGGCCTTGCAGCGGTGACTCTGACCTCTCTGACCGGGAGCGTGACGGAGAAGGGGGTGAACTGTCGGAGGCTGAAGGACCAGCTCGACACTCTGGAGAGGGAGACCACGGACAAGCTGGCCCAGATGGAGCAGTACAACAAGGAGCTAAAGGTCAGTCGCCGGCACGGACTAATTCATGGTACGGAGGATGCTGGAAGCTAAAACAAGTCTTCACATATGTTTTAAATAAATAAATAAAATAAATCGCCATGAAATAAATTGTTTGACATTTTGAGAAATAAAAAGAAGACTGTTGGATGAGAAGATAGCTTAGCTTAGCTTAGCTTAGCTTAGCTTAGCTTAGCTTAAAAAAACAACTTATTTTATAAGAAACATAATGCGCTCTTGAGGCCTTAATGAAAGATAAAAGCTGGGTATTTTCAAAATAAGACGACAACATAAAGCGGCATAACTATTTGTCGGACACAACGAACCAGAAGATGGATTTATTTCCTCATTAGAAATTGTTTATTGCTGTAAAATCTTGTCCAGCTGGCGTTGGAGGAAAACCTCGTAACCTAACGTTACACACATGCAGACTTAGACATATGCATTTGCTGGCAGGAAGCCTGAAAATTCGATACCTGTGATGTACGATGTCACACCTGACCGATGCTCATAGTTGCAGCATCAATAGCTGCTCTTTCTTTTCTAGGCTTTTCAATTGTTTTCTTTTCTAAACTGCCTTTTCAAATCTTTTAACACCTTTCTTCCTCTCCTCCGTCTCTTTCTCCTCTGCTTCCGTCGACCTGGACATTTCTCTTCTCCTCTCTGGTTTCCCATTTATTGTGGGGTTTTTATTGCGTGCTTTGTTTCTGTCCACTTTCTTCATTTATTCGCCTCTTCCTTCTTCTCTCTCTCTCTCTCCACACCTGTATTCCCTCTGTCCACCCTGTTCTCTACCTTCCTCTCTCCCTCCTCTTCCCTTCCCTGCATCATCACACCCTTCTTTCATAGCTTGGGGATATGGATGACTGTGTCCTGCGGGGCCTTCTGTCTCTGCTGGCCTGCCTCAGCCAGCTCTTCCTCCTCATCAAGGTTATCTGTCTCTCGGTGTCTCTCTCTCTCGCTCTCTACCTCCCACTGTGTAATCTCTTTCACCGCCCCTCCATATTAGTTTTACCCTCAAGCCACGCTCTTCAATCTTCCTCTCCTTTTCATCCCGTGATGATTCAATCTGTTTGCTCCTCCTTGCTTTTTTTTTTTTTTGTCTTTTGACTGATTATTAAAGCTCTGCTTTGGTGCCATGTCTTGCTTTTTATTTTTGTCTGTTTTCTGTGTAAACAGGATGCACCCTGAGGGTAAAACACAAACGCAGAACCCTCACAGTTTGAATATTAGAAAGTGGGGGGTAAAAAAAATCAACTTATCTTGTACATAAATCTGCATGTTTCTGTGAATGGCTGCCAGTTTGTGGAGTTATATTAGTTGTGCATGTTTTGGTGCAATAGAACCATGTTTTATTTTTCCAACCACCACATATAAAGATATTATTATTACATATATTTCCTTCTATGGAGTACAAATGTAATATGCATCCACTACCTTGGCAGGTTTGTGTTGTGCTTCGTTGCTGCTCACTGTTTACTGCATCGTTGACCTGGTTCATGCTTGTGTCTTTTTTATATATATATATATATATATATATATATATATATATATTCTCTCTAATGCATCATCCATTCTGTGGCTACATCAGGAGCTGAGGGAGAAGCAGGTGAGGCAGCAGGCCGTCCTGGACGACCTATACCGAGTCAAAGAGGAGAAACTCCGGGAGCTGCAGCGACGCAGGGAGGAGGAGATCGAGAGGAGGAGGAGGGAGGAAGAAGAGGCAGCCCGGTGAGTGTGACTGCACGTTACTTATAATGTGCCTCACTTGAATCCGCATCTGTTACTCCAGATATTTTTGGCGACCTTCATTTCCAATAAAAAAAAAAACACATTTTCTGTGTCAGGCTGTTAAAAAAAAAGTTGCATTTTGCTTCTCACAGACAGGCAAAGCTGGAGCAAGAGAGGAGAGAGAAAGAGGAAGAGGAGGCCCGTCAAAGGAGGCTCCTGGAGGAGCAGAGGGCCAGGCAGAGGGAGGAGGAGGAGAGGGAGGCGCAGGAGCGTCTCCGAGCGGCTCAGGAGAAGGCACAGGAAGAGGAGAGAAGAAGGAGGGAGGAGGAGGAGGTGGAGGAGAAGAGGAAGAGGGAGGAGGAAAGGAAACAGAAGGAAGAGGAAGAGGAGGAGAGGAGGAGGAGGAAAGAAGAGCAGGAGAGAGGAGGACAGCTCTCCTCCTCCAAGCTGACCAGTTATCGAGCTCTGTACTCGTTCGTTGCCCGAAACGCAGACGAGCTGAGCATCGACGCCGACGGCCTCATAGAGGTACCACACACACACACACACACACACACACACACACACACACACACACACACACACACACACACACACTGCTGATGTTTCACTCACATATATATCTTTTTCTGATAACTCTCTGATAACTTTTCTGATATCTTTTTCTGATAACTCCCATATATTTTTTTAATTTGCTGTTCAATAACCCTAACCCCCTTTTATATTTTATATGTATATAATGTTTACACCTATATTTAGACAATAAAAACCCATGTTAAGTATTGTGAATATGAGTTATATCGGGCCTTGGTGAGCGTTAGTTACAGGATCTCACAGGGAGACGCCTCCCATCGGAGTTAATAGACTCGGGATCTGCCGCTGGTGAAACCCACATGACACAGATACAGGAAACTGACTCCCAGCGGGGTTTCTGTCTTCTGAACGGTCCCTGACTTAGCAAAGGAAATAAGTGTGTCAAGTGGAAAAGAGAGTAATCAGCATGCAAAGTAAAAACGACACTCTTTATGTATGATTACCGTGTAATAGGATCTGTTCCTGATTCCACCCCGGGGAACAACATGTTTATTGTGGACGAGTGATTGAGTGTTTTTCATGATGCAGGTGGACGAGCAGACCGTCGGTGAGCCTGGCTGGTTTTGCGGGAGTTACCGTGGAAACAGGGGCTGGTTCCCCCAGAGTTACGCAGAGAAATGTCCCGGCCCCTCTACCAGCGAGACGGCTGCTCCTTCCTTACCCGGGAAAACGTCCCGTCCGCTGCCGCCGCCACTTCACACGGGGTAACGGAGGAAACAGGACGGGACACCGTTGTGCTTTTGGGCTGTCTGATAATCCATAACCGTCACCGTTGAGATTTATGTTGCAAAAAAGTGCTGTGTTGTTTTTATTCTTGTGTCGCCTCCCGCACTAATGGTTTGTCCCTCCTGATTTACCCAGAGTCCCAGATGTGAAAGTAGCAGGTGACATCACTGTTCCCGCCCAATCAGACGTGTCGCAGGTAAAACTCCACTTCCAGATACGAAGTGAATCGGGTTATTACTTAGATCCCTTAGAAGAAAATGCACTTTTTTTTTTATTCCAGATGCAAATTGAAACCCTGTTTGTTTCTCTGTCAGAGACTACCATTAATTTCCCACGTTTTATAGCAGAAGCATAGTTTATTGCATGACTCTCTGTTGCTAGGCATCGCCAAGACAAAAAATAGTTCTCACAATGTCTTTTTTTTCCATATATATAGTCTTTATATCATAAGACTTTTATAGCACTGAGCTGTGGGATTATTTGAGCTGACAGTTTATCAAGATTAAAGCTGCTGTAATCCATTTTTTTTTTATTGAGAATCGAATAAATCCACAGAGAGAATGTCATCAGCTCTCTGCACCTCTCAGGACTTTTTAAAGCTTCTATCAGCTCATCGTTACAGTTGTCTGGCTTGCAAATGTACTCTTATATATTAACAGACAATGTTAGCGACAAGCTGGTAAACATAGTGAAGTATTTAGCAGCTCAGGATTTGGTGGTGGTGACCAAAACGGAGCTAAAAGGATAGGAAATATTGAACCCTCTTATGAACAAAAACATAAATCTGAATGTTTCTTTATTTCTGCTATGAATGTTGTGTTAACAGCTTGTTGCTCTGCCCTTATGTAGCCAAACGTCATTTAATGTGGGTCGAAAAATAGTTTAAATGTTGGCTTGCACTTGTCTGCCTTCATAGTGTATCGGAGCCATAAACAGCCTTTGGCAGGCAACTATCTGGGTCTTGCTGGGGTAGCATCTTCAACAGCAGCATGGCTGTGTATTTATAGTTTTTCCCCATTTCTCTCACTCTCTCCATCTCCTAGTAGACAACATCAGTGTTAGTAGGTCTCGTGGTCAGGACGTGTCAGGAGATCAGATATTTTAAGATGCTCTACATGTCGATGAATTCGCCTAACGTGAAACTCTTCACCCCCCTCAGCTCCCCGTCCCTCTGCTGGCCCGCGCCGTCTCCTCGTGGTCGGCGACCCCGGACACCAACCTCCACCTCTCCTCCGGCTCGGGCGACGTCACCGCGGCGCCGCTGAGCTTCTCGCAGGGTGACATCATCAACGTGCTGCAGCAGAGGGAGGACTGGTGGCTGGGGCAGCTCAACGGGACGCAGGGGTGGTTCCCCAAGAGCTACGTCACCGTGGAGACGGGGGGCAATGCAGAGTACGGAGACATACACCTCTCTGATGTGAACTTTTGAGCTGATGGTGAGACTAAACTGTGTGTTGTTCCCATTCCAGCGCGGAAGCGTTTGACACACCGGACTCCGTCCAGCTCGAGGGTAAGTAGAGTTTATATGTCAAAGAACAAATGTCTCTACGTTCACAAACATCGTCGCTCTTGGTTTAATCATCCTCTCCTCACCAGAGTATGTGGCTCTGTACACCTACGAGAGCCCAGAGGGGGGGGACCTGACCTTCGTCGAGGGAGACGTTGTCGTGGTGACGGAGAGAGAGGGAGAATGGTGGCGAGGATGCATCGGGGATCAGACCGGGGTTTTCCCCTCCAACTACGTCCGACCCGTTGAACCAGAGGTCAGATTTATCTTCTCATCAACTAGATATAATAATAATAATCAGATATTGTATTGTTGGTTCGACTAATAAAGTTTGTAAAGCTGCTTGACGTTCTTTTCTACGAAGCAATTAATCCATGAATCTATATATTGACCCATCTTTAGTAGCAAGTTACATCATTTTTTTTTCTTTATTAATTTAGGCGACAAGACCTGGAGCTCCAATCAAAAAGCCAGGTGCAAATACTGCACACACACACACACACATACATACACACACACACACACACACACACACACATTCAGCTGATTAACTCTGTCGTACCTTTGACCTCGTTTGTCAACAGAGATCGCCCAGGCAGTCACCACCGCCGTCGCCCCGACGACGCACCAGCTTCGTCTGTCTCCGGGGCAACTGATTGTGGTCTTGGCCAAGAACTCCACCGGCTGGTGGCTCGGGGAACTGCAGGCCAGTTATTGTAGCTGTTTTTTGGGGCTTGAGTGGAGAATAATGGAACATCGGCATCGACTGTCTTTTCGCCCTCAGTTTGAAGGGCGTTGAGAATATGAAAATATGAAGTATTTGAATATGATTTGATCCTTTTATTAGCAGGTTTAAAGAAAAACGTTAGTCCGTACATTTACACCTCAAACACAGGTCGTGCTGTAGATAATCCACAGACTTGTCGGATCAATGGAGAGCTGGTGAGGTGAACGGGAGTAATGACGGGGTCGCCTTTGAGTCGTACATCTACAGCAGCGAGAGGTCGATCCCCACTGCCCATGTGTGCTGACGCTGCTCTTTTAGCCGTTCTAAGGCTGGACAAATAATGAGACAGCATTGAGTCAAGTAAACAGCCAAGAGAGTCAAAATGTGAATCATCATTGTCGGAGGATTACCACAGCTTTGTCTTAATGGTCCGATGGCCTCCGTAGAGAATGTGCTGATTCTGATTCGCTAAGCTCAGTCAAGTAGGATGAGACCTTGGACGGCCATCTTTACCAGACTTTATGCTGAGCGTTGATTTGTGACGCCAGCGAATATAAATTAGCGGTAATGACCCGTCACGAGTCAGTATAGTGTGTTTGCCCTGCCGAGACTCCGGAGGTTCAGCTCGCTGCCCGACCAAATCTATCCATCGATTAATCTCTCCATTCTTTGGAATGCACAATTAAACCGGCAGGAGAGTGATTTACTCTCTCCGGCTCTTTTCTCCCTCCAGGCTCGAGGGAAGAAGCGGCAGAGAGGCTGGTTTCATTCCTCTCACGTCAAGCTCCTCGGCCCCTCCAGCATCAAGTCCTCTCCTTCCCCGCTGCCAGGTGCCGACACTCCTTCAACCTGATGATTGATCACATCTGTCCCAGATGCAGCAGACACATTGATATTACTTAATGAGTTTCTCGGTGTCTGTATCAGGATAATTTTGTGAATTAAGTGATTAGACGGCCTCCTTGTTAACTTTGCAGATATCCTATTACTGCTGGAGAGTAGATTTTAACGGCTCTGTGAGTGAAATGCTTACAGTCCGACGCATTCAAATGTTTTTGAGAGATTTTCATTTAAAAACCACAAATGATGAAAAGCGATGGGACCATAAATGTCTACAAGATGTCAGAGCTTCATCCAAAGGTTGTTATATACAGGGTCGCCCATAAAGTTGGAATAATTTGCAAATGTCTTGTCCTTTATAGCACCAAACAAGTGTTCATGAATTCATATCATCTGGGGACACATGATGCAATCATCACCTGGTTAAATGTGATTACTGATGCATTTAAATAGGAATAAACAGAGGATATTCCAACTTTATGGGCAACAGTAGATGTTGTAATCTAGAACGAAGTGCTGCTGCGGTCAACAGACCAACATTTCACATTTAACTCGCTCATAAAACCCCCGTTTTGTGCCTCGGACCCCCCTCAGTGTGCCAAGTCATTGCCATGTACGACTACACGGCGGCCAACCGGGACGAGCTGAGCTTCTCCAAGGGTCAGCTGATCAGCATCCTGGACAAGACCAGCCCCGACTGGTGGAAAGGGGACGCCAACGGGCTCACGGGCCTGCTGCCCACCAATTATGTCAAGATGACCACAGAATCAGACCCCAGCCAGCAATGTGAGTCAAACGGTTACTCTTTTTAATTCTGCATTTACAGCTTTTCTCTGTTTTCATCCTGTTAAGACTATCTGAGAGAGTGCTGTATAAATGACTACTCTTAGGTTCGTTATCCATGTCGGAGCGAGTCGATTCCATTCCCACACATTTTGAATGTGTTAAATGAAATGAATGGCGTCTCACACCTCTTTAAATTAAGTTAATTGAATAGTTAAATTACCTTTTCTAAGTATCCGTGAAATGGCTGCACCAACAACTTCCACTCACTCCAATTAATAGTTTTACATTATGGGAACTACTTTTTGTGACTTCTTGCTGAGAATGTCAGAACTAGCAGGCGGTTAGAGAGATAGATGGATAAATACTTAATTGTTCCGGAGGGAAGTTTCAAAATAACAAGCAGAGAAAAAAATATTAGCCTGGTGTTGCTTTCGTTAACGAAAATTACGACTAAATATCGTCGTCAACGAACCTTTAGAGACGCGAAAATGCTGGTCATGTGATAACATATTTGGTTGGTAAATAATATGTTTTAAATTCAAATCAGAGCGTCTTCTGTGTCTGGAATGGATGTATTCTTGAGTCTATATGGTAACAATAATATAATAATAAGATAACCTTGTTTGAATTTTAAAATGGGTTTGGCTAAATTCAATCTTTGACTAAAACTAGACTAGAATGTCATCAGTTTTCGTCGACAATTCTGATTAAAATAAGACTAAAATGACTTTTAGTCGACTGAAACTTGACTAAAAATAGTATGAATGTGACTAAAACTAAAAGTAAAACAGGCCAAAGACAACACTACAACAACATAGAAATGTTATTTTTCATAAGGAGGATAGAAATAATGTATAATGTCCACGATACATACTACTATACAGTACACTGCCTGCTCTGTGATTCTTACTTCTCATATTATTTTTAAAAAGCGGCCATTTTTAAACCAAGAATTGTATGTTTTAGAATTAGTATTCATAGCTTGCGTGTTCCCCCGCAGCAGCCGCTCTCTGTTAACAAGGCTGAACTCGCTGGACGTTTAATTAGGAGGAACTTGTTCAAGCCGACACACACACACACACACACACACACACACACACACAATGAAATGTTAATTCTAATGAACACGAACTCCGACTCACGCGGCGCTTTCAAAAAAAAAAAAAGAAGTGGAATAAATTACCATCATGCTGCAGCTGTACGATTAGTAACAACATTTACATTCCCAGAAATACATTATTAATGCACCTGCATGTAAGAGTCTAGCATTAATATTAAAACTATATTAATGTCTCTCCGTCTCTCCTTCATCTCACTCACGTCCCCCCCTCCCGTCCTCCACTTCATCTCTTTTTTTTTTCTCCCTGTTTCCTCTGTAGGACAGTAATGCTGACTTTCCTCTCTACTCCTTCTCTTCTTTTCCCTCCTCCTCCTCCTCCTCCCTCCTTCTTTCTGAACCAATCCGAATCACCCTGTCGCGACAGGAAGCCCAGCCGCCAGCAAGAACGGCCCAGCTCTGCGCTTCCCACCTCGCTCCTTTAGGACTGTGGTTCTTCTCTGTGTTTTTAATTTATTTTTTTCGTTTATTTTGCTTCCTTTACCTTCTCCCGTTGTCATTTCCTATACTCTCCTGTCCTGTGTTCCCCCCTTGGTGTTTCTCTAACTAACTAATTATCCCGCGGAGCGAGGGAGGCGGAGGCAGCTGGAGGGTGTTTTTAGAGGCTTTTGTCCCTCTGATGCAAAAAAAAGGCATGAAATGTGTAGTTTTGCAAAAGATAAATATACATATGATCATAAGAGTTTACACAGTATGAAAATAACTTAGTTTTCTAAATTAAGGCTATGATACAGTAAGGTTTTTTTTTTTTTTTTTGCACTAAACGACACTAAACCTTGCTAGAAATGGACCAACACGAAGCCTCGATGTTGCTTGAACCCCCAATAACCTCGGCTGCTGCTTCATTGTGATTTCATCATTCACTTCTTATGCACTCCTCCATTTATTAATGCTTCCGAGCCAATGAGGTTGAGACCCATCCTGTACCGAGATATCACC
Organism: Chelidonichthys spinosus; assembly: GCA_029853015.1. Taxonomy (NCBI): domain Eukaryota; kingdom Metazoa; phylum Chordata; class Actinopteri; order Perciformes; family Triglidae; genus Chelidonichthys; species Chelidonichthys spinosus. The sequence goes on along the minus strand of CM056838.1, from coordinate 5,230,499 downwards.
AGCAAAAAAAAAAAAACACACACACACAGATATATTAGCATGCCAACCGGCGGGACCACATTCAGAGATAATGATACCACACTGCTGACGTTAGCAATCCCACTTCTGCCAAGTCTGAACCTCAAAGACTAAACTCAGTCTTCCGCTGCTCCTTCCCCCTCGAGCATCAGCTACTCATCCACATCTATGCAATCATGAGGAGTCGGCGGCTTCATCTCCTTTAATTCAGCGTCCTTGGTAGCAGTGGTCTGACCGTTAGCATCGCCCGCTATGTTTTGCTCCCTGAACTCATGTACTACAACGTGCCTCACTCTTGTCCGTGCATTAGATGTAAATAAAATATAGAGCTGATAATAAATGGAGATTTTAACATGCTGATGTGTGGGGGTGTTTTTTTTTTTTTTTTTGGTTTCGCTGTATTTCCTCAGACATTGACAGGAGAGTGTTTGTGCGTGTTTGTGCATGCTTGTGTCGCCGTGTTTGGTGCACGTGTGCATGCCCGCATGTTTGCACGTGCGCGCGCTTGTAGGGTGTGCTGACCTGATGACCTTGGACACCATGACCCCTCAGGAGAGGAAGAGGCAGGGCTATATCCATGAGCTCATCCAGACGGAGGAGACCTACGTGGAAGACCTGGAGCTGGTTTTGGAGGTAAACACACACACACACACACACAGAGTCTGGTGTTTTCTACCAGGATTTCATCTCCACTTGGATCCGTCCGTCTCTCAGGTCTTCTACAAGCCCATGTCTGAGTCCGGCCGTCTCACAGAAGATGAGATGGGGGTGATCTTCGTCAACTGGAGGGAGCTGATTATGTGTAACACCAGATTACTCAAGTAGGTACCGCCAGAGACCGTTCAGAAAAAGGAGACACCCACGTGAGTCAGCAACAGAACACACAAATCAGGGAAATATTCACTTTGTCTGAGAACTTTCTCCGTCTCAGCAGCACAATCTCCTCAGATCTGGCAACTGCCTGGTTTTCAGGACGCTAATTATGGATGTAAACATCCAGTAGTGTGGTGATGGAGCTTATTATGCATTATAGGTAGGTAGGTAGGAAGGCAGGAAGGTAGGAAGGTAGGAAGGAAGGAAGGAAGGAAGGAAGGAAGGAAGGAAGGAAGGAAGGCAGGTAGGTAGGTAGGTAGGTAGGAAGGAAGGTAGGTAGGTAGGAAGGTAGGTAGGAAGGAAGGAAGGAAGGCAGGTAGGTAGGTAGGTAGGAAGGAAGGAAGGTAGGTAGGTAGGAAGGTAGGTAGGAAGGTAGGTAGGTAGGAAGGAAGGTAGATAGGTAGGAAGGAAGGTAGGTAGGAAGGAAGTAGGTAGGTAGGTAAGTAGGTAGATAGGTAGGAAGGAAGGAAGTAGGTAGGAAGATGGTAGGTAGGAAGGTAGGTAGGAATGTAGGTAGGAAGTAGGTAGGTAGGAAGGAAGGTAGGTAGGAAGGTAGGTAGGAAGGAAGGAAGGAAGGAAGTAGGTAGGAAGGAAGGAAGTAGGTAGGAAGGAAGTAGGTAGGTAGGTAGGAAGGAAGGAAGGAAGGAAGGAAGGAAGTAGGTAGGAAGAAAGGAAGGTGGGTAGGAAGGTAGGTAGGAAGGAAGTAGGTAGGAAGGAAGTAGGTAGGTAGGTAGGAAGGAAGGAAGGAAGGAAGGAAGGAAGTAGGTAGGAAGGAAGGAAGTAGGTAGGAAGGAAGTAGGTAGGTAGGTAGGAAGGAAGGAAGGAAGGAAGGAAGGAAGGAAGGAAGTAGGAAGAAAGGAAGGTGGGTAGGAAGGTAGGTAGGAAGGTAGGTAGGAAGTAGGTAGGTAGGAAGGAAGGTAGGTCGGTAGGTAGGTAGGAAGGAAGGAAGGAAGGAAGGTAGGTAGGTAGGAAGGAAGTAGGTAGGGAGGAAGGAAGGTCGGTAGGAAGGAAGTATATTACGTTAAAAAAGTCATTAATAGAGCAAAGAGCCAAAGTGAAAGTCCTGTGTAATGAAGACGTAAGGACGGTCCCGTCATCGTTCCCCAGAGCGCTGCGTGTCCGTAAGAAGACCGAGGGAGAGAACATGCCGGTTCAGCTGATCGGGGACCTGTTGGCCTCGGAGCTGGCACACATGCAGCCTTACATCCGCTTCTGCTCCTGCCAGCTCAACGCCGCCGCCCTGCTGCAGAGCAAAACGCACAACCAGCCGGACTTCAAAGACTTCCTCAGGGTAGGGATGGCAGATAATAGACAGAGATGCATTAAACGTTCCTCTCTCTCATCGTCCGCCTCCTCTCCAGCAGAAGATAGCCACGAACTACCGCTGCAAAGGGATGCCACTGTCCAGCTTCCTCCTCAAGCCCATGCAGAGGATCACGCGCTACCCCCTGCTCATAAAGAACGTATGTGGAATCACAATCACACCAATCGTGTTTTTTTTCCTGATATTACATGTGTGATTCCATCTCGCTCCCCTTCCCTGGGTGGTCAGATCCTGGAGAACACCCCCGACGGCCAGGCGGACCGTGGCCCACTGAGGGAGGCTCTGGAGCGGGCCGAGGAGCTGTGCTCTCAGGTCAACGAGGGGGTCCGGGAGAAGGAGAACTCGGACCGGCTGGAGTGGATCCAGAGCCACGTACAGTGTGAGGGGGCTATAGAGGTACATCTATTTATTATATAAACACCCTCTACAATGTATTGTACACCACTGCGATAGATTCTGCTGGATTCTTTTACAATAACTCCACTAAAGCACGTACTGTACTTGTTTTTGGTCCACTCCTGCACCGCTCTCTTCCAGCACTTGGTCTTCAACTCGCTGACTAATTGCCTCGGGCCTCGCAAGCTGCTCCACAGCGGCCGGCTGTACAAAACCAAAAGCAGCAGGGAGCTGTGGGCTTTCCTCTTCAACGATTTCCTCCTCCTCACACACAGCGCCAAACCCTTCTCCTCCTCAGGAGCCGACAAGCTCTTCAGCCTCAAGACCAGCATCCAGCTGAAAATGTACAAAACGGTGAGTAAGAGGCGACGCTCTCTTTCAGTCCGTGGTGTTGAAGTCACTCACTTCGTCTCCTCTTCCCCAGCCGCTGTTTCTGAACGAGGTTTTGGTCAAAATGCCGGCAGACCCGTCCAGCGACGAGCCGCTCTTCCACGTCTCGCACATCGACCGCGTCTACACGCTCAGGACGGAGACTTTGAACGAGAGGTTGGCACGCACATCTTCACGATGTCAATAACCCGACGGGACCGAGCGGAGGATGTAAGTGTGTTTGTGTGTCGGCAGGACGGCGTGGGTGCAGAAAATCAAAGCGGCGTCGGAACATTTCATCGAGACGGAGAAGAAGAAGAGAGAGAAGGCGTACCAAGGTAAATACAGACACCTTTATTCCAAGTGGAGCCTGATGAGTCAGCAAATGTGTCAAAATGCTGCGAAATCTCTGTAAACAAACTGAGCTCAGTGAGATTGTTAATGACATTAATTACACTGAATGCTGCCTTAATACCTAATTAACCACCACATGCCTATTCTCAGCACACTCTACAGGAATTATTGTGATTGTAGTATTAAAATAATTTATGGATGCTCCTCCTGATATAGAAACTCTCTCAATATTAATATTAGTAAATTGTTTAATTGGGAAAATTGTATTAGCTCTTTCCAAGTGTATAGTTACATAGCAAAATATTGAATATACTATATATATATATATATATATATATATATATATATATATATATATATATATATATATATATATATATATATATATATATATATAGATAGATAGATAGATAGATACTTATATCAATACTAATATATACTAATATATTTAGATACTAAATAAAAGGTCAAACATGAATTGTAATGTAGATCAACTTAAAGATACTTAACATTAAAATATTAATATCAATAAAATTTGTATATAATTTTTTTTCCATTTATTTATTTTATTTTTATTTAGGAAAGAAAAAGAAAATGATGTATATATGGTGTGCTGTATAATGAACTCCAATTTCAATAAAAATTTGAATAAAATAAATAAATACATAAGACCATTCCCCCCCTTTCCAGCTCGTTCCCTGAAGACCAGCGGCATCGGCCGCCTGCTGGTCACCGTCACCGAAGCCCAGGAGCTCAAAGCCTGTAAACCCAACGGTGAGCCTCCGACCCCGTACGCGACCTCCTGCCACGTCACATGTCAGGAAGTATCGTATTCATCTAAGTGTCGTCTCTCCAGGGAAGAGTAATCCGTACTGTGAGCTGACGATGGGGGCTCAGTGCTACACCTCCAGACCTGTCAGCGACACTCTCAACCCAAAGTGGAACTTCAACTGCCAGTTCTTCATTAAAGACCTCTACCAGGACATCCTGTGCCTCACCGTGTTTGAGAAGGACCAGTTCTCACCAGACGGTCAGTCCCCGGTACCCATGTCTGCTTCCTCCCTTTTTCTCTGCTCTTTTCCTTATTGGCTTATCACAAATCATTCTATTGTATTTCTGCTGACATCCTGGCATTGAGAGTGACTTTTTCCCCTTTTTCAGATTTCCTGGGTCGTACTGAGGTTCCCGTGGCAACGATAAAGAAAGAGATGGAAAGCAAAGGTGCAGCGAACCGTCGCCTTCTGCTGCACGAAGTCCCTACTGGAGAAGTTTGGGTCAAACTAGACCTTCAGCTTTACGATCCAAACAAATGAGGACTAAACACACACACACACACACACACACACAACACTTCATTATTATAACGATGAAGAGAAGCAAAAACAGCCACGCATTCACTTGCTTATGTGCAGCAGTGCCTTTAAAAAACATGTTTTACTATCCCTGCCTGAAAGGGGAAGGAGTCACTGCCAAACATGGAGAATGACAAATGTAATGCATTGTGGGTAAAAAAAAAATGGTGTTCTTGTTACCAACAAACCAGCTATAATGTGAACATAATTGGTTTAATACTCATATTTACAAATTTGTACCCAATGCTATTTTACCATCCTAATGGAGAAACACAGCCTGTCTCCATTTGTTTCTATGACGACGTACGTCATGTGATACATTCTGCCACACGTCCTCGTTATCATTGCAAAAGTTGCACTCTACTGTACGATGTAATGTCAAATGCTAACCCCTAATTATGCCACGAACAATGAAAATGGCATGAATAAAATAAAACATGCACACACAGTAAAGTCTCTGTTTTTCATATATGTGAGGTAGTGAGAAGGAAACGGAGGAGATGGTTTATGGTAAATATTTTATTTGGATGTAGGAGAGGACGTTCTTAAGTAGAAGGGAAAGTTGTTAGCAGCCATAAGCTATAGGTCATACCAGGCCAAGTACGGCTGTGACCTCTGACCTCTTTCATTTGGAACAGAAACATTTCTATTTCAAAAGTCGTAGTATCGCTTCAATTCCCCGGATTAAAGAGAAAAGGCCACCGCTGGGATCTCGGCTCCAGCTCAAGGCTTCATAAAAGTCTCACATTTCCTTTAGTTAACAAAATACCACCAAATACCTGCTTCACAAGAGCAAGCTGTTCTTTTTCTCCAGCCTTTCGTGCAACTGAAGGAACAATGGGTGCCTTTTAAATCAGCGGTGAAGGGTTAGAAATAAAGCAGTGGATATAGTGAAAAAAACAGCTTGACCTTGAAGTAGTGTGGTTTTTTGATGTGGAGAAGAAACAGATTTTATTCCCTTAGATCACAGGTTTGTAGAAACACGAAGCCCCGGAGATGAAAGACATGACAGCAGCCAGACAACTGCTCATCTCTCTCGTGTGTCTGTTGTTGAAGTTATAAGGGATGCACGCAATAATTTGATGCAGAAGAAGAATCGCAGTCAACAACGAGACGAACCATTTCCATCCTCCTGCAGACACATTTCAACCAACGGGAGGTACGTGACGGATTCAAAGCCTCTTTTTTTTTTCATGACACAATGAAAGTGGAAATTATAGATTATAAATGGTGTCTTTTTGTGCAGGTAGGAGTCTGGCTGAGTGAACTACCTGCTGTCGTCTCAGGGAGGTGTGAGAGAGCCGGTCCTGTTGGGATCCCGGCCTTGAGGCCACTTCCTTTACTCCATCGGTGGTCTGTAGCCGTCATTTCCTCCAGAAACACCAGTAGGGGTGAGTATGTGGTCACTCACTGCTATCTTAATGTCGTTAATAAACACAACATGCTGCAGCGACAGTTGGAAATCACATTGCAAATACATTTTTAACATTTAAATCAAATTGTGCCTCATTATGTATTATTCTAAGAGGGAATAAGGGGGATAATAACACATACATTTTCTTAAAAGGTGCAGAAAAACATTACATTTCCAATTTGACTCCAAAATGAATTTCTTGATTTTGAGCTTCTTTATTAAACCATCTATTTCAGACAAGGTGATTGCTCCCACCTTGTCTGGAGCTCACAGACTCACTTGGTGGCAGACTGAGTTCATCCAGCCTGGGTAGTAAACCCATGAAGGCTATATTTGTACACACTGGAGAGGAATATCCTCTCTTAGGTACGAGGAAACAACCACACCTATAAAAAGCATGTGTTGTGTAATAGATCAGGAATTCAATGCAACATCACATATAATTAAAAAGTTGTTTCCCCCTTTTAAATAATGAATCCATCCTTGTTATTTGGCTCTCTTGAGACGCTTCAAGGTGCAGCGAGTTCAACAGTAGTCTGTCGGTCCTCATGCGCCTCTCGACACCTCAGGTGCACTTTAAAAGTGTCGCTCTCGGCTGCAACTGTCCCGACACCTGCGGAGAATGCGACTTAATGTCCAGGTATTAGCTGCGTAAAGGCAGGGCAGGGCTTGGCCAGATCCTAACCTGGGAGGTTTGTGCTGCTTTCTTTCTTTTCGTCGCCGTGGTACGGGACAGGGGGGACAGACCTCATGGATTGGTGGACTTGGTTAGCAGCGATGATTGCCCTGCTCTGGATTTTCTGCTTTATAGACGGTAAGAGTACATTTGGGTAAATGGGTACATTTTCAGGAGCATCTCTTAAGAAATACATTATTTAGAATGATTGTATATTTTGTTGGGTAAAATGATTGTTCCTAAGAATTGATTGTCAGTAAAAAAAAAAGAATCGATGATGGTGGTTCACCAGGAAATCACGACTTTAATGCATTTTACGCACGTTTCCCAAACGCATTAGAATAAACGGGGCCACAGGTGTGCCATTCCACGTCACACACTACTCCTTTAGTTATTTTCAGAGAATATATATCAGCCTTGTCTGCTTATGAGTTGCAAAATATTGTTTTTCTTTAAACAATTTGCTTTGATAAGATTGATAAGATGATTTTTGGCATTTTTTATGCGTATTTGTTTCAATATCTTACGTTTAATTTCAGTGGAGGGAAATAGAATTGGAATTGTATTGCAGAATAAAGGATTTGTGATCAGAGGATGGGTCTCGTGCTGGGGTGCGCGTAACGTCCCCCCCTCCTCGCGTGCTCAAGTGCCACCCGCCGCCCACAGGGCCCCGGTGAACGCTTTAATCCAGTGGCAGACGCTGTTTGTAATGGTTGCTGACATGTTAAATTAGACTCCAGCTGACCCCGTCAACCGTCTTATCTCCAGGCAACGCCGTGCTCGAGCTGCGGCTGCTCTTCCACGCGCTCACCAAAGCGGCATGCCACCTGTACCTGGCGCTGCTGCCGCTGCGCCGCGCCGCCGCCCACTTCGCCGACTGCGCGCGCTACCTGGTCAACCATGCGCAGCAGACGCCGTCCCCCCAGGGCGGCTACGTGCACCAGGGCCAGCCGCTGGCTAAGAAAGGCACGCTGCACTTCCTGGAGGGCGTGTGCGTGGTGTGCGAGACGGTGCCCAACCTGATGGGCGCGGCGCTGAGCGTGGGCGCCGCCTTCTGCCACATGCTGCAGGGGGGCTTCTACGTGCTGGCGGCCACGCTGCGCACCATCCAGTTCAACCTGTTCTCCCAGATGAACGGCGAGAGGGATCGGTGGGACAAGGAGCGCCACCGGGCCAAGGAGGGCGAGAAAAAGCTCAATTCGAGAGTGCTGGAGTACATCTCGGTGTTTTGTCAAGACCCGGTCAGCGCTTTACGCATCAAGGTCGACGTACCACCTGTGTATAGATAGATAGATTTTCTTTTTTTTTAATTTTTACCCACGTATAGGCCTAAAACAATCTACTGGTTGAACTTTGACCTCATGGTTTTTTTACTCACTGTCGTTGAGGGAATAGTACAAACAGAATGTGAAGGAAATTGTGATTAAGTGTGGAAAAAAAAAAATCTACGGTGCATTTTGTTACATGTGTTTTACATTTGAGATGTAAAGAAGTTGGAATAAATGCCTCAAACACATTTGAGTTATGGTATCTGACATTGTTACCATACAGCATTTAGATTATCATCGTACAAACAAGTGTCATAATTCAGTGATTTCTATCTAATTGCTCTAACGATGCCAGCAATCATTTCATTTAATTTTAAAGTGCTCATTCTCCTCATTTAGCTGTGCCCGTGTTGTAAATCAACAATATACCTACAGGACAAAAACTCACAACTGATTAAAATCTAGTTATAATTCAGTGTCTCGATCCGCAGAAAAAACAATCATTTCATCCATTAATCCTGATTATAGCAAACAAACTAAATCAGCTGATGACTTACTCTGAATACTGATACTGAAGTCTGGGGTTAAGGTGGAATAATTCTATGCATGAAGGCACAGCGGGAGGAAGAAGTGGACGGGGGAAGTAGGGGGTAAGTGGGCGGCGAGCCGTTACTGAAGATGGATCGGTTCCAACGGAGGCTAAAGTTTTGCGTCAGGTGTAGTCTGGAGCATCTGGGGATGGATTTTCCCAGCTAGAGAGGAAAAGAGAAAAAAAATCCCTCAGGCTGCTGTCAGGTGGCGAAAACCAAATCTTAAACACATGGCGAGGGCATTTAAGTCCACACGTTTTAAAGGGACAGTTCGCCCTCAAATCAAGAGTGCATTTGGAGGTGAGCTGTCCTTTTTAAAAGGCATCTTAAATCAGTAAATGTGTTGTATTTGAAAGTGCTCACAAAGGATGTCGTCCATTCTTCTGACGGCTGCTTTGTTCACTCTGTATTCTTTCTGCTCCGACCTGCGATGAGGGAAAAAAAGCCGACTTAATATCTCCGGGCATCAGAAACGCAAGACAGCTTCTCAACCACCACAGAAGATGAGCTTAACACCAAACAGACTTGCACGGGGCTAATCTCGTTACTCACGCCCTCAACTTTGTCACCGCCTCCAGCCTCCGCAGGGCCGACAGAGCGTTCTTCTGCGTGTCGGACGACAGCGCCTCGTAGGTGTGAAGGTCGCCTGAAACGCAGACGTTTCAGAGGTTTGGAGTTAAAGAGGGCTGTTATCGATCCTCCGAGGACAGCTGGTGATTTTCTAGAGGTCAAAGGTCACTTTCTGTTTCACCTGAGAGGATGAGCTTTGTGGCCAGGTTTCGCACAGCTGGTAGGAGCTGTTTCTCAGCGACCACGTGACCCTCGTCGTCATGGAGATACCTGAACATCACCTGAACAGAAAAAACACACCGTCAAACAGTCAACAAATAATAACTCACTAATATATACTTAGAATATAAATATTCATTTCTAGATAACCTTCTGAAAATGAACTGTGAACTACTGCTTAAAATACACGTTTGTACAACAAATACTATGTCAATCAGCATAAATAAAAAATCATAGTACAAACTACCGCAGGAGAGGCCGTGACCTCAGTGACGGCAACATGGTAAAGTCAAAAGGACCTGATAGGAGTCTATGAAGGGTTGGAGAAGGTCCTGCAGGAAGGACAACACCTCTGGACCGGCGTCCGACATCCTCACTTCCTGTTGGCTGACGCGGACCGCTCCACATTTGGTCAGGAGCGAGCACGCCTCCTCAAAGTCCTGATTCATGAAGATCAACAGGCAGATACATTTTGCATAAATAAAACAGTGAAAAATAAGCTAACACGGGCAGCCTTTTCCACATCCTGAAGCCTGTCCAAAGGCTTCTAAACCTGGACACGCCCATCTGTCACCTATTTTACCACCACAGTTTAACAGGATAATAGTCCCGAGATGCCCGAAGGAAGGCGATGAGGTCGTTTACCTGAGACGACTTTCCGGGGATGAAGATGAACTCGTCACAGAAGACGTCCCGCAGGAAGCAGAAGAAGGCGAAGAGCTCGTCTGCGAGCAGAAATCGGAGAATAAACGTGAAAAATCGTCGTAGTCATTTGAGAAATACACCTCGTTTTAACCCTCACCTCGCTGTGCGGTCTGTGTGACGCGCATGGCTGTCGCGAGCAGGGCGGGACGCACGAAAACGTGCAGGGACTGATTCCTGTACGAAGCCAGCATCAGCACCGCCGCCGCCGTCCTGATCACGTCCTCCTCTCGGCTGATTGGATGTTTCCTCTCGCGTCGTTTCTCCCGAACCAGGTAGACACGCCCCGCTTCACGGTTAACCACGGAGCGGTGGAGGGCCACGGTGGATGACATCACATCCGGGTCAGGGAACTTTACCTGGAGGAAGAGGCCCGTCAATTAAGGTGGTAGTTTGTGTTGTATCAGCCTGTTTATGTGTGTTTACGTGTGTATTTGCACACACAGGAGACCTGTGAAGGGAGTCAGGTCAGTGGGGTTCTCTTAGGATAAGTTGCTTAAAGTGCATTAATCCAGAGGAGATCTCCTAAGTGAATCTGAACGCTTGTGCCATCTCACATTCGCCTAATCTGTCTGATCTAGCTCGGACGGGGTGGAAGGAGCCCGAGGTGAGACGCTCACTTCACGTTACTTACATTTCTGCCTTAACTGTGTCTGCTCCGCTAGTAATGCACTACGCAAGTGCCACCTACTGGTCATTCTAGGGATGTAAAAACTCCAATCTCCATCACATGCTCAGACTCTAAATTTAAATACACAAACAAACATATAAAAGTCCATCTATTTCCTCTACCCACCAGGCCAGTTCAGGCGAGCCCCAAACTCCAGCGCCAGCTTCCTGAGCCAGAGGGTTTTTGCTGTGAGCCGTTGCCACGGCAGCCCCTCCTCTGTTAGGACCGTGGCAGGAGCCTGGAGCAACAGGGCCGCCATCAGAGACCAAGGGCTGATCAGAGAGCCCTCCTCTTGGATCCGTACCATCAGATGAGCCAGCCAACTCACACAGGCCTGAGCCTCTGCACTGGGCTTCTGGGGAAGATCTCTGAATAGATGCAAAACAAAGGGGGAGAGAAGGGAAATCTAGAGGGTTTCTAATGACTTAGGGAGGTTTTCTGACTGAATCTGATCTATTTGGACAAAAAAATACACAGATGGACTTCTGTTTTCTACCTAGGAATGAGGTTGTACTGGCAGCGGTTTATCTTGCTCTCACACAAATGTCGGACCGACATGGGACGGCCAAAGTTCACATGCATGCTGCCGTAATCGTCCCGGAGCACTTTGCTCGCCTTCAGCAGACCCTGTGTGGAGAGAGAGAGAGAGAGCGAGAGAGAGAGAGAGCCTGGAGTGAATCACGAGTGAGAAGTAATCAGCTTTGTTCTGACCTGCACTAATGAGCCGGTGAGCTTAGAGACAACACATCATATTGTTTCTCTGGGAAGGAGAGGCTCATGGGAGTTAGGGATCGTCGGTCGGAGCGGGTCACGTGACCGGGGAATCGTACCGCGGTGCTCTCTTTGGGTTTGGGGACGCCCAGTAGCTCGTGGGCAAGCAGCGACTCCTCCAGCACTCGGTCGTAGCTGATGCTGATGGGGACGAGTGTGATGTCATAGACCTCGCCTTTAAAGTAGGGCTCCAGCACCATGTGCATCATACCTGCAGGAGACGTGCAGATGCACATGATGGTTAACCGGATGATGTAAAATACAGAACCTGAATACGCTGTGAGGTCTATTATAAACGACACAAAGACGCCGACATGACCCCTTACCTAATTTGGGCGTCATGGATTTCAGCGTGCGACTCCGCAGGCCTTCCACGTAAAACTCCAAAGGAGCGAATCCCTTCTACGGAAAACACATTTAACACAAAGTGTGGGAATCATAGAGTATCGCAATATTTTGCCTACGATTACAATTCTGCGATACTCGATATATTGCAAGAAATCATCTACGATAGGAGATCTGTGCATTTGAAGGAGAAAGTGGATTACGATACGGTACAGCTGCCGTTACCTTGACGATGGTTCGGACGTATTCCGACAGCACCGCCCAGTACAGTTTGTCAGAGCCGATGGCACGTCGGATGAAGAAAGCCCCCGAGCGACGCAGTATCTCTCCCACCATCTTCATCCCTGCCAGAGCTTCACGGTGGAGAAACAGAAAAAGGAGGGAGAGAGAAGTTAGCGTCATGATTATCACTGGACGTGTCCGTCACTTATCTCTGTCGCTTTAATCCAAATAGATACTTGCGAATTCCTGCAGCAATAACGGGCAGCGGGATGTCGTAGGTGAACAGGATGTAGGAAATAACTAAGAAGTCCATGTAGCTTCTGTGATTGGGCATCAGGATCACAGGACTCTCCTGGACGGCTTGCTGGAGCTGCGAGGGACAATGACATTCGGTATCAGGAGCATCCTCTGGGTCTAAGCGGTCTAGCAGTCAACATTTTGTAGGTCCTGACCGTGTGGAGTCCTTCCACGTTGACATGGATGCCAGTGAAGAGTCTCTTCAGGGCCTTGGTGAGGGTGTAGGCCATCAGCCTGATGAAGCCCAGCTGCAGGTTTTGAGACATTTCATCCAAAATCTCACGAGCCTCCTCCCTCACCTCCTCCAGCGACGACCCCGTCTCCGTGGCGATCTGGAAGGGGAATGCAGGGATATAACGGTCTCCATATCAGTGATGAAATAGTGTAAAAAAAGTCCTTTTTTAAGATGACATCATCCCACCTCCTTGACCACGTAGCGTAGATACTGGGACCCGAGCACGGCCTTGTTGAGGTCGGCCGTGGAGCAGGGCAGGGCTTCTTTGTAAGGGTTTGGGCTGAAGGTCCTGAGGGCATAGCCGAGGTCACTCCCACGCCTCCTCTCCTCCAATACATCCACCAACCCCTCCTCCTTTTCAGGGCCTGCTCGGCCTGGATCCGTATACTGGAGGAAGGAGGTGTTAAAGGCATTATGTTTGACGTATTTTAATAGAGAAACAGAGCAAAACATGCATAGATAATGTTTTTTTTTTATTCTAAGAGAAAGGGGCTGAATATGTTATATGTTTTTAAACCAGTATTCAGGTTATTTATGTCTTTAAACATATCAAAGGGAGATCTTTTGGAGGAGATCCAGGAGTCCTTATCTGCAGTCCATGGTCCGTTCATGTCGCCCGGTAGAAACCGAGCAACGTTCCTGCAACACGTTTTTAAGTAGGACAACGTTTAAAAACACTTTATGTTCTCAGCTCTTCTGGACAGTGAACTTTAATGACCCGAGCAGCAATGAAACACGCTGTGCCTCACTCACGCGCACTCTATAACATCAACTTCTCGTGCACGAGCTCGTGTCGTGCACGCGAGCAGGAGACAAAGCGGTCAGGGAAGGTGTCCCGCGGCTCTCCTCGGCTCTTACCGTGTCGGTCATCGTTGTTGGCGGGGGACAAACACGCGACCCCTCGCAGGTGGACTCTCCTCCTCCTCCTCCTCGGACACTTTCACTTTGCTTTTCCGTACGTTGAACGCAGCACTCTTCACAAAGCTGGGGGGGGAGACGAGCCAATGGCGTCGCCGGGTTCTGGAAACTCCTCCCAAGCATCGTGACGTCACGTGCAACCAACCCGGCGCCCTTGGGTAACCCTCACAACTCGACTGCTACATCTGGTTGGCTCAGCCTGACCCTCGGCGGGGTCACTGACGTCCCTTCTGAAGTTACACAGAGACATGGATGGCGTGGATAATTTCAGTAAATTAATAATGCACCCTCAGATTAATATAGTCTATCATGAGTGGATGCTATGTGATATAAAAGCTTGTTTTGTTTCTGTAGCCAGTTGTATTAAAAAATGTCAGTATAACAATGATAGGTATATTAAATTCTCATTTTCATTTCTAGAAACAAGAGACATCCTCTAAAAACATGTTAGAATGCACCTGAAAGTGGGAAATGTACATAATTATAACATTTTCTGGGGGAAGACCCCCTGAGTGGTTACTCAACTGCTGTATTGAAGTACACATTTGAGGTACTTGTACTTAAGTATATCCAAATTATGCAGCTTTACCCTTCTGAACTACATCTCAGAGGCACATTTGATCGTTTTTACTTTTCAGTCTTTGCCGATTACTGAGTCTTTTATTATGTGTAAGGAAACTTCAGGCCTGACAACTACAAAGATATATATTCAATGAATAATCATTCATATTTTTATTGTTTAAAAAAATGATTAATTATTCAAAATGAACAGGAAATTACGATTCAAGTGTCGACCTTTTTAATGCAGAAACTCCAGTATATGATATATAGTAACTAAACATAGAATCAAATTGAATAGATCGACCCTGTTGTCACCATATCCATTCATATCCCTTCTTTTTATTCCACTAAATTACTAAACAAACACATTAAAATCCCTGAATACTTCTTCCGACACTGAAGAGCTGGAAATGAGTATCGACACACACTCACTGCTGCACCAAGATATTTCTCTTTTCCATTTATTGAATTTGATTACATCAATTTAACAGTGAACCGGTCGGGAGAAGGGGTGGAGGGAGTAAATGAACAAATTATTGATCATGTTGTTCACAGTTAAGGCAAAGATAATACGCTTTCAGGCGATATGAGCTCTTTCATGGAAAGAATAATAAAGCATTATATACACATCCTCTTTCGCTCACTCAATGATACTGTTCATGTGATAATAGTCACAGTACAAATACACTGACGCACGAGGCAGGTCACCATGACAGCAGCTCCTGCTCGCGTGCTGCATACGACCTCAGGTAGACTGTGGCACTGTAAGAAATAAAGATCACTTTTCAAGTGTCTGCTATTCAGAAATAAAACGGTCAAACATTCCTTTAAATAAGCTAATCAGGGTTTTAAGACTTGCTTTTAAAGGGCCAGTCTGCAGCACAAACAGTTCTCCTACGTGCTTGGCACACAGGTTTCAGTTGGTTGCAATCTGCAACCTCGCCACTAGGTGTCGCCAAATACCACACACAGCAATTTTAAGCGATATTACACGGGAAAGGAAGTAACGCAGAGTAAAAAGAACCAGCGGGTAATGTATGATATAACGTAACTCACATTTGGTATCAGTCAGTTTGTAATCGGATGAGTTCATAAAATAGAGTTCATGGCATTTATGGAAACATGCATACATTTCAGAGTGGATTATGTGACATTCATTGTTGAACTGCACCTGGATAAATTAATTTCATGAAGAAAATTAGATTATCATCCCAACATATACACACTGTGAAAAAATAAGATTCAGCAATTTGTCTCACAGACACTTTTCTTTTAGAGAAACCATCAAAAATGTGTTGCTTTCTGTTCTCCTGTCAACAATAATCATTCAAAACCGTCTTCATAACGTTCCCTCACTCAGGATGAAGTCTACATAGACGATCATTCACTCGTTGTGCTACATTCCAACACGCAACTAATACTGATAATATAGATTACACACACACACACACACACACACTTGTTGCCATGAAGTAAAATTAGCCTGGAAGTGTGTTTATAAATATATGTATGCATTTCCATGCTGATTTAGGGTCTGTAACGGTCTTGACTGAAAGGTTTCGGAGTAAGAAAATAAATTCTACATGAATATTTTGCACCATTTGAAGTAATTTGCTTTCTGATCGCTGTGTGATACGTCTGATAATCACAGTATGCATCCGTCTGCATAAACAGCTCAGAAAGTCGAGCTACTGAAATGTCAACACTCACCCAAAAATAACACCTGCAAAGCTGCCTGAATAACTTATATCTCATATACATACAGATAGTCAGAGGCCTACAGAGGCCGTCTTCTCATAAAAGTGCGCTTACATCCATCTTGTGCGTTTAAAAGAGAATTCCCAGCAGATGAATCTGCTTCAGTTCGCTCTCATGTGCACTAAAAGTGCTCCGTCTTCTATAAAAATATACAAATTCATAGCACACGCATGTAACGGTCACACCATCAGACGGTTTCGGTGCGCTGCCTGCCTGCTTGGAGCCGCTCAGCAGGCCGCGGGCAGTCAGCTGCTGGGGGTGGGTGGAGGTGTAGTGCCCTGATGCTCCACCCGGGGGAGCTGCTGCCTCCAGTAGGTGAAGTGGCTGTAGGTGTCCGAGCAGGGGAAGTCTGAGGTGGAGGCTCGCATCTTCAGAGGAAACACGTGGTCCACCACCTCACCCAGACGGACGTAGCTGAGGAGAGGAGGAGGAGGAGGTAATGAGACACACATGACCATCTCTGAGGATGTACCGCCTAAACAGGATGCAGGACTTACGACGAGATGTTGGTCTTGGCGTGCTCCTGCACGAGCTCGCCTTTAGGGTTCACTGTGAAAATCCTGTTCAGTGGAACTCCTACTTCTTTATAGGAATATACATCCTGCAAAATATAAAAGAGCATTGAATTCAATTCGGTATATCGAAATTAAACCTTGCAAGAAAACTGCACTGTTCTCAATGTAACTCGTACCGTCGGTCTGTTGCCAAACGCTGCATAAAACGGCTGTGTGTTTGGGTAAAAGAGGTTCTTGATGTCGTTGAGACACTCCACCTTGAATTTCTCTGGTTTCTTCTCGATCACCTCTCTGTCAAACACGAACCAACAATCAGCACAGTGGGACAACCGTCACGTCGCAGCGTCTCCTGCAGCTTCTCACACGTGAAGGGTGGATTTAGAATAAATATGAGAGACCTGTGCAGAGCTGAAAAGAGGCTGCTTGGGCTGAGGAGGACGGGCCCCACGGGGAGCATCGTGCCTCTCTCGTTGACCCAGTGGAGGTAACCTCTGGTCATGTCGGCCATGCCGATAGCTCGGGCTGAACAGTACAGGAACTTGTAGCCATTTCTGACAGGGCGAGGAAGAAAGAACATGTTTTATTTAACAAAGCTTGTTTCCGGCGTCGCTGGTGTCACACAGGTTAAAACTATATTCGTATATTAGTGCTTACTGGCTGACTTTGTGGTAGAGCTGTGCGATGCCCTGGTGGGTCCAGTCTTTCCCCAGCGTGGGCAGGATGTGACCCAATGTGTCCGACCTGGAGGCAAACATTGAGACACACGTGAGTCCGGTAACTTCGACGTTACTTCCAATCATCTCTAAACCGAGCAACACACCTTGTGATGGTTCCGTCTATGTCGGAGATGATGATCTTGTCATCCCAGTTCCAGAGGTAGATGGTGCCCTGACAGCGGCAGGTTCCCTGGTACTGGGTGGTCACGCTGAACACAGCGTCGTTAGGACCGTCCTGCAGCTGGAGGGACAGCTGTGAGGGAGAGAATGCGGTAAATGTTGGTAAAAACGATGATTCGGACACATAAAACAGGTAAAAGTCTGTACTCACCAGCTGCTCTGATGTGAGTCGGAGCGTTTTCTTATAAGACACGCCTCCTGGTGTGTTCCCGGGCTCTGATTGGATGATGGGAGAGCCCTGCATGGTGGCCCTGTGGTCGTCATCACTAGAGGAAGACTCTTCTTTGTGCCTGGCATCAGGTTGACAGTGTGTTAAAGTCAGTTCAGGATATTGTCTTGCTGTTAATGTGTCGATGGTTCCTCACCTGTTCGACATTTTCCCAGCCTGCTCGGTGTAGCCGCAGGCCCCACGCTCAGAGGCCGAGTCCTGCCAGGGGAGAAACGCTGTCAACTGGCTTTACTCACTCATTCAGCAAGAAAACCAGATGAAATCAGATGGGGAGAAATTACCGATTTGGTGCTGCTGTTTCTGCCCCGCCAGGAGAACCACCACCTCCCTCCTTTCTTGGGCATCTTCTCCTTCATGATGTTCTCCACAGCAGCCTGGAGCAGGATGGCACACAACCCCAAAACAAACCCCAACGCAAAACCCACACTTAACAAAAAGAAATAAATCAAGCCAAAAGCAAACTCATCAAACAGTAACACAGAAGCAACGATGCGTCTGCGGCTGCATATGGGTAAATAAAGGATGTATGGGTGGGGCAGCTTTTAGGGGATTTAAGGTAGAAAACAGGAGGGAATGGTAGAAGAGTGCCGTCTCTGACGTACGGAGCTGTATCCCAGCAGACCGGTCAGACAACAGAGAAGGGACTCTAATGTTGAGTGAATGTAACTGAGGCAAGAGGACTAATGGATGGATGGATGGATGGATGGAGGCGCCAACGGGAGGGGGAAAGAGGTGGAGACAACGTTTAAGGAGAAGAGATTCAGAAGATGTTTGTCACACAACACAGAGATTGTGATAACAGAACATTTAGGTTGTAAGTTGACAGATTGCACATTATTATTACGCAACTAAACGAATGTAGGATGGGTCAGAACAGAGATTCACATACAGGGTGCAGTACCAAGCTCTGTCAAAAGGGGGAGCAGTGTTCATACAGTCTGGTGTGCTGCTTACCTTTGGTAGTGGTTTCTGAAAGGCTTGCAGAGCCAGCATAAGGGGCGCCGCAGAGCTCCAATTATAGTATCTGAGGAAGGAAAACAAAATGTATTTTTATTAATGCCGTAAATAAATATGCACACGCTGCAGTTTTCTGCTCCTCTGTCTGGCACTTAAATCCACACAGTGGATTGTAAACAGCCTGTAGACGGCTGTTTTCTGTTCTCACTCTATCAAATGTGAAATGTCTTACTTGGAGCCGATTTTCACCACGAGGTTGGGGTCGTCGATGATGGAGGGACTTTCCGAAAACTGCTGGTAAGAGATGATTTTCTCGTGGAACTGCTCTGTAAGGACACATTTTATCCGTGTTCAGTTTTCCTGCAGGTCCCCACAAAGGGTGAAGCCGGCGGTCCAGCTGTGTCGGGCGTCTCACCTTTCGTGATCTCCCTGTTGTCATTGAGTCCTCCGCACAAAGAGATGGCGATGGACGGCATGTCCGCCATGTTGTCGCAGTAGCTGTCCACGCCGCTGTCTCCCCCGGAGCTGAGCGACTGTGGGGACAGACTGGAGCAGTGGAGACCCGGGTCTGAGATGCTCCTCACGGCTGCACCGCCGTCGCTACGGAGGAGGAGAGGTTGTCATAACGACGGACCACAAGATATTCTCAGGTACGTCGATGTGTCGAGAATGTTACTGCATGTACGTCATGTGACTTAGTCAAACCTCTTAGGGAAGTAAAGAGCCGCCACTTCAGGCTCCAGAGCCGTGATGTCATCAAGGTAAATCCCATCGGAACCAAGATGGCGGCTTCTCTTGTCTGCAAAAGAGAGTCGACCTCATTGCAATGCTTTTCTCGGAGAAAATATTTTTTCTTTCTAGAGTTTCTACATATTTGACTCTTGTTGCACTTCCTTACCTTTTCTCTTGGACGGAGAGTCCGTCTTGCCTGCCGGACGAGACGTCGCCTCCTCCATGTCGGACGTCATACGAGCCGCCGCACCTCCGGCGGTCTGGGACTCCACCCTCGTGGGTTCTGTCTCCATGCCGACCGTCTCCTCGCCGGCCTCCTCCTCCTCCGGCATGAGCAGCCTGAGCGCCGATATCTCAGAGCAGGGTCCGCACTGCTCGGAAGACCCCTCGTGAGTAATCACGCGGAAGTGCGTGCTTTCGGACACGGGGATGGACACCGGGCAAACTGGTGGAGGAGGGTCCGATTTCACTGGGAGGAAGGACGGCTGGGAACGCAGGGAAGAGGATGAAGTGTGAAAAACAGCGAAGCAGACCCTGAAATGTCTTAACAGTTGGACACTTTTTGGTTACCGTGGCAGCCTGTGGCAGCTCCCCCCACGCCCAGTGCATGGCTGGATTCTGATTGTCCGCGTCCAGCGGCTTGTTCGTTAGTTCGGAGTCGCTCTTGGAAGATGTGGGACGGGAGTTTCCAGGGCTGAGGGAGGAACAGAGCAACATCAAGTTACAGAACAATAACACACATGGAACCTCCTCGTCACACTCAGATGAATGAAGCACCTCTGAATGGGACTCCAGTCTCCATCGGAGCGAGTGTAGAGGCCGTTCTGTTTGAAAGAGCCGGCGCTCTCGTCTCTTAGGACGTCCCGCGATGAAGTCCTGAAACACACAAATACGTTAAATGAATCACCATAACATGATATGTATCTACATGATACATGCACCCTTTAACAACAGCACACGCTGTGAAGATATTTCCTCTTTTCAAATGCAAAGCTTCTTCTTTTCACTCTAAATGTGTGTGCGTGCCAACGCCACAGCTGGAGGCCTCTCCACTGTAGACACTGTACTGTTTATTCTCTCCTGACAGCCTGTTCCAGCTGCTCTCCAAGCTCATTTCAGTGATGTATTATAGTTTTTATCTCGCTGGCTCGCTGTCCTCCCCCGTTCCCCGTCATGTGTGGCGCGTTTCCTCTTTGCTCGCCACCTCACGTGTCTTTCCTTCTCTCTTCCTCTTCCCCTCCACACATCCTCACCTGCTTCTCTCCATCTCCGTCATCTCGTCCGAGCTGATGTCTATGGTGAACATGTCGTCGTCCTCCGAGTAGTCCCCGCTCTCCTCCCTCCTCACGCTGTCGGCCCGAGCTTTCCTCCTCCTCTTCCTCCTCTTCTTCATCATCCCGCCGCCGATGCCGCTCTCTCCCGCGCACCCTGCGGAGCCCAGGGTCTGTATGGGCGGCCCGGAAGCCTTCCCCATCAGGGAGGAGCTCATCAGGAGGGCGCCGTCCGACAAGATGGGAGAGGTGGCCAGGTAGAAGGGAACCACTTCCTGCGGGAAATGAGATCGTCTCAATTTTTCAATCGATTTGTTCATTTTTGTAAAGTTTAATTGGAATGCGTCCAGAATAAAAGAATCTGATATAGCCTCTAGAAACAACATTAACACTGAAAAACACAACACTACATCAAGAATGTCATCTTTGGCTTCCACCCTGAACATTTCCCTAAGCAGGTTAAAACTAGATTTAGACATTTTGGATCAAATCCCGCTGGAATGCGACTCCGCCGTTGCTGTTTGGCACAATTTTTGATCCGAGGGACAAATCACTGCCAAACCCCTTTGCCAGCGGGGGAAAAAAAAAAACAGCAGCCAATCCGAAACAGCCTCTGTTCCCCAGTTCTGTGAAAGGAGGCGTTTTTTTTTATTATAATACCTCCTTCTAGGAAACGAAAAGGCTTTCCAGGAGGGACTCCTTCTGTCAGCGCGGGGGAGTCTAAGTGTTTGTGTGCAGACATATGGAAGGGAGAGAGGGGGAGGAAAAAGTGAGGTGCAACCATATGATTTGTGGTCTCACAAAACTCTCCCTCACGTTTTTCTCCCCCGTGCCAAGAATCCCCCCCTCCCCTCCCTCTCTCCCTCCATTCTCTTCCAGGCCTGGGAACCTGACACCACTCTGGGGGGAACATAAATTGCCCACTTCCCTTGTCGGTGCCGGGGCCCCCCTGGCCTCAGTAGTCCACCGCTTGTTTTGTGTCTCCCAGCTCACACATCCTCATGTACACACAATAACATCTCGCACTGCACATGCGACTTGGCAGCTCAAAAATCCTGGAAAACCGAATCAAAACACGTGACACGTGATTCCACTTTCCAAGAAAAGAAGCTGCTTTTTTTTGAGTTTGAGAGATTGAAAGGCTCTGAAGGCTCAGAGTTTTAGAAAGAGGAGACATTTCTTGCTACATCTCTTCGACATCTTTTCATTTCGTCGCCAGAATACTTAAGTCTGGATTGATCCGCAGTCATTAGACCGCAGCTTTTAATATCGGTCAGGAAGCCAATGCTGCATTAAAGACTCACTGATGAACAGAGGAATGCTGTTCCGCCAAAAAGGAAAAGAAAAAAAAAACCAAACCCGGCAGTGTGCCAGCTCTGCAAACACAGCGTGACCTTGTTCAAACTACTACTACTGCCTGTGAGGAGGAAGATAACCGGGATGATGCTTCTCGGTTGTAAACAGGGGTGTGTCCGGGTTTCAGGGACGTCAGGCATCCATACCTGATCATTTTCTGTTTCCTGCACAAAGAAAGCTTCTCCGTTGTCCCCCAGCTTCATGTGTAGATCCACCGGTTCTCCGTTGATCTCTATGTCCACCTTGAGGACGGAAAGCAGGCGTCAAGTCTCTCAATGCAACAGCAAAAACAAAAAGGTGTGGTTGCACCCCCTTACCACTTTCTCCCGGGACCGGAGGACTCCCATCTTGCCGAAGCGAACGTGGAACGGCGAGCACTGCAGGGATCCATCGGGCTGCCGCACCACGATGACGTCGATGCAGCCGGAGAGGGTGGCGGGGTTCAGGCCTCGGTACAGCTCTTTGACCTGGACGAACACCTGGCCCGCCAACTGGCCCACGTAGTTCATGGTCTGACGGGTCTGGTGGAGGGGGGGGGGACAGAAGACAACACTTAGTATCGCACCGAAAGGTCTAATTTTACCGCTATCAAGTCTCGACCTTCGGAGGAGGAGGTGTTTATGCACCGGCATCTGCTGTGCCCTTCTTCGGTCTGTCAATCAAACCACCGATGACGTATGAGCCTCACTGGAGAGGGCATGAGGTCAAACTTATTCCAACATTCTGCTTTGAAGTCACTTTTTTAAGCTGCTACAGAAAGAGTACCTTCCCGTCCTCATTCCCTCTTCTTAATAAGCCTGGAAATCTTTTCCGTTCTACAATAAAAGGACAAACCGAGTGAGACCACAGTCTCTAATCAGGTGATGTCATAAGCTTCCACGGTATTTATTCACGCTGCAGAGTTAGTCACACACTGTTCCCGGGTGGATGATAGCTCAGTGACACAAGAGAAACAAGTTGTGGCTTTAAAGCCCCTGAGAACACATCGTCTCAGTCGGCTTCTGACTCTTCTGACCACTATGTGATGCCCCACTATCTCCAGAAGAACGGTGTCATCCCGGTTGCAGCAGATTCCCTCAGCTTTTGAGAGCAGACATATTTGAGATTTGAAGCTTCGTTTTTACGACCTCGTTTCAGCTCTAATTTGAGGCCAGATTTTCAGCCGGCGTTTCAAAACTTCCTCTAGGTTGTAACATGTAGACGTGTCGTAATTACGTAATTATGCCTCATACACAACATTCTGTCCATTCTGTTGTACATTTTTTAAAAAAAGAATATGATTTTTTTGTTCTGATTGAGTCACTTCTGATGTTGTGATGACCAAACACCAATGGCCCCACATGATAAATCCCATTTGTATAGCTTCCAAGGCTCCTTGGGGTTTGCAGGGGGGAAGTGGGGGTCTGACCTTGACTCAGTTGGCAGTCGGCCCCCCCAAAATGATTGCAGCAGGGGGAAGATTTGGACTAACGCCAGCATATCTCCCCCTTCTGAGCACGAGGGCTGCCTAGAGCTCTAATTTTAGAGCAGCTGATGAATCCGAGGAGCCACAACAACGTCTGAAGTCTTGAGTTCCCTCTTATGGATGACCCCGGTCGTCTTTAATTATTAATTTCACCTTTCGCTAAGGCGTCGAGTTACAGAGCTGCTGGCTGATTTTCAAAGAGGATGTCTTTTTGTGTGTGTGTGTGTGTGTGTGTGTGTGTGTGTGTGTGGAAAGCTGCTACAAGCTGCTTCATCCAAAAATAGACCGTCTTCCATTACAGATGAGACAAAATAGAGAAAGAATGTGTCAAAAACGCTGACAGCAGCCGCCTGAATCCTATTTTTAATGCTGATTTTGTGGTTAAGTTGAATGTGTGTACAAGCTAGTAGTTAAATATGTCCTTGCAGGAATCTGGCTGGACCACTCAGCAGATAATGTGTAGACATGGAGTCTTTAATTAGTCCCATTTAACCATACCTGTATAAGCTTGTATATTACATTTAAGAAAATAAAAGCCTCAGCCAGTGGAAAGTGTAAGTGATTGCTGAATTTAAAAAAAGAAGCTTCACACCACAGACAGGAAAGACGTTTAAAGAGCCGACAGAAGTGGAACAGCTGACTCATAATATCACCCTGACAAAGAGTAAAAAAGGCCCGAACAATGACACAGCATTTATCATAACAGATATGTAGGTATCATTTAAAAAAAAAGGTGAGGTGTATTAAAAGTCATTGTAACAGGAGCCTACCTTCTAGCCGAGTAGACAGCCTTATCCGACACACGCTTCCTCCTCGGCGGCGGGTTAACGGCTCAACGACACATCCCGGTGTTCCCGGTAAAGAGTTTCTGGTGAAGCCTCGACTCTCCGTCACCGACTACAACAACAACGCGGCGCTCATTTCTGCCTCTCTGTCTCGCTTTCTCCCCTCGCGCTCAGTTTATCCCAGCGAGCCTCATCGGGGGGGTGACATCACCCGCATCGCGAAGCCAGCCGACCAATCAGCGTCGAGCTGTTGAGTTGTCAAACGCATCGTTCCGGTTTGTGCCACAGTGGCAACAAAATTACAGCTACTGCCTGCGTCTTATTGGTATTCCCAAAGTGAAACTAGCGTATTTTTTTTATTATTATTATTATTTGACGTAACAAGAGTATTTTTTGTGTAACTTGTCGGTGAAAAGTTGGTGAAATAGTGAGGTTAACTCAACAGTAATACACCAGTAGCGGCTACGTTACGCTGGGAATGGGGAAATAGCGGGGCTACGTCAGCGTTTGAAGTCGAGCAGTCACTCGTGACGCAGTGAGGTGATCTCTCCAGCCAATCACAGGCCCGTGTGACGGCACATGCGATGCTGGCAGCCGAGCCATGAGACCCTGTAGTGTAACTGTAGTCTCCTCCTCGGCAGGATGTGGTCGGTTTATGTAGACACACCGCACCGCCAGATACAGCATGTATGACGGCTATAAGAGGAAGGCATGTTTTCACACACACACACACACACACACACACACACACACACACACAGGCAGACTTCTTCATGAAAGACACACTACAAGAGCCTCACGTGCAGCTCTTCTACAACAAGAGCCAGTTGGGAGTGTGTGTGTGTGTGTCTGTGTGTCTGTGTGTGTGTGTGTGTGTGTGTGTGTGTGTGTGTGTGTGTGTGCGTGCGCATGCATGGGAACTAATTGTTTTTCCAGACTGTGTGGGCTAAAAAGGAAGAATGCATGTCTTTGTGAGCCCGGTGTGTTGTTATCTTGTGGGACTGTGTCGTACTTTTGAAACGCTCACACAGCCTGCCAGATGGCACTGTTGTGAAATGAAGGGAAATAGACGTAAAAAGTTCCACTTTTGGACTCGTTGGCAGTTCGTTGGGTAGCAAACAGTGCATGTCACCCATGTCAGGTTGTTATTAGATGTCAGCGTTGTCTCATCTTGCATCGCTCCTGCTGTGTGTGTGTGTGTGTGTGTGTGTGTGTTGTGTTTTACAACCTTCAGCACTTTCAGCTTCACAACCAGTTTTCTTTTTGTTGCATGAGAACTCTCGTCAAACGGCTGACCCTGCACCGACCTGCAACCTCAGCTGACATGAAGCAGCTCGGTGAACGGATTTGACCTTCGACCTCACACTCTTATTATTTAAAAATAATCATCAACCTTGTGTAGATCGAGGGTATTTGTAATGGTAATGGTATGAAACAAACATCCTCCTTTTGTCAGCAATCTGGAAGGCAGAGACCTTCAACAGGGGGACCCCCTGTGACCCCTAGGGGATCCAGAGAGGTACTGCAGGAGGTCCCCGAAATGATTTGACCCCAAACTTTTTTTTTCTTCCAAAATTAAAAATATGTCCAAAAAATACACATTAACATGAATACAACTTTTAAAAAGGAAATATAAATCTTATTATTTGTTCAAATATTTTGTCTACTATAGAATTCAATTCTGTTCTATAAATATATAAATCTGTCAACAATTACTATTTTAATGGCTTCACATTGTATACATACATCATTTGGTAGTACTTTATGGCACTATAGGCCACACGGTTTTATACGATATGTAATAGGGGTGGGGGTGGGGGGTGCTCTAAGGGAAGGGAGCAGGTGCAGTCTGGTTTCATTCATCACGGCACAAACAAACTGTAGTGTAATTGATACTTATGCCACACCCTGAAGCTCTACCACATCACCGACACCACAACAACACAACAACATCCTTGGAATTTCCTCTACACGAGCGTGTCCTTAAACGTCACAAAGAAGACGCAGTAACGATCCTGTAAACGGTGCGACCCCGTGATAACTCGACGGCCATTCTGGCACCGCCACACACACATCAGTCGTGTGTGTGTGTGTGTGTGTAGCCGAGGTTCCTGCGAGGATACCGGAGCCCCTCAGACACATTTCTAAGAACGAGCTGCTTTGCCAGGAAGAACGGAGCCTCCATGACACCACTTTCATGTACGGTCAAGTGCTGCCATCGGGATCAGGGGTCAAACAAGTTGACATCTGTCACTAAAAGCACTCAGCGACATTGAGTTTCTATGCATCAGTCATCACTTTTGTATTTGCTTGAATTTCCCAAAGCCCTCAAATATCTTACATTTGACTTATTTCATCACACCAACTTACTGACCTACGTTCTCTACCTGGAGGTTGACCTTATTTATTCACCCTCTCTGCTCGGAGGAGTGTCTTTTCTCACACCCGGTTCAGCCAATGTAATGTTTGTTTACTCTACATCTGCCAAAGATAGTTACGTGAATTTTAAGGATGTTATTTTGGGAGAAAAAATAACATCAGTTTCTGTGTCAAACCGGACAACGCCACATAATCACAGGTTCCTCATTCATCGCCAGGTGAAATATTTGCACTCCAAACCGCAAATTTGCATGTGCCTGTTATACATGTATGTACTTGACAACCGTTTGAAATGATTTCACCACAAACTCACAATGAAGCCCTCACAAACAACAAGTAGTCATTCTGCCTGGATGTACTTCCAGTTGACTCAGCAAGGGCACGGTGCTTTAAACACTTAATTGCGTCATTTTTCTTCTTACGTACTTGTGGATATCGAGTCCTACGATTGGCCGGCCGGAGAGTCATAAGACCTGACGGGAACATTAGCTGCAAACGCCAAACTCAGATGCACTCTTTGTCCTTAATGAGTGGGATTATGAGTGGAGAACACCCTCTCGGGTAAAACATGGTTGAGTTATGGCTGTAGACCGTGAAAAAAGTAGGAGAAAACATTTTTATTATCAAGATTTCTGATCAGACCTTCATTTATACAACCTTACTTTCACCTAATTATTCTGGTTTGCAGGCTGTCAGATTTTTGAGGACACGTTGTTTTCATATCAAATAACCGAAACTCAGAAAACCACAAATCGGGGTTGAGGAGATCACCCGATCCCTCAGCTACCCCCCCCCCCAGTCTCTCCTCTCCTTTTTCACACCCTTCGTCTCCCTCGGATGATTAGTCGCAGCAGATCATCTTACAGGGGGAGGGATTACTGACTCAAACACACATTCATGGTCTCTCAGGCTCTGCTGTCCCATGAACCAGCTACAGATCTGGTGATCTCATATTTAAGTTTTAGTCAGATTCAATTAAAAACATGTCTGGACACAAACACATGAACACATGTATCCAGAAACATGCTGTTTTCCCTCTTCTGTTCATTCACATAAAAGCAAAAATCCTCCCCATTTTCACCTTTTTACCAATGTATTGTATTCATGGAGATGTTACCCACAATTCATGCTTTTCTTTCACACATGCGGACGATGTAGAAACTACTCTACCCAGCTCCAGGTGGTGTCGGCGGCATAGTGCTCGACAGCCTCGTCAAACTCTTCGTCGTCCTCTGCTGATGTCATGATTCCATAATGTATTTGATCCCAGCCGCCGTGGGACTCCGATCTTCGGATGTGTGAACTCCACAAGTTCAGTCTGGAAGTCAGGTCTTCGCTCTGGGAGCACATGGAGCGTCTGACAGCAAGTGGATAGTGTCCTACTAAGTTCACCTGGGGGGGGCCCCCTGGTCAGAAACCCGAGACTTTCCTGAGTTGGTCATCTTCGTCCATCAGACCCCTATGACTTCTTAGGCATTTGAGGAGAGGGACACCTGTTAGGCTTGTTTACGCAGAACGTTAGTCTGAGTGGACTTCACACAAACACGGTCACACTTCATCACACACTGGTCATGCGGCAAATTACATAAATTGGCAGAGCAGGCCCCATCTAATGCCTGCGTGACGTTTAATTTCTTATTAGGTAATGCAGCGACGGTGACCCCTGTTGATGCTGACCACAGAAGGGTCATCAAGATCGGAGCACCTGTCGCGTGGGGTGAAGTCCAAGTCTCCCTGATTGCCCAGAGACTCTTCCAGTGACCACTGTAATTAATATGGCACTGTTGCCTCCGGTGTGTTCGAACTGGTGACCTTTGGTATAGTATTTGATTGGTTAGATGACTGACGTTTCAATAACGGTCTACACTGCCCTCCTGTGGTCACAAATGTAAACGCACGCGGATTTAGCGTTGCATTAACGTGTTACATTTTAAACTCGGATTTATAAAGACGTGCTTAGGTACACTTCACGTGCCTTTTGTATCGTTAATAAATTATGATTTAAAATACACAGACACCATCTTAGTCACGGTTCCTGTAAAAACCATTAAAAAATTTACTATTTTTAGGTTGCAATAATATTACGCTTTTGAATTAAGGAACAGGTTGTGATGAATTTTGTAGGTTCATTTGGACCAAATGAATGTTATAGCTTTTCTGGAATTTCAGACTCACTCTGAGGATTACTAAATAATTATCATTATTATTATTTGGCTATGCCGCTGTGCTCCCCTTCCTATGTTTAATTTACTACAGCACGTGAACGCAGCATAATACCTCTCGCTGCTTTCACTGTCCTCTTGTCGCATATTGATCCAGCTGCTAGCTGATCGTTAGCTTTTGTGCCAGGATGGTGTCTGTGGCGTGTAAATGTGTGTCCGTAGTTTCTGGCTAAATGTATCTGGCTTTTGGGGGGCTTTAATGTTCCGTGCAGCTAATCTAAAAACCATCGGCAAAGCGGGAACCGGCTGGTAGGTGGTCTTTGAAATCACTCAGACGTATTGTTAAAGCTAGTCGATGCTAACGGGCTAGCAGCAGAGCTGACTATCGAGAAGGGGGGGGGGGGGGCTTCGTTGTTAGTTTACCGGTGACAGTCGTTAAAAAAAATTGCCACAATTTAAAAGTTGTGCATCTCGGTTCTTAATTGTAGTTCGCTTATTAACGTCTTTAGTGACGGTTTGTAGCAGTTGACTAAAAGCTAGCTAGCTAGCATGAAAACGTTAGCCCCTGAGGCTAGTAACAACCAAAATCAACCAAAACAGCTAGCTAAAGAAGAGCGATGCAGAACAGTTAGCAAACGGCATCACAACTAGAAGAATTACAAAGCCAACTCATCGTGTAACGTCATTGGATAAAACTTTGCTCGACGAAAAAGAGGTGAATAATGTGTCAAATTCACAGAATGAGCCATCTGGCTAACGTGAGTTTTCATAGCTACGTATATCTAACGTATTTAACGTCAGCTAGCCGTCTCTGTGGCTAAGCTAATCGACGTTGGGGCGGTTGGGTTTTGCATCCGCGTTTACAGTGGTGGTCCCATAATTCCCTGTCGCTTCCTCCCTCGATGACAATCTGCTCAACACATCCACTTTATTACGCCCTGCAGTGTCAATACGTATCCCAAACAGCACCCATAGCGGTCATAAGTGCTGATGTGCATAAAACATCCATATAAAATGCTTATTAAGTGTCAACCTCCCCACCCTAGGCACTTCTGCCGCACGATGGACGAGCTGGTCCACGACCTGGTGTCGGCGCTGGAGGAGAGCTCCGAGCAAGCTGCGCGTGGTGGTTTCGGTGACGGAGGGGACCACGCGCTGGCGGTGGGCTGTCTGCTGAAGAGGCAGGCTCGGAAGCGGAGGGGCAGAAAACGACGCTCGGACAACCCGCACCCGCCCTGGGAGACGGGCCACCTCAGTGAGGGCTCGGAGTCCAGTGTGGAAGAGCACAAGGTGAGCAGAGTGGGTGGACTGGAGGGACGCTGATTTTGGTGGATACAGAGGAGGATGACTTATTGTCACTATGCAGGGAGGCACAATGAAATGCAGCCCAGCTCAGGAATAATTCAAAAAGGCACTTAACAAAAACAATTCTCTGGGCAGATAACATGGCTGGCTTAAAAAACTGACATTAGGAAAATCATCAGACAGCCGGGGGCAGACTGTGAAGTGTATCCTTGGCTCCTAGCTCTCGCTGGGGCAGTTTACTTGTTTTGCGGGGTGTTTGGTCTGGCTGGTCTGGCTGGGTGGGCGGTGATCGTTTCAAGGTCCGCTGCACTTTATCCAGTCCCCACGCATCCTTTACCAATGTTGATGACTGTATTCTGTCGTATGTTGTAATTTCTCCAGGAATACACGTGAAAAAACGACAAATTAAGACAAAAATGTAGCAAAGTTCATGGTAGCTACTGGTGTTACCATGCAATAGTCCTTCACCTAGGGCCTCTTAAATGAAATCGCTTTATCAACAAACCAACTGATGTCCTTGAGCAAAGCACTTAGCACTTACCTCACACTGTTCTTGAGTGCAACAAAAAATATGGAGGCAATAATTCAGAGATCTGGAACCATGCTCTTCTGTCTCAACGGTTTCCCTTTATCGTAATAGATATCCCCAAAAATATACACGATTGGACCTTGGAATGGCCCACTTAGTGCAGATTCTTTGGCAGTTGTCTTACATTAAGTGTTTTGGACCATAATGCACAATCCATTAAGAGTTTCCTTGAAACCAACCTGTTGTCAGTATTTCATAAATCCAGCCTCATGCAAATAATGCTTTGACCTTATTAACAACTCTTGAGTGTCTTAATTTAGCATCAGAATCACCGTCTGGTATTCACACTGACGTTTGTTGCAGGACTACCGTGCCAGTACAGGCGGTGTCTCTGCTGCTAACAGCCATGCCCGCGACAACAGTGACTCGGATGAACAACTTGGCCCCAAACGGCGCACCCTCCTAGCAGCTGACACTGGGCGAAACAAGCGTCCGCTCTGGCCAGAGGACTTGGGTATCCTGGGCTCCGCGGAGGGAACCCGCAGCCTTAGACGGCGACGTAAGGTCAAACGTATGGCTGTGGACCCGCCTGCAGAACCAGAACCTCCCTCCTGCACCATGCTAGGGCCCCCGCCTGTCCCCAAGGCCCGCGTTGGTGCCCGGCCGCATCGACTGGGTCATAGCGACGGCAGGGGTGCCATGGAGCTCTGTGGAGGTGGGCCGATGGGACCGGGGGGAGGGAAGAACAGGGTAAAGAAGAGGAAACTGGCTCCCCACAGGCTGGGAATGGAGGCCACAGATGAAGGCGTGGTGGTGGAGAGCGAGGACCCCATCTCTTCTCCAATGGAAGGCTTCAAGGACAAGATGGAGTTGGAGGAGCAGAAGGGTTCGGATGAGGACATGAGTGACAGGTGGTTAGTGTTTTTGACTTCTTTTTTCCCATCTCCCATGTTTCCAGAAGATGCAACTCTTCTATCTCTTGATTCTGCATTTATGAGTGTGTGTGAAACCGTAGGCCAACAATTCAAGGAAGGCTTCTGTTGTTTAATGGGGGATAAAAGAGTTGCATTTCCATCTTCTGCTCTGTCCTTTTCAGTGAGACCAGCAGTGTCAGTAACAGCAGTGACGGAGGCCTCTACACCAATGACGAGGGGAGGCAAGGTACTGTTAAATTCAATCTCAAATAGTGTAAATAGACATAGTCTTTTCTATGTGTGATGGAATATCAACACGCCATAGGAAAAAAATGGCTGCTATCAAACTGTTGTGACCTAATTCCAAAGATAAATTGCTGACGGGGTCTCTTTTTCTTTTTTTCCTCTGTGTTTGGTTGGATAATGATTGTTTGACTTCAGTGTTTAAGCAAGAAAAGCTGTTCCCAGCGGCCTTGTATGTGCACACTGTAGATAAATTGCCTCGAGATTAGACAAGTTTTCAGAATTTCCAAACTTCCAAACAGAGGTTGCTTTTATACAGCACCATAGTCGAGCTTCCTCTAGCAGTCCTGGGGAACACGGCTTTCCAAACAGCTCCAGTAAGCTGAACCGACGGTCACATTTCCCTCTCTCCTCCAGCTGATGACGAGCAGAGCGACTGGTTCTACGAGGGTGAGCCCGGCTCCGGTTCAGGGCCCGGAGGTGCGTGCGGCATCGCAGGAGTGGTTCCGTGGTGGGAGAGGGAGGCGGAGTCCGAGGAGTTGGACCTAGGCGACCCAGTTTTTAACAGCATCCTCACTGGATCCTTCCCCCTCATGAGCCACGGAGGACGGAGAGGTAGGCCGTAACTCGGACGCACTATAACGAATGTCTTTTGAGGGTGGCTTGTCACACATTTTGACATTTAAATGAAGACAGTAGAGGTATATCTGGTGAGATTAGAAACTGTGACACATTTTACAATGTAGTTGTTGCAATCTCACTCATGACCAGTAGGAGGCAAACACGAACCAAGGCAATGTCCAGAAGGACAGCTATAAATTGTTATAGTTTATAGTAGATATATACAGAATATGGCTTTAGTAAACAGTACTAAATAGAGTCATGCATACAAATAATACATATGTGATCATTTTCTATATAAATATCCCAGTACCTGACCGAATACAGTCCATCCTCAGTGGCCGCCGGTACGAATCCCAAAGGACTGTGTGGTGCACTTTAATGAAGATGATCAAACTAATCTTATCATTTAATAATCACGTCCTGAGTTTAATCACTGACGGAGCCCTGCTGTGTTTGTCAGGCTTCCAGGCCAGGTTGAATCGTTTCCATGGAAACCAGCAGGCGTCTCAGGCAGGCAGTTCGAGCCAAGGCTTCAACGACAGACTGGGAAGACAAACCCAGGACTCCCACGAGTGAGTCTTGTATTTTTTTAATTTTTTTAATTGCTTTTAAATCTGACCGTTGTTTTTTTTTTTGTTCTTGTTATTCATCTTTTTTATGGCTCCATGCCGTCGACAGCAATGGCAGAATGTATTATGTTTTCAGGTTGTCTGTACGTGATGTTAGGGATGCTCAAATTTGGCACAAAGAGGCCACTTAGACTGGAAGATAGTTATTATAATTTGGAGGTCAACAGACACCGTGACTCCACAGTCACGTTTTCAGACATAAGTCGAGAATTTATGTGCTAATCATGAAAATGTCACACAATATAATATCATAATGGATGGGATAAAAAGGATAAAAATCATGAAGTGAGGACATTTCGGACAGACATGAAATCAATTCTTGGGTTTCTGTCACGGACGAGGAACAACTGTTCGCCCACAGCAGGACATGGTGATTAACAGCGGTATGGTTTCTGTCTCTGGAACGCTGCCTTGATGGGAATTTGAAGGACTTAACTACGATATTATATATCTCAACAGGCCTTGGTTTAGCTCGAGCTCAAGGAGAGAACATGGACAGGTGAGCCATGTTCCCTTACGCCATTTAATTCCCTCTCCAATGCAACGTTTAGGTTTTGATCAATGACAAGGACCTATGCGGTTGTTTTTTTGTGGTATTGCAAGAATGTCTTGCTCACTGCCCGAGCCTTAAAAGTTGTTTTTCCCCCTCTTCTCCCCCTCAATGCCACTTCAGTTGCATTGGGACCCGCGGTCAGACAGAGGGCATCGGAGAAGCTGCTCCGTAAAAACAGCCAGCAGGTGAGAAACAACAGTCGACTTAAACTTAAAGCGCCAGTACCTGCTTTTTGTTTCTGCTGCAGTCTCATCAACATAACTCCCCCTCCCACCCCCATTGGTTTCACATTGTTTTATGGTGTTACTTGAGCTACGACTGAAGCTCCCAAATCTTTGTCTTGCTTGGCTGCTTTCGCAGACAGACCAGTGGGCACCTCGGCTCTCTGTGTACAGGGGATGTCAAGCGGAGGCGAAAAGCTGCCCCCCTCGGTTCCACCGCCCCCTCAGGTACTGGATGCAAACCCGGCTACACCTAACACACCATCTGGCACTTTTTTTTTTTTTTTTTTTACCAACTGCCCCTTTTATTGTATTCTTGGCTCTCACTTCCTCACCTGTTTTCCTTCTCCTCTTGGTTGAGCTCAGTGTGTCCAGCTAGCCTGCTTTCCTCGCCGCCTTCTGTCTCGCACATACACTGACGTGAACACAAGGGATGAAAAATGAGGCTTTTTTAAAAAAAACAATGAATTGAGAGAACGGCGTCTTTTCATAATCCTCCCTCTCTCCGCCTCCTCTCAATATTAAACCGCGCTTTAGCTCTTAACCCCCTTTCCTCCTAAGCTTTGTTGGACAAGTCAGCTGGCTCGTCAGGGCAGAGATGCTGGATTAGCTCTTATCCAGTAACACTTGTGTGTCGCCCCCTCCTTTCCCCAAACCACTCTCTTTACCTCTGGGCCAGTTGATGCTTTCGGAGGAAGAACAAGGTAGCAAAGCCTAATAGCGTTGGCTCAAACTCCCATATGTAGTCTGAAGCCATGCCCCATTTCTTTATCATCATTTAGACCATGACACCAGACTTGTATGCGATCAGAGTGCCAGCTTTTGATCTCTCTTTCTCAGTCTATTCCCTGACCAAACATGCAAATGTCAGACACGGGTGCTTCGTTCATCATCAGCGGCAGGTGGCGACGTCGCAGCGGGGCGGCGGCAACGGCGGCGTGCCTGCCAAGAGCCGCCATGGGTTTTAATGAGCGTGCCGCTCTTCCCTGCTCTTCATGCGGATCAGGATGGGATTAAAGAGGGCAATAGGTTGGCACCTGTGACTGGACTATGAACTTCCAGGAAAGGGGCGAGGACAAATCGCCTTGTCTGCTTGAGGCCGACGAGAATGTGCTCTCCACGCACGCCGGCTGCGTGTTCACAGGACTAGAAATGTGACTTAAGTCAATTACGCGATTTCATTACAATTATTCTTAGACGTATCGAGAGGTGTTGGGAGGAGCTTAACGATCTGTGATGTCACTGGAGCTGATCTGTCGGTTGTAGCTTTTTAGTTTTAGAGACCAGATGGTTTTACACACGAATGAAATGAGCAACGTATTTGTTATTTTCATGATTGGTTTAATTGAATTAAAAACACATTATGCGTGCCGGGTTGTCCGTACCTGTCATCAGTGCCATGTTTCTTCAAATTCGACGTGACTCAACGATGAACTGACAAGGTCAAAGATCAAGGTCGCTGACCTCACAAACCATGTTTTATGCCACAGCTCAATAATTGATATGCTAATTTCACACAAACATGCAACATGAGGGGTTAGCATACAGGTGCATGGCGGTAATTCTAGTCTAACCTGTGACCCCCCTCCTTTTCAGGTGTGGTCGGGGAGAGCGCGGCCCCCATCCCCGACTCAAACATGGGGAGCCGCATGTTACAGAGCATGGGCTGGAGCCCCGGGATGGGCCTGGGTCCAGAGGGCAGGGGCATCACTGAGCCCATCCGAGCCACACAGAGACCCAAAGGCACAGGTTTAGGTTTCAACTGAACACCTGGTTCCCGGAGATTCCCGAATCGGAAGCAAGGCTGGGACGAGATGATCCCAAAAGCGACGAGGAGTGAAGGAGATGGAACTGCTGCTCAGGGCGATGAACGAGGCTGAATAATCCAGGCATGTGAGTCGTAAGAGGGGAAGGAATGAGGGTTTGTCCTAGCAACAGTCTGTGATGAAAGAGAAACTTTCCCATATTGGGGAAGCTGCAAGAAGCCTGGGATTAACCACAAAGAAAGAGACAGACAAGACTTCATGCAAGCATGCCTTCTCAAGAAACTCCATGTTGGAGAAAATAAACGACATTGATGCCTCATTGTTCGTGTGTTATACTGAGCCAATGATGACGGTGTGGTTTGTTTTTAGTCCGCAGTAATGCTTAGTGAATTAACTAATAATGGTTTTGTCTGATATTGCACAAGAAAGAACCTCAAGATTCATTTAAGGTTCCTTTTTACTGTATGGATCTGTGTTTTAGTCTTCATTTAACTCGTCATCAGGATGTTTTATTTTTTTTTTTATCCATCAAAGAAAACCAAAAAAAGATTCAATCAAACCCACTACTTCCCCTTCATTTAGCACAGCTGCAGGTCGTGCTGATGTTACCTAAGAAAACACGTGAGGGGAAAGTCTTGCCGACTTGCTAACCCTCCCGTTTTATGCAGTTTGTTCAGGCGTGTTGAGATGGTTGATAAAACGGTTGATAGGATTGTGAGTCAACAAGCATTTCAGCATCTCCATACAGTTCTGGAAATTCCAAAACAGATGGTTTGAATACATTTAGTATATTGCTGTCACAAAACATATATAAAGGTCCTATTTTAGTTTCACAGGTGTTTTCAGTTAATTGGAGCTCTGAGGGTGAGTACAGACGCTTCAGATCTCATCAGAAGTGAGAACACCGGTGTTACCGACGGGTCCTTGAACTCAACAGTAGGGGAAGTGCTACTTGAATTACATTTTAAATTACTTTTAGACCCATTATCTCTTGTGTTTATTTAGGCTATATGTTATATAGTTTACCTGCAACCATAGATTGTCCTGAATACTGAAATTTGAAATTATTTTAACTGCAGGTAGAGAGATTAATGTCTAGAAATGCAAATGAAATTATGAATAAAAGAAATGTGCAGGAAGTTGTATTTTGTTTGTTTCCTCTACTCTGTGTGACGTCAGTGACAAGTATTTTTTTTAAAAAGCATTGGATTATTACTGAAACAAATATGTTTTAAGAAAAATCTTATTGTTTCTTATTGGCCAAAAAAACCTAAGCTAAGCAGCCAATTATAACGACCATGCCAATATTTTGGGTGGGCTTAATATAAATTATGACCCATGTAGGCTAACTCACTAGCTCCTATAGTTGCCAACAGAGTTATTGTTATTGTTGAAACATATTTCCAGTCCATTGATTGATGTCTTTCATCCACTGATTGGATCCAAAGTAGGAGAAGTTTCTACCTGAACACACACAGCATCTATAAGCGGCCATAACAACATGTTCTCAACTCCGTATCAACACATGCATCACATTCTCATGCTGACTCAACATCGCTGAAACGTGATGCTCCGTCTCCCTCCCTTCCTCTCCTCTCTCCCGTCTTTGCAAAAGGCTGCAACCGAAATCCCTCCTCTGTATCTATGGGAATACAGGAGCGCCGTGTGTCCTCGTGCCCTTCCCCTCTACTCGCCACCCTCCCTCCGCATAGAAGCCCCCCCCCCTCCTCTCTTAGACACACTTTCTGTCTGACTCTCAGGGCTCCGCTGCGAGCACGCTAGGCAGGCAGGCAGGCAGGTAGGTGAACTCAGCGCTGGATGAGCGCGAGACGCCGCGAGGAGAGAACGAGGGGATGCGCGCGTGCGTGCGTGTTTATATATCTGTGTGTGTGTGTGTTTGTGGGTGCGCGCGCGCGCTGCTGCATCGCTGAGCTACGGAGACCGGAGGCGAGGAGAGCTGGAGCGTTTGTCCTTGAGACTGACTGACTGACTGCAGCTGTAGAGCGGAGGAGCAGCCATCCAGCCGGTGGATGAAACTGACAGTAAGTGTGGAGCGAAGGCAACGAAACGGGATGCGACCGGGAGAAAGAAGTATAGCATGCAGGTTTTCTTTTTTTTTCTTTCTTTCTTTTTAAATTGGGAGCAAATAGACCAAATGTGTGCGTTTGTTTCTGTCTGCTTAGAAACAGTCCGGTGCGTAATTTGAATGGGAACAGAGGTGCGCACAATGTGTGTGTATATAGGCCTATATATGTGTGTGTGTGTGTGTGTGCAGGTGAAGGTCTACTCCCGGGTGAACTTATATCTCAGGCTTAAAAATATATATATATATATATATATATTATTATTATTATTATTGGCTCCCATCTATTCTTGGTTTCCAGCCTGTTTGGGACTTTGCATGCAGTTGCTATTCTCGTCCGTCCGCAGCAGCGTCCACTGTGTGTCCGTGCGTCCGTGCGCGTTAGAAACATGTCAGTAAACATAACATTCCCGCACATCTCTAGACCGACCCCCCCTCTCTCTCCCTCCCTCCCTCCTCTTCCTCGCCTCTGCCGTTGACAGATCGATAGTTGTGCGTCTATAATTGGAAGTCGTCATTTATTGGCGAGCCTCCAAAAAGGGAGTCATTATCATGTGTAATCTTGCAGAAAATTACGTTTTGACTGGTGGACCTTTGGCGTTGAACCAGTGGACCGTGGGCCCGAGGCAGGGATGACTGGATAGGTGGGGGGGTCACCTGCCAGAGAGAACTCCAAAAGTGTGGAGAAAGGTGACGTATAGGACAATGGACATGGGTCCCCAAAAGCAAAAGCAAGGAAATGGCAGCAGTGCCCCCCCTCCTCCCCTCCTCCCCTCTGTATGATCAGATGATGGAGGACTGGATGGAGGCACTGAGTGAGGGGATTAGAGAGGAGAAGGGAAGGAGGTGATGGAGTCAGAGGAAGCTAGACGGCTCTGGTGTGAGACGGCGTCGCCTCCTCACCTGTGGAGCTGCTGACAGAACGTGTTAGGCCAGGTTGGAGGGGGGGGGGGACTCTAGATGGATGGGCGAGATAGAAAGAAAGCCAGAAGGCGATTAAAGCTGTGGTCGACTCTTTTTTTTTAAAAAAAAGAAAAAACCCAGCATGACAGGATAGCTCTTTTAGTCTGCGTATGTCTGTGTTGATTTGTTTATTGTAGACATGCTGACAGCGAGCCAGAGGGCTAAATTTGCCACCTGTGGAGATAAAAGTGATATGATGAGATAGATGAGACTGCATGCTGTGTGTGTGTGTGTGTGTGTGTGTGTGTGTGTGTGAGCGTGCATGCGGGGGAGCGGTTATGTTAAAATGTGTATAATAGTTCCTGACATCAGCAGTAGGTGTGTGTTGCTGACACCCAGGATTCTATGTGTGTTGGGCCCGCACCCGCAGCTCCTGAGTCGGGTCTGGGAACCAGGTGTGTGTGTGTGTGTGTGTGTGTGTGTGTGTGTGTGTGTGTGTGTGTAAAAGAGGGGGGAAGTAAAGTTTCATCTTCAAAGTAATCAGATCCTTTACTTAAGTAAAAAGAATCAGTTCCACTAAACGGTAAAAATACTCCACTTGGTAAAGGTTAATTAGCCGGAGACCAGCGGCTGACCACTTAATCCAATACAGGTTGTTGAGAATATAATGAGCTGCAGTAATCCACATTATGTTGTTAGGATAGGCTGGGTTACATAATCACCCTAAGAACCTCCAGATGGGCACCTGCCATAGGACGACACGATGACTGGACAGACAGGGGGGCAAAGACATGCAGGGGTCTCCATCATCAGGGTCATATCAGTCATATTTGAGTCCTTAACATTGTTTTTTTTTTTAAATGACAGCCCCCGTCTCAAGCGTGTGGTCAGTTCCAGGCAGGATGCTGCACTGTTAAAAGCTCCTGTGAATGTCAAAGAAATCTGTCCACTAGGGGGCAGTCAAGCCCAGTTATTAGTGTATAAACCAGCCAATTCCACAGTGTTCCTCTGCGTTTTTACTCTCAAATATTCAGAAAATGATCCCAAATTAGCACTTATGAAACCCGGCCTTGCCTGAACGACTTCCTGCTGCGTCTACGTGTCCCAGCACTGACTCACTTCCTCCCCCAGCCCCCGGTGGGATCGCAGGATGTGCAGATAAGTGAAAACCATTTAAAGACCATTGACCCTCCGAGGATATAGCAGCAGCAGGTCTCGGTGGCTCTAAGTGATATTTCTACGTCGCCTCGAAGCGTCTCCCCCGGAGGCTTTCTAAGGTTTCTGGTGTGTGCGTGACCTCTGATCCCTGCGCCGCGCGCAACCGATCAATACAAAGGAAACGGATCCCGTTCCAATGTGTCACTCAATCCATCAATTTATGTATCGTTTCCGTGACATCCATCTATTTAAAGACACCAAGCTGTGCAGCGGGCACACGGAACAAAGCTCTTCCATTTCCAGATCGCATTTCTCTCATATTCGTATTTTTCTTTTTCATTCTTTCCATTTTGTTCCATTTCTCTTCGCCCCCCCCCCCCCCCCCCCCACACACACACACACACACTCCTTTTGTAAACCATTTAAGTGTCTGAGAGCTACTGTGCCACTGCAGCGAGACAATGGTGTTTGCACACAGTGTCAATAGTCTTTCCCTCTGTCTCAGTAATTGATGGATGACTGTGAGTCAGGCATAAACTAAGCAGATTACACTCACTAGATCTGAGGGTTGATGCTAATGTGTGTGTGTGTGTGTGTGTGTGTGTGTGTGTGTGTGTGTGTGTGGTGGTGGTGGGGGTTGGAGTTGCAGAGTGACTGTCCAGTTTTGGAAGTCAATCCGACAGCTGTCCCCAGAGGCTGAGATTTGGTGGCCGTGAGTTTAAGAATGAGGAGAAAGGGGTGAACACACACACACACACACACACACACACACACACACACACACACACACACACACACACAGCGTGTGCAAAGGGTGTCTGCTTCACGCGTACTTTTGCTATTCTTCAGAGAAAACGTGATGCATCTGCTGCGCGGGGGTCAATATTTGGCAGCTGGGCGCTCCGTTCCAGGCGGAGTCCCTCCGGAGCAGCTATTGAGCTCCCGTCTTCGGGTTCAGCTTCTCGGCTGCGTAAAAATATATTTTTGATGTTTAACTGCAGCCACGCGTGTTCAGTTTCATTTGCTGCATTGAGCTCCCTCTTTTCCTCATTTCTTGTTATTTCTGGATTTGGTTTTGGTTTCCGGTTATCGTCGTGTTGGCTCGGTTTACTAACTCATTTTTAGACTTTTTTTTAATG
Source organism: Chelidonichthys spinosus (assembly GCA_029853015.1). NCBI lineage: Eukaryota > Metazoa > Chordata > Actinopteri > Perciformes > Triglidae > Chelidonichthys > Chelidonichthys spinosus. Next base: position 5,189,783 of record CM056838.1, on the reverse strand, counting down.
ATACTCTTAGTTTTTTTATTTCATCTAAACTGAATATGAATAATTTTTGACTATGTTTATTTTGTTACTAAATACAAAGTTTCAATTGATTTCAGGAACCCTAAAACTCCTTTATATATCGACTGATTGTTCATTTCTCACCTGCAATTTCCGGTGGGCCAACATATAAACCAACACCAATATATCTTCTCCAAGCTAACACTGGCTTTTTTATACCAACAGCAACAATAACGGCTCTGACCAAGCGAAAATGTGTGTGTGTGTGTGTGTGTGTGTGTGTGTGTGTAGAGTTGCTGTTTTCTCTGCTTTGCATAATTTTAAATGGAATACAGTTTAGTTTTGGACTGATATTGAGACAAAACAAACAAATGGAAGATGTTCCGTTTGGATTCTAGGAGCTTTTAATCCAATAATCCAGTAAAACAAGACCACGCTAGTCACGGTGCTTTGAGATAAACTCGTGTGCTAAAACGACACGCTACCACGCCGATGTGGAAACCTCAAGTTCAACGAGGGCACACCTCCTCTCCAGCCTGCGACCTTTTGATTTACGTTACCTGGAACGACACCAACCTTTGACACGGAGCCGCCGCAAAGTGAAACAAAAAAAGCTTTTGTCCGAGTAATGAGGGAATTATCAGGGAAAATAAAAAGCCCTCCGACGCGTTCTCGCCTTTCAAGTTTTCCGCTCGACGCCACTCTGGCTTCGCTCAAGTGCGCCTTAATTATTGTTGTGGTGCGTCTCAAGACCACTCAGCCGGTGCCAAGCAAAATATCAAGCATTGATAAAAAAAAAAGATTAGCAATCTCCAGTTTTGATTTCAAACCTGAATATGTGAAAAAACGCTTTGTTTGAGCAAATAAAGAAGCCGTTGATTGCTGCCAAACTAAAAAGCCACTGACGGATAAGAGCCACTTCAACATTCAGTTTCCTAAATGGTTTATAAAAGATAACTTCTCCATGCAGATAATGTTTTATGTGACACATTAACGTGAGATTTCATGCGATAGTAGCACTCAGTGTCTGGATTTTTTTTAGATAAAACTTAGAAGTCCCACTCTTTATCTTCCACGGCGTTTTTTTCATGCGTGCTCGCTCCCCCTTTGTGTTGACATGCGATTGCGTTCGTATGTTTGTTTACACGTGTTGCATGTCTGTGCACTTGGCTGCTGGGTTTCTGCTGGCGAGCGGTTTCATGTGGTGCGTGTGAGATAAGGTGCAGTCTGCTGTCTGGCCCTTTATCAGAGCAGCAGATTAGCGCAGGTGATTTCCTCCCCTGCCCAGGTTGGTTAACGCGAGGGTCAGCTCGGAGCGCACGGCACGACGTCATGACGACGAGGTGGGGGGGGAGGAGACGCAGGTTCACATGTACCAGACTCCCTTGGACATTTTATGCATTTTGGATTATGGCAATATGATTTAAAATCTATTATATTATATTGTATAAAACTCAATTTGCTTGTCTTAATGCAGAATACTTGAAAAAATATAGAAAGGACATATTTCTCTTCCACAAAGTTGAAAAGTATTCACTGTCCGCGGGCAAGCCTCCACTCTGAGGCCTGCGTGGGGACCTCAGGGTGCACCATCATGAATTGAATTTGACCCTTGACCTCTCTACAAAGCTGTGCAGAGTGTCTGAGTGTGTCTGCACACACACCGGCTGGTTGTCTGTGTGTTTCCCCCTGCACGGACCCTGACGGATCACCTGTTCGTCTCTCTTTTAAAAGGATTAGGACATAGTGACAAAAGTTACATAAGACTCATCTGACCCCGGGTCTACTTACCGTGACCTCACTCTCATTGGAGAAACGACTGTGTTAATGAGTGGACTGCTGATGGATGGCTGTGTTATCGTTGTTATTATCAATCAGGTTTAACTTAAGATGCAAAGGAAATCTGAATCTGCATCTTTTTTTCGGCGTTTCTGTCGATCACACCTTGTTTCACCCGTTAACCCCCCTTTTCCATGCCAAACACTACTTACTGTGTTTTCTCATTTTGGGCACACGTGTGTGAAGTCAGCGAAAGGCGAAAAGCATCACATTAGGCACATAGCCACAGCTGATTAGATCAGATAAAAGCACAGTACTAAGCCAGTTAGAGCTCGGTTGGTGGAGATGTCCATATGTTCATTCATATTTATGTGGGAAGATGCTGGTTTTAGGTGTTATTCAGCCCCGCCTCTTTCCTGGGTTATAAGTAGGGCTTAATCTAAGGATCCATTATCAATTCATCTCTTTTTATATTAACTATGGAAATGGGAAATCACCCAAATACACAAATGAATATACAATAAGAATCAGAAAATAGCAGCCTATTCCCTATAAAGTGAGCAGATAATCTCCTATAATTCATACACACATACAGGTAATTACCCCCCCTCATCATTCACTAAAAATAAAAACAAAATCCTTTGCTCTTCATGTGTGAATTCACATCCTCTGTTATTACATCCACCTGCCCCAGTGGCTCTGATTGGCTCAGAGGACAGCCAATCAGCTGCCAGCCCCAGCGTTCTTAGGGGGAAGGCCATTCAAATGGTGTGGCTTGAGCGTGCGATGAGGAGCCAGCTTCCCTTGGAGAGCCTTGTCACACACAGCCAGCTCGTCACAACAGTCGGGACTTTGAAAAAGGCAGCCTGCAGCGGTCAGGAGGCGTCCGGGACAATGAGAGGAGCCGAGGCTGTTACACCACAGTGGAGAGGGCAGTAGATGGAGACAAAGTTAGGAGGCAGAGCACCGAGAAAGTGACAAACACAGTGCAGGGGTTCAGTTTCTGCACTAGAGAAGGTGAAGAGAAGCAGACAGAAGCAGGAGTCCATTTTTTTTTCTCATCTTCAGAGCATGGTTGCAGAGTGCACATGGATTTAGTCGACCTCTACCTCCCGGAGTGTTTCACCTACCACTCTGACACAGAGTAAGTACTCCCGCCTGCAGAACCACTGGGTTGGACTGGGGAAGTGTTGAGATTGAGTGTGAAAGTTAGATGCGATGTCTTCACTGAGAAGTAATATTCTTTCACATGTCTGATTGGTGTGTGTCTGTATTTATTTGATGAAAAGAGTCAGTTTTCCACTTTTTCAGAATCAGTGCCTTCGTGTCTTGTAGAGGAAAAAAACACAACCGCAACACACATGTTTTTAATCTTGGTTTTAATTAAGCCGGAGTAAATACTCAGCTATTAATTACCGGTTTTGAGCCCGCAGTTTTATCTAGTTGTTGCAGGATTTAATCCGATTTTATTGGAACGATTAATGAATGAACTGTGCGGTCTATAAAATGTCACAAAATAGTAATTAAGGCTCATCAGGCTTTCCTCAGGCCCGAGGCAGTGTCTTAAAATTGCTTTTCCAAAACCCAAAGATATTCAGTAACAGAAAACAAGCAGAAAACCCTCACAATTGAGTGCATGGAAGTCAATAATGTTTCAGAAAAGTGTTTAAATCTATTAATCGACCAAAATAGTTGCTGAATCATTTTATTTCTATTGATTCCTCAATTCTTGGAGTACTCCTTCCATCTCTCGTTGAGGTGTAATGTGAAACCATGTATGCAAATAAACACTAGGATATAAAGTTTCTTTCTTGGTGCCGTGGAGGTTTGTATGCGTTGCCTACAGTTGTCATTGTTCAGCCTGTTTGTTGATAGCGAGGGTGAGTGGGCGAGACGTCTCATCCAAAACCTTCCCGACACGCACAGAGCCAATGAAAGCCCGTGAAGCAGCTGTTTGATTACCCCGGGACAGCTTTTTGATTGCCTTTCTACTCAGTAATCATACAAAAAAAAAATGATCATCATCATCACTGCTGTCGTTTTATCAGCTGTGGCATCATCACTTATCATCTTATCAAGCTTCGTGGGATTGTGAGGAACATTCCCGAGCAGGAATAAAAAAAAAAAGAGATGAGAATTGGATGCAGACGAAGCCAGACGTACAGGTCGGCTGATCCGTCGCGACAGAAGTAACCAGATAAAGAATAGGGTGGAAAAGCAGCGATGGCACGTTATTCATGTTCAGGCATCTCATCTCCCTGCTAACAGCTTCGTCCAAAGCCTGACTAAGGCTCTTACGGCTGGCTTGGGGTGCCACTGATCCCTGCTCATCTCCTATTGGCTCATTAGGGGGAAAAAAAAACACAACTTTCGACCCCACTGACCTAAATAACTGCTCTTCAGGGTTGGGGTTAGGGCTTCAACCTGTAGATTTTAACTTCATGTTCTTTATCTCTCGGTCACTTCCCTCTTCTATATTCCTTTCTCCCTCTCCCTCCCTCCTTCATCCGTCGGGCCCATTGTCTGCATTATGACTCCGCTCATTTGAAAGTGAGTGTTGCCGTCTCCCTTTTCCCTTTCAACACCCCCAGGTTAATGAGTCACGGGACCTCCCCCCCTTTTCTTTTCTTTTCTTTTTTCTTTCTGTCCGTTCACAGCTTTTTTCACACTCTCCTCTATCTGTCTGCCTCTCTTGTAATTTCCCTCCCGCCTTCTCTTCTTCCTCTCTCTTTCCGTCCCCCCCCCCTGTCGTTTCACGCTGAATTTTTGCCACCTTTTGTTGCCGAGCTGCAATTAGAGTTGTTTTGGATTCTGGCACACAAAGAGGTAAAAGGTACGATAACTTTGAATGCCCATTGACTCACACACACACACACACACACACACACACACTCTGATTTATCCCCGCTGTAGGTGCCGCACCAACCGCCTTTTGATGGGCTTTTATATGGAGTTGTAGATTAGTAATCTGTCAGAGGGAATATTACATCACATCTGATCACCCCACTCTAATGCCATTTCATTAAGAAAGCAAAACACCAACTACCCCCCTCCTCCTCCTCCTCCTCCTCTTCATCCCCGTGATGCATGATGATGGGAGAGCAGAAAGTATATCTCACTCTGTATCTGTCAGACACTTGACACAGCGATATATGGACACCTGTGATGGATAGCCAATAAGTAAACCAGTGAGTCATTTTAAAAGCAAACTGAAATCTCTTCACCGTTCTCTTTTTATAGCCTTCAAAGTGGATTGGAGAGATGAGAGATGGCAGCGGGGGGGTGTGGGGGGTGTGGGGGAGTCGAAATGTTCTCAAGAAATGTTTTTCTACAAAAAAACTAAATGTACAATGCAGCGCAAACAACTGGGATGCTCTCGTAATGAACAAAACCCTCACGGTGGATTATCACCACGGTAACCTGGACCATCCAGAGCTTTTCTAGCATCCTTATCCTAATTGTTTTGTTTTTTACGACCCACGACTTTACTGTTTGGATTCACTCTCAATGCTGTCGGGTTGTTTGCAGACGTACAGGGCAGCAGACAACAAGACAACAAGCTAGGGGAGTCAAATCTTCCTCTCGGGAGTCGGTGGAGACCAAAACAGAGCTAATAGCTGAGGCCCTCTCGGCGTCTTTCCCTGCCGTCGGTCTGTCTCTTACTGTGCGTCCGTGTGTCGGTCTCTGTGGGTTTGTAGAGGATGTCAGCAGCGCGTGCCCATGGTTTACTCTGGAGGTGGTTAAAAGCAGCCAGGCCTTTTGCCTAACAAATGACTTGTGGCCGAGCGAGCACTGATTTACATGGCAGGAAACCGACTGCCATGGACAGCCACCTCACCGGGCCAAGAGTAGAGCTGTGTGTGTGTGTGTGTGTGTGTGTGTGTGTGTGTGTGTGTGTGTGTGCGACAGAGTGTGAGACAGGGGGGGTCTTTTTAAAGTTGGCCTGGCGACAAACAGTTGCATGCCTGTATGTGTCAGAGTGTTTATGAAGACCCATGCTTTTTAAAGTGTGTCTGTAAGCATTTATGTAAGTGTGTGTGTGTGTGTGTGTGTGTGTGTGTGTGTGTGCAACTTGTTCCTGATCACATGAATTTGAAGTGTGTAGAGAAGTGGGAGCCTGTCTATGGTTTTTATTTTTACATCCGCACATGAACGCCTGACGCCACAATGTGTGTGTGTGTGTGTGTGTGTGTGTGTGTGTGTGTGTCCACACAACACATGCCTGTGAGCCTAGTGTACACCTCAGCTGGTTTCAGATGCTTTTTTTTTCTCCTCCTCCTCCTCGTCATGGTGACAGAGAGTCTGTTGTAGTCACATCTCGCTCCAATAATAAAGTTATGAGGCACACTTTCACACGCAGACAGGAGATTTATTTCAAGCCCGATCTAATGGATGTATTCATAGAAAGTACTTCTAAAAAATATGTTAGCAATGTTAAGACACAAGACGTGTATATTTGCTCCGTTGAGAATATTTAAATAAAAAGTGTGTTGTCCTGGAAACCATTGTTTATTAATGAGAACTAACTTCATCAGTTATTGGATTACATTTTTTTCAAGTCTCCACATTTTCTTACAATACAAAAAAAAATTAACTGTAGGCTGTGGTGTTTGACAGGTGGAGGATGATGAGTAACTGAGAGACACAAAGAGACAATAGAGAGAGAGAGAGAGAGAGAGAAAGCGTTTGGATTGAACACAATGGCGAGGATGAAGCGGATGATTGCCGGTTTGAGAGATTTCCCTACGTTTGCTTAGGCAATCTCTTTCTTTAAAAACAAAGTAGTGTAATGGACATCGGCTTTGCATACGGGGGAATCGGAAATCCCAAACGGCTGGTTCAGATAAGGCTGGGATGGATGGATGCATGAATGAAGCGGCGAGGGGAGACTGATGAGGAAGGGGGGAGAAATAGGAGCTTTTGTGGTTTGAAAATACATATATTGAACCCATAGATTCATCGTTATGATTTCTCCAAGCTGCTTATTACATTATTACCACCGGTGCCAAATTATGCCTGACTTAATAAAACTAGCCAGTCATGAATATTTATAGTAACACCAAGGTGACTCATTATATAAAAGATGACCCGGGGAAGTCAAATCTCTCACCGTCATGAATATGTATTCCAATAAGACGCACATCCGATCAAATAAAACATGTCTTTTTTTCTCTCCAGACATCTGAGCAGGATGTCCGTGAGGGGCTTGGACCCCACCTGTCCCTCCACCATAAAGCGTGAACCCTCCAGTCCCAGCCCCAGCTCCCAGGGCGACGTCAGCCCGGCCCAGCCCAGCCCCGGCAGCTCGTCCTCGGACACCAACTCCAGCTACGGAACCCTGATCAAAAGCCATCACCTTCACAGCAATGGACTGGACTCCCCGGGCCTCTACGGTCACACGGCGCCGTTGGCCAACAACGGAGGAGCCAATCGGTTGGTGTTGGTGTTGGTGTTACTCTCTGATTGTGTTTTTCCTAAAACGATTCCTATCTGAGCACATTCCTCTTTCTCTCCAGGAGGTTTGTAGAGGAGGAAACCCAAGTGAAGTGTGAATTCATGCTGGGCTCGGTGGCCAAACGGGTGTGTCTGGTGTGCGGCGACGTGGCCTCGGGCTACCACTACGGCGTGGCCTCCTGCGAAGCCTGCAAGGCCTTCTTCAAGAGGACCATCCAGGGTGAGAGGGGACACACAAACGCAGCCGTTACACTTAGAGACACAGTTTAGCGTTGGCGGCTGATAAAGCCTTCCTGCGTTATATAAACCTGTTTTACAAGCAACATTGTGCAGATGCAGTCGCTTGTTTTGGTATAAACAGAACCCGATCGGTAAGCTCACCGCTCAAACCGCGGCCGGGCTTTAAATAAAGACGTGTTTGCAAACAGCTGAAATGCGGTTAAACAGCGCGGCGTGTATATAGTAAACATGTTTGACTTTAGGCTTTAAAGCTTCAGATGACATATGGCGTTGAACGCGCGCACCTCCGCTTCACCCCTGAAAGCCGAAGGCAGACGCACGCGATGTGGGTGATTTAAAGGGATTGTCCCGCGCTCTCTGGGCTCGCGGCCCAGGTCCAGGGCCGCGACGTGTTCAGGGCCCTCTAGATGTTGGCAAGTGTAGACGGGTTCAAAGGGCAAACAGGATGAGCGGCTGTCAGATCAACTGGGGAGATCTGATGTCTGGCTCATCAGATACTTCCTGTTTGTGATCGAGGGCGGCAGCTGAGAGCGCCTCTGACTGGCCGGACGCCACCCGGCTTAACGAGCACTTTCTGGCCGCCGTGGCTTTTACTCCCAATTAAGTATCTGGGAGGATGTGTGTGTGTGTGTGTGTGTGTGATCGCACCGATTCACAGGGAAGGGAATCAGCTCTGACACTCATTTCAAGGAGTGTTTGAGAAAACAGTTGTTTTTCAAGTCTGAGAAAAAGACCCTGATGATGTCATAGTGATGTCATCTCAGTTTCTGCATGAGATAAGAAATGTAATAACGGAGAAATATGGAGGTGTAGAGTTTAAAAGGAGTATTTATCACTCAGGGACAATCTAATTAAATCATTTCCAGTTGCATTATGGGAAGTGTAGTTTCCTGTGTTTTTTAGGGCATATGACCCACAATGGTAACTAAAAGTGAGGATATTTCTGCATCTGCTGCTTCCATTATGACCTTTCTTCTCCCCCAACTTAATAAAAGTACGAAACCTAATGGTTGGAGGACCCTTTAAGATTTTGATATTTCAACTGACCTACGAATGTCAATATGAGAAAATGATCAGAATGAAATGAAGAAATAATGAACAATATTGCTTCACTGCATCTTCACTGTTGTTGGTTTTTTTTGCCTTTTCCTCTCTTCTCCTGCAGGTAACATCGAATACAGCTGCCCAGCATCCAATGAATGTGAAATCACCAAGAGAAGGAGGAAATCCTGCCAGGCCTGTCGATTTGTGAAATGTCTATCTGTGGGCATGTTGAGAGAAGGTCAGCTATTCTTCTAGACCTGGGTCAAAACCCTTGTTTGAATTCTTATTTTTCTAACGATCGGTTGGTCATTTTGGCAGCAGTTCAAACAGTTTAGAGAAAAAGCAGTTTTCTATGTTTTTTTGCATTCCTGGAAACGCTGATTAGCGGCTGAGATTTGCTAAATAACCCGACAAAGACGGCGGCGTGTCGTGGCTCTGCAGACTCCAGTGAAACCTAAAACCTTCGACAGTTAAACTTCAGCCCCTTCATGCCAGCTGTGATGTGCGTGCAGGTCTGTGTATGTGTAGTAAACACAGAACAATGCATAGCCGCGTGTTTGAGAGGCTCACTCTCCAACCGTGTCACTCTTTGCTTTCAGCGTTTGGTCGGATAACGGAGTGGTTGCTAGGGGCTACTACAACAGCATGTTTTATCAATCTATGAATCTGAATGATAGACACAGTGGTGCCTTAGTGTATTTATACCCATGCACGGACTAGATTAAGGTTTTAAAATATGACAAATAACCGTAGCAGGCTTTCACATTCCGACACGATTTGTGCTAATTTCATCTCCACGATGCAAAACAAAAAAAAAAAAGACGTAGAGTGGTGACATGTGTAGGGAGTCTGGGACGGCGGTCAGGTGCTCCTCCCGTCTGACTGTATGCCTGCCTGGTGACATATTGGCGTCCAGATTTAGAAGTGACTCAAAAAGGAAAACATTAGCGACCTCCTACTGTACCACGGGGCCAAGAGATGATGATAAAGTCGGGGGGGAGCAGATAAAACATGTGTGTGTGTGGGGGAGGGGATAGTAAAATGTGAAGGTGGAGTATTTATACCATTCATTAAAGACTTGTCTAAAAGTTAGCTGCTAATTAGCTTCGTCTTGAACATATTATATTATATTTTTTTTCAATTTGCAGGTCAAAAGTTATTAAAATTGAACTGAATTGATTTTTATGTAAAATGTTGCAATTTTGGATGCTGGTGTGTCCAGGCCTTTTATAGAAATAATAATAATATATGCCATACTCTCTAATATCAGCAATTACTATCAGGATGTTATCATATCCAATAGAAATGGTGGCGAAAAACACTGAAAATAAGATCCCAGCAATAAACTGGAATGATCCTTTAATCCCACCTACTCATCTCCAAACTCACAGCAGTAGAGCTTTATGGCTGCCTAAGTGTGTGTGTGTGTGTGAGTGTGTGTGTGTGTGTGAGTTATGGATATGCAGAGTTATAGCAGTTTTACACGTGTATCAGTGTGTATATGAGTTTAAACACGTCGGCCTGCACTCACATTTATGCACATACCTCTGTGTGTGTGTGTGTGTGTGTGTGTGTGTGTGCCATTTTTCTAAATTAGCTGCTTTTAATAGGGTAGGGGCATCAACAGCATCCCAGTCCACCTCTCAACCCCCCCCCTCCTCTCCTCTTGCCACCCGCTTTTTGCTCTCCCTCCCCCCTCGTAAATTCCTCCAGATGCCTTGTGGGATTCCTGGACCTCCGTGAAATGCGAACTGCCCCTCGTAACTCCCGTCGTAAGCGCCCTCGTAACGCGCTTCACCGTGTCTCGTAATGCCCCTCTTCCCCGGAGAGGCCGCCGTAAAGGCCGAGACAGAGGAGCTGCGAGGTTTAATGGGGAGAGTCGGGGCCGTATTAAACACACGGCTAAAAGACATATAGACCCCGGCCAGGATTTGATTAAGCCCTGTTTAGCTGCTGGATACAGTCGCTGTCGAAGGGCAGTAAAGACACACAATGCTCAATATTTTTTAAAATAAGTTATTCCGTGATCCTGAATGCTCAGTGATCTGATCATCGGTGAAGCAACCTTCCTCCCCTTCCTTTTTGGCTCTTCCTCATCCCCACTTCCTGCCCCGCCTGAAGGGATTCAGGTGTGTTAATCAACCCTTTTGTTAATCTGCATTCGGAGAAAAGCACCAGAGACGACGCTGCCAACTTTCCTAATCCCCCCCCTTTTTTTGCGCCGTGCGCCGTGAATGTAACGTCGTGAGAATTTGTCACAATATTTGCGAAGGGCTGGATTGTTTCTACTGAACACATGCTGGCGGTGGCAGCGGCCAAAAGAACACGGTAACCTGGATCAGTCCGGATCAGTGGCTCGAGGTCTGACCGCCCCGGGTGTGTTTTGGGAACCTGTAAAGCCTCCCATGTGAAGATCCAGACACCCTCAAAAGAAAGGCCCCCGAGTGATGAAAGCAGTCAAAAAATAGATCAATGTCTGAGTAGTCGGCGTTTATCGAACTCCGATGGGCCGGACAGGAGCACAGGGCGGAGGTGTGTGTGTGTGTGTGTGTGTGTGTGTGTGTGTGTGTCTGTTATCCGTCGAAGCTATTCTTGGCCTTTCGGTTGTCAGCACATTCCCGGTGTGAAGAGTTACACTTAGCTCTGATGTGTGTGTTCCAATAACTGTCAGATCCAAACACACACACACACACACACACACACACACAAATACGCCCGTATGAAAAACCAACTTTTCCTACGTATCAAGTGTCCAAAGTCGCCAAGTGTTTGTCAGCAGTTTGGGTTCAATCGGATGCACAAGTAAGCGCCCTCATCTCACACCTCGGAGAGGCACCCGCCAAGTCCCCGGTGTAATCCACACTTACTATTTGCCCCTCATGACATCACCGGAGTGTCACATGGGGCAATGAGTTTGGCCTGAATGTGAAGTAGGGCTCCATGATAGGATCCAAACTTATAAAAACATAATAGCACATGCCGTTTCCTGTCTTGGGCTGACTTATTAAAGATTCTGTATTTATTAAATTTAAGATTTTAAATACAGATTAAAAGACTGGGCTGATGGTGCAATTGGTTGTTTTAGCTTAGTTTAAATTAAAGGGGGATTTTACAAACAAATCCTGACTCAAGTTCTGTTCTGGAGCTCTCAACCGGATCACACCCTCTTCCTCTCAGTCCGTCATGAGGACGGATCTTCTGACGTCTTCGACTTTTAGGACTATAAAAAGAGATTTAGTGAATTCCTCAGAAGAGCAAATTGTCGGGAACTCAATTTAATTTATCATCCAGCTGTGGTTCAAAGGAAGATGTATTTATTATTTAGTAAGAGCCTCTTCCAACCAGTAAGAAGTGCTTAGAAATAAAACTCTCTTATGTCGAATATCTTATTAAAAAAAAAATGCTGTATTCATGTAAAAGAAAAATTCAAAGAGTCACATAACATGCTGGCTTACAGCAAAGGTTACGGACCACATTCTCACACCCCGGCTTTGTTATAACCCCCCCCCCCCCCCCCTTTCCATCCTACTATCTCCATTCATGGTACATTAACTAATACAGCAGGATTTCTATAAAAATAGTTGTTATGGTAATGGCTTGACTATAAAAGACACAAAATAGCGTTACAAACCAATGATGCAAAAAAAGAAGAACCTCTCAGCCCTCAACACATTTCACACGCCTGATTAAAGGGACATTACGTCATTTAACGCGGATGTTCACGCGTGCTCGCCGTAAATATCGACATAAGTAAGAATAAGCACAGGAGGGACGAGGCGTCTCCGTGAGGTGTCAAGTGGACAAATAAGACCCTCGGAGTGCCGTTCTAGACGTATTCAGGGTCACCGTGGCCTCTGTGTCCATCAGGTAACCCCACACCACTACTGAAGGCTCCCCGAGTCACGTTCAAGCCGGCCGGACACATTTTCTCCAGAGATCCACCTGGTGACTGTTGCTCTCGGCACACACGCGCTCTTAAATCCCCATCGCCGTGGCGACGAGGCTAGCACAACGCTCGTTAAGATGAGCAGTTGTCATCGGATGCTCGGAAGTTCTCGGGCGTCGCGTTACAGACACGTCCTCTTCATGTCTCCTTGGGGTCGAGACATGTTTATGAAAAATTCTTTATTGGGAACGTGAGATCCCAACATTAATACAATGAAAACACAATTTAGACAAAACATTTAATAGAAAAAAACAGAAAAAGTAGAGCATACCAGAGGATGGCTGAGCAGGTTCAATAGGAAGTGTTTTTGTCAATGCTAAGCTAAATTTCCAAACAAATTACTAATATCATTTAATAAACAATCCCCCAGTGATTTGATTTTTATTTTACTCAAATACAAAATAAAATATTAACATGACATAAAATACATCATAAAAATCCAACAAAATAAAAATCAATAAAATAATTCAAGTTCGAGGAGAGACAAGAGGATCTTATCATGTCCTTCCCCTTCTTCCTGTTTAATTATGTCTGTGTGAAAATTACAGATATCACTGAATTTTATTTACTAGAAGCGACTTTTGTCTGTGCACGTATGCATCCGATGCGTGACTTCACCCTGAGGATATGAAGAGTGTGACTGTTATGCAAAATGCATCATTAATAGTGTGTGTGTGTGTGTGTGTGTGTGTGTGTAGGGGTGCGTCTGGACCGGGTTCGAGGCGGCAGACAGAAGTACAAGAGGAGAATAGACGCCGAGAACAGCCCTTATCTTCACCAGCAGAACGCCCTGCCTCAGAAGAAGACATGTGAGTGATGATGGGTTCCTTTAAGGAAGGCTCTGAGGGTTGTTTTTTTTTTTAATGTGTTGTGGTCTGCAAGTTCAAAACAGTCAATTAATGCTCTCTGTCATGTTGTCTGTTGTCACACTGAATCATTTTTATAGCTCATATTTGCTAATGAGTTGGCATAGATCAATGCCAACATAGTCTTTGAAGGAAGACGTGATTCGATTTGCATGATCTTTGTCATTGTCTGTAAACTTCAACTTATCATCATTGAAGAAAAAACCCATTTAAGTTTTTATTTTTATACGTAATATTCTGCTTTTTTTCAGATAATCATGTATGATTTCAAATGGATTATTTAGCTTTATGATTTCAAATGAAGAGGGACAAAAAGTCACTCTGTTTTCTGCTTCATTTGTATATAATGAACCTGTTTTATATAGTTAATTTTGTATGGCTGCTATTGGCCAGGTCTTCCTTGTAAAAGAGGTTTTTAATCTTCCAAAGGAAACCCTCATGATTAAATCAGTCATGACAAAAAAAAGAAACCTAATGTCACCGTCTCCATCCCTCTCAGTCATCCTCGGCGGCGTGGTGGAAAACAAGGTGGTGTCTCTGCTGCTGGTGGCCGAGCCAGAGGGCATCTTCGCCATGCCGGACCCCACCGTCCCCGAGAGCGACATCAAGGCCCTCACCACGCTGTGCGACCTGGCTGACAGGGAGCTGGTGGTCAACATCGGCTGGGCCAAACACATCCCAGGTACGGCGAGGCGGTCGGACACATTAGCTCACATTAAGTCTATAATCAGATCAGTGGAGATTGTTGTGACTTGCGGTTGCCAAGATGCCCAGAGGAGAGTGGGCGACTGTGTGTTATCTGTCAGTCATCCGCTGTGTGTGTGTGTGTGTGTGTGTGTGTGTGTGTCGTGCCCTTGCTGACCAATGTGTGTTCCTAATATATCAACCAGATGACTGGTGGCCACCTGGAAGTTTTAATTATTCCTGGGCCGCGGCCGTGTCTGAGTTATGGAAATCCTCCTGACACTTGGAACACACTTAGCTTCTCCTCTGACACGGGAAGAGCAGAAGGGATGTCCAGTTTGTTTGTTTGTTTTTTTCCCTCCCTTCCTTTGGACGAGAGGGTGGAAAGCGAGAGAGGAAGTGCATTCTGACAGCTTAGTGGGATTAAAACGCTGGCGTGCAGCGGCGTTCGGATGCTTGGAGTCGTACGCTGCGGTGGCAGCAGAGGTTTGCTTGTTTGATACCTTTGAAGAAAACACTCGGGATTGAAAATCAACACGTGCACTTTACTCAGAAGCACTTTAACTGATTTCTACTTTCCCGTTACAATCCCACATTGTACTTATTTTTAACCCAGACATTACGTTTGCATTGGTGTAAAACAGACAAACCAATACATTCTCACATTAAAGTTTGGTCAAAAATAATGAAACAATGAATCCGTTATCAAAATGTTGCCTGTTGAATTCATGTTTCAGTTTAAAAGTAATTTGTATTTACTTTTAATGATCTAATTAATCATTTAGCCCATTTATTGAGTGAAAATAAAAAGCTTTTTAGCAGATTTTCCATTTTATATCTCATAGTAAAAGGAATACATTTAATTTTTGAGCTGTCGGTCGGACAACCTCAGGCTTTAGTGAACTGAGTTGCATTTTTAAAGGTGGTGCTCTACAAATGTAGATTAAATTCTATAAGTTTCAATGAGAGGCATTATCATCTCTCACCTTCTCTACTGTTTCCGTCATGTTTTTCCTCTCACTTAAGCTTAATCAGCCGTGATGATCCACACCCTAAACATCACCAGGCAAACACCTGGCTTTTGTGTTGATGTCCTATCTCTGAAATGCTTACAAAACAAACAAACCAGGTGTGTGTGTGTGTGTGTGTGTGTGTGTGTCTACTATATCCGCCCCTGTGTTTCTTCCTACAAAGTGGACATGAAGCAACCATTTGAGTGTGTGTTGGTGTTTGGTGTCCCTCATCAGCATTTCCATTGTTGCGTTAGAAGAGGAAGAAGAAGAGCATCACCCCCCTCCTCCCCCCTCCTCCCCCCAGGCTGTTGCTGTCTGCCTCTTTCCTCCCGTTGACGGCTCTTTACTGTCAGCGTACGAGACAGACGGAGTCCGACTGATGGGTGTATTTGTGGCCGTTTGCCAGTGGAGGCTTTGGCTGGGAGAGCGCCCGTAACACAGCAGATCCCCACCTGAGGGGAGCCAGAGACGGGCAGCCATGAATTCCTCCAACTGTCAAGCTCATTTTGACTTAAAGTTATGAAATGTCACAGACGAGTGAAATAAAAAGCAGCAAGAAGGTGCACTTCAAGCACGATGAGGCAAAGGCAATAGATCCGTCCAGCAGCGGGGCGGCTCGTTACTGTTCATTAGTGTCGGTTTATTAGGAGTTAAATGAGGAGATCAATAAGACTGTCATGTCTGTACAACGGATGTGAAGCCGGCAGCCGGTTAGCTCGGCTTAGCTTGTTTTTCTTCAGCTGGACTTGGCTTCAGCGAAGATGTCAATAAGTCACTGCTTTAGAGGTGCTGCTAGGCAGATTTCATTCCAGGCTACTTGGACCCCCTTTATGCTAAGCTAGGCTAACTGGCTACTGTGGTGGTACTAGTGGTATCAATCTTCAGTTAATAAAGTTATTTCTTCAGTTAAGTTCTTCTGTTTGTGATGATTATAAATACATCACTTCCACATGTTCAGTTAGTCTAAATGTAATACATTTTATGCTCCGGTAACATCAGATGAGCATTTTCTTTACTTTTAAAATTCTATAGAGTCGATCAATTTATAAAAAGAAGGATGTAATATTGTCAGAGTTGCAAAAAATACACAGAAGTAGTATAAAAATACACACAATACACCAATAGAGAACATCTGTGTGTTCTCCCTCCCTAGCTGGCAGCTTTATTTTTTAAATTTAAACATACTAGCATGTATCTGTAATGAGAACAAACAGTAAGTTTTACAAACAATTATTGATTTGAATAAATCAATAAAACTAAATTGCTTTCGAACATTGTACTTTAACAAATTATTGATTGTTTTAAAATGATGGCATCATTCAAGGAGCAGGTTGAGGAGGTAAAACTGATGGGAGACAAAGAAAAAATGATATTTTTATTTAAAAAAAAAAAAGGACTGCCCCCTCCTAGCAGCGTAATGGCCATGTCACATCAGCTCTGGATGAGTGGCAGGCCACACGGCCCCCATCGCTGGGAGAACCAGGGTCCTGGGCAAAGTGGCCTCGGCCATCTGAGTTCTTTGCCCAGGGGGAGGTGAGTGTGATGGGGCAACTGTCCTGGCTGCTCCCCCTCTTCTGCGTCCACTCTTATCAGGCAGATTGACGGTGATGTGGTCTGAAGTCTGAGGGGGCCAGACGGGCAGATGAGCTGGCTAAAGACCAACTGTCCTCTTTGCTTTTGGCCTTTTTGAGCCCGCGCTGCGAGTTGGCCGTCAAGTGTGCGTGTGTGTGCGTCGAAGACGACCGCGGTGTGACTGTGGTGTGTCGGCGTTGATATGATACATTGGCAAGAGGACGCTCCCCAAAATGTCAGCACTCTCTATTTCCCTCGGTGCCCTTTGCCTCGTCCCTGATAAAAGACGCTCTGTCCTCCTTATTGAAGGTTTAACTCGTCTTTGTGCTGGAAACACAGCAGTATATTGCTCGAGAAGGCCTAAATACACACTCAAATAGGTCTCTGCCGCCGATCAATGGTCCGGTGCCAGAATACTGATCCCTATCGACCAATGAAATTGTGCACAGGCAGCGTTTCCAATCAATCAGGGAGCGATAGCGGGGAAACGGGCGCCACTCTCGTCCCTGCGGTGATTGTAAAGAGCAGAGGATCCTGATAACAATCACCCACGGTGTCAAAAACAAACACCTCCCCCTCCTCTCCCCCCACCCTGTAAAATCATCTGTTTAATTACAGTAAACGTGTGTGTGAGTGTGTGCATGCGGGGTTTATGCGGGGGACGTGAGCAGGTTTAATCACGCTCCTGTGGGGTGTAATTGTCAATCAAAGTGGGCGTGTCCCACCGAGTGTAATTAAATTCACCCCCTATTCACTCCCTCTGTCCTTTGTTATGTCCTTTGCTATGTGGTCTTCTTAGGGAATCTGGTTACATCAGTGATATTATTATACCAAATACAAATAATAATAATCATTATTATTATTATTAATGCTGTAGTGAAGTAGCAGGTTGAGAGAATTTGGATACAATACAAGAAATTATTAAACCAAATTATTTAAAGGGGTACTCCATCCATGTAGTATTTACATTTACAAGAAAATATTGTACAGCAGCAGCTGAAATATCCTGATTTTTGGTCTTTTAGTCTTTTATAAAAATGCTCAATCCTACAATTCCCATAATGCAACCAATAACATGTTATTAGAACAAGGGTTTTCAGTGGGGTTTTTTCAGGACTAAAGGCAAACCTCCTTTTCAGATCTGATGTAAACCTGGTTTGATGATCAAGTGAAGTTTCTTCCACCTCGATATCATTTCTAAAACAAGGTCATTTTTATCCATTGCTGAAAGTCGTACATGCTTTTATTTCTTCTCGGCTTGACGATTGTAATGTGTTGTACTCTGGTCGGCCACAGCTCTCTCTTAGTCTTCACATTGATTCAACATTTTATTGCTTACTTTTAAGGCCTTAAATGGCCTCACTCCTAAATACACCTCTGATTTACTGACCTGGTATGCGCCCACTGGAACCATTAAGATCTACGGATCTCCCAGTTCACACTAGGCGACCAAGGGTTATCGAGTTTTTGCTTTTAGAGCCGCCACACTTTTGAACTTTCTGCCTACTAGAAGCCGCTAAATGCTGCACACTGTTCCTTTGAATATTTATAGTCTCACGCCTGATCCAAGATGACCCCGTTGATCAAAGAACGCCCCCCTCTAGAACCACACAAGACAATACACAGCTGCTTTACAGCACTTTTTGATTCTGGTCCCTCTAGGCTTCCCCTCCCTGTCTCTGGCTGACCAGATGAGTCTCCTGCAGAGCGGCTGGATGGAGATTCTGATCCTCCGAGTGGTTTTCCGCTCGCTGGCCCTGGAGGACAAGCTGGTCTATGCCGAGGACTACATCATGGACGAGGAGCAGTCGAAGCTGGCCGGCCTGCTCGACCTCAACAACGCCATCCTGCAGCTGGCCAAGAAGTATAAAACCATGGGGCTGGAGAAGGAGGAGTTTGTGGTCCTCAAGGCCATCGCACTCGCTAACTCAGGTATTTAGTTAGTTGTTATTATGCTTATTTTCGATCCACAGACAAAAATATCTCAACAATTAATGGATCACTTAACATGAAACATTTATACAGACATTCATGGTCCCCAGATGACAAATTCTAATACATTTGGTGTTCCTCTGAGTTTTCCTCTTGCACCACCTGCAGGTCAAAACAAGTCAATTGATGCCATACTGTAGTTTGGTTTACGCCCAGATACCTGCCACACTAACATTTAATCAATGGAATTCAAATCTAGAATCAGGCTTTTTGAAATCCTGCCTCTGAACCACGTCTCCCCTTCTAGACTCCATGCAAATAGAGGACTCGGAGGCGGTTCAGAGACTCCAGGACGTCCTTCATGGGGCCCTTCAGGACTACGAGGCCGGCCACCACCCGAGGACCCCCGGCGGGCCGGCAAGCTGATCATGACCCTCCCTCTCCTCCGTCAGACAGCCGCCCGTGCCGTCCAGCACTTCTGCAGCATCAAACAGGACGGCCGCGTGCCC
Organism: Chelidonichthys spinosus; assembly: GCA_029853015.1. Classification (NCBI taxonomy): domain Eukaryota; kingdom Metazoa; phylum Chordata; class Actinopteri; order Perciformes; family Triglidae; genus Chelidonichthys; species Chelidonichthys spinosus. Next base: position 5,170,747 of record CM056838.1, on the reverse strand, counting down.
ATGCACAAACTGTTCCTAGAACTGCTGGAGGCCAAAGCCTGACCCCGGTCTCTGACGGGCCGTAAGCTTCGTCCCGACCCCCCTCCGACACGGGGGTGTTAGGATGAAAGGAAGCGAGGGGATAACGGGTAATGGTGGGGTTTGACACCATGTATTTGTCCATTTCAGCTTTGACTATAAAGTTTTGAGAATCTGCATTCACCGGGAAGTATGTTGCTTAGACGGGACTTTCTTAGAGCAACTCTCTTCCCCCTTCCCAATGAAAGTTTGAGTGGAGCTGTCTAATTTGCTTTTAGTGTCTTGACATGGAGGACATTGTCATATTTGCTGTTTGACACTAATATAAGTGCGTTGGCCTGCTCCGACGGACAGACAGACAGGCAGACAGACAGCATCAAAGCAGGAGAAAGCGCCTTCTAGAGATATTTACAGTAACATGCCAAAAGTAGAGCTTCTTTTGTCAAAAGACCACCTGATACTTGAAGATCCTCGTGGATTATTTCATCCATCTTGAAGCCTGTTAATCTGCATTCTAGTGCATTCAGAGCCTTTTAATGGTTTTAATTGTGTTCGTCCTTTTTTTCTATAGAAAAGGTTAAATGTTTCCTAAGAGGTAAGTCTTCCCAAAGACTTCACACTATTAATACCAGCATACGTCCACAATAATATCATGTGGCCTGTAAGAAATTCACATAAAACCTGCATCCCTGTGTTGTGTATCGCAAACGTATCTATCCACTACAAGCATATATACATTATTAAAGGGAAGCTATTAAGCGATCGGCATCTCATAAAACAATAACCGGCCTCCCGATGTTAGTAGAGAATTTCAGGGAACGAGTACTTAACGATACATGATACAATTGTACGACATAAGTGATATTTATTTAAAAAATGGCTCTGTTCGTTTGCTGTTTTTTTTTATTTACTAATGTGGCATTAATGAAGAGTAGATTAAAAGCAATTACAGTTGATGATAATTTTTTAAGATTTTTAAATGATATCATTGTAAGATCATTTTTTATAGCTTCTCTGCTACAGCACTGATACTATGTATACCATATCAAGAAATTCGAGGCGACGTGATTATAATTGGAGTGCGTACTTGAAGATCATAATGTCGTAGCATTGTTGTAGACACGTAGATGTAACTTTAACTATGTAAAATGGCTGCCATACTGTATAATCTGGATTAGGGAGGCATTTGATGTCCTTTCTATGGTAGAATGTCTGTGTAGAATGAAATTTGTGCACTACTTTTTTTCCCTTTTAAGCCATAAAGTTTGAGGGAACTGGTGATGGCGCTCTGTTAGTGTGTTTTGTGTGAAGAGTAGTTATATTTGAAAAAAATTGTCTTTTTTGTTTCTTTTTCTCCGCACCCGATAAATGAAGGGATTAAACTCGAAGGGAAACCCAGTACAATGAATAAAAGTCTTGCTCCTTATTTTACTCAAGGTACTGTGACGCTATGATGTGCATATTTCTTTTGTGACAAGATGACGGCAGCAATATGCCGGTTTTAAATGTATGTACTGTACGTTTTTGCTGTATATACGTCATGTCTTATGCCAACAGAGATGTTTAAAGATGCAAATAAGCTTTGTTTGGATGAGCTGTGCAGTGCTATTTCATTCTCAGGTGGATTCTTGGGCAATAAAGATGATCCCCTTAATGCAAAAGCTCATATCACCCGAGTGTCGTCTTTGGCAATAAAGAAGGAAGAAAGGCCGTGAAACAAATTCATTTAGAGCCGGTAAGTGGGTGAAGTCTATTCTACACTGTCTGACAATGGACTGTCATTTCCAAGCAAGGCACATTATGGCACATTTAGGCCATCAGATCGCAGTTGGATGGAGATTTATAATTAAGGGCTGTAATGTAATGAAGTCTAACAGTGGCCCGGGGAGTGCTGGTCATCAGATGCCTGTTAAGGCTGACGGAAGCAGAGTCGACTCATCACATCGTCATACATACAGCATAAAAGTCATTATATCTTGGCTATGATTTGCTTTTAATTAGAGTATTTAGCATTTATAATATATATGTAACTTAATGTTAATTGTTTATAACGCACTATAATGTATATCCAAATGCAAGGATATCATTAGTTTAACAAATGTTATTACATGCTCAATATACAAATTTTCATTTTCATAGTTTAAGAAGCATCCTGTTACTATGTAACTATTTAATTATATAGATGATGCAATATTGTTTACAAGTGAGTTTAAAACGGTTTAAATGAATATGTTCAAAAGTCAAGACATGTCCTTGACCTTGAAAAATTATTTTAAACTTTTTTACGACACACTACACTATAATTTTTAATTTTTTTATGACACACTACACTACGATTTTTACTTTTTTTTAATGACACACTACACTGTTTTTTTGTACTTTTTTTACGACACACTACACTATGATTTTTACTTTTTTTATGACACACTACACTGTTTTTTTTTAACTTTTTTTATGATACACTACCCTATGATTTTTACTTTTTTATGACACACTACACTATGATTTTTTTGTACTTTTTTATGACACACTACACTTTGATATTTACTTTTTTATCACACACTACATGATGATTTTTTACTTTTTTATCACACACTACATGATGATTTTTTACTTTTTTATCACGTACTACACTATGATTTTTTGCTTTTTTATCACACACTACACTATGATTTTTACTTTTTTATCACACACTACATTCTGATTTTTTATTACTTTTTATGACACACTACACTCTGATTTTTACTTTTTAATATCACTTTTAATATAAAATTACATATTTTGTAAACAACTAGTCACAATTTTTTTAACAACATAATACTCTATACTATGCCTTTTATGACATTCTTATGCCATGTGCTATGACACGACTATGACTGTGACACATTTTTATGCATTGTACTCATATTTTCTGACATACTATGACTTAAATATGATACTTACAAGACATACTCTGCAATGACATGTTTATGGTATATAGTTTACCATCCCCTTTACATGGTACTATGATATTTATGGCATACTAGCTCATCTACTTATGGTGGTTATGGCATTAATCAGCCAAAAAGGACAAAGAAGACCTGAATTTCAGCAATTATATTCTGGAAAAAAAACTATCAATAGCAAATGCAATGTTTTTTATTCACTTGAGTCCACAGGCTTCAACAACCGAGAAATTTGAGGAAGGACACCACTGTCGGTTTGGCCAATGGCAATACAAACAATTAATAATCAACGCAAATTGCTCAACATAGTGCCTTTAAAATGCAGTGTTGCCAATATGTTTTAGGTCTACACTATTCATTTTGAAAACGTAATTGGAAATTATTGTGATGATGAGCAGCTCTGCTTATGTTAGACCGTGGCGTTGATTGAACAAGCCTTTATTTTGTAGGATTACATGCTTTTTGATTGAGTTTACGCTCGATAGAGGAAGTATCAACCGGGGAGACGTGCATGCTTTCAGTCACGGTCAGTTCAGCAACACGAAGCATGGGATCTCGTTTGTATGTAGGCTACGAGGAGAGGAGTAATGATGGAGGAATGGATAGAAAGACAAATCAAAATCCAAGTTTGTCCTTTATCCCTCCTCATCTGTCAGCAGATGCTTAATAATCTCCTTATTTTCCTGTGGTTAAAACTCACGGCGTGCACGGGAGGGATTTGGAGCAGGCTGGAGACGTTTCACCACATCAGCCGTCAGTAAGTGAGTTAGAGATCTTGAGTGATATATCCCTGTATGTCCCTCTCCTTAAATGAGTTAGTATGTGTCTAGCGGCCGTGTCGCCCAGACACCTTGGTGATGGATGAGGCCCTGAGGAGATGGGCTGTAAAAAAAGGCTGATTCTGGCACTCAAGGGTGAGATCACTTCCTCAATAAAAAAGCATTGTCCCGAATAATCACGGCAAGGTATGAATGCTGATTAGGGTATTAGACTGAGGAGAGCTCTTCTGTAAAAATAAATCAAATGAGCAGTTAGTTAATGTGGGGGCCCCCTCTAATACGGAATGGTTATGTCTGGAAGTGGGGGCCGACGGCGATGAGCCAAAGAAAGTGTTAATTAATAACTTTGTTTTGGTTGAAATGATTATGGAGCAACATTGCATTCAAACATCCAAACTAAATATGTCTTAATGTACAGCTAAACCTGCTGGGTTTCACCTGAGAAAGGGTCCTAAAATGGTCTCACTGGACCCCAAATAATAATAATTAAAAAAATATAATTATTGAATGAATTATTACGATTTCATAATTCACTCAAGTGTGTTTTTTTTCAGATTAACAGCCTTTTGTGTGTCATCCTCAAGAGATGTAACCGTCCGAAAGTAATTAAAACAACTTTATTTCTAATAGTCTTTGGAACTTTTCATTCACCGGATCAGGAATCTGTGACATTTGTCATAAAACTGAAGTATAAAATATAAATTGGAATATGAGTTGCATGTTACACCTGATGATTCCAAACTCTTTGACATTTACTTCTATGGTTGAATTTCAATGACAAAGATCTCTCCTGGATGTTTTAAGACAAAATTATGAAAAAAAAACATCCCCTTTTCCTCATAAAAAAAAACAGAATCTATGAAAAGGCAATATAAATTAATTTCAAACAGTGTTCTGCCTTATTGCTTATTTGGCTCACAGACTATTGTGAGGTCACAGATCCCGCCTGTCATGAATTCCTATTAAAGGTGAACATTTTTAACATCAAGCGTGGAAAATACATCATACTATAATGTCTAGGTGGCTCCGGTCGTCTGGTACACGATGGACATCCTCAAATTTTGAGGTAGAAAGTGAAAACAAGACCACAAATCATCTCCGGACCCCCCTCCCTCCGGACTTGCTCATGTTTAAAAGTTTGATGTCGTCCTGCGGCTCCACCACGAACACCCTGACAAACTGTTACTAAATCTACTGCTGCACCTCTCGCCTGTCATCCCCAATCATTCCCCCACAGCAGACGGACAACAGTGCATGTACAGTTAGAGGTCATGTGGAGAAAAGTGACTTTTTTAGCACGTCGGGACCTTCAGCTCAGCTTTGTCCTGTGAGGGAAGACAGAAGGATTGCTTTTTAGTTGAGATGTTTCTGAGCATGCACAGCTGCACCTGCATACTGAGTTTGTTTCGCCTCATTATGCCGGACTGCACAGCAGCTGCTGCTTAGCGCCATCATGTGGTTATGCAGCTCATTGCAAGGAACGCCATGTAACCTTTAACAGGATAATTCAGCCTAAAATGATCATTTGTTGCTTACATTTCATTCAATATGTTTTGACAAAGGCCAAATCTCACAAATTTTCTTTTAAATATTCACAGTAGACACATGGATGTAACTTTAACAGGCATAATAAAATAAATAAATAAATAAATATATATATACATTAAACCGGACATTCAAGATTTCCACATATTTCAGCACGGCTAAAGACATAAAGAAATAACAAGTTCATACTTTTGGTCATTACATATATCTTAAGACATTTGGCTGGTTGCAATAAAATATCCAACAATACACATAAAAACATAAAAAAGCTAAGACAAATAATTATATTATCACTGAGATAATCCTGTTATAAAATGACAGATTTAGCTAGTCAGGTAATTAAGATATTTCATCTATGATATATGTATTCATCACATAATATAGGTGCTGGAGTATTTCTTCTTATAGTTTTCAATGTGTACTGTTTTATCTGGGATGTGTTAAATGAAATGATATCATAATATAAGTGAACATGACACAAACGTTCTTATAAGAGAGGACAAACAAACAGAACACCTGAGGATCAGAGGGTTGATATGGCTCATATGCCTCTTCAGGCTAACTGGAACCTGACACCTGGCTGTTACCATGGCACTGCTGAGAAAAAAAGAAGCAAGGGTTGATGGGAGTTTTGAAGCGTTAGAGGAACACACATGCAGTTTGATGCGAGAATCTTCCCAGCTCTGATGCTTTACCTGCTCTCTAAGAAAAGGCCTCAGGGTAGGAAACAAGACGTTGGGGCACTTTCCTTAACTCCCTCTCCGTCTGCGTGCTGCTGAGGAGTCGGCAGGTAAAAGTATCACGCTGTAAAATATTGATGCTGCGACAGGTGTGATCCTAAACGGCCGGCAGGTCTTTGCCCTTCTGATCGATGCATCACACAGCGAGGGGCTGCCAGCACCCCCGCCGCAGGCCGAACCACGGACCTCAGCACTGGTGAGTCTCTGGCTGGACACCTTCACTTTCATTCCAGGGCCTATTTCTCTCTCAATGTCTTCATGCTCCTGGAAAAATGCTGGAAAAAAGCATCCTTGTAGTTATTTTAACAGCTCCACGCTTGCTTTTAAGGGTCTGCCGATATAATGTGTAATGTTCCAATATAAAACTTGACACATTTAAGACTGCAGAAGTGTGAAGGAATGGAGAGATAAAGGTGGCTGGTTAAGGAGTGCTGCTCTATCTGCAGGATGGAAACTAGAGAGCATGTTCTTACGTCTCTAGTTACAATGATATCTCCTCCTCAGCACGTGTGATCCTCTTTCTATCTCACGGCGTTGACTCGTGATGTGTTCCTAGCAAAAGTAAACCCTATGAAATGTACATTTAGAAACATTAAATTGGCAGGATGTGTGTTCTAAGGCTCAGATCTGTCTTTTTTTAAATATAAATTACACAAAAACGCCTGGATATTTATAAGAATGACATGATAAAAGACAATCAAACCTTCCCCTTCCCTCCAGATTCCCCGGGCCTCACTCCTCCTGCAGGAGGAGGAAGTGGAGGTCAGCGGGCCGAGGGAGGTCAGGGAGACCAGCCGCTGGTCCGGGAGCTGTGGTTCATCGTGGTGATGGCAGCCATCGCCCTGCTGCTGCTGGCTGTCGTCTTAGGTGTCACGCTGCATAAGGTGAGGGACAATTACTTTGTGTTATACGGTATCTATCAGTTCCACAGTATCTATAGTCCTTCCATGATCCCGTACCAGGCCCTGGACAAGCCCCCTTCACCCGAGAGAGACCCCCGCTGGCGGCCCCGCCCATGCAGAAGAGGAGCCGCATGGCTGTTTATCCCGCCAGCAGCTCTGTTCTGGTGAGTGCATATTCATTTAGTGGAGCAGCTAAATGGAATGCAGCCATTTTCACATTTACAACGTGATTTCCCTGTTTTTAGAGTGAAAAACACCAATTCTATAAAGAATTCTCTTTTGACATTTATTTAGTTTCAATTTAAATATTTAAGATTTTTCTGACCATGGACCCTGAAATGAAAGAAAAGTTAACTTTATTAGTAATTTACGTCTCATTTCTGAGTGCAAAGGGAGATTTATTTTTGAAAGTAAAATAATTTCATTTTCTAGAAAAATTATCAAGCAAAATTTAATTTGCACAAATAAAAATGTCTAGGTAACGTTACGTATCTCCCTGCAAGCAGCGCCCCTAGTGCAAACATAAATAATTGACTTACAGACTGAATTATTGCACTTTGTACTTGTGAATCTCTCTAATCTCATTTCCAGTTCGACACCGTGCCGGACACAACAGGCTTCTCCAACAGTGTAACACTCAAGGGCTTCACCATGAAGATGGAGGTGAAACACAACAACACACACACACACACGTAGCTGCACACATGCATGCTATAAACATCTACCTCTCTCTCCGTCGTCACCAGGAAGTGCTGGAGGCTAAATGTGAGCCGGCTGACGAGGCTCCTCCACAGGGGGAGCTGGGGGTCCTCAGCGTGAACGCCCTGAGGCGCAGCGTCAGCCAGGTGATGGACGGGAAATCCGTCGCAGGAGACGCCGGTGACGAAGCGTGGGACCCAAACATTTCAGGCCATGACAGCGGGATGGTGAGATCCTCATCACACACGCTTCACACAGACGGAGGAAAACCTTCATAGAGACTCCCGTTTAACAAGCCGTCTCCTTCTGCCTTACAGTTTATGGAGGACGAGGAATTCGTCGACACCGTCAAAGGATTCAGCACGGTGAGGAAGGAGCACACCATGTTCACCGACACCAACCTGTGACCCGAGGACGACCTTTGAGCCTGACCTTTGAACCCCGACAGCATGCTGGCCCTCCACGTTTTACCATTTTGACAATCCACCTCCTTTCATCCGGAGCTTAGAGCAGTCAGAGTTCTTAAAGAGGTCAGACAACCGACGGGAAGTTACTTCTCTCGGATCTGACTCAGGACCAGATCAGCGGAGTTACTATGGCAACTGGGAGGAGAATGGATGTGGGAAATGGTCAAGAGATGATCCTTCCTGAGTGGGAAAGAAGAAGCTGCTTTTGCTGAAAACTCTGGAAAAAGACAAAGATACTCTAAAGTGATGCAGCAGAACTGAGTTATCATTTTGTTTGTTCTTTTTTGGTGATTTTGTAAGAGGCATACTTCAACCAGCTCTCCATGACTGGAAACTTCTGTCATCTTGACATTTCTTTGGAAACTTGGTAACGGAATAACAAAACTTGTGAGCCTGCAATTAAATAACAATGAGTAGTTATCAAGAGGCACTTTGATATCAATACACCATATTTAAAGGTGCAATATGCAGGATTATTAGAGCATTAGTGACAGACAAGGTTAACTAACTGGGTTTCTTTTAATGATTTAATGAAACTGATAAATGAATACATTTCACAAATCCCACACGCACACAGGCTTTCACATATTAATTTATTGGAAATGAGTTGCAATGCATTGTGGGCACAAAAACACTTGTACCATTACAGTCAATAATATGGTTACAAAACGGAACATTTACATAATAAATTAATATACTGCGGTACCACATAAAACAGTAAACATAAAAACCCAAACTGGGGAATTATATTGCATTAAAAACAAAAAAAGGAAGTTGGTTTAATGTACAAAAGATTCCAGGCATTTAAAAAGGCAGCCTCTTATCCTGTTGCTTGTTTGTGATATATATAAATATAAATCTCTAAATTGTAGTTGGACTGATATGTCTGATAACTAGAGACCAGCCGAGGGGGTTCTGGCCTGAGACCGGATCCAGATCCTCCTCGCTGGCTGCCATTTCATTAGAAAACTAAAGATTTCAGCTTCTGTAAGATGAGGATCAATCGAGGGATGTTTGCTCTAAAAGCCGTTTCGCTTTGCCCTTTTTTTTTTTTTTTAGATCTTCTAATGAGTTTTTCTGCTTTCCACTGCGACATGCACTCGTCCCTTTAGTGTGATATCAAAATGTCTGTAAAAGTGCACGTAGCACATGCTAGACTGTGAACGTTTGCAAAGCTGGCAACAGTAGAAACAACAGTTACACACAAATAGTTACATATAGCACGACAAGCGTTTGTCTTCTTTTACGAAAGGAATAAAATTGCCCGCTCAAATTCAAGCAACCCCCTGTTGTGCAAACTTCCCCAAACATCCGTGAACTTTACCACACCCCTTCGTTGAAATTCTATGGCCTCTTCTTCTTCTCACATGCACGAGCAACATGCGGAAAATTGTTCAACCAGTAAAAGTCCGGTCCTTTTGCAGGACAGTTTCACCTTCTTCTCTCTAATTAGTAAGTTTGCGGCTACAACACCGAGCGGATGCTACCGTTTGGTTTCTTGCTACTCCTACTACCGCTAACCTCTAGGACTGTAAGCGCTATAATGGGTTTGAACGCATCACGACATAATCAACACCTGTACTGCTACCCTGGTTTAGTCAAGAGGCTTCCATGATTACCTCCACTGGCCTGTCCAGGTATTTGTACGAGACATTTGAGATAAATAGTGCAGCAAAGTCGAAGTCTAGCTAATAGAAACTTTGCCAGAAACACACAGAAGGACTCAGGAATGTCAGTACCTTTGAGAACATGAGTCTAAACCACTAACACTGATGATCGTACCTGAGAGCTAGACTAGACCTGATCTGACGCCGTTTATGTGTGTGTGTGTGTGTGTGTGTGTGTAGCAGCTGGCGATCTGAACGTACCAACAGACATGCAGCGTGAGATTGGTGGTACGAGGTTTTTAAAGGGGGCGCTCCAGTGATTTAGTATCACACTACCCATGCTGGAAACAAGATATGCTAAAAAAATCCCACGAGGAAGACGCTGAGATGTACAGATTTTAAGTCTCTAGTGTGAAAAACTCCAGAACCTACAATTCCCATAACGCACGCTGATTGAGTATTTTCAGCTGACCCACATCTTTCAAACTCCACGCCTCGAGTTTGTAAAAAAAACAGGGTTTCAGCTATGGATTGGTAGTCTTTAACCCCAAAGCTCCTCCAGAGCTGAGTAAAATCAGCGCGGTACCCCTTTAAGGTTGTCATTTTCATGCTCATGATGACTCAGAAGGTAAATAGATAGATGCGTGACAGCCATCCTTCGTGTTGACGTGTTTTGGCACCGCTAGCTAAAGCTTCTAAGCCTCATCTAACACTAATCTAGTGAAATGTACTCTGAAGCACATCCACCACATATTCAACGACTACATGCCCGGATCACGGACTGACTAAAGTGCTACCACAACATTTTCACAAACCCAGAAGTTAGAACAGAAGCTTAACTACACATTTATCAAACGTAATCTTAATCACGATATTTATCTTCATGATACGACCAGCTCGGCTGTTTTCTACTAATGCAAAAATGCTATGCGAGGTATTTTCAGACAATCTCCCAGGGAAGTGATGAAGTTGTTGGGGGGTGGCGGTCACTACTTGAGGGCTCAAGAGGTCAATGTACAGCATTTACAAAATAATGTTGCTATGTGGTCACAAAAGGTGGCTACTGGCGAGTCCCGAATCTCACTTAAAAACAATTCTTTGTCCAAAAATATGCTTTACATATTTGTTCATCCGGCTCAAACTTTCTCACGTCGTTTAACTTTTTTTTTCTTCCCTTTTTCAAAAAGTAAAAAGTTCCCAAAGCTGTGCAATTTCTCTTCATCATATACAAAATAGTTCATTTTAACATTCAACAGCCAAAAATTGAGCAACGAACCCAAACCGACATGCAAAGATTGGTAGATTTACGATTGTGGATTTTAAAATCCTTTCAATCCCGAGACATGATATGTGATCAATCAGCAAATGCCATTGAAGCAAAAAGGTTTCCAAGGATACCATGACCAGCCTGGCACTAGAGATCTACCAGGACTTGTTTTCCCTGTCAGGCATGAACTACACGATGCATTTCATTTACCAAACCGACAGATTGGACTGAGTTTCCCCTCACACGGACCTGCTGATGCAATTAAAACACACCACTGGCTGATAAGGAAGTGACATGTTCAGACTAATACTGATTACTGGCATCCATGGACAAGTCGTCATGCAGTCGGGATGTACAAGGTTGTAGCACTCAGGCCATTAAAAGGATAAAACATCACATGTGAAAAGAACTATAAAGACCAAGGAGTTATAACTAGAGTTAAATTCTTAGGAACGACTACAGTGGCAGAGTAAAAAAAAAAAAAATGCCACAAGGAAAGAAAGTCTGTGTTGAAAAATGTGGAGGAAGAAGATTTTGAATCTGTTATCTGGGTACTTCCAGGTTACCAGAACCCTCTGGTGATGATCCGATGAATGGTTCTGGGAAACAGGAGGCTCGCCTTTGGCTTTACGTTGGACAAAGCACTGTGGAGACAAGAGCACATCAGGTCAGGGTCGATGCTGTGGCAGATGAAAGAGAGCTGGAAATGATGGAAGATCCACTACCACAGGGGGGGGGGAGATGTGGGGTGAGAAGCAGACACAAGAACAGCTGCTACTACAAGCTTGCTGTGAAAGGGGGGATTGTGTGTATGAGTGTGTCGGTGTGTTTCGGGGAAGGTGTAGTGCAGCTGCAAAGCACCGCACGGCACGGAAAAAAAAGGCACTACAGCGAAGAGCGAGGGAGGGGAGGCTGCTGCTTTGAGGGGCGAGATAGTGACACTACGAAGACGAAGAAAGAGTGAGAGAGAGAGAGAAGGTTGAAGGTGAAGATTCTGTGTTAATGTGTCAGTGCCTCACAAACCTCAAGTTTCCACTGCTCTCATACCAGAGCTACCCAGAGGACATTGCAGCACAGACGAAAGACAAGGAAGGTACAGGTCAACAGTGAAGGGAGGCAAGAAAAACCAATCCACCCTCCCCCTCCCCTCCCACTTCAATTCATTTGTTGTTGAGTGCTACGCTCAGCTTCCCTGAAAACAGAGAAGTACACTCAGTACTTCCTGAGCGGCGGGACACCTGAAGGTCAGGTGTAACCGACACAAACAGGAGGCGTCACAAGGCGTATCATGGGGGTACAACAACAACAAAAAAAAAAAATCCAGTCTGCTTCCCACAAGACTCGCTAGCTGGAGCACTCGGGCGTACCCAAAAACAAAAGTCCAATGAACCAATGTGGCTGGAAGTCACTGATGCATGCTTACCTTTGAGAATGTAGTCTGTTAGCAGGGCAGGTACCTTCTCACTGTCATCCCTCATGGCGTGGAGGACTAGCAACGACAGAGCAGCACATTGTCAAACCACAAGCATGCATTGACACACAGTGTTGGTTTCATTTTATCACTATGATAAAAGTCTCACTCTTTGTTAGGATCTGGAGGTCTTCTACCACCGGGGAGCCAGCTTTCTTCTCGTAAGGGATTACCGTGGTCAGGTACTGAAAAAAAGATGGAGATGTAAGACAATGAAAGAATACTGTTCGACATGCAGGTGGATAATTGACCCTTCGTTAAGTCCCGCCACTAAAACGTAGACTAATGTTCTCCAGCTGTGCTCCATAAACTCATGCAGTCGTTTCAGGATTTGGATTTTTGTGTAATAGTGATACAGTTGGAAGGAGATGAACGTTTCCAAAATGTTACGTTTATATATAAGCATTAGCATGTCTATGCTACGCTAGCTTCTGGAGGTAACAGTGTTGTTTCTTGATTTCATTGTCTTCGGTCTCAATCACCACTTTTACATGGTGACCTTTAGGCTGCAGCTTCTATGTTTGGTCTTTTTAACCTGTTTTTGCAGCTGAATCAGTTTGACTTCCCGGATTTATCCTCTGAAATCACAATTTTTTGATTTTCCAAAAGATATTAATTCAGTGAGTGCTGTTAGCCTGACAGAGTAGTAGCGTGACTCAACGAAAAGTGAATTACAATAAAAAATCTATTATTACAAACATATATTTTGTGGGGCAGTGTTCAACTTAAATCTTAAAAACAATAATTATGACGCAACATTGTCCTCTTGGCTTGAAACAAAAGGAACAACAAGACGACAACATGGTCAAAGCTGCAAAATATAAGTGGTAAAATAAAATTTTAAAAATGCAGAAATCAACCACAAAGAGAAAATGCCAGCAAGAAGTTGTAGAGAAGGAAAATGGTAAAAAAAGAAGAAAAAAAAATCTCAAACATGGAGGACAGACAAAATCTGCAAAGAAAAAAAAAACATGTGAGTGGAAGGAAGGAAGGAAGGAAGGAGCAGGGGCACCTGTTTGTCCCCTCCTGTGTTGCCAAAAGTTTGACGGAGGCCATTTTGAATGACATTGGAGAGTCCCTCCAGAGTGAGGAGCTACAAGGAGCGAGAGGAAGGAGGGGGGAAGAAAAGAGAGTAAAGAGATTTCTATATTTAGGGAAAGGAGGAAAAAGGTTCAGCAGAAACGGTTGGTGCGAGTGTGAAAGCAGCTCTCCCACACAAACTGTACGGTGCTTTTATTTTGAGGAAGTGTGTCTACTTCACTGATCTGTTATTATAATCAAGCATTCAGGGCATATGTTTTCCATCTTCTCAGAACGCCTCCCATGCACCACATGACTCACCGTGCCCGGGATGTGGGTGCTGGCCGTCCTCTGGCCGTTGGGCCCGGCTGTAGTCGTACTTCTGATTTTCTTCTTCTTCCGCAGCAGCTCGCGGTGCTCCTTCTGTCTGTTCTGCACGTCGATCAACAGCGAGATGAAGCTGTTCTTCACCTGGTTTTTTTTTTTTTGGAAAAAATATCCTTTATTTATGTTGGTTTTTTTTTTAGCATTTTTTCTTTCATTCTACAATGCTCAAAGAGAAGTCTATTTTTATCCAGTGCTGAAAATACGCAGCGACAGCCGCTGAAGCAAATCGCGCTGTAAAAAACGAAGCTGCTGGCGACTCACAGACCTCACAGCAGCCTACAGAACGCTGGGAGCAGTGCTGTCTGTTCCCCACACACAGCAGATGTTCAAATGCCTGCTTTCTTCAAATAAAACCCAACATTTAAAAGTCAAATATTACTGTGGAATCGTCAGATTTTGACTTTAAAGTTGAGATGTTCAGCATTTTCTTCCTACTTGATTATATTTATTTCCTTCTCTAATACCTTTTGTATGTTGCTGTGAAAAATATCCTTCAAACAACTGTTGATTTGATTCTTGTAGATTTTCCAAGATTACATTTGAACATCATGATGTTATAATTTACCTTCACCCTACTCATTTTTACTGAATGATGCTCGAACACATCAACTTAATGGAACAGGCGGTGCTAGCCGTTAGCTCGTTATTTAGCTCCACAGGACTGTGCTGCCCACCGGCTGCTAACAGCTAGTGATAACAAGCTCTCCTGCAGATTTCAACATGGATTTATTGTCTAAAAGTCGGAACAGTACGGACCCAGTTCATGCTGTTGCCTAGTTGTGGTGCTACTGTTCACGAGGATAAACATCAACGTACCTCCTTCTCATAGTCCAGTTCATCTCGCAGGGCCAGCGCCTGGATCAGCTCTTCACTGTAGCGGCGGATGGCCGTCTCCACCTCCTCCAGCGTCTCGGTGAGCTCAGACACAGACAGCTGACGCAGCCCTGAGGGTGGTGTGCAGATAGATCAGGAACAAGGCGCATGTGTACGGGTTTATGTAAAAGATGACAGTTAATTAACTTTAACAGATGTTACAGTGTTGAATATCGGTCACATGGTCAACAAACATGCTTTTCATCATGGAGACAGAGAGATGTATTACCCATTCATGGCTACATGTTAATGTCCAGAACCAATCTTGTGGTAGAAAGTAGACAAAAGCTTCCTTTCAATTTTATAAATGTGCAACATTTATGCAGATATATAATGAATTTTAGATCAACATTAGTTATTTTTCTTGTACAGGGGAAATCACATATGGCCTCCCTTGGCACATTTTAATCACTCTGAGTTAGAGTCATCATCTCCGTGTAAATATTATGAATACACTTAATAACACTCTCATTATAGTTAATATATGCAGATATTGGAAACTAAATCTACAGCCTTGAGGCAAACTGGGTGCAACTGCTCGGTCTTCACCAGAGTGGCACTACAAATGGTGCTCAAGCCATATATATATGCTGCTGATTGTATAACATGTAGGCACAGTTTAATTGCTGTCAGTTTGCATTTGTCACATATTACGTAAGAGTGTGAGTGTGTAGCTGTTTCTTCATGTACCAGACAGCGTAACCCACAACACTTTAGATAACTGTCAGCAGAGAGCGGAAGAAGAGCACTGCTTTCTCCAAAAGGATGTGAGCTCAAGCGATATCAAAAGCTTTATTCTCGTCTTGTAAATGAACACAACTGCGCTGGAACTCACGGTCCTCGTAGCTGGTGTTGGAGCCCGAGCGTTTCAGGCCGTTGAGGTCCTGAGAGAGCATAGACAGGTCGGACTGTGAGGGACTCTCATCGTCGTCTGGGTCGGGAGACTCCTGCATCATCTCCTCGATCTCCTCGATCACCTAAACGACGCCCCCAAAAATAAAAACGTTCACGTATGTTTGTGATTTTGTTGTTTATAGGTTTATAGAAAGGTGTATGTGACAGTGTTAGTTTTATGGATTCATCTAAAGCAAGTTAAGTGAGAAGAAAAGAAAAGAAAAAAATATTTTTTTAACATTAACAATTTGCAAAATGCAAAAACTCCACAAAGTAAAAAGCTACCTGTTCGGCTGTGTAGAGCGGCTCGTCGTTGATGCAGGAGACGATGATGGAGTGCATATCCATCTGTTCCCTGAGCTCCTCGTCGTCGGACAGATCCAGAGACTGGTTGTCCAACTTCTGTCCATCGGGGAAGGAGGGGAGAGATTTGAGGAGTAGAGACAGAAGGGGAGAGAGACAACTTGGATGAGAGACAACCAACAGGTGGTTAAGCAGATTGAAGGCAGAGCAGCAGCCTGCGCTCATTTGGGTCTTGGCTCTTCTCCTGCGAGTTCAAAGGCAGTGCGGGATTATGGGAATTGTAGTTTGAGCGTTCCACTGCACGATGTGTGTCTCATGGTACCTCATGCTCTGTGATGTTGAGGGTGGGCAGGTGTAGGGAGCGAGTGTGCGATGTCTTCCAGTCCACAGCCATCACGTTGCCATAATTATCCGTCAGAGCGTTCCACACCCTGGGGGGAAAGCAAAGAGGGGGTCATGCTCAGGGTCGGAGGATTTTATAATAGCATGAGGAACAGAATTAAGTTCAAAGTCAAACCCTGTACGCTCTTTTTTTTTCACTGTGACACCACATAAGTCTGCGATGTTATGTCCTACTCTCCGACCCCCTCACCACTTCACTGTGTTCCTGAAACCACTGATGGATGTAGCAACGTCTTAATCACACATCATTTCTTCCCCCCCAGTAAACAAGAACAACATGAGAAACATTGACGCATATGTTGCTCCAACCTTAAAACAATGATTATGGTAGCCCATATGGAATTCATTTATGTAAGAACTGCCTTAAGTTTGCTGTTAATACGGGTCGATTGCGAAACAGTGTCATCATTTCACCAGCAGACTGTTGAATGCTGGCAGAGAAGCGATCACAGTCGAGCAGATGGCGACGCGGAGTCTGTTAAACAAACATGTTTACTTTGAAATCCAGATTTATTTTAAACTTGCTGGTTCCCCAAATTTGAAGAATTGTTGCAAAAGTATGTGAACGTATGCATGCATATTATTTTTAAAAAATCGGAATATTTTTGTTGGACAAAAAAAGTCTAGACATTATAACCAACGTGTGCTTAGTTAAATAGCAGCTTACGGTTCAGGGTCATTTAATGGAGCATGATTCATTTGACATTATTCCGGATTAGTGGGTGAGTTCATTAAAAGGTTGGGTGCAGTTTTATGAATACTAAATTTGTGGGTCACCTTTGGAAACATAACTAACATCTGTAGAAACTGTTTTCAATCATGGCGAGAGAAAAAAAACAGCCCGTAGAACATTAAATTCAAGTGTGTTTTTATTCCTGGCCCTGCTGCTGCGAGCAGAGCGAGGATGGATGCTGTGAACCCATGTGTCAGAGTGACTCTGCATCGTCATAACCCTCACACACACACACACACACACACACACACACACACACACACACACACACACACACACACACACACACACACACACACACACACACACACACACACACACACACACACACACACACACACACACACACAGTATTTACATAACTCGCATGTTTCCCCCTGAAGTGCTCGTGCACAGCTTGGGGAGCTGGGAGTTGAGGGGTTGTTCTAAATAGGGCAAAGGCTGGTAGGAAGTGTTTTTTTGTGCTTTAAGCAATGACACTGTCGGACACGTGAGTGCATGCCCAAATACATGATTAACTCCAGTTTCACCGAGATCATGTGCATTTAAAACAAAAAAAAAACGAGGCCAGTCTAGATTTCATTGCACTGATTTTGCTGCCAATTTGTCTGCATTGCTTGCTTGAATATGTTGTGCGTGGACGTCGTTTTATCTTGCATGAAATAATCCACGTGTATGACTTTGCTTTAACATCCCAAACATGATTAGCTTCCTCCATTCTCACTCAAACCCACACACACATGCATTCATTTCCTCCCTGTCATCCCCGCTGTTCGTCTCAGCCGTGTTCTTTCTGGAGAACTTGTTAAGCGCCTAGGCACGTCCTGCAAAAGTGCAGTCATCCAGAAAAGACTCTGACTGAGCTTGGCTCTGCTCTTTGGGCTTCACCGGGCTGCTGTCCAATTATTCTATTCCCTCCTTCCTCCGTTTCCTTACCTACAGCAACCATAGATGCTTCTTTCCATGTCTGACCGGCCTTCCTACATTCTCCTGAACAATTAAAGCACCATTAAATGTCTGTGAAGTGATCTAATATGTTCGTTAACTAGCCGATATTCATAAAATAACTAGTTTAATATTGTAGAGCTAAACATTTTTTTGCTGTACTTTTATGCCTTTTAGCACACAGATTTATTTTCAAGATGACTTATTTTCTGGATTACGGTCCTAGAATGTTTTAATCCTGTTTAAATCGTAAAAAGCCGTTTTGAAAAGCATTCTAGAAATAAACTATGTATAATGGTTTGGTCTATGAATAGTGATGCAAATATTGTTTTGTTAGACCAACAATCCAAAGATATCCAGTTTACAAAGACAAAGGCAATGTGACAAAAACACATATAATAGAGAAAAGCAGCAAATCTGAAATATGGAAATGATTGGCAGTTGTGCTGGATAAATGACTGAAATGATGGATCAATTATAATAATATACATTTTATTAGATTTAAATGTAGATGTTGTAGTGGATACTAAAAATACAACCGTTCATGGCAGCTCTAAACCACTGCTTCTGAAAGCGTATGACATTTTCCCAAAACGTATATATAATATTCAAGTTAGAGTGCAGTCAGGTAAATAAAAGCAACATTTGGCGTGTGCATATGTGACCAACTTCCCCTTTGCTAGAGAAGGAGACTCTGACACACATTCTGTGATTAGATCAGTTGCAGTATGACAATGTTGTAATGTTGTAATATGCAGAAGGCAGGAGGAGGACGGTGTTTGTGGCTCACACAGCTCTGGTGCAGCCTGCTTCTGGAAGTAATAACCAGTGGTCATGTGGATGGTGTGGCTGTGACATTTGATGAGTTATTACTGCTGAGGACCTCCGACTGAGATAACGAGGGCTGTTAAAAAATGTGGAACTAACAGTTGGGGATGGTGTAACCTGGAAGTAACGAGTCCACGTAGGAAACATGACAGATTGGGTCTGTTTGCAGTGAGAGGGAACAGCAGGACTCCTAAAAGTCAAAATGGTTTTGCATCATTTATGACAGTTTATGGATCAGTGGTTTTTATAGCAAACATTAACCAATATATCACGAAATGAAGAAGTGGTTACGTGGCAGGGCGCGCGCACACGAACGAAAACATGAGCAAACTCTCAATTCATCACTTCAAGGACCAAAGAGTCGAACTGTGCTAACTAGTTTTTCTCATTTGTGACACAGCAACGCTTATTCAGCTCTAAATAACAACTTACGTTCAAATATCCAAGTTGGTCTCATGATGAAACAAGTGCAGAATTGTTTGTTATAATAATATAAAAAGTATAATGTCCTTAAACTTTGGACGACACTGATTGCAGCTAAAGCTACGCGTCCCCCTCGGTTAGCGTCAACGGTCGGCTAGCCCGGTGATGCTAACGCGGCTAGCTGACGCTAGCGGAGAGATTAAAAGTTAGCGTAAATTATAAAAAAAAAAAAACGTAAAAGGAAACCACACTCACTCGTCGTTTTTCAAGTAGGTGTCTTCCGTGATGGGCGTGATGGGCGCTATGTTCTCCGTCGTGGTGTTGTAGTTTCGGAAACACACAGTCAGCTTCTCGTCGAAGTCCTGGACGAGGTCCTCCATCGATTTGAAGCTGCAGATCTCCCCGGAGAAACTGTTGTCCAGGTCTGAGAAATCGTCTAGGCCCGACGACGGATCGCCCACGTTTGAGTTCAGCTGGTCGAGCTGGTCGGCCGACGCCGAGGACGGCTTGAACTCGTTGAAATCCTGCCAGTCCTCGTCGAAGTGGGCTAGCGGCGCAGCCATGACTGCCGTGGGAGGTCGGTTGACAGCCAGTTGGACCCCCTCAATGGTGCTCTGCGCTCGGCTTCGAGACACTGGGGTAGACAGCGAGGAGGAAAGGGCGAGGGAGAGAGAGAGAGAGGGGACGTGGGCGGGGCAACGTGACGTCAGTTAGAGCGCCCTCCCCTTCAGAAGGAGCAAAACAAACCCACGTCAGCTGGATTTCTATGGCTGCGGTTTGATGTGCTGTTTATATTACCCATCAGCTAGAAGAGACTGCACTCTAAATATATATTTATAAATCTTTTTTTTTTAGCCTTAGCCTACATCTTGCAGGAAAACGTTCCTCATTCAGGAAATCCTTAATTAAATCATGCTTTGCTCCACTTAGATGGAATAAACTTTAAACTCAATTTTGTAATTTTGTGTGACCTTCCACCTCTGCTCCACTTTATTCCAGAGGGAAATATGATACGTAATCAACTACATTTATTTCACACATTTGGTTACAAGTCACTTGGTAGATTCACAATCAAATAAAATATGCTATAGAAATAGATTTGGCTACCAGGCAGTATATAAAATAACTACAATTAGCTCCACCTCTACCATTCACATATTTAAAGTGATACACACATTAATTTCTCAATGAATATAATCCAATAACATGACATAAATTGTTCTGAACTATTTTCAATTATGTGTACTTGACTCATGTTTTAATTGTTAACTGAGCGTTTCTACAGTGCAATGTTGTGATTTTAGGCCCATACCTGCAACAGTGAGTTCTGCGTGGTGATCGTGAAGATTTACTCGGCCTTTATCCCATATTGTTGCGTTGAAGTTTTATTTATTGCGAGTTGATGCCTTTTTTCATTCTTTAACTATATGATTCTTCTCTCCTTTTCTTTCATTTTTTTTTTTTTTTGCAGTGAGTTTAATATTTGGCTCAATGTGTTGTTGTTGTTTCTACTTACACCACCAGGGGGCGCAATGAGTCTGGAGACCACATATTAACTCAATAAAAACATGAAATAAATACACACAAAATGTTTAATATAACCACTACATAGTGAAATAATCCTTTACATTAAAATAATGTTTTCTTCTTCCCTTTTTCACAATGAGTTCATTGCAGGTGACGTCTTTTTATTTCACTCATTTTAATTGCAAAAGGTCTCTTTTCCAAGTTCGGCATTTCCCCCAATGGCCCTTTTGTCACTTTTAATCACAAAGGCATTATCTGTCAAGACACACAGGGCAGTCAATGCTGTCTGTAAAGTAACATTTAAGTTCTTTTTTCACAATTCCATAGCTTCATAATATATTTGGTCTGTATCAATTCTCAGGATTTGTCACTTTTAAAATCAAACCCTCCAAAGATATCCTTGTATTTTGCCAGCAGCAGTGCCGTGGACACCCGCTTCCTAATGTGAATGCTAAGTTTTGTTCAGAAATGTAGGGCCAACAACAGCTTACTCAAAATATCGTCACTTTATTTGGCAATTGTTCCAATTATTAATAAATGGCATCGAAGATAGCCTCTTAGCAGATGGTCTGCCTACTGAAATTGCTTTGAAGACATCTGGGAATAAACACCTGAATACAAGGTAGAATTTTGACAGAAATTCAACCCAGTATTTCCCATCAGAGAGCTCTTGTCACATGCTTTGCCAAAAACAGTGACTCAGGGCCACCTGTCTGTGTTAAGTGGTGAAGAGATGGGTTCTCTGGATATCTGAGACTTTGTTCTAGGGGCCTTCACAATTTCTCGCCCCATCAAACTTCCAAGGGCCTTCTTTTCAAAACCCTGAATGCTTTATTGAAAATATGCATACATGACACTTTTCCTACACAACAATACAAAACAGTACAATCACTTTTGTAAATAACACATTGAACGCAAAGCCACACATCACCCCCTCCCGCCATATCCCAAGGAACTTAGAGATGCTACAGTAAGCCCTTAGTATTCCCCACCCGGCCCCTTCCCATCACCTCAGAGAGAAATAAGACATAGTTTAACCAGAAACAACTGCCTCAGTAAAACTTAGGCAAAAGAAGAGTAGACACCAGGTTGCATACAGACAAAGCATTTGTCACCAGCAAGAGAGCGTTGGGCTTTTTTTTTTTTACTGAAACTCATTAGGGTTTAGTGTGTGTGCGATTTGCCTCCAGTCTTCTGAAATAATGTTGTGGAAGAGGAGTCCGTTCTGCAGTCCCGGAGTTGAGATACAGGTTTCCAAAGCGTGAATATCAGACCGTGACACATGTTAATGAAAAGAAAAAAACACCAGTGTGCCTCAAGAGATTTGGCTTTGATGAGGTTGGATTGATCAACGGTGGAACACCCAGAGAGATTCCGGTGGTTTACACAGACATGCGATAAAAGTAGATTTTCACACGAGGGAAACTCTTAAAGGCGAGGGGTGGATAAAGGTCAAACCTGATTTGATTGTAGGTAACACACTTCCAGAAAAAAAACCCTTCCCACACCGATTGGCATGGGTGTTACTGTGCATATTCATTTGTAATAGTAGTGGTGGGTAAAATACAACGGAATACAAAGAAAACAAAACAGAACATATATAAAAGAAAGCGAACGGAGGAAGGGGGGTGGGGAGGGTTATAAAGACTACAAAAGAAATGAGGACTCCAAATGTCTGGTTATATTTTAATATGATCATACAGGGATAGAGGTCAACCAAAAAATGATATAATGTGAACAAAAAATTTAAGTAACAAAAAAGTTCAATAAAAACAGACAGAAAAGCACTGATTTTAAACATGTTTTTACTGTATATCAGTCTGTAGCAAATAGTCATTACATACCCTGAAAAAAGGGAGGAAGAAAGCTTTGAATGGCGCACTGACCACTGAATAACTTGGCTTGAGAGTAAAGGGGGGGGCGTTAATGCTGAATTCTCCGTAAGCTCCAAGAGTGGTTCTCTCGAGATCAGGTTGCTATGCCTTATATGGGCGATGTTCTGTTTTTATAATATCTACAAGATGATCGGTCACTGTTTTTGGGTGCATAGAGACAAAGTGAGGGTTCAATTCCTTTTAGCAATCTCCCGTTAGGTGTTTGAGTGTTGAATGCGGTTTTTTTTTTAGCCATCAGAACAGCAAATGTGGTGACCATAAGACTATGAGCAGCTTATGGCTCGATGACATTGCGGTACATGCGAGTGAGCAAAAAGACCACTCAAAGTGCAGTGGGAGGAGGGGGGGAGGTGTCATACATACTGAAGGTTTGTGTGCAACTGTATGATCAGGAAGGCAGTTTGTGTGTGTAAGTGTGTGTGTGTGTTTGTTTTAGGATTGCAACAACACTCCCCAACGTGGAGAGTGGTTCCGGTTATTGGTGCCTCTTGTCTCTAGAGCCGTGCTAACTACTCCTTCAATAATTACAATCATTAACTTCTCATATGAAATGACCCTTTGCTAATAACACAACAGTTTACAGTTTTTTTTTCCGTTTTTTTTTTTTAAACATGCCCCACTCAAACTGCTCTCTCATATTTTTTTAATTTCCTCCCCCCCCCCACAGAGACTATTCATTGCCAATAACTCAGTGCTGTTTGAATGCCACGTGGTAAAGGAGAAAAAAAAAAAATTCTAATGTAAAAATTAAAGCCCCAGATTAAAGAAACGGTTTTCTTTTACAAAATGGCTCTCAAGTATTCTTTGTTCCACAGATAGAGGTCCCTACGGGGCTTTGGATAACTTAGAATGGGTTTAAAATCCTCTTTACAATTGTACTATGGGATTAAGGAGCACATGGGGAGGAGGGGGATGGGGGGGTAAATATTCTGCTGGTGTGAATTGAACACACATACAAAAAACACACGCGCCAATTAAACCTGCACCCACAAATGTCAACTCTCACAATAATGTGTGCATGCATAATCGCTCTCACTCACTCTCTGACACACACACACACGAAGAGGAGGGACAGAAGCCACCGGTGCGCAATCCAGGTTGCACTTTGAACTCTTTCACATCTGAAAGCGTGTCTTTTGAGAAAAGGGTCATAGTGTGTGTCCGGACAGTGGATACCCCACCTCACCACCAATGTCTGACCCCCTCACCGTTGATATGTGACCTGTGAGTCCCTCAGTCCATCTCCTCTTAGGCAGATGTAATGGAGTTGTGCAGTAGCTAGCTCGACAGAGGAGGGGGTTTGGAGTGGGGGGTGGGGGGGTTGTCAGCTGAATACACTACAGCAACGGTCCTTGTTAGAAGTTAAATTAAGGAATAAAAAGTTTGTTTTTTCCTAATGTCGAGAAACACAAAGTGGATTCTTCACGCTAAAGCTTTCCACGGGCACTACTTGAGCTAAGATTCACCTCTTAAATGAGAATTACGCTATGACTATCATAAAAAAATTCCAACATTTAGCATAGCCTTTTTTTTTTGTGTTCTTTGTCAGCTGGTCAGTCAAGTGTTTTTGTGGGGGGATTTTCGGCCTTTGTCCAACAGATCGAATGCGAAGAATATAGCAAGAGAGTGGGGAAGAGGAAAACACATACAGAAGAGTTGCTATATTCCCCGATGCACCATCCTCCCCCGACCACACCCCACCCATGTCCATGGAGACATTATACAGGTGATGTGAGAGACAAACAGGCAGACAGATGTAGTCCAATGATAGACGGCTGGTCTGCGGTGTCTGTCTGGGGGCATCACGGGGACTAGATGTGCTCCGAGCTCAAGGTGGATGTGGGTTTCCTAGGAAACTCTGCGAGGACCTGGCATGGCTGGTGACCATGCAACAGATGGGGGAAGAAGGGTCAGTTGGAGGAGGAGAACAGCCGTTACAGCTCACCGGTGGATGGCGGTCCTATCCCGCTGGTTTTCCTCTTGGTCGGGGGAATCAGGTTTTGGATGAGGACCTGAATTTTCAGAGCGTCCGCCATCACCTCCACCATTTTTGTCTAGGCCAGTCAGGAGACAAATGTTTCTCACTTTTGTTTTTCTCTTTATGCCTTGGTGGCTTTTTGTTTGTTATTCTTGTCTTCCTTTAGGTCGGTGTTAGATTTGATTTGCAGGTTTAGATTTTGTTTTACTGTGGGACTCTTGGATTGTTGTTAAAGAGAGATGTCCTCTGCTCCATAAGTGACTATCAACTGTCCATGTTACTGCAGTTTTCTGAGGAGGAAAAAAAGAAGGAGAGAGATCAGGTAAGTATAGAGGCGGTTCAAAAACAGTGACGTTTTAACAAAAATCTCTCAGGTTTAAACATAAAAGCGGCAATGCTAATTTTTGGTGGTTAAAATGCCTATGATAACCAAGCTTACTCGCACCATGGCAACAATGGGCAGTTACCGTTGAGTCCGTCAGCTTCTTGTGTGTCGAGGAAGGGTGCCGGACCCCAGACACGCACTGTGCCGTCGTCTGAGGCGGACGCCATGAGTCCTGGGATGGCCGGGTTCCAGCTCACGCAGTTAACGGTACGTGTGTGGCCTGTCAGCTCAGCAATGGGAAGCTCGCCACGCCGGTGCCAGATGTACACTTTGTGGTCTGTAGAGACGGGACGACAGAGCAAACACAGGTTGGGGGGAATGTATTCAGTAACCGGATGGAAATATGAGAACATTTTTACAAATTGGAGCAAAAATATGAAAGAGAGAAAAAAAAACAACTTTAAATTGCTGCCAATGAAAATGTATCTCAAATCTGTTAATATGAGTCAATCCTACTGCGCAGAAACTATTACTCAGATCAGCCTCAAACGGCACTACATCACACTGAGAGAAGGCCTGATGGAGGACCCTCTGGGTTTTTTCTAAGTACTGCAGTTCATTACAAAGAGCATATAATCCCTGTCAATATTATGAGCTCCAGTGCTTTCCGACTGTACCTTCGCTGCCACTGGCAATAAAGTCTTCATTGTGTCCTCCAAAGCAGGAGTGGATGGTGTAGAAGCCCTGGGTCACACCTTGGTATTTCCTCACCAGCACCCGGTCCTGAAGGTCCCACAGGTGCACTCCCTGCAAAAAGGGTCATAAAGGATTAGTCTTTAAATGCTGAAACGTCCCGTGCTTTGGAACAAATCGACTGATATTGTAAATGGTGCAGTTGGTGGAAAAGCTCACCTGAGTTGCTACATTTAACAAAGCTAATCTTCCGTTCTTTGAAACAGTAAAAGACATAATAGGGTGGTCCTCCTGAACTCTGTAAAGGTCACGTAAACAAGACACAAGGAGTCAGGCACCGTACTGAATAATGCTTTTATACAAAACACATGTGTGAAGGGACAGTGACTGGTAGGGGCTTTAAATATCAGACTCTTTTGACTGTCATTCATGAGCAAAGTGTATTGTATTAAGTCATAATTTAACCTTAATCCAGATAAACAACAGTACGAAAATTATTAGAGCTGACATACATGTTTCTGTCCGTAAGGTCCTCGAAGTTGTAACCCCGGATACGTTGGTGGGTGTCCGAGGCCAGCACCGTTCTGCCATCGCCCAGGCACCACAGGCACTGCACTCTCACGCCCTCCCAGGAGTCCAACAGGTTTCCATCCAGGTCCTGACAACACAGACAGGAGACCCCTCATCTCTTATTCTTGATAGGAGAACGAAAACATGGTCAAAGTATGGTGACCTATTTAACAACAGGACCTGTTAGGTGGAATTTCTTTCTGCTCAGGAATCAACAATTAGACAGTTTAAAAAAAAAAAAAAAGTAAAATATAAGGAACATTCTTCCTCTTAACAACATGTCACATGTTTGTCACACAAACGCCAATGACCATAAAGTCATGCAACATGAATAGATTAATCATCTGGCCAATGTGAAAACATTTCTGTTTTTGAAATCCTCCGTATGGGTTCATCGGGTTGGATTATCAATACACAGAGATTAAATTATCTTGAAGTGACCTGCTTGAGGTTAGCACACTTGAGCAGATGTTCAACAGCTCTCATGCGCGTGTGTATATTTATACACACACACACACACACACACACACAACACACTTTGTTTTCATCTTCAGCCTTCAAAACATACAAAGCATTAGCATTGATTGAGGACAGAGTTGATCAATAATTCTTGAGAGGAAAATGGACGAAATACACATCCGAGGCATTTACTGGTTCACAACACGTCCCATTAAAACGCAACCATTCAGGGAAAATGATCCATTCACTTACACACTGATAAAACTGCCCCCTCTGGCCTCCGGTGACAAATCGCTTGCCATCGGGGTTCCATGCCACGCTGGTCAGACTGTCTTCATGGGACTGAGACATTTTGGTCCGCAGCTCCCCCGTCTGCTCATCAAGGGGATTGGCAGAGACAGTTGAACAACAAGAGCAGAGAAAAATGGGGGGGAGGGAGACAGCAAGAAGAAAACATTAAGTAAGAGTGGGGGAGGGGTGGATGAAGTGGAAGGGGAGGGGAGGGATGGGAGGAGAGGTCATTGAGTACACGCAGCCTACAGAGTATCTATGGGAGGCTTTGGGCATTTTTATTGTCTACTTGTTTACTGAATTAAACAGCTGGAGTCTCGAATATCGCCGATGTATGCTGTCTTATGTTTACATGAAATATGGGCATATTGACACACAGCTGGTTAAGAGGCACCTTAAGCGTGGGAATATGTGCAGTGGGTTGTGAAACACACATGAATGTTACCTGAACATTCCAGAGCCACAGCTCGGAGCAGTCGTCGGGTCCACAAGCAATCAGGTAGGTGTCATCGGGACTCCAGGCTAAGTAGGACACGCCGTACGCGTGACCCTCCAGGGTTCGCAGCAGCTTCAACTGGTGGCTCTCCTAAACAAAGATCATTAGGATCAAATTCATTCCGACACACTGAGGGTTGGGCCCTCGTTTGCTGTGGGCGATGGTTATACGTTTTTGCAAAAACCAAAGTCAAAGTGCACACTGCAGCTACATGACATGGAGATGAACATTCAAAAAGATGCTCCAAAGCTGTAACTGAGTCCAGTCTGACAAATTAATTCCTCTTATTTCAAGTCAAAGGTGACCTAAATGCAAACAAGCCTTTAAAGAAGTATTTGCCAAGTTAGTCAACATAAAAGCCCATAGGGGAGGACAGGACGCTTCTGTGAATGTCTCTTATATTGTAGATATAAGCTAAATAGACTGTCTATGTTATATAAAACAGACACCAGTGTTGAGTCCAAGCTAAATGAAATGTTAATGATGCAATGAAGAGTACCATATTTATTGATCAGTGATGGGCTGGAAAAATGATAACATGCGTGTTTCTGTAGATAATGTCTCATAATATAAGATATGTGTTTACTTATGCATTTTTCCCACACTCACCGGGTCCACTTGCCAAATTATGACCGTAGTGTCTTTGGAGCCAGTGGCTAATTTGGTGCCGTCATTTGAGAATTTGCAGAACCACACCTCGTTACAGTGCTCTGTCAGAATCTGTTGGGTGTAGCATGGGAACTGCTTCCTGTGAAATGGACGGATACCAAAGGTTAAAATGTTGTGTTAATTAAGAAACACTAGCTTCTTAGCGTATACTGTCTATATCACAACATGCTGCAATTACAAAATATACAATATAGGGCAAGGAGAGGAGGAAGACAATTAGAAAGGTTAAAACTAGACAAGTCAAACACAAATCAAGGCTTTTAGTGCATAAGAGGCTAGTTTTATAGAGGTCAACTGAGACATAAATATCCGATGATGCATAATTTAACAGTGAGGCCTAGAGGGGTGTGAGCAACATGCTAGTTGTACAACACCAACCTGCTGCAGACATGATCCAGGAGGAGAGAGACCGAGTCCAGACTACTGTCCAGCTTGGTGTTGTGATAGAGGCAGCGGTCCCTCTGCAGCTCCACCGCTTGCCGCAGCAGGGTCTGCAGCCGCCGAGGGGGCAGCATCACAGAAGGTGGCAGGTATGCTATGAGCAGAGATAAACATAGGTTATACATGTAGTGGGGTGTAGTGTGTGTGAGCGCTACAGGGTAAACATATAGACACGTCTCCTTACTCTGTAATTTGTCCAGCAGTCGGCAGCGTGAGGCGTTGCCCTTGCCCTCCCACTCTGCCTTGGCTTTCAGGTCCTCAGCATGGCTACACATTAGGTACCTGCATGAGGACACGAGAAAAAAATTAATACACAAAAGGAAATTATAACAATCAAATTAAGAAGTATAAGAGCACAAAATAGTAACTCGTATGGTGGGAATGATGCAGAATTTCCATGGGGCCTGTAAACAGGATTCTCAGCCGATCGTCATAGCGACGCCGTGTGAAACGGCTGTGACATCACCTTCAACACTTCTGGTATTTCGCATTTTTCTGTTTATTCCTCATGCCCCCAGTGTGTAAAGGCTGCGGCAACAAAATGATTTCTGCGCCCCATCTGCTGTACTGCACTCCCTACTTGTACTACACACAGAAGAGATTTAATGCAAAACAAACACTGAATCCAACTCTTAGACGCGGGGGAATGCAACACGCTGTAGAAGTTAAAGTGAGGAGAACAGCGCATCGAATGCAGTCATCTTTAGAAGGACGAGCCGACAGAAATGCAATGACAGAGTCAAGGACACATTTGGATGCAGCCGACTTATTGACCCGACGGATCGATCGATCATTCTGTCAATGGGGACAGTGTGTTAAGACAACAGGTTTGTCGGCAGTGTTGAGTAACCAGTGCACACTAATTGATCGGGTAATGGCTCACGGGAATGTGTTTGCTGAGCGTATGGGCACTGTGCATTGCTCAAACCATGGCTACTGTCACTATTGTACTGTATGTCAGAGGAAGGATGTATGGTTTGTTATGTATATTAGCCACGTTCCTGGAGGGATATTGATCCATGCCTTTGATTATAACATGCTATGACAAAAACTAAATCAGGGGTTTTTAGGTTAAATGACTGTCTACCAAAGAGAGGCACCCAAACCTTTATTATGTAACTTGATAAACAATAGCTGTGTGACAACATCAGACATTAAAAATGATTTACATATCAATTTCATGGTAGATTTGGCTAAACTATCCTGTTACTTGAGCTTTTCCATTCTTATGACTAACTAGAAAAGACTATGATGTTGATTTTTATTTTTATTTTCTATTTTTTATTTATTTATTTTTTATTATTATTATTTTTCTTTCTTTTCCCCCCTGTGGGTAATGGGGGCGGGACTAGATAAGCCTCGGCTTCTCCCGCTTTCCCTTTCGGCCATGTGTATTTTTACTGTGTGAGCAAGATGTGTGATGATGATTTAACGGACATGCCCGAAATAAACAAATAAAAAAAAATAAAACTGCCTTTAAAACGCCTGGCTCTATGGTTGGCTCAGTGTTGGGATCTGTAATGATTAAAGGGCTATCCAAGTTTGTAGATGTGTATTCGCTTAGACAGGGTAAACTGCCTGACGAAAGCTTTAAGACAGATAAAGGAATAAACATACCCGCTTAGTACGTGGATGCGATCTGTGTTGTACTTGAGTGGCGTCAGTTCTCCCCGGAGCACCTGCAGAGCCTCCAGGACTTTGCCATCCTCCAGATATTCTAAGTACTTCTGCTGCAGCAGCAGGAACTTCATACGCTGAGGAGAAGACAGAGAAGAGATTTTTTTTTTTATAAAAACTGAAAAAAGATTAAAAGAATGACAAACAGGCTCATACTACAGCATCAGGCTTCCCTTTGACATTGATAGGAAGTGATTTCAACCACTGATCCAACAACAGCTGGTCTGCATAACTATAGAAACACATCAAAAGCTTTGTGTTTCTATGGGTTTTTCCATTTAAAAAAACATCTTGCATATTAAAAAAAAGGAAAAAAAGAAAATCCTCCATATGAAATGTATGCATTGATATTTGCCATCAAAGCTCGAATTGGTGGTAGCATGTTCTTATTATCATAAAATATTCATAGATGTTACAAAGACGCATGGTTATGTAAATAGCCTACTTCCTTCATAGTGATGACCCCTGGCACGTGTTTATCACTCGCTGCTGGTCAGCATTAACATTTGGAGTGTCAAGAGTCTATCTCAGGTATGCAGTGGGAGCTGCAGCACTGACAACGGGTGCAAGAACAGTTAAATCCACTACACATGCATTTAAGAAAACATCCACCCACAGAGAGCAAGAACACAGGCATCCACTGACTCTCCAACTAGGACTGTGATTCAAGTAAACCTCCTACGACAACTGCAGTGAAAGACATGTTGACAGTGACAACACTAACCTGCTACAACTCCAAAACCTAAAATGGCTACCCGCATTACACATTCAGCAGCACAGTAACCTTACAGGCGAAGGCAGCCAGACAGACTTCTGACACGGAGCAGAAGGCAGAGAGTCACGTGGGATCATCTTTGAAACTCATCTCGTCTGCTCATTTGCATGCTAGTTGGGGCTAATTAGCTGGATCTAAGCACCATTTGCAATACTGTACACACAAATCTTCACAGTATTCTATTTTGTACTTTTACAATAATTTTTAATTAAAACAACAAAAATTGTAAAAATTTGTTTTAAAGATGTAATATTTTACCTTTTCAAAGATGTGCCTGAAGCCATTTTCCCACCAGCCATTGTTAGTTATAATTTATCCATCTATAGCGTGATAGCTCGATAGATATAAAATTACACATTCATCCTCTGGTTCTAATGGGGTGTTCATCCCACCGCTAGACTTTCCGAGGTGCCATCCAGAACATTTTAGCTCTCGGCGTTCCACAACAAGAACTTGCAGTCCTGCATTGTAACTGGTACCATTCTAGAACCTCCAGTCGTGCCTTCTCACTGACTGGCTGTCATTCAGTTCGGTTCAAGGGGAGCTTACCACAATGGCATTGGGAGAATGCATCAGTGCTCTCAGCTCATTGAGATCATTCTCAGCCTGGGTCAAAACAAAAGGGAGGGTGATGGAGGGGAGAGAAACAGAGAGAAATGGTTAGCTCAGCAGTTTCCATGCATGCACGGTAAAAAAAAAAAAAATCCTAACTGCATGAAAAGTAATATGGATCTATGGTCATCTTCTTTCTTGTTTGATTTGAAGCTATAACAACAGAGTTGCTGTCCATATGCTGTGATCATTATTAAAAAAAGACAACATCTTGATTTCTCTCGAACCATACTGGCCTCTTGTACTATTTTGCGGTAGAAAAACTAGATTCTGGGAACCAAAACAGTGGCTGATTTATGGAGAGTACAACCCAACCTGCCACATCCATAAATGTACTCCCCATTTGGCCCAGGGCTGTTGTTAATTTTCCACCCTGCAGTTTTAACAAAGGGTCATTATTCCAGAAGATTGACATGGCCATTTTTAATAAGATGTGTGCTTTTATAAGACTCCGCCTTAATACAGCCGAGAGTGTTGATTTAAAGACCAATTACATAGAAATGTCTTAAAAGTGTGCTAATAAAATAACCTAATATTGTTGAATAGGACATTATCGCCGTGTGCAACCTAATGCAGACCACTTTAAGTACTCCGCCTATGCCTTCCCAGGCTTCCTTCAACACTTCCTCACATAAATCATATTTGCTTTTGTCAATAAGTCATATGAGACGATCTGCAAAGGTATTTGTCTGCTGGTTTCTTGACCAATCTTCGTCTTCAAGTAGAATACAGACACCGTCACCAATTCCCTTTCTATCAAAGTGTGTGCTATTACGTAACCGTGGTAACCCAAAACCAACCTTGTCCCACTCCCCCTCCATGACATGGTTGCGGAACTTGGTAGCTGAGGGGTGTTCCAGTCTGCAGCCTGATTCCTGCATCAGCAGGTCCACTGTCTTACTGCAGAGACAGAAAGAGAAGCAGAGAAAGTTAGGCAGGAATTTAGGCACATACTGACTCAAATAGCTGGATCTGGTATAATGACAATGGGGCTGATTGATTTAATTCAAGTTTAAATACTATATACATTATAACATTTTATATTAATACCTCTAAGTTTTTACCAATTTGTTGCTGCATTAAAAAAGTACTCTTAAGTGTTAATTCACCATGTTGCTGGTGCAAAATGTATTATCTTAATAAATGCAAATTAAATTCAAATTTGTTTGTTATATTTTGATTTACAAAGATAGGAAAGCCATGTTTAAGTCAAGCTTGATTAAGCTGAAGTCTCAGCTTATTAATTACACACTGGTTTCAGATCGTTACACGCTATCGGCCGATTCCCAAACACCCAGGTATCGTTATTGGGACTGAAAAAGTTTAATTGGTGCATCACTACTTTAAAATGTATTAAAAATGATAAATTCAGCTTGAGAATCAAGTGCAACAATAATTTTTCAGAGCCAATTTTGGACTAAGAAAACAGGAGCTCATCAGTATGATGGTGAAATGTTAGCTCATTAAGGTTTTATGAAGTGATATTTCTATGCAGATTACTCAACTTTTATTGATTATCTAATCACATATGGCATTTCACCACTGTGGCTGTGCCATGTTTACAAGGATAACAAATGAGTGGGAGATATGCCATAATTATTTTAGCACTGGGGCAATAATAATATCATTGGCCGTTGATGGCAGGTAGACAATTTCCTGGCCAACGTCTGAAGGGAGCCCATCCAGAGCAGTTGTGTTACCAGAACACTGATGTGGAGAGTAGGAGCTTCACTCATAAAAAAACATGCTTCCACTGCAGTTGACATAATCATCTCAGTCTGTCAACCATGAACCATAACCATCTGTCCAAACACCACCTCCCTGCTAAACACACCGCCACAAACAACTCTGCTAAGATGCGTGTGTGCGCGTGAGAGATAATGAAAGTGGGTTGGGGATGGGGGGGTGGCTGACACCTTCAGCATGATGACATCATTCTCAGGTATCGATGAAGTGGTGCAGCAGCTTGTGTTGAGCCTCTCGTTCGGCTGGCTGCAACACCGATTTGTCATGCATTTCCCCAGCTGAGAAGTAGGGGCTCTGCTTCATACCAGGCAATGCCATGCATCCCCCCCTGACCCACCCTCTTTGTAAACACAGCAATGTTAGGCCCATCTTTTATAATGCCTTGTAATGGCAGCTACACTTTCTCAGCTCCACAGCAGAGATATGCGGATGTTTAGCTGTATCCAGTAGTGGCCACCACTGCCACTTTAAAGCAGAGGGCCAGACATACATTTCTCGAAAACCCCACTGTGCTATAATTAGATTCAAACCCCAGCGCTTCCATCTAAAACAGCTGCTGGAGAGAGCATTCTCCAGTCGCCATGAAACCAACCGATTCTATTGACTACTGTCTTTAAATAAGTATGTCGTGCGCGTCACCGTTTGTGACCGACTGTTGACACAATGCTCGGACACAGTGACAGCGACGGAAAAATAAAATACATTAAGTCAGGAAGAACACGATGGCATTTAAGAGACAGTATTATATAAATAATGGTGATTCGTTGGGTGAATTAAAAAAATATATGACAATGACAGCCTAGGACGTGCAATCGACGCACTCGGTATACGAAAATAACCAGGACGGTTTTTAATAACCAGTGCGGCCGACCTAATAATGTTCCTCCCGCACGGTATTGCATAAACAATACAGCAAGAAAATGAAGAAAACCACCGATGACCAGGGCCAAAACCAACGTTGACAACCCGCACATCAACATTTCCTCCGCATTTTTTTTTTTTTTTTTTTTGGGCAAACGCAAAAAATGTACACTGCAAACTCGACAATCCTGCTCGTGTACATAATCAATAAGCTAAATCAACCGTACACACTCGCATGACATTCATGTTATGCTTTCCCAACCATAACAAGTCAGCAGATCTCTATATAAACGTCCCTAACGCTAGATGATGTAATGCCTTATTATTCAGTGCGAAATCTATAACGTTAATTAACGCATCGTGGCGCTGCTGGCATATGAAACATACTTAAGCTCCCGATGGATTTGTTAAACTGCCAAATGTTGGATTCCGTTTTATGTTTATGTGACGGTTTAATGTCAGGACATAGCACCTCAGCGCAGGCTAGTGCTGTTAGCCATCAAGCTAACTGTTATTGTGCAAGATGGACCCCTTCTTTCTACCTACTGCCGAGCTCACAGGCTAACTACCCCATCCCCCCATGTTTGTGTCTGTCAAGCGCACTTATAGCGCTTTAACCATCTGCTATGTAGCGGTTTCACGCCAAACACCAGCAACGTCGATTATACTCCATTTGTTCAACGACAACGTTATACGATTTCGTACGTTAGGTTCTCCCTCGACTTGGAATAAACTTACTTCAGCCCTAGTCCGTGGAGATGTTGCCCTATTAATCGTATGACATCTTCCTCCGCCTGCGAAAGTCGTTTTTTCTTTTTCAGAGAGCCGACCTCCGAGCCCGAAGCCGTAGAGCCGGCCGAAGTCCCCGAACCGGGCCCGGCTGAAGACCCGTTACTGGTACCGACACTATTCCCGTTGTCTGTGCTGGAGAGGAGCCCGTTGGAGTGGGTTCCGCCGGCCGAGGATGACTCCCCGTTTTGTGCGCTGTTAAGGCAGGCGAGCTCTGAAGATTCTTGTCCCTGTCCTGCCCCGTTTGCCTGCATGCTGCTGCTGAGGTTGTTGACAACACTTCGGTTAAAGTGGATGGCAGAGGTGGCTTGAGAGAGTGGAGAGTGAGTAGCAAGTCCTACGACAACTCCGGACAGGCCTGTAACAATTGCTGAAGCCCCGGGCTCTCCTGCTCCCTCCGCCGCCGAGGCTCGGTGCTTCTTCCGCGGGGGCGGCGACGCTCCGCCGGTGTCCGAGTCGGAGGAGGAGGAAGCGGAGGCCAGAGTTTCCTCACCGAGAGCGGCCGTGGTTAGAAGCCGGCGGAGCTCCGGGTGGGAAATGGAGGTTAAGCTTCCAGATTTGAGGCCTCGTTGTCGGGCTCAGAGCGGACTGTCACTATGGGAGCACTGTCAGTTAGCCCGTTCTTGTTGTTGTTTCTCTCAAAACAGCTGCAGCTCTAATGGAGTCCTGACGCCCTGACGTAACCGGAAATTCCTACACTACCAAGCTTCCGGGTAGAATTTTAATCCATGGGTGGCGCATGAGAACCTAGTTAGCATAATAATTACCTGATAACAATAACACACGACATTCAAATTCATTTGAATGTCTCCTGAGACTAATATATCCGGAATTTAAAATTATAATGTGTTAATCACGTATTGATTTTCTACAGATAGGCACCTTGTGCATTCCTAACTTAAAAAACTCACAACTCAATAAAGCATGTAGCCGATTTTTTTTATTTATTTTTTTTATCTTCCAAGAATAGGCCTAAATAGAATGTAAGTAGAGGATTTTTTATTTTGGCTACGAGTTGATTTGACTTGACCACAAAATAAAAAATCAATAAATACCAATAACTCGTTCTGACATCACCAGTCCATATGTAAATATATAGCATGGCCCAAGCAAAACAAAACACTTTAAACATTTCCTTCAAATCTGCAAAGTTGGCTGCAAAGTCCTTCATCTGTCACATTCGTATACACCATAATCATTTAATATTATTCAATTACTGACAAAAATAGACCTTTAAGACAGCAAACAATTCAACTCGTCTTAGCAGGAAAAGCACAGGTGAAACAAATAACACTCTTGATGGCTCCATTAAGTGACCTTGTAAGTCCATTCCAGACAGTCTGTCTGCCCAGCAAGAGTCAGGTTTCAACTGTTTTGATTTTATTTGTAGTGGGGCCATGCTCTTAAAGACATTTAAGATGACAGACTGTGCCTGTGATCAATCCTCAAGCCCATTTTTCAACCAAATCTAAGGAAACCCGCTGACAAAGTCTGATCAAAATATTTTTTCCCATGTGTAGATTAATTAATTCATGAAAAAAATTAACGAATAATCAAGTAACAAGTGGCCAGAGACGACCATTGTGTATATAATTACATCACTGATCCAGCACTGTTGAGCTGCCTTTGTCTTGTGACAGTTTAATACCTTCAGCATGGTAATATAGTAGTAACATTAGCATACCAACATGCTAACATTTAGCATGTAATATTAATATATTTGTATTAAAAACAAAATGACTCCACATGCTGTATGTAATATACGTAGACATGACCCTAAAAGTTATACATTAGAATTGAGTCTTTATTTAAAAACATGTTTTAATGTCTGATAATGATGAGCAACTAAATTAATTCTCAAGACTGCAAAATATGCAAAGTAATCACAGAATCATGGTATAAACATATTTTATTAACACAATATAAATACAGTGTGATTCAGCTACATTATTTTACAAAACCTGAGCTCAAGGAT
This sequence comes from Chelidonichthys spinosus, assembly GCA_029853015.1. Classification (NCBI taxonomy): domain Eukaryota; kingdom Metazoa; phylum Chordata; class Actinopteri; order Perciformes; family Triglidae; genus Chelidonichthys; species Chelidonichthys spinosus. The sequence continues at coordinate 5,133,720 of CM056838.1, read as the reverse complement.
AAAATAAACAGAGGAAAATAATTGATATGACTGATGATTCTCATAGCAGGATCTCTGTGAGATCGTCAACTGCATTCCTGAATTATGTACAACTATACAGAATATGCTGCTGTTATTGAATTCCTTTGTGGGTGAAATGGTATATATCACAGTTCTTCTGCTCATAATAGTATTATTTTTGTTGGTCTACTTCCATATGCTTTACATTGTCATGAAAAAGATGAATGTTTGTAACCTGTGTATATGAGACAAATTAGGCCGAGTGGACCCTCCGCCCAGGCTAATGCTTTTAACGGCTTTCCATCTGGTGAGGATAATCAAAGGTCCCCAACTTGGTGTGGAAGGGCAGTGGTCACTGGACCACCATTGCTACAAGGCTTGTCTTTTCCTTTCATGAAGAAGGTTAGCAGCTCCCCTTTCCCTTTGACAAATATGGGCCCTCTTCGGATAAAGCGGAAGCCATAATCCTTCAGGATGTCATAGCAGTCCTCCACCACCTGAGGGCAGAGCAGGACAACGACATTTAAAGGAGACAAAATTAGAAATTTTAAGTTGAAACTGAGCATGAAATCCATAAAAGAAATAAATAAACAGGATGTTGTATGTGTGCTTTTGTGTTCGTGCTACCTGGATGTTCCCCATCACTCCGGTGGACTCCATTCTGCTGGCTACGTTGACTGTGTTGCCCCAAATATCATAGTGAGGTTTACGGGCTCCAATCACTCCGGCCAAGACCCCCCCCTTATTCAGACCTGAAGAGGGTTCGACATGGAAACATGAACATACACACTTGCAAATGTGCTCACAGACACGTTCGGCCACACACACACACTTACACACACTCACCGATTCGGAGCATGAAATTGTTGAAGGACTGTTTGTTGAGGTTGTCTAGGGTGACTTTCATAGCCAAAGCAAAGTCTGCCAGGTCAGCGAGGTGCTGCCAACGCTCCATCGGTGACTCTGGCTGATGAACAACAGTAAACCATTCACAGTTACTGACATCCCCACGCCCAATGGTCCAACAGAAGTAACATTTCTAAGATGAATTCGTTGAAGCGCCGCACCTTGTGGTTGCTGTATGCGTTCGTGTTGCTGTCTGGGGTAAGTCCTGACGCCGCCATGTAGGTGCTGCCTATCGTCTTGATCTTAGTGATGCAGAGGAACTCATCCTTGTCTAGTAACTGGAGGAGGAAGCGGACATGAGATAGTCAAAGGGAGACGTAGGCATTTAGAACCTGAGCGTTGTAGCCTTTAGTCATGAATATGACCGGGACTCACGCTGTCAAAGTCGGAGATGATCTCATTGAGAATCCTGAGACACTCGATGCCTCCGTTGTTGATGTTCTCTTCGGTGTAGAAGTCAGAGAAGTTGGGGATGGAAGCAAACATCACACCTATTTCATTGTACGACTGGCTGTACAGGTCCTGCAAATGACAAATGACGTGATGTTCATTTGCTCTTTATATTGCAATTTATTTTATTTTTGCTAATGGTACAATATGTATATACACACTTATGCAAATAGAGTTTAAATATTTTGTTTTCAGACACAATCCTATGTTTATTCCTATTTAAAAGCATTGGTAATCACTTTTGACCAGGTGCATTGATTACATTGTGTCACAATTACCCAGGTGAAATTAATTCATGCATAACATTTGCTATAAAAGTACATGTTTTATTTGCAAATGTCTTATTTGCAAATTATTACAACTTATTACAATTTATTACAACTCCCTGTATATATGAAGTAGCTTTTGACCAGTGATTTCCATTTCCCCTGATGAAGGTGTAAGCTGGAATGACTTTTGAAGAGCGTCATGACCTCCGACCTCCTCCTTACTGACATTTCTCACTCCTTTTTCTTCTAAATGTGGCTCATACGTACGTCATCTCTCTTCTTAGAGCCCAGGAAGTGTTTGGCCACATGCTCCGGCAGCATGTTGGTGACCAGCGCTTCGTTCCACCGTCTCATCTCAAACACCCTCTCTTTCTGCTCATGCACACCCATCTTCCAGAGGAACAGCTTCCTGGACTGACGCTCCAACTACGTCACAGAGTTATAACGTTATATGGAGAGAAAAAAAAACACAGAAATGTGATTATTGCTTTGCCCTGTTGGAGGAAGTGCTGTCTTTAAAGGCTGTATCAGACACACTGTGGGTCAAAGTGTGGAAGTATAGGAGCTAATGACTCACATGGCGGGCAAAGAGGTAGAAGCTAATCATCATGACAATGATCATCATGGTCATGAGGTACTTGGATGGTACGACGGTTGTCCTGGAAACAAGAAAGAGGCAAAGCACAACTGTATTTTATAGACAATGAAAACAAAATATAGCATAATCTTTCTCTATTGGCTTCTCTCTCTCTCGGCTTAATAATTTATTATTTTCAATAAAATGACATCCAACACATTCTTCATTGATTCGTCTCCCCCTCTTCTCACCTGTACGAGGCTAACTGTATATAGTCGTAAAGGTCATATATGTCCCGCCAGCTGTAGATATTGACGGCTCCGGTTGCTGTGACGACGAGCACCATGAGGCCCAGTTTAATCAGGTGGCTGACCTGCACCAGCATGGCGGTGGCGATGAGTGACATCACGGCCATGAAGCTGTAGTGCTTTGGATTCTCCGTACAGCCTCGGTCGCCAAGCGACTCCAACACGGGGCCGGAGGTGCCGTTGGAGACTCGGAGGGACGGTGGAACGCAGCTCAGCTGCAACATCAGAGATGGAGGCCACGAGTCATTATACAGCCCAGTATTTAGAGGTGACGTTTACATTAAATATACTATATAAACTACATGTTTGAAAATTAACTAGTAAAACATGTTTGCTTCTTATTTTTTAGTATTTTCAAGCATTTCCGTCCCACTGCGACTGTCACCTCCACATGGCAGCTAAGACAGAGAAAGGAATGTTCACTTTAGCGTTCTCTATTCCTGACAGACCTTGAAGGCAGCGTTGTGTGTGTGTGTGTGTGTGTATGTATCAGGCTGCTCCTGTGGGGCCGTGACAAATGAGCCAGCAGGCAGCGAGACAGACAGCTAATGGACCCCACTGGGAAACATGTAGTCAGACACATAAAAGGTAGTGACGGTCTGATGAGGACAAAGTGGAAACACACGAATGGAAACGCACACACACACACACACACACACACACAAATGTATCACAGGTGTCTTGCAGTTGTACCATGTCAGCAATCACAGCCATGGTGAGAACAAATATGGCCGCCATGGCCCATGTGTTTCTGGCCCATCTCGTGCGGTCGATCCAAACTGAGAATGACACCATCCTCTTGGAAAACATCTGTAACAAACAAAACATGTTTTACTTCATTACATGTCTATATATTACATCAGTGTCTTGGCACAAATCAGATGTTATACGTCAGTTTTGCCTTTGGGATGAATTTTTCAGAGAAATTGACTCTCTTTGAAAATGAAAAAAGTGTGCTGAGCCAAAAACAAACAATTGCTGATCAAAGTCGTGTTAAATAACCGCAAACATGGTGACTCATTTATTTTCCTCACCCGGGGGAAGACGGCAGCCAGGGAGCACACCGCCAGGATAAGCAACAATACCTCTCCTATTGCAAGGGTCACGTAGTTCACAGCCAACCTGGAACAAGAACGCTCGTATGCATTTCAATGTATTAAATGTATTTTATGAAGTAGTAAGGAATGTATGTGATCTCACAGTGGGTCTATGAACACCTCCATGGCTGTAATGAAGAAGAGCACAATGATGCAGCAGCAGAAGGCCGCTCCGCTCCGCCTCTCCTTCTCCGAGGAGTAGTGCTCCTCCAACTTCCCGTCCATGAAACGCAACGACACGGGGTTGATCTGGTGATCCTTCATTCTGCCAGGAACACAGAGGGGAGCTGCTTTGGAATCGTTATCCATTTGTTTTGTTATCTTTTTTCTATCTCCATTTGATTTTTCTTACATTTGTTGGGTTTCTCTCTCCAGCAGCTCCTGCTGCAGTCGTCTGTTGATGACTTGTTCCTCGACCATCTTATTCCTCTGATGGGAGAGATCGGACAGGTAGGATTATCAAAGGTACCCTTCGTCTGTGCAGTTAATGGAACGGATGATTCTGTGTGCGTTTGTATTAGACGAAGACATTTATTAGAAGTTACCTCCTGATTAGACTCGGTGGGCGTGGATTGGGGAGAGGATGCATTCCCATTGGTTGTTGTGGTGTTGATTAACTTCCTTGAATTCCTGTTGGACAACGTGCCGGGTTTCTGAGAGGAGAGAAGCAGGAGGAAGGTCTGTTAATGTGATATAAATACCTAGAATCACCTGCTCTACATCCATGTCAGTCTAAAATGACATCATCATTTATCCCATTGACATTTGTGCGAAATTGCCACAATTAGCATCCATCCTAGAGTTATGGCCAAAAATGAGGTCACAGTGACCTTTGACCTTTGTCCAATCAGTGCAGCCAAATTTGTGCCAGATTTGAATGGACAACTGACATAAAATATGCATAAAAACGCAACCCCAAAAACAGGAATTCATTTTTATTTAATGCAGATTTTGATAAATAAAATGATAACTGCCCTGAATGACAGCAGCGACTCACATTTCCACTGAGCCCCTTTGCCACCTGCTTCGGCACCTCCACCAAGTACGTTTCGATGCCTTTCTCCAGCAGGTACTCGCACCTCTCTCCGCCCTCCCCTGGCTCCAGTTCAAACTCTCCGTGCAGACTGTCCTTGGTGGTCTGGGAAATGTGCACCCTCCTGTGTAGAGCACACAAAACCTCTTGAAATGAATGCATGAGAGCATTTTATCCTTGACCCCGGTCGCAACATAAAGCATCGTTTCTCTCACCCGGGAATCCCCCCGGATTCCATCTTATTGGCTACGGTGACGTCTGTGGACCAGACGTCAAACTGCCACTTCTTCTGCCCGAGCACGCCGCCCAGCACGGTGCCTGTGTGAACGCCCACCCGCATGTCCACCTCCGTTTTAGTCTTCTCTCGCACGTACCTGGGGGGAAAGCGGAGGATCTCTGTTGTATCTTTTGAGTCATTCTGTGACCAAAAGTCCACTTCTCCTCGTCTGCATGTCGTTTATGTCTCGTTTATCCATATAAATACAGTCTTAAAGATTTAGGCACTTTATTCTTGTGTAAATGTGTATATATCCTTTTTAAAAGTGTTATTGTTATGAGTTACACACAAGATACACAGATGTGAAAATAAAATCACTACTCACGAGATGGCGTCGACCATCGCCAGGCCCATCTTTATGGAGCAGGCAGCGTGGTCGTCTCTGAAGTCAGGAAGACCACAGATGCAATAGTAACAGTCTCCGAGGATCTTAATCCTCAGTTGGTGATGATCCTGCAAGAGAAGTTATACATATTCAAGTGCAGCAATATATAGAAATAAACCGTTACAAATGTAATCAGCTACATAAAATATATAATACATTACTTGATACATTAACACTATATCAAACAGTGGATGATATAGTCTTGATTAAATCAAGGATGTTTTCTCCACTGGAAGCGCCCCTTGTATGGTCCTCATCATGTTTTCTCCACTGGAAGAGCCCCTTACATGGTCCTCATCAAGTTTTCTCCACTGGAGGAGCCCCTTAGAGGGTGCTCATCATGTTTTCTCCACTGGAAGAGCCCCTTGTATGGTCCTCATCATGTTTTCTCCACTGGAAGAGCCCCTTACATGGTCCTCATCAAGTTTTCTCCACTGGAGGAGCCCCTTAGAGGGTACTCATCATGTTTTCTCCACTGAAAGAGCCCCTTACAGGATGATCATCATGTTTTCTCCACTGGAAGAGCCCCTGGCATGGTCCTCATCATGTTTTCTCCACTGGAAGAGCCCCTTAGGGGGTCCTCATCATGTTTTCTCCACCGGAAGAGCCCCTTACATGGTCCTCATCATGTTTTCTCCACTGGAGGAGCCCCTTAGAGGGTACTCATCATGTTTTCTCCACTGAAAGAGCCCCTTACAGGATCCTCATCATGTTTTCTCCACTGGAAGAGCCCCTTACAGGATCCTAATCATGTATTCTCCACTGGAACAGACCCTTAGAGGGTCCTCATCATGTTTTCTCCATTGGAAGAGCCCCTTACATGGTCCGCATCATGTTTTCTCCAGTGGAAGAGCATTACAGAGGAAACTACATTACATTTTCTTCATGTTTTATCTACATAAGGGACATTCCAGAGGGCATCAAGGACCCCTCATACCCGAATCCACCAGTGACACGAAAGGAACACAGTGAACTAAAATGAGAACACAGGAAAACAGTCACTCACTTCTGCCAGTTTATCGAAGCGGGCGAACAGTTCGTTCAGCAGCTTGACGAGCTCCTGGGCGCTACAGGCTGAGGAGAGCTGGGTGAATCCCACTATGTCAGCAAACAGGATACTGGAACAGAAGGGAAGTAATGTAATATTTGTAACACGAGCTGTGAAAACATTCCCATAACAATGATCATCAAAACTCATCAAAAAAAAGGTGTGTGTGATGCCGACCTGACGTTTTCATGGCGGTACATGTACATGGTGTTGAACTGCTGCTGCTGGACCTGATTCTGGTCGGCCTGGTTCTTCATGCCCTGCAGCATCTCATCGGCGATGTGTTTGGGCAGGATGGACAGCAGTAGCTCCTCCTACACGGAGACATAGTTGAAGTACAGTGGGCGTTGTCATGTTCTGACAGGTAGAATAAATGTGCCCCAGGTGTATAACGTCTGCGTGTGTGTCTGTGCATAGCATGACGGACAGTGGAGGGATTCTCCAGAGGTCCTGTCAACTTGTCTAATGTGTTCCGGTTAGTTGGGCCTTCTCGTTTTCTACCGAACCCCAAATGCAAAGACATTTTGGGAATTAGATCTACTCTATTTTTGTCTCTCTATCCTGCATCTCCACCACGATTCCCAATCTTTTCCACCCCTCTTTTGAAACAACTCTAACAGATCTGCTCTCTTTTTTCCCCACAAATTGTCACAGACGGAATCATGGAAACACTGTGCAGAAAGTGCTTTACAAATATAACTTTTGTTGGTTGTCACGGAGCTCGAGCTGACCGTACTGAGTCAGGTCCCTGACGGTGGCTCTGCTGGTGAAAACAAGTCCCTCTAATCAACCTATTAGCCCTGAGCTGTGCAAAACAAGCTGTAATTAGTTAGTACAGAGTGTTCAACCTCACAGGTGCTTTTGTGCATTGTATGTGTGTATGTGTGTGTGTGTACCTGCTGGGTGCTCTGCTCCTCCAGCGTGAGTTTGACCTCTAGTGACTGACGGGCCTCCAAAAACGCTGTCCTGTACTTCCTGTCCGCCATGTAGTACGACATCACTCCCACCGTGGCGGAGCACAGATACAGCATCACATTGGCGAGGAGCTGCAGAGAGGGAGGAGCCATGCATGGCTGGTGGTCAGTTTGCTCATCCTGTCACTTTGTAAACATGTGGAACCAATGAGAGCAGAATCATCATATCGTGGAAGTCTCATATTTTGCACATTTACTTTTAAATTGTGCACTTTAGTGTCTGGATTCATCAAACAGACTAGGCCTCAGATATTTAACTGTTGAGAACAACAGGTGTGAAAGCCTTCCTTTCAAAATAAAGGTATTAAAGTGTAAATTCTCCTTGAAAATTGCTTCAGCAAAATGTTATTTTTGTCTGAATTTGACATTTTACTTTACTTTTGACAATTATTTCTAGTCATCATGGGTCACATGCTGCATTTTGTATCATCATATATGTTTTTGTCACACAAAATGCATTATGTAGAACGCATAAAGGCAACTGTTGTGCAACTACATGCATGGGGATCAATTGGGAACAATTATAGTGCAATTGATATATTATTACCAAATGTATTTAAAATGAATGTGACAAATTCAACATTTATGATGTCATAGTGATACTATTGGGGCACAAATAAAGCTTGGACACACACCTATATGTGCCACTTTGCCGTATTTACCTGTCTAATGAGCATGCCCCCCTGCAGATCATCCTGGAACCTCTGAGCCACGGTCACCCCCAGCGCCAGGGTGTGGATCGCACAGGACATGGCCGTGAGCAGGAGCAGCGGGACCAGATCCAGCGGCAGGGTCAGGAAGCTGGAGAAACTGAAGAAGGCCTGCCAACCCACAGAGTCGCATGCCTGGGGGAACCGCTCGTAGTTCAGACCCATGTAACACAGGACGTGGACGGAGATCATCAGCCACAGCACGTACGGCACCGCTCCGCGCAACACCGGCGACGCGGGGAGCTTCTGCCGCCGACACAGCGCGTAGAGCGCGACGTCCGCCGCCAGCCCCACGGCCGCGACCACCACCGTGGCCAGCTTGTCCCGCGTGTAGACCACCGCGCACATGACGATGACGAAGCCGTTGAAGAGGGCGGCGAACGTCGCCAGCACCAGCAGGTTCTCCTGTCTCTGGCGGCGGAAGTAGCCCTGGTAAATGCGCTCCAGCGACTCCGGCGCGAACGTGAGGCGCACCGCGCGCGGCAGACAGCGGCAGCAAGTCGTCTGCAGCACGGTCACCTCGCGCGCCCCGTGACCCGGATCGCTGGGAACCTGCACCGAGTACTCCACCGAGTACTCCGCGGACTGGCCCGTGTCCGTTGCGTGGACCCGGTTCAGAGACATGCTGGTTTAATGAAGGCAATCCTCTTGGTTCATGAATATTGCACATTAATCCCAAAGAGCGCAGAATGCCAAAATCCATGGAAAAGTTGGGACGCGTCCCATCTCTGTGCCACTTTTAGAGACAATAACATTGTCAAACTTTTTCTTGCAAGTACATCCCAGGGTGTCCCGATGATGGTGGCTGTATCCACTATAAATGCTTACCGTTTGAAATTATTACAATGTTTCTTCATATTATGGTGTCAATAAGTTCCTTAAAAGCACATCGGATAGCTTCTCGGTGTCAGAGATGCTGCTCCATCCCCGGGAAACACTTCATCCCTGCTGCTGCCGTCCTGTGTGCTGACCAACACAACTCTGAGCCACAGGTGGACATCCATTAGCATCCAACATATAATACATATTCTTCTTAATTGTGCTAACACCGGTACAAGAGACTCTACACTAAGGACCTTTCCAGTCTTCTGATGATATTCTATGCTTCTGTCCCCTCCCACTCCCTCCCCTTTTTTCTCTCTAAACAGCAAGTCCTCTGTTACTGTTGCTAAGATGAAACCAAAGTAACAGCCAGCTTGCAATCACGTCTTGGGAAATGTGGCGCTGCTGGTGTGAAGAAGTGAGGAAAAGGAGTCATAACAACTGACCGTTCATTTACCCTCCAGTGTTTGACAGGAATCAATACCAAATATCAATACTGTAGTGAATAAAAAGACAAACACATTCTTGGGTGACATTTATCTTTCATTTTATTTTTTAATCAACACTGACAGCTTCAATGATACGTTTATGTCACAATTTGCCAGCTTTGAACAATACAAAAAAAATGAGCATTTTAGATTTTAAAAAATCATATTTAAATAACCTCACATACATGCATGTGCACACACTTGGGGTAGTGTTCAGACACAGAGAGAGAGATATCTAAACCCAGGCTTCAATCAGTCTTGTGTGCCCTGGCTGTCTGTGGAGATTTTGCGATCATGCCACTAAGAGCACTTCCCAAAGTCAACAATACAGCCACCAGAACTCCAACAGCCCCCAGTCTCCCCAGGGCCGCGGTACCCAACGCTGCAGCCCCGAGCGCCCCGGCTCCGATAGGTGCAGCTGCTGCGGTGACCGTCTCCATGCCGATGCCTTTAATTAGCTCTGGCCCCGCGAGAAGCCCGCTTTGTAGATTCACCGGAGCGTGGAAGGGGCTCTTTGGTGCACCCAGAACAAATGCCCCCACTGCAACGAGGGTGATCGTTAGAAGTTCCGAAGATGTCGGGGGAGTGGCGCTCAGTGCTACGCCTCGCATTGCCAGGAGAGCACCGCCGGCCACCGAACCTAACGCTACTAAAGTTGAATTTCTAGTCCCAAACGCCTGTTTTGCTGCAACACTCGCAGCTCCGAGTGACACCCCGGCGGCTGCAGCTGCTCCCAGCATCCCCCCCATGGTGCTTCGGCTTCCTAGAGAAGAGCTCCATTGCAGAATGGCTCTCAGGGAAGCTGATGATACTATAGCAGATCCCACTGCCAACGGTCCTGCCACCTCTGGGCCCAGCCCGACCATGGCCACTGTTCCCAGACCAGCTCCTAGCAGCCCTGCAGTCAGGAACGCCACCCAGAGGACCGACTGCAGCATCAATACCACCTCTGCTTCAGAGCCTTCTCCTGTTTCGCTTGCACCCAAACCCACTGAGAATCCCAGGATCCCCACAAAAACACAGTAGAAGAAGATCCTCTCCAAAAGTTTGCAGTTGGTTGCAGGCTTAGGTCTTTGTGTCATCCTCTCTGTCAGAGCCTTTCGAAGGGCACAAAGCACAGAGATGGTCAATCCCATGACGAAGAGTCCAACCATGACACCCATTCTTCCATACAGGACGCTGAGGTAGAGAGTGGTGAAGATAATTAACAAAGCTGTGGTCATGTCATTAATACTGGTGTACGAGTACACTACAAGGACCAGAATGCCTTGGGCTGCAATGTAGACCCACGGTGGGAGGATGCCCGCTAGCACTCCTGTGGTGACGGCACCCACCACAACGGAGGCTCCTGCGGTGGCCATCGCTAGCCACGGCAACTTCACTTCGACTCTGGTCAACAGCTTCATCGTCACGGCAGCGAGAAGGAAACCACTTCCGAGAGATATGAGCACCGAGGTGAACACGAGGCACGCCGCCACGACCCCGAAACCCGTGGAACCGACTCGTCCAGTGGCTGAAATGGCTGCAGACAGCAGGACGCCATCTTCAGTCAGTGCAGGCTTGATGGCAAATAATGCAGCTTCTCCGAAAGCAAAACCCGCCGCTGCACTTTGCAGGATTGTCTTCACTGCACCAGAAACACCTGGGACGGGTAAACACACAATGATACAATTATAGTATAGTATTATTGTACCAGAACTCCTGATTGCAATTCATATTTTTTTATGATTTATTTTATGTATTTATGAATGTTTTTTATCTACTTTTACATTCTCACTACACTTATTTAATCTCTTTTTGCCTGCCCTTTGTAAATCATTATTATTATCAGACTCCTGGGAACTAAACATGTATTCCTATGTACTTTTTACTCTATTACATTAATATTATAGCTAGTATAGTTAGTTGTGACTTAGATTGTTCAAATGAAATACATGATCAATGCTTCACCCTGGAATACATGATCAAATTATAAAATGCAATGCCTTTTTATAGATCAAACCATCCAACAAAACATAGAATTGGCTGCATCTCCACTTCCCACATTAAACGGCTGCCTATATGTTTAAGTATCACCAAAAATCCAATAGTAATAGTGCATACAACTCTGAAATGTGCATTTCTGCATTAGGAGTAAGGTTAGCTTGAAGTATGTATCATGCATGTGTAATTTTATTAATTACATGGAGGACTGTCTCCCTGGTGTGGGATGCGCCTGTCCCTTTAAGAGGAAAGTGAAACTTATCACAAGAATGGATCCACGCTGACACACAAAACCAGGAAGTCTGTCTGAAAGCTCAACAAACACGACAATAGACCGTTCCACTGCCTACACACGCGTTTGTGCAGTAAACTGTGCAATTAAATAAGTTATATGTGCTCTGTCTGACTTTTTTAATAAGGTATCACAACAGCAACTCTGGGACATGTCTGCAGCTTTCAGATCCTGTTCCGATATCAACTTTAAGTCCGGAAAAAGCTGCATAGATACGTGATAGTTTGGCTATTTTATTTTTTTGGTAGTGTCTTTCTAAAGTCATCTTACCCAGGCTTGCTTCCGCCATGCCTGCTGATAGGTAGCTGCCTCCTGGGTTGACTGCGGATGGAACAAACACCTGACCCACGTTCTTCGTCTTCTGCCGAGTTTTGTGGCGGTTTAGCATCCACGAGTTATTACTGCCACCTACAGGTTCTTAGCGGAACTGAGCAAACGTGTCCACTAAAGGTCAAGTGGGTCAACGTGCAGACACCAGCTATAATTAGGGTGAGGATACTATGTCTCAGCAAAAAATATCATACCATTCACGAGCCCACTTCACACACACTCTCCACGTGAAGGGCAGAACCAACCAGGAAAAACATGGATATTGGTTCAGTAAGGTTTTAGAAAACATATTTTTGAAATAAAGGCAGTGATGAAAAAGGCTCACACATATATTCACAATAGGAACCAGTAAACTTATGTATTTTGTTTGATATTCAGGTGATAATATCAAAGGGGTAAACTATTTGTAATCGTTGAAATAACGTATCTACTTCTAGTCTTTGAGCACCCCCTGGTGGAGATTTAAAAAAACAGCTACAAACAGTTTACTTCTGTGGTTACGATTACATTTTCATAAGGTGTTAAATGGACCATTTTTACCCTTCTTAATGCATGAAATCATATAAATTACCTTTTTAAACAGTGAAATTACATACAGCCTTTGTGAAAAACAACATGTATTAATATAGTTTAACACTACAAGATAATTTACTGTAAATTTAGAAATTACATATACACTCCTTCAAAATAAAACACTTTATTCACAGACAACGACGGTAAAACAATGAAAAAGTAGTGAAGTCAAGGCTTTCTTGACATTTTGATTTGTGTCAAAACAAGGTCCCGTGTTGGTCCATCGGTGGGGATGGGACTTAGCCTCCAGAAATTGCGATATTTTCATGTCTCTTTCTAAAAGATTCCTCAGTTCCTCTCCGTGAAGACGGAAAGACACAGCTGCTAAATCGCCACAGAGTCACTTTGAACCCCTGTATTAACCTCCATGGACAAGCAGCATTGTGATGGGCCCTCCTCTTTGTCTGTAAGGCTGCGTCGAGGTCTCTTGGATGGTCTCTTTACTAGTGTTGGTTGTAGGAACAGTATTGGACTGTCCAAGGGGAAAGTGAGGGTGCACATGCCGCAATCTCTTTTGGAGACTCTCGACTGGGTACCTTTAATGCACAAGCAAAGAAATGAGTAGTGGCTGTGATGATTACAGCAGCACAATAAATGAGCACACTTCCTATCATATAATGATGATGATATGTAAGGACCACAAACCTGTATTCCGTCTCTTTGGGGGGTCAGTCTGGGAGGCTACATGTTTTACATGTAAAGGCAGCACTCGACACAAACTGACATCGGTGCCCTAGACAGCAACACAGGGAAAATGGACATTATTATTTGTATTTATAAACAGATAACGCTGAAAATAAGTACTATGCTCAAATTGGGACCATCTATAATCTCTTTCTACACATAGAAGCCCCACACAGTTCAATTGCTGTTTTACAAGGAAATGTTGTTTAACCAATTTTCAAAAAGATAATTTGTTTTTCTATGCGATGTGGAGTATATACCACAGAAAAAAAAATATTGTTTTTTTTCCGACTTTTTTCAACAGAAAGTTTGAGATAATATTCAACATGCTGGATCTTAGAAATTAGGAAGATTGAAAATATTGTTAAATGACCTCCCTCCTTCTTAATAGAAAACCGAGAGTTGAATATCATTGTAGTTGATGCATTAAAGGGTCCAAATTATCATTCATAAAAGCACATTGCAGTTGCTGTGGTGCTAATTTATTCAACCCAATGTGTATAATTCCAATACGCTGCTCTGAATAGACCCTAATCCATCAAAAAAACTATTAATACATCTGAAAAAAAAATTAAAAATGTTGTTTTGGGGTTTTGTTGCTCCAGAGAACCTGTCTGCACCAGACTGAGAATTCTGTGAATGTGCCGCCCCTGAACAGAACAGCTGCTGCGGAGAGAGATTCACCTCTGGCCTTCCTCCAACATTAGGTGAAGATGTCCAAGACCCAGAATGGCCCCCAAGACATGTCCATTTCACTGTCCTATGTGCCCCAGAATCAAAGATGGTCTTTGATAAACACCGTTTTCTGCACATCTGGCAAAATTTGAAGAGTGACATAAGGCTGGATTCATTGACAATGATCTTCTTTTCGCACCCGCCCTTTACACCTTCGTCTTCTGAAGACAACGATGATGGTGTGGGGGTGATGGCTGACTCAGGCCGATCTCTTTCATCGGGTACACAAACTTCAATGCTGGCGCCACTGTTATTGAGGCCTCCAGTTGTAATTGTGCATTGAGACTATAAAAGAAACAAGATGTTTCTTTTTAATGTTAAATGTCACTGATTATTACAGTTGTTTTAGAATTCCTTTAGAAAAAATATGCTGTGCTTGTAGAGGGGACTTGGTGGCAAAAATGTGTTTTCAGGGCGGCGCACCCGCCGGTGGATTTAAAGGCTCAAAACAGATCCAAGGAAGATAAAACGGTGGTAATTGCACAAGGACACCATTGTACGCATCGCCATTTTTGTGATGCACAGCAGCCTCGCTTGTCGTGTAATCGGATGTTGCTAATCGTATTTCCGACGCATCTGTGTAAAAGACCCATTGTTCCTCATCTTTTTAATGCCCATAATTTAATCTAGAAATGTAATTTTATACTTTGAACATGAGGCATATATGTTAGCTTGATGATTTATATGGTACATTTTATTTGCATACATGTATGGTAACAAATGGTATCCCCAAATTTATCGCTTTCCAAATTGAATTCCAGAATTATCTCAAAACTCTCAAATTGATGAACACTAAAAAAGTATTAAAAGGTCCCATATTATAACGTTTATCATCAATTTCACACAGTTGTCAGAGCTCCAACAAAACTATTTGATATGCATTACCCCAAACCCATCCGTGGTCCTGAATTTCAGCAGAAAGTTGCTCAAATGAGCTCTGCTGACAACAGGCTGTTTTTGTGCCTGCACCTTTAAATGCTAATGAGCTCCGTCTGGCCACGCCTACTTGGAGCGCCGGACCGAAGCGGAGCTAACTAGTTAGCCAATTTCCAGCTGACTTCACCACACTGTAAATACTATAAAAACGTGGCGACACTTACCTGTGGCTCAGGTGAAGTTTCTGGGTCCCGTTTGGTTGGGACAGATCCTTTAACGAGGGTCAGTGTCGATGCAAAGCCAGCTTTGTACTGACCCTCGTTCCTGAAGCAGTCCGAGGTGAAGTGGTTAGCACACACATACAAGCTAACACGAACCGTAGCCGGCACATTGTCATTAAAAATGAAACGCAACCACTGTTTCTTTTGTTCTTCTTTAGCTGGGACCGAATACAAACACTTATGTTGATCTTTACAACCAACAACAGAGCAATTTGCGTGTCTAGTTTTTTGCGACGACATTGAGAAACACCAGGCTCGTTGGAGGTGAACTGCGCCTGAGAAGTAGACGAGAGCAGCAGGGGGCGGAGCCTAAAGGCTGCGCTCCAATCAGTTTCCACCGGTCTTCGAAGATTTGACAGGAAGTCATAGAAAAAGTTACATCCTGTGAGACGCGATCTGTAGGCTATCTGTAGTTTGTGACCACATTCGCATTTATTTATCGGGAAATTGTACAGCTGCAGTTGTTTTATAACAGAACAAGAAGAAAGAAAGAGTCAAATAAGTATAACTTATAAACTATAAAACAATGCCACTAAATATAAATAATGTAGCCTATAAACATATATGTATATAAAACAAAATACAGTATAGTAGTGTATCTGCTGTTGAGGTTGTATCATATAATCTAGTGCACATGAGTAAGTTTGACAGTTATACTGTATTAAATGTGTATTAAATGTCTTAAAGCACACCGTGGGGTAATTGCTCGTTTTGATAAGGGCTATATAAATAACCTCTTATATTGTCGTTATTATGATTATTATTAATATAATCAACATCATTAGACATGTTTGTTAACATATTTAACTTTAATTGCACAACATGAGGACCAGTTTATAGGTGTAGAGACCAGAGAAAACGTGTTTTTCATAATATGGGACCTTCAAAACTCTCGAGCTCTTTAATTTATTTATTGAAGATTCATATAGATGCATTATATATTTTATCCCCAGATTTATTTAGTTTCTTTTTTCTCAGTGCATTGTCAAACGTCAATTTAATGTGGAGTACATGTGTGATCTGCTGTATGTGTGAAATTATTAAAGTTTCTAGAAAGAAAAGTCTGAAATGCCAGACGTTCAATAACGTCAAAAACGTTTGAAAAGGTGGATTTACATTACAGCAAACTTATATAGAACATATGTGAGTGTCTATCTAACGTTGCGTTGCTAACTTGCTGCTTGTTATTCAGTTTGTAAACAGCTAACATATATGTGATGTGCTGCTGTGTCAGAATCTAATATTAGCGAGGCTCTTACCTCCAGGCGAATGCGTTTAGTGGCAGATGGTCCAGGCTGTTTATCGTCATTTGGTAAAGTGAATATCGACGGAACTGCGGTGTCCTTGAGAGCGATTCTCTTCATTCCCAGGATATTCGGCTCGAAGTCTTCCGGCTTGAAATGGAGACGGCAAACCCTCTGGGTTTTCAGGGCTTCCTTTTCTGTGTCTTCTCCAAACTTCGGGTGGTTGATCGCCCGGAGCCACTGTTTACATCGCTCCACATCTCTGACCGGTAGGTGATGAAAACTTACCGCTTGTCCTTTCCTTGTTCTGATTGAACATCCGGGTACCAAGCAATAATTCACCATTGCGAAAGAAAAAATAAATGAGAAGTAATTCACAAATCTTAATTAATTCGCCAGCCAACTCTCCGACAGAATTTGTATGTGAAATTAATTTCGTTTTGTAGCTAGCTTCTTCTTCTTCTTCTTTTTGGCGGTTGGGAAATGACGTTTGGGCGCATTACCGCCACCTGCAGGGTCTGGATGTTATTACTCCTACTTTACATCCTCTTGTTTAACACAGTTTTTTCCGCGTAAAGGAGCACGGTGACGAAAGCTGTCCCCACACGTCACCCAGCACCAGCTTTCAACCACTACATCGCAGTTGCTGTGGTGTTTATTTATTCAACTAAATGTGTACAATTTAAATACGTTGCACTGAATAAACCACCAACGACACTATTAAAACAACACTATAAAAAATGAAAAAAAAAAGTGTTTTGTTGCTCCAGAGAAGCTTTAATGAAGCTACACGGCTAAACAACAGTAAAAACAATGGTATGCGGCTCGAGCAGCTTTTCACTCACCACCAATGTCCTACTCAGCAATCAGCTGACTGAGGTGTGTCACGTGACAGCCCACTTCCTTTCCCATTGGAGCGGTTTCATGTACATATATTTTTTATCAAAGCTCGTTCAGAGGGGTTGTTCATCACGGGGTTCGCTGCGTTTTTAAAGATCTGAGCGAAGAAGAAGAAGAAGGAGGTTCGGATTGGAGGATTTCGAAGAAGAAGAAGAAGAAGAAGAGCAGAGACACCTTCCTCTCCCTTCCTGTCGAGAGCTGCTCACTGCATCTCAGTAAGTAACTTCAACCCTCATCTAAGTAGGAAACACTCCAGTTGTGTTGACGATAACATGAATCTATTTGGTCATTTATTGGGGACTGCTTCCTATAGAAGCTGTAGTTTAATGCCAGCTATCAACATTTAAATCTTAGTGTAAAAGGAGATGATGTAAATGTTCCACATCTGGATTCATATCTGCCGCGTTGTAAACGTGTTACGTCCTCTATAATAAGTTGTGGTCTCTGGTAGACTCAGCTGTGTGAGGCTGGGAGAAGTTACCTGGCAGGTTGTTACAGTCACACCTAGTCAGGTGAGGAGGTCAGGCGGTGTGTGTGTGATATTCACAGGGTGGCTGTAGTGACATTTATTTAAATGCTTTCACACAGGATGTGATTGGGGAGATTTTGCCACAGGTCACACAAACAAAAAGTTTTACATGTTAATTAAACATTTGTGCACAGTCAGAACACCTGGATGGGATCGAGGGTAATGTCATCCATAGCTGACCAACGCTCTTTTCCCCCTGCAGGAATGCATTTGACGGTGCTTTTGTTGGCGTCGGCGCTCCCCCTGGCAACCTTCGCCCTCGACAATGGAGAGATGAGGACCCCTCCCATGGGCTGGTTGGCGTGGGAACGATTCCGCTGTGACATCGACTGTGAACACGACCCCAAGAACTGCATCAGGCGAGCCGACATAATAGCAATACAAGCACACTTTTTCAAATGATGGGATTTTTGCACCCTTCGAACAAGTCACTTTGAACCGTCAACGGTCTCCAATCACATTCACCCCCTGATCTTTACCATTCGGAGCCCTAAATCAAGTCTTTGTACTTGGTGATGTCATTTGGAGATGGAGGGCGTGGGCAAGAATCACTGCCAGCCAGTCAGAGGAATCGTTAGTAATATTACAGGTTTTTGTGGAATCCAAAAGGCGTATTAAATAATGGCATTTGTCGACATTTTAAAAATTCTTTATGCTCTTTGAATGATACAGTGATAAAGTGGTTTGAATTAAATGTTTTCATACTAACAATTTGTCAAATTAGAGAATTATCTCCTGAATCTGAATCTCCCCTCGGTTTTACAGGGCTTTTCTATGATTTTCAGGTTTAAATATCTATAAATCAGATGTGTGGGTTCTATTCCGCCCATCTAATAAGACATTTCTTTCTTCCAGTGAGAATCTGTTCATCGACATGGCGGACAGACTGTCCGAGGACGGCTGGAGGGAACTGGGCTACGTCTACGTGAACATAGACGACTGCTGGTCGTCCATGAAGAGAGACGAGAAGGGACGTCTGCAGGCTGACCCTAAAAGGTATGCAAACATTAATATGTAACTTCTCAGCCTTTAAGTCAATAAAACAGTTAAACAAGGCCATTGCAATGTGACAGTCATGAAATCATATGACTAGCAGAAAAACACTATAGTCAGTAGTTTCACTTGTGTATACTATTACCTATAACATCAGCATATGACCAAGACCACTGGACTTTGGAAGTGAAGAGAGTGATGAACAAATCCAAGCACAAAAAAAAAACCCTATGGCTATTCACTTAAATAGACGACCGCTTTTTAAGATTTTTGATATTGTAGAAGCATCATTTAATGCTAATTTTATGTAATTTCAGTCCCCAAGAATGCATTTTTTTTGCGAGAGTGAAGGGAGGAGTGAGGGGTGTCCCAAAACTGGGGCCCGCTGCAGTGAGGACTTGTTGGTACAAGGGGGCGCCGACTCTGCCGAGCCAGCTGTTCGACTAAGTCGTATGTCTTTGCTCCTTCACATCTGCCCTTTTTTACTCGCGCTCCGTCAGGTTCCCTGGAGGCATCCGTAAACTGGCACGCTACATGCACGACAGGGGTCTCAAGCTGGGCCTCTACGGGGACATGGGCACCCACACCTGCGGGGGCTACCCCGGCACAACGCTGGACAAGATCGAGATAGACGCTCAGACCTTTGCCGACTGGGAGGTGGACATGTTTAAGTTTGACGGCTGTTATTCCAACGCCATAGAGCAAGAGAAGGGTAAGAATGGAGGAAAGGGACTTTAACTTTGGTTGTTGAGATGTTGTTTCCGACTTTGACTCTTGTTCTCCTCTTGGACAGGTTACCCTCTCATGTCCAAGGCTTTAAACGCTACAGGCCGTCCCATTGGCTACTCCTGCAGTTGGCCCGCCTACCAGGGTGGACTGCCACCTAAGGTTTAATAAGAATGTTTCAAAGTTTAGATCATCCACCAAAAGACGGTTTCACATCATTGGTGTCCTTGAAATGTTTGTCCCCAGGTAAACTACACTCAGTTGGGGGAGATCTGCAACCTGTGGCGAAACTACGGCGACATCCAGGACTCTTGGGACAGTGTCCTGAGTATCATCGACTGGTTCTTTGAAAACCAGGAAGTCCTGGTACCTGCTGCTGGACCTGGAAAGTGGAACGACCCTGATATGGTACGTTCAACTGACATATTCACATATGTATCGTTTACTATTTACAGTTCCATCAAGGTAAGGAAGCACCAATGGTAAGAGTAAAGAAAAATATATTAAAAACATAAGGTGTTACAGGTAAGAAGTCTTCTGTCCTTGAGTGTGTGACTTTTTGACCTCCGCAGCTGATTGCTGGCGACTTCGGCCTCAGCATGGAGCAGTCTCGGGCTCAGATGGCTCTGTGGGCGATCATGGCTGCTCCTCTATTCATGTCCAACGACCTGCGCACAATCAGCAGCGGAGCCCGCAGCATCCTGATGAACAAAATGGCCATCAGCATCAACCAGGACCCCATGGGGATCCAGGGAAGGCGCATCATAAAGGTAACGCACATTGACGTCCATGTTGCAGCTACTTGCAAGTGATCAATATGGGGGAAAAAACCCCAGAAATTAGCTGGTTAGAGTTGTGATTTCTGCATTAAATGATTTATATATGTATGCTTTTGTTTCTTCCAGGAGAAGAGTGGCATCGACGTGTATTGGCGTCCCCTGTCAAAGAATGCAAGCGCTTTGGTATTCTTCAGTCGTCGCACTGACATGCCCTACCGCTACCAGACCAGCCTCAGCAAACTCAACTACACCACCGGCAGCTACAAGGTACGTCTTAGGTCTTCTAGACAGCCTTTTAGATTCAGGCAGGCGCCGTATCATCTCTGGTTCACTCCTGTATCCTTAATCGATGTCTGTTGGAGCCACAATCGCTATCTCCATAGATTATATCACATGGAGCGCCTCTGAATTCACTACAACCACAGTAATCAAACCCTCTCACCATCAGAATGAGGTTCCCAAAGGGCCTAAATTACACAGAAATAACATTTATTCTTCCTAATCTGCGCTTCAACATACGTTTCTATGCAGATGATACAATGAATTCAATTTACTTCCCCATTTTCAAGTTTCCCTTCCCTTTCATGTGGTATTTTTTCACTTCCCCCACTGCCGTTAAATCTGCCTGCTCTGTAAAAACCGTTGTTTAGTCAACTTAAATGTCTGCCCTCGATTTCTGTACGGTGCCATCCTTACTTTAGCAGCTGATCCCGGTTTATTAGAGTGCATAAAGCTTTATCACCACCCATCATAGCTCTTAAGCTACAACATGCACTTCCTTCCTGGCAAGAAGAAATAATCTTGTGATACTAGAGTACACGATTCAATCAGCCTGCATGCTGTCTGATTATGAATGTTTCTGGTTATCAGGTTTCACTTAAAAGAAGAATGTCAATGTGAGCGAGGCTGCTACTGCTTCTAATGTCTTAATTATCTGTGTTCCCATTAGACACACATTATTAATAATACCGGTTTGGCAGGAGAATCACTTTTTTCTCCTTTTACCATCAGATCTATGACGTCTTCACCGACAAGACCACGACGTTGAAAGACTCCACTAGCTTCGTGGTGTCGGTGAACCCCACGGGCGTAGTCATGTGGCACGTGTCGGCCCCTGCCAAATGGAACCGTCGCCAGTTCTTCAAAGATGGAGGCTTCCAGGGTTCCGCCTATGATCATGAGGCGAACGGCATCCCTCGCGGCTTCCTCTGATCGCTCACTGAATTTTATCACATTGCTGCGCCGGCCCGGATGAAGCGTTAACTGACAGGACCTCGTTCATCGCCAGGTTCCTCAAAGGACTGATTTCTCACTTAATCATGAAGTGCCAATGAATTTCTTTAAATTGTGTTATTATAAAAACACCATCTATTGAAATGATTTTGAGCTCAAGGGCTCTCAAATTTTACACTCGTTTATTGTGAGAAAAACATTTGAGCTGATGATTAATTGTATGTCTGAGATCGCCAAAGCTGATAAACTGATCATAGATCAGCACTAACGGTGACTAAAAGTCTCTGAATTTCGCTTACGGAAACATTTTTTTAAGGGAGCAGTCCATTTTGAAAAATGTTTTCACTTTTTCAAAACCATGAGGAAGTATGAAGGAGGCCCCCTCGATGCTGTGCAAGAGGAGAATCATTTTAGCGTGTCAAGATCTGGATGTTGCACTGCTAACTCAGGATAATAGTAGACCACATGTTTAAGACGTGAAGATTTGTTATTTTAAAAGAAAGGGGGGAAAAAGTGAATTATGTGTTTTTTTTACTTTACTGAATTAAATAATGTATTTTTCAACCAGGCAAAGATTTGTGTTTCGTTATGTTTGGAATCATTTAGGTGCAACTTGATGTAGAATTACCCCAACAGACTAAAAAATGTGCTCTAAGGTTACTTTTTAAACTGGATGTATGCATTAGAGCAACCCTGTGCTGCCATGGGACTCTTACAGGAAGTTCCCCTATTGGTGTTACATTACTACCTTAACACTCTACAGACAAATGCATGTTTTACTGGAGTGGCCTCAACCCAAAAACCTGTCCATGAGGCCCAGAAACACTCACGGATCCTATTGAGGCAAACGCAGTATACAATTACAGATACTTTTTGTGTTTGTTTTACTGTGGGAATACTTTTCTGCTTTATTATTTAGGTTAAATGTCCTAAACTAATGTGCAGTTGGAGATGAATGTGAAACATACCCGTTAGGCATAATGTAATTTAAGAATTATTTTGTTATTTTTATGGCAAAGATACAAAATGATGATTTGCCAACAGAATGAGTCAAAGCTTAACTCATATTAGTCTGCTTAGTGTACAGAAAAAAAAGCAACACAGGTGCACGTCCATGTGTAGCCAGTAGAGGTCAGCGCTGCTCTTTCGGCTGGTGCGGACGTGACCACACAGGCCTTCTGCTTCCATCCGCTGCCAAAAAATGCACCTGCTGATGAGCACAAGGACGGTCAGCCGATTCGGCTCAGTCCTTTATCTCTCTGTTATGATTTGCTCTTCTCCAACATCGGCGTCTCCCGTTTTTACAAGCACAACAATGTATAAACTCTTTTCATGCATCATATTCGGCCTTCAATCCTCTCCTTCATTCACCTTCATCCAATAATTCTTCATATTCCTCCCTCCTCCTCCTCCTCCTCCTCGTCTCATTCTGCTAAATCCTGTGCATAGCATCACCTCTGACCTTGGCCTTAAAGCCCCGACACACACACACACACATAGTCTCAAGATACTGGAGTAGTCACATGAGTGTGTGCATTGGCTACTACTGCATGTGTGCATGAATGATATGAGTAAAGTCGCTTTGCGTGACACAAACACACACATGCACACACACACATCTCTTCGAGGTCATTTCAGGCCAGATCAGCTGTGTGTGTGTGTGTGTGTGTGTCCGTGTGAAAGATTATCTTTGCCTTCCTTTCTTTCCCTTTCAGTCATCTCAGATATCCGTTGGCTGGCCGAACAAGACACATCTCTCACTGTCAAGGTCCCCGCCGTTTGGGAAGCGGGGAGGGTGGGGGGGGCTGCACTGTCAGGAGTCTATTAGAAGGTGCAAACGAGGAAAGAAAAGGAGTGCGGAAGATGAAAGAGAGCGAGAGAACGAGTGAGGGAGGGGGCAAGAAGAGGAGTGAGCGCGTTCCTGCCAATGCTCACGTAGGCCCACAGCTGCGGCGAGACAGTTGCCACTCTCCTCTTTGTACCCCCGCCCCCCCTCCCACCCCTCCAACACCAGCACCAACGTCCCGGATTCAAATCAGGGGGTTTGGTTCCCCCTTCTTCTGGGCCAGCAGCACACGTTGTTGTCACGCTGCTAGTCACGCTCTCTGCCTCGCGCCTCTAACATCCACCTCGGAGAAAGGACGCACTGGGGCGGCTGTGATGCACGCGGGGATTTTGCATGTAGGTCAGAACATGTTGCATGCTGCCAATCTCAAAGCAGGCCGCACTCAAAACATCTTATACCAAAATAGAAACGTGACTGAGCTTCTTTTTGTGTCTACATTCCTGTTAATATACATTTTTTTGTAGAAAAATGTGTTTTCTTGCATGCGGGGGACACACAAACACTGGCTCCGTGCTCTTCAGCTCATTCTGGTGACATCATCAATTTGCTATTCATGTGTATCAAAATGTAGTGCTGACGAAATACATTTTTGGCATCATAACATGACTGGCGACCTGTCCAGGGTGAACCCTGCCTTCAGCCAATGACAGCTGGGATCGGCTCCAGCCCCCCCCGAGACCCTGAATACAGGATAAACGGTAGACAATGGATGGATGGAACTTGTATATGAAAGAAAGAGGACAACAGGTCAAATATATGGGTCTGAATAATTCAATGTAAAGAGGTGTTTTGGCTTCGCAGCAGAACTGATTACTACACAATTCGAATAGCATGACTTTATTGCTTTAACCCACATAAATGCAGGTGAGACTGAACACAAACAGACAATCCTGCTTCTTATCCTCCACATTACTTCAGTTTAAAGTTGCATTAAGCATCGATTCATCATATCCTGTTAGAGTGGACTTCCTGCAGCGGTCCAGACTGGACAGCCAGGTTTCATATGAAGCAAACACGGAAGGTCTGAAAGATGTTTCTTAACTGGCCTTAACTGGCCTCGCCTGGTGTATCATGCTCCAGCTTTGACGTCTTTTCCCTGGTACTTGCTCATGCATTAGTCAAAGACCAGACACTCTCCTTGGCTGCCGCGGCTTTCATTACACACTTTTCTCGGCCCATGGAGCGGATAACTGTGTTCTTGCTGCAGGCGCCCTGTGTGATTGTTGCTTTGCTCCAAAAGTACTGGGGCATTAAATTGATTTGGGTTTGGACCTTGGACGTCTGGGCGGAGGTTGGTCTGTCCTGTGACGCCCCTATAGGCTGGTACAGCGGAGGATGTCCTGCCGGCTGCATGGAGATGCCGGAGCGAGAATGTGTGAATTAATAAACGCTTGTGTAACACGTCTAGCCAGGGGGATTGTAAAAATATGTGCTGCATGATGGCAAAAAGTCTTGCCTGACGTCGGTGCAGAGTCATTTCGTGAGCTGGCGGTTTGGCCCCCTGACGTCCGTTACCACCGAAATTCATGTGAAATAAGTCTGTGGTTTTGAATTTTTATGAATGAATGTCTGGATTTGTCCACCAGCGGCTGCTGTTGACTCAGGAGAACAGACGCTCCTCGTAACTGTTTCCACGACGCTGCTGCGTATGAGGAAGGTTGCACGTTCCCGAGGCATTGGGTTCGCATGACAACTGGCCGGGCTGCCAGCTACCTCCTTAGTTGCAGTCTGTGTGGGTCAAAGTCAGAGACTGCAGCCAACACAGCTCTCTCTCTCTCTCCCCCTCACACACACACACACACACACACACTCCGCCACGGTCTCATTCTTTCCCTTTAACTCTATATCTCCCATTCCTGACTCTGCATGCACTCTCATTTTCTCTCTCCTTCTCCCGTACACACACACAAAATCCTCCATATCCCCGTCCCACCGGGAACTGTGACCACATGTACCTTCCTGCCGACTGTACATCTGTTCGTCTGTGTGTGCGTGTGGTCGCCCCATTCCCTCACTGTATTCCTCTGTTCCACTGTATTCCCCCGTCTTGAGGTTTTTTCTCTCCCTCGGATCATGAAGCGGTTCTGGGCAGCGGAACAAAAAACCCCATCTTCCCTTTCATTGGCTGGAGCCGAAGCGGAGCCAACACAGCAGCAGGACTTGGCCCACGTTGGCTTCGAGGAGAATGGTTGGAAGGCACTGGAAGGAGCAGGTGGAGTTCTTTGGCAAGTGTGTTTTGTGGTTATGCATGTGTGTGTGTGTGTGTGTGTGTGAGGGTCACACTGATAGACACTTGTCAGGTTTCCAGGAGATATTTTATATCATACAGCAACAACTCTGTAGGTCACATGATGCCATTTGAGCCGCTGCTGATAATGCATCTATTTTTGGGGTGAAGCCCCCCAACACAGCATGATGCTATAGAAACTTTGACTGACAACATTAGTTTGCAGAAAGGAGTCATGTGTGGGGGCGGTCTCATAAAAATAGAGACGTGATCGGTCAACAATGCTTTTCATAACCTTTAGTCTGGCTCCTGTGAACAACCACGTGCATGACTTTCCGTGCTATTTCTGCTTGTGTTTATCAGCGTCTCCTGTATTCTTCTGGATCTATTGTCATCCCCTCTCGCTGTTAAGGCCCTCAAAGATCCATATTATTATTATTATTATTATAAAGTGCAAACTCCTGCTCTCATCGACCTAGTTTTTCGTGTTTTGTTTCGTGTCTCTTTTACGTAAGACATTCAGGTAGGTCAGATGCAGCTTGGGAAGACTTTGCTGCCCCCCCAGGTCCTTTAATTCATGTCATTTGGCTCAGCGTGAGCTTGAAAAGATCAAACACCACATGTGGGGCTGACCTTCAGCCCATCGTCACCGCCGCCTGCTGCGTATATCTCAGCAGGCATGGAGTGTCTAAACATTAACTATGGGACTGGGCATAGTTTAGTCTAATGGAGTGTGTGTGTGTGTAGGATATATAAGTGTGGATCTTAATCAGCTGTTGTGTAAGTCCATGAAGACGTCTGAAAAGGTATAAAGAGGGACGTCTTAACATGTATGCTTTGCAGCTTTAAGTTAAGGGACAGAAGCAGGAAGAAGATGTTGCCGTCGGAAATCCGTAATCTCTGACATAATCGTTTACTTGCAGCGTTGGTGAGAAACACGGTTCAGGGTGCAGAAGGCAACCTGCTGCAATGACGCAGCCCGACCAGAGTCCTCCTGGCACTGCCGGGGGCCGATACGCACTCGCAGTGGAGAGCCCACCTGCGGCGTGGGGGCTCACGTCCTGCACACTGCCACCTGCGGCACGGGGCCCTTCTTCAGCAGTCTTTCCCGGTCTCGGAGCTGACGCCAGCAGCTGTTCTTCCAGTCCATTATGAGCACAGTCGAGGCTTTGTGTGCGCTGAAGAAAAGGGCTGCTTGTCAAAAGTGTGACGTAAAAGTCCGCTGCCCCGTGTCACAGTGTCAGGAGAGATTTTGGGTCAGGCCTTTGTTATGCGTGACTTATGAATGACTCATGGTTAAGACCTACGTGATGTCAGACAGGTACACGGTGAGATTGCTGCCTCTCTTCCTTGATCATTGACTCCTGCATGAGTCCGTCAGTGGAAGAGACACATCTGAATAAGATTTGATGAACACTTGAGGACGTATTGCCTCTAAACGGCTCTCAACAATGGCAACAGCTGAGCCGGCAGCTCGCAGCTAACAGTGCTAATAGTGCAAGCAATGGCAACGGTGCTGCCGGAGCCATAAGTAACCTAAAATAGTTTGCTATTAATGCTCTGAATGTCAAATAGAGAAACTTTAACCTCAACCTCAGATAAGAACAAATGTTTAAATAATAAAAACATTCACACTAAACATATATAAATACTTTGTTTTATCAGCTTAATTCAACTGTGTATATGCATTAATATGACCTCCAAGGTCATTTGCATTTGCCCCACGACCACTGGGGGGCGGTAGGGTATTTCCTGACCAATGATGGGGTATCTGATCCCCAATAACTCAGGTAACCCCCTCCCCTCCAGAACCCATGGAGCTAAGCCCTGCTGACTGAAGGACCCAAACAACCTCCATGAATGAATGGCATTTGGAGTCACGTCAGTTTTAGCTGACCTTGCCTCCAATGCCCTGCAACTATGAATCACACTGGAAACTCCATTCAAGTTTACAACAATACCACGTCATTTTTTCCCTCCATTTGCCAAACTTTTGCAAAAAAAAAATAATAATTTGTGTTTAACCGTGTGAAACGATTGTTTCCTGGAAATGCGGGTACGTTCACATGATCACATTCTTCATCCTGGGAGTTGATATAGTTAATAAATCACCAATCATTAATGAGTTCATAAACCACCTTACTTTATGAACTCATTAATTATGCAAAACACCTCTCTTCCACTTCCACTTGTTGCTGTTCAGTCCAGCAGTAGCCACATGGAGACATTTTTTCCTCAAAGGAAATCTCTGATAAGCCCTAATCTCTCACCTTGATATTCTAGCCTCGGCCCATTCTCACCCCATCAAGCACTTTGAAGTCCTGAAAAGCAGCCATTGTATTTATGTTTTTTGTTTTTTTTTCAGAAAGGGGCGGGGAAAGAAAATCTGCTGATCTGCCACTCATGTGAATGATATGGAAATTTGGGACGCTGGAATTTGAGTGTGAGAACGGCCTAAAAAGGAATAAAAGCTCGGAAATTGTGTGACTTTCATGAATGTGATTTGTGGTAGCATGAATGGAAATATTGTTGTGGGAAAATGTATTAGGGTTGTGTGTGGGAACATAATGGGCTGAGAGAGAGAGAGAGAGAGAGAGAGAGAGAGAGAGAGAGAGAGAGAGAGAGAGAGAGATGTGATATGATTTCATTTTTATCTGATGCTGAGTTTCCTGATGTTGTGTTACACACACACACACACACACACACACACACACACACACACACACACTTATTTATGTTTTAACAAAAAAAACTTTGCTTTCAACACCTATGGAAAATATGGCTGCAAAAAGTCACAAGACTACCTTTGTAATTGGCCAGTGTCAAATATTTGACACTGTCATTACAACCACCTGTCTTTCACAAACCATCACACACACACACACACACACACACACACACACACGTCACACATGTCACACTTGTCACGACGCAGGACACTGCAATGAGTTACAGTTCTTCCCAGTTTGGTTTTGGTTTATTGACAAAATCGTAATATAGATATAATAATATAACATCAGACTTTTCCATTTAAAACAACTAGGAACTCAGTCCTGAACTGGAATCAGGGGCACCTGACTCTCTCCAGTTAGTTTTATGCTCCCTAAAGTTTCTTTTTCAAAGCTTTATAAGGATACCATGAAGTAACCACATAGTCAAAATGTCATTGAATCAGCAGGAGGCTCATAGTTAATGTCCAATTCAGATATCTAGCATGGCATACTTGCCGAACCACAACCCCTTGTGATGTTGACCGACTCTCTTTAAACCTAAACCCAACTCTTAACCCCCAAAATGTAATGGTTTTCCCTGCGGGCTAAAAAAGGTTAGCACGTCCCCATAATGTTGCCTTGACTTGTCACGTCCCTGAGTATTTTGAAGTTCCAACGAATTGGCACTTACCACATCTAACCTGCTATTACACGAGAGAGAAGCTGAAACGCAAAGGTTACACAATAAAAAGCAACTCAAGGCATTATTCAACATTAATGGCCGACATCCTCCTGCTGAGGCAGCAGCAGTACATCAGAATCCAGTTTCAGTGATGATGACCACTGAACTTTATGGTCTGAGCTCACGCCACTACTGAGGACCTGGTGGATATTCCAGACAGTAACTCTCACCACTGCAGAATGTAGATAAACACATACCATTTTGTTCCCTGTCATAAACCTTCAGTCAACAAACCTTCCCTGGCAACACTGCCCCGCCAGTTTACAATGCTAACGCACAATTAAAGCACCCCTAATTACCGGGTTACCTCTGTGTGTGTGTGTGCATGTGTGTGTCAGTGCGCATTTCTGTGATCCTGCCTGGTCATGCCACCGTCTGCAGGAGAAAGCGGGCTGAAGACGTGGGCGGGAGTTTGGAATCCCTAAACGGCATTACCGCATGGTTCTCCTCGAGCTATATAAAAAAAAAATTTAAAAAAGTGTTTGAATGTCTGAAAAATGAGCGCACAAGCTGATGCAGGCATATAAAAATAAGATGGAGACACATTCTCATAGTGAAAAATCAATGCAAGGTGAGGAAATAGAACAGGATCGAAGCTATAGCCGACTGTAGCCGTCTTTCGAAGAAATAGCTTCCCTGCTCTCACTCCAGTTTCACTGCCACAAACTCAGAGTTATATTTGGCTGCTCTGCTCTGCCTTTCTGCAACTGGCCTTTTCCTCTCGTCTCGCCAAGAAATTGAGAGAGAAACGAGCGTCTTACAGCCACGCTAGTGAGGCTGCACATACCACAGTGGTGATTTGGGGCTAAATGCTAATGACGGCTTGCTAAC
Organism: Chelidonichthys spinosus; assembly: GCA_029853015.1. Lineage (NCBI taxonomy): Eukaryota > Metazoa > Chordata > Actinopteri > Perciformes > Triglidae > Chelidonichthys > Chelidonichthys spinosus. The sequence continues at coordinate 5,103,861 of CM056838.1, read as the reverse complement.
GCCCCTCTCAGCGACAGCGCTAACATGTTGATGTCTAGCAGATATTATTGTGTGTATCGTCTTAGTTTAGCGCGCCAACATTTGCTTCTTGGCACCAAACACAAAGAAGCCTGCAGCTGAGGCCAATGGGAAAGTTTGCAAAGCATTGGACAAATTGAAGTGTGGTTAGATGAAAAGTCAGGGATCGCTGAAGTTTCTGACGATTCATCCCATGAGGGACGTGAATGTCTGTATTCATTGTTGAGATATTCAACTAAAAACCACTGAGGTCAGCCTCATGTTGGCGCTAGAGGAAAAGTCAGTCATGACTCCCATTTGTCTTTATTTCAAAACAACGTTGTTAACAATCTGATGCAAAGACAAGAGGGAATGAGTCAGCATTTCTGCCTTCTCCACTTTTCTTGGAGTCTGTGTTTTTTGATTGGGTTATTGGTCAGAACGTCGAAATTAGGTCTGTGGTTAAAACAAGCTACTTCGGCTGCTTGTGTTCACCCTTCAAAAATCATAAAAGTGGTGTTTATATGTGAAGATTGTCTTGCTGAACAAAACGTGTCAAAAGAAATACTCAAAAAGTATCATAAACTTGTGTTTGTCACAGAGCTTAATTTCCACAATATTTCCAAACCAAATGGAAAATCCATGGGGTTTTTGTTGATGGAACCAGTAATGTGACATCAGGTTGGCCTATAAAATTATGTCATTGTAGGACTGCAAAACTTTAAATTTTCTAATTCAACACAGTTTCATCATGTAAAAGGAGGATGCCATTGAACTAAAAGGTTGTAGGTTGACCACTGATGGACAGCGTGGACGACAGTAAATGCAGAAGGTAGGAGGAAGATGAAGAAATTGAATAATTGCTCGTTGGGACGGAGACAGACAAGGAACACAAGCAGACAATGACAGGACAAAAAAAGCAAAACAGAAAAGTAATTCATTTTCCGGGAAGTGTATTGACGGATACAGGAGCTATTTTATGAAGTTTATCGTTAAGAGGAAAAAGGAAGAACAACTGAAACAAGAGAGCATCAGATTAATAGTGACGATGCAATTTAACATTCCTGCTCGTCTCCATTTTCACCTTGACTGTTTATTGTACTCTTAATGTTGCCACTCATGGTGACATTACACAATACACACACACACACACACACACACACACACACACGAGGCCAAAGCTATAAATTCTGTGAGTTTCTTTATTTAAATCTTGTGCGCCAGGGGGAATAAAAATGTGAATCAGCCTGTGTGCATCTGCAGACATGGGGGTTGTTGCCCTTGACTTGCCCCATAAATGCACCGTGGGTATGCTGTACACACCTCAACAAATATTATAGACCTACATATATCTGCTGGCATCGTTGGGAGAGTTATACGTGACCATCGCAGCCAAGAAACTCCTGGCTCCCCCTGTGCCGCTTTCTGCTGAAACCCGAGAAGCAGCATTGACATTATCTACGTGCAGAGGTGTTGGGAAGGAAGGATAGGGGAGGGGTTCCCAAAAAAACCAACAGCGGTATCACTTGTCGCCGGAGACAATGTGTGCACTTGATACAGAAGCTTCCTTGATGAACCGATTCCGACTCCGTCAGACACCTTTGGGGAGCCCCTCCCCTCCCCTCCGTGAAACCTAGCCCGGAGTTTTACTTCATGTTGGGGTTGATCAAATACAAGAGCTGTAGCGTCCTTTGGCCTCCAGAGAGCCCTCCGGTTTGTAGTTGTGTGGTCAGCGTCCATTACGCTGCCAATTGGGAACACATGCCATTCCTAAGAACTCTGCGGGACCGTGGGGATCTGGTGACAGCGGCTCTTGGCTTACAGATAGCCGATGCTAAAATGAGATACACTTAGGGGAAGGCGAGTGGAGGAGGGGAGCAGGAGAGAGGGGTGTGTGTGGGAGGAACGGGAGGTATGAGAGCTTGTGGGCAGAGGAAAGTGAGAGGTGTAACGCACGATGACCACGTGTCACTGAGTTCATGTTTTTCCCTCCTTTTCGGTGAGGTAAGGCGGGTTGTCCCTTTGCTAAATCAACCGCGCTGTTACCTTTTTTTCCTTCTTCTTCTATATTATCTCCCGGCGTAGAAGGAGTTAAGATTAGGCTGCTGGCTTTCATCTCCACTCGATTTAACATTGTTTATACAGTCTGTGTACACACTGCAGGAAGTGAAATCCCATTAGGGCCTCGCCTGATTGTTGACAGGTTGGTTACATAGGTAGCACCTGACATGCATTCTTATTAGGAGCTTGTTATCACAGAGAAATGCCTCGCAGATACACCTCACTGTAAAAGAGTATATGCGAAAGCCCATAGGTTGCGGTGAAGAGGAGCTGACATGCTGAAGAGGGAACACTTTAATGAATACCGCATGGATTATGCTCACTCTCTGGCAGGAGTTTATATTTGAGGCAAAGATTCCTTCCTTTCCAACTTTTTCCCTGAATTTGATAAATATTTGATTTAGTCTTGGAAACTTGTGTGAGAGTGTGTGCGTTGTAGGCCCAGTGTGTGTGTCCTCTTATCTGTCTGTCCTTGAGCTCGAGCCTGCCAGACAAACTTGGGCAAGCTTGCAAACAGGCGGTGTAGAAGCAGTCCTGCTCTTTCCAAAGTAGGACATAGATATTTCACCTATGCGCCAGAGAAATCACAACGCTGGGTAAGATGTGTTTCACAACTCCAGTAGGCTTTTCGCAAATTCACTGTTCCAGTAGCAACAAAGACCTCCGCATTAAAGTCATAATGCTTTTTTTCCCAAAACGGTCTCAAATCCCAATCAAAACAGGAAGCTAACAGCAGTCTCCAAAGTTTTGTTCCCATCCGACCACCCCGACTGCCTCCATGTGCGGACATTGTGGCTCCACAACGACGTCACAACAACATCCTCTATTGCTCCCGACGGATGAGAGCTTTAATTACTATGGCCACTAGAGGGCTTTGACACTTGAACATGAGTTTTCAGGGCATGCGCTTGAAACCATTGATTATATCTGGTTTCTTGGAAGGATGGTTTCAATAGTGGTTGCATAATTGTGTCATGCTTATCAAAAAAGTAATCCTGCATTACACTGGAACACAAGGGAATCCAAAAAAAGCCACACAATGTGATTTTGAAACAAATAGAAAGGGATTAAAAGACATTTCAAAGGCCATATTTCCATTATTTCCAACGTTGGAGGTCTGTTTCCATGTACCGCCGCAGAAAATACTTGTTTCTCATTGGCTGACAGGCATGAATCATCGTTCCAGTTTTCAGTTTGAATCAGGGCCGTGAAAACTGCGGGTAACCATAGCAACATCACCTGCGTGCTAGGTTTCAAGTTAACTCTCTGTGGTGAATCAGATTTAATCAAGAGTGTAACGGAGTCCAGTCCTGTGATGCAACAGTTTACTCTGCGATGTGGCAAATTCCCACTGTGATGTAGCCGTCCCCTTAAAAAGCAGCTGGACACAGCTCAGTGCAGTGGTGGTCCCAGTGATGCAGGTGTGTGTGTGTCTTGTGAGGCAGCAGTTCACCTTGGGATGCAGCAGAGGGCCTTCTGGCGCAGCCTCACAAGTTAGCGTATATGTTTGAGTGACGGGGTGCTAGAACGGATTTGGCAGTAGCTATCAATCCCTGTATGTGAAAATCCTTATATATGGCACAGTAAGGAGATTACGCTTAATCCACTTAAGGTTTTAGATGATTACCCTAATGTATAGGCAATATACTGTATGATCACAACATGATGAAGGCACAATGGGACGTTTATATTGTCATTAACAATAAAGGTTGTGTTAAATTGTTGAGTTTCAATACAGAAAATGTAAATTACAAGATCTGATGGGTTTTGTGTGGACAGAGGAACAACATATATATATAAAAACTATCTTATTGGATGAGCAGATCCTTACACCCTATTCAGGTAAGGAAAAACTCCCCAAATAGACCTTTGAATGGATATGCAACAGATGTTGTGTGTTCAGCACACCTCCAATATAATTATAGTGTAGGCAATCAGAATGAAAGAGAAAGAGTCCCGGACCAGATCATCCATTTGAACATTAATGAGAGAGTGTTATCACACTCAATCAGATACTTGAACTCACCCTTTCCCCCTCATGCGATCTAATTGATGGACAAGCCTCAGCGAAGCGTAAGTAATCACATGTAAATGATTTGGAAATAGGCGGATTTGGTGGAGAACATGCAGAGAATGTCTTAATCTCACTATTTTACTGGCCCCAGCGGCTAATCTGAAATATCTACTGCTCCCGGACACCGTGTCTCTATGTTACACATTACCAGCTATTAGTCACGGCTAATTAGCAGCACCGCCAGGTCGGCATGTACAATAAAACAAGGAGGCACGGCCGAGAGGCATATGGCTTGGAGCCGTTATGCACATTATGGTGTCTCACACTTTTTAAAAGCGGCCGTTAATCACGGTTAACATGGCTGCTAGCGGATCACATGTCCGAAGCAGCAACCGGACTTTATTGCTCATATCACGTTGCATAATGTCTTTGTGTCCTCTTGTAGAACAGACACAGGCCTTCTTTCTATTATTTGGTCTAAATTTGAATCCTAGTCAAACAGAAAACAAATATAAGGTGATTGATGAAAATGAGGAATATGTATTTGCTTTGTTAACTGCTAGGCTAGGCTACTGTTTGCTAACAAACTATATTTATTTTTAGCTATCTGTTTTAAATGTTTGTAAATTATTTCTAGCTCATGATTTCAACCATTTCTAAGCAAGATATTTTAATGGTTTATCTGTTTAGCTAACTATTTAACCATTTATCCCTATTTAGCTAACTATTCCGCCTGTTTACATATATGTTACTTTTAGCTAACTTTTTACCATTTTGCTAACTATCTGAACGGTTTAAACAGTTTTTTTAGCTAACAATTTAACAATTTATCCCTTATATTTAGCTAACTATTAACCAACTGTTTACAAATAACTTAAGCTTATTATTTCAACTGTTTACATATATGTAACTTTTAGCTAACTTTTTTAACCATTTTATTTTGCCAACTATCTGAACTGTTTAAACAGTTTTTTTTAGCTAACTATCCATTATATTTAGCTTATCAGTCCAACTGTTGACAAATCATTTTAGTAATACTTTTCTGTTAGTTTATCATGTGTAACCTTTTGTTAACTATTTTAACAATTAATCCATGACATCCACATAAGGGTTTATTAAGCTACTTTTAAAAGTTTTTTAATCCAGTCATTTTAGCAATTTCAACTGTTTATGAATCACTTAGATTAATTTTTAATCCTATTTGGTGGATATTTTTATACTCAACACAACATGGTGGATATTTTTATACTCAACACAACAATGTGGATATAGTTTTTTTTTTTTCCACATTCTTTCTGTGAACTCCAGGTTCCCCAGGTTGGGAATGATGAACTTTATACACTGACTGAGCTTTGGGTGACTTGGTATCCAGTAAGAGCAAAGTGTGCGAGTGGGACACGAGTTTGCTTCATCATGGTAAAAGTCAAAGAGAGGCTGCGCAGCATGTTATTTTGTGCCGGGCAGCTGATGCCAGTGAAATGTTCAGGTCAAAGTGTGTTGTGGTCATTCGGAAGAGAAAATAAGGGCCGCTGTGTCTGCCCTGAGGGAAAGAGATTGCAAGTCAGAGTCATAGAGGAGGGAGAGAAAAAGCAAGAAGTGGGATGGAAATAGTATAAAAGGAGGTAGAGGTTGACTAAGAGAAGGCATCAACTCTGACCGAATGAGTGCAGCAACTCTTGTGACGTGGCTTTATCTATGTCTGGTATCGCGAGGCAAAACTGTCAAACACAACCGAATATCTGGAAAATGTAACCTCTTCTAAGAGTTACCTTTAAAACAGATGGCAGGGAACATTCGAGCGGAGGCAATCTAAATGAAAGATAAGAGATACACATCGCGTCGTTTATCACATGTGCGTTTCTGCAGAGCACCTTTACGAAGGAGTCGACATGTGGGTCAAATGTTACGCAGGGTGGGGATGTTAGATTTACAGTGTATGCGGGAGAAAGAGCCAGATGTTTACATTGCGGAGGAGTCCGCAGTATAGAGCATGGCGTGTATTTATAAAGGGCTGTTATGTGCGTTTTTTCTTATTTAAAACAAAGTCAAGCAAACTGTTATTAATAGTAGAGTCATCTTCATACTTCTCAAGACGAGCAATTCGCAATGATGCAGTATAGAAAGTATAGGATGCTTAAAATATACTTAATACATTTAAAAATAAATGTAACTAAAATACAAAATTGCATTGTTATTATTGTATTTTAGGTTGGTTATACTAAACACATAGCAGGAAGGATGCCAGTTCCCATAGTAGGATCATGATACATGATCTGGATACAAAATGAACACAAGATAAATAAGAAGTCGACCGTAACGTGCATGCATGCTCACGCACAAAGATGCACTTTTGGACTTTGGGATTATGAGATTTCACTATGAGAACATTCTCTCGTCCATCTTCAGCAAAAATCTCCTCCTTCGCCAGCATCCCTTAAATCTACGATTTTCTTTTGGGTGAATGAAAATGAAAAAAAGTGATTGTATTTTTTTTAAACATGCAAAAAATGTCAAGCTTTTTCAAGTCAGCTTCCTCGCCTCCCTTCCTCGTCATTTGTGGTTGATCAGGAGTTGGATAGTTCTGCCAAATGTTTAACACTGAGCCCTTGTGGATTCTCTAACAAGGCCGGGCCTGTCCAATACGAGAACAAAACACAAATCCAGCTGATCTGCAGTAATTCCCCCAGCTCACATCACTTCCTCACTTGCAGATCACGTAGATATACAGCAGAAGTATTTCAAACTACAATGGCTTCAAATTACTTTACACAACAGCCGATAAGTGGCATTGTAAGTGTCTCACAGTTTGTTGATTCGGGTTCAAACATCAGTCAGTGCCCTGTAGCGCTTTTGGGAGCAAGATACCGGATCCCTCCCTAAACCTGCACTCGATCCTCTCTGAGCAGGGGCAGGGTGATGAAGAGTTTCCATTTGGAGATTGATTAAATAACACAGTCTGGTCCAAAAACCCTAAAAGAATAGGCTGAGATTTGGGAGGTTGTGTTTTATGGCCGAGGGATCGATGAGAAGATTGATTGAGGGTCTCACGAAATTGATATCTACTGATTTGTGAACTTAGCTCTTTGGACTTATTGCACACTTTGAGATGTCGCTATTCATGTTTAATGTGTTAAATTTCTACCACCACGAAAAACCATTCCCATTGCCTTTTCATTGGCATTATTTTTGTTATGAGAAGCACAAACATAATGGCTAAGTCTTCTCCCTGTACACAAAACCAATAGATTGCATGTCACGACTATTTTTTTTTGTACTTTGCATTAAAGTTGAGAGGAATACTTGAATATATTTTTTACAAAAACTTTTTACAGTGTCCAACCGATCAATCATGTCTACTGTTGGCAAACACATAAACACAAGCTCAAACTCTCAGGAGCCAGTTGAACGGTAATGCTTCGGTAATGAGTGTAAACTGGACCACACCCATGCGTAGGGCAGAGTGGGTGCAGCCAAGCCGGCAAAACCACAATTGACCAGGCGACCGTGTGCAACTGAAACGTTGCACAGATGTTTGAAGATACTTTGAATCATGGAAACATGCTGTTAAAGTGTCCTTCTACATTGAGTTTTAAAGCTTTGTGTGGGTCAGGAGAACACACACAGATGAATTAGGACATCAGTGCAATTCCCCCTCTTACTCCTTCTCAATCATGCTCTCCTCCATCCCATTTTTGATCCTCTTTACTTCTCCCCCTTTAGCTCAATTAGTCTCTTTTCCAGCCCACTGATCCCTCCTTAAACTGATTTCAGTCTTATTCTCACTCCCCTCCCCGCCTCCCTGCCTCATGACTCATGGGGAATATGCTTCTGTGTCACAATCAGTCATAAACGTTGGTAAATATAGATCGGAATCCTTTAAGACGTACTACGTGTGAGTGAGCACATATCACGCCTGACTACACTGCAGATACCCGGCAGGGATTGGTTTTTGCCGAGTCGTGATTTCTCTCGGCTTACACGTCAGCAGTGTGCGGAGTAATTTACCTGCCTGGGCGCACGTCTCCTGAATCAGGTCCAATCACACCTCTCATTGTTCCTCACTGTAACTGCATCCTTCTGATAATTAAGTCTGATCTCATCCTGTGTCTGTTCAGACCTCAAGGCTTTATTACATTACAACTGAAAAGTGCAAATTAAGAATTTATTGGGGGGAAACACTTATGGTCTTTTTATGTTTATTTCTGTTATTATTTTCAAATTAAAAAAAACATATTAATGCAGTGTATTTTATGTCTGAAAACTCTGATTTACATGCTGTCATTTCCCTTTTCCCAATTTAATCTCAGCTGGTGGTCAAAATTTCCCCGAGTTGATCGGAGGGTGATTCAGCTCACCTGTTGAGCAGAGTGTGGGAGGCTCCTCATTCAGAATTGAGAGCAGCCGGGTGCATTTCCCCCTCTTGGCCAATCAGGGTGTGATGATGTCCTTTCTTTACAGCTTAAGAGAGGTGAGGAATTGCACACTCAGGGTATTCTAATCCTTCCTCTGTGTAATGCAAACCTTCAACCTTGAGCATGTTCAGCCGGAAAAGGTCTTTAAGCCTTTTTGAGACTTTCTTTTACTTCTCTTATTTAATCTCTGAAGCCTCACTGCAATGAATATTAAAGCACACGTTTCCACTCGGTTAGGGCAGACCTAACTGCTATCTGAACAAGTGTCTACTTTCATTGAACCCCATTTTATAGACCTTTCATTTGACAGATGACAGAAAACATTTGAGGACCACTGATATAGTGAAAGGCATTGCTTGCAGTGGTGAACTCAAAGAATTATCGCCTAACCTACGTGATCTCACAGAAATATGTGAAATTACCACAATTTACGCGGTTTAAAGCATTGCATCCCGCCACCCGTCATGGTCCTTGGCGTATCTGTGAGGCCGGACCCAACAGCTCCCTCAGTTCGCCTCGTGGTCTAAAACAATCTTTGTATGCAGTTGGTAAAGACCCAAACATGACTCCAAATGAATGCTAATGCTCTGATTTTGCTCAGGATTGTAAGAGCCTATGTCGATGATGTGCTTACAGTTTCCCTCCACTTCTAGTACTGCTTTTGAACACTTCATAACTCTAATAAAGACTCTTTCATACTGCAGACTTAACTACCCAAACGTTGACTAATAACCTACTTGAGTGGATCTCGGTTATGTCCTTTACTCGGCATGTTACTCAGCTAGCCCAAGTCACGATGGTCTAAATAAAGCAAGACATTTTTATATATATTTTTAAACACTGGCCTCATTTGTGTTCCATTGATGTCATAGCTGTGGAATATTTTTTCCAATATCCCTAATTTTAATGAAAGCATTGATCAAATAACCTTTTGGTTTTTTAGTTGTTAGGCACTCTTTTTCCGCAATGACATGCCTGATTAAAAAAAAGGCCACTCTGCGTCATTGGCAACGGCATACTACTGCAGATTACATTCAACTCTTTTCAATTAAACCTTCACCAGATAAGAACACGGTCTCTGATAAATCCTGAATCACGTTTTTCCAACCCTATTCTCCTTATAATCTACCACACGTGACAAGAAACTGTCTAACGTTCAAATGGGAGTCTAGGAGTGATAAGAGTCTTTTAAATTTGAAAGGAAAGGGAAGTGGAGTGTGTGCGCACACACACAGGCATTTGCACAATGTAGGATTTTCCTCTTTACTCCTAAAGGGTCAGAATATGTTTTAAAGGTCACATGAAATAAGGATTAATGTTCTTCTTAGTTTCCCATAAAAACACTGTTATCATGGGCTTGGAGGATCACATATGTTTATACATGAGAAGAAATAACAACCCCTTTAAAGCCTGCAAAAGCCAAGTTAATTTAGGGGTTTTCTTTTGAACAAAGTGGGTTGATGTTGGATTTTCTTCAACCGTTCATTAACAAGAAGGATATATTGTATGTCTTCAAGCCTCTTCATCAAAATATATATGCATCTTTGGTGGCATCACACCTACATACAATAAACAACCCCCCTAGACCCCTCCCCTCCCCCCTCGATGCTTTTTACATGTCAACATCCCAAAGAGTACAAACTGATGTTAAATCAACAGTTTAGCTCAGAGACTAGACAGGCTGCTTTGCTCGCTGGGTTTCTGGGTTCCTGGTAAATCACAGATTAGATGGTTTATGACATTCTTCGGGGTGTTTTCCCCAGTGAAGGGGGCCCCACTATTTACAGGGATTATATGGTGTGCTTTATATTTAGGTATGCACATAAAGAGCATGAGTCAGGGAGAGCACGGCAGAGAATTAACGCAATGCAGGAGCTAATCCAGCGGGAAGCGGCAAGCAATGGGGATAAGAAGGAGCGAGTTTCAAAACAAACATGGTTAAAGATCCAAAAACCACCACTTAAATCTACATTCACAAGGGTTAGATTTGGTCCAGGGGGCCCGGAGCTAAGCAATTGCTGCAGGCAATTGGTCTGACGACGGATAAGCCACTGGGGGCTATGGGTTATATTTTTGAGGTTCCACTGCAGCTAACGGATATCAGGACCAAAACTCCCCTTTTCCGTGTGTTGCTTCATTATTTAGAGTACGATAAGCAATTTGAGACCGGAAGTCTTGAGAAACGACTTGCAACCAGATTGGTTTAGCCAGTTTAAACCACTAAAAATCGAGAATAATCACGGTGGGTTCAGAGATTGCAGTGTTCTGCCTCTCTTGCTCACCTGCATTTAACCAAAGCTCTTTGTCCTCCCTGATGATATAAAGGGAAAGAGTTGCAGTACATTCGTAGAGTGTCAAAATTCGAGCAAAGTGAGTATTTCTTTGCCAGGACAAGAGGGACTCTGGGGGAAAAAACAGGTCGATTAATGTGACAGGCGGTGGGACCCGTTTACCAAAATTGGAACCATGTTCCTGGGACCTTTGTTCCAGGTAATCTGAATGAGTTCCTTGATTCCTGGAAAAGTTCTCGTTGTGGAAAATGGCCAATAGAGGTGGTAGCCTAATGCTGCAGTCCAGCCAGACTTTTCATTCCATTCACTCTGACGAAGCTAACTGCACCATTTCTTAATGCAATAGGTATATTATAAGCCTTATTGGCCTCGCATAGAGGTACCTGAACGTTAATCACCAATTTAAGAGACGCAAACTACAATGAGATGTACCTCATGTTGAATTGAAGCGGCCTTGGCCGAGGCGTGCTGCAGCATTCTGGATACGCTGCAATGGTTTAGTCGCCGAGGCCGGGAGTCCAGCCAGGGGAGAGTTGCAGTAGTCAAGGCGGGAGATGACCAGTGCTTGGACCAGGAGTTGCGTTGCATCCTTTGTGAGGAAACAACAGATCCTGCGGATGTTGTAGGAGGCACATCTGCAGGATCGGGCCACAGCAGTGATGTTGGAGGTGCAGGATAGTTGGTCATCGAGGATTACACCCAGGTTACTCGCAGTTGAGTGGGAGAATCCATGTGATGTGATTACAGAGCTTAGTGATCCCGTGTTTAATGAGAACAGAAGCAGTCCTTGTACTGAGCCTTGAGGGACACCCGTTTCCAGAGAGCAGGGTTTGGACATAGAGCCATTCCATGTGACCTGAAAGGTGCGATTTGTCAGATATGGTGTGAACCAGGTTAGAGTCAGTGATGCCAAGTTCAGTCAGGGAGAGAGGAGGATTTGGTGGTTTTCATTAGTACTACTCTTACAGATACTAAAGGGTGCCCCAGTATGTTGTATCAGACACCAAGGGGCGCTGACCAAGTTGGGAATGAGAAGAGGTTCTCTGGCACCACTGCTGCATCAACTCAGTTATTTAATTGAAATGAATAAAGGGGTTACATTTTTTGTCGGTTTAATTTAATGTTAAAAAATGCCAATTTCACCCTTAAGATTAATGGGCATTCAATGTGAATAGAACTGTGTGTTTGTGTGAGATATTCTGAACCATATTATGACGCTGACTTTAACCACACCACAAGTCATCACTTGAGTCCAACCCTAACAAAAGCATTCCTCTTCTCAACTTGCTCTTACACAACTAGTGTTGCCGGATCAGATTGCCAGTTTCCAGCCAAATCGCAACTTAAATCCTGCATAATTCATGTTTATTAGCCGACCGCAATCCACAAAGAGTGCAGTCAGACAACCAAATACACACATCACCATTTAAATGGTAATACATCAAGGTAATAGGTCCTCCATTATCCTTAACAATGATTGAATACATGTCGATCAAATATTTTCTCAAATTAACTGAGTCGATGATAGAGGACTGAATTTTGGATGTCTTTCACCGTAAATTGACAGCTTGTTTGTTAATATGGTTTTCATGATATTTTCAAAACCAAGCCAAATGTTGACGAAAGCAGGCCAAATAGAATCTCACAGCCCAACACATTTTTTCCCAGCCCAACTTAATCAAAACCAACTGGGAGGAAACCAGCCCATTCTGGCAACACTGATCATACATCTTTGTGGGAACTCACAAGATCACAATCACAAGTCCGTCTGCTCATAAACGTGCAGAAAAGCAAATGGGATCAAATCTCGTGAAGAGTTAAGTATTAGCAAAACCTAACCTCCATGGACCTAACTGAACTGCTTCTGTTGCGCTGCTCTCGTCAGCTAACCTTTTCCCTTGAGAAATGTTTCCGATTCCTCCAGCGCTCCTAAACGCTTGTCTAAACTTAGATTTAACAGATGAAATTACTGCACACTGCTTCAAAGTGCCATTTTATCTGTCTGTCTGTCAGGAAAAGCGTGCAGAAATGTCTTATTTCTCTGTTTCTATTCTCTTTCAGTTTACATTCTGCAGCCATTCTTACTAGATCCACGGGCATCGACTTGCAACGACAAAAACTCCTCTCAAACCTCTTGAAAACACAGCATTCACAACACAGCAACCTTTTCCTTATTTTATATAAAACAATATAATTTGAAATAAATATGCTTTAGTGTTTTACATAGACACAGAAAACATGTTAATAGTGAAGGAGAGACAAAAGAGAACTAATGATAAAGGGTCTAGGACTGATGGCAGGAAGGATGTGGGTTATGATCCAAATTGAAAACGGTGGTGGTGTTGTGGTAGTGTATGCTGAGCTGCTAGCAGTAGTTTATTCGTATTTGCATCTTGCAGGACGGACGAAACACAGGTCCGCTACTCACTTAAATACTTAAATACAACTTACTAACACAGATCTGCACAACGGAAAATGCACGTGAACACACACTCACATACACACGCACGCACACAAACACACACACGCATGTTAAAAATCCTACACAGCACCCACACCCTTAGATAAGAGGGGTTGTACAATCCAGAGGAGATGTCATCAGTACAAACGATCCATTTAGGGAATGTTAACAAAATAATTTTTGATTTTTTTTTTTTTTCTGTCTAGTTTTGTAGAAAAGCACAGAGTCTCCATGCTGAGAGTAGCCATCAGTGACTTAACGCATGTGGGGGGGTACATAACACTGTATATATAAATAGATCAAATTAAATATGGGTAGAAGTGAATACTGAAAATACTCTAACATTATAAATTATCAAGGATGGACTATGGCATAAAGGGATAAGTATGTTCAAGTTCAGAGAAGAAGATATGTAATCAATGGGTTCTGTATTGAGTTCAACAACTAAACAAAACTACTTTGACAATCCCCCCTTCTCCTGAAAAAGGAGACAAAACAAATAATTTAAAAAGCATTCGAAAAAGATTTCTCAGTACATTTTGTGAGGCACAATTTTTCAAATGGAATCAAACTACAGTATAGGATGTTTTTCAGTGGTTTCGTGTAGGACATAGCAAAACATTATTGACAACCAGTATCCCTTTAAAAGTATATGGCACTCCGGAGTCTCTTCTCCTGCAAGCTGATCACAACGGTGACATTGTGTAAGTCCAAGTCAGTCCTGCAATGTCCTCACAGGAAAGGGAAGCGATATCCTGTCGAGGCAGATTCAGCCGTCCCGCTTCTCCTGCTGTTACGCTCCAAAAGCAAAAGTACAAATCGACTGACGAGAATCCATCCATCATTCTTGAACGCAGAGCGCGCTCCCATATCCTCTTCGGCCTCACCCGCTGTTTTAGCAGTTAAATATATCTTAGATCGAGAGGTTTTGCAATTTTATGATTGACACACAACCACAGTAAAGACTCATATCCAGTGAAGTAATTGCATACAAAGAATTGACAACAAGACTACACCTGCATCACAAGCCTGTTAGAAATGCAACACCACATGGCGGCTATTTGCTTTTTTGTCAAATGATGGGTTTAGTTATTTGTTTATGTAGCAGCATAACAATTTGTACTCTTTTTTTCTTTTATCATGGTCTATATACACACCGATATACAGTGGGAGGAAACTTCAGTTCAGTCTTTCTTATTGTTCTCTCTTTCAGTCCAAGGGGAATGCTTTCCACAGAAAAGAAGAGCTTACGGTTCAAAGGTCAAAGTGCTGTGCTGTGAAATATCTAGAATATTCCTTCATCTTGTACATCTGGTGCTGCCACTTCTTTCATCTCCTTGGCTGGTCACATCTAAACAAGAAAGGGACGAATAAACACTTATGAGAACAAGAGAATAAAACAAGCTGTGGATGTAATTATTCTTCGGCCTCTTTCTTAGTCACACAAACACATAATGTGTCCGGATGTTACAATCATGCTAGCTACTACAGCACTGACGCTGGGTCAATGCTCCTGAGTGGCACAAAGAGCGGCCTCACGCTAAAGTGTGCCTCTGGTCGTTGGAAAACAGCTGTATTTGATGCATTGAGAATGAGAATGGGTTGAACTGGGTCCCGTTTATCTGCAATACCCTTTCCAGGCGCTTGGGGGCAGTAGAAATAATCTGTGGACGCATATTATCCCGCACATGATATATTATCACAGTTTGGGACGTATGGCTAAGATGTCAGCAATCAGTTCACTACACATTAACCAGAAGACATGAGCATTTATTTAGGCATGTTTGTGTCCACCTGAATGTAATCCCAATATTCATCCCCCTTTTTGCTCTATTTTGGTCTCCACCAAGTCCTGAGGGAAATATCTAGCTCTATAGCTACTAAATGCTACGTTTAAGCGGCTAATTGCTAACTTACTAGCGCATTTGGTGCAGGGCAGGTAGTGTAAGATGGTGTAGCAGATATCAAACGAAACCGATGAGAGCCTTAGGAGTCAACCAAATCAGTAAAGTTACGGGCCATAAAACCAAACCAACGAGTTAAAGAGCTACGGGGAACTGCAAAGTTGATTATTCTCTTGGGGTCTACGAATGACCATATGGTTTTAAATGAGGTTTTCTTATGTCTGGAACAGAACCCAGGAGTTATGCTCCCACTTCAGCTCTCTAAACTGACAATACTCACTTGCAGGTCCTCTCGTTGAGCTCTAGCTGGCGATCTTTACAGTATTCGTCTGTGTGTTTGCAGGAACACCGGCAGGTGGCGGGATCCTGCACGAACAAACGCTTTCTCCTCTCTGAGCAGTGATCACAACATGGCCCACAAACGCTGGACGGAAAGAGACAGACAGAGACGGAGAGGATGAATACGACAGTATACCATTACCACCCATAAGAAACCCTTAGGTCAGTCCTTTCGTATTTTCCAGTTTGCTCTTTCAAGCCACGAGCTGAGAAGTTCCCCTGCATGTGACAGTTGGGTAGTATTGCACGCAGATTCCCAGAGAGCAGGCAAATATTCAATTACCCTTGCTTACGCCCCCCCAAACCCTCCAGAGTTGATTGGACCGCTCGCAAATGCCTTGTATGTGATCGACATGCAGTGTGGAAAGCACTGGGCGAGTTCATGCAATGCAAAACGCCAGATTCTTTTGGCTTTCAACTGAGGGTCACTGACCTCGCTCTCACTCTTACAAATGGCAAGCTCTTGGTAAAGAAGACTCAAGGGTCCGCTTGGTGCTGCGTTAGGAAACATTTTGTTTTATTGAGTGTAAACTGCAGACTATCCCCCCCCACACAGTGAGACATTAGATTCAGGACAGAGGAAGGCTCAGACACTCCATTTACATCTCAAAGTTCACATTGCAAATAAACACACAGACACATTACTTACTTTCACAGTATGAGCAGCGTAGAAACATGATCTTTATATTAATTTTGAAATAAAATAAAGGTGCTCTTAGTGGAAGCGGGCAAAGACACAAAACAATACTTCTAGTTTGCAAATCCCCTATAGCACCTACAAAAAAGGAAAAAAGCCCAATAGATACCCATCACTCATATCTTTACATTACATAAAAGTACCAGCATTATGCACAAAGACGGCAACAACCTTTTTTTTGTGAAGATGAAAAGAACAAAGAGTGGAAAGGAGACGGGTAGGAGACACAGCAAAGCGGCACAGACTCAACACTGCACACAGGGCCGTGATTACAATCCCAGCGATGCCAGCGCAGATACCAGAGCACTATGAGCCGGTCTGCAGAGCCATGGTGGTGGAGCTGTGATCTTGTTTCAGTAGAGGGTTCAAGTTACAGCTAACAGCCGATGTGTTTATGCCAAGTTCTTTTGAACGTGTCCATTATCAATGAGAAAACTTGCTATCTGTCAAAGATGTCGGGAGTAACTCGAGTATCCACTGTTTTTCTATGATACTCCGCTGTATCTCATCCAAACCCGTCCCATTTCACCCATACAGAGTAATATTTGACAGATAAGACTGGTGTTTTGACGGTCGGAGATGGGTTCTGGTTCATTACTTGCGATGTGGATATGGTTGGCAAGTCTGCCACACTTCCCTGGTTATTGCTGTTATGTAAAGTTTTGCTAATGCTAAGCTAGCGAAAACAACGTTAGCAAACAGGGCACGGATTTTCTGAGCACGCAGACAAGGTTAGGACAATGCACACAAAGCGACATGCTAATTGACGTGGCTGACGGTGCAAAATTAAAAGGGGCAAATGAGCTCCTCCCAAATGAGCTTAATCGTGAGAAGCGCAACACTCAGGTGCAGGTAGGTGGAGAAGGCGGAGCTGACGTACGCGTCGTGAATTGTTTTGTCGCGGTTTTTCTTTCGTTTTCTCTTTTGGCCTTTACCCTTGCCTTTCCGGGACTTTCTGCAAGAAAAACAAACAGGACAAGAACGCAGAGAGAAGCCTGAGATGCTGAGGAGAGATGCAGGTATGTGTTCAAAAAGGCCTGAACTGGATATCAGCACTGATGAATGGTTAATCATAATTTCTGTAGATTAGATCGGTCAATTAAAACAGTAAAGTGTTTGATTTGTTGTGGTGATTGGCCTGTTTGGGAAAGCAGTGGGTGTATGTGATATGTTTAAAAAAGAAAATGCAACCACTCGTTTGTTGAACCCTTGAAAAAAATGACTTTTCAGGCATCCAATGAAGTCTGATTTAAAGGTTTAAAGACTGTAGGTGGTTTCCACACATCCTGTAGTTTGTGAATGTGATGAATATCAAATGGTCTCTGGGGGGGAAAAACAGCTTTGTGGTCCAATTTAAATAGAAAAAAAAACAACATTTTTCAACAGTACAACGGCTCTACAGACTGTAGAAGTAGTTTGAGGTTTGGCTCGGCTGGTTGTTCTGAAATTTCCCAGCGGACGTTGAACTTGGACTTCACCAAAAAGGCATCTTTCAACCTATCTGGGTCAGCTCTGTATGGCTGATTCAACTTGTTTCAGACCACAACACAATGAGAACAAGACTGTACAGCATACACCTGGAGTTTCACAGGTGCAGCCTGGATTAAAATCTCAGGATCTGCATTCAAAAAACAAGCTAGTCTGCTCAAGCTCTTGCTGTCTAAGATGTATGTTGTTTCTGGCCCAAACTGGGGTGCAGCAACGGCATTAACATTAACAGATGACCTGTTATCTAGCAGCAGGTTGTGTCTTGTATTTCCTTTTTCTCATAGATGTCTGCTTCTGCTCGCAATGATGACACGATTGAATGACTTAATCTCCGGAAATATCGGATTTACATGTTGCTTTTGGTGCAACCTGCTACCGGAGAAGGGGTATATAAAAATGGGGGAATTCTCTTGTCATGAAAACTTTTCGCACAGGTGGTTATCAAATATCATGTGGCGAAACATTGACAGAATAGACAGGAGGTACATTTTTCTGAGAATAAAGTCATCAACCAATCACATTGTGCAGAACAGACACGTCCACATGCCCACGTGATCCGAAACAAGACCTTCAACCTTCGTCACTCCTTCCAACCTTGACAAAGGCAGCGCAGACCAGATCCACTCCTTCCGTTCTGACCCATCACAATAAAAACGTGAGGCAGACTCACTAAAAACGATCAAATTCACTAAAAGGCAACTCAATAAAATAGCTTACAGTCGGACGATTTTACACGGACAGATGTCCAGACGAGTTCTCTACCTGCACGAATCTATTTGAGACTTATTGAAAAAGTGCTGCAACAATTGCAAGTTTGCGTCGCTGTCGGTATGAATATTGCAGTAATATTTCATGCCCCCGGTGTGTAAAGGCCTTAAGAGTCGGTGAGGCTTGGCACAGACGTGCTTTGAGCTGAATACTAACATCAACATACAACATGTTGATAGCAGGTATTTCACCATGTTCATCAGCTTGTTAGCATGCTAACGTTTGCTTATTAGCATCAAACACAAAGTGCAGCTGAGGCTGATGGAGGAAGTCATTAGTTTACATGGAGGCATAAGCAGAATCATTCTAATGATGGAGCTCTATGTGAGGTCAGAGGATCACAGTGGTTACGCATGAAAACAGGCTGAAGCTGCTGTAAAAGGTCGGAATTTCCTCTTTTTTTCTTGTGCAGACATGAGGTCCAGTTTCACTGTTTCACAACCTCAGCGGGATGACTCACCCCAACGGACCTCCAGAGGCCCGTCACGACCGGGAAGGTCAGCAGCCGGCGTTAAAAAGGACACATGGAAGTACGTAGGCATCACAAACAGGAGTTGAACGACCCCGAGACCAGCACTTTGTAGACGCGCTCCGCCCGACTGCCGAACTCGTAAAACAGTGAAGACAAGGTTAAAGAGGAGGTCTCAAAACCAGCCTTTATCTATATGACGGATGACCTGACATAAAACCAAAAATACAACCAACAGCCCCTCTGCAACGGGAGAAAAATATTAACGACTCTTTGCAGGAGGATTAAAGAGTTTTAATGACCCATTGCGCGCGGACTCCTCTTGCACGGGACGACAAGAGCACTTAAACAAGTGCCATAAACAGAAAAGTTCAACCGGTCTTCAAAAACACTGTTATCTATATCAGAGGGACCAGCGACGGGAGGAGCAGGAGTTAAGTGGGATGTAAACGGTAAAGACGAGATGAGAGGAACGCACAGATGAGATAGAAAAGGAAGGGAGAAGGTGTAAAGGACGAGCGTGGAGAGGGCAATGACCTCATCAAGTGTCACTCATTCACCCGAATGGATTGAGTTGGTATTCATCACCTGAGGGCCTGCATGCTAATCTCAGCACAACACGATCTCATGTAGGAGCTTGTCTTTTATTTATTTTAATTGTCATCGATGTGTGTCTTGGTAGGGAGAAAAAAACAGACGGATCGTTTAGGTGGGAATATGAGTAGAAGGCCGGGAGCTACAGACGACTGAGCGATTGTGTGCAGAGCAAAATAGGAAAAGAGAGATCAAATCTCAAGTCCCCATTGTTTCCCTCTGGGGGAAAACCAAACAAACAATCTCCATGCAGACAGAGTGCTGTACTCACTTTTCTTTCTGTTCTTTCACTTCTTCCTTTAACCTGAAAGGCAGGAACAAAACAACAGGGCATTAGATCACAGCGCGCCGTTGTTTCCCCGGTAAACAGATATTTATCACCGCACACCAAAGGCTCGTTATCTTCACGGTTGGAGCTCGCATCGTTTTTTAATCAAATCGCGTTACGTCACCGCCTTTTACCAGAAACTGTGATAAAACTGACTTTCATTTTCAATGCCTCAGCAAATGAATCAGATTTTGTTGGGAAATAATGCAACACACACACACACACACACACACACACACACACACACACACTCATGAGGCGTGTTCAACCGGACCAGGACTACAATAGCTGACTGGCAGGTTTGTTTCACTCCTCGTCCATGTGACGACGCTTGCGATAACTGAATGTGGAGCAACGCATTGGCTGGTGCACAAAAAAACGGTCGCCAAAAGTATTAGGAAACAGTGTTTGATTAAAAAAAAAAGGGTCACGGATACACGGCCAAGTTTCCTTTTGAAACACTGGTACAATAATCCCACATGGATACGGGGAATTAAAAGGTTTTGAGATGGTTTAGACCCTGATTGGGGTCGGATGGTCTTAGGTGTGATCATTAGGCTTTAAAGTCCAACCTGTGTGGACTGATTCTGGAAAAAGGAGTCTACGTTATTATGGCCTCTATCTAGAGCCGATCCACATTAGTCTTCAGAGTATGCATCAGAAACAATCTGGGTCTACTGAACTTTTCTGACGATGCATGGACTTTTGGACTTTTGGATCGCGATCGCTCAAGAGATTTGATCTCAATAATTAAAATAACATAAAAGCGTTTCGTCCACCATCCCTTCTCTGGATTCAAATAGCTTTCCTGTGTGTGCGAGGGATTCAACATTGGCAATATTTGGTGATTAATAGCGCTTAATGCCTGCATACCATTTCGAGAACAATGTAGCAAAACCGAAGGAGATTGATCACAGTCTCTAACATGTTAAGAAGGTGCCCTTAAGATTTATAGCTACATCTAAATGGTTTTACAGTAAAGGATTGTGTCATCACAGACGGCAGTAAGTTCAGAGTTACATTACTTTATAGCCAGACGCTCCACCGACACACTGCTGCAGCCTCACTGCACAAAACACAGTATTTCAAATGTAACGGCTCCAAATAGAGACCGAGCGCGGCCAAAAGTCCTCCCTACGACGTTTGTTTGCTTTTTGAGATTTCCCTTAAATGTGGGAGGATGATTCACGTCGGTCTGTGCCACCACTATGATCGGATTTCTGTCAGAGCGTCATCAGGGAGTGACACAACTCGCCACTGGAGCGCTCCACGTGTGTTAATGATTGACCCGGACAGTGACATGATGACTTTTAGAAAATAATATGAGGGATCTCCTTGTTTCGCTTTTGGGAACCGCCTGATTACGTTTAGTAGCACTTATCTTTTTTTTTTTTTTTTTTTACAAGAGGCATTAACAGATTATATTAGCTGCCTATCAAAACAAAAGGCCGATCTATAAACTGTAGAACTCGGTGTGCTTTAAGTCGAAACCAGAAGAAGGCGCCTCACTGTGACTAGAGGCCACAAAAAGGACAAACGACACTTATCTCGGAGATCAATAACTAAAAGCTATCGCCTATGTCGTCGCAGGAGTGACCTCTACATGCCACAGAAGGAAAACAAAGGGATTAGTGTGGCGCTGTATTCACACAAATGTATCTCCTTTTTACTTGAGCAATGTGATGGAATGAGGATAAACTACAGCAATACGATGTTCGCCGGGATGTGCTGAAACACGCTCGGGCCTTTTTTAGCATCAGCGAAGCGAAGGAAGCGGAGATAAGATATGAATCTGTCTGATATGAATCTGTTAAATGTGTCAGAGGCAAACAAGAAGACAATAACTTTACATGACGTTGTTTGGCCGACCTCTGCTCCGCCGCACAAACGCACCGTGGTTAGCCTTTCATTCACATCGTGTGTGTGTGTGTGTGTGTGTGTGTGTTTCAGTGTGTGCTCGGGGGGTTTCTTACCTACACTCACATGCGCTGTGTTCTGTAAAACTCATGAAAATATCATTTTGTTGCCTTTGGAGTTTTATTCTTTTTATCTGTAAAATAAAAAAAAGAGAGAAATCGTCACAGATTTGAATGAAATATATGCTGATCTACAGAATTCCTAAACGTCGTATTACTATAGCATGCAAGAAATATTCTAATATTAAGTATTTAAAGTCTCAAACTGAATGCAAACCGAAGAGACATCAAAACATCAGATGTGTGGAATATAAAGTTCCCCCAAATGAATATGTGGAATATACATAGATGCCATATTCCCATCACATTTTCCACATTGTTTTGGAACGTTTGCGGTTTGACTGGTTTTTCTTTTAGATCTGTCGTCTTCTCTTCTTCTGCAATGGTTTAATGGTTCCTAACTGGAGATTTGGCATCACAAGTCCAGCTTTCACATGAAAGCTATGGATGGCATATTAATCCCCTTTTTCTGGAACTGAGGTTTAAATTTGCATTACGTCTTTATTGAAACTTCACTAATGGCTACAAAATGGGGGAGAAACTATGGAAAAAAATGATTCTCGTCTTTTACTTGGAATTAGGATTTGCACAGACTCCTACATACTTTTAAAACAAAAGTATAGGGTTGGTTTTCTTGCCCAAAGGTCACACCTGAGCAGCCTTTGAGCAAACAGCGAGGGCACTTATGCCAACCAGAAGGGCACTTAGAGGACTCTGGACACTTGAAGAGCCCGTGTGCCACTCGGCTGTGACATTTGGTCAAAAATAAAGTTCATTTAGGGAACACATATACTGGATAAATAAGGATTAAAAAAAAACGAAGACTATAGCGCTAAATAATGCTGCTGACCTCCATAGTAATGTTATAGCTGGACGTTGGCACGCAGTGCCGCATCTCGTCGATGCAGCAGCCGGCGCAGCGCGTCAACACCACGCAGGACGGGATGAAGATGTGCTCCACCTCCTCCGGATACTCCTGCAGTATGTCCACCAGCAGCTCCCGAGGCTGACACAAACTCTTGTTGTACACCTCCATTAAAGGGATCACTGTGGGAGACAAGAGTGTGTGCAAGAGGTTAGAAAACGGCTTTTTTTTTTAAAAGTCTCCAACCACCGACTCTTGAATGGTACGGCGCTGTAACAATAACACACGCCTACAAGGAACATGCATGCACACACATGTATTATTCCACTGAAAAGCACTTGGTTTATGGAGATTTACTGGTTTTTATACACACATGTATGCACATAAGCCACATGTGCAATTTAAATAGTCTTATATATCTATCTGGAGCCCTTCCATTCCATTTTTTATAGCTCTGCTTCTGACCCATTCACCTACAGCTGTACAATAATAGCCAATAGTCTGTTTCCCCCCCATCAGTCACCTCTCAGTTCTTTGCAGGAGTTCTGCTCTTGAGAAAGATATTAGCAAACAGATAGACAACACCTCCTAAATATCACCCATGGGCCTAAAACAACCCCCGGCCCGACAGCCCTCCGGTGAGCCAAACTAAACACACTGGGCCTGAGCAGTATCATAAAGTTCAGCTTCTGATTGTCCAAATCAGATTGGGCAATGTTCATATTGTGCAAAAATGAACATTTTGGGGGCCAAGAGGATGAAATTCCATTCTATAAAACAGTCTAGTCACCATAACACGTTCCCGGCTGAACCTCAAATAGGAAGGAATGCTGGCCAAGAGTTGAGAATTAGGGGTCAAACTATCATTTACTAAATAAATATAAATCTGGACAGGTTCAAGCTATGCAGATGCCCACTAGGGGGCGATAATTCCCCTAAGACGTCAAGATAAACCCTCAAACAGCCTTTTGCTATTTGGCTGTGCGCCAGCCAAGGAGCCCAAAGCGGGTCGTATTCCCACGGTGCCCTGTGGGACACCTACCGTCATGTGGACCTCTTTCTGTTTCCTTCGGTATGTGGGCGCTCTGCGAGGAGGAGAGAAAAAAAGGCAAGCTGTTAGTTACAATAGATTGTGCAAGAGAGCTCAGAAAAAAAACCGCTGCCTGTGCCCTTAACTTATCCACAGTTGCGCAAAAAATATATATTTACATTTTGACATTTCTGTTGACCACCGACGGAATATGAAAAGCACATAACGTATCGTATCTCGGTCAACATGGGGTGCAATGAGAGTCAAATGGTCACGTGTCTCATAAATATAATGTTTTTTTTAAGAGCATGATTCTGATCCACATCTGGGTTCATGTTCAGGAAAAGAGTTCAGCCAAAAGCTATTAATTCATGTATATAATATTTGAAATAAAGAAGGTGTCATAACTTCCTTGTTTAAATAACATTATCATACCATAATAATAATAATTCACATGTATCACGTGTATAAAGCCGTCTGCGGCCAGATGTAAAACGCGCCAAACATGCAGCACATCAGCTCCGTGACGAAACTTCATAACCTGTTGAATTACTGTGTTGGTTTTTGTTTCACTTCACCCCCCCCCTAAAAAAAAACCACACTCCCCGTGTGCCTCCGCCGCCTCTTGGCAACGCGGATTAATAACAGTCGCCATTAAAACCGGTAAGAATTCCAGCCTGCTACTTTCCCTCACAGGGGGTAGCTGTCACCACACCAGTCCCACCACAAAGGATTCTGGCAACCTTCCATCCGTGCGCGTATTACGCATAACTTTCTCTCACTCTCCCTCTCTCTCTCTCAAACAGGCGCGCAACTCACGCAATATCTCGCCAATATTGCGTGAGACCCGATCCTAGGGCACCGGCGTGTATTCAGTGAGTCAGTTAAACTTTCCATTCCTTAAAGGAGCGTTAAAAAAAAAAAAAAAAAAAAACTGGGTCTGGCTGTGTGGGTGCCGCAG
Organism: Chelidonichthys spinosus; assembly: GCA_029853015.1. Classification (NCBI taxonomy): domain Eukaryota; kingdom Metazoa; phylum Chordata; class Actinopteri; order Perciformes; family Triglidae; genus Chelidonichthys; species Chelidonichthys spinosus. The sequence continues at coordinate 5,079,206 of CM056838.1, read as the reverse complement.
TCTCCTCCCCCTTTCTGGTGGCGTGAGAGGGGCTGGGAGACCCCCAGCCCTCAGAAAACACGACATACTGTATAATTAATGGAAGGGTGTCAAGCTGCGAACACCGGCCTCCTAAACCGACGATAGGCCGACTGGAAACGCGCAACCGAGACAGCATCCTGATACCATTCGGCGTTGATTGGGGGGGAGGAAGGGGGGGAAGCTGTCATTAAACCGGTCATTTAGATAAATCAACACTTTAGTGGTCTCTGGAGGGGGGGGGGGGGGGGGGGGGCAGTGTCAGGATCTGAAACATTTTCTGTTTGAGGTGGCAAATTCCGATTAGAAATAATCCTTCAAAGTCCAATCATGTTACTGGAAAAAAAAAACTCCTGTTGGACTGGTGTGTATCTGTGTGTGTGTGTGTGTGTGTGTGTGTGTGTGTGTGTGTGTGTTTTCAACAGGAAACCTTTGCTCAAAGCCTCCCTGGACACACTGCACTCGATTAATGATTATATGGAAACCGATTTACAGCTCGCACTCAAACAGCCCTTTACAATTCACGCGTCAAACCCATTAAATGCTTTTTTTTAATCTTCTACCTGGAACTGTTTGAATATATCTACGTGAAAAGAAGTCTGATTTCTTCCCATTGAGGCGCGCGCACACCGCGAGAGAACCTGCCTCACATGTCCTAATTCAGAATGGAGCCACTGCGCCTTTAAAGCGTAATAATATCTCCAAGGTGGTTTTACAGCAGGCCTGCGATCACACCAGCGTCAAACTTCACAATATTATTTGAATATCCTCGCGCATACTGTGACACACGCACACACACACACACACACGAAAAAAGCGCACCACCCACGAGCGCGTGGGTTCGATTTCTATAGTGTCGGCTTTGCGTAATGGCTGTTTAAATCTCTCCAAAGCCACGAAACATTTCGGCTTGTATAAACACGGGCGATGACCTAGCCAGAGGGAAGACAAGGACGAGCTACACATTAATGACCAGCGGCCACATTACGCAAACAGAGGTCGGTTTTTTTTAATTATTATTTTTTTTATATTCACTCTCAGTAAACACATGACTTACCTTGACAGCTGACAGCGTCAAAAATAATAGTGTCAAACTGTCAATAAAGTTCATGGTGTTGCAAATCCAATCCAAAGACAGGCGACGTTTTAAAATCCAAGAGGCCAATGTGGCGGTGTGTCCTCAAACATGAAGTTTCACAAGTCCAAACAACAAACAAACAAACAAACAACAACAACAAACACAAGTGGACCGGCTAAAACTTCTCTAAATAAGGGGCAGGGGGGTGTAATGGCAAACCCATGATGGTCCCAGGGTCGGAGCGTACAATCCTTTGCGCATAACTTCTTTTCCTTTCTCAACTGTTGCCCACGATTTTCAAGATATCCAGAAAGACGAGAATCCAGGACGCAAAACGTCTCACATTGTTCCGCAGCGGACCTTTGTTTTCTTGCAAGGGAGTAGCAATCCACATTACAAAATCATAATCCCATGCTTGTTCCGCCAGACGTCTCCAAGTATCTGTCCATTGGAAACTTGTTGTAGCCTACGTGCAACCTGAGCGTGGACCAGGGTGACGTTGGGTAGAAGAGAGGAGAAGAAAAAAAGAGATAAGAGAGATAACTCGTCCCACTAAAAAAAAAAAAAAAAAAAAAAAAAAAAAAAAAAAACGTGTCTGCGTAATTCTTTTTTTTTTTTTTTGCGGGTTGTCACTGCGCACTAAGCGGGTCGGCTCCACTGAAGACAGACCGCGTCCACCTCTGTCTCGGTCTCACCATGCTGTGACTGTGTGCGTGTGGCGACTAGCTTACAAGCAGCCGCGGTCCGGGGACGTGGATGATTGGTCGGATCATCACGAACAGCAGGGGTAGGTGTGTCTGGGGCTGATACACAGCGCTCTCAAGTCTTTCAAAAAAAAAAAAAAAAAAAAGTTTCACCCATTAAAACGTCGACTCATGTGACCGCATCACCAGCGAGCTATTAAAAGCTGTATTCAGCTCTATTATTATTATTTTTTTATTTGAAAGCGAGAGAGAAAAAAAGGGATTGAGGGCATCCTGCTGTGTTGTCTCTTGGTCTGAAATATCATCCACTCTTTCCATGCATTTTAATCGATTTCATCATCTCCACATGTCGTGTGTGCAGCTCGATCCACGATGCACAATCTAATAATACACAGCAGCTGTGCGTCGCTGTACGTAATACTTAAATACAGTTACCTCCTTACAGAAGTCTTACAATCTATCTTCTACTCATTCATTGCGAGGGAAATGACTGGAGAACACGTTCTAGCGCGCACGCGGACAATATGACCTTGGATGTTCTCCTTGAGTGATTTTTTTATTTTAAATTAATGTATTTGTTTTTAAAGCAAATGAAAGAACAAATCCATTTCTCGCGCCCGTGATCAGTGTGAACTTGACAGAGCGCGTGTGTGCCGGGACACGTAGCCATAGTCGTGAGTCGGCGCCGCATCGAGCCGGTCTGTGCGCGTCAGCACGCACGCATGCACGCACTCCCAACGGAAAGTAGGAGTGCGTCGTGACCAAGTTCCCTCCCCATCGCTTCACTGGCGGAGAATGGAAGGAGAAGTCACCTGAGCGGTCGAGGCTGACTGCTGGTCAGCACAGGCGGCTTTCCTCTCTTCCTCTTCCTCTCTCTTCTTCTTCTTCTTCTTCTTGCTGCTGAGACATATCAGCGAGGAAGAGGAGGGAATGGAGAGGGAATAAAAAGGCTGTCAGCGGGGCGAACACGCTGCTAGAGGAAGTGACTGCATGGAGAGAAACAGCTGCTTTTACCACGATTGTAACGCTGATGATGATGAATAAGATGGTGTTATTAAGGGGACCATATACGGTCTCTTTCCAACACTGGAGGGCTGTGTGTGTGTGTGTGTGTGTGTGTGTGTGTGTGTGTGTGTGTGTATCATTTAATAAAAGCAGAAATGCATTATCATGAAAATACTCAAGTAAAGACCCCCAGCCAAAATTCTATCAAAGTTTGTAATGAATATGAATTATAAGTGATGCATTAACATGGTTGCCATGGAGCTACTTTTAACTGACTTGTATAGAGTTTGATGTATAGCAATGGACTGTATTATATAATTCAGTTTATGTACAATAGCAACATCTAATACATGTTGTGGAGTGAAGTCTAGAAGTAAACTATGAGTCCCTCAAAAGTGGACTTTACTTAGATATTTAGTTATTTTTCCACTATTTGAATATGTTGAATTGATTTGACTTAATCAGGGGGAAATTATTATTTAAAAAAAGTTTATTGTTGGTTGAAAACCCAAACCTATGCTTCAACTCACTTCTCAAAATCATGAAATGAGTTTAAAGTCTTACCTCATCTGATTAAAACAGTTTAAACCCACCTGATTGAAATACTCTGCAATATTTCCAGATCACATCATTTTGAGCTTGTGACCGCTGACGCCCTCTGCTGGACGGACATGCCACTCCAGTGTTGCGTCTATACATCCGGCTCACTGACAGATTGATAGACACCGAGGAAGTGGAGAGAGCTGATAAGTATGTAATGACATAGGTTGGCAGCTATGTGCCTCACATATAAGGTTTGCTTGCTCCGACTCATACCGTGCATACAAGGGGGGGACGAGAAAAAAAAAATACAATGAGACTTCACAGGAGGCATGGAACTGAGGCATGATGGAGCAAGAAAGCAGAGATGAGTGATAGTCAAGGAGAAGGAGAGCTTTTAGGAGGGAAAGGACTCGGCCGTCATGTAACTGGAGAGGAACCCCTCGGCCGTAGTTTAATTGAAGAATAACACTTGGGTTCATTAACAGTGTCACCCAGCTCCCATTTCTGCTGACTCAGAGCCAGTGTGCATGTGTGTGTGTGTGTGTGTGTGTGTGTGTGTGTGCACTCGAGTGGGCAAGGTTACAGCAGATACAGTGCCCGGGCGAGCGAGTGTATCCCAGTTTTCTGCTGACTGCATACATACACATGCGTAAACACACACGGGGCTTAATGAAGTGGTCCTTTCTCGAAAAGTACAACAAACAGCCTCCCCCCTGCACCGGTCCGCACATTGACGCACGTTTGTAGACGTCATGGGGGTAGCAGGAAGTCAGGGTGATTCCTGTCAGCGGGGACGGAGGCGGCAAGGGCGGCTTTATGGCGCGGTGGAGGCCTCTCAGCAGCTGCTCCTGTGTTTTCAGGATGCGTTTTGATTAAAATATAAACCACCCGGGTTCACTGGTTTTAAGGTGAACTCACATGTTTGGTTGGTATTAGAAGGAACTTCACCGCTCTGATAAGGTGTGAGGTAAACACTGATGTCAACGTATTATAATGTTGCATCATTTCCTGTGAGTCCCTCCTGCATATATACTGTATATACTGTATATACTGTATAGGAGGGCAATTTGAATCCAGTACAAGAATGGCGGACTCCACTAAGAATTAAAACTACTATTAAAAAAGCAGCAAAATGTTAAAGGAACAGTTCACGGCAAAATCAAGATTTGCAAAAAGCCCAAAAATGTACATATATATATATACACACTTTTGCCCATGAAGTAAAATAAAATATTTGGTTTTCACACACAATCCTCTGTTTATTCCTATTTAAACGCATCACTAATCACTTTTGACCAGGTGCAATGATTACATCATGTGTCCCGATTATATTTCATTAGTAGAATTCATTCATGACATTTGTTTGGCCATAAAAGACAAGACATTTGCAAATTCTTCCAACTTCATATCAATAATCCTGAAGATCTTTATGATCAAAGTTTATAAAAACTTTTACATTCAAAAAAATGTACAAAAGTTGAATTTTTGATTGCTTTCTTATGATTAAACCTAAATAAATGATTTTCCCCAACAGAAACAGCAGTGATTGTGTGTGTGTGTGTGTGTGTGTGTGTGTGAGCATGTGAGGATGAAAGTCACATTGTTTAAATGTATAATGTAACCAAAGAAGCATTACCAAAGGCCCGATGGCTAACTGCCACTCTTTTATCACCTGGTGCCAAATTACACATTCTTCCTCTCCGTTCCCTCTCCTCCTTTTCGCTTCACTCCTTTTACAAGAAGTGAGTCTCCACCTTTTGGCGTGTTCGTGTGTGTGTGTGTGTGTGGTGTGTGTGGAAGGGAGTGATTTCCACAGCAAGGTGCTTCTGACTGAGTTATCGGTGTCAACCTCTTCACCAATCTTATATAAATTATCCAGGAATTAACCTTCAACTGCTCGCCCCGATAATGTGTTCTGATAACATTCACTGCTCAGCACCATGTGACCGAGCTGCATAACAAACACACACACACACACACACACACACACATGGGGACTATGCCAAAAACATGAATGGGGTGTATCTGTGTGACCTGCGTCGGGCAGGTTGTTTTGGGCCCATTAACTACGTGCAAATGTGTGTGTCTCCGAGATAAGGGTTTAAAAAAAAAAAAAAAAAAATGTCATTCCATTGCTCACAGAAAGCGGCCGACAGCCGTTTGGACTCGGCACAGATGACTTCGCTCACTCTTGATAGCGGCGGTATAAATCATCAGCCAATCAGCGGCGTGACCGTTGACCCTGCCCAGCTGCGAGGAGCGTGCCGCACAGAGGCAGCACACGTCCACCCGACCTTCATTACCCTTCCCACCTCCTCCTCCTCCTCCTCCATCCTGCTCGCTTATTAGGATGAGCAGATAAGTAGAGGCTTTTAGATGAAGAAAGGGCTAAAGTTCACGTACTTTAAAAAGCAAGAAATATGCTTCTTCCTATCCTTTGGAGAGCGATACATCCCTCCCTCCCCCTCCCCCCATCACTTTCCTCCTTCTCTCCTCTTCAGTTTATCTCCTTTTGAGTTCCAGTAAGCGTTGGTTTTTGTGTACTCTCCGTCAAGCAGTTCAAAGGGTTCATAAGCCTATTTGGTCAGCGAAGAAGAAAAATGAAAGGAAAGAGCCGGAGAGAGGGGGAAACTTTACTGTACTTTGACCCGACCAAAGGCTAGCCCTGTCAACATTGATCATATTCCAATATGTTGGGACTGGCCCTGCGGGACCACGTGTCCAGGAAGTCACTCAGCAGAAACATCTTGGGGGGTTAGAGAAGAAGAAGAAGAAGAAGACACAGCACAGGGTGGGTTCAGGTCAGTGAAAATGCATCTGTAACTATTTAACTGTTCTCTGATTTTAAGGACTAGTCCGTGGAAGATTTCAAGATATTTTACAATGTTTATTCAGGGAAAGAATATGTGGTGAAACTGTAAAGTCGGGTGTCGTGAAACCAAAATCATGAGCTGAAAGATGCTAAAACTCTTCACAAAGCTGAGGGAAACTGCAGTCTGGTAGAACATTAATTCTCCCCTCCATTGTTGATATACAAATGTTGCTAACTGCAGATTTAACGTCCGAGGGGCAGCGCTCATGAATACAGAAAACCAGTGTTGGCTGTTGGTGGGAGACAACAGGGCACAATGCCCGGCCCTCTGTTTGTTTAGCTAAAAGCGATTAATCTCATTGTTTAACATTTCTTCAAAGTCCGTCTAAATAATACCAAGAGAAGTCAAATTCCTCGTTGAGAATACAAAAGTAAAAATCGTATCCGATCCAAAACGTCAAGCCGTTTAATGAATGGTATTTGCTGTGCGCTTTTATCTCGTGTGAGAACATCTCCCAGGTGTGTTTTGGGAACTCTCTGTAAACTTTCCTTTCCTTACGAACACACACCGTCCTTATCTGCTTTCATTGTGGGGCCTTTTCCAGCCTGACCACACAGGAATCTCCACAAACACAAATGTGAGCCAACAAACAATCACAAACACTGACCCGTGACCTCAGGTGCTGACCTCAGGTTAGTGCATTGTGGAGCCAAGACAAATGCCAGCTGATTTAACAACCTGGACCAGTATAAAGTTTCAATGTGTGCTATGGATTATCCGGAGAAAAGGGTGACTCTGTTCCTGGAAAGAGATGTGGCTCTCGGGAGCGCAGGTATGTCAGTCCACCACTTTAGCCCCGACTGAAATATCTCAACAGCTTAATGGCAAGCCTTGAAATCCGGTGCAGACATTCGTGGTCGCCAGGAGATGAATGGCACTAACTTGGGTAAACTTTGTAATTTCATGAACAATTACCTGCAAAACTAGTGACATTCCCATCAGCCTCAGCTGTACTTGGTGTTTAGTGCTAATTAGCAAGTGCTAGCATGCTAACACACTCAAATAAGAATCATATTGCCTCCTGATTACATTGCTAATGTGTGATAAGGGAACATTTGTATTTGTATTGAAGGCAGGGATTTCCCAGAATCAACCCGGTGATGAATTTGAATAATAAAGGAGCTCTTATGTAAACATTAAACCAGCTGAACATCAGCATGTTGACATTGTGAGCATCACGAACTATATACAACCAATGGACCTCGTTACATAGTGGAGAGCAGAGAGGCTTACACATGAGGAATAGCAGCATCAAAATCCTCTCTATCAGCCATGCTTACCTTCCTTAATCGACTCTAAATGGGACCATCATTTACTAAATGAACATCATGCTGTACTGAAGAAGACTCGAAACTAGCAATTGAGTCAATAAACTCATGTTAACTATGTTTAATGATAAAATTAATCAAGTCGCGTCATTCTCTCATAGACCTCCATGCAATCGGACCTCAACCAGGAGGAGACGCCCACTCATGGCCAGTAGCGAGAATGCAAGTTTAAGGTACTTCAGCATGGGCTTCACTTTTCAGACCCCTCAGGGTGCCACCTGGTGAGCATGTTAACATGACATTTCTTTTTAAATTATTATTATTATTACTGAAGGAATGGTGCAATACAAGCCATTTCATTACCCACTGACCCCGAGGCGATCACCGTGGCAGCTGATGTGTTCACGACACAGCTTTTCACAATTACAAGTGCACATTTTCACAGCCCATACTTCCACACTCCTTCAAGGTACAAGTACATACAGATAACATGTCAAAACACACCTACAATGAATCAGCTGATAAACATCATCCCTGGAATCACCTGCATAGGCAAATACCATTGGATTTATGTATTCATATTTTCGTTGAACGGGTCCTTCAACTACTTTTCTTGTGACCTGTTTGGTTTGCTCACAGAAAAAGGTAAACCTACCTTTGCTACAACTGCTACAAATCACCATTGTTGCCCTTCACTTTGCCTCTCATGCCGTGATTAATATGCAACCCGAGTTGTGTGAATGAGTTTGGCTTTTTCCATGCATACAGTCCCGCAGCGTGGTTTGCTATGATCTGTGTCTGAGAACATGTGCCTGCCTTTATTCACATTATTATAATTTGTCTCAGCTCGTAATGATAACCTTAATCCGAAGGCACAGCTATAACATTTGCCTGCCGACACCACACGTATACAATGCACTCCACGAACCCCAAACTCTGACTCCCCTCACATCAAACGGGCCTTTTCCCATAAAACGCAACACGATCCGCCATTGCATCATAAACCTCTCGATACATAAATTGGCTCTCTAAACTTCAGCGCTCTACAGCACTACTCTGCAACATTTTTCTGTTGCCCGTTAACCAATTGCGGCTTTTAATGTGGCATAAACGTGAGTCTTAAAACAGCGCATGTTGTTGGAACACGTTTGCATTGCGTTCTGCGGAGATTTCAATGGGCGTGCGTGTGCGTTTCCGAGTTGGAATGCCAGGTAACCAAAAGCTAGTCGCTGCCAGAGAAAAGCATTCCTGAACACAAGAGTGTGAGATTAAACACACAGGAATCCAATACAAGGTAACACACACACACACACACACACACACACATGCCGATGTACGTGGGCGCCACTCCAACCCCACAGGCCAAACGGGGAAAAGCTGAAGATAATATGATCAACAACGTGACTCATTGGACATCACTTCACCCTTTTGCATATATACCTCTACACATGAGACTTTAATGATATATTATCTCTGCCTTCCTAGCAAGAAGTCCAGCCCTTAACCATAATCACAGCACAACACATCCTGCCAATAGGACTGTGTGTGTGTGTGTGTGTGTGTGTGAAACCCTGCAATTAACAATGAGCATGTCATCACACAATCTGTCTGCACACGCTCACTGCCATGCGTTTGATGTGCGTTTGTTTAGAAAGTGAGATGAGAATACATAACCGCTTTCATGTGATGGGAAATTGGGGGGGAAGGTCAACCAGACTCAACAGATGGTTTATGTACACGGAACCGTCTGGGAAGCTGTCGCTGGGGAAGAAAAAACAAAAATACACCGCAGATGATTGGATGAACAATCTAATTTGTAAACTTCTTTGCTATTTCAAACTAAGAAATACTCTCCAGTTCTGATAACAAACCTCTCCAGGAGCCGGCATTGTTATTTAGAGCGAACGGTTGCATCTCTGTGTCGTCCCACACACACCTGAACCACGTCCGTATAGCTGCCAGTACAAGATGCTGATTGGCTGACTGGCTTTACCGGACACAAATGCATAAGTTGAAAAGGTGGATTTTTGTAGGATGTGACCCCGATTCTTTCGCAACATCACTAGAATCATTGCAGGACAAACGTGCACACACACTTCCTCCTCAACAAGCATGGTTTACTTGCCTGTTTAAGAAACTATAGAGGAGTTAGTAACAGATACCGGCTTTCATGGTAAAATAAAAAAGACATTCACTGCATGAGACTGGCGACATCTCCATCAACTGCCTGAGTGGTTGTTAATTTTGAATACGTATAATTGATGACATGCCATGATTCATGGTTTCACACTTATCTGCTCTGTAAATCAAACTTTTCCATGAGAAACTTCCCCGGAAGCCCGCTCTCCCTACAGGGACGACGTGTCTGACCCTGCGATGTGAATAATGGACGCACCCAATGGGTGGATCAGTGCTGAGAACATGATGAAGCTGGGAACCTGGAAGAGTTTCTTGTTCAACATCCAACAGCTTTGGTTATTTAACAACTCCATTATTTTATGTGTGTGTCTCTGTGTGTGTGTGTGTGTGTGTCTCTGTGTGTTTATTATATTGAAAGACAGACCATGACTCCGTCAAACACTCACTTCATTGTTCAACGTCATGACTGGCTGGATTCTGGAAAATCCTTGCCTTCAATAAAAATACAAATATTTCCCTGAAGACGCATTAGCAAAAACAATTAGTTCCGTAATCTAATTAAAAACTAATTTCATTTACCAACATCTACGGATTTCCCTTGAGCTGATTGAGTAATAAAGATTATATGATGACTAATTGCTGGAAGGAGCGTCAGGCCCAAATCCTGGAAGATAATGATACAATCTTAAGATTTAAAAACAAAACACGGGGTGAAACTTTTAGGTAGAAACATCTGTTTCCAGAAGGTCTATTCATGCAATTCATGAATGTGGATTTTCACAGTAAAAGTCCCATTCATTTTCTCCATAGACAATGCTGCTTGACTCACAGATGGTGCTACAAGAACTCGTACAATGTAGAGAAACTTGTAAGAAACATCCGATCACCAAGCTTACGCTCTGAAGGCTTGTCCTGATATTTCCAAGTGGTTGTTGATGAAATCTGAAGCTTAAATCGATTCACTTTCTTGCTTTTCCATTAGCAAAAAATGTGGCTAATACCCGTTAGCCTACCTGATACTTGTTCTGGTACCAACTTAGTAGAGGTTCCACGCGAGCCGAGCCGATTCCTCAAAGGTGACGGTACTGTAAAACACTGCTGATTCGGGTTCGGGCCTTTAAATTGTGTAACGTCTGTCTCCATGCGTCAGCCCTGTGATAGAGTGGCGACCTGTCCCCGGTGTTCCCCCGTGTCAGCTGAGGATAAGCAGTTACAGATAATGGATGGACTTGCCTACTTGTGAGGTGCCAGGATGAAAGGATGCAATCTTGAAGCTGACATGTTTAGGCCTTCTTCGTGTCAGAGGTCAGAATCAACTACAGAAAAGTGCTGCCGGAGCTGAAAAGAGATCGCTTGAGGCAACTTCAATGGAGCGAACGCCTGCTGAGAGAGGCAACTGGAGTAACAGGATCACCGCTCGCGCCTCTTCTGATGCCCTCGAGGACGGGACACATCGGGTGAAATATTGTCTTGTTTTTGTCTTTCAAAGAAGAAAAAGGAGATCAAAGAGACGATTTAATTTTCCTCGGTATGTTTGTCCTTGAAGGATACGTTGCTAGGTTCATTCATTCGACCTGATAGTGTAGAAAAAAACATGTACTTTCCCACTCGGGGGTTTAACAAAGTTCACTCGGAATACTATTCCAAAGATGTGGTATGTGCTCATGTTTGTGGATATTTTCATCAGAGCCAGTAACTTCAGAAAGTTATCTGGGGCCACTTGCTGGGGAGCATGCATGAGTAAACAAATATGTGTGAATATATCTGTGAAGGTAAGAGACCGGGCCAAGAAAAAGGCAATTCTACAAACAAGCTTCTGCTGAGCGACTTTCATGCTCAGTATGCAACTTCAAAAATGGTCCGATTGAGCTAAAAAGTTGTGTTTAATGAGGCAGATGTTCAGAGAGAGACTAAATGCATACAGTTTCCAGAGAGAATGTGTGATTGAAAGCAGAGGAACTCTGCAGTATCCTCTTTCAAGTTGCTAAATTGCCTTGGCTTTGTTAGCACGTCTTGTTTCGCCGTGACTATCCACAGACTGGCAGTGAAACCCAACACTCACTCGGGAGAGAAAAGGCCTTTCCCCCAAAAAAAACTTGATTTCTTTACGAGGTGGAGTGTCACACTAGGTGGGCCGGCTCGCTGGGGAGTCTGCAAAACCTGACACTGAACACGCCGAGCGAGCTCACGCCACTTAAAATTTACTCACAGAAATTAAGACGCTGTGTTTTTCCTGGAGCAGGAGGCCGCGGGTTTTAATACTCGAGATGTAAATCAAAGTGAGAGAAGGGAGACGTGGGGAGAACGTGTGAGTGGATCTGACCAAGTTGACCCCTCCCCCTCCCCCTCCAACGTTCTTGAGGGGAGGATTAATTTATGTGAACAAGGTGAGAGATCAAGTTGAGGTTATTGGGAGGCTGATTTCTAGTGTTGACAAGAAACTTTGACATTTGGCGTAAATCTGGAGTTCGCTAATGACTGAGAGAGAAAGTCGTGGTTTCTCTCTGACCGCTCTGATGACGTGCTGAACTGATTGACGATGTGGAATATAGTTTGTTTTTTTTATATCGTTGCAACAGTAGCAACACATTAACTTGACGTGATTTTGACACATCTCCGAGACATTACATTTTAAATCTCCCTTTGACATTTCTACATATCCAATTTCCCTCATCCTACATCTCTTCCACACTCCATCCATCTCATTTACCACTCTCCCCGTGTCATCCCCGCCGCTTTTCGTCTCCCACCAACGATATTACTGCTGTCTATCAGTCAAAACGCAACCAATTCTTTCCCTGCGAGTGCCTTGTTAAATCACATATTGCCCTCAGTTTGTCCATCTGGCTGCCAGACATTAAACGATATATGAACTCATGTTCCCCCGCTCCCCGAGGCTAGCGGGCTGTAAATCTGAGCAAGCTGCTAACTGTCTTATCTGCTGTGTATATTGGCCGTCCCTGCTTTGCCAAGGCGGAGTTTTAATGAGGACACGGACACCCTCTCCTGCTCTGTGTGGTCCGCAAGCAGACTTAACGATACGACACTGCGGCCTGTAAACCTCGGGAGGCCATGTGATCATCCCCGGGGCTCGGAGCGCGCGCTAACCAGTTGGCGCTAACACGGTGACGCATTATCTCCGAGTCGGATAAAGCAGCCGAGCAACAAGTGAACCTGCTCTCGTCGCAAAAACCGGAGAAAGGGAGAAGCAATTACCCTTTTACCAGACACCCACTTCAAATGGGAAGTCCCTGAGTCACTGTTACAAGCCGCAACGTGCTACGAGGAAAGAGGATTTGAATGATTTACGTCTATTAGCTCAAGACAACAACACAGCTGTTTAATGGCCAGCAGCAACAGGCTGGAAGCACTTATCGGAGAGAGGGGGAAAGAAGCGTGGGCTATGCATTTGTGTAGAGGGTGAGAAATGTTAATGTATGAACCAAACTGTGGTTTTATTCAAGGATCTGATGATGGAACGATAGCACTAGTTGTCTGGGAAACAAATCAGTTGTTCATCCCTGTTTGTTGAGAGAAAGTGGGATGGATTTGTCAAAGACTGATGACATAATGTGTACTGAGTAACTCGTAAAAGTAGTGTGTTTACTTAGTGATTACGATTTAAATCACAGTCACTGATGGTAGCAACTGTGCTATGTTCAAGGACTTAATTGGGATAGCACTTTTGCATGAGTGTACTCAACCGCATAAGTAGTATATGTTGTATCTTTGACATAGTAGAAGTTCAAGTGACCTTTCGAGGAAATGCCCATGAGCAATAAACAATCTTTATAACCAAAACACATTGCCGTGTTTGCAGAAATCCGCGTGGAAAGTTTGGACTGTAAAGTGAGTCTCAACCGTTGTAACGTACCACACATGTTCCTCGCGTGCTTCGGGGGGAAATGTAAATCGTAGTTTTACTACCCCGTTAAATTAATTTGTACCTTTGCTTGATGGGAAAATGTAAAGCGCCTACAGGAGAGAATCGCTGTGTGAATCCCAGGATGCAAATGATGGTAAACTGGAAAGAAAACATGCACAGAATACACGGTGAAAACACGAGATGAGTTTTAGGTATAATAAAACACACACACACACACACACACACACACAATAAGTGAAATATAAGTGTGCCAGACATCATCATGTATGGGCTTTAAATGATAAGGTTTATAAGGTTTATTTTAAAGTATATCAGCCTACCATAATTATAAATACTTATATGGTACATATATATACAGTTTATATAGCACATCTGTAGGGACCAAGGGGCAGAGGAAAAGGGCCCACTGGCTACTGCCTGAGAAGTGGATAAATGAAAATATAAATAAAGAAAATTAAAATAAAAAATGAATAAAATCAAATAAAAAAAAACATAATGATAAAAACCATCCTGTGAATCCAATATTTGGCGTTTGTGGATTTGCTTGACCAGATAGCACCAGGCAATCAGGGTTAGGGTTAGGTTTAGTTTTAGGTTTGGGGTTAGGGTTAGGTTAGGTTTATGGGTAAGGTCAGGTTTAGGGTTTAGGTTAGGTTTAGGGTTAAGGTCAGGTTTAGGTTTAGGGTTCGGGTTACGACAGACAGGGGTGCAACTACCTATGTAAGAGGGGTATGCAGGAAAACTTTTGGCCAATTCCAATACTATGATATATTAAGGGAGTGCAGAAATGATTTAAAAACACACAACAGCAGCTTAACATAGAAAATACAAAAGAAATAACATATTTATAGAGAGAGAGAGAGATTTTTTTTTACCATCACTTTGGCGCCCCCCCTGGTGCGGCGCCCTTATGTGCCACATAAAGTGCATACCCACTTGTTGCACCACTGCACACACACACACACACACACACACACACACACATCGACCCACTTCAGCCTCAGCTTCCCACGTTACTTTTCCAACTGAGGCTGGAGTTCACCCTACCGTGGAAGTTGCTGATGCTTCGTGTCGAAGGCTAATACTTGAGCTTCTTTGAAGATGACCCACATTCTACACATGGCTGAGGACACAGCGGGTGAAAAGGACTACTTTCTGACCCTGCACTCCGCTGACCTGTAGGTGACCTCTGCCGAAGTAAGGGAAGGGATCCCCTCCAGTGAACACCGTCAACCAAAACACCGACCGTTAACATGTCAGTGTTCACCAATCAACAAAACGGCCCCGTGAACAAAGGCAGCGTCAAACAAATATTGTGTTTTTTTTCAGATGTTTTTAATTAAGAGCTAGGGTCAAACAACATCACCTGACCTTTGATTTAGTGACTCATCCACCGATCGCCATGGTGAGATCTGCCAGGAAATGATCAGGCAAACAATATGGGCAAAAACATTGGTCACCTCCCCCTCCGACCTCAAATAGTCCAGCAAAAACCATCAGTGGTTTAGGAAGCACTCAAACACAACCAACCCCAACAGGCAGCGCGGTCTGCGTGATGGATGCATGTTTTTTCTTCTCCTTTGGTGAGTCAACAATCGAGGATGTCAACTCTACCACCTACAACGCACACACACACACACCGAGGAAAACACATGGTTTTGTAGCATCATGGTAAACATCTGAGGTGAGCCACAAACGTTCCTCACCACTCGACGCCACTGTGTGTAATATTCCAGGCTGGGTTGGTTTTTAGGCCATGCCTCAATGCCATGGGGAGCTCTCACTCTTACCAAACAACCGACCGCAGCCAGTTAGCGATGACAAAACAAACGCCACGACATGAATCTGTGTTGCAACCCTGAAAACTGTAAGGCCTGAGGTTACTTATTTCTGTCTTTTTTAGCGTGTCTTTATTCAGTTGGAATGTGTTTATTACAATGCACCAATGGGCAAAGACACTTGACAATAAATCTTTAATATTTCAAGTTCCTTTTCCCAGAGTACTTCCTGTCAGGTGGTGCTTCCTGCCGGTTTAAGTGCATCACCAAATTAGTACAAATTAGATGTTGTTTTTTTTTCAGGTTGCTGTTAAAAGCCAGTATGTTAAAGTTTTCTCATGTCGACTAGTGAGGTCTGACTGCAGTGTGAGAGTCATTACTTCTTCTTTTTCCAAAGCCCGCTTTTAATTTGAAAGTTTCGAAGGATTTGTATGATTTGTCTGGATTAGAAGAAATTGCAAACATAAAAGTTGAAAATTGTACTAATTGCTTGCCGTTATCACTTCTTGTAGTGGTGGGTTAACAAATGATCATGACGTTATTTTATGTTCTCAGGGAGTTCACACTGAAGGGAGATTTTTACACCAAATTAACACATTGTGAGCAAGGAGGGGAGGAGGTACACACACATGTCAGGGGAAAACGTGTGTGTGTGTGTGTGTGTGTGGTTTTGCTTGCCTGCACCTAAACACGCCTGCTGGGGCCAGGTAGGGATGTGAGGAATGGCTGTCGACACACAAAAGACTGCGCTTTTTGTCACCCGGAGGAAGGCTGCATGCCAAAACTCGTACGTGATGTAGACAGAGGACAGGCCTGACAACATCAAGAGCATGTGGCCCAAGTGTGTGTGTGTGTGTGTTGTGTGTGCGTGATTTGTGCATGCACATGGCACCGTGGGCCTCAAGAGACAGATTTCTTCGTTTGATTAGTTTTCTTTCCCAGGCCTTCGCTCCCCTCCTCCTGCAGCTTAAAGCACAATACTTTTAAAAGTCCATTTGTTACCGTCTTTTTTCTTCGTTCTTGCAAATCTGTGCAAGATAATAAAACTCTTAATAATTTTTTTCCTAATTTTTTAAATAAAACAATACAGAATCAAAATGTAGGGGAAAAAATAGTTGTTTTGGGGAGCAGACATGACGTTTCTATGATAATATTGATGCTTCATGACTCATTCGTCCTCATATGTAACCGACTGGAGGTTCCTGAATTTGTTTAGGCTTCGTGTTTTCTGTAACGGATGATCTACCGTAGCTGGGGGCAGTTTTCAAACCTTTGGAAGTCTTTTTTTTAATATTTCGTCCTGTACATAAACAAATGTCAGGGAAAAAAAAGCTTCTCTTGAAGGGAGGGAAATGTTAAACTATGTTGACTTTGAGCACAAGCCAGTTTCAATAATATAAAGATGAAGGGTACCCAGACAAAGAGGCTCAGAGAACACATGACATCTCTCTCTCTCTCTTTCCCTCTCTCCCTCTCTCTCTCTCTCTCTCTCTCACACCTTGCTGGTTTTGCAGAAAGTCAATATTGACCTTCCGCCATAAAGCAGGGTGTCAGATCGAATGTAATTTACTGCTTACGGTAAAAAGCCAGAGATGCAGAGGAAGGAGAACCCAAACAGACACACATGTGAGCGCGTACGGGAGATTATTTTTTTTTAATCTTGGTCGTGTTTACGATAAAAGTTGTGAAATGGAGACGATGTGAGGGCGAGGGGGAGGAGGGCCTGAGAAGCAGGAGAGGGTTAGGAGAGGGTGATAACACAACACGGAGAGGCCTGGAGGAGGTGTTCAACGCCAGTAGGTGAGAGCGTTTAGCGTTGGGGAAAAGAAAGGCGAAGACTTGAGACAGAAACTGGAGGGCAGTGAAGGGGAAGAAAGAGGGGAGACAGGAGGGGTGAGGAGTTTCAGGGTGGCAGTGAAGGCTACTGAAGCTCTGCAGGAGTTTGGGAACCAGTGAACCTTGCTCTACTCCCCCCTCCCTCTCTCCATCAATATGAGGAAAGCCTCCCGGTGTGCCGGCGAATACGTTTCCCATGAGCTTTAACATGCAGCCCATTAACCCTTCTCTGTAACGCTGTTATTATTCTGTGTTCTGGGGAAAACCTTTACGGAAACAAAACCCTATCTTAAGAATAACATTTTAGGGGAAGGCGAGGGCGTTGAAGATAAAACGATAGAAGGGGAAATGGTGAACGTGGGGAGGACGATGACGGTCGGTTTCATGGCGATGACTCGGTGGAATCTTCAGCTCTTCTACGTCATCAGACTTTCCACGACTTTGGTCCAGAGTAAAATAACTTGAATCAGCTGATAATAACGGCGCCGGAGGATGAATTGTCTCCGCGGCAACTATTGCATTAACCCGTACGCAAAACAAAAAAGTCCTGATTAAAACCCCTGATGTGACGTGGTTGTGGTCAAACAGGCAAAACAAATGTCTTTTTCCGAGCCACTTTTCCTTGACCTCGATGGAAAACGTCATGAGCCAAGCTAATTCTTCGAGAATCAAACTGCACTTTAACTAAGTGTTATGGATGTGCCGCTGCCATTTTGCCAATTTAGCAATGTATTATGAATGCAACGCCTCATCATTGCAAATTGCAATGATTGCTTCAGCCATCAACCTCCTGCTCCTCCGACCCTGCGGGCAAATCTGTGATCCCGGTAATGTAACCCACAACCGCCTCATCGGAAATGAATCAGACCATAGTTATACTCATTGGAAAACCCTTCAGTATTACGATATAAACTAGTTTCACTAAACCTTCCACTGAGACACAACCTCATTCTTGAAATATATAAATAGTATCATCACTGATTAGGAGAACTGACTCCCCTATTTTGCTGGAAGAAGTAGTATCTTCCCAAAAATGCACTGGAGACTTCACTGTGTGTGTGTGTGTGTTCAGGTAATAGGGAGTGATCAGATTAAATGGAAAAGCCACTATATCAGAGGAACCGCAGACACGCAGACAGACAGCTCCGGCCTAATCCTGCAGGATATCAAAGAAAGTCCAGACTCCGGAGAGAGATGGAGGGAGTGACCACGGAAGAGAGACAGACAGACGAGGGGAGAGAGGTCAGGAAATAGGCAGAGGAGTTCAAAGAGGGGATGGAGAAAGAGAGGAGGGAGGGCCCGGGAGAGAGTTAAGAGAGTTCAAGTGTAAAATTAAGAGAATAAAACCCTTTGTAATCTGCTTCTCACCCACTGACCAACCACTGGTTAGCTATTGCTCGCTGGATCTCTTAAATCAGCTAAAGCTGTGTAAGCCCTTTCAGGTTTACGCAGGGCTTTTCAGTCTTAAAGGTCATTGCATTGTCAGCCTCCAACATCGTCCACGTGAAGCATACAGCATCCAAATGCATCCCGCTAATGTAGCACAAAAACACTTGGGATGATTTCATTCTTGGCGTGGACGCTTTTCTGGCTCACTTTAGTTACAGTGAGCGCCGCACAGTGAGTGTGGAGTTTGTTTTGTCTGAGCGGCCCCTAAAGCCCGGAGCATGGCCCGCCTTATCAGCCTCCTCTTGTCCCGTTGCCCCTGGCGACGCATCCCACCTGGAGCGAGGCCAGCACCCCATTAAGGAGATCAAAGCCGGGTGAAGTGGATGAAGCTCCCTCTCTGTCTTTTTCTGTCTTCGTTTCTTGACGCGTGTTTATACCTGACAGCTTCTTTTCCCTCCCAGTTTGCACCTCGACCGCCTCTCTTAATATCACTCGTGAAAATACCCTCGCTTAGCTTTTTTTTCGTCGTCGAGGCAGAGACGAGTGACGGGATTATCATCAGTGGCGGTTTACAGACGCTGGCAGCGGGATCTCCTGTCAACAGAGATTTTAAAAAATGAACCTGGCATATTTTTCTTCCGTTTCCTCTGTAGCACGGAGGCTAATTACTCCTAACTTTCATCACTTCACTGAATGGACGTTATTTTTAAGAGAAAATCACATTTCCGTTCCCCAATAAAACACACAGCCACTTCATTTTTAGCACCGTTTTGTTACTTTGACCACAGAAATACCCGCCGTCCTGTTTGGGTAAGATTTATATATGGAACATAAATAATGCTGCGATGACAAAGTCATCTACAGCTGGAAGGAGGGGGGGGGGAACACAAACACAGAGCTAGAGTTACTCCCATACGTCTCCTCTGTTTGCAGTGTTTTTAGGAACAGTAGTGAAAACGTTGTGGTCGTCTTGGACGTTGATCCGTTCCCTCCAGGTGAGGGGAAAGCAGTTTTTTGGAGCGGAGGCCAAGTCGCAAGTGTGAAAAAGTTTCCAAAAATAACCCCCATTACTGTAAGAGTTGAATACGGTAAAGTGGATTAGAAGAGACTTGAACTCGAGCTCTGGAAGTTGGTCAAATGACATCATGTTTTCCTTCTTTATTTTCCTTTAAAAAAAGGCAAATTAACACGTAAATCTGGGTTTTATTCTTGGAGACAGTTGAGTTGTAATGTTATCCAGCAGTAAATGTTCTTCCTGTGCACATGTTACATACAGTACATGCATAAAGCCTGCATGTCTCCGACACCTCTGTCAAGAAGTAGAACAATATTGACGACTGGGCACCTGCTGCAGCGATTAAACCGTCACAAGGCAGAAAAATATTCACTTTGTGATTTGACAACTTGTCACCTGTAAGCTCTGATATCCAGACCACGGAGTAAAAGTCAGTATACAGTCATGATGTCTCGTGTCACACACCTTGTGTGCTTGAGGGGTGGATATTGACTTAAGGCAATGTTTCTTAATGGCAACAAAACTGCAGGAACTATGATATACGAAGATAAAAACATGTCATCGTTGTATAAGTAATGTGCATGGGGTCAAAAGGTCAACAAGGTCAATGAAAAGAAAGTGAACGATTGAGTGTAAACTATAGAAAACGAAGGCTCACCAACATTTAAATTAGCTGGTCATTTAAATCAATATTAACTTTCTCCATCTAGAAGTTTTGCACTTTAGGAGCCAAAAATATATCGACTTCTTCTCCAGTTCAGCGGCCTCTTCTTTAAAAGTGTAATGTATGACAATATAGACACCAAACAAATCAACATTTCACCTCTACTACTGGCTTTTCTTAATTATATGTATCAGTTATAAAAAAGAATAACTACTAACTGACAGCAGGGGAAGAGTTTGCACAATGCTGTGTTGAAGAAAACTCTTCAGGTCCAATTCAGTGGCTGGTTCAAATGAGGTTTAATCACTGACAGTGGAGAAAAGACAATGTCGCGGTTGCCACACAGCCCAATCTGCCCTGATGTGAGGCAAGAGACAACTTATACAGAACCAAAGGGGCAGGTCAAAACAGTGGATTTACATAGATTCGATACGCGTCTCACGGAGGGGAAGAGACGTCCTGAGACAACATAAAGGTGTGACTTCCTCGGAACAGCTGGGTTCTTGCTAGATAGTGTCACAACAGGGGCCATTCATGAAGGCCTTGATCAAGTATGTGGGATGAAGGTGTTTCGGAGACGGTCCAGGAAGGGGGACAGATCAGAGGGTCTCATCATTAACATGACAAGGCTTACATACAAAGAATGCAGCTCAGCAAGACATTTGAGGTTCCCGAGAGGAAGTAACAAAACAAATTGGAAGGTAACACATTTTCTTCTACAGCTGAGACTCCGAGAGCCAGTCAAAATACCATCGGGTGTCTTGTAATCTTCACGTGTGGAGTCGGCCTTTGAGTTTATGTTTGTTTGGGTTTGCATGGGCTCACAGCGAACCGTCTCCATCTTCTGAAACTGCAGCACGCTATTCGTGACGAAGCAGCTTCCCTGGTGATCAATGAAATATTTCTATTTAATCCCTCTGAGGATTTATTTACTTTAGCAAGAAAGTGTAAATTCAGAGGGCTGAATATACTGTAAATATTTGCTTCAAGTGAAACATCTGGAAATGAACTGGGAATTGAAATGAAAATGATCCTTTTGAGAGTTTTTATAGAATAAAAATGACTTCTTTGCAGCAGAAACAAACTACCGGTACATAAAAAAGGCATATTTTTAGTGGTGCTATAAATATTTCCCTAACCTGCTTATAAGTATTTTGTCTTTCCATAAAGTTGGTCAAGGTCAAACCCCGAATGACCCCCGTCGGAGACAAAGAGACTCAACACATTGCCGTTATTTTTACGTGCTCATAATTCACTTTTTTCTCGAGTCCGTTTGCGTGTGAACTCATCACTGGCTTCCCGTATACGGTGGCGTCACAGGTGCAGTCTCGTTTGTGTGGGAGAGGAATGTGCAGATGTATCCGTGTGTATTCTACAGTATCAGCAAGCAGGCATGAGAACGTGACGCCTCCCGAAGGAAGCGAGAGGGAGTGTAAAGTAGTAACACTTTGGGATTCTGGCCTGGACGGATACCAGCGGATAAACCGGATAAGAATCACTTTGGACTATTTCCTCGCTGGTATTCTTTCACGGTTTACTTTTATGGAATTTGGAAGTTTCCATCGCTCCATAGCGTTGAGTTTTTTTAAGATAATCGGCTTGACCGTTATAGGCTGGCCGAGGATCTGAGGAGCGTAACTTGTGAAACTCAGGTCAGGATCACTAAATACAGTTCTAAGACACACACACACACACACACACACCTCAAAGAGATAATGGTTTATAAACAGTAGTGGGGGTTTTATTCTGAGCAGCCAATGTACCTAAACACGAGTTGAAGACACTCACAGTGTCCGTCCGTCCTGGGAGACGCATCCATCCTCAGTTGTTCTTCCTGAAGCTTTTGTACATTTCTTCTCCCCGTTAAAGAGGTTTTTGTTTCACAAGTTTTCCCTCATCCAGGCTCAAGAAGAACACACTGTTGCCCATGACGTTGGAATATTTTGTTCTCTGTTTATTCCTATTTAAATGCATCAGTAATCACTTTTGACCAGGTGCATTATGTGTCACAATTACAGGTGAAATTAATTAATGCATAATATTTGTTTGGTGGTATAGAAGACGGGACATTTATGGGCAACCCTGTAAAAATAAAAATGACTACTCAATCAAAGAATGTGCCTTTTCCCCTCAAATTCAACTTCCTGCTCTTCTTCGCGTTAGGCAACAGCTTTACCCGAAAGCCAAAAGTCAAACATGGGAAGGTATCAAATTAGAGATACTTGATCGGTTTCCATGGTGAATGGAGTCACAGAGTCCCTGCAGACGGAAATACTCTACAGGCCGCAGTTACTGGCAGCTCTTCAGGAAACACCAGCAAAAGCCATTTTCCAATTACAGTAAGTCTTGTCATCACTCTTCTCAAGTAGCCGTGTGGCATTGCCTAAAAGCCCCCGCTGCTTCCCGGGTCCATGTCAAACACAGAGAGGGAGTTCTGAACCTTTCTTGTTATTTGAGGATAAAGTTATTCATATAGACAAAGCTGCCACGATGTCAGACTTAATAGTTCAGTGAAGCGTAGTCGGTGATATGGGCCAAACTAGAGAATATCAAATTCTGTTTATACGACCGGGAGGTCCTGGACAAAAGGTTTAAAAGGTTTCTTTCCCTTTTCCTGATTGAATTAAAAATACCCACAAATACATAAAAAAGGAATGTTAGCATGTTTTGAGCTACATGCTAACATCAGCGTGCTCTCAATACTAATATGTCGATTTCGCAGGTATATTTACAAAATAAGCCGCTGAATTATGACTGAAAATACCGTTAATGACTCTAGGACCCAGTGGGATTCTGGGTAGGATGTGGGCTTCAGACTCGTGGTGTGAGCGGAACCGGACCGGCACTTTTATAATGAAAATGCTCTCCGTCCAAATTCCTCTCCGCTCGCACTTCCTGCTCGCGATCACATGTGCTGATGCAGGGTGAGTGTTTACTAGAAATATGTGCAGACATATCATTCATATCAATCATTCATTCCAACCCCATTGAAGATATTTGTTACAAACTGCTAGGTTAAAGGTGGAGCAGGTTAGTGGAAAAATCACAGAGACTTTGAACGCAATCTCTGAACTGAAAAAGTCCCGCCCCTTCGTTCAAAGCCACTCCCCCAGAACGCCAAAATCCAATCGCTTTCTGACATAAAATGTCAGTCAAAACTGTCAATATGACATAGATTTAAATGTTTAATGAACACAAATTATTATTTTGTGTGATCAAAAAAGTTGTGTTGAACTGACATGAATTTCCAGTCAGACAAGGGTCATCTGACCCTTTTTTGTGTCTGTTTTACTCAAAACTTTCATGTTACTGTATTGCACTGAATTACAATTATTTAGTGAAAGGGGTTTCCAATAAAATGTTAAGTTCAGTTGGGGTTTACAGTGTACGAGATCGGCAGAGTGGGCCGCAATCAGGAAGTAAGTATTGACAGACAGGAAGGCCGTTCTTTTTCTCCAGCCCGACTTGTTTGATTGGACGGGGTTTTTATAGTCCTGCCAGGGCCACAGACGACATTTTTTCTGTCAGAGCATTTAAATTATTCATTGCTACCGGTTTGTCACGAGGATTTCAAGTAATATAACAATTCTGAATAGAATCACCTACTCAACCTTTAAGTATTGCCATCTTTGCCACTAAAAATATTCTTACTGGGAATTAGAAATGGATTTGGCAATAGCTTTTGTAACACTCATGAAACATCACTTTCATATCGCGCCGACACTTTCTAAAATGTCCTGATGTTGGTGTGAAGTGAGTATGTGGTCCGGTTTTTCCAAGAGTCCAAGAACAACCCTATAAACCGCTTAGTGAGGAACGCCTTTTCCTCTTCCTTTTTGGACAGTATTCTGTTCTTACCTTCATTCATCCAGGGAGGGTAACTGATACTCCGTTTCACCCATCAGCACCATGTTCCTGCATGACTTTTTTACTACTTTCCTGCAGGAGCAGCAGCTTTGGGTGAACAGCTGTGCTCGAGTCTAGCTTCCCGTTCAAGGACGACTCACCAGTAGCGCTTGAGAGAAAGACTGCTTCTCATTAAACGCTCCCTGCCCAGCATCGCCATTGCTTTTCTTTGGGATTTGAAGTAAATCCTGGATGAAGCCTGCAACCTTTCGGGGTCTGATCCCTCGTTTTTGTATCCTGTCTTTCACAATAAAAGTCATTTAACTCATTTCCTGGTCGAGAAGTGGAACGTCTTTAGACCATCTGTTCTCTGTCACAGTGAGATAAATTAATGTTACACTATACTTTCAGGAAGCATATAGTTTCGGACTAGAGAAATGTGTTTCTAAAGTGCTAACTATGATGATGAGTCATGGTGTTCCCTGAGCGTGGAGCAGATGAAGAGTAATGATTCAGTTCATATGCTCTTTGTAATTGTCACTTTTTTTTTTTACTTCCTTAGGGGTGGGGAGAGAAGGTCATCCTTTAAAGATGGCAGTCCAACTAACTCCTGAAAATGCTACCAATACGTTAAATGTAATATAGTTTAAGTTATAGTACATATTATTTATTATTTAAGGTTTATTTGAGTAGGGACAGACACAAAAACATAGTCATCTGATGTATGCATCATAGTGTTTATAGCCAAAGCTTAATTCACAGCACTTGTCCCCAGTTGGGACTTTTGGTTAAAAACAATAATTTAACATCATTAAAAATAAGAAAAATGGAGAGATTGAAGGAGGGAAAAAAGCTAATAATAATGATGATAATAATAACACAGCTGCAATAAGCAGCTGTGAACTTGCCGGTGACCAAACTGTCTCCCTTCAATGCTAATAGTCTAAAACAAGAGGCCTTGTTTTTACACTCACACTTGAAGGCATCACGAGCCCTCACAATCAGCAAATGAGCGAACTCTGCCCGCCACCGAGCGAGGGGGAGTCGGAGCGAGAGACAGAGGGAGGAGGAGAGGAATGCTAGATGGAGTGGGGTAGTTCAGTAGTCATGCTTACTTAACTTTGTGGGTTAATTACCATACTGACAGATTGATTACTGAGAGTGACAGAGGAGGGGGGTCTGGCAGCAGCTCCCAGCTGTACTCCTTAACCTTCAAACAGTGTGTGTGTGTGTGTGTGTGTGTGTGTGTTTCTGAGATAAAGTCACGTTGCAAATGGCGATTTGAAAGTGCATCTCGTTGTTGTTGTTGGTGAATAATAAATGGTTAAAAAAAAGTATTTACAGACCTCCGTGGGTGCAAATCGTTGCCTGGTTGACTGCAAAATTTGTCTCTCTCTCTCTGTGTTTGTGTGTGTGTGTGTGTGTGTGTATGTCTGTCAGTGTGTGTGTTTGTGTGTGTCAGTGTGTGTTGGACACCTGGAGCTTGAATAGAGTGTTTAGGATGTCTGTATCCGTATACTTTTCAGTTCAAGGGTCGCTGCAAAGGTCCTCCGTGTCACTGCAGTCGGAAAACAAACACATCAACAGACACACACACACACACACACACACACACACAGTTGCGATCATTTTCTCCTCAGCAGGATCTGGCACCGGTCACATGATTGTGTTAATTATGATTAACATAAACATAAAAACATTTAAAGCTACTTTGCCTAATAGAGTGTGTTATTACTGTGTATTCTTCTTATAAACATGTGGGTTTTTTTTTTATTCCAAACATGGTGGAATTAAACAAGTTGTCTGACCTCACGCACTGAACCCGACACGCAGATGTGTTGACGCTCGTTTCAACACAGCTGCTTTTTCGCTGCATTCGGTAAACAAAACGCAAACACATCAAGTGTCTTAGAGGTCTATTCCGGCGTGTTCACGTTTTCCTTCACGCGTAATAAATGAATAAATAACTCATCTGTAAACCTCTGTTTTTTTTGTTTTTTTTTTGGTTAACATCTGCAGCGTGCCATCCTGCACAGCCTCACTGACCTCATCCCTCTGCATGAGCAGCGATGCAAGGGATGAGACGAGAGACGAAGAAGGAAGTCGCTTTTATGGGGATCAAAGCTGGCTCCGGCCATAAGAGCTGTCTCTCTCATAAGGAGGATTAGTTGGAAGCAAATGCAGCTCAGAGGGGAGGGAGGGAGGAGGAGGAGGAGGAGGAGAAGGAGGATGTCTTCCCATGTCTGCTCAGGTGGGAACATTGTATACCTTTAAAACAACAACAAAAAAGGAGCACAAGAAGACTAATATTAAATCTCATTAGAAAAGTAGCA
The DNA here is from genome assembly GCA_029853015.1 of Chelidonichthys spinosus. Taxonomy (NCBI): domain Eukaryota; kingdom Metazoa; phylum Chordata; class Actinopteri; order Perciformes; family Triglidae; genus Chelidonichthys; species Chelidonichthys spinosus. The sequence goes on along the minus strand of CM056838.1, from coordinate 5,052,831 downwards.
TGTGAAGTATTTTGTGTGTGTGTGTGTGTGTGTGTGTGTGTGTGTGTGTGTGTGCACAGATTTCCTAAATCCTTTCAACAAACACCAGAAACTAATTCTTCTTCTTTGTTTTTATTGATGCAGACGGGGAAACACATTCAGTTGCTGAGGCAAACCCTGTGTTCATGCCCATATTAGGGCGTCCTCTTCGATATCAAAACCTAAATAGAGTGGTGCAGCTGTCCACCTGGCCAGGAATCTCACCACAGGTGACCGTCGTCAACACCAGAACACACTGAAACATTTGTACAGTGTGTGCGTTTGGATGCACAGTGTGCACCCCTAAAGTATGTGGGACAGGAGTTGATTGATGGATACCACGAGTAGTTTTCATTAATAGTGCTGTTTGAACAGCGTGACATTTCCGTGGCCCCTCACGCGATGCCGTACAGTCCTAACCTTGTCGGCCCAAGACTGGCACGGCATCACGCTGACAGCCGTCACAATAAACACCGCGGATGTGCGGTCAAAAAGATGAGTCGTGGGAATGTAGCATACATACTGTACCATCACACAGGGTCATTTGATTTTATCAGCCCGGGGTCCCCGGATGGGTGGCGTTTACTGGACTGGAACGGATCCAGATGTATCATGTTATGCAAACACAGACAAAACATACACACTGATTTCAAATACATGTATAATAATTGCTCGTATTGTGTTGCTCCAAAAGCAAATTATAATAATACACTTAAAGGATATAGCTTAGTGTACAGACTGGAACAAGGCCTCCTTCCAAATGTAACCGAACCTGTTTACCAACCCTTATCCCATTTCATGGGAAAACTCTGTTTTTCAATGCCTGTGCACATACACTTGGGTATATGTAATGCCTTCCAAACCTCAAACTGAAATAAAACAAGCTAGTCAGTTTTTTTGTGGGCTGTTTTGATCAGAAAGGATTTGGTTGAGCAGGCCATCAGCCATCCTATGTCTCACTAGAAGCCCTCATTCTAAATATCTCCCATGGCTTGAGAACCGATAACAGACAGAGAGAATACAGGAGAATAGTTTTGAATATTACATGACATAAACACGTTCTAGTAAAAACTCAAAATACAAGTACGATTGCCTAATTTTTTACCTAATGTAAAAAAAAATGTATTTTATGCCAAGCGTAGCTGTTAATATTATATGACAGTCTCATGTAAAAATAAAAAGTAGCAGATTTTACAATATTAATAGCGATATAACCAGCAAACAAAACAAAAAAGAAATACAGAAAATTTAACAGATGGTATCACAAAAGTGATAGGATGTAATGATGTAATTTTAATAAGAAAAAAATTATAAAATAAAAAAAAAATAAAAGCTTCTTAGCTGGCTCACCTCTACGTCGGCTATTAGGGCCACTGTAGAAAAAAAAAGAAAAAAGAAAAAAAAAACGGACGAGAGAGGTGGGCAATATTCTGAGAAAAAAAGTAACACATTTGTTGTCATAGCAACGGCAAACATCCAGTTAAGCAACTTGTTTACTTTCCTCTACCACCCAATCAATAAACACCCATTGGCCCATATAAGGACCTTAACGAGGCGTTGTCACACGTTGGGATGTTTTAATTACATAAATAAATGCGTACATTCATGGGAAGTTAGCTAACATAAATATCCATTGTTAGAATCATAATAAAGAAGCAAATCTTGCAAATTTCAACTTTTTTTTCTCAGAATATTCCCTCCCTCTCTCGGCTATGTTTTTTATTTTTTGGCCCTAATACACCGTCGTACACCTAAGCTCAAATAGTTGATTTAAATCCTGCCTCTGTTGATTCTAACCATGCAACAAGTGAAAATAAACAAACCAAACTCCAGACTGAAGGTAGCGAGTGGACTGTGCACACACACACACACACACACACACACACACACACGCACACACACACACGGCAGCCTCGGCAAACTGTGAGGGTGTTGTTCTGGGGTGACCGGGCTTGTATAGTCGCACCGGGTCAACACACATCTTTCTTTCAAGTGACAAGCAGAGCGGCTAACATGTTCAGAGCTGTTTCACTTTGTTTCCCTTTTTTATACACAAACAACCTCCCGCTGTCATCACTCCATCCTTCAAATACCAAAGGGCCCCCTTAAGAGCCACGGCCTCAGCGTTGGTCTCTGGTCGGGGGGGCCCCGTGATTTCTCCTGGAAAAAGCTCGTCCCCATGGAGGGAACTTTTCCTCAACGCGATCTCAGAGAGTTTCCTGTTAGCAGCGTCACGTCCAGGAGACGTCCTCTGAAGGTTTTCCCTCAATAGAAGGTGTCTTTAGAAGGACAATGCCCACCTCCTCCCCTCCCTCATGTCTTGTGACATTAGGATTGCATTACACTGTGACTGACACGGCAACACACCCTCCCTGGTTGTATTTTACAGCTGGTAGTCAATCTGTCACCCTGTCAACCTGTGTCAGTGTTTCACCAGGAGTTTTCTAACAGGTTATCGTTCGATCGCTGCTTTTTTTTCTTCTTCTCCGGCTGTAATTTAAGCTACTCTACAACCATAATGGATTTAACAGGTTTTTACCAGCACCTTGACCAGATGTGCTCGGCAGCCTCGGGGACGGGCCGTTAAGTATCACTTTGTCTTTATATATCGTCTGAGGTGGTCCTCCATGTTTGAACCAGGTAAGACTCACCTGGAGGTCCTCACCATGCCTCCTGCTTACTCCGCTGTGAGAACTCCAGCCTGAAGGCTCGACCCAACATTAATGTGCTGGATAATCCTGTTTTCAAAGTCATTCGATTCCTCATCCGTCTTTACCATGAAAATCAATTACTTCAAGCTGCCAGTTTAATCTCATGAGTCACTCTCTTGTAGAGCGACCCCCCAAAGCAACTTGTTTTGAAGGAAATAGTTAAATTGTGGGTTTATTGCAGAGACTGGAGTGAGAGGATCAATGCCACTTTAATATTCCCACATTAAATATAAATGTGGAGCTCGGAGATAGATACAACAGGTAGCATCAGCACCTCTGAAGCTCTTAAATCATCACATTTTGTCTTCTGTACGAAAAAGACGCCACATCCCCTCACAGGTCAGTTCTGCTGCTGATTAGACCTGCAAAGCTCTGCTGGGATTTATACGAGGTCATTATGTAAGATAATTGTAAATTATAGACGTGAGAGCCTCCGAAGTCCCGGAAAAGTGATTTTCTTTCTTTTGACTAGCAATTATACATTGTGTGTACAAATGATTATCTTGCATGGATATAATGAAAATATCTATCATCTTTCTGGACCTTTAAGGCTCCATAATTGAACTCAGAAAGGAACCATTGTGCACAGCGAGTGACTCTTACTGTTTACGTACACTTTGCTGGTAATACTACTTTTACTCAAGCAGAATTTGAAGTACAGGACATTTTTGCAGGGATACTGTTATTTTTTTTATAAGTAAAGGATCTGAGTACTTCTTCAAATGTGCTTTTGCAGAAGAGATCAAGAAGAAGACCATTCAGAACAGGTACAAACAACCATTCCTCCCTCTCTGTTATAAATACATCTTCCTATATCTCACGGACGAGGATGAGAATAGAGTTCTTGCATTCGCTTTATGAAGCATCTCAACCTAAATGGCCCCAAAGCCAGCATTTCAATGCTCCTATAACGTTTCCCAGATGTGCGAGTCAACAGAGGGAGGAGGGTGTGGAACGAAGAAGGTGCAGCAACGAGATGGGAAAGTCTCGCTGAAACAGGCAGAAAGAGTGGAGCCATGGGAGAAGGAGAATATAGTGGGGTGAGCGAGGAGGGGAAAGAGGCTTTCACTGCCTCCAGGGGTAGGGGGGGGCAGAGGTGAGAGGGAATCGGGGTCTCTGCTGTCTGGGCGGTGGGACCACATGGGAATGACAGCATTATTAGGACGAGTATCTGAGAGGAAATAAATACAGTGTGGGCAGAATCGCCGAGAGGCAGCCAGCAAGACATTGTTGAAAACTACAATAAACTGTAGAATATGGGTGCAGAAAACTTTTTATAACGTAATGCGTCGGAGAATTTGTAACCTTTTGCTCCTCAGACTGAAAGCAAATCATTAATTTCTTCCAGAGGGCCTGAGACAATGTTCCTGCAGGTTTTACTGTTGACTTCATCCAGTTTAATAGAAGCTGCCAATGAGAGATCATCCCTGTGATAATTAAAATTGACATTTTTGAGTTCATTAATCCTTGTCGGCTCACGATCCATCATGTTGTGTCTGGATTTGTTGTGATGTGTTGATTAGCAGACGGAGCAGAAAGACCACTGGATACCTCAGAAGCTCGCCTGGTTGAGGGCCATCCATCCTCTCTGTCATTTGTACGAGGATATCCCAGAGAGGAAGAATGAAAGGCACGGCGAGCACAAAGACGGGAGAGAGCGGCGACTTTGAAGCATCCTCCTCTTATAAGTCATTGTCGAGAGTCTTGAGCCAAAGCCGACTCCGGGACCCCTAAGCAACACAAACAAACGGTCAACAACATTTTTCTCATTCTGCAGAAGACATGACTTATGTGGCATCCTTTTCACTGGATTCCAGCAACCCATGGGTAACAACAAGTTAGTGAGGTAGAGGAGAGGCGAGGAGAAATTGCATAAAAACGTTCAATTAGCGTCAAACATGCGAAACATTATCCGGTTGTGTTCACAATTTAAACCGGCTTAAATCTCTTTGTGGCTTTAGGGTGAACTATGTGTTGCCTTGATGTGGTTCGGACATCCCAGAACGACTGCACGACAATTAAAGCAAATGAGTCTGCTAATGCTTCCCGGGCAGGAGATCAGGATATCACTCATACAATTTGTAATACTTCCTGACTGCGAAACGCACAGACAGGCAGAGGTCTTCCAAGAAGCCCGTGTGTGAAAAGCAAATCAAAAGGAATGGATGCTGTAAGTTAAGACGAGGTAAGAGTCCGTTTAGGAAGTCTTATTTGTGTTGGATCAAGTATTTATCCAGCTTTATTGAATCTTAGGTTTTGTTTTACATGCCGGGTTTCCTGAGAGGTTGTTGGACGTCGGAGATGTTTCGATTTCATTGTTTATCCGAGCGGTAGTCTGGTTCCAAACCCTCTAAATCACCGCGATTCAAATGGGTCAGTGATTGTGAAACCACCAATCAGCCAAAACAGAGAGTTGTAAGCCCGATTTAAATGCTTCAGAGCCAGAATAATGGTGACAAGCATGCTGTGCAGCTCGCCCCTATATATGTTTCGCATGAGTCCTCGTTTCCCCTCCCCTGAATCTACAACAAAGACGACACGTGCAAAGTTAGAGCCACAATATCCAGATTTATGGGATATATGCGTGATTGCAATAACCCAAAGTTTTTCTATAATATGTCTCCGCAGAGGATTTAAAAGAAAGCTGTCTACCCAGACGCTTATTGTGTTGAACACGACAGAGGCGACCTCTAACCTGACCATATACAGTATATGAAACTTGTCTCTGAACATTTCTCCAGGACTCCGGCCAGATTGCAATCACAATGACTGCCAGTCAAACCAAAGACCCCGGGGGTCTGACTTTTAAAAGGAGTGTTTGTTAATGTTCTCCCGTTATCACCAGATACATTTTCTTCAGACACACTGAAACAGAACAGTTCGTTTTATCAGTGTTTTAAGTTTTACAATGGCCAAAACACTCGTAATATGTTTATATAGCTCATACAATGGCCCATTGGAAACACTACAGTTATCTTTCGTCCCACACAGGGGTATAACTTTCTTACCTCATTCTTGAGATATGGCTGAATCCCAGCAGTGAGCTGACGGATAATGAAAATCACAATAACTTTAAATAGGTTTGAGACGCTGTAAAACATTAAAGGGATCCCGGGGGGGCGCATGTCCAGGGACTCAGCCTTCACAATCGACCTTTTTACATGGAAATAAAATGATATTTGTCATCATCTACAGGTATTACAAGGACACAATGTCATTATTAAAGACATGTAGCCGGAGTCAGAGTCGCGCCGTGTTCCCAACAGAGTGCCTGTGTTGGTCTGTGATCTTTACATCCTGGCAGGGGATCCTGGTGGATCCGCTCCAAGCAGAATTCGCCTCTGTGGACGAGGGCCCTGCTGGAAATTAAATTACCTCCTTTTCATAGAAGCATGGTGGTCAAACATAAAGAATAATATTACGTTTAGATCGCTAAAGATAATGTTGATGAGCAGACACACGCTCCCTTTGGTTTGCATTACATGCTCACTTGAACATATTGAAAGGATATGTCGTCTGTATGCCACAGAACGGAAAATGTACTTTTCATGGATGTTGTTCCAGCTCCATGCCTGTTGCTCATCAGTGAGTGCCTCCAAACACATGTGCAGTATAATAACTGTGCGTCAAGTTTGGATTCTGGAACAATTTGCATGCATCAAAACATATTGGTGGACCCAAAAATACTGCTTTAGACAGACTTTCATGGTCCCCAGAGGATGGATCCTTTAAGCTTAGAGTTTTTTTGATGTAACAATAGTTTTCTGTACTTATGTTAAGTTGTTTACATTTTACTAATGTCAAACCTAACCATGTTTTACATAAACTTGGAGCTTTGTGGTTTTGTTATAAAAAAATGTGTCAGGAAATTACACACAAAGAGCCTAAATTGTGCTATCATGAAAATGTTAATGCGTTTATACATCATCGCGTGAGATCAGGTCGGTTACCTGTTCAGACATATCTGTCCACCGGATGTATTATTCAATATTTGCTTGGAGTCAATCAAAGAAATGGGTTGAATTAAGAATTGTTATCACTGTAAGTCAACTTGTGACGACCTGCACGAGCCTCCTGCAGCTCCACTACTTTTCTTCCACTGGAAGTAAGGACAGAAAGTGTCTGCTTAGATGTCATTATGGCAACAGCCATAACTTTCACTGCTGTTATATTGTCTTCTACGGGAGAAAAAAACCCACAAAATCGCGACATATATAGTCATTTCACATTTCTTCAGAAGGAAAAGCAGACATGTAGAATGGAGAGAAGGCAAGAAGAGGAACAGTTTTGCTGCAGAGAGTGAAAAAAAAAAGAGATGTGCCTTCGAATGAGAGTGATTCCAGCTGTGTAACTACAACAAATGAATTTGCGACAGCTTATCAACATTATCCTCCGTGCAGACTTTGTCTCACATTCAAAATCAACTGGCAGAAAAAGGCTGCGGCTGTCTGGGCCAAGCGGTCAGCGGGAGGGTTAGTCTGCGAAAAAACTTCTGTGTACGTTTTCTTCTTTCTTCTTGCTCTTTACGAAAACACGATAAATGGAAAACCATCCACAGGCTCACACACGTGAACAGATGTTGCCCTGCATCTGGATCCCTATCCAGATAGACATAATGGCCATTCCAGGCAACTACTCGCTTGTGCAGCTGGCCCTGAATCTGAAACAGAAGTGACAAGTGCAACCCCAACTGGAAATATGAAAATACACCATAATTATCCTTTAAAAGTACTAGGCAACCAATGCAGATGTTTTATATCTGGGTTCATATTCGTTAACACAGAGTAGAAGGACAAATCACGGGTGAAGTTTAAGTATTTCTAATTAATAGACCACGATGTGTCTGCCCCAAAGGGCTTCATAAAGTAAAAAGATAAAAGAGTGGTCATGTTTGTCAGTGAGTACAAACAAAAAACCACAATCCAAGCTCCATCTATATGAACTTTATATATAGGCTTGCAAATTAAAATATAAAATACAGGCTTGAGGAGGGGCAATCCCCTCGGGTCATTTTTCTAATTAGAAAATACAACATTATTATTATTATCTCTCCCATATAAAAGAAAAATGTCATATCTACCGCAGATATACTGCGGACGGAGACCTGCTGGAATAGCAAAACACGTTTGCACACGGGATCTGGTGCACTTGGGAAATGAAACTGCCCAAATATTTGCAGTTAAAAACAGTAAATCCCACCAATGATACCGTAGAGCCTTCACCGGCTTGTAATAGAGTTGCAAATATTTTGACAGTGCATGAGTTTAATGTCGTTGGCCTATCCTATTACTAGTGGCATGCAAACGCTATACCTCCTGTCAGTGAACGCTCTGTTGCCTCCAGCTAGGCAGATATTACTTCAGGGAAAAGAATCTCCTTCGGCGGGCAGGTAATACTGTCTATGTCCTCAGAGACGCTTGTCTGCTATCTGGATTTGAAGGGCCGCGTTCACTGCCCAGAGCGCAGAACTCTAACAGCGCTTTCCTGGATGAAGACAAAGATACGTCTTCCTCGTAAGTGTGGCCCATTGTGTTAAAGATATGGTATATCTGCTTCGCATTACCGTGTCTCTCCAGCAACTTATTCAACACATAGCTCCCATAATCAGAGCCACATTTCTGCTGCAGGGAGAGTTTTGGACTTCGATGTATATATGAAGTCCATGTATGATCACTGTCAAAGTGTGGTGGACGATAATTCTGCGCTGGACCAAGCGTATGCAAAAAAAAAGTCATAATGCTTGTTAAGAATTTACAGTATAAAGGCTTCACATTTTTGTTTGAATTTATGGGACATTATTGGAGAGGATTGATACCTCTCTCGTGTTTTGGCGCTAATTGTGTAGCCCAAGTCAGCAGTTTGTTAGCTTAGCTTAAACGTGAAAACAAAATCCCCATGCTAACACCCCCCAAAGGTCCCGAATGAACATGCTATTTCTTGTGTAAAAGGAACAACTAGCCTTTTTATGGGGGATCTCGTGCCAGATATTTCTTGGCGGACATCATTAAACTTCGTAGAGCTATTGTTAGTCGTAATTATTGAGCTGCGGAGGTGCAGGTATGTGGATTTTTTTTTACCTTTAGAGAGAGCCAGGCTAGCAGTCTTTATGTGCATAGTGCCCTTCTGCGTAAGAACATGCAAGTGTCTAGTTACTGTCTTGAAAGCCAGTGGCATGGCTTCTGTCCAGCCTTGGTTCAATTTTTTGGCTCCGGCTACAGCACAGACACATGTTCTTTTTGAACTTTCAAAGAGTTTCTTCTTCAGATCAAATATCTGCAGATTTCCTGGGGATCAGCGGTAGATGAGCTGCAGTAGTGATTGAATCTCACAGAACACTTTCAAAAACAACAGACAGATCTCCTTAACTTCTAACAGGTGGAGTGGTCGATGTCAAAAGGGTTCCTCAATCATGGAAAATGTACTGTAAGTGTATTCAGATAAACCAATGGTGCATTTTTTTCTCAATAAAATGGGCTTTTATTTGAGGTGTATAAATCTTTCAAAATAAAGTGTTTCTGGAGATGAGTATGAGATGAGCTATCTCTGTTTAAAAATGGAAACGGATCTTAATGTACATGAAGGGGAGTGAAGCCTTGACATGATCCAGATGCAGCCAGAGAGCAATTTTTATGGAAATGCCTTCCTGGACACCGAAGATGAAGTCAGCCGGAGATTAGATTATGGTGACAGGCTATCGCTCAAACCCAGAAACACGCGTTCAATTTAAAATCTACATTCATATATTTGCCATTATCTTTTTTGTAGGGTCTGTTTGCTCTGAGGTGTCTGTCCGTCAGTCCACCACTTTGGTTCAGGCTGAAATATCAGCTGTTTGATGGATTTCGCTGTAGTTTTTTTTTAACAGGCATTCAGGCTTTCGTTATCCCCTGACTTGCACCACGAGCAGACATTTTAATTTCTCCAGTCATATATTTACCTGACCTGCCAGATGGTTTGTTAAACAAAACAATCTGAGAAGCCATCATTGGAAACAATTTGGAAAAGTGCAGGCACTTTGGATTATTGCAGAAAATAAGCTCTTATCATGAACACTTGTTAGCAAGCGTCTTTCGTAAAACACTAATAGCTTCCAAATTCACAAAAGGGCTATTTACTGACGTGTGTCGTGTTGGAGAACAAAATGTGAAAAACTCTGAAGCTTAACCACAGACCTTATTTCAGGCACGTAACCAAAAACCCATAGACTTTGAGACGAGGGAAGAAGTGCAAAAATGCTGACTCATTTCCGTGTTTTTCGGATTCATTCCTGCACCAGTCATTCGGTTTATGACCAGTCACATACTGATGTTAGCATTTAGCTCAAAACACCGCTAAGTAGCCTCATAGAGCCACTAGCACTACGCCATACACAGTGTTTTCATATCTTTTTGGATAAGAATTGCATTACTAAAACTGAAAAGATCGTCCTTGCTAGAAAAAAAAAAAAAGTCTCCCATCTCTCAAACAGCTGTGGGGTCAAACACATGAAAGAGCACATGAGACAGTGATCAAATGTAGGGGACATGAGGGACCAGAGTCTTTGATGCTTTTGTGCGTATTATTTTCCTGTGCAGCATAAGGGGCGACTCAGACAACAGGGTGTTTATCAGACATAAAGAGGCTTAAATCAGCTGACCTTGTTTGTTCTTCCTTAGTTCTTCCTTTCCACCATCGCAGCCCATGAAGGTCCCTCGTGAGCTCCCGGTGCTCGGGATCATTGTCCTTCACAACAAAGAGAAAACATCCCACAGTTGTAAACTGGCTCTTGCCAGCTGGACAGATTTTCTTAAACAACTATTTCAGCAGGGGGAAAGGAAGTGTGCTCTCCTGAATCTCAGCAGCCAACAGCGAGGGTTAAGGGGTGAAACGTGGGACCAAATCTGATCTAATTAAATGTCCACAATGTTTTACGCAGTTGACACCTTCCTCTAAGCTCTCTGATGCAAGTCCTCTGTGACTATTTACAGACCTTGAGTGCAGAGTGAGATCCCAAAGATCAATTTGTATCATCACTGTGATCCTTGTGAGCTGTAGGGGATTTATAAATCATAACATTGACTTGTTTCTTGTCCAAGTTCTTCCCTTGGACATTATTTCTTGACTTTCTTTCCTTTAGGGGAATTAATGTTTTATTTCCATGTCAGCCAGAAGTTTGACACTTTAACACTGAGGGCTTTCCGTAACTACTACAAAAAATTAACACGACAAAAAAAAAAATCTGTTTATCACCTTGGTTTGGCTTTTCTTCATTGCTAACAGACACGATATAACAGATCATCAATCATACAGTACAATATAGAAAAGCTGTGAAAGTGCTCAGTTCTATATGACACCTTTATGTCTGAAATGGATTAGCGTTACATTGAATTGGCAGCAGAAGAACCAAGGTGTCAAGGACGATCTGGTGGACAGAACCAGTGCAAGTAGAATAACAAAATTAGCAGCAAATGGTATACGATAGCCAGATTTCTATATCGGAAATGTGAAACATCTGGAGGACAGTTTGGAAACTTGTGAACACCTCAGAAAAGCTCATCTCCAGAAGATATGGGTGTTGTAGCTAAACGTCAAAAAATGAGTGAATCACCTCATCATCGTGGCTTCAAGGCAGTCCAAGGTATACAAGCTTTGTCTCAAATCTGGAGCCAGATATGTGAAACCAGTTACGACATTGAGACACAGATGCTGTCTACAATGGAATCATTAGTATTTATTCATGGATAAAAGTGAGGTTATGTCATTTTTTAATACACCTCACTCTAATGTTAGAAAACTTGAAACTTGAACTAATTCACTGCTACTGAATTATTGCTGTGTAGCGCTTGATGTTGTTGAATTAAAATAACAACAGAGAGAAATTATCTCTGATATGGAGTCCAGTCCAGTGTCCCCAGACCTGGTGAACATCCAGCCAAATAATATACAGGAAATACCCATGGATCATTGCTGCCTTTAGAGATCCAAACACAACATTGTGTAAAGTCTGTAGGAAATAAAACCACTATTATATTACTATTGTTCACTGACAGTGAATGAAATGTACTGAAGGCCACGCCCACTCTACCACACCCGCCGCATGTCCCGAACCTCACCCGTTCTCATCCGGTCACCCGTTCCCACTAGACTCAGTCAGCTTTGTTGCTAAGATTTGAGCATAAAACACACCGAGGTATGAAGAGTGTAAAACTTGTAGTTTTCCTTTAATATTATTTGCTGTGAATAGAAGGAATTAAACATGTGAGGGCGCTTCCACTCGATGACAAAACAGCTTTGGAAGAAAAAAACAGCTCTTCCTTTCGGACTGTTCTTAGTCCTGTGTTTGCCAGCCATGGAATTTTACTGGAGAGTTTGCCTTGTGTTTGACTGCCCAGTCCTTGTACATACGAGTGAATGGGAGATGGAAGGACTTAAGGTTTGCTTCTTTTCATCGTCCACTCTTTTGTTGCATCATGTCTCTTTGTGTGGAGAAAATGCCTCCTAATTAAGCCCGATGCATAAAGACTGGAGAAACTCTTGACTGATTGCCGTTGACTGTACTACTTCTTCTCACCGTGGAAAAGGCAGACTGGACAGACGCACACACACACACACATGCACGCTCATACACACAAAGTAAGGGTTTTTACATTCTCATTCAGGGGATAAGATGTATTGGACATGGTGTTAAAATACAACACAAAAAGAGGGTAGTAGAATTAAGAGGAAAAGGCTGTTTTCATGAATGACCCCCAACTGGGAAAGGAAGAGAACAAGGGACAAAGATCATGTTCCCCATCAGGGAGCCCATAACATGTCTTGGTGCTGGAAGAGGGGGTAACGTAGGTCTGGAAATGCATTGCTCTGACGGGAAGGTCATTAATTGTCTCTGCTTTTAGCCCACTTGTAAGATTCCTTTTATATTTGTAGAACAGCAGCAGTTAATTTAAAGGTGTATGTGTATATATATTTGATGCAATAGCTGAACGTATACTTGGCTGTATAAGTTTGTGCCTAGTGTTGATAACATCCATTGAATGTGTTTTATGATTTCCTCCCCAAGGTCTCAGTGACTGGCTGCTGCAGTCGATGTCGAGCAAAGCTGCACCTGACAATCACACTACTGCCCCCTGCTGGGCTCCACCTGTCTACAATGAAGCCTCTTTTCTTTGCATTCTACGCCTTTCAATACATTCACCCGGTTCCAGTCAGAGAAAAAGGAGGCGGACTAACGAGGCTGAAAGAAGAGTGCCGGAGTGACCCCATGTAACATCGAATTTCTTTACAAGCCAGGCGTGGTTCACATTAAGGAGGGGTTCGGAGCAGCCAGAAGTCTGCTGTCCTCACTTTCTCTCTTTTAAGCCAGTTATGCACTTTTGACAACCCAAGTGTTACAACTCTCCAGTGAATTCAGTATAAAATGTCCTTGAAATGTCTGATGTAAAGAAACATATGCAACAAAACCCATTGTAAAGGGTAAGCCGTTCCACATTTAGCCTGGGGGGAAAAAGTATGTTACGTTCTGTGATGTAGATAAACAAGGAAACATCTATGTATACTGACAGATTTATTACTCAATGGAAGTTTTTGTCCCATACACAGGAGAAGAATGGCACATATTGAGGCCACGCCGAGATAAGCATGACTGCGTTGAAATGTGCAATGTGGGGAAAATAAGTAGACTTCGATAGAGAGCTCCATGGCAACACATCTCCCAAATAAAAGTGGCTTGAATGCAAGCCATTGGTTCTGAGTAGGCCTTTCCCACAGAACTTATAGAAACTATAGCTGCTTGAATGATTATTTGACAATGTGTCACATGACTGTGAGTAATAAGAGAGGCTCAAAGCGGTAGCCACAGATCATTTTTACTCCTTTCCGCTACCTTTTTACGGAAATTTGCATCTTTCAGTTCATTTTTTTGGTTTTACAACCCACAACTTTGTGTTTCCACTGGTTATTATCATTTTCACTCACAGCAAGCAGCTCTAATAAACTCACCGTAACCTTCCCTGCCCAGCACCAAACAACAGATAACATTGATAGCAGTGGACATAGTGGAGAATTCAACCAGATATTTCCCAAAGGACTTGGTGGAGACCAAAACAGAGCTCAAAGGAGAGTGAATATTTTACTTCAACTCCATCTTCAACTTTATAAGATTAGATTGACTTAATAAGGTGATCTTAGGTCAACCCGAAGAGTACAATTTATGCATTCTACGCAGGATATCAAACAGGATGAAAAGTCAGTAAATCCAGTAAGCAAAGAAAAAACGTGGAAGCTAATTTAATATGAATGGTCACCTCATAAGTCACATGACCACTTGCAGACAGCCTTTTTAGTCAAAGGGGACCGCAGTAGACTGGAAATCTGGCCTATAAGTGAGAATGCCGCTGCAGGCGTCATGGCAACATGCACAAGGAGGAAGTTAAGAGCAGAGGCAGCCGCGGTGGGAAACTAATCTGGGCAGTGCTGCACAAATCCGCACAGCGTGAGACGGCCGTGTGGCGCATTAAAACATCCTTCAAACGTTAAATGAATCAGTTTACGTTTTTTATGTTGCTGTTCCTACAGGTGAAACGTGACGGTTTCATCAAAAACAGATGGAACTGACTTCCTTGGAACTGACTTCCTTGTTGCCGTCCGCCAGGGGTGACAAACACAACTTAGCCAAAGTAAAGGAAAAATGCAAAAGGGTATAAAACATTTTCAAAACCTTCAAAGAGGAGCCAAGGGGCTATTGTTTGTATTGTATCGCAGGCAATGCAACCTGCATAAAAATTGATTCTCAAAGCTGCTGTTCATATATAACGTGCGTCTACGAGAAAGACAGACTCAGTGGAGCATGAGCTTCCGTGTATACGTGAGAGAAGGGGGATAGAAGCTGGCGCTCGGTGGGCCAAGTGGAGGGGAAAAAAACGAGGATAAGAGCCTCTTCAAAGTGGCGGGTTTGTTAAAGAAGCCAGTGCCATTTAGCACGTAAGGGTATAGTGAGCGAGAGGGGCTGGGAAACAGAAGAGGCTGGGGGTCTTGTTGATACTTGGATGGATGAAGATTCATACCACTTGCTAGAAAGCTTTACCCCACATCAGAGCTATAAATGCGCGTTAGATGTCACTGTAGACCTTGAGCTCCGCTCCTTGTTTGACGAAAACCTGCGTCTCCTGTTTCCAGTTGTCTGCTTTGGCAAGCGTCTCTCCTCTCACCTCATCTCGCACGCAGTGGGGGCCTTTTAACCAAACTCATTCCCTTGAAACAGGCTAATTGTGTTCAGTTGACTTCCTTGGATGCAACAGCCCCTTACAAGTTAATCGCCCAGGAAAGCCTCTTAGTGACAGCTATGCCTTAATTGCATACCAGACTGTGCCCATCAATTTGGATGGCAGCAAATCCACACATTCCATCTGCATGGGAATGAAGACATTCTGTCGAAAAGGCTTGGCTCTCGCTGAGAGAAACCTCCACCTGAGGAAACACTCGGCGGAGGGAAACGTTAGGAAAGTCATGCCACAACAGTCGGATTGTGCAATTCAGTGATTTTGATTAATGAACCCAAATACTCGGATCCCACGGTCTACGTTGCTGTTGTGGCCCTCTTGGAGGTCTTTTTGTGTTTAGGCTCTTGAGCAGCAGCGATCGCCGGGGGCCCTTCGGTCTTCACCAAAACATTAAAGGCAAAACAAACTGACCAGTGTGACAATAAAAGGGGAATGCAGCGGGGCGGCTCGGATTTGTTATTGCGCGGTGTGACCGTGCCCGCTCGTCTCCGCTCCGGTCTCAGCTCTTCTTCTGGTCTCCATGCTGCGTTTTAGCAGTTTGTCCAAGGAAGCGGGGGTGAACACTCTAACCTTTTCCACACAGCAATAACTTCCCACCATGACATCGAACCAACATTGCTTAAGCGTCCCTCAGCGCTCGCTGTGAACATGTCAGACGAGCTCTTTTCATCTGAGGGAAATCCTATCTGATTTACTCTCCCCCCTCTTCCTCAGCTGAGGCGCCTGTTTGTACAGGGCCATGTTTCATTTGAATATCAAAGCCTGTGAGGAGGTGGCCAGACACTTTAAATGCAATTTTTTGGGGGGCTTCTCTCAAGGAATGTGACTGCTTAAGTGTCCTTGACGAAGGGACCTGATCACTGAGACAATTCTTCCTTTGTGGCAACAGGGTGACGGTAATCTCTATCTACTCTCTTGCTCCGTAGACGAGACGAACACAGACGCCCATTTGCATCTCAGTGCGGCGCTCCTTTAGGCTCCGTGGAATTTGAGAAATTGTTCACATATATTGGGCCATGAAACCAAACAGCCTTGATGGTGAACGTGCTTGGAAAATTGTTGCAAGAAGAACTTAATTATCGCATTCATGTCACAACAAAGTTGCAAGAATCTTTCATCTTATTCCAATTGATTTGTGGGCATGCATTGTGCAGTAAATCTTTCCCTGAGGGTTTTTTTGTAAGCATGCAAAGGTTTCTGTTTACATTCTTAAAGATTGCACTCTACGCATGTACCCTTTAGGTCTAGCAAACATGTAGGGGCGCATTTCCGTCTTCGTAAAACATTTGCATAGGCCATATTTGAATACTTTGCATTGTTTCCATGGATGCTTGCATTGTTCTCTTCTTCTGTTTGTTGGCACATCTTTGGTTGTTACAGCTGCCAACTCTTGATCTGAACATCATCCTGAAACCATCGGCATGAACGTGTCCCGCATAATTGGTTCTCTCTATAATCGTTTGACCTCTCTAAGAGGAGAAACCCACAAATGAGCAAACATACAGCTCTAATTTGCACAAGAATACGTTCCATGTATTTTACTGCATCTAAGAATGAGCTTCTGTAAGCAGATCTATTCTCGTCGCCTGCCTTGGCTTTCTTAAAGCTTTCTTTATGCAAACAGATAAGGCCATGAGAAAAAAAAATCCCTGAAAAATAGCAAACAAAAACATGACTGGACAAGGGCAGTGTTCTCGTGATATCAAACATCAAACTCTTTATCTTTGAGTCTCCTTATCTCTTTCTCTCTCTGTCTTATCTTTATCTCGGCATGAAGAATAAACCTGTATCTTGCCGTTTCTGCAACAAAAGTTTGGCATGTTCCTGCACTGTTCCTCTAGGTGCCTCTCATGCTTTTCATCTGATGAGCGGGGTATGAAATAGGCATGAACCCTATCTTTGTCATGAACAGAAGCAACACAGGGATGAAAACAGGCTGTCGGTGTTTTATCATATAAACCGGATTTATTTCCCCCCTGTGCCGGCACGTTATGTTTTAAATCTTCCTTGCAGACAAATGCAGTCTGGCTTTAAAAAACCTCTTCAGACGTTTGCGCTTGTGTTTATTTGTATTTGAGTTTTAGTTTTGTTTTGTGATTTGTTGCAGATTAACTTAATTTAGCCCAGATTTTTGCTCATAACGTGTTGTGCTTTGAGGCAAAGCTTTTGATAGAGGATCACATAAACTAGCTATAATTATGTTCATCTGTATTTGAAATTGGGTTTTCTGTAGGTCATGCAACCCTTTTTAACAAGTCATTAAGCAAAAGAGGTTTCCACACACACACACACACACACACACACACACACACACACACACGGACATAGGACGTTGTTGTTATTGAGGTAACCTATTTTGTGTTGAAATCTTTTATTGGTCTCCACCGCCGTCGATGTAATGAGAGCCATTCGCCATGAGCGTCGCTGCGTCCAGTCTCGCGAGATTATCTGGCGGGACGAGACGAAGCCGAGAAGGTCAGGAAATTAAACATGGCTGCACGCAGTATGTTGCGGTCCGTGTGGACCTCACTCGCGGGCTTGAAATCAGGTGCTGCGGGCGCCAACGTGAAGCTTCAACAGCGAATAAGTGTTCCCCAGCTACCGGCCTTCACCGTTCAGAGCCGGGGGATCCGCCAAGGTGAGACTAATCTGCAAACGTAAAGATATCAGCGTTGGAGCTAACGTTAGCTTCAGCTAGCATGCTAACGTGAAGACACTGACTGATGCGAGGCAGTTCTGTCACCTCAGGAAAAAAGCTCCTTATCCTAAAGTAACAACAAAGAGGCTTTAAGAAGTGATTTCACTCATTTCAGATTAGCTTCACTAACCATCCACACACACAAAAATAAATGTAAATATGTTAAGTAGCTGGTAAATCACCTGCCAACGAAAATGTATTTATATTAGATTTAAAAAAGTAACTATTTCTTGTTTTATTTCTACTATTCCTAACTGCAATGTCCTTTAAAAAAAGTCATAACATAACATCATACACGTGTGTTTTCTACAGTGGTGGAGAAGAAGGAGGGCAAAACAATAACAGTAAGTAAAACCAGACTAATGTGAAAGTGATTTTGTTCTTATTGGTGTTAGATTGTCAGGTTTATTTGTGTTACGCACACAGTGTTTTGACATTTGAAGACTGGCATTTAATTAATTCTGAACGAGTAGTGAGCAGAAATATGGATGCAATGTGTTTATCAAATTCCTGATTGGATTGCTTTGGTATGTATTGTTACATCAGACTGTTTACTAAAGAAAACCATTAAAAGCCAAATAGAGAAAACTGCTGATTTTGGATAAAGTATAAAGTTGTGTCTCCCCCAGCTGATTTTAGCTGCAGATAGCTAAATTCCTATGGGAGTCTTCTGATTAATAATAATAAAAATAATAATTACACATACCGTGTTTAAAAAGGGCAACAGACAATGCTACATACTATACCTTTAAATGGAAAAACAACACTGTGGCCATGCAATTCAGTTATCCATCATGAACAGAAAATTCATCAGTTATATTTTATATAAAACACAAATTTATGTATGCAGGGCATTTCAGGTTGCAATCATTCTAAGTTTATATTATACACATCGTTGACATTTCCAAGGCAGAACAGCACCGAAGCATAAGTTTCACTCTGCCCTGTCAGATGCAACAAAGACGTCTCCTTTGGCCTGCACTGGCACGCCTCATGCAAATGTCAATATTCCGACAACCTGACAAGGAACCTACCATAACGTATTATCACACTGTACACTAACAGATTGAAGGACAGATAGTGAACATTCCAGCAGGGCAGCAGCCTCCAAACCCCACAGCCAAGTGTCCTATCTACAGATGGAACCTACAGCACAAATACAACTACACAGTAAGTGCGTCTACACAAGAGAAATGAATTATCTCAGACAATAAGTATATCAGCTGTTTACTATGTTTGGTTCTCTTTCTCATTTTTCGTCTCTTGCACACTCCAGGACGTCCTTTTGCTCAGTCAGTTCATCAGGTCAGATGGAGGGATGTTGCCACGGAGAATCACCGGTCTCTGTCCAGAGGAACATCGCAAGATTGCCGTCTGTGTTCAGATGGCTCACAGAGCAGGTCAGTGTGACCCCCAGCCCCCTTTTTATATAGATAAGTCTTCATCTACTCCAAATTGAAACTTGCACTCATAATCTGTTTGAACCTTAAGTTACAAATGTATATTTTAATGAAGTACATGCATTTGACTTTTTCTCTGCTTGAAGGTCTGCTGCCTGACCACAAACCCAAACTTCCAGAGGGCCATGTCCCAAAGCGGCCCAAACCACAACTTAACAGGTAATGTATACACGTGTGTTCGCTTATATGCCTGTTTCTCACCACGATTGATTGCCAGCACCATCTCTATGCAACTGAAACCAACAAAAATGTTCTGTTGTACAGATACCTGACTCGCTGGTCCATTGACTCGGTGAAACCCATATATAGAACTGGACTAAAGTGGTGCAAGAAGCGCATGGATGTTGGCCACCCAATACTCAAGGACAATGTGCGTTACGGTTTCAAGCCCCTTTATCTAAAACACTGAAGGAAAGAACGCCCGACGAGTCTGTGCAGCAACTGGACAAGCATGGGTAGGCCCTTTTTATGCAAGGACGTGGATCGACTTTTGTCATACTGCCCTGGGAAACGGCCTAAAAGCTTCATCCATCTGTATTTATTCTAGCTTTTGTTTATTAAGCTGCGTCATCCTTTTAATGAAGTGCGCTCAGCCTCACCCAGAACCATCCATTCTATCTCTGCTGGTTTTCAGAAATCCCTTGAAGTGAACTCTCTGACAACTTAATGTGAGCAACAACTGGGTCAGTGCCACAGTTTCAAAGTAGGTGGTATATCGACTGTGTATACTTAAGGCAGCACAGATGTGCAAATAAAATGTGTCTGTTTACTCTGCCTCTCGATATGTGTTTACTGTATAGGAATAGCTTTTGTACATGCAAACTGAATGGAACAAAAAGCTTGTAGACACAAACTGCATGAATGTACCTCCTTTTAGTTTATTTGTTTAAAGACAAAGCCAACAAAAACGTCTTGGAAAGTCTACATAGAATACATTTTGAAGGTAGACGTGAAAAACAGAGACACATGAAGAATTGTTTGAAATGGGTGGAGGATGTCTCTTTTTATAGCATGAAAGGAAGGTCCATATTCTTGGTGCCATCACCGAAATAAATGTATCCGTGCTGCGGCGTCATCGGTAAATGGTAGAAGCTCAGCCCGAGCCACCACAGGCTGCGAAGCACACACACTTTGCTGGCACATTCGAACTGAAGGCTCCACGATCCTGCACACGCAAACAAAGCAGGCTTGCTGTAAATGATCAATGTTAAATGCAGGAGGCTGTCAAATCATGTCGAGGGGAACTTAAATAGAGGCTACAGTAATCTTTGGAAAGCAGTCCAAGAAGATTACATGCGAGAGGCAGCCAAGGGATAATAATCCAATAAATCAGCCTGTTGTGCTTTTGATATCTACAGTCTAACCTGTTTCTCACTTTTGATTTGGGTTCGTTTGGGTGTGACCATGAACCCATGACCTAGGGAATTAAAAACAAGAGCTCGATCTATTTAATAATATAAAACATGAAAGCCCTTTGATGCTTTTTACACAAAAGGGAGACGATTCCATTACTGGACAGTTGTTTCACCACTTTGTGTGTGTGTGTTTGAACCTATCCGGCACAGTATGATTCATCTGAAAGTAAAAACATGTTTCAGGTTATGACTCTACTGTTGCAGGATAAACCTGGAGTCATAATTTAGGAGCTGGGAACAGTTTGCAGGGTTCTTGGGTAAAATAGGGGGAGCCCAAGTTATGATCTCAGAAGGGAGCACCTGTCTTTTGGTGGAGATTTTTTTTTTTTTTCCCCCTCCAGAGTCCCGTTTGAAAAATGTTAACTCATTCTCCTTTTTCAGCGACTGCATGCGATGTGCCGCTCAGACGGCTACAGCGAGTGTGTCAGTCAGACAGCTGTGTAACGTCTGCTGCAGCGATGACACTGCTGACATCCACATCAAGTCAAAGAACACAGAAAAACATACACATGTGGAAGCCCTCTTCATAAATCAGACAGCTGTTGCATATTTGGTCATGGGCGCTAAACTTTTTTTTTTTTCTTCTTCTTTTGCTCTTTTCTTTCACACATACAAATGTTCGTACATTTTCATCGCCCTGGAGTCCATCCAGCGAAGCCACTGACCTCATAACTCACTATACACAACTACATTCACATTCTTTTTTTACAGTAATCATGTTTTCTTATTGTTGTTTGCCTCCTGGGTTTGATTTTTCCGACACATGTAGTGCTGTTCAACAGCTGAAATGTCTGTTTACCACAAGTATTTAAATGCACAAACCAGAAAACTCGTTTTTTTGCTTCAACAACACAAAATAATGAGAAGCACTTGTCCCCTGCATAATATTTAGCAAATGGAGATATTATTGAATTGATTTAGTTTGATTGCTATCATATGTGTGTATTCCCAGTAATCATTTAACACCCTTTTGTTTTCAGATGCTCCTCTTCCCATGTATTATTCTGTTCTGTTTTTGTTATGACGGTATAATTATCTGTGATTTTGCTATGAAGAACTTGAGGCCACATTCCCAGATATCTTATCCAACAGTCATCTGGTTATCAGACCACCATATGCGAAAGCGCTACCAACACCTCCCCCAGAAAACCCACCACATCGTGGCAGGTAGGTGGACCACCATAAGTTTTATGTTGTATTTATTGAGTTGGTTTAACAATGCATAACCAACCATTTTACTGTGGAAATGACTGCGTTGCTTTTGCTTGGAAGAAACCCTTCTTGACTTTCAGTCAGCTGAATCACCATAACGATCTGTGCTGAAATCACACCTCATTTAGTTGTTGTGTAGCGTGGCAGTGAGATGAGGTAATGAGAAGAAAACACTTCTCACGGGAATGATGGGAAGGCCTCAGTAACGGTGCTGAAAATAGCTGTGTATCAATGGGTCCAGATCATGGGATTATCTTTTTATACACTGACTTTATAGACCTGTAGTTTTCTTAAATCGCAGTGATACTTAGGGTGTGTACATGTACTAAAATGCTTGTAAACAAATTTCATAAGATATGATATCTATGTGTGATGACACAACTGGTGGCATGTTATATGTGGAATAGACTGAAGATTAATTTACCTTTAGGGATGTCGTCACTCAGTACGTCGAGGAAGTCGATGGCTGGGTTCAAATCGCCCTTTTCCAGGATGGATTTCTTCTTCAGATTCTTTGCTTTGCTGAAGTGAAAGAAGTTGTCGAGTTTCCCCGCTTCTGAGTGAGACAGACCTGAGTAACAAGGCACAAAACTGCGTCACCACAACTAGGATGTCTGCTTGTATGTATAACATTTTTTTGAAAATATTTATCTTGTGCGTCCAATCTAGTTAAACTAAAAGCCACATTTCTAACAACCTTTAAAACTACTCCAGGTTATTCACATGCAGCATAATAACTCCACGATGACACACAGGCACTCACCCACCATGTGGCAGACGCTAAATGATATAAGTGATAAATATTTACCACCGAAGCTGCGGTTGATCTGGACAAGGCCATGGGGACTTTTGGTGAAGGCGCCGCGTGGTACCACAGACGCTTCCTCATCGATCTGATGGACGGTCACTGCCAGCCTGCTCTCCTCACTGACTTTGACCTGAAACAGAGAACCAGGCACTTCATGACTGTGCAGAAAACATTGATGTAAACCAGAAAAAAAATTCTCTTCCACACAAATTCATAATGAATGCAAACAGATTTAGCTCAGCTGAGATATTATGATATAGACAATGTTTGCAGGGGGACATCTGCAGTTTTTTGTGTGTTCATATTTAATTTTGGACTCACATCACTCCTTATTTTGCCTATAAAGCTGTAATAACACGTGCTTCTTTGTATAACAGTAGATGTTTTACCATAAATAAACTATATACAGGATCATTTAAATCTTGCTCTGCTGCAGTTTATACTGAACACTGACAGAGTATTGATCACGCTTACCACCGCCTCCCCCTCCTCCTCCTCTTCAGCGACATCCTTCTGTCCTTCCTTGTGGATCTCACGGTGCTCGTACACATGTGAGGGATCTCCCACGAAGCGACTCTTGGCAGCTTTGGACACTTCCTCGACCATGGAGTCCGTGGCGGGAGGGAGCAGGAACCAGTCCATGCAGTTGAAGCTGGATATGAGGAGGACACACACAGATACAGGTAACGTATAAAGTAACGTCACAGACGCAGAGTAACGGTGGAGGTTACCTGTAGAGATTCTTTTTGTCCTGCATCTCGTCTTCTCCTCTCCCCTGAGCGATAAAGTAATCCTTCTTTAAACCCAGTATTTTGCCCCAAAACAACACTCGACGGAACTTGTAGTTTTTCTTCAGGATCACTAGGGACGTGTGCAGAGCGGCTCTTTGCTCGACGCTCAGAGTACAGCCGTTACCGGCAACGAGCTCCAGAGAGTAGTACAGCGAGTTCGAGTCCATTGTGTTTTTAATAAAGTACTTCACTATAATATATACTACTTTCTAGCGGTGGTATCAGTTACCGAGTGGTGTTCTAGTCTACCTACTAGCTAGCTAGCTAGCTAGCTAAGACGACAGCTAACCAAACGCCTCCAGCTCCGAATGCTAGTTTGGTTGCTAATAACAACCAGTCTGTCTTGTTGCGCTGGTTGTCATAGCAACGCGCTGTTCCGTTTTTCTTTTTTTCTCCCTTTCCTTTTGCAAATACCCATCTTTAAAAAAAAAAAGTGAGTCAACATAACGGTTAAACAAGAAAAGAAAAGAAAAAATGGTTGACCTGTAATTTGGGGTGTGTTCGCTTGTAGCAGAGTTTATACAAACAGACCACGCGCGCGTCTTGTCCGGTCTGACGTCATTGGCCCATCTACTCAAGAGAGCAAGATGAAACAGTCCTCAGGGAGAAGGAGGTGGGTAGTTACAAACACACACACACACATGAGTCATTTTAGGCAGAACAGTCAGTAAAGTAAAACATCTTTGTCACTATTATGATAACTAAAATCTCAGTGTCCCAGAGCTAAAAATCACTGATAAATTCATCTATAAACTCATCCATTAGGAGCTATAATATAGGAGATATATTCCCTCACCTACTCAATAAAAATTAATTAACAGTTATTTATTAAATAAATATTTATATTTCCTTATTTCATCTCGGGTAACTACTCGATTTTGTGTCCCTTGGGATGCAGCCACAATTCATGTCCTACAAATGCCACGAAAAAGTCATATTAAACACATGATTCACACTCAATAAACAATGCAGTATAGTATGTCACATGTCTCTAGAAATGGATTTCCCCCAATTCTTATTTTTATTACTCATGACTTTGCTCTGAAAGTCATATTTTAAG
This sequence comes from Chelidonichthys spinosus, assembly GCA_029853015.1. Taxonomy (NCBI): domain Eukaryota; kingdom Metazoa; phylum Chordata; class Actinopteri; order Perciformes; family Triglidae; genus Chelidonichthys; species Chelidonichthys spinosus. Next base: position 5,028,401 of record CM056838.1, on the reverse strand, counting down.
CTCTTGCGTTGATTGCGGGCTTTGTTTGCGGAGTCAGAGTCTTGCAGCGTTGACTAGAAATGTCTGGAAGACAGAAACCTTTTTTTTTTTTGCACAGCTGGCAGGATGTGTGCTTACATCCCTCTAATGTGTTGCACATGAGATATGGATTAAAAATAGTGTTCGGAACTCATCACAGGGTGTTTCTTAAGTACACACAATCATTGTGAGCTTTTGTCTGCATATATGGGAATAGAAACGGCATGAGAGCTTGTTGATGTTCACCTGAGGGAGCAGATACCTGTTGCAGTTAGAGATGAGATATTGTAGATCCTTGATTATGCCTTTCAGATGGAGTCAGTCTTGCAGTATTTGACCAAAGAGTTTTATATATATTATTATATATACACACACATACACACAGAGACCGAGCAGTTCTGTAATCCCTGGTTTTCTCTGAGCAGCATATGGAGCAAATCCTGTTTAAAAGACACTAAATGAACATGGGTTGTTTGGTTTATCCTGGCCCGGATCCAGCAGCCTCAGCCAGGATCCGCAGTGTGAATCTGGCTTAAGTTACTGTGCACTTAGAAAAACATGATTGGCTACTGTCCAACAAATGGTTTCGGACAGACTGCCAGGTTTGTTCTTCTCTTGTTGGTGATCCTGTGATCCCTCACCTTGCTTAACAATCTCGGCTTCTACTCTATTCGTTTGTTTCTGTGTTTCTAACTTCTTTTAGATGCAGTGTTAGCATGCTGGATGACAGTTTTAGTCATCTTAGCTTCTTTCTTACCCTCATGTCCTGCAATGTCCTGCATGTTCTGCAATGATATTTGTAGTTACTTCTCTTTGAAGTCGTTTTTATTGTTCGTAATTCAGATTTTCTTCGCGTGCACAGGTGATTCACAGGAATCCGACGCTACTATTTGTAATTTTATCCCACGGATATCAGTCATTAACCTGTATCCGATCTATATGCAAGTCCAACATACATATGCTGCTGCATAACCAGCCGATTCAATGTGAAGCGCGCATTGTTTGTTGTGAATCCCATGGGCGTGTGAAAGCAGCATAGGAATGGCAGTCTCGGCCGCTCACACTAAAAGCTACTGTCTAAAGAGTGCATTGCAGCATATTACAAACACAATAAAATACCGACCGTAATTAGTGATTAAAAATTTGATTTTCTGAAAATCTTCATGATTGGTACTTCAAGAACCCATAGTTTCCCTCAAGAACACAAGCAGGGTTTTTTAAATAATGTCCATTCATTCCCAATGCTGGCCTATTCCCATGCCACACTGCATTTCCAGGGCTCCGTGTGTTGGCTGTAATTGTCCAAACAAAAGGACCTCGGTCTGGAGTCACATGCTTCATCAGCAGCGGTGATTTCAGCTGTCTGGCCTGCTGCCCTTCTGGCTAATGTAGTCCACCAACAGAAAAAAAAGAAAGGGGAGGGAGAGTGGGGTGACTTCTTACAGAGCACCCCACACAAGACGAGAACACACACAAGGACAGCCCCCTCACCGACCCATCCACTCGCTCACACAGACAAACACACTTTGAGCTTGTGGCTCAGGATGTCACCTCATTAGAGTTGGCAGTCTGGGTGGAAGTTTTTGGAGCTGGAAGCCACAGAGTGACGGCCACAGACACGCCACTCCCGTTCTGTTCCCCAATTGGCCGGGAAGGAAGTAATACTTGGAGTGCAGCGGCCTGTTTCTCCCCTGGTCCCGCTGCTCTGGGAACCTCACCTCCCAGGCGACCGGCGTTGCCACGGCACTAATCCTGACGGACAAAAGATGGGAGTGCCACAGAGCACGATGCTGCCAGACGCTCTCATTGGCTGGCACCGTCCCACGCGATGCCGTGATTGGCCGGCGCTATGTTTATATACAAATTGGAGCAGTCAGAGGTCACATCCATCGATCTTGGTGGTGACATGAAGGAAACCTGACCCCAAAACCCTCAGAACTCTAAATGGGTTTAATTCCTATTTGATACCCACACATGCACGCACACACACACACACATACATACAAACACAGGAGCTCTTTCTTAAGTTCAGTGGCCTGGGAGTGCAGAATTAAGTGAATAGTGAGAGGGAGTGAAGTGACTAAATAATAGTGTCTGTGGTTCACAAAAGCACAGACGGAAACAATACCAAGAATGCAGCGAGGCCACCGAGTTCAGTGGGTTGCACACCTACATACAAACACAGGTTTTGGATTAACACGGGATAAATATTTTGATCCAGAGAAGGGCGCGTTGTGTAAACTGGTAATACCTCGCAGGCTAAATTACTGGTGCTCAAGACCAATAATTATTATCATCAGTTGCTTTAATCTATTCTCAAAGCATATTAAACACTTAATTCTCTCCTCACTTGTTTTTTTTTTTTTAATCAAGTATCCACACTTTCCAGTTAGATTAGATTTCTAATAGACACGTTCTTTATAGAGATCAATTGTCGTATATGTCTGTATTGGTAGCTTGGCAGAAGCTAAAGCTTACAAATTTACATCGTGTCTGTTTAATCGGTACAAAAACCTCTGCTTGCTAGGCAAGGCACCTCATGGCCTGCAGCAAAGCAAATAGCAATATTCCTTTAAAACACATTTCACAGGCCTGTAATTTCCAAATATTCTGGTCTGTATCTGTTCTAATAATTTCCGAGGAATTTCCTCCGAAGCATTATGTCATTGGATGATAATTAGAGACTAACTGGAGGCCGAGTTCAGTTTTTTTTCTCATGGGCTGATTCAAATGGACTTCTAGTGTAAAAGTCACGTTTATGCAAATGCAGAACTGTAACATTTGTGTGCTGGCAAGTTCAGCATAGTTTCCCATCTTAATTAATAAGTATATTTACTTGGGTTTAAATTGGCTGTTTGCTTTTAAAATGCATTCCTCCTCGTCCTCCCTATAATTTGAAGCAAGAGTTCTTTTCCAGGAAAAATCTTGGAAAGTATGAAGTGTCTGGGTCATCCCAAATTAGACTCGAGACTCCTGTTTTTAACTGAAAGTCTGAAGTTGTTTGAAGGATTTGGGCATTTACAAAAAGAGTCCAACAATACGAGAAATGTATTCGGGTCACTGAAGGTCAGGATGACTCAGCCTCTGGTGCTTTAATGTTTGACCATTTCTTTTATCTAACTGGAGTGTCCCTTTAAGTTTCCGAGCAAGAGGAGTTGGTTAGTTAGTGTTCAAGTCTAGCATTATGTCTGTGGGAACATCTGGCCGAACTGTTACAACATGAAAGAAACCCCGTCAGACCAGGTGAATTTGTGGTGTGTTTAACATCAGAGTCACAGCTTGGGTTTTTTTGGAAAGCTATAGGTCTGGCTGCCTGGCTTCCCAGGCTCCTTCACGTCGCTCCTCTTCAACCGAGCCGGCAGGAGACAGTCTACTGTAACAGCAAGTGCATTAAACACACATTTCATGCACCCGACGCACGGGCGATATGACAGGTATCTCATATCAAACTCTCACATCTTTTCCCAGCTCATCCCAGGAGCGGAGCGGCGTAAGGATATCTGCAAGTTATTAGTGCCCCGCATCCTGACCCGGCTCTCTCATGTGACCTTGTTGAGGTATGTCTGTTCAGATCTGCCTCCAAGTCTCATTGCATGGGGGTCATGTGGTGCATATGTGTGTGTGTGAGAGTGTGATTATTACATTTTCATCAAAAAACCAGGCTATATTCTGGGTTTTCTTATTACTTTCAGCATGCTGGAGATTGTTTAGCACTGAGAGCATGTGTTTTTATTGCTTAATCACGCTCGCACACTAACGCACACAATGAAATACTTGAGTAAGTTAGAGATTGTTTTGTAATACTTAATCTTTGGCCGACATTAGGCGTAGCGAGCAGTCAATAACCTTTGTGTGCTCGGATCTTACGAAATTGATATCACTATGAAAAGAAAGTTAAAAATAAGTGTTTTCCATGTCTCTTAGTGTGTATGTGCGACTAGTAGCGAACTATGTCATTATGAGGAGCCGCTAAAGTGTCCTGAATGTCTTCAGTAAACAGTGACTTAAGTATGTTGATGTAAGTGTCTAAGTGTGCATACTTACAGCATAAGGCAAATTATCATACCTCAGAAAAAAAGTGTCATTCAGATACTTGAGCCAAGATTTGCTGTTAATTTATCATACATTTCAGAATACAGAAGCGCTGCCAGACTCCATCAGGGTCCATCAGGGCCCACTGATCCTCGTCCGCTAGTCCAAACCCTCCTTTTCACCCCGGCTAATAACCTATAAAGGTTGATAGCTTAGCACTTCATTACCCATATTTAACAACTGTGCTAATCACCGTAGAATGCTAACAGAATGACAACAGAGGTCTTTCTGAGCTGAGGCAGGTACCGTGGTGAGAAAGGGGAAAAGGCCAGAGGAAAGAGGAGAGTGAAAAGGAAAGGGACACAATAGTGAAAGATCAGGTGAGGAGGCGGAGCTACTGGAATTGTCGCCCAGCAAACTGGCTCATACCAATGTCAGAGTAACTTAGAAATCCTCAATGTGCAACACTGTGCATTGGTCCCTTTTTCCACTGCTGCATGGATATTTCAGGGAGTTTCACGGCCCCACTCTAGCTCAACAGTGCCCCCTAAAGGCAAGACGCGTAACCATAAATGTGTCCCTGCTTTTATTTCAAAACTGTATGAAAAGTTTAATATTGACATTTAAAATCACCATATAAAAGGTTAATCAACAATCGGAAGACATTGTGAATCACTGCATCTACATGATTGCCTTTAGGATTTTGGTTAAAATGCGCATTTAAAAAAGCTGCAAAAACACAAGTTCAAAGTACAGTAAGTACAAATAAATGTTGACCTATATGAATTGTTCCTTCATTAATGGAACAGTATGATTGACTTGTATTCAACAATAATACAAAATAATAGCTATAACCATTTCGATATGTAGATTGTAAAAAGTTTTGGTTGCAAAACTCCTGCAAATACTGATACAAATACCCAGTTTGACTACGAATCGTAACAGTCGACACAATACAGGCCTCTCTTCATGCAGAAAGTGCATTATGAACATTAGGCAATGCGTTATTGCTTTGGCAGATGTTGTCCTCTGGCATCAGAAAGCGTTCTGAACTGAAGAAATCTGGATAACAAGTAACCAACATAAGGCTCTTCACGTCCATCTTTTTGGCATCAGTGTTGCTGGCTTGATTGTCTGGTTCTGGTCTTACTTGCATTATTGGCTTCAGCACATAAATGGATTCAACGTCATGGCTTGTTTCAAACAGCAAAATATTCCTTAAATGAAAGAACATTTTGAAATTCTTATCTTAATTTTCTCTTACGTTTTTCTCCCCCAAGGCGTGGGTTTGTACGAGTGTTCCACATCAGAATCAGTAAACTTTCCTAACTTCTGAATTGACAATCAGAATAGTTAACGTCCCAATAAGACCATCCAACGTCTGCAGTTTGAGATGGTCATATGAATATTGTAGTTTTATACAATAGCATGAATAGTCAATTTAAATTAATAGTGATATTAGGCTATATCAATACATTTGGAATCATATTAGCCTATAATTTCAATTGCAGTGTCAAACAGGATCATTTTAACCTAATTATGACGTGAAATTTATATTGAGTTTTCAAGAACAAAGTTATGAAATATACAATCTGTTAATGACTCTTATACAAGTCTGGATCACTCGTAAATTTTGTTCGTACCCAAGAAATAATTTAACACGCGAAAAAATTGGTGGCAAGTTCTCCTAAATCACTCGTACAAGCCACTTGAGAACAACTCTGTCCGTACGAGTGGTTCTTAAGGCTCGTTAGTGAATGACGCAGATTTACGGTCTGGAGTGGCGAGCGTCCCGGCTCCAAAGCGTTCCGACTCTTGAATATTCAGATTCAGTCATTTGACATGCTGCTGTCTGTCAACATGCCGGAGCTGTGGTCCGGGCTGCCCTCCGTCGAGCCGTACGACTGCTGGAGCTTCGACCCCTGTTGTTCGCTGGTGGCTGATTTGGGATTCAGCACTCTGGGAAGGTAGACCTGTGAATTATACGAAACACATGAGATGAGTTCTGGAAACAAAAAGGGCTCTTAAGGTGGTTTCTCAATATTCTATTTGTATATTCTTTAATCCACCCTGATCTACCCCATGTGTATAATGCAATACCCCATGTTATTGCCAAAATATGGTTTTGATGCAGAAGAATGTTGGAGGGAAGGGAACGTCCTGAAGATTTATGAGGTTAACCAGGACATGCTTTGAGAACAACTGGTAAAGAGCAAAGTTCACAGAACAGCTTGAACAATCAGGTCTTTAGCATATTGATGAAACATTGACCACAAAAGCTCTGGTATTTTACTTTGTTAATAAATAACAAACCAGAAGAGTGACAAATAGGGTTATAGAATTTACAGCAAAGGTGAGTTAACTTGTGATCAAGGCCTGGCCTAAATATACATCTGCTCTTTTATTCCCCCGCTGTGGACTTTGTTATTGAGTGAGTGCAGTACCGTGGCGCTTCCTTCCACCTCCACCACTGTGTTCTCGTCCTCCTCATTCACCTGCAGAAGGACACAATCAATATGAATCGGGGTGAAGGACGGGGACGAGGCAGCGACGGCGTACGCACACGGAACTGAGCGCTCACCTCGTAGTTGTGTGGACTGAGGTATTTGAAATGGCCGAAGCAGGTGTAGCTGACGCAGATGAAGACGGTGATGCACAGGACCACCAGGGTGAACAGAGATGTGGCGGTCCAGAAACCTGAAACACCACACATGAACACACAAGAAAATGTAAAAAAAAATAGAGATTTGACTAAAACATTCCGTCTTAAAGCCTTAGCCTTTTATTTGAAGCGTCCTCTAAACAGGTTTTCAACATTAATGTTTCCGTTTTCACAGATTTTTATCTTTCTGCAGGTTTTTTTTTGCTGGTTTCCAACCTGCTCTGAGGACGGAAAAGAAGTACAGCCATATCAGGCAGATGATGGGCGCCGCCAGCGCTTGATTGACAGCTCCTAGGTGGACCTGGCTGTCCAGGCGAGCAGGCAGGTAGGCAAAGTATATATTGTGTTTGTCCACCAGGTGCTTCAGCATCATGTAGAGGAGACCTGGTGGAGACGGACACACATGTGACACCGCCATTATTTAACCTAGAAATGTGTTGTAAGGGACAAAGCAGAGAGAATGTCAGCTGATAACTACTCACCAAAAGGGACAATAATAGGACATATGATGCTGTAAGCCATAATGACGGTGAACACACACAGGGACCAGCCATACATGGCTCCATATTCAAACTCATAGGCCTGGTTCTGTAAACAGAAGTAAAGAAGTTAATATGGACTTTTATATACAGTCAAATACACCAACAACTTTTAGGTGTAGCGTTCCTTTAATGGACAATGCCTTTACCGACCTGCTTGACATATTTCCTTTCAGCAGCAGAGCGAGCGAATGTCATACGAATGGTGTAAAGCAGTAACCCTGGCAACCGCAGCAAGTCCATCCCAGAGCCCACCAGCGCCGCTGTGATCACATAGTTGACAAAAAAGGCCCCTTGGTCAGGTAAGAACACACACCTGGTGTAATGGAAAAACAAAGGGATAAAAGAAAAGATGAGGAATACAGAATATTGGGTCACACATGGTAACTCAAATCAGACAGTTGAACCTGTATGATGCGACTTGAGATCGGACAGATTTTACTCATTATTATCAATGTGAGAACAACAGCGTTAAAATCCATCAATCAAATGAATAATTTAGTTGTTTTTTTAATTAAAAATGAAAAGGATTACTTACTCAAACCTCAGTTTCCCAGCTGCAAGAAACTCTGTATCAAACAGCCAGCGGAAAAACACTGCAAGACTTAAAAAAAAACATAGGAAAATGTTCATCAAGGTCCCTGAATTAATGTTATGACATACATATCAAATACATAGGTAGTGAAATGTGTCACATCTCATTTCTTACAGTTCCCCATGTATCACTATATATGAAATACTCTGATTGCTACAGTAAACTACAAATACATTCTCACAGCAAAGAAACAATCCTTCTAAAAAATGGGCAAGCTGTTGCTTCTTGAGACTGACGGTGATGTAAATTACCTGGTGAGTCCTAGCGAGGGGAGAATTAGCACCATGAAGAGCAAGAAGAAGTAGAGTTTACGCATCATGCTCAGCTGCTCACTGGACCTGAGACACAGATGGCAGCAGATCAAAACACTTCCTCTACGAACCCAAATCAATTACTGCAAATCAGTGTGTGTGTGTGTGTAATACCGGCTCCAGTGTGCTTCTCCTATTGTAGAATAGTAAACTATGGTAGGCAGCAACGCAGAGAAGGACCACAGCAGGAGAGTGGGGAAGAACTGACTGATGATCGGACTCTGGGGTAAAAAAACAAAAGGAAACTGTAGGTTTACGCCTTCGGAAAGCAAGAATTGTCAGTCGGTGTCTCACAGGGGTCTCACATTGATATAATAGATGGGCATCGTCACGTTGAACTTGTCCATGGTGTTGATAATGATGGTGGGAGTCGTGAGGAAGGTGAGCAGGAAGAACAGGAAGAAGTTGAGCATCAAGTAGCGCATGTACCAGGGGAAACCTCGCAGTGACAGATTGTCCCTGTAGGAAAGAGGACGACGGGGAAACAGAAGCAACATGAACAGAAAAACAGCAGAAAACATATTCCCATAGCTTCTGGTTGGAGTCAATATTCACGCAACCAATATCAACATATTGCAAGAAAAATCTCATGTAATTGGAATCATTCTTTTGGCCATCCCAATGATAATATTGAATTATCGCTCAGCCCCATTTGCCCCATGAAGAGAAGTCATATGATCTGCATGAGGCGTGCACTTTGTGGAGAGTTGGTGTTTCAGACCTTACCAATACACGTTTTTGGGATGGGGCGCCGAGCTGACGCTCCACTTGTCCACTTTCAGAGGCCCACTGTTGGACGAAGGTTGGCGCCTCCTCCCACAACAGCAGTTTGTTCCACCACACTCGAGCGCATTGAAGTCTTTCAGAATGCTGAAGGGAGTAAAAAACGGGGCAGCTGTTAGCGATACACATTAACCAGCCATCGGCGATGGCAGCCGCCCAAAAGGCCTGCTTCCAATAGAGAGTCACGCGGCGACAATATACCCGAGAGATCACTGCCCCGATAAGGAAACGAGCACAGTGTGATTTAAGCCTTGAGAGGAGATTATTTGGAAACTGAAGAAGCAATGAGAGACTCTCATATCTTAGGCTGGAGGTTTATCGAAAGCTTGAATTCAAGGAGAATCGAGTGAAGGTTACCGCATTTCATGGAGCATTTTATCTGCCTGAATGTACATAAATAGGTGGTGACCAATAAGGGAACTCTGCACTGAGCTCAAGTCGGCGCCAAATCATAAAAGTATACACAAGCATACCTAATCAGAGGTCAAGATGTACATGCTCCAGGTCACAGGCAGAACAGTCAATCAGTAGCCTGAGAGCATGTCGTTACTCTACTTAACTGAGGTATGTGTGTGTGTATTTGTAGGATTTAGATGCTGAGCACTGTGTCCCTGATGTAGGAACACGAGGAGTTACTAACAATCCGCAGCAGGAGGTCAGAAGGCAGTCGTGTAGTCGTACCATTCTGGGCTCCGTGGAAGGTCAAGACCTGACGCACTCAATTAGTCCGAGTCGTGACCGGCGGGCCTACGAGTCTAGCAGCTACTGTATTACTTGACCAACGACCTATTCCCCAGGCAGGCCAGCAGAAACCAGAACAGCCGGCATAATGCTGCTGCTTCTATACTGTCGGACAGCTAATCACAGCAGAAAAACACTGGCACATGCTATAAGCCAGCTAATCATCTCTTGTTATGACGGTTATGTAACTGTCACTGACAAACACAAAAAAAATGGAAATAAATGGTTGAACAAATGAAGCTGGATCAACTAAAACTACTTCATAGCTAGAACTACTTTCTGTTATTTTGGTCGCCTGTACAGCAAAAATACAAACGCAAATACCGGCAGAGGTTGATACTCACAACTGGGCCATCGCCTCGTTCTGCAAGGTGACAAAAGCCATCCCTAGGGGGTGCTGCGGCACCAGTTCTGCCTGCTTCCTCACCTCTTCCAGCAGGTCTTTTTCTTTAGTACTGTAGTACTGTATGGCATCAACCTGAAGCGACACACACAGATTAGATAGCTCACACGCTTGCTTCACATACTGTAAATTAAAGCAATACTATGTATTTTCTAACAAGATTTCGATTTTCTTTTCTTAATTGTAGCAGAAAAGATAAAAACTGGTATCCACTCCGTCTCACCCTCTCAGATTGGGCGCAGCAACAGAGTTGACCACACAAACGAGGGTTAATCAAGTCACTTTTCCCTGTTTTCTCCAGGACACGCTCGTAGTAGCGCAGGTTTTTTCCTGCTCGCACCCTAGGGTGAAGAAAACGAACAAACAAACATGGTTGGTTTAACTGGGTAAATATCCCGCTACATCTAACCATTTAAATATTGAAGAGTAAGACATTTATGGAGCGTAAAACTAAAGTAATGAGTTATAAGATGCTCAAAAGCTCACGTGAGCGGCTGAGTTTATCACCGTGCATTGTACTTCTTACCTTTCCTTATCAAGATGCATGAGCTTGGCCACGTCGTAGCCCAAGGTCACAGCACACACTCGACAGGAAGGATACGCCTCTCTATACAAAAACAGTGCTGACATTGAGGAATGGAGCAGGTGGCTACCATGTAGTGGTAAAATTGAACATCAAAAATTTCATTTAACAAAATACAGAATTTTTTGCGATTCGGGGTTGCTTACGTGAAATGTGTCCTCACAGCTTCCTCTGTTGCTGTTTTAGGGACTGAACACACAAACAAAGTGTTTCTGGCCTACAGGCAGACAGAGTGACAGGTCAGTCAGGTGAGGGCCGCTCGGCATCGACTTAAAGCTGGAGTGCAGGACTTTGGTCTCCCCTCCTTTTGGCAGTGAGAGTAATGGGAGAGACCAACGGGGGCGGCAGCTAGGAGAATGGTGGAGGCTACGTTTCTGGAGGGATGCTCCGGATAAAAACGGAATAAAAAAATATGAAATTGGAAAAACAGAGGGATTTTCCTGGCGGGCGATCGGGCTTAATCTGCATCATGTGAACTTCTTCACATGATGGTTCATTTATGTGTAAAAGTTCCGAAACTCCAGCTTCACATCGATTCACATTAATGTGCAATCCAATGTAATATGAATGGAAATTGAGTTGAAATATAAAAGCAGTTAAAATATATATATATATATATATATTGTGGAAGACGTTCAAGACTACAAAACCAAATGCCTTGTAGTCTTGTAGTTAGAGACTCACCGTCTCTTGGCGCATGCCTTTTATTTGCGATGTGTGACGCCGCAGCAGAATAACCGTCAGGGTCAGGTACAGAACCGCAAACACCGTATGAAGCCATAACAGGTTGTTTCTAGGAGCAGAAACGACACACAGAAAGAAGCATTTTCTTATGACAAAACTGTATTCCGATGAACGTTCTGTTTATATATTCAAACTGTAAGTTACCCCTTTTGTAGATTCCCAACAGTTGTCCTTCCAAAACTCTGTGGATTATTACCTATAAGAGAGAAACGGCATTTGTTGAAAAGAAAAGTAGAAATACGAGGATATGAAAAGAGAAAAGCCTTGAAAATGTGTAAACTAACTGTCATTTTAACCAACAGACAGCGAAACGCACCCAGCAGGTCTCCAGTCATGTTGACGGGCAGTATGACTCCGAGGGAGCCGACCGTGATGATGATGAGCAGGGCGATCAGGTGACGCTGGAAGGACAGGTAGTGAACGGCATCCATGCCACACCTGGCTTTCATTTTTTCCTCACTGAAATGCACGCGCACGCTGTGATTAGACACGTTCCTTGTATACACGATGTGATGATATAGTAACGACGCTCACCCCATTCTGATGATGTAAGGCAGCCACGAGCAGCATCCCTAAACAGACAGAGGTATTTTTGACTACATTAACACACGACAAAGACATATAAAATATAATTACTTGGCTTAAGACTGGTCTTATATCATACCAGTTCATACTCGAGGTCATCCACGCTGGACACTATGGATGACATGCGTCCGTAGCGACGGCGTGTTGACTCAGTGAACCTGATACAAAAAAAAAAAAAAGTTTTAAAATGAATAGTGTTTCACGTTTTTAAATCTGTACATTTCAAGTGTGCGAGATCATGAGCTCACCCTTCGCTGTCTGCGACCAACGCCAGACGGCCATAGTCCCAGAATTTCCTCCTGATAACAGAGAAGACGATGAGCAACACCTGTAGGTGGCATCAGACGTAGAACCAATCAGCTTTATGACACAGAGTAAAACACACTGATGCCTCAGGCATTTATCATTGGGTGCATTGATTAATGTGGCTTAATGGGAAAAATCTCACTATTTAGAGAATAAAGCGTTTTGGCAGGGACTGTGTTTTGCCTAAAGGGACAAAAGGGAAAGATTTCCAGTCTTCTCTCACTTGAACACATCACCAGTACGCACCAAAAAGACGGAGAAATCGAGCAGTAGCACTATCGGGATCCCTCCGAAGCCGACTCCTTTGAGTACGGTGCTCTGTGTGAGGCAGCTACTGTTGTCTGTAAAGCCGCTGGGCGTGGTACCATTTGAGGCCAGCAGGGGCCACTGCTGCTCCCAGAAGGAAGACATCAGTGGAGTGGAACCAGCAGTTTGTCTGCAGAGAGTGATAGTAGTATATATTAAAAAAAAACAATGTCTTAGAGCCAAAGCTGCTTCCACAGTGATAAGAAATATATTAGGACTGCAAGTGCCAATTCTTTTCTTTTTTTTTTTTATAAATTGTTGTTGACAAAATGTCTGAAAATACAGAAAAATGTAGGTTGCAGTTTCCAAGAGCCCATCTGACGTCTTAACATTCCTTGTTTTGTCCAATAACTGTACAAAACCATGAACAAAATGATTTAATAAGAAAAGAACATCCTTTTGAGAAGCTGGAGAAAGCTAAAATTTGACATTTTGCTCAACAAACGGCTAATCCATTATCAAAATTGTAGGCAATACATTTTATGCATCAAAAAGAGCATATAATATTGAGAAGCTAGATCATTTTCAAAAACCATGTTCAGCATGTACAATGATTTCACTAGTTAACCTTTGACCTTGAGGTGTAGTGTGGGAATTGCAACCTGCAACACTTTAGACCTTAATTAATGATAAATGACTCAATTGTCATTAATTATTGATTGATCTATTGATGATGAAAAAATGTCAGAAAATAGTGAAAAGTGCCCGTCGTAGTTCACCAGAACCCAGGTTCTTCAATCAATGAAGATATTGACTCTACAGTGATATAAAACTGAGAAATGCTGCAAATTCTCTACATTTAAGAAGCTGCAATCATCAAATATTTTACATTTTATTAATTGGCTACTCGTTTCAGCTCTACGCCCAACAGGGGTGAGCAATATTGTACAACAGGAGCACCAACATATGACCGTTATTTTTGTTGAAGATTAAATCGGAGCATGATTTGACAATATGATGCATGAATCAGCGATGGCCGTACTTCTGACGAGCTAGGAGGAACTGTGAGAAAAGCAAAATGACAGTGTATGAATCCACTCTTAAATAAGAAATGACATGTTATTTATATTTCTCATAATTATACAGCAGACTGGCCCCCTCTCTCTGGTGTTATTTTATCCTATATTGTATTCTTTACTGTATTATTACACATGCATTACAGTGAGTAGCCAGTAATAACTACTTTATTCTATTAAATGCATTTTAATTTTACAAACTTGTTTTTTTCTCTTTAATCTGATCTCCACTAAACGTTGAGCAGTCAAAAGTACAATATTTACATCTAATGTTAATACTTAAAATTGCACTATACTGCACTACTTGAGTAAATGTGCATTACGTCACTGCCTGGTGAGTTCAAGACCCCTCGGGTATTTTCTGAGCGACGTATGTATCATCCTAATTACTACTGTGGTTTTAACATTTTATTTTTCTCGTCATGCTGAGCCATGACTTGGCCGGAAGCAGAAAACAACAACTGTGTGCTTTCACTTCTGTGCGAGTCCGTGTCAAACCCGGCTCGTTACGTTGTTATAAGAAGCCGCTCGCGCCCCACCTTCTCTGGAAATAGACGCAGCACGCTGCTATGGTCACGCGCGCGCAATTAGAAAGTTATAATGCCGCGTAAGAAGAAAGAAAAAACTACTAAACAGACACCTAATATCATCTAGGTGCTCTTTGGCTGAGTCATCTCATAATCTCTGTGAACACAGTGACACATCTGTTTGTCCGAACAGCTGTTTGCTTTTTGACAGCCACATCCACGAGCTGGTTTACAGGGTTTTGAAAGCAGCGGTTACACGTCACAGTGCAACGCAGCATTTACACGAAAAGTATGCTAATGCTAAAAGAGGTGAGCAAAAGTTTTCCAACAGGATATGTCAACATAACTTTTGTTTACTCTTCTGAAAATGGCGTCAAATCGCGTTTTCTAGATACATACGTGCGCATGCGAAGTGTGTACTTTCCTACCTGCGTGTGTTTTTCTCTTTTATCCCGACGAGAAAGAAACTTCTTACTAGTGTAAATACTCCAAATAAAGTAAGAGCTCAGCGTTGCTTCCTTCCCCCTTTTCCGCGTCTGCGCAGAAGCAGTAGCAGCTCGTGCGCGAGGTTCATAATCCGTCCGCGAGCTCCTGCGGAGGAAACCTGCACAAGGACCTCCCTCTCCTGCATGCTTCTTCTTCAAGTTTCCACTGAGGGGGTAGAACAAACATGGAGTGAAACATGACAACTACCTGTTTTATTTCATAGTGCGGAATGAAGTATTTAGATATTTTAAAAGTACAAAAACACAATAGCACACTATTACGATACTTGGATTCATAACTTTACCTCTTAAAAGTACAAAAGCCAAATGCAAGCAACTTAAAATGATCTCAAGTGAAACTATTATTATGGTATAACTGACTAAGAAACAGTTTAACGACTTAATGTACTGGAAAGTAGTCGATATATAACAATGCAACCTTCTTTATTATTACTACTACGACTAAAAATAATAAGTATTGTTATATTTTTTATTATTATTATACATTTTCTTGATAAAGTACATTTAGAGATACTCAAAGGTACTTAGATTTCAGGGATAGGGACTCAATTCACTAAAGATCTTCATTATCAAAGCATTGTTTATATTATTATGAAAATAAATAGTATAGAAACATATATTAAAGACACAGACATTCTCAATAAATGTTGTATTTAAGCTACAAAACCAATTGATGTTTCTGGAGAGTTTTAACTCTCCAACAATGCATGCTGGGAAGTCCTTTAAGGCACTGAACGTGTATTTTTCAAACTTAATTGACTGAGTTGAGTGAACTCTCTGCATTAATTCAACTCATTATTTCCACGTTTATTCAGACCAACTCATCAGTTCTAAAGTGGTCTAACATGAAATGAAGATAAGTTGATCCCACTAAAATCCTGTATGATGTTTTATAGTGTCTTTATTAGGCATCTAATTAGCTGTAATGTCAGTTTTGACTCATTATGATTGCTATTTTAAATAGAATTCCCTCTGAAATTGGATTTCTTCAAGGAAATACATTTATTTGCAGCCTATGTGGCCCTCATCAAGAATACTTTTTTCTTCTGTAGCTACACAGACACATGTGTTAAAAGATAATTTAACAAAAAGCATTTAAAATTAGTGTCTGACATTGTCTTACTGCCAAGTTGAAGTTGGATGAGATGTTTGTATTGTATCATTCTGCAGCCACCAAGCATGGCCGCACTAAATTGTCACCGCTAATCTGCTTCCACATGCAGGACAGGACTTGCATTCCTAAATAGCAGCACGACTGACCAGTTGATTAAAAGATGTTTGATACGCCAACCTTCTGCTTAATCATTGTCATGCAGCCACAGGAATATCAGAGTATCACGAAGGAACATTTTACTTTCCTCACCTCACAGATGAGGTTGTAGCTTTATATTCTTGTAGGAAAGTAAATAAGCATATTTTTCCCGTGCTTTATTTGGAGAATTCTTACATTATTCCTATGAAATTCCTCGTGTGAAAGGATTGTGACTGAATTCAGCACTACCCTGTCATAATAATTGCATTAGCATTTTGAATTATTATGATTATCTATGTCTTTTTTTTTTTTTTTTTAAATACACGTGATTTCTTAGAATAAAGCACTCCTGGGGGTCCGGATCATTTCACACAAACCTCAGTAATTATAACTATTCAAAATAAACTTTCCTTGAATCTTCAAGTCTCAAAACAATGACATAATTAATATGTGACAGGGTGTCTGAAATTCAATTTTTTTCCCCCCTCTTGTAATCTTCACTATGATTATCCGTTGGAGGCGGAAATGTTTTGACTGATTATCCGTTACCTATATTTAGTGTTGAAAAGTGTCTCTTGTTTGGCATCTTTTGTAAAAAAAATCGAACTGATGATGACTCATTGTGCTGCTGGACAATCAATTCAAGTATTTCTCAAACATTAAAAAAACAGAACACACCTCCTCCTCCTCCTCCTCCTCCTCCTTGTGGCTCTCATTCCTCTCAGCGATCCCACCACTGTCACGAATATAGAAACCAGAGCGGATCAGTCTGTTTCCTCCACTTTCAACCCCGCTGAAGACGGAGCTATAATATGCTCTTTGTGACTTCTCCCATCTCATCTGATCAGTGGACGTCGTGCTTTGCTTGAGATTTGTACAAGAATTAGCATAACATCAGACGTGGCGGGGAGAATCTGGATTGTTCCACATTCGTAGACATCATAGAAGAGAGGTTGTTGTGGTTTGTAGGACAGAGCATCGCTAACCAATGTCACAGGCCCCTATCAGATGTGCCAGTGGTCAAATTAACGAATCCAATGCAATTAGTCATTCAATTTACGGCGAGATTCTGTGGATGCTCCGAGTAGTTCTCTCTGCCCCCCCGATCCTCCCCTCCCCTCTCTTCTCTTTTTCCATTATGGGATTTTCTGTTTATCTGTTGTGGTCTTGACTGTTCATTTTTTACTTCCCATGTCTTGCTGTGTGTATCTGTGTGTGTTTCTTGTCCGTGTGTGAATGTATGCACACAGTGATGTCAGTGTTGTCAACATCAATCTACTGGTGTGTGTGTGTGTGTGTTTGTGTGTGTGTGTGTGTGTGTGTGTGTGTGTGTGTGCACAGTGACTGTTCATGCCTCACTGTGGGACGCGTTGATTAGCGCTCACTGCGGCTCAGCTCCCAGCTGTCCTTGCGGCTGGCTGCTGATTGAAACCAATCAGGCTTGCGATGGCCCCATCGCGGTGACCCCTCACCCCTCCCACCCCCAGCCTAATCACCTGCTGATTGGCCCACGCAGGGCCCCCTCCTGTTGGCACGGAAGGTTAATTTGACCGGTGGATGAAGGCTCCAGGAGGGAATAGGAACGTGCGCTGGGTGATATTGCATGGATATAGCTCACCTGTCAATCACCGACCACTTAAAGGGGAGCAGCTAGAGAAACACTGACAACCGGAGAGAGAAAAGGTGCGAAGGGAAGAACTGGTGATGTTGGTGTAAAAACACAAGAACGGAAGTTTATCTGTGGAAGGAGCTTTATTTTGTCACTAAACGTCCACTTACTAGCTTATTTCCAGAGCGTCTTATGGTCTTCCTCATTAATAGAGTTTGTCAGAAGTTTGAATGATAACACATATCTACTGACGAAGACAGCAAGGTTTGGTTGAAAGCTCAGGGAAAAATAGTATGTGGACGTTATTGGCAATAGTTTTTCGTTGGCAAGACTCAATTTTAATGCTCAAGTTTGTTTAAAATATGTTGATTTCTGATGTATTTTGTTTCCCACCAGAAAACTTAAACCATCCATACATTTTGTGAGATATTTGGAAATGGTTATGTGAAAATTATTTATTATAGAGTACATTTGAAAAGACCATAAAACTATACTCATGTGAGAATGTTCCCCAGTACTGTCACAAACACCTCACCTGAGTGAATTGATCAGGTTGTAGTGATTGTCTGTGAGGTCTATGATGATATTATTAACGTAATGGTTTTTAAGAGACAGTTTATGGACAAATATATGGATGAAGTCACATTTAACTCATCGGGGTTACAGTGTAGAGGTTCATCCAGAGGGTGGCAGTGTTGTATTCAATGTAAAAAGGTCGCAGCCTGTTTAATAAAAGGTCTATTTATAGTCCACAGCTTTATAGTCATCTTCCCTGTTTTATGTTTATTTTAGACTCTCTCTCTGGATCGATATTCATATTTATACATATGCATGTACAGGATATATATTCGATCTTACGGGTTCATTCTTGACCTTGAAAAAGTAGCTTGACAATTTTTTTCTGTGACTCAAGGTCCTCAGACTAGACTTCTACTGGAGTGTATCTCAGTAGAGGGAGTTTGCTCAGTGAAAGAAAGTTTTAAAGTGGATCTTTAGTCAAGTTTTTTTTTTTTTTGGTCAAAATCTAGTATATTTTTTTTCACCAAAAAACATAACGCCAAGTTTTGAAAAGTGTTGAACTTTGTGATATATTACATTTTACTGCTTTAAAAAAGTGTGTGTGTGTGTGTGTGTGTGTGTGTGTGTGTGTGTGTGTGTGTGTGTGTGTGTGTGTGTGTGTGTGTGTGTGTGTGTGTGTGTGTGTGACACTTCCTCTTGACATCAACATTTTGACAACGATACACTCCTTCCCCCACACTGGTCTTACCTTCCTCAGCCATGTCAGTCCATAGATTTCACCTTATCCCTGTGCGTTGGTGTGTGTGCGCTTTTGTGTATTTGTGTGTCTGTGTGTGTGTGTGTGTGTGTGTGTGTGTGTGCAGTTTGTGGCAGGTTCTTCTCCCTCCTAGTCTCTGGTGGGCAGAATAATGTTGCCAGATTACCATATCATTACCATATAATTTCCATTTCATTATCACACTTCTGCCTGCGATGTGTGTGTGTGTCTGTGTGTGTGTGTGTGTGTGTGTGTGTGTGTGTGTGCGCGAGCGGTGTGTGTGTGTGTGTGCGCGAGCGTGTGTGTGTGTGTGTGTCTGTGTGTGTGTGTGTGTGTGTGTGTGTGCGCCCATATGTGTGCATGTGTCTGAACTTTGCATCAGATCTTCAACTGTTTCTCTTTGTGTTCCTCTCAAACACACACACACACACACGTGCACAGATGCACACAATCCCCCATAGGAATACACACATCCCTCTGACACGCTCCCTCTGTTTTTCACTGTCATGGACTCTATCTCTCTATCTCTGTCCTGTATCCATGTAAGCACATCATAATTCTCAATAATCTGCCGTTCATGATCCGTGTTTATTTGTTTGTGTTAATCTAAATGCCAATTAAAGGTGACCTGTTAGTCGACTGGAAACAATTGTTAATGCTTTTTTTTTTTTTTTTGTGGACCGGTTTTGTTGCTCTGTAATAGCAAGAATCAAATTTTTACTTTTAATTTTTCTTTTTTTTTTTACATTTTTGCTGGCTTAGTGATAGTATGTATGTTACAAAATTATCTAATTGGAGCTGAAACTATACAAATTAATCAATACTTTTAACTTTTTATATAAAAAAAAGTAAAAAAAAAATAGTAGACTTCTCAAATATAAATATTTGCCAGATGTTTTTCTCGATTGTATAAAAAATTTCTCCGGATTTTATTTTCAAAGTGCAATTAGAAGACGTCATCTTGGGTTAAGAGAGAGTAATTGTGATGAATGTGATGAGGCATTTTGCGCTACTTGTTGACATTTTAGTATTATTATCTACAGATTCAGAAAATCTTCGGCGGATGAACTGATAACAAATAATTGTTAGCTGCAGCCACGACAGTTATAGAGCTAAACGGAAAGAATTGGTCCATTTGCATTCAGGCCACATGCACGTATACATTGAGATTATCCACTTTTAAATCATAATAACTTCAATTCCATGATTATTCTTTCTATACAAATAAATAGCTACTTAGTTCTACATAAAAAAAATGTAGAATTTATTGAGTTGTCCTGATAATCCATTGCTCCAGATTGGCGCGAATCTAAAATTAAATTGAACCCGTCACCACTTCCCCTCAGTCGTCCATCCTGGGAGCGTTGGACTCACAGCTACTAACACATTTTGGATGAATGACAACCGAACATCTTTGTGTAACACAGTCAGAAACGCTGCAGTAATAGAGAACAGAATCCCTCCCCTGTAATAGAGTCAGTCAGCCATTCTGGCTCCAATTCTCACCCCGCAAGGTCAGCCATTTTGGGGGTCTGCAGCTGCCAGAAATAGCCCATTTAGTGTGGGGAGCATGTTTGGGGTCGCGCCCTTGTTTACATGGGTAGCCAGAACTGATGGTTTTAAAATGGCGTCCAGATGGTGACAGAGGCTTGATTGCGGCAGAGGGTGCTTCTGTGTCCCACCCACTCCTGCTGTCCAGCTACTTTAGCTAAAGCTGCATGTCTCTATCTGCTTCCCCTCTGCCTCCTATCATCAAGCTACCACTCCTGTTTCTATCGCTTCCTCCTCTGTCCACCACTGCTCAGAGCCATCATTGTGTGTTTCCTCTGTGGATGTCACTCCATGCCTTTCTATTACACCCCCACCCCAAACACCTCCTCCGTTTCCCTTCTTTGCCCCCTTTCGCCTCCTTCTGGTTCACTCTCTCCTGCTCAAACACACCACATCCAGAGAAATGCACACGCTCGCCTGCAGGTGATGCATGACAGCGGCGTGTGTACATTGTCTGTGTGATGGATTGGACGAAGCGTTGTTAAATTATAGTGTCGCCGTCGTCGTCCACCCCTCCCTCCCTACAACCTTAAATAAGAACGTGCTGTATTAAGATGGAGCGAGGGGAGAAGAGGTGCACAGCTTGATGAAGGGAGACAGAGGGGGAGAGATGAAGCAAAGGAGAGCCGGGTGAGAGGGGTGTCAGTCTGGAGCTTTCTATCTCTGTGTATTCAATGGAGGGAGAAAAACCGAGGAGAAGGGATGAGAGGAAGGGAAGTGATAGAGCACGATGGAGAGGATGGAATGGGGATTGAGGTGAAAGATGCAAGGGGGGGGGGGGGGTAGGGAAGCTTCTGTGCAATGGAGGAGAGGGGGGGGGGAACGAGAGGGCGGGCCACAGTAGATACAGATGTTGTGATTGTGTTTGTGTCAGTGTGAAATATGATTACTGTTCTCTCTAGGGAGCTGATCACCCCCGCCACACACACACACACACACACACACACACACACACACACGGCGACAGTGGGAAGGCAAAGGCGCTAAACGGGTATAAGCATGAGTGTGTCAGGATGTCTTGAGTGTAACTGTAACGTGTGTTTTGCAGATTTTTGACAGGTTTTTTTGTCTGAATCCCTGTGTGTGTGTGTGTGTGTGTGTGTGTGTGTGTGTGTGTGTGTGATTTCTCACACTTGTGTGCCAGTGTGTGTGTGTGTGCGTCCTCTCCCCCGTCGTGGAAGCTGGTAAGTGATTCCACAGGCTGTTGGCGGAGCTCCAGCTCAGAGAGGAGGGAAGACGGAGAGAGAGAGAGAGAGAGAGAAGGGAAGGGAGAAAGAAGCAGAGAGAGAGAGAGAGAGAGAGCAGCGGCTGTGTAATTAGTAGCAGGTTTTCTCAGCCCTATACTTCTGTTTAATTAAAAACTGAAAGAGGGAGAGAGGAAACGTGGAAGGAGAGGGAGCCCACAAGAGCGAAAGAGAGTTTTGCATAGTTATTTTGTTTTTGCCGGGGGCAGGTGTGAGACCGGCGCTGGGAAAGTTGCCCAACGGCTCCAGGCAACTCCCACAAGTCTTCAAGGAAGAAGCGTTAAAGGGATGAACCGACAACCAACAGTCTGGAGTCAGAAAGCATATTTTAAAAAGTGAATAACGTTGACCTCCCCGCGTTTTGACACACATGACAAATGTTATCGTCATAACAACCGGGATGATAAGTGATAAGTTTTCTTTTTTCTCTACCCTGCAGTTGTGTATCCAGGCGATGATGACTCAGCGATATCGGCAGCACTCAAGGTGCTGATGAAGAGTTCTCTCTGTCTTCACTAACCCTGGGCTATGGATCCATATTGCTGAGCACAGACTTTTTTTTTTCTCTCCCTCCACAAACTCCTTCCTTTGTCTCTTCACTCCACCTCAATTTTATCACCTACTTTGTTGCTGTCATTAGTCTTGGCTTGTTGGGGGGATCACTGCCCTGTTTTTCTGCTTCTCAATTTTCTATTTGTCCGTTGCGTTCCTGCTCTTTCCTTTATCTCCCTCCTTCTCTGCTCAGCCACATACACAGGCTTCCACTATCAGGATTGTTTTTGTCACGCAGTTTACTCACTATCACACCATCTTCACCTTAATGAAACCCAGTGGCAGAAGCTGCTGTGGTGTTGATTTCCTCAGCCACATGCCGAGGAGGAAAGTCTCTATACTCCCTAGAACCACCTCCTCGTTTTTTTTTTTCATTCCTTTAAACCTGCACTAATTGATTTATGTTGTCACTTGGAGGCAGCGGGACAAGCTGTAAACACAGCATTCATGTGTTATCACCTTGTAACGTTTTTATAGTTGCCTACTTGCACAAAAAGCAGACATCCGTTGAGCTCCGTTTTGGTCTCCACCGACTCCTGAGGGGGGAAATTTGACATTTTTAGCTGTTAAATACACCACTGTGTTCAACGTCTAAATGCTGATCTTCTCTGTCTGCTGGCGCTAGTGTTGAGAGGGAACCTAGATGGTAAAGTTGCAGGCCGTAAAGCCAAAATAATGAGCTGAAAGAGGCAGATTTGGGTGACGACTCTTTCCTTGGGTTTAAAGTGACTCTTTATTACACGTCATTTGATCTACGGTTAATATAATATATTCATTCATGCAGCTTTAATGATGGCAAATGAATTCACTGTTAAAGCATATTTCTTTGAGATATCTGTCTGAAATAAATGTTGCCACCACCCCGATACATTGAAAGGAATTTAATGTGCGGTTCTACATCAAAGACATCACTGTCAACAGTTGTCTTTAGAACTATTTTCTAAGGAAAAGTCGGAATGAAATCAAATTGTAGGGTTTTCTGCAGATTGTATGTATGGATCAAAGAAATATTGGACATTATTATCATCATTTTAACCTCAAAGAAGATCTTCTAAACTTAACAAAGCAGTTATTCCAAGCTAAACCCACACCTTTATAGCATATAGTCCCATCATAAAACGGATAAAACAGTGATTTGTAGCAGTAGAAGAGGCTTCTCATTTTAGACAAACAGGATAAAACCAAAACTATGTGGATGACTGGAGAAAATGTTTTGTAGTTTGTGTGCACCACTGTATTTGTTTGTGTGGTTACTTTGTGTTAATGGAGTCTGGGGTTGAAGTTAAAGCACTGCAGAGCTGCTGGCGGTGGCTTTCTGTATGTTAGACGTTAGCTACGTCCCAGTTTTACATCCTAGATGCAAACACTACAGGTTTCCTCTGCTCATCCTCTACGTCTTCCCTGTTTTTCTCACTGTACATCAATATATTTAATTTCCTCGTCAATCCATGTTTCCCTTTGTTCCCTTCGATGCTTCTTTTTTTTTTTTTTTTTTTTTGCACAATGTCTCAATGACGTGCCCTTGCTGTCTTTCTTTCGCTATTTTTTTCCCCTCTTTCATCTTTCGAGTCTCCCTATTCGGAGAAGTAAACGAGAGATGAAGCAGCATTCGGTCAGGTAGGGAAATATAGACGGAGGGGTGGGGGGGGGGATAGAGATGGGGGAGTGAAATAGAGGGAGAGGAAAAAAGGGGAGGGGAGTCGGGCAGTGAAGAGCTGCTGCCAAAGCCAGTCAGGTGGAGGAGAGTGAGGAGTAGTGAGATAAGGAGACAGCCAGAGAGCGGGAGCTAGCAGGCAACCGAAAGAAAGACACTGATACCCTCTCTCCCTCTCCCTCTCTCCCTCCCCCCCACCTCCTCCTCCTCCCTTCCTCCCACTACTCCCAGCCTCCTCTCCTCCTTTGTGCAGTGTCTCAACGGAGCTGCGTTTGAGTGGCAGGCCGTCACAGATCAGCTAGCAGCTAAAGCAGAGGGCTCTGTGTGTGTGTGTGTGTGTGTGTGTGTGTGTGTGTGTGTGTGTGTGTGTGTGTGTGTGTGTGTGTGTGTGTGTTGTCAGCCAAGACAGGGGGCTGCCAGCCCAGAGCGAGCAGATCAGGGGAGAGTCTAAGTGGGTTTATCAGTGCCGCCGAGAGCCAACACACACACACACACACACACAGCATAAACGTGAACACACAACTGTCGCACACAACAGAAAGTAAAGAAACAAAGAAGTGGGGAGCATATAGTCAGATTCAGGCATATGCTCATGTGCTCGTGCACACACACACACACACTGACACACACGCACACACACATATACATACACATACAGAGAGAGAAAGGGGTATTAGACCCAACCAAAGCAAACCTGTGAGCGTGAAAGCGCCTTACTGCCTGCCTGCTAGCAAGAGATGTGACTGGATTCTTAAGCAGCCAGCTAGAGAGTGAGGGCTGCTAAGTACACACACACACACGCACACACACACACACCACTCATATCTCAAGGTTCAGACGAAGGCTCGTGCCTCATTCCTCTTGTAGCTCGGTGCCTCGGATGCCCCACCATGCTTGTTGAGGTAACGATTAGGTGTGTTCTCCTGCTTCTGTCCATGATTTCCCCGGGTGGCATAGCTTTGTTTTGATCACATTTATTGACTTTGTAGATTATTTTTGAGGAGGCGATGTTTTTATTCGATAGTGTAGTTTAGACAGAGGCAAAGGAGGATGGAGAAGGGGAGGCATTAAAACACACCTTTAGCTCCGCACACGCAAGGACATCCCGACTGAGTGTTCAAAATCATAGCAGCCAGGAGAGCGATGCACTGTACTTCAAAGCTGGTTCAATCAATATGTTGACATTTAAAATGGGTGAAAAAGTCTTTGTTAAAGGGGTCCCCTGCAGTGACGAACCCACAGAGAATTATCACCCGACTCCACGGAGCATTTTAGCTGCTTCCAACTCATTATTTTTGGTTTAAGGGCCCACAACTTAACCATTCACTCTTACCCACCCTCATCAGCGTGATTTACAGATGCAGCAGGCAGCTGTTATGGAAAACGCTCAGCACCAAACGGCAGACAGAGAAAGTTAGCTGCTAGCTGGGGAACGTCGTCTGCCGGGTGTTTAAACAAGCAGTTTACAACTTTAGTGCTAATATAGCGCTGCTTCCTCCAAACATCCCAAAAAGCTACATTTTTGCAGGTTTAGGAAAACAAAACGAATGGAAGTTTATTTGCTACAATTAGAACAAAACAAGCAAATACATAAATGTTGCAAGTCATGTGCAACACAATGGAAATTAGTTACAAAACACAAGTTTCTGAGGACCCTGAACATAAAAATAAGCACATTAGTGTATGCTGTAGCCAATATCTGTCCATACCTGGTGAGTCAGCGATGCAGAAAATCTTTGGTTTGGCGTTTTATTGCTTCTGTTTCATTTATTTGCAGCGTGTTTATCTAATATGGCGTATATTTTGTTTAGTAAAGACTTTTTTTCTTTGCATTTTATTCATTTTTATTCAATTAACACGCATTGAGTTCCCTCAGCCAATAACACAGTAGAGCCAATAACCATTCTATTTGTTTCCAGGTTGGTTTTTCATATATGTTAAGTGTGCATGGTTAGTATGCTAATTAAAAGACGTGTGTGCGTGCTTGTTTGCTTGCCTGTGTGTAAACCTTCTCCCTCCTGGTGCACCGTGTGATATCTCTTTGTGTAGCAATGGAACAGGCAGGCCTAATTACGTCTTTAAGTGTGTAATTAGGAGCGAATGTAATTGGGGGGTTTGCACACACAAAAAAACACAAATCATGTCTGACACAGTGCCTTACATGGCTATTTGCCGCAGTGCCGACAGGTGGAGTATGCCGTTCTTTCTGCGCATACTCACACATTCACACAAAGGTGGAAAAACGCCTCAAAGAGGGGGCCAGGCTGGAGACACATTTTGGAGGGGGGAACCAAAAATATTGGACACAACATCCTACTACATCCACTAATCCGAAGGTCATTGGTTCGGCGGCGGCAGTCTACACGTCCTTGGGCAAGAAACTGAACCTCAAAATGCTTGTGTGTGCATGATGTTTAGTGAGGAACAGGTAGCGCCTTATATGGTAGTCTCTGCTGCCGGTATATGAGTGTGTGTGCGTGAGCGCTGAATTTGTGTGCTGAGAATAGAAAAACGCTGTATAAATGTCTGTTTACCACTCCCATAGATTTGGTTCTCCAAAAATACTAATGATACATAACAATGAACTCAATAATATTAATTCAGTCCTAACTTACATTTTTTTCTTACATCACTGCTATGAATAATTAAAGTTTTCCCTCTTTGAGGATAAATGGGGGAAAAAATTGTACCAAAAATATTTGCCACATAGGATCAGAGCAGGTAGGAGGGCCAGTGAATATGCCCACGCCCATCTGGTGGGAGGGGCTAGGACAGAGAAGGTGGAGCTATAGAAATAAACAAGCAGGTATCTTAAAATTCTGGCCTTTTTTTTTTGCCTACACCAGCTTTACTGCAAAATATAGCATACTTTTTCCAAAGCGTGTCGGCCCTCCTTGCATCTACGCAGTTTTAAACGGCCTCATATATTCAAAGGTTTTAGAGAGTTAAAGGAGTTCTACAATAATTTAGTATCACATTTCCTAAAAGTTGGCAGACTTGCCCGAGGCTTAAAATAATTAATAAGAGAAGAAATTGAAGTGCAGAAGCTGGTTTTTAGTCAATAATGTGAAAAACCCAGAATGCAATGCTCTGTGGTTTATTTGATGATACCCTTCATGACTTGGAAAAAAGCCCTAGACTTTCTAATTCCAATGCCTCCTACAGTAACAGTACTAACACAGGTTTTCTGTTGCAACTCATCACCAATCTGTGTGCTTTCCCTCCAGACCCACAAACAAGTACGTCGGTCGAGTAATTCCTGTCCATCAATCAAATAATGACTCCTGCTTACATTTTAGAGCATATGACAGTACTGATAGTGTACTTTGGTTTCCACACAGGCCCCATAAACTCACATCACCACACACACAGAGGAGGTGGAGGGGGAGATTGACAGGACGGGCCTCCAGCCTCTCTCCCGTCCACAGAAGCGCTGCTTGTTTAGCGGAAATGACACATGCTGCAGTGGAGGAAATGATCTGCTTGGCCCCGTGTAAGATCCTCCCTGGCACCAGCACCGCTGCACTCAGCTCTTTTTCTCTCCTCCAACACGCCCTCGCACACACATGCCCCCCCCCCCCCCCCCCCCCATCTCCACCCCTTTCTTCCCCTTCATCTTCTCAGCTCTCCATCCATCGCTCGTCTGTCACGGCGGGAGTGCAGCCAATCCATCACGGGTCGGAGCGAGGCGAGCCGTTAGGGCATGTGTGTGTGTGTGTGTGACTGAATGTGTGAGTTGTGTTTGTGTATCAAAGTACCACTGTAGCCGCACACTGAACACCCTCTGTCCACTTTATGTTTGTATGCAAGCTTTCACACGCACACACACACACACCTTTCCTCACGCCTTCACCTTTAATAAACAGTGTGATTGGTGTGTGTGTGTGTGTGTGACACCAAGGAAGTGGTTTGGCCCTGCCTTCCCTGTTCTCTGCTCACAGATCACTGGACCATGGCAGGCTGCAAAGAGCCGTGCCATGCTGGGATGGAAACTTATGATGAAATATCAAATTATGTAGCAGAGGAGTGTGTCTGCGTGGGGGCTCGCAGGCACACACACACATAAACACACACACACACCTAATCGAACCATTGCCGTATTCCTCTATAAGTCTCCCGCTGAGTCATTATGATCTGGTGGCGGCAACAAGCCAGCATTACTGATGGCCTGTTGTTTTATTTACATAATACATCTTCTTTAGGCCGCTGATGTGGTCTCTGTAAAACCACTTTGGATTTATGAGGCCATTTTCACGCTTGTTACCACAGGAAATATGACTGTCTATCAGCATGTGTTAGGGAGGGAAAGAGTGAGAGTCCCGGCTACAAACAGCACTGACAGCTTCATACATGCCCACGTGTGGAGTCACACACACACACACGCTTTGTTTTCTGGTGACAGTGAATTGTGGCTGTGTGCTGAAAGCCAAATTCAGGCTAATAAAACATACTAGAGCCGAAGCTTTGCACAGCTCTGTGGGAAGTGTGTGTATCTGAGTGTGTGTGTGTGTGTGAGTATATGTTGCAGGTTAACCGCAGAATAGGTCTCCAAAGCCATCCAGGGGCACACAGGGATCAAGCTAAGCCCAGCAGGGAGCTCTTGGCTGGGCATCAATATGCACCACCACAGCCTCTCTGCACTGAATTTCATCAGTCGAGTGTGTATACGTACGTGATGGTAAGTACCTGAGCTCATCGTGTGTGTGTGTGTCTGTGTGTGTCTGTGTGTTTGCTCTTAAGTACCTGAGCTGGCTGTGTGTAATTATTTTATGGTATTAAGTCAGTGGTTCTCAACGTAAGGGTTGGGACTCTGCTAAGGGGTCGCGAGATAAATCTGAGGGGGGTCACGGAATGATTCGTGGGACGGCGAAAAAAGGAAATGCTTTGTTTGGTTTGTATTTCTTCTTTGTATAAAATGTGGGATAATTAAAGGTTCTATGTATATAATATTTTACATTAACATATCAGCAAACAACGATTTGCTATGTAAAGATATAGTGGAGTAATATCCAAATAAGAAGAGTCCCTCTGTGTGTGTTGTTATCTGGGCTTTGCTTGCTAGCTGACTGCTAGCTCCGGCTAGCTCCAGTTAGCGCCGTCCTAACCAATGGCATCATCACAGAAGCGTAGCAGCACCCTCCCGCCCCCCTCAGGTAAGCACAGCTCTGCACTTGTTAGCACTGTTAACTGCTAGCCACCGGCTCAGCTGTCTCCATATTGAGAGCACAGCTGAGCACTCCAATATGCTCTGAAATCCGTATTGCTCATATGTTACACACCTCAAGTAGGATCCAAGCAAGTTTTTTGACAGTTTGTACAAAGTGTAAGAGGCGAGAACATCAAGTCAAACAAGCAGAAGATTGTCAAATCCTCACATTCAAATACATCACAAAATAAATATTTGGAAAATATCTGTGGAATTGATGCAAGATAGAATTCAAAAACAGTATAATCTTAGAGACTTGGATCCACATTTTCTTGGATAAAATAGCAAAACAATCTCACATCCTGGTCTTGAGCATTCGAGAACAGCGTGTTCTTCATCAGCAGGTGGAATTTGAGGTGAAATAGTTTTTTGCCCATGTCAAGACCGAACTTTGAAATTTGTTTTGATATATAATATGAATAGTTACGCGCGACTCATGAATATTATTAATAATAATCACCATTAAGCTGTTTGATGAAAGTCAAATTTAATTTGTTTTTCATTCAGCATTATAGCCCAGACAATTTTATTTTGTAAATATCTGATATTAATTTGTGTGAATTGAAAACGTTTTTTCAAGTCATTTATGAGCCGTGGGATTTATTTGCAAAACTGAAATTATGACAAGAAGGTGACTGAAATGACAATCAAATCCAGATCGTACCGCTCGCTGGGGGAAACAAACGCACGGAATCAAATGCAATTTCATTATCGATGGCTCATGTTTCAATAAAAATCAATGGCGCTTGCCTTGTGTCAGGTAGGGTCAAGTCTCCAATTGAATTTCCTCCTGAGGTACAGCTGCACAGATAGGGGTTAGAGGGTGTGTGTGTGTGTGTGTGTGAGAGAGAGAGAGTGAGTCATAATAGCCTAAATAACGCTCCTCCAATCAGAAGTAAGCTAGAGTTATGTTTTTCCTTTATTTGCAGTTATATTTTCATCTTATCTTAAAAAAAAAGGTCACATTTAAAAATAATTGAGTCGTGTAGCTTATAGTGGGTTTTTTACCAACTAAGATTAATGCGATGTGTGTTCCAGCATATTAATTCCACACAGTAGCCGTCATGTTTCTGATTCGATCATTCAAGCGTTTGCTTATTTGAGAATTTTCAGTCATTCTGTTATCCATCAAAAACAGCATCCGACTCCGTTGGACGCCAGAAATAGTCACGATTTTGTCGACTTTGTCAACAGTCTTTTTTGTTGTTCTTGTATTTAGTTCTTCTTCTTGCAGCCTCAGGTTCAACTAATCAATTCACACTCACGTCTGGATCACAGGTCTGGACTCACGGTGCCTGTTGTGCTGTGTCTGCTCTGAAATGGGAGAAAAGTCCCTAAAAATGAGGTGCCTACTAAGATCTTTGATCGTTCCTTCTATGTGATAAAAAGGGGGTTCTTAGAATTAAAATAAGTTCCTTCAGTCGCTGACCAAAAATATCTGCTCATAGGACGTCCAATACTCTTTCTCTATTAATACGCCGCACAATTTGTAAGTAATGAAAAACAAATAACTTTAAATGATAAACAGGAAAGTCACCTGAAGAACAGCCTAAAGCTTGGATCCAAAACTGTCAAAGCGAATGCACTGGCATGCTTAGGCTGTGTGACGGAGAGCATTAGAGTCAGCATTACCCGTCCGACAAAGTGTTATATTAGAATTCAAACAGCCACAGTATTGCTTTTATATCCTGACACCGCCCTTCCTCTGTGATATTTCTCTTCCGAGCTTGAGACTTTTTTTTACAGGAGTCCGTGTCAGAATAAAAGAGCAGGGTTACAATAATTACTCCTCTGTCCTTCTCTACTGTAAAATTGGCACCCCACCGTGCAATGATTTGCTTGTCAACGCCGGAATGTCATCGGGTGCCACCATGAAGGACGGCTCATTTGGAAGTCAAAGTTCAGTTTAGTTGGGGGGAAAAAAATGCTGCTGTGTCACCCGTCGCTGAAAATTAAGCTCTTATACCCTGAGCAATATCACGCTTGAATATTTGGTGTGGCACGATGTCTGTAGTTTTACATATTGCACCTTCAATTAAACATAGAGTCTGGGAATTAAGATGCTTTTTAGGTGTTTCTATTGTCCCCTCCTTCATGCACACAAAAGCACATGCTGTTACATTTGGGATATGTTGTACAATTCTCATAGGCTGCATATATATATATATATATATATATATATATATATATATACATGAACCACATGACGGATGAAATATAGCCCTTCAAAAAAACGTCAGAATGCCTCCCGCCTCCACTCAAAACCCTCATCTCTCCCTCCTTACGCGCGGAGATGCACTTTACACCGACTACGTGCTGATTGGACTCGGGCAGGGGTTTGCAAACAGAACTGCTCGTGACGGGAACTACACTGAGCGGGAGAGATGAGAGGAGCCCCTGCAGGGCTGAGGATTGGGCCGCAGTCCTTCATGCTCCTCATGATGAAAACATCAAAAACACCAGACAAATGGGCGAAGACACAGATGGCCAAACGTCTTCATACACACACAGAGAAATACTGCCGACGGCTTTGAGGCTGGTGAGGTTTTACTGTCTGCCGTAAGAGCCGGCATCTCTCTGGTCGAGTTTTTTGGGGGGGTTTATGAATGTTCAGGTGCTTTAAGGAAAGAAAAGAAGGGGAAGAAGAAATCAGCACGGATCTCTGACCCCCATTCCATTCAGATTGTGTTGCTATTTCCCGACTGATCTATGCCATCTGGCTACAGATCTACATTTTGGCACCCCATCCATGTGGAATGCCCCGACGCACGGCTCAGCTCGCGGTGAAATGAAGGGAAAATGAAAATGAAATGAGCTGAGCTTCTCTCCTGATCCTGGTCTCAGCTCTGTCCTCTGCTCAATCTCATCACCCCCCCCCCCCCCCCCACCCCTCTTTCTCCCCTCCTCTTCCCCTCCGTATCATCATCCTCCTCCTCCATCCTCTCATCCCTCCCACCTCCCTCACCCTCCTCCCCCGCCTCCCTCCCTCCCGCCACCCCTGGGTAATCAGTGTGCTCTCTCATTCCGTGGCACACGGAGACACATTGATCTGGCAGCACACACACACACACACACACACACACACACACACACAGGGGTTGTCTCTCACACACACAAACACACACACACACATACATTGATCTGGCCCGCAGGTCAAGTTCAATAGGAACAGCCAAGCGGACCTTTTTTTTTTTTACAGACTGGCTCTGCGGTATACTGCAAGGAGCTCTCTCTTTCTCTCTCTCACTCTCACACACATACACACCATTGCATTGCATACACACTCCTTCTTTCTTTTCTTTTTACACACACACACATCAAGGCACCTGAATTTGACAATAAAGAATACATGAAAATAAATGAACTCACATAAAGCTGCTTGTCATTCTCAAGCATCCATTGCTGCTGATTTAACACCTTCAGTACCAAAATGAGAAAAACAAACATGATGATATGTTAAATTCAAGGTTTTAGGAATTAGATTAAAATATTTTTGGTTTATGTAATTTTGAATAAGATGGAGTTTAAAAAAAACACCCTAGTTGAGCCCACGTGATCCGCTTCTGATTTTATAAATTTTTTTGTACAAATAAGTGCCTTTTTCCTGTGAAATCAGGCTGTTAGGATCACACAGATACTAAAAATACATGCATTGTACAGCCAAAGAGACATGCACAGAAAGACAGACAAAATCTGAAAAACACTTACAACACGCTGGAGACACATAAGCCAACATCTCAGTAAGCAAGAGCATGCTGGGATTGTTTGGGGAGGGAGAATCCCACTTGACTAAAATCTCTCTTTTCCTCTCCCTCTGTAATTTCTATTTTTTTCCCCCACTCTTTTATGATTCTGGAGTAATTTATCCCTCAGAGAGAGAAGGAGACAGACAGACAGACAGAGAGAGGGAGAGACAGCAGGGGAGAGAGAGAGAGAGAGTCCCACATTCAGCGCTACACTTTGATTTAGCGAAGTAAATTTAATTTTGTTTGCTTTATGCAAAAAAGCGGCGTCGGCCTCGACTTCTGTTGATTTCCACTGGAGGCAGAAACATCGCTAATGGGAGCTAGCGCCGCACTCACCACAGCTACAGGGCTACGACACTAACCGAATTAGCCTCATGCATATATTTAATACGGACCTGCTACACAAATTAGCCGAGTGGTATGTAGCCTAGCACCTCTCCAGTGAGGCTTTGAGATCTGAGCTGCAAATTAATTGGCTAGGTTGCCTCCAAGAGTAGCTCCTCTGTTTTTCCCTCCACCCTGAATTATGCCTTCCAATTGCCGAAACACATTTGATATGCGTGGAGGGGGGGGGGAAGCATGTAAAGGAGTGTTTCATTTCTTCACTTTTGTGCTTCCGTCACTCAGAGCAGGGATTATTTAGTTGTACATATGTTATTCCCTGAACATATACGCTAGTAACATAAAGAAAGTACAGTCCCTGAATAAACAAAATGCCTCCAGCTGCACTGCTTTGATTCTGTAGGAATCGGGTTTGTTGATATATTCATTAGGCGTCACAGAAATTCCACATGCTGAGAGACACTGTAATGAATTTGAACAAATCTGTATCGTGGTTCCTAGAAACAGGAAATGCTGAGGGACTGTATGTGTTAAAGAAGATTCCCTGAAAACTGTCGCTGCGAAGTGAAGACACAAAGAAGGGGTGGAAAAACCCTGATTAGAAAAGAGAGTTTATTTGTGTTGGTGATGGAAAAGAAGTAAGAGAAGAAGACAGAGATTAGTTTGATTACCACACTGAGAACAGGCGTTATTGCTCCCCGAGGTCTCCCCCCCCCCCTATCCATCTTGGTTCGATCCCTGGACATACATCTTGGCTAAGTTTCAGGACAAGATCTTTAATTGTAGCAAAGGCTCTTGCAATTAGCTAGGGCTCGTTGTGTCTCACAATTTGACCTTGATCTTGACCTTAGACATCGTTAAAGGCGGTTTTGGGTAGCACTGGCATTAATATGAGGCGCACAAATAAGGTAATTGGGATTGATTATAGATGGGGCGACCTGCTCACATTATTTTAATTAAGAATAATGTGATGTGGAACAACTTTTCACACTGTTTTCTAACAGGAAAAAAGGTCAAAAATGGCCATTTTAGTTTCTGCATAAATTGAGGATACAATGTCTGACCAAATTCCAGCCTTTAAATGTGTAAGGGTGCTGCATGTTAGAGGGGGATGGGGGGTGTCTGTGTGTTTGGGAGCATGTTTAAAAAGGCGACACAAAAGTGAGAGGTCCCTTGAATAGAGGCCTCCCTCGGCCCTGCCCCCCAGCTTGTAAGAAGCAGTGTGATGGAGGGACAGCTGGGGTCTCCTGAGGGAGGGGGGGGGCTACAAGTGTGGTGATGTTGAATAAACACAACAAATGAAAAAAAAAGTTTTTGCTTTTTAAAAAAAAGGTTGATTCTTCTCCTTAAAACGATGTAGGTTTGTTTTTATAAGATTATTATTCATATATTGTATCTGAAATCATAATAATTATATCTGTTAACTTAATTCAGAGAAATACAATAAAGTCCACCTTTTATGTATTTGTATTTTTCGCTATGATATTGCAGTTTTTTGTAAATTGAGTGGAACACAAAAATAAAATTCTAAATGTGAAATTTTTCCACATTTCTATTGACACGAAGAGAAATATGCAGCTTCCTAAATACCGGTGGTGGAAGAAGTACTTAGATGTTCTAACTGAGTAACATTAGTGATACAACAGTGTACAAATACCCCGTTTCAAGTAGAAATCCTGCATTCACGATGTGTAGCACAAAATGGAAAGTAGTACTTGAGAAAGTGTATTTGTCAATAATTCCTAAAAGCAGTGCTAGAGTCAAGTATCACGTAGAAAGTATCGTGGAGCCAAGTTGCAATTCTCGCTTTAAAAGAAGCGTCTCCCTCTTCCTCTTTTTTTCCACCATCCTCCTCCTCTTCCTCCTCTTACCCTCTCCCTCCATATCTCTCTGCATCGCTGGCATCTATTCATCTCCAAAACAGGAGAGCTCACCTTCGCCCCCCTGCTCCGATATGTAATTGACCAATTTAGTAACTAGTGTTTGCACCTGCTGTGAGTCATCAGTGTGGCCAATTGATCATTTCGCTTCAGCTTTTTTGAAGGACAAAGCTGTCGGCACGAACACAAGAGACTTTGGTTATGAAGATTGTGCCAAATGCTGTGAATTGTGTGCGGGAGGGGGGTGATTTAGAATTGACAACTGAGTGAAAAGCGGAAAATGTGCCTGCATTTGTATTTTATTTTTTTGCAGAACTAGTTTCAAGTGGTTTTGGACGGGGGTGTCGTTGAGTTTCAGGTTCAGGTGTAAACAGAAAATGCATTCAAACACTTGCAAAACAAGCAATACTTTGTGTTTTTTGTCTAATTGTGAAAATCACTGATGTGTCTATAAGATTTCAGGACATAAGCCTTCTTTCTCAGCAGTTAGCTTAGCATAGCTAGCCTGCCCCTGAGCACCTCTAAAGTTCACTAATAACACATTACATCTTTACGTTAAGCTAACTGGCTGCAGTCGCTTCATATCCAGCACATAAACACGGAAGAGGTATCGACCTTCTCATCTAACTTTCGTCAAGAAAGCGATTGAACCTCTTTCCCAAAATGCCGACAATATCAATATTACTGTTTTGTGCTCAGAAATCTGCCCCTAATGATTAAGGGAGTCAGATAATCATTTAAGAAAGAGACATAAATCTCTGCATCGGTAGAATTAGCCGATCGGGAAAATAGGCCAGACGGGCAACAGTTTTTCCTTCGCCGTCGTCTGTCCGTAGCCGAATTGATCGGTATCGGTAATTGATACGCAGACCTCAGCTTGTAAGATCAATCGGAGCGGTGATGTCCATCCTCCATTAGGGTGTGAAACAGTCAATCATGCACGTCAGCTCTCCGTCTATAAGTCATGCGCTCCTCCATTATTTGCCATCACCACCACAATGCTGTTTGTTTCTCTCTCTCCCTGCATGCACGTCCTCCAGCACATTTACGAGAGCTTTACTCACTCGGCTCGATGAGGCCAAATTTACTGCCTCAATCTCCTAACGAGACGGAGTGTATATCCTCGTAGATACAACTAGATACGTCGCCGCTGAAAGCCCCGCGCAAGCACTCATTCATATCGACTCCACTCGCACGGGAACCCATTGTGTGTCCATTTGCATGGATAGCTGTAGATTTATCTATACTGTAGGCCAGAGTGCCGACTTGTGTATGGACATGTATGGAGATTTACTCCTGTTTTAACCCCAGGGTTAGCCATCTGTATTGATTGGAACAGACTTAGCCTGATTTTAATCCCTGCTTGGTCCAAGACTATCGATCAGGGCGCTGAGCTTTCAAGTGGGTTTAACGACCCTACCTGCCCCTCCTCCCGCCCCTCGCTCCCCTGTTTCTGATGCCATTTTTTTTTCTCTACTTGGTTAGAAAAAAAGAAAGGGAGGTTTGTTATTACACACTAAAGAAGAAGCGACGCATCGGTGTTAAGTTTGTACCCGCGAGCCACACATTCTTCTTCCAACGCCATTACAGTAGGCCGGGACAGCGAGTTGCCTGTAAAATATGACTGCACTCATGCTTCTCCTATCTGGAGTTTGTGTTGGACATTATAAAGCAGGAGGCGAGATGAATCTGTGCACCGCGACAGCAATGTCACGGTAAAAATACCTGCGGATAAATTATGACCACTCACCTAGAGGTAGGAGCGTCCCTTTATGTCTTTATGGGTTCTCCGAAGACAGTTATATGGGACAACATGGGAGGTCTTATAGGAGTCCTGGTGCCTTGGGAGTTGGGGAGTGTTGTGAATTTATAGTTCCACAGGATGGTCACCACTCTGATTGGTCCAGGACAGTAACAGTGAATATAGAGGAGCTTAGTTTTCCAAGTATCCAAGTGTGTGTGTGTGTGTGTGTGTGTGTGTGTGTGTGCACGCATTTACTCACCAGCCTTATGCAGAAATACAAATTTGAGTGCATTTCTGCTGGTGGAAACATTTGTTATCGTATTTGTGTGTGTGTGTGTGTGTGTGTGAGGGATGGTTACTGGGCTTGGCGTTTCTCCTCCATTTGTCCTCCCAGAGGCAGATCAGGCGAAGGGGAAATAAATTGGAGAAAGAGAATAAATCAATGCTAAACTGAGCACCAGTGAGACCTCCTAACCCTGAAACTGTCACACACACACACACACACACACACACACACACACACACACACAAACACACCCAATGTGAAACGTGTTCAGGGAAAATGATGTGTAAGTCCACATAACCATACAAACCTTAACACACACACACACACACACACACACACACAGAGCTAAAGGGGAGATAGAAAAGGGTTAGTGTGTAGTTTCTGCACTGCACTTCCACTATTTACAGTGCACACTTCAACTACCCCAACAGAAAGTAGAACTGCATGTCTCCGACACTTCATCTAATTTTTTTACTCCTTAATCGACTTTTCAGCTGCTTTCACTCCGACTGACATTCAGACAGTACACTTAAATGATCTCTGCCGCTTCGCCTTCCCCTGACAGCTCAACCGCCTTCGCTGCTCATGCTTTCAGCGCTTACTTACACACTGACAACTCAATTGCATACCACCGTCGGCCTCTACGTAAAATAACTGACACTCGACGAGTGTCATTTTACCCTTCGGTTGACATTTCCGTTGATCCTCCTGACATATCAGCTGACACTTCAACCGCTCGATACCAACGATGTCAATATTGTCTGTTTGGTCCCAAAAAACTAGGTTCCTGACGTATCACAAATGAGTCTGCGTGAGGGAGGAGGTTGGGGGTCCGTTGGGTCTAACAACACAGGACTTTCACCCAGGAGATTGCTGTTTGTGTCCCATTGTGCATTTTTGTTTTAAATCCATTTCATTGTGAGTTTAAGCCAAAACTTTAATGTTTGTTTGTCTTAACTAAACCTAGCCAAGTAGTTTTGTGGCTCTAAAAATATAAGTCTCCCTGGAAATGTAATTGAGAACGCAGTTTAGTTGT
This sequence comes from Chelidonichthys spinosus, assembly GCA_029853015.1. Taxonomy (NCBI): domain Eukaryota; kingdom Metazoa; phylum Chordata; class Actinopteri; order Perciformes; family Triglidae; genus Chelidonichthys; species Chelidonichthys spinosus. The sequence goes on along the minus strand of CM056838.1, from coordinate 4,990,366 downwards.
GGGAGCGTAATTTTGTCGGAGACGGGGTTTGCATGACGAGAACAATATTGCCACATTCACAGTTTAAACTTCAACTCACATTCCGACTACTTGCCTCTTTTACTTTTCAAACGACAGTTCCACTGCTTTCACGACTCATGCTTTCAGTGTTTACACACACTGACAATTCAGCCGGCTACGGGGGCTTGGATTTGAACATTTCAACACTTCCTGCCTCCAGGCATCAATTGACACTTCACCTAATTGGTTTTGTTTTTTTCCCAACTCAAAATACACCGGATGACACTGAAACTGATTTCACTTTACATACCATCACCTGACACTTCAGCTATTCAACATGCACTTAAACGATCTCCCGCACTTCAACTTCTGTTATTGTTTCAACTGCATCCGGTACTTTTTTTTTTTTTTTTTAAACGACAGTTCCGTCGCTTTCATCCTTCACACTTCAGCTGACAGTCCGACTGCTTTCACTGCGGAGGTAAAAAAAAAAAAAAGTAAAATTCTGAAAAGCCACTTCAAACCCTTTCAGTGCTTCAACTTCAGCCGCTTTAAGTGCTGCAACTTAAATCTCCCGTTCAACATCTGGGATGTAAACAATTAACATCTTACGTCATTTTCACCTGTTAACAGTGTTTGGACCTGCAATTTTAAGCACAAGTGAGCAGAAATAATGGGTATTTCAAGTATGATGATAAGGATTGTCTCCACAACTCACACTCTCTCTCATGCACAGCAACAAACACACTGCAGTGTGCATCATATCACAAGAAATCGATGAAGTGAGTGTTCGGAAACTAGCTGGATGTGTTTTTCCGATTGCAAACCCGGAGCACCGAATCCCTCCACCGCGCTGCGGTTTTTCCACAGACACAAGCTGCACTGCACCGAAGCCGAGGCTGCACAGCGGAGGCTACAGATGGAGCCGAGCCCCGGCGGTTGGGGTGCAGAGAGAGTGTATAGATTGGGATTATGGGGGTGCATTGGGGAAAGGCTCTTCAGTGGGGTTTTTCTATTCAACCTAAGTCCTCTAAGACCTCCTCATCTCTTCTGAGAGCAGCGAGCTGAGATCCGATCTAATGCCGAGTGCCACATGCGAGTGTGTTGAGAGACACAACACTTTGATGAGAGCCTGCTGGGGGATGCCAGTGTGTGTGAGGGGTAATGAACGAGTCCAGAGTGCGTGTGCTTGTGTGCTTGCGTTTAGGGGGTAATGAAGGAGTCCAGGGTTTCTATATTTCCGTATGTGTGCGCCTCATGACCGTGCACTCTTCCTCATCACTGAAGGGCTGTTTGGGGTATTCTGTGCAGGTTTTTTGCTCAGGGTGAGTTCTTGGGGTCCTGCATTCAGATGTAATTAGCCCAGACAATGGCCTGGTTAAAGCTGGAATCCTTCGAGCCCTCCCTTTGATTGTTTGGGCCAGCTGTGGAGGTATGGCCATTATCTCCCTGTGTCCAGCAGCATAAAGAAGCCCCCCCCCACTCCCTGCCCCCAGTTACCCCTGCATTAGGGTTCCCACAGGGGGAGGGACATGGGCCGGTCACACACTGGTCTGGAGAAAGTGAATGCAACCAGACCGCCGGCTCACTTGCAAACACACACGAACATAAATGGCTTCGCCTCACGCTTGAACCACTCTCTTAAACCAGAGTGAACGGCACTATTTACACAAAAACAACAACAAAAAAAGGCCTTTTCACATTTTGGATTAGACCTGAATGTGGTTTTTCGAAAAAAAAAAGAAATCACTCTAAAAGCCACAGATGCTAAAGGTGTGTATAATGCGTGTTTGTTTTCCGTCTGTGTGCGTTTCAATCATAAATATCTGGTGGAGAGTTCTGCCTGCGCATAGGGACACTTAGGCCCATTAGACTTGCGAAGAAATTGAATCTTTACAGCACTGGGGCCATATAATTACTGTTAATTTAACGCTCAGATTCTTCGTTAACTTTCACTGTTGAATACAAAACGAGGGACACACACACACACACACACACACACACACACACACACAGGAGCGGCTGCATGTGTTGACAGCATATACCCGGCCCTTTGACTGAATTAACAGCGACCTCTTAGTCTTGTGAGAACAGGACTCGCATCATTTATGCGTTATTAAGCCCTGTAATTGGGCAGCCAGTAGTTTGCATATTAGTCTATTAGGGTAATATGTTTTGCTTCTCTCAACACACGGCTTGCCAGAGCCCCTGGCGACACATTTGGTAATTCTCAGAATTACACCCTAATCATAATCCAGTGTTCTTTCGATCCTTGTGATCCGACGTGCGTCAGTTGATGATGTCTGTGCATCCTCAGCTTGATTGCATTCAGAGTATTTATCAATTAACCTGTCTATTCCAGTTTGAAATGTGTATTGGTCTTTGATTAACGGTGTACTGTGAATTTTAGGGTGTAGCTGTGACTTTAAATATGAAAAGTGGCATGACACCTGAAGGTTCATATTGTTGTCCTGTGAGGTTCCTTTAACCTCTTCATGGCTGTTATGTTTTTACAGCCAGTAATAAAATCACACCTCCTAAATACCAGTAGTTTCTAAAGTAGGTCCAGGGTGGGGGGGGTCTCAGCAGAATGAGGATTAGTTTGATTTCAATATCATTGCATTCATTTAAAGAAGCAAAATCAATGCTTTGATGCATTTTCACTAACCTGCACTTTTTTTTTTCTTTACCAACAGTTCCAGAGAGACATATGGTTCCAATGATACTAAGTATGTGGTAAGTAAAGGTGGTAACTGTGTATTTTTTGCAGATTGGAGTGTTTGAGAGTGTAAAATGAATATATGTTATGATTATTATTTCAGATGCATGACCAAGTACTTTACTTTTGTTTGTTTTTTTGTTTTTTTAAACAGCTTAATCTACAATTTGACTACAGCAAATACTTCTCTATAGTATCCACTGCTGTGTGAGGCAGGTCTGAAGCCCTTCTATGTTTCCCCCCCTTAAAAATACTGAGAATCAATGCCCGTGTCCGTATTGGAGGTTTGGGAAGCCGAGCCTCGCGTGCCACTGTGTGCGCATCCATCTCAAAGTTTACCCAACAAGCAGGTGGAAGTGGGCGCAGTGCCGCCTTAGGGATCCATTCTTGCAGCCTCCTCTCTTTGGCCCCGAGCTGCCCTCTCCGCTCGCCCCCCATTATTTGTCCCGACGGCCGAGCGCGCGGCCCCAATGAGCCCTTTGGAACGGAACGAAAAGAAGGAGCGAATTGCAGCTGTGACGTGGGCGTTGTTGTTCCATTCACCGCGTTCGCCATGGCAACGGGGCAGAGGCCCTGGAAGCACGCAGCCCCGCTCTCTGGACAGCGTCCTGGGGGCAGAGAGGCAGCTGGAAGTTTCTCCCCGGGATAACCGCTCACTGTTTTCGTGGCGCTAAAACACCACAAATGGACTTCAAATGGATGAAAATTAAGATTCTGAACGTTTCGACGCTGGAAGTTTGATTCTAACGTGGTTATAAATGTGCAACGTAGGCTAAAGCGTATCTAATGCAACTTTTACGCAACGTTTTGACGCGCCAACCCCAATAAATGTGACCCACTGACCCACATCAACGTTAATAAAGAACTTTTTTTTTCCTTGTTCTTATAGCTGAGCTGGCTCAGTCTTTTCTGTTTACACTCGGCAGCCCGATTTCTCCCTCCACTTTGTACTCGTGCAGGGTGCAGGACTGCTAGTATTGTTGGGCAGAGTGATTGGGGTTTCTGTACAATCTCCCGTGACCAATGAGCGGGGTGCTGTCAGGGGTAACCACATCTGTCAACCGTTCTTGGCCAATAAAGAGCGGAGCGAGGCGGACCACAGGTGCGCGCCTCTGCGTCCCCTTGGCACAGCGCCCGGGAGATGCTGGAGAGAGACGCCTATCTGCCCCGTGGCGCAAAAGAGTTACTGTCAAAGGCAGCCTCCTTTTAACTCCAGCTATCACTCTGGCTCCGATAGTTATGGCGACCGCAACATCCAACCACTACAGCGTCCTCACCACCCCCAGCAGCGCGCCGCCGCCGCACTCGGAGTCCGGGAGCATGCAGCAGGCGGCAGCGTACAGGGACGCGCACACCCTGCTCCAGAACGACTACGGCACGCTGCCGGGCGCTGGACATCCGCTCAGCCACGCGCATCAGTGGATAACGGCGCTGTCTCACGGTGACAGCGGGGCGCCGTGGCCGTCCAGTCCCCTCGGAGAGCAGGACGTGAAGCCCGTGCTGCACGACAGTGACCGAGAGGAGCTGCAGAACTCCAGCAGTCTGCAGCAGCAGCAGCAGCAGCAGCAACAGCAACAGCAGCAACAGCGACACCCTCACCTAGCGCACCAGCAGGCGCATCACGACGCCAGAGCATGGCGAACCAGCACAGCCACCACGCACATCCCCGGCATGGCGACGTCTGAGGGCCAGAGCCTGGTGTATTCCCAGTCCGGCTTCGGTCTGATGCCAGGGGCAGAGCAAGGGGGGATGCACCACCACCCCCTGCGGGACGACGACCACCACAGCCACAGCCCGCACCTCAGTGAGCACGGAGGCGGCCCCGGGGCCCACCAGCAGTCTCTCTCACACCACCACCAGCAGCACGGGGGCCATCAGGACCACTCGGACGAGGACACGCCGACCTCCGACGACTTGGAGCAGTTCGCCAAGCAGTTCAAGCAGCGACGCATCAAGCTGGGCTTCACGCAGGCGGACGTGGGACTGGCACTCGGGACGCTGTACGGGAACGTCTTTTCTCAGACCACCATTTGCAGGTTCGAGGCGCTTCAGCTCAGCTTCAAAAACATGTGTAAACTCAAGCCCTTGTTGAACAAGTGGCTGGAGGAGGCGGACTCCACGTCGGGGAGCCCGACCAGCCTGGATAAAATCGCGGCACAGGGGAGGAAAAGGAAAAAGAGGACCTCCATCGAGGTGGGCGTCAAAGGGGCTCTGGAGAGCCATTTTCTCAAATGTCCAAAACCAGGAGCGGCGGAGATCAACTCGTTAGCGGACAGCCTGCAGCTGGAGAAGGAGGTGGTGAGGGTTTGGTTTTGTAACAGGCGGCAGAAGGAGAAGAGGATGACCCCCGCTGGGGGACAGCTACCAGGAGGAGAGGACATGTACGGGGACACCCCTCCTCACCACGGAGGACAAACTCCTGTGCAGTGACTCCAGTCCGCTCGTTCTGAGCAAACGGACCCCTTAAGGAGGAATAATGCCTCCTTATTTGTTTGATTTGTCTGTGCTGGACCGTCTCGGAACTGGACCTCAGCCAGATTATCCCACGGACACACAGAGTGGGGATCTACAGTGGCACTCAAGCACTAAAAAGACGCATAGCAGAGACCTGTGTGGAGAGGGTTTCACGTCCACGCAGATTGGGATACGCGGCTGGTGTGTGCTAACCAAAAAAAAAAAAAAGAAGAAGAAGAAGAAGAAGAAAAAAAAATCAGAAATTCTTTTCTATATCGCGAGGCGCCGATGTGTCATAACGTGTCATTAAAGAAAGGCAGGCTGCCGATGTGGAGCCGAGGTGTCCGGGGTGGGCGGCTGCTGGGGGTGGGAGATCTAAAAACAAGCTCCAGGCTCGGTGTGGGTAAATAAACGCCATCTTTCCATCACAACAAAAGCAACAGGGGTTCTTCGCGGCTCGTGGCAAAAGAGGGCTGCAATGGCAGACCTGCTGTACAATGTTCAAAATTCAAGCCAATACCAGCCAGCTTTATTATTATTATTATTATTATTATTATTATTATTATTATTATTATTATTATATCATTCTGACGAGAAATCTAAATTGTATTGATTTAAGTGTCATCTCTGATTTATTTAAATGTCCTTCAATATGTCTTACATTTAGATGGCATAATAATAATAATACAAATAATAATGATGATAATAATACCATAGAGACTGAGTATTGGTTGACTTTATTGCTTTTCTTTCTGTGCAGACATTTCTGTGCGCCTGTTTACAGTGTGTTTTTTGCTGTTTGTTATTTCTGTACTTTTCCAAAATGCTGTGAAGAGAAAGACCGAGACTGTCCGACTGGAACTCTAAGCAATCCAGCCCTTTGCCTTCCTTTTACTAAGAAGAAAACAAACTGAATATATCCTGGTACCAGCTCTGGCCGCAGAGGCTATACTACTACTACTGTACGACTCATTCATCCAATGAGAAGACTATTTGTGGGATGTATCTCAAATCTTTTTTTTGTTCTTTTTTTTTTGTATGGCTTCGTTTGTTTGTATGTTTGTTTGTTTGCTCAGTTTTTCTCTGTCAGTCTGTGCCAAAGCACAAACACAGACATGTGTTCTTGTGCCACTTAAATCCTGTGATTAATAACCTGATCTGATAGTGGAGGTCATTGAGGGAAATCCACGAGTTGAGGATGAATTCTCTGAGTGGAGAATTTAAAAAAATAAATAAATCAGAAACTAAAATCCAACTGAAGGATGGAGATAACTGGGGAGAAAATGTAATATTTTAATCATTTTTGACAAATCCCATGAGATTTTTGCATTTCAAAAACTTTCTCAATGTATTAGGCCCAGTTACAATATTACTTATTTTTTAATTATTATTATTGTATCGCCAAAGCAATAGCCTATTTCACGCATTGTTTTGTACATACATAATAAATCACCCTTAATTTAAATAATACCCAAAATGTATATATTCCACAAAATACTATAATAATTCTGACTTCACCACCAGTAGGATAATCCTTCAGATGAATTTGAGTTTCTGAGGTGTAAAAAAAAAAAAAAAAAAATCAAAACCAAAACAAAATAGCATCGACCTGAAATCTGTGATCAAATGAAGAGGAAAAAGAAATCAACGATTGCACAATTTCTATATGCTTTTTTGTCATTAAATCGTATTTGTTTTCTATAACACTGCAGTCTTTGCACGTTTATTGAGCCTCGGGAAAAGTCGCTGTCGACACGCGTTTTTTTTTTTTGTTCTTCTTTATTATTATTTCTCGCACGCGGCCGTGTGTTATAATTATGGATTTTATCACTCCGTCTCGGTTGCTTACAATTGTCCTTCAACTGATTCGGTGAAGTGTTTACTGCTGCTGGTCTGCACTGATGCTGTTGTGCACAGATATCCGTGAAGATGCCCAGACAGACGGTCAGTGGCCTGAAATTGAAACACACCGTTAATTAATATTTCCATCAGGATAAATATGGGAACTAATTGACAATTAGGACGAGACGTAATTTAGAATGTCAAAACATTTTCATCTTTTTTTTTTTTTTTTTTTTGCACACATCTGCCTGTAAAACACAACAAGACAGTGTAGGCCTATGAATAGGATTCAGGATTGATCAGATTTATGTATAATCTACGTTTTTATACACAATCATAAACACGTATTTATCATTTTGATGTGAAAAAATTTGAAAAATTGTAGAAATGCTAAATAACACACAACACACGACATGTTGAATGGATATTAACCTATTTTTTCTTTCAATCAGAGAGCTGAGAAACCTGCATTGTACATTTAAGTATTGAACCTCACCTTTGTTTTCACACGTTGTTTCGGTATTTTGTCGCAGCAGGATTTCCGGTCTGTTTTGACCTGCTAGAAACGTGGATTGACGTTCCTCAGCAGATCTCCTTCCTCTTGTTTGCTTTCACACCATGTCTACTATGTATCTCACACGTTTAGGCTGATTGGTGGCCGAACCAGAATCAGTCTGCTGGTGCCACCTAGTGGCTGATAGTAGTTACGAGCAGGCTTGGGTTGGAAGGAGGGCTGTTGCTTCATCATCAAGTTAATGGTCTTTGATATGATAATGGCCCTTTCAAAATTCTAATTTATAGCCTCAGCTACAATACAGGGACACCAAGTGTGCGTCGCACCCTTTGAATTTATTCTGGGATTTTAAGGGATTCATCACACAATGAGAGCAAAGAGATGCACACTTCTTAAGCTGATTCCAGTCATTTTACATCACAATAAATCATTACCCAAAAAAGAAATGAATTCTTAGCAGTGTGGGGGGCATTTAGTGTTGGTAAATTGGGACACGAAGCACTTTATTTTACAGATCTGTAATTTCTTAATAATTTCACAGAAAGTTTCCTGGATATCATTTTAGAATTAATTAAAGGGAAAATAGAGACACATTTGTTTAAAGTTATGACCTCAGTAAATCCCCGCTATCCGGCCCCGTTCCTGACTTCTGCCTCGAATAAAATTATTATTTTTTTCCATCACAAATAACACATTTGGTTCAGTGGGATTCACAATCTGTAGAAAATGATCATAATAATAAGAATAAACTCCTTGGGAATAATGGGAATGACATCGAACAATGCCAGAGTTAATGAAATTAAGGAAATAAAGTTATTCCAATCTTTTTTTAAACAACTAAAAGGAAATCGAGCAATGACGAACATCACTTCCCTTATTAACAACAGCATTATTTTTTAGTCTTTTAGTCTTGCAATGCCCTGGCTTTTATTTTGAAATCGGATGTGTGCAATGCAAAAAAAAGATATATATATTAAAAAGATTTTATATTTATATATATAGAGAGAGAGAGATGTGTGTGTGTGTGTGTGTGTGTGTGTGTGTGTGTGTGTGTAAACCAGGTCTAAACCCAGCTCTCTGGAGGACCCTGTTGCCTGGATTCTGTCCTATCAGCAGGCGACCATCTGCCCTCCTCTCGGCCCTCACGCTCCTACAGGCATCCTCTGCATTATTCATGTTTTTACACACACACGCACACACGCACACACCACACACACACACACACACACACACACACACACACACACACACACACAAAGGCACATTCACTCCTCCCTGCACACAATGTCCCACCTCACACATCATGCACACAGCCACGTGTTAGACAGTTAGGCGCACACACACGCACACACACACACACACACACACACACACACACAACACACACACACACACACACACACACACAGCTGCCACCTCTTCCACTGTACACCATCTCTGACTCACCGGGGATGGTTTATACTCTGGTGTCATTGTCAGTTCTGAATCGTCTCCTTGTCTTGTGTGGACTGAGATCTCCCAGGGACTCTGAACAATGGCCACATGTTCGCCAAAGTCATCAAATACATTCGACTGTTTGTCTCCTTCCCTTTTCATGCCCTTTCCTCACCCGAACCCACGCGCCGCCGCCGCAACAGCGGTGCTGCCACGACTTTCTCTTCGCCCTCCTCTTTTCTCTTTGTTTCTCCAAAGCTCCAGCACAAGCACAAAGAAAAGGGCAGAGAGCTAATTCTTCAGCATTGTTGGGAGGGCTTTATATTGTCATATAGCAGGCGCAGAGGGACAGGGATTATGAGACAGATATATGCCAGCGCGTACCCACCTCCAAGTGTTGATATAGAGCAGAGCTTTTTTCAGAGTCGCTTCCATTGTCCATTTCCAAATTCCAGACTTCTCTGTAGATTTTTCAGACCATATTTGACTTTGGGCCATTGTGATTCGGAATGCAGTGGATGCTGTGACAAGATGACTCTTTCTGAGTGTGTCTATGTCCCTCAGCCCTATGTGCCCTCAGCCTTATATTCCCTCAGGTCAGTGCCACTATTGCCATTGTGGCCACTATTGCCACAGTGCCATTATTGCATACTATAAAAATGTCCCATTGGATATAGACTATTAAGTCTATTTTCCGATAGCTTTTAATCCCAAGAGCAACCGGCCATTGTTCAAAAGGTTCACTGCGAAAAACACCAAACACCTGATATGCTTACCATAACTCAGACCAGTCTCCCTCCTTATACCGAAAACTAAAGAATCCAACAGAAGAAGGCAACGAGTACTAGTCACACTGTCTGTTTTCCCCATTTGGAATCTTAGCCAACCCGCCTTTATATTTGAGATTATCATTAAAAGTCATAATGTCATATGCAATAAAAACAAAAGCATAGTATGCCATGCCATAATAAATACAGTCACAGTATTGTATTCCATAAAAATGTCAAAATTAATCTTAGAATAGAATGCTATTACAAATGTGCCACAGATATATATGCAAAAAATGTTATTAAAGGTCATTGCATATAAAAATGTAATAAAATTGTTTCTACTATGACTCTTTTCAACATATACTATACTTCGACTTATTTCATGGCATTTTTCGACAAACTATACTAGCTTCCTTCTCACACGCTACATTTTTAAATTATTTTTTCTAACATACTATACTATGATTTTTTTGTGATTTTTTTTATTCAACATGCCATACTATCACTTTTTTAAAACTTTCCTCAAAAATGAGAAACTTTCCCCAAAAAATAGAATCTTTCATGACAAACTTTCCCAAAAAGAGAACATTTCATGAGAAACATTTCCCCCCAAAAAGAGAAACTTTCATAAAAAACTTTCTCCAAAATAGAAACTTTTATGAGAAGCTTTCCCCCATACAGAGACATTTCCCCCAGAAATAGAAACTTTCATGAGAAACTTTCCCAAAAAAGAGAAACTTTCATGAGAAACTTTCCCCGAAAAAGAGAAACTTTCATGAGGAACTTTAATAAAAACGTTTCCAAAATTATAAGAAAATTTCCCCAAGAAGAAAAACTTTCTTGAGAAACTTTCCCAAAAAAGAGAAACTTTCATGAGAAACTTTGATAAAAACGTTCCCAAAATTCTAAGAAAATTTCAGTGAAAAAGAGAAACTTTCATAAGAAACTTTCCCCCGAAAAGAGAAATTTTCATGAGAAACTTTCCCAAAATATTGAGAAACTTTTCCATAAAAGTAAAAAAATTTGATGAGAAACTTTTCCACAAAAATTTTCATGAAATCTGAAATCATGAAAAAAAAGTTAATATAATTTAAAAATAATTAATTATAATTAAAAAATATGAGAAGCTTTTCGAATAAAATGTTAATATAATTAAAAAATATATAATTATGAGACACTTTTCCAAAAAAAAAAATTTCATAAGAAACTTTACCCCCCAAATAGAAACGTTCATGAGAAACTTTCCCAAAAAAAAGAAACTTTCATGAGAAACTTTCCCTGAAAAAGATAAACTTTCATGAGAAACTTTAATAAAAATGTTCCCAAAATTATAAGAAAATTTCCCCAAAAAAGAGAAATTTTCTTGAGAAACTTTCCCAAAAAAGAGAAACTTTCATGAGAAACTTTCCACGTTTTTTTTCCATGAATAACGTTCCCAAAATGATAAGAAATCTTCTAAAAAAAGAGAAACTTTCATGAGAAACTTTCCCAAAAAAGAGAAACTTTCATGAGAAATTTTCCCCGAAAAAGATAAACTTTCATGAGAAACTTTAATAAAAACGTTTCCAAAATTATAAGAAAATTTCCCCAAAAAAGAGAAACTTTCTTGAGAAACTTTCCCAAAAAAAGAGAAACTTTCATGAGAAACTTTCCCTGAAAAAGATAAACTTTCATGAGAAACTTTAACAAAAACGTTTCCAAAATTCTAAGAAAAGTTTCAGTGAAAAAGAGAAACTTTCATGAGAAACTTTCCCCCGAAAAGAGAAGTGTTCATGAGAAACTTTCCTAAAATATTGAGAAAATTTTCCATAAAAGTAAAAAAATTTGATGAGAAACTTTTCCACAAAAATTAGATATTTTCCCTAAAAAGAGAAATTTTCATGAAATCTGAAATCATGAAAAAAATGTTTAATATAATTTAAAAAATAATTAATTATAATTAAAAAATATGAGAAACTTTTTAAATAAAATGTTAATATAATTAAAAAATATATATTTATGAGACACTTTTCCAAAAAAATAGAAATTTTCATAGGAAACTTTACCCCCCAAATAGAAACGTTCATGAGAAACTTTCCTTACCGAAGAGAAATTTATGAACTTTTTTTTTCATGAATAACGTTCCCAAAATGATAAGAAACCTTCTAAAAAAATAAACTTTCATGAGAAACTTTCCCAAAAAAGAGAAACTTTCATGGGAAACTTTCCCTGAAAAAGATAAACTTTCATGAGAAACTTTAAAAAAAACGTTCCCAAAATTATAAGAAAAATTCCCAGAAAAAGAGAAACTTTCATGAGAAACTTTCCACGTTTTTTTTTTCATGAATAACGTTCCCAAAATGATAAGAAACCTTCTAAAAAAAGAGAAACTGTCATGAGAAACTTTCCCAAAAAAGAGAAACTTTCATTAGAAACTTTCCCAAAAAAGAGAAACTTTCATGAGAAACTTTCCCCGAAAAAGATATACTTTCATGAGAAACTTTAATAAAAATGTTTCCAAAATTATAAGAAAATTTCCCCAAAAAAGAGAAACTTTCCCAAAAAAGAGAAACTTTCATGAGAAACTTTCCCCGAAAAAGATAAACTTTCATGAGAAACTTTAATAAAAACGTTCCCAAAATTATAAGAAAATTTTCCCCAAAAAAGATAAACTTTCTTGAGAAACTTACCCAAAAAAGATAAACTTTCATGAGAAACTTTCCCCGAAAAAGATAAACTTTCATGAGAAACTTTAATAAAAACGTTTCCAAAATTATAAGAAAATTTCCCCAAAAAAGAGAAACTTTCTTGAGAAACTTTCCCAAAAAAGAGAAACTTTCATGAGAAACTTTCCACGTTTTTTTTTTCATGAATAACGTTCCCAAAATGATAAGAAACCTTCTAATAAAAGAGAATCTTTCATGAGAAACTTTCCCAAAAAAGAGAAACTTTCATGGGAAACTTTCCCCGAAAAAGATAAACTTTCATGAGAAACTTTAATAAAAACGTTCCAAAAATTATAAGAAAATTTCCCAGAAAAAGATAAACTTTCATGAGAAACTTTCCCAAAAAAGAGAAACTTTCATGAGAAACTTTCCACGTTTTTTTTTCATGAATAACGTTCCCAAAATGATAAGAAACCTTCTAAAAAAAGAGAAACTTTCATGAGAAACTTTCCCAAAAAAGAGAAACTTTCATTAGAAACTTTCCCAAAAAAGAGAAACTTTCATGAGAAACCTTCCCCGAAAAAGATAAACTTTCATGAGAAACTTTAATAAAAACGTTTCCAAAATTATAAGAAAATTTCCCCAAAAAGTGAAACTTTCATGAGAAATTTTCTCCAAAAAAGATAAACTTCCACCAAAAAGATACTTTCCCAAAAAAAGAGAAACTATGATGAGAAAAATATGTAATTTTATAAGAGTGTTTAAAGAAAAAAATTGGCATTTATATTTAGAATTGTTAAATTAGCGCTCGGAAAAACATGCTCATACAACTTTTCATGCACATTTTATCAATAAACGCAATAACTGAAGCAAAACAAGAGGAAAATACCACAGCTATATTTAATGAAATATTATGAGGAATCCATTGTCATACAGCTTTTTATCTCTAGCTATGATACATTCATAAGAATCTTTTTGAAGTACAGAGTGATTTCTTTAAGATCATGTTCGCATATTAATTTGACTCCCCTCCCCCGGCTATCTTATTTACAGTTTGACAAGATTTCACAAGTGTTTCAGCACAGACACAAACACCGCTAGACAATATGGCTTCTACGGTCTACAAGCAGAAATCACACTTCGGGGCTGAACCCCGACCCTTGACCTCTAACTGCCGAGGAACACTGAGACAGATGAAGTTACGAGGGACACTGATGAGCAGTTGACCAGCAGGATGGCTGACCTCGCCATGCTGATCTGAGCTGTAGCTGTCAGTTTGGTATTTCACCTCAATATTTTGTCTTTTTTATAGTTTCAGCTCTGCGGAGTAAAGTTTTCTACGTCTGACGGTAGAATTTGCAGCGGATGAGGGACTTTAATATATTTAACACAATGACATCGATATTATGATATGAATATAACATTTACCACATGACATCTCAACACATGAACATGCATGCAATTACAGCAATGACTGGCAATGTGAAAACAGCAGTTCGTTCAATGGGAATCTACAGTATTGCACTCATACACAGATCAATCCACTCGTTTGAGTCTCAGCCATAGAAGGAAAACTGAGTGTAAACAGAAGAAGAAGAGTGCAAAATAATTATTATTGTTTCTTAAATTCAAGCACATTCACCATTAAAATCAATAAAAAATAAACTCTGTGAAATAAATACATGGTGAAATAACATGACGTATAAAAACATAAGTAATACGCTGGCACTGATATAAATAAACACACTTTAAAGGCAAGAATATGGGGTTTAAGACACCAAATCAAATATTTTCAGTTAATTTGTTTTCGTTTGCAGCCACATGGAGGGAAATGCTCTCACTATATATGTTCATGCCACTGACATCATTGACATCATAGTGTTACTGTCATAGAACACCGGGTCATAATGATCACTTATGCTAGTTTTCCTTTAATTATAAATTAAATATTTGTGCAGCATCATCATGAGGAGAGTCCAACTAGATTTAAAAAAAAATCTATCTTTTAAATACATAAAGGAACATTATATCTGCCATCTCAGAGTGTGACTCCTCCATCCACATTAACATACTACATGTATGTGCATTTGCTGAGTGACAAACACACATAAAACCAGCACTGAACCATCACACACCGGACGTAACTCATCATCATCTTGATTCTTTACCAAAACTTAAGAAAAGGCCTTTTTCAGGATGAATTAGCATCAAGGCACCAACAAACAAGATGCATTATCATATTTAAAGAATAAGCCAGCTAAGAGATGAAGAATATCTTTGTGAAGTGTAAAGGGAGGGTCATTGGCACGTACCAGCCATGCGCTTTCATTCAGACTATATATATCTATATATATATATAGATATATATATCTATATAGATATAGATATATATACAGTATATATATATAGATAGATAGATATATTTCTACATGATTGTTTGACTCGCTCTCAATGCGTGAATGTCCATTTTAACATAAAGCTACAGTCCTCAGGGACAAACAAAACAGGCACCTGACAATGTATGTGGACACATTATGCTTCTAACGTGGGATTTTTTTTTTGGGGGGGGGGGGGGGTTAGGCGTAAAGAAGCGCTTATGGCAGACTGCAGTTTACTCTCCGTTGTCTTCTATGAACTTTTACTGCACTATCCCAGTTGTGTAGACAGATACATGCAGTACAGGAGGTCAGCGGGCTCCTCATACTGATCCTAGACCAGCAGAGCGGGGTATTTATGAAGACTACCACAAGACGGTCGGAGTCCATATCCAAGAAACACCTACGGTATTTACACTATATGACAGACGGGGATTATTCTATGTGTGCAGGTTATCTATGCTATTTATATGTATATAAGCAAATATTCTATTTCATAAATCTGATTCATTTATATATTTACACTTCATTCACACGAATCCCTGCACAGTTCCCTACGTGTCGATGTCACATCAATACAAGGCGTTGAGGGTTCAGTTCGTCACAGACACACACAAAGGCTGGGCGGTGCAAATTGCTACGAGGGGTGACGGGGGTCACGCACACACACACACACGCAGACACACACGCACGGTGACGTGACGATGATGTCGACCACGTGGGGAGTTTCTCAGCAGCGGCGTCATTTACTCCTGGTCTTGAATCTTTCCTCTCTTTTCTCAAGTTGCCATCATTCCTCCACATCCGTGTGCATGTTGGACCTCGACGTCTCCACTGCAATGCGACACCAACAGTCCTCCCCAGGTATTTCCCACTCAAAGAGGTAGGGGGGGACCCCCGTGTACAGGTGGGATGTGGCTCCCTCCCGTTGGTGTGCGTTTATGTGTCGTTTACTGTGCGTGGACGTCGTGTCAACACTTGAGCTGGTCCATTTCAGAGCACTCCGTGTCCATGTCCGAGTCGTACAGCGAGTGGCCTGTGGGGTCGCTGTCGGGCGACGGAGGGTCCTTTGGTGTGTGAGTGTGCGAAGTGGGCGACGGGTGCGTATCGTCCTGGAAAGTGTCCGTGCCGGAGTAGAGGCCCAGGTCGGGTAGCTTGGAGGGCGAGTCGTTGCCCTCGTCGGTGTCGCTGTAGCAGAAGTCCTCCAGGTCCACGAACCACTCGGGCCAGAATCGCCGGCGGATGCGCTCGCAGTACATGGCCAGGTTGATGAGCTCACCTGGAGGACAGACAGCAGAGTGAACATGTGATCGATGATTAAACTCTGCTATCATAAGAGCTGAAATCAGGTGGTTATTCACGATGGTTTTACTCTGAATTGTGATGGTTGTTTTTTTTCATGGAAATTGTGATTTTTTTTGGAGATTAAAACAATAAATAATCATAAATCGCAGGTTTGACTAACACCAGTTCTTAGTCCCCCAAACTGGGGGGTCAATAACTATTTAGTGGTCACATTATGATTAAAAAGAGAGAAAGAACAAAATAGACATATTCTGATGAGATCAGATTTTTATTTGTGCATGGTCTGACTATTCTGGAGAAATGACCAGGAGACTGGGCAGTACAAGCAGGTGAAGAGGTCAAGGTCGTTTGTGTATGACACCTAGACAAGGCTGTTATCTCCTCACACATCGTACAGCTTGATCCTTGGAGATTGACTTAATGCCTGTCCCCACACATCCGGGTGTCCATGACCTTCCTTGAGGACGACGCTATCTCCGTGATGGACCGGCCGGCGAGGTCTCCTGACCTAAACCCAATCAAGCATGTCTGGGACATGCGATCCAGGCATGTTAGAGGCAGAGGACATCCTATAGATAATGTTCAGAGCCTCTCAGTGTGTGAGGAATGGCAGGACAAAGCCTAAAATGGCATTATCAGGAATGTGTGAACGCAAGGAGGGGGAACACGGGTGATTAGAGGAGATTTGTGGCGCATTAAAGTCATTTGCTTACAAATCGCTCTGCGATGAGCTAAGTGTGTGTTTTAAATAAGGGTCTTTAAGGGTCAAATTGTGTTGAGGGTATTTTCTCTTGGATACTGTATCAAACTGAACTAATACAGCCACGCACATTGGTATTTTTTACTAAAAAGTTATTATTAAAATGATATCTGTTCCTTAAATTTGAATTCTCATAATCTCCACCATGCATTTATATGCGTCTGTGAGTGAGTGTGCGTGCATCCTCCATCTGTCCACGGTTCATATCGCATTCTGCTGCAGCAAACTGCATAATATTTTGGGTGGCAAGTTATTATTCAAATTGCAAAATATGTATTCACAAATTTAATGTAAATTTAAATTAAATTAAAATTTAATTTAATGTGGTTTCGCCTGTAATATTGCCATTGAATACCCTATTGTGCAGGATGTTGAAGAAAATTGTTCACTTGATACCGAAGTAAAAAATAAAAAACTACATATTCGATAAAAATACAGATATTTTGGTGAACTCACCTTTGATCAGCTGCTCCGGCCGTGTTCCTGGTAGCGTCCACATGGCGGGGGCCAGGTGACTGAACACTGCTGCATCTACTGCTGAAAGCTTGGAGCCCATGAGATACTTCTTGTCACCTGAGACAGCACACAGAAAAGTAAAATATGTCAATAAAAGTACACAAAAGCAATCCATGTGTAGACGTTCTTTTAAAGGAATAGTTTGGGGGAAATGTGCTTATTCGCTTTCTTGCCGGGATTTAGATTTATAATATTAATTATGTTGGAAACAGGGAGCTGGCCTGGCTTCATCCATTAGTGGTGGAAAGTACATTTACTAGTACTCTACCTAATGTTGAGGTACTTTACTTGAGTGTTTTAATGTAATGCAACTTTCTACTTCTACTCCACTACATTTTAGAGGGAATGTTGTAGTTTTGACTTCACTACATTTATTGACTTTCAGTCATTAGATCTGCAGATGATGATTTGAAAACATATAACGAGCATTTGAAATAAACACTGCATTTGTTATACAGTTAATTAAAGCACCCATCAGTATAACAATCTGTAGAATTAGCTGTATGTATTAAAACTTATATCTTACTGCATCAACGATCGTAATCTTTTATTCTAATACATCATTATGACACAAATTAAGAGCCCATTTGGCTGTAGAGGGAGTACTTCTACATTTTAAGTACATTTTCTTAATGATTGCACACTTTTACGTGACAGATTTTGAATTCATGATTTTAATTATTATTATTTATTTTTTTAATTCAGATTTTTGTTTCAATAAATCGTAATACTTAATAATAGTCCACTGCTGTCCATTCATCAATCACTTCTGGCCGAAACATAAAGGACATTATAGGTCGATTTATGCCTTTAAGTACTATTTGTGATGAAACAACAATCCCACCACAGCTCTGAGATCTGTCTCTCTTATAAACTGCCAGAGGTTATTCATCGATTTCAACTTGCAATTCCGACTTTCCACCACAGGAGGTCAGTATTGTGCCATTATTCGACAAGTACAAACCTGTTATAGTTCTCATGGCAAACATTGAAAAGCCACTGCGATGGTCTTACTTTGATAACAAAGCTGTTACTTTGCTTTCAGACTAAACTATGTGAACAAGAGGTGACACAACTATTGACTAGTTAAATATCTTTAGAACATTAATGCGAAGGGAAACTAATTGTGCTGTACTAAAGGCTTGTAAAATGTAAATGACTGGGTTATTTTGATCTTCTCAGCACAATCATCACCAATTTGTTCACAAAACCTCCCACAAATATATTATAATAGATATGAATCTTCCAAACGACAAGACAAAAAATGATGTTTAGATTTCTCACCAAGTAGAGTAGCCAGGGTACGCATGTCCTTCTCCATCAGGGTGTAAACCTCGTCCTCGGAGAACCGTCCAATCCCGTGTCCATACATCTCCCTCTTCACGATCCCGCCGGTCAGGTGACTCAGGATCCACTTGAGCAGGTCGCTCAGTGGCCCGCTCACCGACAACATCTTCTGGGTCTCCTCCAGGTTGTCCACCCACTGACAGTAAGCTATTGTCCTGCAACCCAAACACACGTGTGGATTTGTACACACACCTACACACACCTCACGGATATTCAAGTACTGCTAGAATAAAATTGAAAAAAGAAAGGATCATATGAGAGAGATAAGATTTAACAAAAAAGTGTTTTAAGAATCAATTTCCAAAGAAATATCCACTCCTGCTACTTATAAGTAAACTACACTGTTCTAAGACAACAACAAATAATGCAGTTTGAACTTTACTGGCCCCTCACCAGTAGAAATGCTCCTCCACCATTTTGGTGATGGCGCGAGACACGGCCATCTCCTGTGGTGTCAAGCTCTTGTTGAGGCTCGCGCCCAGCCTCTCCTCCAGGAAGTCGATGATGAACTCGGTACCACACACCTGCTCCTGGTTGTATTCGATCCACGGCATCTTTCCTTGTGGTGAAAGCTTCCCATCAAAGTAGTTCTGCAAGAAAAAGGGTTTAAACTAAGAAGAATTCTGACACTCGGTTGTAAACACGCATAGAAAGTCATCTTAGGAGAGCAAAAGACAAACAGATGGAGCAGACATAAAACGACAGCTGTACCTGGTAGGGCAGGTCAACCATACGGAGGTAGGTCTCCATCTTAAGGCAGAAAGGGGACAGGGATGGGACGCCAGTTTTGGGCCTGGAGAACTGATGGAGTATGATGGCATTTTTAGAGTCCAGCTCTTCCTCCTTTCTGTGTGGGGGACAGAATGACGGAGGTCACTTCAATTCAAGTCATTTATGTAGCATCCAGATTCATAAAGACTCTTCATGATGAGCAGATCTAGACCTTTCCCTATAATATACAGGCACACAACATTTCCTCATGAGGAAGAACCGGGGCGACAGTGGCAAGAAAAAACTCCCCTTTAACGGTAGAAACCTTTAGTGGGCTGCGTCAGCCGGTTGTGTTGAAAAACAGAGAGACAGCAAAAACAATAATAGCACAACAGCTATAATGATAGAAAAGTAATAAATAAATAGTAATAGTGGCCGTAAATATAATAGGATAATCATAGCAGTATCAATAATAGAAATACATAGAACTACAAGTAAGAGCAGCAGTGGATATAATCAAATGATATTAGCTGCAGATCATGCAGAATGAGAGGCTTGAAGAAATTGACTAGAAGACTAAAGGTGGAAGCTGTAGCCACTGAATCTGTCTGAAAATGACTTAATCAGTTATCAAAATAGTTGAAGATTAATGTTCTGTCCATCAAGTTATCATTTTCCTAATAATTTCACCTCCAGGAATGGCTAAATTTAAGCTAGCCTGAATAACCAACCTGGCAACCCAGACAAGCCTTTATGCCACAGACCAGAAGGGGCCCAAAACACCCAGGAGCACATAATACTAACATAAGCAAGTCCATCATTATTGAATCATTTATGTTGTGGCTCAGTCTTGTAGAGGGGATTTTAGGGAGAATCCAGTTTTAAGAGCTTTGTTATTTCCATGTATATTGCAAACTAACACAAATTCAGTTTGACTCCCTTTGTACTGGTTGTAGTGGACTGAAAAGAACAGCTTAATATTTTGGGATTTACACATTTCACAATTTACATGAGAGGACTGATACCACTCACATCTGTCATTAGCTAATTGTAACACTAAAGCCAGCTGCCCGTTAGTTTAGATGAACCTTAAATCTGGAACCTCTCTCTACTGGTAACAAAATCTGCAACAACAAAAAAACAGCACCACAAAAGCTGACAAATTAAAACATAACATTGCACTATTTTTTTGTGCAAAACTCCAACTGTAAAAATGATAAATTGTCATTTTTATGAGAGAAAGACTATTTGCTGGTGACTTCCTTGAGAGGCCGGCTAGCTGTTTCCCCCTTTATCCAGTGTAGCTAACCTCAGTGTGGTAAGATATGTGTGTGTGTGTGTGTGTGTGTGTGTGTGTGTGTGTGTGTGTGTGTGTGTGTGTGTGTGTGTGTCAAATAATTGAATAAATCCAATGATCTGCAACCAGGGTCCTTTAACCGGCCCTGAGTGACTGTCAGCCCTGGGCCTTTAATACCAGCCAAGCGGGGAGGAAAAAACTACAATGTCAAAGTAATGGTGCCCTTGTGAACGATGGTGGTGCATTCACACGGACGCCGCTGAGGCTATTGCACGGACAAGGGCAGCAAGGCCCCGTGAGAATTAAGCGGAGCTGTCCGCGGCGCGAAGTGCTGAAACGAGGAAAACCGAGCCTGAGAGTCGAGGAGCTGTCTATCTCGGAGTGGTGCTGAAATGCCCGCTCGCTGCGAGGCAGGCGGGTTTCGGTGCAGTAATCGAATGAAGGTTCCGTACAATGCAGCAGAGCACCCAGCCGGGGACAATGCTGGAACATTTGACGTCAGCCGGAACCAAAACAACCGCTTGTGTGGGGAGGAAAGGTGGCTATTTAACGGGACAACAAACAACCTCTATCACCGTATAAACATCGACCCCGCATTGATGACAGCTATGGCGGGTACACAGCAGAATATCACTCGGTCAGCTATAATAACTTCACCTGAACATCATTTGAATGTTCCTCAAGAGGCTTGTCAGTGGTGTATGACTTCTCTTTCGTTCGCATTGAAGGTTTTGACATAACCGCAGTGTTTTTACTGAAACCAAACACCGGGACGTGTGTGTGTGTGTAGAGGTGAAAGGCGGTGGGGGGAGGCGTTCTTACAATAAAGCAAACACAAGCTGAACCAGGATAGGCTTCGTGTCGTTTCGTCCTTGAGAAACACAGAAATGAATGTGACCCGTCGTCTAAAATGTCAAATGACAAGAGAGCTGTTTGGGATAGGCCTACAAAACTATAAACCTCTCTTTATTAGCCATTATCGTGTTAAAATAAATAAACCACGGCCTTTACAGTGTGGTCGCTGTTGGCATTAATCCTCAAAATATAAGCCAATAAAGCTGTAAATGTCCTAATGCCTTTGTGTGTGTGTTTGTGTGTGAGTTGGGGGGTGGTGGAGGGTTCAGTTACATCACAATCCACCCACTCACGATTCCTTATCCCCCCACCGTCTCCGCTCTCTCCCCGCCCAGCCTGACAAGATTCACTAATATCAAACCCCAGAGAAAACGCAGCCGACCTTTGGGGTGGAAAATGTGAACAGAGTAAAATCGGCGGTGTGTTTTCAGACTGATCTGGCCTGAGAAGCCTGAGCAGCTCCTGCAGCGACTCCTCTGACAGCCTCTCTGTGTTGTTGGTACCTGATGGAAAGCAATTCGTGCAGCAAATAAGCGGCGGCAGCGAGCAGAGCCCCTCCAGTCAAATACAGCGTCTTCCGCCACCACGAGTCCGAGCCCAAAGCTGACATTATCCCGCCGTAGTCCTGCAGTGGGTAGGCGATGATGCACCCATAAAACGAGAGCTGCTCATCGGCGCCCAGCAGGCCGGTGGAGAAGCTCTGGTTCTGGCCAAGATCAACCACAAACGACCGCGTCCAGGCAAACCCGACGCGCCAGTACATGCTGTCCGTCTCCGGCCACTTTCCGCCTCACTCGGCCAGCTCGAGGCTTCATCGGCGGGGGGTTCGTGGGCGCAGAGGCCTGCGGGTGCCGGGCGACTGGGCGAGGAGCGTCCCGCCCGGAGCTTGTCCCCGCAGCGGGGTCGACATCCTCCGCAGCCCGCTCGGAGCTCGCTGGCTGTAGCCTCCCTCCTATCACCACCACAAAGTCAGACAAATAAACACCGCTTCCGGTTACATTTCAAAGTAAAGGTTAGTGTCTGTGTGGCAACAATCTATCTAGGTGTATGCCTAATTCAAAAACGCCAACGAAAACACACAAGGATGTAATTACAGCTTCCTTCCTGCATACCACGTGTTTTTAACATGGTTGGTATAAGCGATGATGGGCATGTTTGGGTCTAAGAAAATGCAAAACTTCAGAGAAAGAGACAACAACAGGGGCTCACGGCCTGTCAGTGGGGTGTAACTGGACCATGATACTACTAACAACATTCACACATGTATCAAAACCGGCAAGAATATATTTTTGTGAGTAAAATGTATGGCATACAACAAAAAAATGATAAAGAAATAACTCTTTTGGGCTGAGCTATGAGCAAAGCAAAATTGTATTAATTTAAAAACAAAATAAATATGTACACTATTTGAAAATTGCAATAAAGCCCGGGGAAAAAAAAAACAATCAACCATCTCTACAGCTTCAATGTCAGAAAAAGGTCAACGTTATCCATCATCCCTTTGCTGTGCCACAATCGTTCTAAATATTATGTATTGCCCTTTAACTGTATTTACACCCATGTTGCTGTAGACATGTAACATGTGAAACTGTCTACCATGAATTCGACCTACCAGTTTCACCACAGTTTAACTATTCAAAAATATCTGAAAGTTCTGCTTTTATTTTGAAGGGGAAATGCTCCAGCTTACCGTTACGTGTTATCCGCTGGCTTCACGGAGCCATATTGACGTCACGGGGACTGCTTGCCCCATGGCACCACCTAGTACAGACAACTACAAGTAAACACATCCTCTAATGCTATTCAGTGGATTCACTTACATTTTCTCAACCGCAAACAGCAGATACATGTTTTAACTTCAGTGAAAACACCAATATGTAACCACATTACTTAGTATTTCTCTCTGCAACACGGGATCCTACCACGGCGCCGACGTGACATTGAAGTGGGGCATGACTTTTGTAACAAGATTCCCCAAAGTCCAGATTGAATAACAGCACTGAACTGCTTTGTTATCCACACCATACATTTTTATTATCATAAATGATCCTCCATAATGATAAACAGAGAATTTCAAGTAATAAAACAGATTTGGGCAATGTGTTTTTACCAGACTATTTAGGCAGTGAGGCCCTTTGCATTTTCACAACCATTCATGTGCACACTCATGGAAATGGTGGAGCCCATTAAAGGGGAGGAAAACACCGGACAGCAGAGCAGAACAAGGTTGCATCCAAGTGGCTTCACTCGTCTCTTTCACTCTGTGAGAGGAAGTGACGCTTTTGTACCTTTTGACGTAGGTTTTCCCACAATGGCGAGAAAATTAGATGTTCAGGAAGCCACAAAGAAAAAAAGCTAACGTAGCATCCAATCAATGCAACGACATCCAGCACTAAAAAGCATTTTTACAGTTGACGGTGTGCTTGTATGAACAATGTTCTCTCTAACCAGCAGCTTTCATTTTGTAAGGCTTTCGAGCACCTTGTTTTGAGTACAGCCACACACAGCTATTATATCACAAAAATATAGAGACATCTACACACATATATCGTCACAATTCAGTGATTAAATAGATGTCAGATGGTGGATTGGAAATAAGAATGTACGACCAAAGGTTTGCAGACAAATCTAGAACGATTGTAATTTGCATTTAGTTAAAAAAAAAAAAAAAAAAACACCTTTCTTGACAAATTAAAAACAAAAGTTTTTCAGAAAAACACAAAATTATTCTAAGCAGAATAAACAAAACAGTAATCGCAGTAAAATGAAGATAGACAAACAGAATGACGACAGTGAAACAAAACGGGGCCCTTTTCTCTGAAGCACAAAACTAAACCAGCTCACGATTTCCATTTAGGTTTCCTTAATTGAGCCCAAATATGAAAGATAACATGAATAGAATTACAAAGCTATTTACAAAAATGGAAGAGGGAAGGAATGAAGGTGGTGTAGCTGTCATGATTCAAAATAGTACATCATTGTATTCAAAGGATTTCAACCATAAAGGTGGGGGGCGTCTTCTGGGATTTTTCCTGTCATGATCAAGGGGTTTGGGGATCCAATCACATCACAGCTGCACAGGGTCATATCAAGTAGGATCCACACAGGATCAAATCATTTTACAGAGAAGACTGCTAAAGTCCCTGAGGAATGAAAACCCAGCCAGATTGACCACACACACACACACGCACACACACACACACACACACACAGTACTAATGATCAAGTTTTCTTGACTCCTTCGGAGGGCCACATTAAAGGACTCCCTCCCCGGCTGTTCAAGGATGTCAGGATCATCACAATGACATTAAAGCAGGTTTCTTCTGAACAATCACATCTGTTCTATCAGTGTGTGTCCCCCCCCCCTGCTCCCTCCCTCACCTTCCTCAGTTTTGAGTGCATTTCAAGTCTGGAGCAGAGTGCAGAGCCTCATGGAGACGTTTCAGTGGCTGCTCACTCAATCCGGAAGCCCACGATGATCAGAGAAGGGAAAAATGACAACGTGGCTCTCAAGAGTTTGTTGGGAGTTTTCTTGGTTGGCTGAATTTCCTTTCAGCTGACATCACAAAGGTTGTGCTTTGTGAAATAAAAAAAAATAAAATAAAAAAAAAGATCCTCCCCTCAAGTCAGCATTATGGATTCCCACGGAAACAGACGCCACGCTAGGACTGGCTGTAGGAGTTGCCTTGGTTCCCGTTGGAGCTCTGGTCACCGTCACTGTAGACAAATGTAAGTTATAATTAAATACAGCTCATTGAGAGGAAGCCTACTGATTTATTTTAACAATGAGATGTTTATTATTCATTTACCTATTGGGAGGAGGCTTGGGTTTAGGCATTTTGTTCAGCACTGCAGCGATCTCTTTTCTGTCATCAAAGTTTTTCCACTGGTCATAGAGCTTCAGGATGACACGTATAATCTCCAGGATCTTGACAGAAAACAAATAACTTAGGTTAATATATGCGTGTCCACAGCTGCTCAATACAAACAAAGTCAAAAGGTAAAATTGGGTTCTCGCCTTGAATATATTGTATGTTTAAAAGTAGCCTAGTCAGACCATTTATGATGATATTTAAAAAATCGTACATATCTTTATAAAATATCAGTGCATCAAAATAATATGACACACAAAAGCATGCTCTCTAAAAAAATAATCTTTATAATAAATAGCTTTTCATTCTCAAACAGGAGACTCCTAGAGATACAGTGATCAGGGTCTGATCCAGAATAATTTCCCAATTACATGAATTCAACAGTGAATCAATCAGTCATAGACACACGTTCCTTCAACATATATACGTTTCCTGATGTTAAAATATTTAAAATAATATCCATTAAGGTTGTTTAATATACAGCTACAACACCAAAACATGCATAAAAAAACACTTCAGAATAGGGAACACATTAACCATGAACTAGTTTATTAACATACATATTAGTAGCATATTGGCAGTTTTTAAGACATTATAAATCACTTACTAATGCCTTATTGTCATGATCATTATTCTGCAACTACTACAACTAATGAGAGTGAGAGTTTTCCTAATCACTGCTTATTGATAGTGAGTTAGGAAGTTGTTGTAAACCACTTGATAAGAATAAGCTAATAAGAAACTAGTTCATGGTTAATATGTGTTACCTAATCTAAGGGTTACCAAAAAAAAAAAAGACTAGGAGAATGCAACTGTTCCTACTTTGTCCATGTCGACAGAAAGCTCAGCAAACCACTGCCGGGCGTCTTTCTGCTGAACCACACAGGCGACATGCAGACAGGCTGCGGGAGGATGGAGAGGATCACGTTACGTCAAGATCTCGTTTTGAGCTCGTAACCACGTTAAACAGCAGCAATGACAAATGCATGGGGAAACATCTTACCCAAGGCAATCATGAAGGGAGGGTAGAGGAGACACAGATCCGTCCTGTACGTGTCATTCACTATCCGCCTGGTTCAGACAGATAACAGCAGACACTGAGTGAGTCCAACAGCAACAGCTAAATATCGTATTTAAGGATGACAGACAACTATAAACAGACCGTACCAGGCCAGAGGCAGCAGCATGTCTTCTTGTCCCATATCCTGCACGTACTGCAACAGCGGCCTGTAGGGGTGGTACACGATCAGGCAGCAGTCCTAGAAATCAACAACAGATTTCAGATTTAAGACATGCAGACAAGCATCTACTCAAGCAAAACGCAGCTTACAGTGAAGTAGAAATGACACAAAGTACTCACCATCAACTCCAGAAGGTAGAATTCACATTCTAATATCTGTAAAAAAAATTTAAAATACATGTATTTAACATATCAGACCAGTTACACTGAACCTGAATACAAATAACACCTTCCATCCATCCATCCATCGTCTACCGCTTATCCTGTATTCAGGGTCGCGGGGGGGCTGGAGCCGATCCCAGCTATCATTGGGCGAAGGCAGGGTTCACCCTGGACAGGCCGACATGTAGAGACAGACAACCATTCACGCTCACATTCACACCTACGGGCAATTTAGAGTCACCAATTAACCTATCCCCCAAATAACACCTTCTTCAGTGAAATAATGGAAAATTCATAGGATTCAGTTAGTTAAAACATTATTCACTCATGATTATGTCATACCATTTTATATTTGGCACATCTGCTCACTCTTTTATCCTTTGCCTTCAATATGTCAGAAAAAAAGGCATTCTAACTTCTAACAGCTTGTACAACAATGGAAGTCTTCTCTCATTTAAACTAATTCTTCTTACAATTCCAGAGCAAAGATAGAACCAAAACCAACCTTATGTAATAGATGAACAATATGAAAATCAGAGAAATCCACCAATTAGAAGGAGGCCTCGAGGAAAACATTGATGTAGAGTTTAGATTTAAACAGATTTGTTTTAATGTTTACTCTGACTCATACAACTTGAGGCAGAGGCTTTAAAAATTCAAGATTCTCCATAGAAAAAATTATACACCAGCTAAATATCATGTTTGTGTTGGAGGCTATGGTCTTGTTGTAAACCTACTTAACTTAGGTGGAGATGCAAAGTTATATCCCACTTATTATTTTAATAACTTGATTACAAAATGAAAATTGTAGTCCTTGAGTAGTTTATTACGTTTCATTCATAGTGATTCAATTATACTCTGTTCAAATATTTACTGATTATCTTGCAAAATACGTAGTTTGCATTTGAATATATATTATTAAGTTTGCATTTTACACTTGTGAACAACATTCCTCATTCACAAATGTTGCTTTTTTTATTAGCCTCAACAATACTACGGCTATTATTGTCAAATTGCACCCGTTTGTCTAAATCACTGTTACTCCGTCTGCAGGTTGGATGTGAGAAATTATATGTCGGAGTTGCAGTAGCCCGCTAACTCACTCTCTGCTGTGTGAACCACTCCCTCTCCTTATCGCTCCACGGTGGCTCACTATAAATAATAGTTTACACAGCTTTCAGACAGGCGGCGTGTCAGGAACATCCCCGGTGACGTCCTGGCAACCGGGTCGAGATGCTGATTAAATGAAACACCGACGGTGGACACCGCGGTGAGAAATGCTGCACAGAACGAATGCATGCGTGCTCCGAGTCATCTCCCACAGCACGAACATTTTCATCGGAGGTTTGCGAACATTAGCTGTGGAATCTCGCGTATTGATGCATACCGACATGGCAACACTGTGATACAGTGTAAGGGGCTCTCGGTATGTTGTAATGTAGCAAGGCAGTGCATAAATAACTTAGCAGAGGAAGCAGGAAAACAATCAGGTGGTTGATTCATAGCTTAGCTGATCCACCAGCATGTAGTAATCCATGTGGTTTAAAATGGTGAATCCATTGATTTGCTCCATTTTTGCATGAATACATTCAACTTTAGTTTTAACTGCCTTCCATCTCAAACTTCGAACACGAAATAGTCACTTATCGCTGACTTCTCACTGATTGCTGACAGGGTTATAATGTTACTTTCTAATGCTAGTTAGTATATTACACTAAGTGTAAGTCACTCTGGCTAACAGTATCGACTTAATGTAAATTGTTATATAGACATGCTACTTACATGATTCATTCTGTAGGGGAACTCCTTTGGAAAGGCATAAGAAAATCTTGTTTTCACTGTTTGAGAAAAGCAAAACACAATCACACCGTCTCCACTGCAGAAACAAACATTCTGGGAGATTTGTTCTATTTTCAGAATAGGAAATGTTAGTCAACGTGGCGACTTACACACAGATGTTGCTGCAGAGATTAGCCTGGTATTGGACACAACTCCAAATTCCTGAAAGAACAACAAAAAAAAAAGTATGAGCTCAGGACAGAAGGACAGAGTACAAATACAACAAGTATAACTAGTGTGAAATTCGTGTCTATATGACTACACAGAAAATGCCATACCTCAACTTTGGAAGCTAGGAAAACACAGGTAGGAGCCATTAGCACCGGGTCTATACTTTTCAGGGAATACCTGAATAAACAAGAGGAGATAAAGATGTATTAGCTTTGGAAAAGTATGATTTAGTCACAGAAAAATGCAGGAAAAAAAACACATCACTACAAGTATTCTAATACCACAGGATATACCTGGCGTAGAAGCGTTTGAAGTAAACAGTTGCCGTAGCAATGACCTGCTGCCGCAGCTTCAGGTGTTCCCCCAAAGCCTGGATCACTGAAACACACAGGGTTACACACTAAATAACTTCATGTAAAAAAATAATAATAACTTCATTACCTAGTTAACAATACTCGTTGGTTTGAGGAAAAGTACGTTTTAATACCATTTGCAAAGAAAATCTGCAGCTTCCAGTACTCCTCTTCCGAGAGAAACTTCAGATCCTTCTGGCGCTCTTTCATCAGGTCCTGCTTGTCCAGAACCCACTGCAGACTTTTACGAATTAAATAAAATATATATTAGCTCAACATAACCATAGTTACGTCGGGTATCGAAGCTGTCATCAACCAAGCTAGCGGTTAGCACAACAGTATCAACACATACGACTGTTAGCCTCCAATATCGCAAAGAATTAACAAAAATAAAAGAAAGTTAGCAGCTTATTAAGCTCGTAAAACAGCTCCTGTCTTTATTTTTTTCTGCCTTTATTCAAATTATTTTATATCGCAGCAACAGTTCAGGAGAAGCCGTTAGCTTAGCCGCATAGCTAACGCTAGGCCTCACAACACAAACGCTGCTTTACGAAATTAAGACGTAACGCGTCACAATTTAATACAAACTTACTAATGAGAACTCTGCCAGAAGTTTCCCGCCATTTCGATGAAGATGAGGTAGAGGAGGACACTTGTATTATGGATATAAATTGCCTACAAAGAACCGGACAACACAGGTAAAGTAGTTACGCCAAGTAGACGCTGGAGTGACATCACAAAACGTCCCGGGGAAGGACAGCGAACTCAATACATTCGTTCCGGAAACTTCCGTTCCGCCGTTATAACGTCAAAAGATTTTCATATATTCACATATATAAATAAAATAAATATATAATTAAATTATAAATGATGGGATTGCATTCCTATGCAGATGAGTCAACACATCACGTCATCATTATACAATTAAGATTCTTTCAAACGCCTATAATAAGTTAATTGACGTATCGATGATAGATGTTTGTGGCATCATTCACCCTTGGGTTGGGAAGGTACAACATTCCTCTGTAATGTTGAGGGCAGGGCTGATGGGAGCCTATAAAGACCCCGCCGCGGACTAGAATATGTGAGTGACCATTTCCCGTCCAGTGTCCAGTTGAAGTTGCAGAAGTTACAGCGTCATCATGAGCCGCAGTCCAGAAAGGATGTCTTCATACCGCCGGCATTTCGAGGGCGTCCTGGCCGCCCCTCCTGCCTACCAGCTCCGGCTGTCGAGTCCCTCTCCCACCCGCAGGGACGCGCGCCACCGGTCGGCCAGCTTCACCCGGAGTGGTGGGGCCAAGGGGCGCGGGGCCATCTCCAACAAGGCTCGAGTGACCAGGTAGCAAAGTATTCGTATGCAGAATATCTCATTTCAGGAATGATGAATATCACAATTTTATTATGAATAATTGTGTTTTATGTTATTTGTAATTTTGCAGCTGGTATGGGGCTTATTTCAATAAAGTACCAGGGAGTTTGTTAATTTCACCAGGCAAGGGATCAATAAAGTATCATCTCTATTAATGATTATACACCATAATGTATTTGACCTGATGTACTGATGTACTCTGAATCTGCAAATAGAACAGGGTAGAAGTAGAAGGTAAAGTACTGAAGTAAAGTACAATCATTTTTATCGCTGGTCACCAGTCATAATGTTGACTTCAATTCACTTAAATTTAAGACTTAATTATTGAGAATGGGTCTATTTGTGTAAAAAAAAAAAAAAAAAAAACATCAAAACTGATTTATCTAAACTCTTTGCTGGTCCTCTTTACACTAGCGTGAGTATGGGACCGCTGTGCTTCGGTATGTCTATGGGGCTCGGGCCAAAACTGGACCTGGATGCGGCTGCAGCAGAGAACCAGGCCTTTATGATGACCCGCACCACCGAGAGGCAGGAGATGGTGGCCCTCAACGACCGCCTGGCAGTTTATATTGAAAAGGTGAGACTCATTGTCACATTCACTCATGTTCTCTGTCACGGAAATCATCATCATTCCAATTTCTTCACATCTGAATTTTGCAATCTGCTTTTTCTCTGCAATACTTGTAGGTGCGAACTCTGGAGTCAAAAAACAAGCTGCTGGAGGCCGAGATTGAGGGCCTGAAGGGCCGCCATGCCAGACCATCAGGCCTCAGGCAACTGTATGAGTCTCAGCTGAGGGAGCTCAACAGGGACGCTGAGAAAATGAGAGTCCAGAGGGTGAGGGAGGTCATATCTGTTGACCCCAACGTATTTAGATCGTGGATTGTTGCGACTTGTATTGTATATCTCATCCGCGCAGGATATGTCTTTGGCAGCCAAGGAGGCCATGTTGGGCCAGCTGGACGTGCTGAAGGCCAGATACGACGAGGCTGTGGAAGCCCGGAAAAAGACGGAGCACGACATTGAGAATCTCCGTCCGGTAAGAAACAGTTTTCATAACTTGCTTGTGAACAAAACTGTTTTTTATTTCACCATGATGTGTTCCAATGCCCCAGGATGTGGATAGAGCGACCTCGGCACGGATTGCGCTGGAGAAACAGCTGGAAAACCTGGAGGCCGAGCTGGCCTTCCTGCAGAGAGTCCACAAGGAGGTAATCTCTGCAACCGCCAATTATCAGCATGGCGTGAAGGGCTCATATAAGCAAAAAGGGAAAGATGTGACTAACATGTGGTGCAGAGGGGTTTAATGAGCCTTCCTTAATAACATGAAATGTTTCCGTATTACTGCATAGTTTCCACGTATTGCTAAAAATCTTAGTTACATTATAAAAGAAAGAAGAAATTTGAGGTACAGGCCACGATGCTTTAGTGCTGCATCTCTCTTCTTCTTACACTGCATGTTTATGATCCACTGAAAGGAAATTGAGGAGCTGATGCAGCAGATCTACTCTGCGACCTCCAAGGTGGACCTGACCTTTGGCCTCCCTGACCTCTCGTCCGCGCTCAGACAGATTCAGTCTCAATATGACAGCATTGCCGCCAAAAACCTACAGGTAGAGTACAACGATGAATCATGTTCACTTCCAACAACTCTAATGCACAACAGTCTAATGCACAATACGTTAGCATTGATTTGTGATCATTAGCATTTGGGCTACAGAGGCTGTACAAGGCCGTTATAATGTATTGTTCTCCAGGAAATGGATACTTGGTACGGGACAAAGTTTCAGGACCTGAGCAGCGTCTCCAACAAACGCGTTCAAAGCGCTCGAAATGTGAGACAGGAAATCACAGGCTATAAGAAGGATGTGAGTATGATTTTTCAGATATGTTATGGCGACACATTAGCTACTACTTCGTGGCAAAAAACAGCCGTGTCCGTTTATGTGTGTATAGGTCCTCAACAAGGAACGTGAACTGGAGTCGCTGAGGACAAAGAACGAGTATTTGGCTGCTCGGATTCGTGATGCAGCGGGAAAATACAACAAGGAGGAGGAGGATTTGCAGGTGACTGATGTGATATGCCATCGCTGGATTATAAAGACCGTTTCTGGTCATCCTCTGGCCTCAAACTCCTGAAAGAAAAACTGATCGGTTGTATTCTTTCTATTGCACCAGGAGCGCGTAGAGGCGATTAAGCTGGATCTGAAGGTAACCAAGGAGAAGATTGCCCTGCTGCTGCGGGAATACCAGGACCTGCTGAATGCAAAGATGGCTCTGGAGATTGAGATCACCACCTACAGGTGAACATAACATAACCTCATGGCATTTCCACTGTGTGTAAAGCTGATTGCTTGAAACCGAGAAGAAACTATAAGGCACACGCGGTATTTTTTCGTTTCGTATGCATTCTAACTTCACTCCCCTCTGTATATTTGCCAGGAAGCTGATTGAGGGCGAAGACAGTCGTCTGGGCACTATGGTCCAAACTCTGTCCCTAACTGGAGGCCTGCATCCTACCTCCTGTGTTAGCATGCATGCTGCCTCAGCGTCGGTCTCCGATAGCTCGGCCCCTTCAAAGCTGGACGAAGCCCCCAGCGGCCAGACCAGCAGTGTGGCTGAGAAAGCTCCGGCTGTCGCCAGAGTGGAGATGACCTCATCAGACACCCAGACAGACTTAGAGGAGCAGGCAACGGAGACCTCTGAAAGGAAGACCGTCCTCATCAGGTAGAGGCTCATCTCTATAAACAAGGTTCTACGTACAAATCAGTTTTAAATATAACACATAGACACATCTTCCACCTTATAACCACATTTAGAAATGATGACATGCATATCAAGGCCTAAAATACAAACAATATTGTTTGTTTTATTAAATACAATTTGGGATTGTCCAAACACTCTTCCTGATATGGATTAACTTTTTTTCCTCCTCCAGATCAGTTAAGACAGACGAGGACACGTATGAGAGCGGCACACAGGAACTCACCATCACCATTTCTGGAGCAGCTGACAACACAGATGTAGAATAGAGCATTTATCGACCCAAATCTCACCGGGTGACCTTTGCTAACTATATGCAGCCGTTTCAACGATTGATTTTTTCCTCCACGGAGACTTTACATTAAGAAAGCTACACACCGTGTCCAGTCGCTCTGCTCTGCCTGCTTCTTAGTCCTTGTTAGCCTCACTGCTGTTCTTTTTTTTAATGTTTAATCCTCCTGTGTGTCAAAGTAACCAAATAAACAACAAGCAATCATAGTCGTGGCTTTCATTAAAATCCAAAGAGACACTTACACAGACACTTTTCTTTTTCCTTATTTATTTAAAAGAAAGCAGCAAAGGCTTTCTAACGGACATTCAAAGGAAGAACAATTGGTACAAATCCCCTCATGTAAACCTGTGATTTCAAAAAGCAGAGGAGTAACCGACAGCACCCGGTCAAAAAGATTCCAATTAGGAGGAAGTTACATAAGAGCACAGGGAAGCGTTGCACCACTGCTCAGCTGTGATGTTAGATTTAGGGACGCCTGTAGCGTTACTGAGTTGATCCTTGTCATCGTACTAGACTTGACCAAAGACAAAGCTTGTTAGATTGATTTATGAAAAAGATTATTAAAGAATAAGGCTGGAATTATTCTATATTTCGAAAGCAGCAAAGGCTTTCTAACGGACATTCAAAGGAAGAACAATTGCTACACATCCCCTCGTGTAAACCTGTGATTCCTCGGTCTCAAAAAGCAGAGGAGTAACCGGCAGTACCCGGTCAAAAAGATCCCAATTAGGAGGAAGTTACATAAGAACCTGAAAATTGAATCCTTCATCCTACCATGATTTGTGTGTGAAGACCATTTATGTTTTAATGATAGTAAATGAAGTGTTATTATGAGCGTCATTCGAATTTACAAGCAATGGCAGCCTGTTTGGGATACAATAACAAGCCATGAGTATCATTTCTTAAGGTAGCTTAAAATCCCTTCATCTGTGTCACCAAATCTTCACACCGACAGACAAATCCAGAGAAACAGAGTGAAGTGCCCACCACAGTCAACAGTACAAAATCATCTGGTACCTGATCAAACATGAGCTTTTCTGATAAATTACAAAGAGAATATAATGTTGTCAACTGGAAATGCATTCATAAAAGCACCAATTGATTATTCAGTGTATTGTGATTGTGTGTGTGTTACTAGTGCAATGGTTGGGGTTCCCCCCCGACTCCCCCAGCGAGACGATAAACCGCCAGGCTGACTTCGTGTGCCAGGGCATCAGCGCTCTCCTGAAACACAACACCCGCATGTATCAGAGGACGAATACAGAAGGAGAGGAACGTGTCCAAAAGTGAATTCTCACCTGTGTTTCTGCCTCGGAGTAGACTCTCACCACGTCCTCGGTGCCGGAGGGCCTCACGAAGGAGCGGGCCCGTCTGTACTTCTTCACTAAGCTGTTGATGGCCTCCTGCAGTCCTGCTGGGCTTACTGCCCGTCTCTCTGCATCCGTGGTGTCTATCACCCTGCGGTCTGACACCTACAGAAAAAAATAAATAAATCAGACACTGTGGCACTGATAGGAGTACTGATTATGTAGAAAAGAGGTCAACTAGAAGTAAAAACTCTTCTCCTGGAGTCTTTGAAAGTCTTGAGCCAGACACTGACACCCTACCTGGTCTAGGGTCACTGCAGTCACAGGTACAGGCACCCATGTGATGTCCTGCCTGCCTCTCTGGTCTCACTCAGAAATACGTCCCCGTATGGAAGCTACACACTCTTGAAATGCCGTTTATGCTCTATTTAAATCAAGGTAAACTATATTTTCTTTCAAATGTTAAACTACACACTAAAAATGCTTAAAATCAAGGACTTTCAATGCCTGTTTTATTTTTAGCACCCCCTGTTTATGACATAGAACAATCCGAGAAGCCGCCATTGGAAACTGTTTGGAAAAGTGCACACATTATCTTCTCCAGTTCCACAGCATTTACTACCACAACTATTATACATTATACTACATAAATGAATAAGCACCTTGACTTTGAGCTGCCTGTTTGGCAGGTCACAGTAGATGGCGTCCCACTGATGGACGGTCATGCCCTTGATGGCTAATATGGCTTCGATCAGCAGCATGTCAGAAATGGCATCGCCTACAGTCTTCAGAAGATTGAAACACACAACAGCACGTCAGGACTAGAAGTGGGTGTAAGAACACGGCTGTGTTTGCCTCAACGGTTCAGTGAAACCTGGTTGATGACGTTGATGGTGTTCTGCAGCAGGACAGCTGCTCTCTTCCTCTCGTCGTCGGCGCTGGAGTTCTCGGCGAGCTGCCGGATCTTCTCTTCGGCCGCCGCGCTGAATAACACCTGACAACATCACATAATTCATTAGTGACAGAAAAGAATGGCTTATATTATTGATCTGTTTGAGTGGGTCTGATGTACTCACAGTTCCATGACCGTTGGCCTCAAAGTACACGCCGATATCAAACTCCTGGGCGGCGTGATGAAGGTGCTTCACTCCAGTTTTAGTACACCTCACTATCACCTAAATCACATGAACACGTGATCTTATCGATATGACGAAAAAAGACAGATTTCTATCAAGCACACTTGTGTTTTCTCACCTTCATAGTGTCTTCCAAGTAGTTTGTTGAGCTGCCATTAGCATAAGCGGTTTGCACCACTGCTATCTCCAAGTCTAGACCCGCCTGTACGAGCAGAAACAACATATTCACTAAGTATGTTCACATGTGCCTTTTTCCTGGTTTTAATGTGTGAGTTTACCTGTGTGAGCAACTCTTTAAGGAAAGTGCTGATGAGAGTGGCAACTTTATCTCCATCCAGCAGGTGAAACTGGCCTTCGGCGTCAGCGTAGTAGTAAACTATTCGGTCGGCGTCGCCGTCGAAGGAACAGCAACGCTCCCCGGAGTTCATCTTGAGGCCTTTACA
This sequence comes from Chelidonichthys spinosus, assembly GCA_029853015.1. Taxonomy (NCBI): domain Eukaryota; kingdom Metazoa; phylum Chordata; class Actinopteri; order Perciformes; family Triglidae; genus Chelidonichthys; species Chelidonichthys spinosus. The sequence continues at coordinate 4,953,875 of CM056838.1, read as the reverse complement.
GAGAGGGGAGGTGCAAGTTGGAAGTGGTAAATTAAAAACAGCACCTATCTTTGTTATGTTCAAGTTTTCTCTTGATCATATACATTTATTTGGTTTCTCTAACAAGTTAAAACATTTACACTGAAATCGGCACAGATGTCATGTAGTCAGTATTTTTTGGCAATTTGCTGATAAACAGTCTCCATCTTGTGGTCAAACATTGCATCTATGTTTTCATATGAAAAATGTATTGTTTTGATGTCACTGTTGCGAAGTCGAGAAAGTACAGTCGCACCTGTTGGAGGTTTTTGCTGCACTTTGACAAAGTCAGCCCCACACTGGTGGTTGAGCTTTCCGCTACTGCCGTCATTGAACAGCGATATATGCAGCTCCCTCTTGATGTAACTCTCCATCTCACGCACCTTTAGGGCCCCGATGCCGTTAGCGCCGTCCACGGAGAGGTGCTTCTGGTCGTCTGTGCAATTAGACGCCTAACAGAGCAAAGAAAACATGGCGGTAAGGAGAAAGCACTGGCTCCAGGATGGATGAATATCTTGCAAAAAAAAATATAAATGAAGTCACAAGAACACCTGACACACCCCGATTTCTTACATTCTTTGTAAGCTGAATGAAAGCTTGGCTGAGTTTCTTATAGTATCCCTCCACTGTGGCTTCTCCATATTTGCCCTGTGTGTTCTGACAGCAAACCATGTAGTGGAGCTGTGGGGTCGTCACTAAACCGTAGTCTGATGGAATCAGAGGAGAGAGTTATAGAAGGTATAGAAATTAATAAGTACGTAAAAAAAAAAATGAGTAAGTAAGCCCACCTTTGCTGTGACCACCGAGTGCAGCTACTCCATCCAATACAGCCTGTGAAAGGCTGACGCTGCTGCTTCTGTAGTTGAAGGACACGTGTGTGTTTTACACTTAGACAACACTTAGAGGCATAAAAAGACAGAATAAGCTTGTGTTCCTTCTCTACCATTACCTGGATGACCCAGGTGTATGGAGAGGACTGAATATCATACCTGGTGTCTTTGCCCACAAACACGTAGGCCTCCTGGCTCATGTTTACAGCCTCCTTATCTATAATGTTCTTCAGGGCAGCGAGCAAATCCTCCTGCTCAGCGTTGGCCAGCTGGGTGGCGTACTCCTCCCATGTGGGTGTCACCATCTCCCCCATGGGATCAACCAGCTTCACCCCGTTGTCCTCCTACCCAGGGGAGAGAGACAGGAAGAAGGTGGGAGCATTATTGTTTAAACTGGTAGGTTCACATCTAATTAGTGAGGGGGAAAGGGAGAGGCTGAACCTGTAAACAAGGACATGGGTCGAATATAAAACCAACAATCTAAGATAGCAACACAGGATATGAATTTACGGGCAAGTCACAAAGAGATGTTAATATTTCTGAATGCCTTTCTCACCTCAGGGTTGTGTGACGCAGTGACCATGACCCCGATGGTGGCTTTGGTCTTTTTGGAGCGGAGCGTGGCCAACAGTCCCATCCTGAACATGATGTGGTCCAGATGTTTGGCGTTGGTCCTGAAACCAGCGGTGCCGTACTGCAGAATTAACCCCACGGGCTTCGGGTGCAGACCGGACTGCTTGGATACTTCTTCAAACTGGGCCATCGCTGAAACCCATTATAAAAAAGGCATTAAAATCACACCAGTCGCTGGAAGAAACATATTAATAACACAATGTTTACTTCATTTAAAGTACAGTATGACTACAATGTATCAGATAGTATAAAATACAGTTATATAGAGGTTTATTTTTCACTTTATATTATTATTACTGATTAAGGAAGCATTTTGATATGAATGTGAAAGATTTCACCTGGAAAACATACAAGAGATTTCTTTTAATTTAGATGAATTAAAAGATAATGAACAGCGAATAACAACAAGCTTTTATAAACGTATCAAAGGACGAGGAGAGGGCAAAGTCTGCGGAGGTTTACAGCAGCAGCCTGTCTCCGACCGAACCTCAATGAAATGAATCATATCAAATTGAATGACCGAGCAACTCACTTTGACTTCACATTAACTCACTGAAAACTAACTGAAAATACGTCGACACGGTGACGTAACGGCGCCGAAGGTAAGCGGCAACCCGAGGAAAAACAATGTAAGCGCGTTGAGTTGTTTTAATTCACTTACTGAGTTGTTTCCTGGCTGTTCGGCAGCGAAGTGTAGTCAATTAAACGCTTCCTGGTTCTTCAGCTGACGACGTGGCTGCAGTTCCGCGTACGTCACGTGACGCAAGTACGCATAGCGTGCGTGCATGAATTCCTTCCCCCCAACGCCTGGCAATGTTGTGATTATCTGTATCCTTTGTATACGTTTCTGTATAATTGTGTATGATATATTGTATACTTTGTACTTTATGTTTTTCAATAAAGAATTGAAAAAGAAATTGTGGCAAAAAAAAAAAAATAAAAAAAAATACCTCCCCTATTTTACTCTCTATATGAAGTGTTTTCATTTAAATTTTTCATCCATGCTGCTAAAATAAATTTAAAAATATGATTTATTGCAATTCCGCTTCGAACCACTGTAGGCAAAAATATCTCCAAGGAAAGCATTAACAGGGCAAATTAAAAACCCGGATCATAAACACACATCTCTGCCGTGACATATCTGGGAAATTAGAGTGTCTGCTAAAATCTAGGCCAGCAGAAAATGTGTCATCCTTCATCATCTGCCACTCTGCACGCTGAGCGTGCACGCCTGTGTGATGCATGTAAGCCCGCATGCAGTTGCAGCAGCACACAAGCAGTCACGTTCGTATCTTATCACGGTGACATCCCCTTTAAGAGATGTCATCCAACACTATCCGAGCACCCGCTGAGTCTAGATGGACGTATAGATAGGCCGAATAAATAAACAAACGACAGTGAGGAGGGGGGAGGAGGGAGGAGGAGAAAAAGGAAATTCCCTTCTGCCTTTTCCGTTTGCCGAGCATCTCGCGCTGCGCAGTGCTGGCGACACCACCGGGGAGCGGTGCGCATTTATTTTCTGTCGATCTGAGGACCACATCTTGAAGTGGCATTTCCGACGGATTTAAGCCGAGGAACTACATAGTCTTTTATTTTGAAAGCTGCTTTTTTTTTTTGATGCACTGACGCCGCAGGAAAGACAAACCCGATGCCCCCCCCTCCAAACGGGATATCTCACCGACCTATGGAGTGTTGATTTTCATTCCGTACATTTCCACCAAGATTATTTTTTCCCCTCGAGGAGGTTCTCATTTTTTTCTTCTCCATCGGCCTATTTTCTATGATCGCTGCGGGCTGAGGGGGAACAAAAATCGCTTTTATTGCCAGTTGCGTGTTGCATAACCGGGTGGCATTAGCTGTCCAAGGTGCTGAACTGAACGGTCGTAGCCTAGAACGGGACGAGCCGAGGGGAATTCACAACCTTGCGTAAGTCCACTCATGTCACCGCGCATATCGTCAACGTGACCGCACGATTCGATGCGAAAATAAACCTTCATGTAGTTGAATGCGTGTGTGTGTGTGTGTGCTTTTCTCTTTTCCGCCCACACAGAAGGTCACGGGCCTATCAAACCAGGAGGTGGGAAGAGGAAATACACGGGATCCGCTCACCGGGAAGCAGCCGGGGTTGTATTAGCACGTTTCCCCCCTCCCCTCCTCCCATCGTCCCGCGGTGAAATACATTCCGGAGGTGGTCGACTCGACGGGGGTTGAGAGTGAGAGAGAGAGAGAGAGAGAGAGAGAGAGAAAATGTCGGGGCAAACGCTCACGGATCGCATCGCCGCTGCGCAATACCAGCTAACGGGATCAGATATGGCCCGGGCTGTCTGCAAAGCCACCACTCATGAAGTGATGGCGCCCAAGAAAAAGCACCTGGAGTGTAAGTGTAGTCCTTCTTCTCCTCCTCCTCCTCCTCCTTTGCGTTTGCACGGGGCTGCAGCCTCGCATAGGGCCTGTTAGCTTACACCACAACGGGGCCACATGCCACCACATGCAGGCACGTAATTACGACCGGTCATTTCTTAATTCCCTTCATAATGGGTGTGGTGCCTTAATGAATCGATGCAGCCGTGGTGATGACCCCTCTGGTGACCCTTTGTGTCAGCCTCCAGTAAAGATGATGGAAACCTGGGGAGAGAAAAGGTCATATTTTAAGGCACACTGACAAGTCATCCTCAGAAACAAGGCCGTTTCATTTCCCTCCTCTGTGCTCCTGCAAAGCCACTTCCCTTCATTTCACGTTGAAGCGTAACAGTTTAAATGGTTGTAATCCAAGCTAATGCTGCCCGAACAGCCTTGAAAGAGACATATTTGGGGTTTCATATATTCTACCAGTGGTTTAGGCAGATATATAGGGCCATGAAGTCACAGCTGAATAACATTATCAAACCTCACAGCTTTATTGACACATCTCCAGATGACAGCAGGGCTCACCTTATGACAAATCGTGATTAATCACTGTCATCTACCACAAATAGTGAGTCAGAGCGAAGCAGCGGCGTGGCACCGCATACGGCGGGTGGTCTGAGCGGCTCTCCATGTCTTAATGTGTGTGTGTGTGTGTGTGTGTGTGTGTGTCTGTCTGGTCGCTGGGCAGGTCTGGTCCTGTGTCTTGGGCTAGGACCTTATATCTTGTGATCCGCTCCCCTGCTGAATAATTTAATAATCAGCCAATGACGGCCTTGCATTATTTACACAGCCAAAGGTGACCACGCTAACGCTAGCAAAGCACCAGAGACCGTTTGGTTGCTCACTCTCTCGGCTGCATCTCTGACTTTTTGACTTTATAGACTTGGAGCAAATGTCACTGCCACAAGCCGTTTACAGAAGATACGGTACACACATGGTTTTTAGTCCATGAGGTTATTCTGTATCCATTTCTAGGGCAATTCAACAAGCTGCTTGTATGTAGGCCACTGTGCTTGCATGCTTGCACTTGCATGTGTGCCTTGGCTAGAGGAAATTCCTATGATCAAAAACTTTATTTATGCTGTAACGGCAAAGATATCATCGAAAAGTAAAATGCTGCCTAAATAATTTTGCTATAAAAGGCGAAAGTCAGTGACCCTTGGGGTGGGCGTGTGTGCGCGTGTGTTTTGGGAGGAGGCGACGTTGGTGGTGGTGGTGGCGGTGAAGTGCAGTTGCCATGGTAACAGATTGAGAGTGTCAGGGGATGGCACTGTAATGACAGAGGGCAATTGGGAGAAGGAAGGGGACAAATGACAGGCCTGTCATCTGGAGAGTGAAGAGACAATCGGTGTGACTTTATATTCCTTTTGCTAGAATCAATACACTGAATGTTAACCGACCAACATTTCATATAAATGCATTTATAGGTGTACAAATCTTTACCATCTTGTGGTTGTATATGGCAAAGGTAATATAGGTGTGCAGGACTGTTGCCTGTATTGAGAGAAACATCTTTTATTTTTATTTTTTGGCTAAAATGGGACCCACGGTGTGAAATGTGTGTTATTTCGTACACTTACATTTAATATTCCTGTTAATTTAGTCATGCACTGTATATAGACACTGTGTAACACAGTAAAAGAACACTGGAGGGCGTGTGTTACAGATTTCGAGAGCACATGTGATGCATGCAAGGTCAAAGGAGCGGAGTTCACTCAGCACCGACGGCAATAGGTTTAAATCACGCGAGGTCATGCTGACATCACACATTTTGACGAGTGGAGTCGATGAACCGACCTGAATGCAAAGCTGAAGACTTAAAACTCGTTGCATGGTCTTAAAGGAGCAGTTCATCTTTTTTGGGAAATCACGAATTCCTTGCTTTCTTGATGAGAGAAAAAATGGAAATTAAGGTCTGTCTGACGCTAACAAAATTCACGTAATAGCACCTTCAAAGTTAGTAATTAAGACCCAAGCTAGCTCTTTCCCCATTTCCTGTCTTCATGCTAAACTAAGCTAACCAGCTGCTGGTTTTATCCTTATATTTCTGTCCAAAACCACCTCCTATGTATTATGCAGTGCACTATTTTAACTGTTCAGCATCTTATTCACCATTCTCACAATGTTAGCATTGTGCTAACAATCCCACAATGCAATTTGTCGCAACCTATAGGTGGACTCTCCACAATACACTGCTCACAATGGAGTAACCTATTATAGAAACTATTGAGGGTCTATTTCTGGGCTATAAAGGAGTGTTTTGGGATCCAGCTGTTATGTTAACTGTGTGATGTGTGTCAGGACGGCTCTCTAAATAGCTGTCAAGAGTTAGACTAGCTTAATGAATTTACACATCAACACACTGTTAATGTGCCGGTTCGGTCTAATTTGATCTGGAATAGTCCGGCTCCTACGAGAGTGGTTTGCTGTGTGACTATAAAAAAAAAAATCCTTCCGGCAGCCACATATTGATAAGAGACGGTGTCACACACAAACGTGCCCTCCCACAGCATGAGGCCTGCGTTCATTCTTAGAGCTCTCTTGGGGACCGTGGATTACCGTCTAGTCTTTATTTAGCTCAGCCAATCCTCATTACACACACACACACACACACTTGTATGTCAATGTGTGTTTGCGTCAGGTAATTATATCTCAACAGAAAGTGTGGATTATATATATATATATATATATATATATATATATATATATATCATGATAGGCCCATTAAACAACAGTAAACCAATATAATAACATATCTAAATATATATTTATTGGGTATTATGAGCTGAAAAGTTGCTGTGTTCATCATGCTAGTATGAATATTAAATTGTAGCTATGCCAGTGACAGGATAATGTTATATAATCACACATTTCAGCCTTTGTGGACCATGTCTCTCTCCCTCTGTGTGTGTGTGTGTGTAATTTGAAAAGGCTGCAGGGAGGTGTAATCTTCAGCCTTTTCACAGCAAAGTGAAGCTAAATCAGGAATAGAAAAAGAATGCAAAATAATGGGAAGAAGAGGAATAAAACCACTAATCTGAGGGATCTCCAAGCGGATATTGTCTCGTCCCTGTTGTGCTCGGAAGATAACAATTATTTAAACCTGCAGATCATTAGCACTACTGACAACAAAACGCTGAGCTGGTGAGCTTGGTGTGCGAAACAGGTGGTGTCAAGATGGGGTGTGTGTTTGCGGGGGATGGGCAGTGAGACAGTGAGACCACGACCAGTGATTAGTTCTAATCTGTGAACAAACCCACCCGATCACCCTAACCCCACTCTGTCCAGCCTTGAATAGCCTCACCACTCTCACGTCTCCTCATTTCTTACATTAATGTCTACTTTAGTGCTTCGCAACACTCCCTGTGGTTCTGTTGAGGATCTTGCTCTTTCTCCTCCTCCTCCTCCTCCAGCCCACCCACACTTTGGTATCTTCCTATTCAAAGCAAGTCCAAGGCCTGTTCGATATGGCGGCCTTCCCCTCCTTCCATTATCGGAGGTGCCTGCCAATATCTGCTGCATTTCTCTCTGGCACTCTGTATGGATACACTCAGTCCTGCCCTTGTTGCTCGGCTGTCAATGTCAGAGGGATGGACTTTAAAACGTGTGTTTGGGAGGGATGTGCCCTCGACAAATGCAATATGTGCTCCTGCATCTTTTATGTCGGATATGTGAGACATGTTTCACGGCCTGTGCTTCAAACAAACATCGTGCAGTGTTTTAGTAAAATATCACCCATCCGAGTGTTACCTCCTCATCCTCTCACTCTCTGTTTTTATATTGTCTCTCTCTCTCTCTCTGGCTAAGAAGAAACTCCATACCAGTCAAAGAATAACAGTGTTTGATATGTTATCTATTTGAGTCGGGGGCCAGCCTACATGCAGATTGCAGCACAATTCATCACAAATGATTGTGACGATTTTTAGTTTAAAATACGTGTCAAAATTAAAAGTGTCCAAATTATACAAAGAAATTATATAATGTTGCAAATCGCAGCCACACCCAGTGAATTATTCAATTTGTTAGCCACAACAAATAAAACATAAGCAAACAGAAATGCATACATTGATATAAAACCACATATATTTTATTAATAAAATAGACATAGGAGGAGGAGGAGGAGGGCCAATCCAGGATTTGTTCTAAATCCTTTCAATCATGCAATTCTCTCCATGTGTTGAATGAGCCATAAGCAGTAAATATGACATCTAAAATACATTTCTCTAAAGAAAAATCTCCGACTGCTTCCTTTTAACTGGCTGACGTACTGACAGCAAAACTTTGTCTGTGAAAATGTAACCAACGACAACGCATTAAGAATAACTAGATAGAAAACCAATAATCTCAGTGATGGTCTCGTTTATTTATGTAGGTCAGACAGAGGCATCAGCATTATGAGGGTTAAATATATATATATACTGATGCAATGGTCTGGACACCTCTATGTCCGTCTGAGTGTCTGAACTGCCGTCTAGTGAGGAGAGCTGACAAAGCATTATTCTGTCTTTCTGCATCGCCAGCATGTGCACCTGCATTTATATGTGTGTGTGTGTGTGGGTTCGTGCACGGACATCATTTCGTATGTACATCAGGTCTTCCTTGGCTTAATATCCTCATGGGTTTCTGGAGCTGCTCTGCAGCGAACACTGAGCCCGCCCACTAAATCACAGTTTAATCAGAGCTATTAAAATTGTGTAGGCATTCGTCTAAGACTAAACTAACCGTGACTCTCCTCTTACATACCGCCTTGTGTTTAAATCTGCCCTTCATGTCATCAAACCTCCAAATCTCACATGATTCCAGTGATGATTATGTTCCTTTTGCGGCTGCGTTGCAGACCTGGTGTCAGCCACCAACACCACCAACGTGAACATCCCTCAGATGGCTGACACGCTGTTCGAGCGGGCCACCAACGCCAGCTGGGTGGTCGTCTTCAAGGCCCTCGTCACCAGTCATCACATGTGTGTCCACGGCAACGAGGTTAGTGGGGGAGACCCCCGGTCGATCCACGGACTTGATAATTAACTTGTGAGGTAACCACTTCAGAGACTTGAAATTGGTCTTTTGAGGGTTGTGTGTGGAGCTAGACGAAGACAAGGTTTGACCAGAGCTCCTCCAGTAATGGATTGATTCCTGTGGGTTCGGATCTGTAAATACTGCTATGTGAAAGTCCTAATTACAGGCGTGAAAGTGTTTTGTTGTAGTGTTTACCTTTAACTTGAAAGGTGTAACGTTCATGGCGGTTTCTTTGGCTTCCTCAGAGGTTCATTCAGTACTTGGCTTCCAGGACCTCGCTGTTCAACCTCAGCAATTTTATCGACAAAACCGGCTCTCACGGTGAGAACAGTACAGACATTTTACTACTACGTTTTTGTTCTTATTTACACTCTTTCTAAATGAATGGACCACGCCTGCTTTCTGACATGAACTTCCTGTTCAGGCTACGACATGTCTACATTCATCAGACGGTATGGACGTTACCTGAACGAGAAAGCCTTCGCCTATCGCCAGATGGCGTTTGATTTCACCAGAGTCAAGAAAGGGTGAGTCATACCTCTACTTTCTAGCGTCTAGACAGGGTTTCACTTCCCAGTGAAGCATCTAACGCCCCGTGATGTTCTTTCAGTGCCGAGGGCGTGATGAGGACCATGACCACTGAGAAGCTCATAAAAGGCATGCCTGTTCTGCAGACTCAGATCGACACGCTCCTGGAGTTCGATGTGAGTCTTTGGCTCGGACATCTGACACTTATAGTTTTTACCAGGGCCTCCAATTCTCACATGCTCTCTTCCTTCTCTCAGGTTCATCCCAAGGAGCTGAACAACGGGATCATCAACGCTGCGTTCCTGCTTCTCTTCAAGGATCTGGTCAAACTGTTTGCGTCCTACAACGACGGAGTCATCAACCTATTAGGTCGGTATCCTTGAGAACTTGGCATCTCGGTGACGAAGACACGTCAAAAAGAAATCTGAACCCTTGTTTCCTTTTGCGTAGAGAAATACTTCAAGATGAAGAAGAGTGACTGCAAGGAGGCCTTGGAGATCTACAAGAGGTTCCTGACCCGGGTGACGAAGATTGGGGAATTCATGAAGCTGGCTGAGGTAAGAGGATACCAGCAGTCATTAATACCATGACCGAGCAGTGTGGGGAGCGTGATTTTAAACTCTTTTTTTCCTTTAACAGACGGTCGGAGTTGAGAAAAACGACATTCCTGATATCAACTACGTAAGTTAAATCATATTGTGGCTCTTATCATTTTTTTGTGCCCAAGAATGTAATGCAGATGAATACCACCCGTCCCACCTTATGCACACACACACACACACACACACACACACACACACACACACACACGACTCACCCACCATAAATCTCCCCACCCCAGTGTCTCCATCCGGGGGTAGTAGTGGATCTAGCAGACTCAGACGACGAAGACTGTCCTTTTACGCCTCTCGAGGACCCGGTAACCACAGAAACGCAGGGTGCCCTGGCTGAGTGCCTGTTTACAGGATGGAGTGTCGGCATGTTGATCCTAATTCAATTCCAGACACACAAATTGTGTGTGTGTGTGCGTTGTGTGTGTTTATACGATTATTTAGGAATTGCAGTGAGATTTTTTTCCAAAGCCCAGTCACTCTCAATTCTTTCACCATTTTCTTTGGTTTGAACATGGACTCACACACCCTCGCATTGCAATGTAGGAGTGGAAAATGATTTTTTTTAATTGATCACTCCACTTTCGATTTTTCTGTCAGGCTCCCAGCAGCATCCTGGAGAGTCTGGAAACACACATGAACGGTCTGGAGGATGTGAAGGGTGGAAAGAAGGGGTAAGACATTTTCAGTTTGGGGGGGCTTCTTACGCTCAGTGTGTGTCAATTAGAAGAATTAGGATCACCTCTTTGTTTTTCATGAAAAAAATGCACAAAATGGGTAAAAACAGGCCAAAACAAGTGCTTTATTTCTATAATTTCCTTTAACCCTTCCTCTCTTTTATCCCCCTTTATGTTCATTTGGACTCACCAGTGAAGGGTGAGCATATACTGAATGTTTTGTTTGGAGTTTACTCACTTCTTAGAGAACGGTGTTGATTTATTTTACTAGCATTTCCGCCAGGTAAACGGTTTACATGTGGAAATGTGTGTACCGTTGTGATAAACACATGTTTGGATAAACAGTAATTCCACTCATGTGTATTATCACATCCTCACATCCAATGTGAATGAGTATATGAAGGGTTTTTTTCAAAGCTAAATTTGCACAAAATTATAAATGTTGACAAAAAGAGCGTATTTCACTATGAATTGCTTTGGAAATGATCTCTTCATACGATCACATATGATGCCTCGTCTTGCATATTCATGAGCACTTTAAAAATAGACCCATCAAATGATTTCAACCCTGTGTCCAGAAGATTTGTCTATTTCAAACAAACAAACTAACGATTCCTTTTCCTCTTTCAGGTCTCCAACAAAGGTGAGATGCACATTCAAAACCGTCCGTATCTTTAACCAGTTCTTCCAGTCTGACGCTAAGCTGAAAATGGGGCTTCTCTGTCCATCTTTCAGGGGTCTCCGACAAACAACGTGTCGCCAACATCGACTCCAGCCAAATCTTCAAACGCTGTTCCCGCTCTGCAGCCTCCTCCTGGGGAGAGTGCTGCTGCCGCCGCCGCCGCCGCCGAGCCAGCTGAAGAGTGAGTGACCCTAAACTGTGACCTCTCTCTCGCCTGCCTTTCAATGATTCTGAACATTAAATCATCCTTTGAAAACCATAATTTAATGCTAATTTCGTAGCAATTATTTGGACTTCTGCATTTATTAACACTATTTGATAAACCCGCCAAAAAAAGCCACAAAGGACAAGAGGTTGGTCAAGAATGAAACATCCCAACAACTATTAGATTGATTGCATTCATGGTTCCCAGAAGATGAACCGCACTTAAGTTCACTAACTGGTCGCTCAGCCTCGCTGATAAGAAGTTTACTTCGTTCTGCAAGAGCAAATGTAAAACAATGACCTTCTGCAAAGGACGATGAACTGAATGTAGTTTGCTTTCCCCAGTTCCTTGTTGGACCTGGATCCGCTGTCCTCCTCGGGTCCCTCAGGACCATCAGCTGCCCCCACGTCATGGGGAGGTGAGTCTCCCTCCTCTCTGCCAAGTCAGCTGCTGGTCCATCCGAAAGAATGAAATTCTTTTAGCAAACTGACAAAAACTGTTTGAGCTTCGGCTTCAACTGACATGTATTTATCTTGTCCCTTTGTTTCTGCTTCGATAGATCTTCTCGGATCAGGTGGGTGTCACTTCACCTCTAGTCTCCACCGGTGTAGTCTTAGCTCGTCCTCCAGGACACCTCCATGTTTAAACCACAATTTACTTTCTCTCTGAATAAACTCCAACATGAATTTGAGGTGCCCTGGAAATGATGTCAATGTTTGAATCCAAATTAAACATATAGACGGATAGAGTGTAATGTACAAATGTCACATGGTTACCTCCCTGTTTGTCTCCTCAAGCTGTTCTCTAGTCTGAGTAGTCTCTTTTTTTCTCTCTGCCCTCTCTCTCCCTTCCCTCCACATACTCCATTGTCTGTTTTTGGTTTACAACGGGGGCTATCTTGGTTGTTTTCTTTTTTAATTTGTTGGTTATGACTGGATGCCGTTGGGAAAATTTCACTTTAATTTGGTTAAAATTTGGATTTTGCTTTGCTTGGTCAACTCCAAACTTTCTGAATCGGCTTTCATTTGAATTGGACCTTTTGTTTTGGATTGCTTTTGTTCACCGTTTCTAACGGTGACTGGTTCTTTTTGGTTGCTCTTTTGGGGGTTATTTTGGTACCTTTCTTTGGGGATTTCGAAACACCCCGTTGGTACACGCAGAAATGGGCGATTCCTTGCTATCTGAACCCACCCTCACGGCAGAGCCTGCCCCCTCCTCTGCAGCAGCAACGCCCACTCCTGCAGCAGCAGAACCCGGAGTCTCTCTAGCTCCTCCCACTAGCACAGCAGCCGCCACCTCCCCCGGCGCCGCCGCCGCCAATATGGATCTGTTGGGAGGTCAGTGGGCTTCCAGAAAATTCTCTACGAAAGAATCACTCTGGGAAGCTCAACCCTAAAACCATCACACAAATATGATGACACAAAGACGACTGCATGCTCAAACACGACAGAACGATGCTTACCTCTGATATTGTGTGTATCCTGCTAAGTTGCATCAAACAGTGAAGCATTGATGACGGATTGATGCACACCGCCATCATTTTCAGCCTAGTTTGCCTACAAAAGTGTTTAATTAAATACATAAATAGTTCTCAAATAAATAAGCATAAGAATAAATTGTGTAAAATACATAAATGAGCAGATCAATTGCCATTTTTACCTACATAATATCATCTCCCCACTAACCCCATGTCACAATTCATTTCGTAAAGTGACCGTTTTATGTCACAAATTATTGCTCATTTTCTTAGTTTAACGCAATTTATTCATGTGATTATCTATTTTAGAATGACTTATTCATTTAATAATGACCACTTTGGGGCTCCGTATGAAATAGATCCTACAGGATGATATTATACAGAAACAAATCTCATTTTCTCTCTTGCACTCACATGCAGACACGATACTCCTGCACAAATAGAGTGCTGCAGGAATGATGGGGGAATTAAACGTCGCTAAACTGGTTCCCCTTGATAAAAAGCCAATGGGATTTCATTTATGATACTTACACAGTTTGTTCAGCAAGATCATCTTTACAAATGATCACCGTTTTATTGAATTCTGAAGTAAAAACATCATAGACTACACCGCGGTGGCACGAGCACGATTATACACACGTGTCATGATGACGTCTCATTTAGCCGTTTTTAAGAGGGGTAGGCCTATTTTCTGACATATTTTAATCGTAGAACAAAACAGTAAAATATCTGAAACCCAGACTTTATTTCAGCTTTATTACTGCAGCACTCTGAACCCCCACATACTCTCAAACGTTTCTGCATTGTGGCTTCGGCTTGCACTCATTCTCCACATGCGTCTTGTTTGATAGGCAGACATGCTTTTCTTTGACCTCCGTAGAAAAGCAATTCTATCAAACCCTGTCACGTGGCTACAGCTACAGGCAGCGGCTGTAACACTTGTAGATTCCAGGCTTATTCTGTTTGTCGTGCAGTAGATTAGTCCTTGCCGTAGTGCCTCCCGTCTGTGTTCTCATTTGTCCATTCGTTTGTCGGTCAGTCATGTCCTGTATCAATGCTGCAAAGTGGTTTACAGTTGAATACTGATATTCTCTAAAGCTCACCCTTTTTCTCCTCCTCATGTTTCTTGACTCCCGGTTTCCTCTTTTCATCTTTACTTCCTCACCCGTCTCCGTATCTCCGGGCGTCTCTGTCCTCTGCTGGGGTTTGCGTGAACCCCAGACGCCTTTGCAACACCTGCTCCCGCCGCCGAGGCCACCGCAGCAGCCGCTGAAGGCGGGGCTACCGCTGCTGCCGCCACCGCCGCCGCCCCCCCTGCTGCTGCCAACGCCGGAGCTGGTGGGTGACACGAAGTTTGTCTGTGTGTGAGAGAGAGTTTGAGTCAGTGGTGGAAGGTAACTATAGGTACATGTGTACTTTAAGTTTAAGTACACTAACTGGTGAGGATGCTTAATTATTTGTGTATAACCAAGAAATGCATATTTAAAGAGATTCATAATTGGGGTACATTTCAGTGATTTCACATGAAAAAGGTAAAAAATTAATCCGTGGTTTAATTAAAAATACTTATTTACTCCTAACTTAGTTGACAGGTAGCATAGTTGGGAATTTTCCTGTTTTAGCCCATCATTATAGTATAGTATAAGTGATATGCCCAATAAGTTATATTTTTTATCAGAGATAACACAGATTTTATTTAGTCATAAAAGTAAAATATAGGTGATAGTACAACAATCGGCCTACTACAGATCAAATATTTTTAGAAATCAGAAGATTCAGACTCACCACCAGCATGAATTGAAAATGGCCGCCACTGAGACAGATAGCATCCTGCTAAATTATCATTTCCGTACAGGATCTGAATGTTTTCCACCACTGGTTTGAGTTCCATGACCGTGAATGAAAAGATGCATCTGTGCTTCGGGTTTGAATCAGGGTTTCATCTCCAGGCTTTGTGCAGGGACTGTAGGCGTACAGATCGGCAGTTCATCACTGCCCGCGTCTGGACGGTGCTATTGTTGTTACCATGGCGATGGAGAGGACAATGCTTACTTGTCTCTTATCGTTTGGCTTCAGAAGATTTGTGCCTTTTCTGTTGTGGAGACGGTTGCCTGCGGCAGTTCTCTGGTTTTAGCTGTAGCTTTGCCGTGGTTTGTTCCTCGGGTTTCTATTCTGCGATGGTGGTTTTTATATTCACTTATAATCATTTTCTTTTCCATCAGAGATGCTTTTTTTAGTTGTTTCGACAGCAGGAGTGTGTTGGAGCTCTGCACGTTCTTTTCCCCTCTTTCATGTTTGTAGTATTTTCATTAATCGCCACCATCACATTAATCAGGTCTGTTCTGTGTTGTTGTATTTATGTCAGTGACTAACATCCTCCCTTCCTATTCATGTGTTATACCCCCCCCCCCTCCCCCTCTTCTTCCCCTGAAGACCCGTTTGCTCCCCAGGATGGTAGCACCAACGCAGCGTCTTCAGGTCTAGACCTTCTCAACATGATGACAGTGGAGAATAATAATCTGGGTAGTTCGCTGGATGCCTGTTTTAGCTCTGTGGTGCCCCAGCCTTCCCCCTCCCCTTCCCCTTCACCGCTCTTCACCTCCGCATCCAGCACCATCACCACCACTGCAACCATTTCAGCTCCCGGCGCCGCCCAACCTGCGACCGACCTTTTCAGCGGTAAATGTTCAGAGATGTGTGCGGTCCGGGATTAAACGATTACAAGAGCCCCGTGCTCTTACTCACGTTGATTAGGCGCCCTGCTGATTTCCATATCTGATGCTGCTCGTCATCCTCTCCTCTCATCGGTGCCACCAGCAATGCACACACCGGAGGCCTTTTTATTTTCTTGTTCAGCCGGCTGCTGTGTGTGAGTCAGAGCCTCCTCCCCGTGTTAAAGCTTTTTAATATTCTTGTCCCTGGGTGCGCATGTGTTCGTAGATCTCTTTGATTCCATGCCAGACACGAGCTTCACCAAAGCAGACCCCGCTCCCGGTGTTGACTTGTTTACAGCAGGTACCTTATTGCACCCACTCTGCCACCCTCTCGTGCGCTCTCTCCCTCTCATATCCTGTCTTGCCTTGTCTGTCTGTTTTTTTTTCAGCTTTGTCGTTGGCTTTGATCAGGGAAGGGGAAGAAAAGGAAATGAGATTGCTTTCTTACGGGTCAGCTAAACGCTCCTGAGCCCGTCTGAAACGTTTCACTAAATCACTCTCACCTACTTTCCCTCTTCCAGCATGCACTGCGATTGCGACTGATAAGTGTGCATTACAACGAAAGCACGGTTGGTGTGTGTGTTTGTGTGCCGGGGGCTCTAAACACCGTCTCCACCCTTGCCCTCCCCAGCGGATGTGTTCAGCTCCCCTGCCCCCGTCCTCTCCTCCGCCCCCCCACCCAAAATTGACACGGGAGCCATCATGAACCTGTTTGGTGGTGGGTAACTCACATGTCTGCCTGCCCTCTCTCTGCCTTCCCCTGTTCATGAATGCATCGTCAGAGAAGAGGAGTAAACATCTCGTGAACAGCTAATATCGCTCATAAATACTGGACACGCACCTCACAAAAAAATCTGTGGACTCTTTACGCCGACTCTCGTATGACTATGGCATTATGCAAAATATGTGTGCAATGTTTCCTGGTTTATGTATCATGTATTCAGCTTTCCTGTCTAACTCAAAGCACTTTGTTTGGTATTACCAGCGTGAAGCCGAAGGCTGACTATTACCCCTTCTTTGCCCTTATGCTGCGACGGGACTGGCTCATCATAGAGTCCACAGGAGAACCCGCCGCCGCCGCCGCTGCTCCTGCTGTCGCCAGCGCTGAGCTCATGTCAGGTAAAAAAATTAATAAATAAATAGTGTCATTCTGCATGCATAGTGTGTACAGTGAAGGGAATACTAACATTTCACAGAAAATGACATGTTTGTGAGGTTTCATATGTTGGTATTCCCTTAAACACTGTGCTGTAGCCATGGATGGAGTACCTCAGGGATTGTCTAACTTCTTGGGGCCCCTTAGAGGGGAGAACATTTACCAAGGACCCTCTCTAAATCAGAACAGCATATTTCCTACTCTTAGCTGCCATTGAACTTATTTAAACTTAACCTAAATACTTCATAGTGAGAAAAGAAGAAGTACAGAAATACATTTAAATTTGATTTGATTCTTAATATTAAGGTAAAAGAAGATTATACTTAATATATATGCATAGTTGCAAGTGTTGATTCTATTCAAATTGCATTCGGCCTTCAGTTATGAATCCAGATACTCAAACTTATTTATCTAAAGCAGACTCTCACTAAGTGCTTCAACTAAATAATATATTCAATATTCCCGGACCCCACTATGACAATCACTTGATGACTCAACAGGAGCCACTAAAGCACATCCAGTACACTCCCAACATTTTGCTTATTGTTTCCGTCATATGAGAGCTGTCCGCTTTACAGAAGCAGTGAGATTTCATTCAAATATACTCACATTCGTCAATCTATTTAAATCAATACAGCCTCCGTCTCAGGCGTTCTTTGATGGTTTCCTATATTGTTTATAGTGTGCGTCTCCATCTCCAGCGTGATCTGAATACTGCAGTTGTTCAACAAACCCAGGAGCTCTGGTTGCCTGATTTATTTAACGACGATCCATCCATGACTGTAGCTATTCATCTGTAATTGCACGACGCCTTGTTGTTGTCGTTGTAATATCGTGGACGTAAACTGTTCACAACAGTGTTTGCCTGATTAAATCACCGTTGTGTGTCAGTCAGTCACTGTTTCTATTAACTCTGGTAATTGGTTAATGAAATAGCGGTTAGCGAATCTACATTTTATGTATCACACTGAATATATCAAAAGCCTGGGTGTGATTTTTTTGTATTTATTTTGTATTTTTTGGACTGCTTTGTCATTGTTGGTTCTGTATTAAAGCAAAGTCCCCGTTGACGTATGGCTACATCGACGTCCTGATTGCATCACCTCATTTGCATAGCACCGCCGTGGCCATTAGTCCCCGGGGGAATTCCTGCGATTTTTTTGCTACCTTTCATCGTATGACTGGTAAATCGTGGTTACTGTTACCATGGCAACGTGAACCCTGCTCACCTGCTTCCCCCCGGTCATCTCCCGTCCTGTGCCACTGGTCTTCACATTATATAAACTGACGGTCTGCAATACTACTGCTTTGAAGCTTAACTCTTTCTCCCCCCCTCTCTTTCTATCATTCATGCAATAAACTCTTATGGTTTCACCGTCACCCGCTCCTTTAAAACCTCAACGCATTTTTCTCTCTCTCTCTGGCATCTGTGCTTTTTTTTTCTTTTTTTTACTTTCTTCTGTCTCTCTCTCTCTTTTCCTCACTCTCCCTCTCCATCTGGCTCTTGGGCTGGCTCATTGCTTGCTTCCTGCCATTTGATTGGGTGAGTCTCCTTGCTCTTTAACACGCTAATTTCCCACAGTGCACTGCTGCATTGCAGTGGTGAGGTGCAAGGCAAGCTCAGCTGCACTGTCCCTTCCACCACGAGATGCTTGACGGTTACAGTGTGTGTGTGTGTGTGTGTGTGTGTGAAGTAGCAGCATATCTTTAGTGCCTCTTTTGAAATTAAGCCAGCTGCATTGTAGCTGCAGTGCATTCGCCCTCATCATAGTTTCTACAGCAATCACACTGATAGAGTAAAAGCCTCTGAAAATGCATTCTTGACACTGTGCATGTTGTTATGATGGTACAGTGTACAAATTCTGCTTTATTTACATCATTTTAAAGCTGGACTAGTTCTTATCTCCAATGCAAATATTGCAAATTACCATAGAAAGCAGCTGACCTGACAGATGTCTCCACATATGACTGTTATGACACTTTATCATCATCTTAATACAATGAGATCGTCTATTTTGCTATTTGGTGTAGATTTGATTTAATTTCTTATTTCACAATATTAATGTGCTCTCTCGTGCACATTCCAATACCCCTCTCTCCTCACTGTTGTCATGGAGACATCTATCGGTTGTCATGGTAATCCCCAGTAGTAAGGAGGGCTGCTAATTTGAGGATCGCTCGCTTTGAAGGATGCTAATATCTCCCTCCCTCTCCCCTCTCTTCCTCCCTTGTCCTCTTCCCTCCCTTCCTTCCCTTCTGTAGTATTTGACGGACTAGGGGATGTAATGAAGCCCACTCTGACCCCTCAGGTGGGGGATGTTGACACCTCCATGGCTAACATGGCAAGTAGTAAGTAGCCATGCAGACGTTGACTTGAGTAAAATGACATGCTTACTTACTTCATTTGTAATTGTCAGAGGAGAAGATTGATGCCACGCTCATATCAGTCGACTCGGCTTTAAGCTGAAATAAGCTTTTTCCTGGTTCTGCCAACCACGGCAAAAAAACAGCACTCATTCATTAAAAACAGAATATATTGTGTGTTTAATCGACACAAAAACTAAAGCATAAAAATGACACCCATGTGGTATGAATCTCCTCATCGAAAAAGCTAGCAAGATTTCAAACCATTCTATTGCTTCAACTTATTTTACAGCCCCTTTATTTATCCTACGTGATCATTATGACAGCAAATGAAAACTGTAAGTTTGCAGTACCTCTCTCTCTCTCTTTGTCTCTCTCTCTCTCAGATCTCACGATGGGAACCCCAGCGGCACCTCAGGTAGCTCCCCCCTGTTGGGGTGCTCCCATGGTAAATGTTGTCTGTGTCTTAAAGCATGGAGTGAAGCCGCATGGCAGCGTCAGACAGGCCGTAGCAGCGATCACAAGCATTGCCTTCATCTGGCTCTCCAGGTTCCAGGTCCAATCATAGACCCAGGAAACTGAGAGGCGTGCAGGGCAGTGAAGAAAAAGGAAACAATGCTTATAGCAACCTATGAGACCTATGAGTAGATGGCAGATTTTTATTTAAATGGTCCAAACCAAAGGCTGAATAACAAGCAGATTTCAACAGGCAGTCTGGGCCGAGATAATTCTTTATCTTAACGGAATATCTACTGGAGAGTGATGAAGTGGCAGAATAGTAGTGCCAAATAAGTTGTTGTTGCTTGGAAACGTCTCTCTCTCTCTGTTAAGTTTAAATGCTCTTTTAAACTTGTTGGAGTCCAGATAACCCTCCCCCCCTCATAGCTGAACTCATCCCTTCGTTGAACCATTTGCTTCTTCTGGATATTTCATTCAGAAATTACACTCTTATCTGAAGGCTACCTGCAAAAAGCTTCCTCTCTGCTCTCTAAATCCTTGAGCATGTGTGAATCAAGGACTTTTATTCACTATTAGGTTATGTTAGGGCCCGTGTTGTCTTGTTTCTGTGGTGTGCCAGCTGTGTGTCCAGGTTTGGCGTGTCTGTCTCCCTTCTCTATCACTTCCGTGTGTTGCTAGAAATCTTTCAACCCATTGTGTGATTTATTTTGAAATTTGCGTTTGTGCAGTTGCATTGTTTGTGTGTGTCCGTCTTATATGTAGTGTTGTAACGTCCCGACACCTCTCCCTCCCATCCAAACCTTTAGACCGTACCCATGGGTGTTCCTCCTTTCATGGGGACTCACCCCACCTTCAGCATGGTAAGACCACCAGTCCATTAATGGTCCAGTAATGTCCCTGAGCCAAGTCTGGACATTAATGGACAATTACCCCCTTTCGGTGGCCCTCACACCCATCACTTGGCTGGCGACGTGTCTCACTGTTTCTGTTTCCTTGTGTAAGCCCGGGGCACCAGGAGCTCCCATGATGCCCATGGTGAGGCCAGGCTTCCCTGCCACTGGAGCGACCCCCGGAGCACCGGTAACACACTCGCTCTCAAATGGATTATACACACTCGTTACAATTTCATTCATAAAGGTTGCATATGTACGGACAAAAAGGAGTTAAAGTGCTAAACTGTGTCTGCAGATGTCTCCCGGAGCAGCCCAGAGCCCCAGAAAGCCCCCGCCACCGAGGAACGCTCTGGATGACCTCAACATTAAGGACTTCATGTAGACTGGCTGACCTGTAAACCCCCCCAAGGTATATAGAGACAGAGAGCTGTAGAGATGAAATCGCGTCACTTGTCATAGCAAAGGTTATGGAGTACCACGCACAACATTAGCTACACATGAGACAGGTTTAATCCTGCAGTCTTGGCTAACCAACAGTACTCCCTGAATGGAACGTTCCAAGAAAAATCCAAAATGTCACAAAATGATTAGTGACATTTCTCCTTTATTTCTCGTGAAATATTTTAACTCTTCAGGCATTAAAAACAACTACAAAAGAAACAATCTCAGAAGGAAAAACCTATACTTGCAACCCGTGTCCACTCTAAAGACCTGTGACAAGAGATCACAAGTCGACTTGTGCAGGTCAGTTTACTCATCATCAAGAAGTACTACTCAACCCGTGAAAACAGATGCAGAACTGAGAGGATAACCTGATGACATCATAACACTGACATCAGGGGTATCTCGGCTTGGCCTTGCAGACTAAACATGTATAACAGGAAGCTGGTGTTTCAGACTGGAAGTGTGGAAAGACGGAAATTGACCAGGCTCGGAGGATCCAAGAAAAGATACCATTTGTGGCATTAGAGGAAATATAGGGTCACTATTTGGGGTGAAATCAGCCTGTAATGGAAGAGCAACCAAAAAACGGTGTGAATATGTCTGTCTTTTCAGAGCATACATGATTAAATAAGTCGTTTTCTCTGCCTCCTTTGCAGGTTTGTCGTTGTGTCTGGAGCTCTGTGGATGTGGATGTCTGCACTTCCCCCACTGCCTTCCCCTCAGTCACACACCCCCCCCCCCCCCCCCGCCCCCTTCAGCCAACCAGCCATTACATCTGCGATCTTTGCCCTCTGACCTTGTACAAGCCGTGACCCAGAGAAAAAAAGAAAAAAACCCTGCCCTCCTTATCTAATGTTGTAGCACAACTGTGAATGTGAATCCCTAGATGCAGAAAAACAAAACTCTGTTTATGTGTGTGTGGGTGTGCGTGTAATTCAGTGTTAATCTTTACTTGATATACTATGGAAAAATGAACAAAAAAAAATTAATTAATGTGTATTTAGATTCATTCTGGATTTCCGCATATCAGCTGACTTGGAATGGTGGATAAATGTTGGTTTCTTTGCGCATCTCCCAGGCGAGGACTGTGTTGTTAAATGTGGACTGTGTTCAGTGTGTGTAACTCCACTGGAACCCCCCACCCCCCTCCTCCACCCCTGTTGTCCAAACTAATACTGAGCTCTGTTTATGTCATTAAAAACTTGGTTGTACCTATATCTGCTTGGCCATCCATCCTCCCACTTGTCTACTTTCAAGTTTTTTGGAGAACCATTCAAATTGTACCTGAAAACAGCTTGCACAGCAAATCTAGACTTCATCATCAAACACATCGAATTGTGTTCAGTTTGATTTTTACCTCTTTTTTTGTTTTTTTCTTAGGGATCGTATGAAACATGCAAAAAAAAATTGTGAATTGTGTTCGAATTGACATATGCATTTTTAGACTATTTTAAATGATAGATTATACATATTTTCTTTAATCTTTATTTTGAGAGAAAAATGTATCATATATTTTAGTTAAATGATATTGTTAAAAATAAGGCAAGTAGAAAAAAAAATCCTGTCTTTGTATATAACTCTCAATCTGTAATCAGAGGCAGTATTGAATGGATCCTTTGCCCCCATTTCGCCCTCAGCTGGTGTGGAGTGATACTGCCTCATAGCATGCGACACAATCTGGGGTGCATTCTAATACTCTGAGAGAGCTCCTTTTCTGGTCTCGGTCTCCACGCTAGCCGATTCAGTGTGAGAGTGGAAATCAAAAGGGACAACAACGCATTTGTGTATGTGGTTGGGATGTGGCCTCAGTCCTCCTGGAGTGACGCAGCACCACTGGAAGTCTTGAGGACTCTCACTGTAAAACACTCAAGTGTACGCTGGATGTTCTCTGTGTTGTTTATTTCCAAAAGTGACTGTATCTTAATCCGTTGTGGCATTAACAAAAGTGTTGAAAGAAAAATAAAGATGACTAAGACATAAAAAAAAGAAGAAGAAAAAAAAGAATGTGGATAAATAATGTTTGCTCAGTATTCAAATGAAGGCTGTTTTTTTGTTTTTTTTGTTTTTTTGTTTTTTTGTTCTGGAGGTTATTATGGACGGCATCCTTCTCTCTCCCTCACCCTTACCTGCATGCGAGTCCAAATGAGATGCAATAAAAGACAAAATACACTGATTCAAACATCCCTCGTGGCTCATTACTCTGTTCTGATTTTTTTTTCGGTGTGTTGTTTGATAGTTCAATATTGTTACGTGTTATCGGCATGAATCCGTGTATCTATTATCTAACTCACTCATACACAGTCACACGCCGATGTCGCAGTATCGGGTCCATTTGGGGCTTCATCTTGTTCAGTATCTTGCTGTATTTACTTAAGATGAACTAATACAAGGACCAGCAGGTTTGGCGGAGATGTTTGTGTGTCCCTATGTCCTTGAGGGCTGTGTTGTCTGCTTTGTGCTCCTGGTAGGGTCTCCCATGGCAAATTGGTCTCAGGCGAGGGGGCCAGACTAAGAATTTTTAACAAAGACCCTATGAAAAGGCCAGGGATAAGAGGAGTGACCCAGCCCAGAGGAAGCCCAGGGCCCCTTTCCGGAGCCAGGACCAGGACAGGGAGGGCCTGTCAGCGAGCGCCTGGCTTGCCACGGAGCCTGGTCGGGCTGAGCCTGAAGAGGCTACATGGCAACGGCTTCTCGGCCATCCTGTGGGCTCACCACCCGTGGGAGAACTTTTTGAGTGAGTTTCTTCAGGAGGGTCGCTGGCATCTCCCTTAGAGATAGGATGAGAAGCTCAGTCATTCCTGAGGGAGTAGAGCCACTGCTTCTTTGCATCAAAAGGAGACAGCAGAGGTGGTTCGGGCATCTGGTAAGGACGCCCCCTGGGCGCCTCCCTAGGGAGGTGTTTCAGGCACGACCAGCTGGGAGGAGGCCACGGGGAAGACCCAGGACTAGGTGGAGAGATAATACCTCCACACTAGCCTGGGATCCCCCAGTCAGAGTCGGCTGATGTGGCCAGGGAAAGGGAAGTTTGGGGTCCCCTGCTAAAGCTGCTGCCCCCCGAACCGCACCCGGATAAGCGGTTGAAGATGCCATGCCACAAACTCAACTCACAAGTAAATTTTTAGAACCATTTTGTAAAACAAGAACATGCTGTTGAACTGACAATGAACTGACGATATTTTTCTCGATCCATCACTTTGCAGTCTAACCTCTTTACAGTCTTGGAACTCAATGGACCCAGTGGCAAATCTGGCAATATCTGGGTGGCGTAATCCTAACCACAACATTAAAGTCCCTCTGTTCGCCTACCCCAACATCCATCCACTCTACCACTCCAAGTGTACGACGGCCTCGATCTGCTGCCTGCATGGTCACCCTCCTGCCCGGCCCTCTGACCGGCCTGGGTCGCTCGTGCCGGTCTCCTGAGACTGGAAGAATCATGCAAGTTCAAGTTCAACATCATCAAATATGCTTTAAATGATTCAATTGCTACATTTAGAAACAATAGGAGATAGAGAAAGAAGATGTGTCCAGTTTCCTCCATCCCGATGTCAATGGGGATTCAAGCAGTGTAGTGTGGGAGAATTCAGGTAGGTTGAAGACCAACTGAAATTCTGTATTCTGGATGAGCTGCAGAGCTGCGATGGCACATGAAGGCGACCCGGCCAGGAGGAAGTTGCATTAGGTATGAGATGAAAAGCCCTCGACTGCAACTTCCCCCTGACCAATAGGAAGTTGCAGTAGTTCTCAGATTCTCCCCAAGTTACCATATAGGAGTGGGTAGTATGTGACCTGAGAAATTCCAAAATATTTCCTTATTTGCATGAAAAAAATACAGTTTCATGGTTATTCAATCGTCTTCAAACACAAAATAGAGGAACATCTTGTGTCTCTAAATGACTGTTAGTGCAGTTTCAATCATCACTCACTCAGTCAGCCAGCAAGTTTGCAGCATGGAACAACTGAACTCCTCTCTGGTCCTGTTGAACGTCTCCTCTCCTGGATCTCCATATTATGACACCTGGGTCTCCAGCCGTCTGGTCCCTGCGGTGGTGTTGTCTCTCTGCTTCCTGCTGGGAGTTCCTGGTAATATAGCTGTGATCGTCCTCAGACCAAACTGGAAGCACATGTCCAGTCTTAGCCAGAGTTTGATGCTGAATTTGGCCATATCAGACCTGCTCTGCCTGCTCACACTGCCTCTGTGGATTTACACTCTCCTGGACAGCTGGACCATTGGACTGGTGACCTGTAAGCTCCTATCTTTTCTCATTTACTGCACCCTTTATAGTAGCCTTTTGACTGTGACGGCCCTGAGTGTCCAGCGCTACCTACAGGTGGTACACCAGCTGAGGTGCTTGGATCAGATAGGAAAGAGGATGCTGCTGGTTATACTCTGGCTGGTTGCAATGATCCTGTCCATCCCTACTCTGGTGGTCCGACAGCTGACCACAGACCAGCACTGGACAACTTGCCAACCTGAATTCTCTTCCCCAGCCCAGCGGGTGGCAGTGCTTCTGACAGAATCTCTGCCAGGATTTGTTTTAATTGCTGTCGTGGTGTTTGCATACAGCGGCCTCCAAAGAACGGTGAACCAGACAGCTTTCTTCAACAACCCACAGACGAACAGGCTGATCACAAGTATCGTTGTGACCTTTTTTGTCCTATGGATGCCATATCATATCACAAATGTGCTTGGTGTCGTGGCTATTTCACTCAAAAATGACCAGCTCTTGAAGTTTTGCACGGATATCTGGAGCATCTTTGGAGCACTGGTATTTGTGAATAGCTGCGTGAATCCACTCCTTTATGCCTTTGCTTCTCGAAACATATGCACTGAGTGCCGAAAAACAGAACATACAGTAGATGTTGTTGTTATTGCAGATGCTCGCTGTTCCAGGAAGTCTAGTCATAGCCTGGTTGATTAAAATCTTTTAGGGCTCCTCCTCAGATGTCACAAGAAATATTTTGTCAGCTGTTGTTGGAAAACTTGAATATCATATTAAATGACTAAAGGCTCTAGGATGGCTACTAAAAAGTCACTGGATGGACCTTATGGGGGGATTATTTTGACAAAAAATGCAAGGCTTACTCAAATATTGCTTCAGTAGTTAATTAAACAGCATTTCTACGAAAATGTATCTGCAGGATGAAGGAAAACAAGTATGATATTTTAGATCTATTACTGTTAAATGAGAACAAACACGATGAAAGATGTTAGACAAGGAACAAATCTAAATAAAAATGTGTGGAAAATGCTTTAACAATGTTTAAATATGAGTTTCCACTGTTACAGAAGATGTGAAAAGTAGTGTTGTGGCGGAAGGACTATGTGCAGAAAACAGCATTATAGGAAAATGCATGAGATAACAAAACCATGCAAAACCATGTAGCCAGAAAAGAAGGTGGGATATCCGGGTTAAATTACAGTGAATCATGACAAAGAACTTAATTTGTTATTCGTTCCTCTTTTAACATATCAAAAGAGAACATCTTGTTTCGCTGATAGAATGGCATAGGTTCATAGGTTCATCACTTGCTCAGTGGAAAATATCCAGCTTGTCAGCCAGCAAGTTTGCAGCATGGATCAACTCAACTCCACTCTGATCTCGTTGAACATCTCCTCCTCTCCTGGATCTCCATCTTATGACACCTGGGTCTCCGGCCATCTGGTCCCTGCACTGGCGATGTCTCTCTGCTTCCTGCTGGGAGTTCCTGGCAATATCGCTGTGATCGTCCTCAGACCAAACTGGCAGAAAATGTCCAGTCTCAGCCAGAGTTTGATGCTGAATTTGGCCATATCAGACCTGCTCTCCCTGCTCACACTGCCTCTTTGGATTTACGATTACCTGGACAACTGGACCATTGGACTGGTGACCTGTAAGCTTGTGTCGTATCTCGTTTACTACACCGTTTATAGTAGCCTTCTGACTGTGACGGCACTGAGTGTCCAGCGCTACCTACAGGTGGTGCACCAGCTGAGGTACTTGAATTATATGAAGAAGAGGATTCTGTTGGTTACACTCTGGCTGGTTGCAATGATCCTGTCCATCCCTGCTCTAGTGGTTCGACAGCTGACCTCACAGCAGGACAGGACTGCCTGCAAACATCAATACTCTTCCCCGGCCCAGGGTCTGGCAATGCTGCTGGAAGAGTCCCTGCTGGGATTTCTTTCAATTGCTGTCGTGGTATTCGCATACAGAGGCCTCCAAAGAACGGTGAACCAGACAGCTTTCTTCAACAACCCACAGATGACCCGGCTGGTCACAAGTATTGTTGTGTCCTTTTTTGTCCTATGGATGCCACTTCATATCACAAATGTGCTTGGTGTCGTGGCTATTTCACTCCAAAATGACAAGCTTTGGAAATTTCACAAAGACACCTGGGATATCTGTGTAGCACTGGTATGTGTGAATAGCTGCGTGAATCCACTCCTTTATGCCTTTGCTTCTCGAAACATATGCACTGAGTGCCGAAAAACAGAACATACAGTAGATATTGTTGTTATTGCAGATACTCACTGTTCCGGGAAGTCTAGTCATAGTATGATAGATGAAAAAAGCACCAAGAGTGCAGAACATTGAAGATAATGATGATGATGATGGATAAACTAGAGAAATTACTTTTGTTCTTGTGATATGAACAAAATTTTTGAGGGTGTGTTTCTCTCATTTGTCAGAAAAAGCTACACATGATTTGTTGTTTAGTGAGGCATGTTGAGGTTGAGGTCAGTCAGCTGTAAAAAATAGTGACGCTGCATTTACAATACAATATCTGGTTTATTTAGGTCAAAAATATTATCTTATGTGTACTTTTTTCTTTTGTGTGGTTTTTTTTTTTTGGGGGGGGGGGTATTGTGCATTCATGTGGTACGACTGTCCACAAAGATTATTCAGCATTTTTTTTAAATATAACTTTTTCCCTGGAAATCATACTGTCCATCTCAGCATCGTAGCTTTTAATGGACAGATCCGAAACTAATGAAACTGTTAAATGATTTTGTTACAGCGCATCCAACAAGACCATTTGTCTCCAATGTTTAGCAACAGACATAGAGACAGAAGAGAGGAAGGGTAGAGAGAAAGGGATGGGCTGTACTTATGTCAACAGATGTCTAAACTCATTTCTTCATACATTTATTCTGCTCTATTTTATCTAGAACCACTGGCATCTAGAAACATTTTCAGGAAGACTATGTATTTGCTATAGACAAACTGTGGTGAGGCATTGTAACATAAACTATATAAATTACAATACATTAATTGTGATAGACATAATGCATCTTATCTTGCTTTATAATAAATGGGCTTTTGTGCTGTCTTGGTCAAAAGTGGTATTATCTGCGATAATAAAATTAGGCCGCGCTGCATTGAAAAAGTAAAGGCAACGTTTGTGCGGTAAATATGATGCTGGTCAGTCGCTGTGTGAATTATTCTCAATAAAGCTACTGTCGTTGGCTACATCCATCACTCCTTGTCATCTTTAATGCAGGTTCAAGTTCAACGTCATCAAATATGCTGAATAGGGGTGGGACAAACAATCGATATTGCAATATATTGTTGTGCTCTCTGTCGCAATAAATAAATCGATACACTGATGGCAAATATCGATATTTTGGGTCTACGGGTTTTTTTAGACTCCCGTCGGTACGTGTCCACAGGGGCGATTTTAAACGCGTGTGGACGCGCAGCTTCCCAGTATTGCACGCTTGGTGGGCTGCCACTAGAGGATGATTGACAGGCGCTCTCCTTCAAACAACACATCTTTGTGAGCGTTCGCGAGCGTTCCCGAGGCAGCGAGTCGAGCCCGGCGCCTCTGATTAGCATAAAGTAGATTCGACTTCAACTTTAGGCAAATGAGGAGCGGCCAACTCGCGAGCCGTCTCTCGATATTCGCCGCAACGCTACCAGAATACATTGCACAGCTTTTCACATAGACAATGAATGGGACGCGGGGAAACACCGCTGCCTGTGGACACGCACCTTAAAGGTACTGGATGGGTGAACATAACTGCACATAATTGGTTGCATACTGAAATGTGCCCAATATTTCATTTAATTCTGATGTTATTCTTATCTTGTTTAGCTATATATTGTTAAACTAAAACGGGCCCAAGTTTACATAAAACAAGTTGCTACTGACTTTTCAGTATCAGAAAGCACTGTCCTGGTTTACATAAGACATGTTATTTATGTTCATGCACTTTAATGTGTCCAGCTGGACAGTGTTTATTCATTTGTACATTGTACGAAGTTTTGGAATTTATTTTTTATGCATATTTTTTTTCTTTTTCAATCACATATCGTGATATATCGTTGATGAAATTTCTTGCAATATATCGAATATCGCAGATATCGTGTATCGTGATATTATCGTTATCGTGGGCCAAATATCGTCACAGTATCGAATTGTGAGTTACCAGTATCGTCCCACCCCTAATGCTGAAAGTGATTAAATTTAAACAATAGGAGATAGAGAAAGAAGATGTGTCCAGTTTCCTCCATCCCGATGTCAATGGGGATTCAAGCAGTGTAGTGTGGGAGGATTCAGGTAGGTTGAAGACCAACTGAAATTCTGTATTCTGGATGAGCTGAAGACCTGCGATGGCACATGAAGGCGACCCGGCCAGGAGGAAGTTGCATAACGTATGAGATGAAAAGAGCCTCGACTAACTCAAAACTACTGCAACTTCCTCCAGGCCAGGAGGAAGTTGCAGTAGTTCTCAGATTCTCCCCAAGTTACCCGGTAGGTGTGGGTAGTATGTTAACAGAGAAGTTCCGAAAGATTTCATAATTTGCATGAAAAAAATACAGTTTCTTGGTTATTAAAATCCTCTTCAAACACAAAGTAGACTGTTAGTGCAGTTGGAATCATCAATCACTCCGTGACAATATCCAGCTTGTCAGCCAGCAAGTTTGCAGCATGGAACAACTGAACTCCGCTTTGGTCCTGTTGAACATCTCCTCTCCTGGATCTCCATCTGATGACACCTGGGTCTCCAGCCGTCTGGTCCCTGTGGTGGTGTTGTCCCTCTGCTTCCTGCTGGGAGTTCCTGGCAATATCGCTGTGGTCGTACAAAGACAAAACTGGCAGCAGATGTCCCGTCTGAGCCAGAGTTTAATGCTGAATTTGGCCATATCAGACCTGCTCTGCCTGCTCACACTGCCTCTGTGGATTTACGATTTCCTGGACAGCTGGACCATTGGACTGGTGACCTGTAAGCTTGTGTCGTATCTCGTTTACTGCACCCCTAATAGTAGCCTTCTGACTGTGACGGCCCTGAGTGTCCAGCGCTACCTACAGGTGGTGCACCAGCTGAGGTACTTGGATCAGATAGGAAAGAGGATGCGGTTCACTCTTACACTAGATGCAAAAAGTAGTTCTGGGTTTTATTTTTACTCTCCTGGAGGTGTTATGGTGGAATGACTATGTGCAGGAAACAGCATCATTAGAAAATGCATCAGATAACAAAACCACGTAGCCACAAAAGAACATGTGATATCCGGGTAAGATTCCAGTTCAACATTACTAATAAGGTCATGTGTAATTTGTTCCTCTTTCGACACATCAAAGTCCGTCTCTGACAGACTGGCATAGGTTCCATCATCACTCACTCAGTGGACAATATCCAGCTTGTCAGCCAGCAAGTTTGCAGCATGGAACAACTCAACTCCACTCTGATCCTGTTGAACATCTCCTCTCCTGGATCTCCCTCTGATGCCAACTGGGTCTCCAGTCATCTGGTCCCTGCACTGGCGATGTCTCTCTGCTTCCTGCTGGGAGTTCCTGGCAATATCGCTGTGATCGTCCTCAGACCAAACTGGCAGCAAATGTCCAGTCTCAGCCAGAGTTTGATGCTGAATTTGGCCATATCAGACCTGCTCTCCCTGCTCACACTGCCTCTGTGGATTTACGATTACCTGGACAGCTGGACCATTGGACTGGTGACCTGTAAGCTTGTGTCGTATCTCGTTTACTACACCCTTTATAGTAGCCTTCTGACTGTGACAGCAATGAGTGTCCAGCGCTACCTACAGGTGGTGCACCAGCTGACGTGCTTGGATTATATGAGGAAGAGGATTCTGCTGGTTACACTCTGGCTGGTTGCAATGATCCTGTCCATCCCTGCTCTGGTGGTTCGACAGCTGACCTCAGACCAGCACAGGACAGCCTGCAAATGTCAATACTCTTCCCGGGCCCAGGGTCTGGCAGTGCTGCTGGAAGAGTCCCTGCTGGGATTTCTTTCAATTGCTGTCGTGGTATTTGCATACAGCGGCCTCCAAAGAACGGTGAACCAAGCAGCTTTCTTCAACAACCCACAGATGACCCGGCTGGTCACAAGTATCGTTGTGACCTTTTTTGTCCTATGGATGCCACTTCATATCACAAATGTGCTTGGTGTCGCGGCTATTTCACTCCAAAATGACAAGCTTTGGAAATTTCACAAAGACAGCTGGGACATCTGTGTAGCACTGGTATGTGTGAATAGCTGCGTGAATCCACTCCTTTATGCCTTTGCTTCTCGAAACATATGCACTGAGTGCCGAAAAACAGAACATACAGTAGATGTTGTTGTTATTGCAGATACTCACTGTTCCGGGAAATCTAATCATAGTACGACAGATGAAAAAAGCACCAAGAGTGCAGAACATTGAAGATTATGATGAAGATGATGATGGATAAACTAGAGAAATTACTTTTGTTCTTGTGATATGAACAAAATTTTTGAGGGTGTGTTTCTCTCATTTGTCAGAAAAAGCTACACATGATTTGTTGTTTAGTGAGGCATGTTGAGGTTGAGGTCAGTCAGCTGTAAAAAAATAGTGACGCTACATTTACAATACAATTTCTGGTTTATTTAGGTCAAAAATAGTATCTTATGTGTACTTTTTTCTTTTGTGTGTTTTTTTTTTGGGGGGGGGGGGGTATTGTGGATTCATGTGGTACGACTGTCCACAAAGATTATTCAGCATTTTTTTTAAATATAACTTTTTCCCTGGAAATCATACTGTCCATCTCAGCATCGTAGCTTTTAATGGACATATCCGAAACTAATGAAACTGTTAAATGATTTTGTTACAGCGCATCCAACAAGAGCGAAGACCATTTGTCTCCAATGTTTAACAACCGACATAGAGACAGAGGAGAGGAAGGGTAGAGAGAAAGGGATGTGCTGTACTTATGTCAACAGATGTATTCAGGGCTCCAAACTAACTTTTTGCATTGGTAGCACTGGTGCGCCTAACTTTTTTTTTTTAGGTGCACCAGCACAAAATTTAGGTGCACCCACATTTTTCATCGCGTCGCCTTTAACGCCAAAAAGTCACCTTTTTATCGCTCTCCTTTTACATCATGGCACCCCCTTATGGCCTAGGTTAACCGCAGCACCATCAGCACCCAGAGGAACCCTTTTCTCCAGCCAATCTGCACACTGATGACCAAGCGCAGCAAATGATTGCTTTGTGGCAGCATAAATTCTTTAAGAATAAAAAGATCATACAGGTCACTAGCCTATAGATTGCAAATGGAAAACTGTTTATGTGATCTTAGCCTAGCCTACTTATATTTTTACTTAGGCTATTCATTTTTAATAATAATATTAGGAATAGGCTACTATACAATTTCCTATTCATGATGTCTCATGCTGTAATGTGGGCCTTCAAACACTGTGCGTGTCCATGCTCCACCTCGACATGTCCAATTTACATGTTGACCGGCCTCCCTTTACGCAAAATGCAGCAGTAGACAATAACGCACTCCTTCGTAGAGACGTCTGTGTCGCCGTCAGTCATGAATGACGTGTACGTGGCGTTTCCAACCTCCGCAGCTGTCTTGTTCTTCAGTGTGTCGGCATTTTTTTTCATCAGAATAATTTCTGACTTAAATTTGGTGAACTGCAACTCCTCCGTTGCAATATTATATGCACGTTGAATTTTATAATCATTTCAGATTCATCAGCAGACCTGATTGATACAGCCTGACGCTGAAATGCAGCTGGATGAGGGGCCACTTTATTAACACACTTATCACGGCATGTAGTATGCTTTTAAGACATATTGCGCTTTTTCAATGTCTCGATGCGAAATGTTGTTGACTCCTCTTAAAACGCACTATTACCGGCCAAATTCGGAACGCACTCCCGACAATAAATGCAGTGCATTGAGTCCCTTTCTTTGTCGTACATCAGCCAGGGAAATTGCTTCAACCAGTCCTGTCTGAAGGCATATTTTTGGGC
Organism: Chelidonichthys spinosus; assembly: GCA_029853015.1. NCBI lineage: Eukaryota > Metazoa > Chordata > Actinopteri > Perciformes > Triglidae > Chelidonichthys > Chelidonichthys spinosus. Next base: position 4,920,533 of record CM056838.1, on the reverse strand, counting down.
TTTTTAATTAGTCTCGGGGCAAGGCTTTCTGCCTCTCTTCATTTTCAAAGAGAATCGAAGCGCTCGCATTTTTCAAACTGACACAATCTACAGCAGTGAAAAGGACCACAGCCAATCTGAGGCAAGGACCCGCTCGAGCTCTGTCTCTTATTGGTTTAAACCACGATGCCATCAGGAGAACACAAAGAGATGCTGCGCTTATGATTTTTTTTTCACCCGAGCAGCGTTAGGTACACCAGTGCAACCTACGATTTTTTTCAGTCGCACTCCTAAAAACTTTGGTCGCATATGCGACCAAAATGGTCGCACTCTGGAGCCCTGTGTATAAACTCATTTCTTCATTCATTTATTCTGCTTTCTTTTATCTAGAACCACTGGAATCTAGAAACATTTTCAGGAAGACTATGTATTTTTTATTGACAAACTGTGGTGAGGCATTGTAACATAAACTATATAAATTACAATACATTAATTGTGATAGACATAATGCATCTCATCTTGCTTTATAATAAATGCGCTTTTGTGCTGTGTTGGTCAAAAGTGGTATTATCAACGATAATAAAATTAGGCCGCGCTGCATTGAAAATGTAAAGGAAACGTTTGTGTGGTAAATATGATGCTGGTCAGTCGCTGTGTGAATTATTCTCAATAAAGCTACTGTAGTTGACTACATCCATCACTCCTTCTCATCTTTCATCTTACCAACCTCCACCTTTTGTGCGATTTTTGCCTTACTTTTTCCCTGAAAGTTGGAGAGTTACTGTAAATGTGAGGCTACAGTTGGGACATGGTTAGCTTAGTTAGCTTAGCAAAATGAGTGGAAAAAGGGAGAAACTATCTAGCTACAGTGATGACAGAAGTTATTGGTCCTAGCCAAGAAAAAGTCCAGCAACATGCTGATTTCAAGTAGTGTGCGTGCTGTTAGTTCTGCTAGCCAAACACAACGTCCATTCCATCAGCTGTTCCACAAACACACTGCAAAGAGTTCTGTGTCCACTGTGGTTGCTGACCGGCAGATGGGAATTGAGTGATGCACTCAGCTGTGTTAGAACTAGCGGTGAGTAAGGAGTGCATAAAACAGAAGTCAACCACATGTAGCTGTAGCTGGGCACCCGAAATATAATGACGTTTTCTGCAGCTGAATGAGACATTGCCCGGACAGACACAGGTGCAAACTCACTCCTTCACTCACTCATGGACACGCACACATGCAACCTATTGCATGATTTGATTGGCAGAGATAATAAATGCATTAAACAATGGAGACAAGCTAAAAACTCGAAGAATAATGCAGGTTCAAGTTCAACGTCATCAAATATGCTGAAAGTGATTAAATTTAAACAATAGGAGATAGAGAAAGAAGATGTGTCCAGTTTCCTCCATCCCAATGTCAATGGGGATTCAAGCAGTGTAGTGTGGGAGAATTCAGGTAGGTTGAAGACCAACTGAAATTCTGTATTCTGGATGAGCTGCAAACCTGCGATGGCACATGATGGCAACCCGGCCAAGAGGAAGTTGCATTACGTATGAGATGAAAGAGCCTCGACTAACTAAAAACTACTGCAACTTCCTCCAGGCCAGGAGGAAGTTGCAGTAGTTCTCAGATTCTCCCCAAGTTACCCGGTAGGTGTGGGTAGTATGTTAACAGAGAAGTTCCGAAAGATTTCATAATTTGCATGAAAAAAATACAGTTTCTTGGTTATTAAAATCCTCTTCAAACACAAAGTAGACTGTTAGTGCAGTTGGAATCATCAATCACTCCGTGACAATATCCAGCTTTTCAGCCAGCAAGTTTGCAGCATGGAACAACTGAACTCCGCTCTGGTCCTGTTGAACATCTCCTCTCCTGGATCTCCATCTGATGACACCTGGGTCTCATTTACATTTACATTTACATTTAGGTCATTTAGCAGACGCTTTTGTCCAAAGCGACTTACAATAAGTACATTTGTCAAAAGAAGGAAACAAAGAAACCACGACGTATCATTGCCGATGCAGTAAGAGCTAAAAATAGAACAAGTGTTAGGTCCTCATCTGAGTAAAGTAGTACTTCAAGAGCAACAGTGCTAAGTTCAGAGTGCTATAGGTAAGGTTTTTTTTTTGTTTTGTTTTTTTTTGAGGGGGGGGGGGGGGGTGTCGAGGGAGGGTGCTAGTGGGTCATGCTATGTAAAGTCAAGGTGAAGTCTGAACAGGTGAGTCTTGAGCCTTTTTCGGAAGATGGCAAATGACTCTGCTGTCCTGACATTGGTCGGGAGTTCGTTCCACCACTTAGGCGCCAGAACGGAGAAGAGTCTGGACTTTGCTGAGCGACATTTGTTTGATTTCAGCGATGGTGGTACCAGCCGGCCAGCTGAAGTAGAGGAGCGAAGTGCTCGCTTCGGGGCATGAGGTTTGACCAGTGTTTGAAGGTAGAAGGGTGCCGTTCCATTGATGGCCCTGAAGGCCAGTGTCATCGTCTTGAATTGGATGCGTGCTGCAACAGGGAGCCAGTGGAGGTCACGGAGGAGGGGGGTCATGTGGGAGAATTTGGGTAGATTGAAGATGAGGCGTGCTGCGGCATTCTGGATACGCTGTAATGGTTTAATCGCAGAGGCCGGGAGTCCGGCCAGGAGAGAGTTGCAGTAGTCAAGGCGGGAGATGACCAGTGCTTGGACCAAGAGCTGCGTTGCATCCTTTGTGAGGAAGGTCCGAATCCTGCGGATATTGTAGAGGGCGAATCTGCAGGATCGGGCCACAGCAGTGATGTTGGGGGTGCAGGATAGTTGGTCATCGAGGATTACACCCAGGTTCCTCGCAGTTGAGGAAGGTAATACTGTGATGCCCTCGACAGTGACCGACAGGTCCATGCGAGGGCAGTCTTTCCCTGGGATGAAGAGGAGTTTGGTTTTGTTCAGGTTGAGCTTGAGGTGATGTGCAGTTGTCCAGACAGAGATGTCAGCCAGACAGTTCGAGATGCGAGTTGCAATGTGAGTGTCAGAGGACGGGGGAAAAGAGAGGAACAGCTAGGTGTCATCTGCGTAGCAATGGTAGGAGAATCCATGCGATGTGATAACAGAACCTAGTGATCTGGTGTATAGTGCGAACAGAAGCGGTCCTAATACTGAGCCTTGAGGGACGCCCGTGTCCAGAGAGCAGGGTTTGGACATAGAGCCATTCCATGTGACCTGGAAGGTGCGGTTTGTCAGGTATGATGTAAACCAGGTGAGAGCACAGTCAGTTATGCCAAGTTCAGCCAGAGTGGAGAGGAGGATTTGGTGGTTGACTGTGTCGAATGCAGCAGATAGGTCGAGGAGAATGAGAACGGAGGAGTGGGACGAGGCTCTGGCGTCTCGCAGGGACTCGGTCACTGTGAGGAGGGCCGTCTCAGTGGAGTGAGCAGTCCTGAATCCTGATTGATTAGGGTCTAGGAGGTTGTTCCGCGAGAGATAGGATGACAGTTGGTTGTAGGCGGCACGTTCCAAGGTTTTAGAGAGGAATGAAAGAAGAGATACAGGTCTGTAGCTTTGGATGTCAGTAGCGTCTAGGGTGGGTTTTTTAAGGAGAGGCTTCACGATAGCGGTCTTAAAATCCGCTGGAATAACTCCTGAGGTGAGGGAGGAGTTGATCAGGGTGGTGAGGAATGGCAAGATGTCGTGTGAGATGTCCTGGAGAAGAGAGGAGGGAATCGGGTCAAGGGAGCAGGTGGTGGCGCGGTTAGATGTAACAAGTGCGTGGACGTCCTCAGAGGTGAGGGAGCTAAAGCTGGTAAAACCATCCGAGTTGAGAGTTGGGGGAGATGTCTTCTGGGAGGGAATAGGCGTGAATGAGGAGCTGATGTCATGTACTTTCTTGGTAAAGTAAGTTGCAAAGTCATCGGCAGTAAGGGAGGAAGGGGGGGTAGGGGCAGGAGGGGCGAGGAGGGAAGAGAACACGGAGAAGAGTTTCCTGGGGTTGGAGGCAGAAGAGTTGATCTTAGCCAGGTAGAAGGCAGATTTGGCTGCCGAAACAGTTGAGGTGAAGTCAGAGAGGAGGAGGTGGTAGTGAGCAAGGTCCTCGTGCTGTCCCGATTTCTTCCATTTTCTCTCTGACGCTCGCAACAATGATCTGTTGGTTCGCAGAGGTTCAGACAGCCAGGGAGGGGCGGGAGATGATCGTGCCGGTCGTGAGATTGGGGGACAGAGAGTGTCCAAAGAAGAGGAGAGTGAGGACATCAGTATGGAGGAGGCTTCCTCAGTAGGCATTAAGGAGAACTGTTCCGAGGATGGGAGCGAGGAGATAACAGTTGAGGAGAGAGCGGAGGGAGTGAGGGATTTCAGGTTGCGGCGGCTGGTGACCATTCGAGGCGTAGAGTGGAGGGATGAGGTGGGCTTCATGGGGATGGAGAAAGTCACAAAGTGGTGGTCGGACACGGTGAGCGGGGTAACAGAGAGTGGCGAGATGCCACAGGATCTTGTGAAGACAAGGTCAAGTTGGTTCCCGGCCCGGTGAGTTGGTGGAGAGGGGGACAGCGTAAGGTCAAATGCGGAAAAGAAGTCTATGAATTCAGATGAATGCAGCTTTCCCGGGTGGATGTTGAAGTCACCAAGGACGACGAGTGGTGTGCCATCATCAGGGGAGCAGCTCAGGAGGGCATCCATTTCATCCAAAAAGTCACCAAGAGGACCGGGTGGGCGATAGATCACTATGATGTTGACTTTGAAAGGAAGGGTGACAGAGACGGCGTGAAATTCAAGCGTAGATCGGGGTAGGTGGTCTAGAGGAAGGACCTGGTAGGACCATGTGGGTGAGATGAGGAGCCCAGTTCCTCCTCCTCGCCCTGTTCGTCTTGGGGAGTGTGAAAACGAGTAGGCAGTTGAAAGGGCAGCTGGAGTGGCAGTGTTTTCAGGGGTGATCCAGGTCTCTGTGAGGGCCAGGAAGTGGAGAGACTGCAGGGAGGCATAGGCTGAGATGGTGTCCGCCTTCTTGACTGCAGACTGGCAGTTCCACAGCCCCCCTAGTACTTCAAGTTCCTTACCGGTGGAGAGTGGTGGGTAGCAGAGATTGGATGGGTTACGGCCTCGAGTGAAGGATCTTCGGTAAAATCTTCTCCAGTGTGATGTCCTGACTGGGATAAGACACATGGCTGCGAGGGGGGGGGGGGGGGGTTGAGATGTTGTACCTACCTCAATGGGCTTCCTCGATGGACTCCCGCAGATAGACTCCCTCGTCTTTGTTCAGCTGTCTTGACTCCCGCAGATAGACTCCCTCGTCTTTGTTCAGCTGTCTTGACTCCCGCAGATAGACTCCCTCGTCTTTGTTCAGCTGTCTTCGTTCTGATGGCCCGACGCTGCAGCTGACGCTGTAGTGACAGCCTTTTAAGTGCTCAATTTACCGCAAGTACTGACTGTGGCTCCTCCTTCCATCTAATCAAGTCTATTCACTACAGGTGAGCTGGCTCAAAACAAGCTGATTGCTCACTTAGCACAGACAGCTTCACAAGAATTTCAACAACAAGCTATCAATACTAGACTAAATGTTACCACTAGCTTTACTCACACAATGCCTAAACTCAAATCTACAATTAGTTTCTGACTTACCAACAAGAGACAAAGCAGCTTCCTTCCTTTCTCCAGACAAAATGTGGTTTGAAGAGAGTTACTGCTGTCCCTTAAGTTCTGACTGTGGCTCCTCCTTCCCTCTAATCAAGTCTATTCACTACAGGTGAGCTGGCTCAAAACAAGCTGATTGCTCACTTAGCACAGACAGCTTCACAAGAATTTCAACAACAAGCTATCAATACTAGACTAAATGTTACCACTAGCTTTACTCACACAATGCCTAAACTCAAATCTACAATTAGTTTCTGACTTACCAACAAGAGACAAAGCAGCTTCCTTCCTTTCTCCAGACAAAAGGTCTCCAGCCGTCTGGTCCCTATGCTGGTGTTGTCCCTCTGCTTCCTGCTTGGAGTTCCTGGCAATATCACTGTGATCGTCCTCAGACCAAACTAGCAGCAGATGTCCAGTCTGAGTCAGAGTTTAATGCTGAATTTGGCCATATCAGACCTGCTCTGCTTGCTCACATTGCCTCTGTGGATTTACGATTTCCTGGAGAGCTGGACCATTGGACTGGTGACCTGTAAGCTCCTGTCTTATCTTGTTGACTGGACCCTTTATAGTAGCCTTCTGACTGTGACGGCACTGAGTGTCCAGCGCTACCTACAGGTGGCGCACCAGCTGAGGTGCTTGGATCAGATAGGAAAGAGGATGCTGCTCACTCTTGCACTAGATGCGAAAATTGGTTCTGGGTTTTATTTTTACTCTCTGGAGGTGTTGTTGTGGCATGATAATGTGCAGGAAACAGCATCATTAGAAAATGCATCAGATAACGAAACCACGTAGGCACAAAAGAACATGTAATATCCGGGTAAGATTCCAGTTCATCATTACTAATAAGTTCATGTGTTATTTGTTCCTCTTTCGACACATCAAAGTCTGTCTCTGACAGACTGGCATAGGTTCATAGGTTCAATCATCACTCACTCAGTGGACAATATCCAGCTTGTCAGCCAGCAAGTTTGCAGCATGGAGCAACTCAACTCCACTCTGGTCCCGTTGAACATCTCCTCTCCTGGATCTCCATCTGATGCCAACTGGGTCTCCAGCCGTCTGGTCCCTGCAGTGGTATTGTCCCTCTGCTTCCTGCTGGGAGTTCCTGGCAATATCGCTGTGATGGTCCTCAGACCAAACTGGCAGCAGATGTCCAGTCTGAGCCAGAGTTTGATGCTGAATTTGGCCATATCAGACCTGCTCTGCCTGCTCACACTGCCTCTATGGATTTCCACTCTCCTGGACAGCTGGACCATTGGACTGGTGACCTGTAAGCTTGTGTCGTATCTCGTGTGCTGCACAGTTTTTAGTAGCCTTCTGACTGTGACGGCCCTGAGTGTCCAGCGCTACCTACAGGTGGTGCACCAGCTGAGGGGCTTGGATTATATGAGAAAGAGGATTCTGCTGGTTACACTCTGGCTGGTTGCAATGATCCTGTCCATCCCTGCTCTGGTGGTTCAACAGCTGATCTCAGAGCAGGACAGGACTACCTGCAAATATCACTTCTCTTCCCCGGCCCAGGGTCTGACAGTGCTGCTGGAAGAGTCCCTCCTGGGATTTGTCTCAATTGCTGTCGTGGTATTTGCATACAGCGGCTTCCAAAGAACGGTGAACCAGACAGCTTTCTTCAACAACAAACAGACGAATCGTCTGATCACAAGTATCGTTGTGACCTTTTTTGTCCTATGGATGCCACTTCATATCACAAATGTGCTTGGTGTCGTGTCTATTTCACTCCAAAATGACAAGCTTTGGAAGTTTCACAAAGACAGCTGGGACATCTGTGTAGCACTGGTATGTGTGAATAGCTGCGTGAATCCACTCCTTTATGCCTTTGCTTCTCAAAACATATGCACTGAGTGCCGAAAAACAGAACATACAGTAGATATTGTTGTTATTGCAGATACTCACTGTTCCAGGAAGACTAATCATAGTACGACAGATGAAAATCCACCAAGAATGCAGAACCTTGATGATGATGATGATGATGATGTGTAAACAAGAGAAATGACTTTTGTTCTTGTGTTATGAAAAAATGTTTGAAGGTGTGTTTTGCTCATTTGTTAGAAAAAGCTACACATGATTTGTGGTTTAGTGAGGCATGTTGATCTGATTACAACTTGTCTTCAGTCAGAGCTGTAAAAATAGTGACGCTGCATTAACAGTACAATTTCTGGTTCATTTAGGTCAAAAATATTATCTTATGTGTACTTTTCTTTTTTGAGTGTGTGTTCATGTGTGGGTATTGTGGATTCATGTGGTAAGGCAACAAACTGTGTTGAGACATTGTAACATGTCATTATAAACAAATTACAATACATTAACCTTGATAGAGATATAATGCATGTCTTACCTTGTTTTATAATAAATGAGCTTTTGTACTTTCTTGGTCAAAAGTGGTATCATCAGCGATGATAAAAAATAGGCAGCTCTGCATTGAAAATGTAAATGAAACATTTGTGTGGTAAATATGATGCTGGTCAGTCGCTGTGTGAATTTTCTCAATAAAGCTTCTGTAGTTGGATACATCCATAACTCCTTGTCATCTTTCATCTTACCAATTTTTGCCTTATGATTTTGTTGGAGAGTTACTGTAAATGTGAGGCGACAGTTGGGACATGGTTAGCTTAGCAAAATGATAGGAAACAGGGAGAAACTAGCTAGCTAGCAGTGATGACAGAAGTTATTGTTCCTAGTTAAGAAATAGTCCAGCAACGTGCTGATTTTAAACTTTAATTTGGATTCCTTCAGAGGGAGCCAGGCTAGCCGCTTCCCTGGTCTGTCGTTATGCTAAGCTAAGCTAGCGCCCCCTGGCAGAAACTTACTTGCAGCTCATTACTTATCTGTTTTGATTTTGTCGACGTGTCGTTTGATACTTCAACATTTTTACGTGTTATCTGCATGAATTCCTTCTTTTGACAAGAAAATGTTTGTGTGGCAAGAAAATTTCTGTTCAGTGACGGAAAAGATAACGGCACAAGATGTTTTAAACATCATAAAATATGTATAAATTTTTTTTAAACTGAGTATTCCCTTAAAATGAAGTAAAACAAGGACCAACAGGTTTGACTTATTTAGTATGCAAAGGTTAAAAAAAAGCTGTTGTTGACATCTTTTCCTTAACAATTACAGTTTCAGAGTTATATAAGTTGGGTGATTCAGAGAGTGAAAGAAACGGAAGTACCAAACTAATCAAATTCAAATACATGTTTGACTAATTCACCAGGATTTCCTACAGCCTCTAAAGAAGATATCCTCCTTAGGCATTTATCGTGCTTGACAATATATTCAAACAAAAATAAGGTTGGATGCAATGAATGATAACCTTTAGAGGCATGCTCTTGGCTGTTTAAACTCTTGGGGAACTGCAATTATGGGTAACATTTCCGTAGTGCTTAATTGAAAACAACGCAGTCTGCAATCAAGATTAACACTTTGCTAAAGTTGACTTCTCTGTACAAAGCTACCTCCTGCTTTTTAACTAAGACAAATTCAACTCACAAGTCAATGTTTAGGACCATTGTGTAAAACAAGAACATGCTGTTGAACTGACTTGATCCATCACTTTGCAGTCAAACCTCTTTACAGAGTCTTGGATCTCCGTGGATCCAGTGACAGATCTGGGCATATTTGGGTGGCGTAATCCTCACCGCAACATTAAAGTCTCTCTGTTCGCCTCCTGCCACCTCAACCCACTGATGGCGTGAAAACACTCCAATCACCCTCCGCTGCCACATCCCCTTCCTGCCATCCGCGCCCACCTGCTGCCTCAGACGGACGTAAACGCCTGCCCCTGTGGCCCCCGGCTGTGCGTCACACTGATGGTACATCAAATCGTCGGACTCATTTGCGACTGAGCAGAACCGGTACACCACCTTCTCATTTCCACGCCCGTCCAGCAGGCTTATATCAGCGTTCTAGCCTGAAAAATGTATCCATGCCAGGGGGGTGTCGGAGGATGCCACCGCAAGCTCCATGTGCTTCTGCTTCACGGGTCGTTTCAGCTCCAGAAGAGCGTAGTCGTAGTCAGGGGACACTGAGCTAGCAGAGCTCTTGTTTTGGATCCATCCTTGAGGGATATTGGTTTGTTTAACTCATGTCCAATGGAAGACAGGCTGCTTCCTGGGTTCAGCACTGCGTGGCATACGTCTTTTTAGATTTGCGTTGGGCGCAAGAGTCATTTATCTGCCGTTATAATAGCAACAGTGTCCGAGTATCTGCCCACAAAGACACTTGTGCTTCCTGTTTCAGACCGCCAAGATAGGGCCCAATGTTTGAATATGAGTCTTCACTATTGCAGTAGTATTATTTTGACTTTCCTTAAGGTGTTGTGGTGGACTATGTGCAGGAAACTGCATCTTTAGAAAATGCATCAGATAACAAAGCCATGCAAAACCACGTAGCCACAAAAGAACATGTGATATCCGGGTAAGATTCCAGTTTATCCTTACTAATCTGTGAATTTGTTATTCGTTCCTCTTTGGACATATCAAAAGAGAACATCTCGTTTCGCTGACAGACTGGCATAGGTTCAATCATCACTTGCTCAGTGGACAATATCCAGCTTGTCAGCCAGCAAGTTTGCAGCATGGAACAACTCAACTCCACTCTGGTCCCGTTGAACACCTCCTCTCCTGGATCTCCATCTTGTGACACCTGGGTCTCCAGCCGTCTGGTCCCTGTGCTGGTGTTGTCTCTCTGCTTCCTGCTGGGAGTTCCTGGCAATATCGCTGTGATCGTCCTCAGACCAAACTGGCAGCACATATCCAGTCTCAGCCAGAATTTGATGCTGTATTTGGCTATATCAGACCTGCTCTGTCTGCTCACACTTCCTCTGTGGATTTACAATTACCTGGACAGCTGGACCATTGGACTGGTGACCTGTAAGCTTGTGTCGTATCTCGTGTACTGCACCGTTTTTAGTAGCCTTCTGACTGTGACGGCCCTGAGTGTCCAGCGCTACCTACAGGTGGTACACCAGCTGACGTGCTTGGATTATATAGGAAAGAGGATGCTGCTGGTCACACTCTGGCTGGTTGCAATGATCCTGTCCATCCCTGCTCTGGTGGTTCGACAGCTGATCTCAGAGCAGGACAGGACTACCTGCAAACATCACTACTCTTCCCCAGCCCAGGAGCTGGCAGTGCTGCTGGAAGAGTCCCTGCTGGGATTTGTCTCAATTGCTGTCGTGGTATTTGCATACAGCGGCCTCAGAAGAACGGTGAACCAGACAGCTTTCTTCAACAACCCACAGACGAACCGTCTGATCACAAGTATCGTTGTGACCTTTTTTGTCCTATGGATGCCATATCATATCACAAATGTGCTTGGTGTCGCGGCTATTTCACTCCAAAATGACAAGCTTTGGATATTTTGCACGTATAGCTGGAACATCTGTATATCACTGGTTTTTGTGAATAACTGCATGAATCCACTCCTTTATGCCTTTGCTTCTCGAAACATATGCACTGAGTGCCGAAAAACAGAACATACAGTAGATGTTGTTATTGCAGATACTCACTTTTCCAGGAAATCTAATCATAGTACGACAGATGAAAATCCACCAGGAATGCAGAACCTTGATGATGATGATGATGATGAAGATGAGTAAACTAGAGAAATTACCTTTATTCTTGTGATATTACATTTTTTTTGAAGGTTGGTTTCTCTCTTCTGTCAGAAAAAGCTACACATGATTTGTGGTTTAGTGAGGCATGTTGAGGTTTAGCAACATATAAATAGTAAAAATAGTGACGCTGAATTAACAATACAATTTCTGGTTCATTTAGGTCAAAAATATTATCTTATGTATACTTTTCTTTTTTGAGTGTGTGTTCGTGTGTGGGTATTGTGGATTCACGTGGTAAGACAACAAACTGTGTTGAGACATTGTAACATGTCATTATAAACAAATTACAATACATTAACCGTGATAAAGATATAATGCAAGTCTTACCTTGTTTTATAATAAATGGGCTTTTGTACTTCTTTGGTCAAAAGTGGTATTATCAGTGATAATAAAAATTGTCCGCTCTGCATTGAAAATATAAAGGAAACATTTGTGTGGTAAATATGATGCCGGTCAGTCGCTGTGTGAATTATTCTCAATAAAGCTACTGCTGTTGGATACATCCATCACTCCTTGTCATCTTTCATCTTACCAACCTCCACCTTTTGTGCAACTTTTGCATCACTTTTTTTCCTGAACATTGGAGAGTTACTGTAAATGTGAGGCGACAGTTGCGACATGGTTAGCTTAGTTAGCTTAGCAAAATGAGTGGAAACAGGGAGAAACTAGCTAGCTAGCAGTGATGACAGAAGTTACTGTTCCTAGTTAAGAAATAGTCCAGCAACGTGCTGATTTTAAACTTTAATTTGGTTTCCTTCAGAGCGAGCCAGGCTAGCCGCTTCCCTGGTCTGTCGTTATGCTAAGCTAAGCTAGCGCCCCTTGGCAGAAACTTACTCACAGCTCATTACTTATCTGTTTTGATTTTGTCGGCGTGTCGTTTGATAATTCAACATTTTTGTGTTATCTGCATGAATTCCTAATTTTGACAAGAAAATGTTTGTGTGGCAAGAAAATTTCTGTTCAGTGACGGAAAATATAACGGCACAAGATGTTTTAAACATCATAAAATATGTATAAATGTTGTTTAAAATTCAGTTAAAATGAAGTAAAACAAGGACCAGCAGGTTTGACTTATTTAGTATGCAAAGGTTAAAAAAAAGCTGTTGTTGACATCTTTTCCTTTACAATTACAGTTTCAGAGTTATATAAGTTGGGTGATTCAGAGAGTGAAAGAAACGGAAGTACCAAACTAATCAAATTCAAATACATGTTTGACTAATTCACCAGGATTTCCTACAGCCTCTAAAGAAGATATCCTCTATAGGCATTTATCGTGCTTGACAATATATTCAAACAAATATAAGGTTGGATGCAATGAATGATAACCTTTAGAGGCATGCTCTTGGCTGTTTAAACTCTTGGGGAACTGTAATTATGGGTAACATTTCCGTAGTGCTTAATTGAAAACAACGCAGTCTGCAATCAAGATTAACACTTTGCTAAAAGTTGACTTCTCTGTACAAAGCTACCTCCTGCTTTTTAATTAAGACAAATTCAACTCACAAGTCAATGTTTAGGACCATTGTGTAAAACAAGAACATGCTGTTGAACTGACTTGATCCATCAATTTGCAGTCAAACCTCTTTACAGAGTCTTGGATCTCCGTGGATCCAGTGACAGATCTGGGCATATTTGGGTGGCGTAATCCTCACCGCAACATTAAAGTCTCTCTGTTCGCCTCCCGCCACCTCCACCCACTGATGGCCTGAAAACACTCCAATCACCCTCCGCTGCCACGTCCCCTTCCTGCCTTCCTCGCCCACCTGCTGCCTCAGACGGACGTAAACGCCTGCCCCTGTGGCCCCCGGCTGTGCGTCACACTGATGGTACATCAAATCGTCAGACTCATTTGCGACTGAGCAGAACCGGTACACCACCTTCTCATTTCCACGCCCGTCCAGCAGGCTTTTGTCAGCGTCGTAGCCTGAAAAGTGTATCCGTGCCAGGGGGGTCTCGTAGGGTGCCACCCCAAGCTCCATATGCTTCTGCTTCAGGGGTCGTTTCAGCTCCAGAAGAGCGTAGTCGTAGTCGGGGGACACTGAGCTAGCGGAGCTCTTGTTTTGGATCCATCCTTGAGGGATTTTGGTTTGTTTAACTCGTGTCCAACGGAAGACAGGCTGCTTCCTGGGTTCAGCACTGCGTGGCATACGTCTGGGACTTTTTTGTTTCCCTCCTCTGACTAACTCAGCTACACCCTCCTCACCCTCTTTTCTCCTCCTATACCTCCTGCCTCTGCCTCCCTTTCTCTTTCTCACTACATCTTCATCTATACTATTCTGCTCCTCACCTTCCTCTATCATCTGCTCCTCACCCCCCTCTGCCTCTCCTTTCCTCCCACCCTTCTGCCTCCCTCTTCTCCTCCCACCTCCTCTTCTCCTCTTAGTCTTGAGCTGCAACACCCCTACTCTAAGCCTCATGGCACTCTCTAGGTAGTCTCTCCCATCATGGATGCAGTGTGCCGCTGTTAGCACGTGTTTCTGGGATATTAGGACTCCAGAGCAGCCTGTTGAGAGGCGAACAGCCGTAGAGAAAGGATAGTTGGTGATGAAATGCGAATCAGAGATCACAAAGCGTCCATCTGCTCCATAAACCTGCCGTCTCCTGCGGGCACGAGCCGGCGAGCGGGCTGGTGTTCCTGCAGACGTCCTGTTAAAACCCTGCAGACTGATATCTGTATGCGTGCGAGTGCCATTCTCATGCATTGTCTCATATCCCAGAATCCTCTCTTGCTCGGCAAGGTCGATGGGTGGTAGGCTGCTTTGACACTCTATCCCACAGAGTGTCTTCGTCCCCCCTCTCTCCTCCTCCTCCTGCCCGCCGAACAACGGCATGTTTAGAAGCTCTGTGTTTGTCTCGAGCAGCACTGGGAGGCTCTGCCTGGTCCACCTGTCCGCGATGCTGTTCCCATCTTTACCAGTAACTTCAGAAAACGTCAGTGCTGCTGCACAGAGCAGGAGACACAGGTAGTGATTGAGTCCCATCCCACTGAAAAGAAAGAAACACTGAGATAGAAATATCCAGTACCAAGGTGTAAGAAACAAATAATATGGATTCAAACCTCTTAACATCTCTTATTTTTTTCATTGGCCAAGAGGAGACTTCTATGCATGTTCCCACAGCTCATATTAGTAGCAATGATGTCGCTTCCATATGTTATATGGCCAGCAGAGGGTGCACAAGCTCAACTTCTAAACAACAAACCACTGAGCAGTAAACTGCTACTGTGATGTTTTACTTCAACAATTCAATTAAAATAATACATAGTTAAAAATGCAGGTAATGCTATTGTTGTTATTACATGTAAGAATAATTCAGTGATGCAAAGGACATTTGAGACTTGTTATGATATTAATTAAGTATGTAAGTCTGATATTAGTGTATAACTTACTCAAAGTTATACATCTTAAAAAAGCAGTGAAACCCCAGTATAGCTAATATGAAAAGAGACAGAAGATACAGAGAAACTAGCTTTTGTAAACAATATTAAGAGGACTGATGTGATTGTATTTTGAGAAGACTATCAAGAAATACAAATGTCTCTTCCTACCTGCAAACATAAAAAAAACACACAAAACTTCCAGTAAATGTTGTCCTTCTCATCAATAAAAAATCCTCTCCATCAAAACGGCTCCCAGCAGACTGACTTCCATCATTTAATGGGCTAAAAAAAAAAAGAAGCTGGAGCACGAGCAGAAGCTTTGTGCAAGATCCTCAGAGAAATCTACATCCCACTCTGATGCAGAAAAAAGGCGATGAGCAAACAGGCAGAAAGGGGGAGTCAAGCATGAATGAAGGTACTAATCATGTGATGACGTTGCATTTTAGGTCAAAAATTGGGTCATTTTTTTCGCATTCTGCAAATATTTTGATTACGTCGGAAATTTACACAGAAGTTAGTTTAGATGTCAAGCTTTTTGCAGATAGATCTACCAATAAAATGTTGCCATTCAGCGTTTATGCGGTGCTTTCGCGGCCAAAACAATTTGATTTATGTCAGGTGACATTTGAAGTGTGTGGTCACACACACACACACACACACACAAACACACACACACACACACACACACACACCTCTCAGGGGAACCTGTATATTAACCCCTGTTGGTATATTTTGACTAGTGTCGCTCTGCTTGCTGCAACAAGACTTCATTCAGAGCAGGAACTCCTCTTTTCTCCATGATTAGATGTAGTAACACCAACACACACATGGACCTACAGGCACACACACATCAGTCAAAGGCTCAATTATTAGGCTACTGTTATCCTAACAGATGACGTGCACTTGCAACGATAGCAGTTTAGTTAGAGCGAGAGAGAGTTAGAAAGGTTCTATAAAATGAGATTCATAATGAGATGCCAAGTTCTTACTTGGCTTTGGAACCAACATTTTGTGAGGTTTCTGGAGCTTTCAATCTTATCACATGATCTTCATCGGCAGATGCCGTTTGCGGGAGAAAGGAATTATGTGGGAAAAGGCTCAATCTGGTGAATATGTTAAATCAATTTTGAAGCCAGGGCTGTGTATGTCATTGGGTGAGTGAAGGTGGGGAAGAGAGATGGGGAGGGGCGAGGAAGTGTGACTTGCATCACAATGTCATTTCTATATATTAATAGACAGAATATGTGAAAATGTGACAAAATGGCTCAATTTGGTGGCTAATAGAACAAGTACCTCTCGCCTTTTTAAAGGAAATGGGAGATGATGCTCTGATTGTCTTATTGCATGTTACACCCAAAACACACCTATTAGTAATTAAGCCACTTAAGACCAACCCTTTTTAGATTTGCGGCAGGCGCAAGAGTCATTTATCCTCCATTATAATAACAGTGTCCGAGATCCGCCCACAAAGACACTTGCGTTTCCCGTTTCAGACCGCCAAGATGGGCCCGATGTTTGATTATTAAATATGAATATGAGACAGCATCTTTAGAAAATGTATCAGATAACAAAGCCATGCAAAACCACGTAGCCACAAAAGAACATGTGATATCCGGGTAAGATTCCAGTTCATCCTTACTAATTTGGGAATTTGTTATTCGTTCCTCTTTGGACACATCAAAACATCTCGTTTCGCTGACAGACTGGCATAGGTTCAATCATCACTTGCTCAGTGGACAATATCCAGCTTGTCAGCCAGCAAGTTTGCAGCATGGAACAACTCAACTCCACTCTGGTCCCGTTGAACATCTCCTCTCCTGGATCTCCATCTTATGACACCTGGGTCTCCAGCCGTCTGGTCCCTGTGGTGGTGTTGTCCCTCTGCTTCCTGCTGGGAGTTCCTGGCAATATCGCTGTGATCGTCCTCAGACCAAACTGGCAGCAGATGTCCCGTCTGAGCCAGAGTTTGATGCTGAATTTGGCCATATCAGACCTGCTCTGCCTGCTCACACTGCCTCTATGGATTTACACTCTCCTGGACAGCTGGACCATTGGACTGGTGACCTGTAAGCTCCTGTCCTATCTTGTTGACTGCACCCTTTATAGTAGCCTTCTGACTGTGACGGCCCTGAGTGTCCAGCGCTACCTACAGGTGGTACACCAGCTGAGGTGCTCGGATTATATAGGAAAGAGGATGCTGCTGGTTACACTCTGGCTGGTTGCAATGATTCTGTCCATCCCTGCTCTGGTGGTTCGACAGCTGACCTCAGACCAGCACTCGACTGCCTGCATATATCACTTCTCTTCCCCGGCCCAGGGTCTGACAGTGCTGCTGGAAGAGTCCCTGCTGGGATTTGTTTCATTTGCTGTTGTGGTATTTGCATACAGCGGCCTCCAAAGAACGGTGAACCAGACAGCTTTCTTCAACAACCCACAGACGAACCGGCTGGTCACAAGTATCGTTGTGACCTTTTTTGTCCTATGGATGCCATATCATATCACAAATGTGCTTGGTGTCGCGGCTATTTCACTCCAAAATGACAAGCTTTGGAAGTTTTGCATGTATAGCTGGAACATCTGTGTAGCACTGGTTTTTGTGAATAACTGCATGAATCCACTCCTTTATGCCTTTGCTTCTCGAAACATATGCACTGAGTGCCGAAAAACAGAACATACAGTAGATGTTGTTGTTATTGCAGATACTCCCTGTTCCAAGGAGTCTAATCATAGTATGATAGATGAAAAAAGAACCAAGAGTGCAGAACCTTGATGATGATGATGATGATGATGAAGATGAGTAAACTAGAGAAATTGTTTTTGTTTTTGTTATATGAAAAATGTTTGAGACTGTGTTTCTCTCATTTGTCAGAAAAGGCTACACATGATCATATTGAGGTTAAGCAACATCTGATTACAATTAAATGATTAAATGTTCATTTTGGAGCGCATCCAACAAGAGCGAAGACCATTTGTCTCCAATGTTTAGCAACAGACGGACAAAAAGACAGACGAGAGGAAGGGTAGAGACAAAGGGAGGTGCTGTACTTATAATGTCAGCAGATGTATAAACTCATTTAGTAATTAATTTTTTCTGCATTTTGTTTGTACTTTGTATACATTTTTTTTTATCAGGAAACTGTGGCGAGGCATTGTAACGTGTCATTTTAAACATGTATAAATTATATTAACCATGATAAAGAGTATAAGTATAAGTTCTACAATGAAAATTTAAAGAAAACGTCTGTGTGGTAAATATGAAGCTAGAATCTGTCTCAATAAAGCTACTGTAGTTACATCCATCATTTCTTGTCATTTTTCATCTTACCAACCTTCACCTTTTGTGCGATCTTTGCATTAATTTCCGGCAGGACTGAAACTGATACTTTGATATGTTTGGTGAACCCGGATGTCCAGGAGGGGGGTCTTCCCCCGTGTGAGAAGAAAATGCTTTTTTTTCCTGCAGTAACTCGGTTCGTGCCCTCGGACGTTGAGAAAATGCCACGATTTACGTTCCCTCCTCAGGCTGTGTGGACAACAGGTCAAGTTGACTCAAAATCCTTTTAGTGCTGAACTCTGTCTAGACACCACTGTTAAAAAAAATAATAAAAAATGGAACAAGAGAGAGTGTTTGTATATGTGCTGTTTGTGACTCAGTATTTCCCCCAGCTGCTCCTTTGGGCCCAGGCAGGGTTTTCTCTGGCTAGTTCTCAACAGGGAAAGCATCCCTTTCCCATGCAACGATGACTTCTCTACATTCAGCCTGCGTAATGGTGCCAACCTGCTCGCCTACAATTTACTTGATCTGCAACTCACATTTTTTGGTCATCAGAATGGAATTTATCTTGACTTTTGGCAGACAAAGGAAGAAATAATCGGGGAATCATTTTAAGTGTATGTGCATGCTGAAAGTTGTTGCATAGTACTTTATAATGCTTTTCAAATTATAATTTGAATATAGTCACTCTGCCTGCACCATGATGAATTCCAACTCACAGCAAAATCCATCAAATCATTGAGTGTTTACAATAATGCAAAGCATAGTCCTGGTTTTGCTCATAGTTCTACATTTTTGGAAATACACAAATTTGGTTGTTTTTTCCCCCCTGAAAGTTGGAGAGTTACTGTTAATGTGAAGCTACCGTTGAGACATGGATAGTTTAGTTAGCTTCGGAAAATGAGTGGAAACAGAGGGAAACTAGCTAACTAGCACTGATGACAGAAGTTATTGGTTCTAGCAAAGAAATAGTCCAGCAACGTGCTGATTTTAAACTTGAATTTGGTTTCCTTCAGAGAGAGCCAGGCTAGCTGCTTCCCTGGTGTGTCTTATGCTAAGCTAAGCTAGCGCCTCCTGGCAGACACTTCATATTTATCGTGAACACACGACAGGGCGACGCATTTAAAAAACAAAGCTTATCCGTGCGTCAAACAATAATTTGTGGTTTTAAGTAAATCCACCAAAAAAAAAGTAATTCAATAACTTAAGATGTGGGAGGCAAGCAATGAGACAGTCTGAGACTTAATGAGATTTTTGTTGGGTCAAGTCTGTGGAGAACTAGTGATAACAGTTAGATTATTGCTCAGGGATGTCAGATGACTCATCGTTGCCTGAATCCTCTCTTCTCACGCATCTAGGATTTGCCGTTCTTTCCCCCCTCCTCATCCTTCAGTTAGGAATCTGAAATGTCACGTCTTGCCCTTTCCTTCACTCAAATCTACTTTCTTTAATTAAGTTTTATTAAAAGATGACAAGTGTGTTTTTCTTTGTTCCTCTCTCGCGCCACTCTCCTGCAGGTTTCTTCCAGCTGGCAGCATTGAGAAAGAAGCAAGGTGCGAGACAGAGAGTAAGGAAAAATCAGGGAGGAAAGAGGAGCTGGTTTATCTTGGCTTCCTTGTAATGCAGCTTTACTGGTTCCTGCCCAACTGTAATCCTTAGTTTGAGTGGGATTTTGCAGCTAAGTGGAAAGTTCCCCCACTCAGCACCAGTCAAATTCGAGTTTTTAGGCTCTCTGTGACCTGCTGATATTTTTAATAACGTGGCCTTAGTTTGCTCCGATATCTCCCGCATTAAGTGCCGACCTGAATTGCAAGTGTAGTGGCGGATTTATTCTAAATAATGTCCTTTGTCCAAATAAAAAACATTATCAACAAATTCAAAATCAAAAAGCCACTGAGGCACTGAAAAAAGTGAATCTTACGCAGGTTGTGTGTGACAAAACCATTTTCCAGCCATTGGGTACGGTTTTGAGGTTTATTTTTCTATTTGGGTGGCAAACAATTGACAACGCCATCTGTGTCTTTTTGCCCTGTCACCCTGGTAAAAAACCATGAACCCTTCCCAGTCCCTGTCTCCACCACGTGCCTAGTCATATATATAGATTCACTTGTGCCAGTGCCTTCAGAACAAAAGCCTAATCAAATATTCAAAAATCACAAAAACAATGCTACTAATATTGTAATCAAACTAATTAACTAACTTATACTCATCAAGACATTGACAAAATAAATAAATGGTGAAATTATATTACAAATAAATGAATAGCTCCAACAGCAAGCTTCTGAAAAAGCTTGTGGCTTGTTCTTTGTATACTTTCCAGTGTATGAAGAATGTTAAGACGTAATTATCGAAGCAATGACACTTTAATACGTGAGATGTCTGACATGCTAAATCTTACTTTAGTTCAGTTACTTGCTGTAAGTAAACACATCATTAGCACACTATGAAAATACTCCCCTGCACACAACACAAAATTTGCCTCTTAGATGTATACATTTGCATGAAATAGAAGAACTCGGGGAAAATAATATGACATTTGCCTAGTGCCAACCACTTTCAACCAAAAATATCATGACATCCATCCATCAAACCAAAATGACACCATAATGCAAGCAAACTGCATGCAAGCAGACAAATCGAACTATTCCCATGAATAGAACAGAGGTCCTTTTAGGAGTTTATGTTCATGCATTGAGAAAATACATTTTACGCACAAATTAAAAACATAGAACGCACACGTGCATCCACCTACATACATGCATGGGCATTCATGCACACACCATTTTCACAGCTGTGCAGCAATTCTTTTGAAGCCATTAATTCAGGCAAGATCAATACCTGCTTTTGTTAATAAAATGGAAAGAGTCTGAGCTGGGCGTCGCCCAGCAAATACAGTCTGTGTGCAATCAAATAGCAGGCATTAGCCTGAAATAAGCCAGACAACAGAGCAGCGATCTGTAACGCAGCTTTCCAGTAACCTTTGTTTTCATTTGAATGAGATCTGGGTTCATGGACATTCAGCTCAAGTTCCACAGTAACTTACAGCAGGGACTTTCCCCACAGCTGCATATAGATGCCTGCATGAACATCTTTTCAGAGAGACGTAAACAAATCATCCACAGCTCGGAGATGAACGGAGAACATCGATGTTATGGGAAATTCGAGCTCGCTGTGTTTTTCGTTTTTGTGCAGCCTCGGTGGAGGATTTATATTGCAGGCCAAGGGAATGGCTTTCTGTAGAAGTATACTTTAAAACAAACAGAACATAGAGACTGTAAATCCTTCACAATACTTAACAAAGAGATTCAGATGTGTACAAATGTGGATATGAGTAGTGTTTCTAACAGATAAATGGATAAATATGTCTGTCCCTAATCTAATTAAAGCTTATTTAAACAATTTGATTACCTACAAGAGATATTCATTCACTAATAACTACTTTCCAAGTATTCCACAAGTAGTTGTCCATCATTTGAACTACTTGTTAAGGCATCCACTTCAGTTGGTTTTGCAGAGTTGCATTAAATACCGATATTCAGGGTGGTAGGAGGTTTTCATTTACACACTGATGACACAGATACTTTTCAGAAAATGTATTACAACAAAATCGTTTTTCTTAAACACACAAACACTGATAATGACAACGCAGAAACCATCCAATAAAACTGAGATGGCAAACAGTTCCCAGCAGATGTGGCACATCAGCATTCATTTGGATTCATGTACTGTACTTTTCACACCGTTTTTGGTCTCCACCAACTCCTGAGGGAAATATCTGGCTCTTTAGCTGCAAAATATTCACCAGCTAGCTAATCGCTTTGTCCCACCATATTTTTGTGCTGGGCAGTTGGCGTAGCCTAGCAACAGCTGTTGCTGGAAACAATGATGATGAGAGTGCTAAAGCCGTACCGTCCTTTCAGTTATTAAGTCTTCAGACACACAAAGGTGGCTTGAAGTCAAATTGACGTGACGTGATGACATTTCATTCGGAAAGCATCTGTGAAATCTTCATGTCACTTCCACGCCGTGATCCACTGTCATCAAGTTATCACTCCAACACGAGGAGGTTTTGTTGGTGTGTCATTCCAAATCGAAACAGATGTTTGCATCTGTGGAGGCGTGTGTTTGGACGTCCATACTGCTTTTGGTGTATGTGTGTGCAGTTCTATCCGTTTTCCAGTACAAGTGTGTGTGGTCCACAGTTTCTGTTTACAGACTCTGTCATGATCGGGGTCAATGGCTTGTGCCGTTGTTGCATTTATCACTCAATGTTAGCGCAAATGAGGGAACCATATGTTGAGCAGTTGGACAAATCTGAAGACATGTAATCCTTAGATGAACCTAGATACTGATGCGTGGCAAGACAGGCCGGTCCTCACTCTTAGACAGGGTGTCAGTCAGGAAAATGTCCTGGAAGAAGCCTCTGAATTCATACCAGCTTTGAAGGAAATTAGAAATGCGTGACAGTTCATTGCAACTTCACCGTACTTCTCTAAAGTCGGGATTCTCCAACCTTTTTGGCTTGTGACCCTTTGTAGCAAAGCAACGCCTTCTCGCTACCCTTCGATACAAGGTGCCTGATTTCTAGAAGCTTGAGTGAGGCCGACATTCACAAAGCCAAGGCCATTCTTTGGGATGAACTGAAACGATGACCGCAAGACAGGCCAAGGGGGAGGTAACAGGTCAACAGTATAAGCCACATAGAAGTGGTATATACATCGTCGTATATGTATAAGTATATGATAGCCATATATCATATAGTATCCATACTCCATTATGATTCATGAAGGTTTTTGCAGCAATTGGATGGTGAGCACTTCTGGTGGACGCTGCTCAGAAATGTAAGTGAAAGCCTAACCCTGAATGCTCTCGGTCTCTAGCTTGTGGTTGCAAAGTTTCATGAGGCAGTGATTATCCCAGAGGTCACAACAGCTCATTTTATACAGCAGGGTCAAGTTTCAAGAAGTGTTCTAGCTATGCGAAATGGCTACAAAGGAGACTAACATCATCACACATGAATACAATTAGGGTCATTAGCTCCGAAAAAGTCTCAGCTTTCCAGTCCGAGATCGCCGGCGATCCTGAGGCTTTCTGAGAGTTACAGCAAATGCCTGCATCCAGGGTTTTTCTCAAGAAAGAGGCTGTTACACCAGCCAATTGCAGGTCATAGTTTTGGAATTATTTCTTCAACAATCACATATGGGTGTAATATTCTTGGGTCAGTTTAATTTTGGCCATGTAGTGTATGTCACTTTCTTCCTGGTTGCTAAATTATGGTTCTCTGCATGTTTGCCAAAAGGTGAAAAAAGCTGAATAAACACTCATCACTGTAATAAATGAGGACAGGAGTCAAGGGCATTTTACTTACTCCTGCCCTGTTAAAATGGGAAGTTAATTGGATCCATCAGCTAGGAAGTTGAAGTCTTGGCCTTGGCATTTGACAACTTGAACATAAAATCAGTGTATTATACTGATAGCACATGAAATAAATTTAGATTTCTGGGAAAAAGCTTCGTCTGTCGGGAGCTTTCCTCAGAAGCTAATCTGGGATGAAACCCAGTTACTTTTGGAATGATTCAAGGCACGGCCAAATATTTTTCTTGGGTGTATTCTTCCACAGACTTGCTAAACTGCATTTTGTCTCGGGGTGCGCTGCTAAATAACATGCGTTTTCAGCATGATTATGAGGATTTAGGATCTTGAAAACTAAAGTCACACTACAAGCTTTCATCTGTGCAATTTAAGGGTGATTTTGCTGCATAATAATCTCGCTTCAGACGCCCTCGAGCTGGTATGGCACTCAGATTAGGATTCAGTGATTTAGCAGAAGATACTCGCATCTATTTATACTTCTACAGCATGCTACTCCTGTTTCAACCCCAACAGAGGAAATATGAGAGTTGACGGCAGATCGTTTCTGTTTACATTGCGTGCTTTTAAACTGGGTTGGAAGAGGAACTTTGCATGTTGACTCTGTTGGCACGACTGAACAAAGAGTCTTCATTTGGATAGAAACCTAGCTTCTGTTCTGTGATTACAAGGTGACATGTGCTGGTGTGTGTCATTTCACTATCTCATGTTTCTGTTTCAAAGCTGCACAACCGATTGTAGATAAAGTGATCGATTCAAGTGCCGATTACAGGGGCTGATGTGAAGGAAAATGCGAACTGCAGTATCGATCTTGGTTGAACAGAAGAAGGAAAAATAATGAAAAGAGAGAGAACAAAACACCATGCATTTAACATTTCTGATGCTGATACTTGAACTGTGGCTGACCGAGACTTTTGAGGAAGAAGAAGAATGATGAGAAATAACATGCAGCTGTCGATCTTAGTTCTGAAGTCTTTTGCATGTTCCCATAACTGATTTTTGCACAGTGATTTCAATAGAGTGACCCAAACTGCCACTAATTTCATGTGCTGACAAAGACACTTTGATTTAACTACTCATTGACTAGAGATCCTGTGGGATACTAAACAGCAGGATGGATTTCTGCATCGAAATCAACTGTTGGGAGATACTGGTCCAATTCAGCACGTACAGGCTACACAACTAAGTCGTCTGCTAAATGTTTTTGGTGAAAGAGATTTCCTCTGGTGTCATTTTTGCCATTTCTTACCCATCATACACAACCACACACACAACCACACACACACACAATCCTTTCGGACCATAACAAACCTTTAAGTGTCTTTTGCTCTGGGCTCCAAACAGGAAAGGCACTGATTATAAACACACAGCAATTATTTATGAGACAACAGCGAAGAATTCAGTCCAATAAATACTTTTCATCCAACACCAAGTCCAGAAACAAGGAATTGAAGAGTCAAGTTCAAATGATTACTGAAAGCTGTTCTTTCAAGTCACATTTTTATATTTGAATGTAAGGAACCTATCATTTGGAAGAATCCTAAAAATGCTCTTCATACAAGTGTGTATGTGGCACACAAAAGGTAAAAAGATGTTTAATCAGTTTTCTAAATTGCAACTCCATTTAATACAAAGCTGGCATCAGGAATGTATAAATACATATGCCTTTGCTCAATTTATAGACATAACGGTAATGGTTGAACCTGTGTTATTATCTCAAGTAGGTGGAGTGGAGCTGATGGAACCCAGCCAAAATACTGAAAGTGTAAGCTACACAGTGGGCTAGTGTGACATTGTGGTTATGAGTTTTGTCTCAGTGCACATACGGGATTGTTTGGGAAATCCAAATTTAAAGAATTTAATTATCATTTACTGACTCGATTAATACATTTCTGGTTCAATGAAAGAGCGATGAGAGGAAGTGCAGGGGGGAAGTCACGGTTGGCTCAGGAGGAAGCGATAAAAGGTAGAGAAAGTTCAAACAAAATCAAGAGGAATAATGGGCTGGTGTGAGAAGTAGGCCGTGGAAGGAAAGCAGTCTCATGTGAGGTTTATAGAGAAAGCTGTGACATCAGGCTTGGATGGACTCAGCTGGCTGGATGCTGCTGGGGAGGCGCTGACGTGGTCCTCTGGAGTAAACAATTTTATATCAAGCTCTTCATCATCTATCCACCTCTGCTGCTCATATTTTCTCCTTCTTCCCCACGCTTCTCTGATGTCCAGCTCATCAAAACTCCCCGCAGACTTCATGTTATTCTTCTCTCTTTTTCTCTCTTCATCCAAGGCCTCAATTACACACCAGAGACTATTTTTATCGCATAATCTCTCACACCCTAAATCACCGCTCACCAAGATCGTACTCTAAAAGACGTCGAGACAGAAGAGCGGAGGAGTGGTGCTCCACCATAAACCTTTCATGACTGAGCAAACAGCCAAATGACTGACCACAGGGGAGAATGACCACCACATCACCTGCAGCTGCAGCTCACGTAGGGCTTCCACGCCGGGCTGGATTGTCTTCAAGATCTTCCCACTAAGATCATCTTCTTTTCTGTAGCGTGTGATTGCACATGTGTACTTGTTGTGCTTTTATCTCCCGTGCTATTTCAACATATCGTACAACAGAGGTTGCTGATGATGGCGGCTAACGGGTCACAGATGCGAAAGCACAGCTGAAATGTCATCTTTCACCCTGTTTCCGTGTGTGCAGATTGGTACGGACTGGAAGATGATGTCAATAATCGGTAACCATCACAATGGTTGCACACAACACAAACTCCACTTTGTCTGATACTTCAAAACAGGCATTTGTTTCTACTTTTGCATCGCCATAAATCCTGCGGAGTCAAAACAAGGCCGAGGCTCAGCATTCGCCTCTGCTGCACCAGTCATTTGAGTCATCCGTCCCAAAGACGAGGAACAGACAAAGTTGTGAGCTGTTGTCATGGCTACATAATAACGCTGACACAGGTCCCGACCATGACTAAAAAACTGCAGAACAGAAGAAAAGGCTTGATTTGCTTCGACTGTGGTCTAATGAGTCTGAGTGATTGAGTGACACAAAGATTAGATCCCACAGCAGACAACTATCATATCAGTATGTCAGTAATATATTAGAGCTGTGTCACACTCTATATGTGAAGAGAGAAGGAGATGCTGTGAATGATTGATTTGGGTTATTTTGTCATAGCATGTAATTCATTAGTGCACCTTTTCTCATTCAGCTTTTAATACCAGAATCACAATATGTCGCATTAAAAGGATAGAATGACCTAACTTGGCTCTGGGATGACAATGTTTACCAAACACAGCTGTGCAAATACATGTGCTAACATTTCAGTCTGGAGTGTGGGAAACAGAGAAGGAGAGAGAAGAGAGATGGGAAGAGTGTACAAGGGAGTACTGTTTAAAGTCCTATGAAAAGAGCGCCATCTAGTGAGATGTCAGAGGACGACTCTACACGGTCCAGTTGATTCAGCACAACACGGGTTGTTTGCTGAAATCCAGCAGATGGCAGTGTAGTACCTTATGCAGTGTGAACTTAGTTGAGAATATTCATGGGGTTTTCCAGTTTCCCTTTGAAACTGGAAGAAAAGTGAGTAATGGGAGTAATAAAATACGCAAAAATTCTTCATCTTTTAGAAATATTATAAACATGTTAATGAAGGTATTTGCAACATATACACAAAAACTGAAATAATGATGATAATGAATATGTTAAAACTCAAATTTGATACAGGAACCCCGAGATATACACACACAGTCACCAACTAAAGACTGACATATTTGTTTTTATAGCTTTTAATAAGTGGAAATGCAAATTCCCCGCTTTCCCATTCTGTTCATAATCTCGGATTTAACTTCGGACCACAGGTGAGGGGCCTGACAGCTGAGCTAATATTTCATTCACAGCTGAGCTAATCACGATACATGTTTGTGCCTGCACATGACTGTTTACGGGAGACAGAAGAGATCAACACGAAATATCAATGTGGTCTTGACATCTCCCCACAGTATCACACAGGAAGCTGACTCACAGATAGAGTGATTCACTTCCTGTTTATTTTTGTCAAAGCAAGTCGCTGCCCTCAGCCAGGACAGGTCAGGAAAGCAGAACAGTCTTAACAAAACGCTTTACCAAATTGTCAGGGGGAGTGCATGGATCTCTGGGGCTGCATTTAAATACAGAGTTGAGTTTACCTCAGGGTGCTTTCGTACAAATAATAACCGCCGCGGGATTATTTACTGACAAACAAACCTCTTCGTTTCACTGCAAGGACAAAAATAAACATGTTGACATGAACAAAATATGCTTTTTTTGTGCTTGAACAACGACGCCCGGGAACATTTGCATACTCGAGTGTGCTGAGACGATATTCTTACGTGTTTATTGGAGGCAAACATCTTCAAGATTCAAAGATGCAATTCAAAGACGGAAGCGATTGCAAAAGTGTCTCTCTCTCATGTGTTGATGAATGAACATGATAATGGACACCCTCCACTTCCGTTTCCTCACCAACACGATATTCTTATAGTTTGTACGTGTCATTAACAAACTGCCAGGGCCTCGTCGGAGCCCTGCAGCATGGCTTACAGCGCAGGGCACGTCAGCGAATCTCATTAGTGGCTGTGGAAGAGTTTAGTGGGGGCTTACACTACTACTCAGCAAAGATCTCTTTCTGAGGTCAGGGTTAAAACTGATTGGAAATACTGTTGAGGTCCATCTATGCATGCATAGCGTCATTAGCTACATTAGCAACTAACTACATATAAATATGGACTGAGAATGTGAATTGAATGCATATTAGCAGGAACAGGAAAGGGTGTAACTGCTTGTTGCATGAATCAGTATGGTTGAGTTGGTTGCAATTATTTCAAAATTGGATTGCACAAAATAAATAAGGACTGTTGTTTCCCAACTCAAAATAAAACCAAACGCAATGAGTTCTTTGACAATTAAATATGGTGACATGCAATTATGTTTTAATATCATAATGCAAGGGAAATGGTGGCAAAATAGGACGTTTAGTGTTTCCGTTTTGAATTGAAGGAGGTAGATGTGGGAGAAAGAAATGAACATCTGGTGTCATGTGTACTGTAACACTGTAATGTCATTAAAATAAAAAAAGTAAGCCTCTACCATACAAACAACATATTAATTAAACAATTATTAAAACCCTTATTTTTCTACAACAGCAGAAAAGAGTACATCTTTGGTCAACCTGGACCCAAAGACAGATGGTTTTCTCTGATAACAGAAATCCATATGAAAGAATAAAAACGGAAGGTGGTGTTAAGGGAGCGAGGTGGGGAAGGAGGCACGTACGGCACGTTCGTCTAACGGGCTCACCGTAAGCTCTTAATGAACTTCTACGTGTGGGAATGGGTGGAAAGGGGAATGGAAAAGAGGACGAGCTAAAAAAAAAAAAAGTGGAAGAGTGGGATAGAGCCGAAGTGAGGATGTTCATATTAGTTGCGTTAAGGGATTGATAGCAAAAGATGGGTGCTCAGGGTGAATCGTTGATCGTCGAAGTTTAGATGTTTAGATAGAAAGCAAGTCGTCAGAGATCAAAGATCGTGTCTGTCTGACTTTTTGAATGAAGCTCTCATTTACTATCACATTCCTGAGTCTAAAGGGGAACGTACGCGCATCCAGCTCAATCACACAAACCGACAGACGTGCATTCATGTCCGTATACTTGTACGTGGTTATCGTTTTGGCAGTCCAACAAGGGGTCTGTCTGAAATCCCCTCTCCAATCCCCTGATGTCGTCAGGCGTTGGAAACCAAGCCGGTGTCATCCACTTGACAAGTCAGAGGTTAGGTAAGTAGTCGCTCCATGATAAGCATCCCCAGCAGTAAGCCTGACATTGAGCCTGTTGGTGAATGGGGAAAGTCCAGAGTGCAACTGACCTGCTGTCTTGTGTCAAACTACAGAGCTACACTGTCTGGAAATGGCAACGCAAACTTGCGTGGAGCTCACCTCGAACTACGTTACAGGAAATGTCGTTGTCGTATAAATTGACCGTCGTCCATCCCACACTTATTGGTAATAGCTGCTGTTTTACTCACAGATTACGATCAACAATACAGAAGTGAAGACAGCTCCCACGCCTTTTACTGAATAAACAAATTTCACGAGTAAACTCCAATGCCGAATTGTTAAATGACATATAGACTATGTATGGGATCTGTGACAAAGTGCTGTCGCATACGGTGTATATTCAGACAAATATCCAGATATCAAAAGGTGTCAGAATTATATAGCACATCATGATTTTGTTTGAATGTTGCACGTCTGTGCAAGTCTGTGTGGATGTGCGGCCCTGCACATACAGGGTAATCTGCGGTAAGCTGGTTTATGGGCTCGTCTGCAGTGACGCAGATATCCGCGCCAAGCTCTGTACTGATAGATTCTTCATGACAACTAATCTGCAGACGATATGGCCTATACCCTACATACTGACAGACGGCTTACATCCTACACATCGGAAACTTCCAGCGCAAACATGCTCCAAGTGCAGATGTTTTAACTTTTAATCAAATATGTATAACAGTAGATAGTCATACAGGTAATGCACTTGCAAGACTGTAAAAATAACCCCTGATTGGTGCACACAAAAGCCCTGGGGGCTGACTGACACTGGGTGAATAAACACCCCTAGAGGGCGTTGGGTGTGTGTGCATTCCCATCCTCACCTGTGAGTCAGACTCCTGAGGAACTGTAATATGAAAATGGAATGATTCATATTTATGTTGCGGTTATTCACGGTGAATTACAAAAAAAAAACAACTGCTCAAAGACTGTCAGAATATTCGCCATCTATTTGTTATAATAATATTTCTGAATTTATCATCAGGCTGAATCACACTGAACAATTAGGAAAGGAAATGCAGCATGTACCCCTATTGATAATGTGATAAAGTGCAGAGAAATCGATTGAAAATGAGTTCTGTTGATGAGTTATTCTCCAATCTGTCTCTTTCTCTGCTCTCTAACGCCTATTCTCCGGACACGCCTCAGTCTCCGGGCTTGCAGCTACTCAGAGTAACCACGGGGAAGCGGCGGCAGCTATTAGTAGGTGTGGGCTGTCAATCACACCGATACCGCCCCTAACGCCTCTCAGACGGGAAGCGCTCTGTTCACAACTTCTCCAGCAGCTGTGGAGTGGGACCTCTGTGGCATCACGCAGTACCAGCGAGCGACAAACGGCCAAAATGTAAAGGGAAAGCAGCCATACACCACTTTCTTAAAGTAGGTGTGCAGCGGAGAGGCTGAGCGGTCTTGAAACGAATGCGCAAAAAGGTTGTTTTTACGCAGCAGGGACTGCTGCGCGTAAAAGTGAAAGACAGAAGTAAAGCTTCTGCGGTGGAAGAAACGTTTTTTTTCTCCGTGTTGATGGATGCGTCATTGGGTCGTTGTGAGAATCTGACACTGTGAGAAACATTCGTTTACAGTCGATGCCTGCCGTCCAGAGTTTGGCGACAGTGGCGCAGCGGAGTGGAGCGCGCAGCGGGGCGGCAGACGCTGGGCAGTGACTAAGCCTTACGGCTGGGAAGCTAATGAAATTGAATTTGTCTGGACTACAGACTTTATGTAAGAAGTAGGACAAGCACAACGCCGCCCAACTAGTTCCTCCAGCCATGCGTAGAGACGCGTCGTCGTCCAGCACCTCGTTGTTATGATAGACATCAGCTCCGAACGTCCGATTCTTCGCAAAGTTGCAGCTGGCCGATGCCACAGCGGGAGTTAGTGGAACGTTTTACATCCTTCTTGTCTACCTCTTCTCAGCATGGACGAGAGTGTTGAGTGCGTCGCGGCGGACGGGGATAGCATCAACCTCAGCGTGCTCAACTGGGAGCAAGTGCAGCGGCTGGACACCATCCTCACGGGCTCCATCCCCATCCACGGCCGGTGGAGCTTCCCCACGCTGGAGGTGAAGCCGCGGGACATCGTCAAGGTGGTCCGGAGCCGCATGGAGGAGAAGCGGATACACGTCCGGGAGGTGCGACTGAACGGCTCCGCGGCCAGCTACGTGCTGCACGAGGACAGCGGCCTGGGATGGAAAGATCTGGACTTAATATTCTGTGCCGACCTGAAAGGAGAGATGGAGTTCCAGATAGTGAAAGATATAGTCCTGGACTCTCTTCTAGACTTCTTGCCAGAGGGGGTGAATAAAGAAAAGATCAGACCAGTGACCTTAAAGGTAGTATATGGATTTATGATTGTATGTCAAACTTTCTAACCTGACAGCAAGAGTAGTGAACACCAATATTTGATTTCCATTCACACATATTTACACAACGCACTGCTAGCAATGCACTAAAAAACAGTAAATTTAAATAAATCTTACACAAATTAGATTGAGGTTACATTTGTGCAAACAGAAAAAGGGTTTGAGAGCAAACTATCAACAGTGCCACCAAAAACATATTTTATTGCAAGTAAAATAAATATGTGATAGAAATATATTAATGTGAAAGCAACATTTTCATTTGCAGATCCAAAACTTTTTTTTGCACATCCAAAACTTTTGTTTGCGAATCCAAATGTCACTCAGGCGGAGATTGGCCTATAGACACATGCTTAACTTCAGCATGGGTCCCGCCCACCAGATTCAGCAAACATAACTTTTGGATTTGTATTAATACATTTTTATTCACAAATTGATTGTACTTGCGATAAAACATATGTTATAACATTTAGGAAGGTTGATCTTCCTGTTTGACTACATGAAGACAGACAAAAGAAAGACAGTTAAGTAGCCCTGCATGACATCTTCCTTGTACATCCAACCAGAGATATAAGCCTTCAAATAGTAAAAAGGTTGGTTTCTAATGTAAAGATGATTCTGTCTAATCCAATTGGAGTCAAATCCACATTAATAAGTCTCTCAGTTGCCTGGATACCGAGGACTCCCTGGGCTACTAATTGCCCACCAACAGATGTGATCAGCAAAACATCAGACTAACAGACCTAAACCAATATTTCTATCTGGTGCAAATAACATTCATGTCCGGTTGTTAAAGCCTGCTTGAGCTAGGTTTTTAATATTTTTTTTTTATCCAGAAGACCTCCATATAAGACCCACAGCACATTCATTATTCATTATTATAAGAAAAACATGTTTTGGTGTGCTGGTGCAAGAATTGAGCTAAACTCTCACTGTTCACAGTTGTGAAAGGAGGAAAAGAGAGGAGACAGAGAAGGCCTCTCCGTGATTAAAAAAAATGAAATCTGACACCGCAGCTCTGATTATGTTGCAGTGGCCCTTATAAATTAATTATAGGAAACACATAGCCAAATGTTTTATTAGGATGCATCGGTCTGTGATGACTCTTAATCTTTCTTTTCTGTGCATGTTTTAAGGAGGCCTACGTGCAAAAGATGGTGAAAGTGTGCAATGACTCCGACCGCTGGAGTCTCATCTCCCTCTCCAACAACCGCGGCAAGAACGTGGAGCTCAAGTTTGTGGACTCTCTGCGACGGCAGTTCGAGTTCAGCGTGGACTCCTTCCAGATCCGCCTGGACTCGCTCCTCCTCTTCTACGAGTGCTCGGAGCACCCCATGGCGGCCACTTTCCACCCCACAATCCTCGGCGAGAGCGTCTACGGCGACTTCCCCACTGCCCTCGATCACCTGCGCAAGCGCCTCATCTGCACCAGGAGCCCCGAGGAGATCCGAGGCGGGGGCCTGCTGAAGTACTGTCACCTGCTGGTGCGGGGTTTCCGCGCGGCTTACGACAAGGAGATGAAACTGCTGCAGCGCTACATGTGCTCGCGCTTCTTCATAGACTTTCCTGACGTGAGCGAACAGAGGAGGAAGCTGGAGTCCTATCTGCAGAACCACTTTGTGGACCTGGAGGACAGGAAGTACGACTACCTGGCCACGCTGCACGATGTGGTGCAGGAGAGCACGGTGTGCCTGATGGGCCACGAGAGACGTCAGACGCTCAGCCTCATCTCTTCGCTGGCGCTGCGAGTCCTGGCCGAGCAGAACGCCATCCCCAACGCCGCGAACGTCACCTGCTTCTACCAGCCGGCTCCATACGTCTCAGACGGCAACTTCAGCAACTATTATGTGGCGCAGGTTCAACCCCTCTACCCCTGTCCTCCCTCGCCTCCCCAGCAGTACATTCCTCCACACCACCATCCTATGTACGCCACCTGGTTACCCTGTAACTAAACTTTGTGTGCGTTCATGCACTTTTGTGTCACTGGTGGATCCTCCTCGAAAAGGGATGAGTGATCATCGTTTTATCTGTTTCTCAAGATGGGGAATTGAGAGGGAAGAAGACAAGACAAAATTAGACAGACAAAAAGGAGAGAATAAAGAATGAAAGAACCTGGATGATGGCGGTGGGCCAAAGAAAGGCTTTCCCCCAGGGTAGGACGCCACAGCAGGAGGAGCTGAGCACACAAGGAGTGAGAGGCCGACCCATCGGTTGTAGGGTTCTGTCACTGAAGATGGGTTTGATATACCCTCGGGGTGACCAACAGCCTGTTTAAGGTATTTTTCTTGTCCGTTGCGAGTTACGGCTCACAGGAACTGACATCAGAAACTGTACTGACATGTATAATACCAGCATGGTCTTCACAGTAAAAACCGAACCATGCA
This sequence comes from Chelidonichthys spinosus, assembly GCA_029853015.1. NCBI lineage: Eukaryota > Metazoa > Chordata > Actinopteri > Perciformes > Triglidae > Chelidonichthys > Chelidonichthys spinosus. The sequence goes on along the minus strand of CM056838.1, from coordinate 4,886,696 downwards.
TATGGTCGCAGAGAGTGACAGAGGACACACGAGACGTGCTGAAGACATCAAATTGTGGTCAGCCAATGGCGACCTTCTGACCTTGTCCATGCACGCAGTGTTCGCATGGGACTCTTTTTCACAGACAATGCAAAATAAGGAACTGGATACTGTTTACAAAAAATCCAAAGATCTACTTTGATACTCAGCTTTATCTGAATTCCGAGACAAAAAAAAAAACAACAACAACAAAACAATGCATGCTTTATTTCTGTACAGGAATAATTTTCTTTAAGTGCCTAGATGAAGCCTAAAGGGAAGAGATATTTTTGTGATTCTTTATCGTAGAAGAAGTCGTCTCATTGATTTTCAAGGTGATAATGAATGTACTGTGGAACCCATGAGTTTATGCTGAGTAAGGTCTCTTGTAGCGAGGGAGCTTTTGGACCTTTTTTTGTGGATCATGTTTAGTTAAAGACCCGGCTCTTATCTGCGGTCCTGCTCGACGAATGCACATCCTGATTAAACAAAGAGGAAGTAGCAACATAATCTCATCATCTGGAGGAGGGGGGGGGCTGGAGTTTGGATCAAAAATGCTTATAAGAATAAAATTGATGGCGATTTAGAGAGAAATATACAGGGAAATAATGAAGTTTGGCAGCAAGAGAACAAACAAGACAAAACAAACTGCTCTTATCTCCAGTTTTATTGGATCGCCAAATAAGGCAGTCTGGTGCACAGCTAGATAACCAAAAAGCAATTTCTCACAGAAAGGAGATAATGTAATCATCTGTGTGGGATGAGGAAATCTATTTGGATATGTAAAAGTATTGCTCAAAACTGCATCTTCATCACATGTATATCAAAAGCGACTTGCTCAAGTGTTCTTGTGAAACTTAACGGCTTATTAATGAATAGATTTGAAATGATCAACTCAACCTTACTTAAATGTGCCCTGTGGAGTTTTCATCTAAACTCACAAAAGTTACGTGACTGCACCTACTTCCCACTCAAACATTTGAACCGTGCATTGTTTACTTCCATGTGTACTAGCCAGCGGGCTTGTTCTTAACTGGATTTCTTTGACAGTACAAACTCTACAGGACATCTTTAAGTTTCAAATATGTATTTAACGTTTAAAAAAAAGAAGAAGAAAAAAACACCATGTGTTTGTGATGCATTCTGACGGGGACAAACAGTTTTCTCAAATTACACTGGAAAGTTGTAATGTATTTTTATATCGTCTTCTTCTTATCAAATATAAAATGGTAATTTTTTCCAAATCATTTGTATGAAGTTTAAAAAAAAACATTTCGATGTTCTGTGTGCACTGTTAAACATGTGAGAGAGAAAAGAGAAAAGGGTTGTTTGCAAACATCTGCACGACAAAACAAACTGTTTGTCAGAGGGGTGGAGGTGGGATTATGTATGCAGGGGTGTAGCAGAACAGCAACTCCACTAGTGGTGGAGTCAGAGGCCCAGCACGGGAGAAGCTATTCAGAAATGTTCTGCACGAAGCCTGAAAAGCTTCAAAGATGACATAAGCGCTGTGAATATTGGCCAAAGTATATTATTCCATCTTTTCTTCGGGATGTGTGGAAACTTGGGCAGCGCGAGCAGATGACAGCTTTCTAAATGTTCTCTCTTTTTAGCACGGAAAAGCACCAAACAATGAGGAAATAATGCAAAAATATTTTAAATCAGAGTTCAGGTAAAAGCATTGATCTTTGAATGGCAATAAGACACGTGGGTTTTTTTTGTGATGATCATTCAAATAACAGGTTTGCAGACCAAAGAGGCAAATTCTCTCAAATGTGTCAGATCTCCTATTTTTCTATCAATCTCTATTTTTGTACAGTTTGTGTTCGGCTGATGTAGCAGGGCAGATCCAAAGCTGTGTCGTTGAGTTTTTTGTGGTGTGTGCGAATTTGTGTTTTTATCTTGCCTGCTGGAGAGCGGTGCGAGACGGACATGGCGGCTAATGCTAAGATGCTGAATTTAGCTTGTGTTCATTGTGTGTGCGCCCTGAGCTGTTTTCATCTGGGTTTCTGTTGCTCCAAAGAGATTGTTTCACTGTTTTACTTGTGTTTTTAAACAGTTGTCCTCTTGGGACATGAAAATAATGATCTGGTAATTGTGTTCAGGTTGACCAATTTTGATTAAAAGAAAAAAAAAGACCACCAGTCAAGATTCTGTTCAGTGTTTTGTTTTTGGAGACCTTTCACCTTACTGGACCTCAGTTCAGCTGAGGTAAATACTGTAGTTCTGGCATTCAGGTTGTGTGCCCAGGCTCTGGCTGACAGAGGGAAAAGTCTTCATCAGGTCAACTTCACCAGATGCTCGAACAATCCCAGCGGGCACAACTCCCGCTGCCAGCGAGTGACAGCTGAACCTGATGGGTCTCCCCTCCAAGAGACGTCACAACGGGCGTCAGAAGCCGTCATCTCGCCTTTTTGCCAAACCTCATTAGCTGTGAGTATCTGCAACAGCAGGTAGATTCCATGAATATCCACAGACCTTACTACCAGCAGAGCCTTGGTGTCCAGGGACACACGGCAACTGATTGAGTAGATTGGCTCCAGGTCTGCATTCGTCTAATGCCCGAAGGCCTCGGCCTCCAGATGTCACTTTCGCTGCTGAGAATAATATTTTCCTTTAGTCTCTCATGTTTTTTTTTCTTCTCTCTTCTCATTCTTCTCTCTGTCTCTATGTTAGCCTGCTTTTTCTCTCTGCTTTATTTTCAACTTTTACTTCATTTCTTCAAGGGACGCACAGCTTTTTATAAGTTGCTGTGGTAAGTCTAATGACACTTAAGTGTCACTGTGAGTACACAGCTTCATGCCATCTATGCCCTCTGTTTTTTTGTCCTCGCTCACTTCCCCACATCTCTAGCTAGCCTGGGCCTCTTGATGAATTTAAGCAGAGAGAGAGAGATGAGCTATGGAGAGGAGAACAGGGCCGGTTATCCCTGTTAAGAGGAAGAGAGTGGACGCTAAATATAGGCCCCCCTCTCAGCCACTGTAAGGACATTAGCCCATCTGCAGAAAGCTGATTAGCCTCCCTCCATAAGCATGGGCTCAGGGCTCTGGTGTGGTTACTGCGGAGAGATTTACGTCTATTGTAGTGTAACACATACCTCCCCCACTTCCCGCCGTCTTTTAGGTCACTCTCACTGGTAAGGACAAAAAGAAAATTCAGTCCACTTCCTTATCAAGGGCTTAAAGGGAACCAGGAACAACTGATTGGGAGTTTAGGGTGTTGCACAACGAGGAAAAGAGCTAACCTAATAATGCAGGCGTGTTACAATGGTGCTGTTAAGCACTGTAATGTCTTGACAGGTGGGCTGAGCAGAGGAAGCGGACGGTTTTCAGGGTGAACAGCCATTTGTTTGGGATACATCTTGTGACAAAGAAATGTAAAGCAAAATATAATTTGGAAATATACTTTTTTGCTTTTTTTCAGAGAGTAACTGAGAAAATACGGTACCACTCTCATTGCTCACCGGTTAGCTTGTGTTCCCTTCAGACTGGAAACAGCTAGCCTGGACAAAATGCACCTTGCAGCACCTCTAAAGCTCACTAATTAACACACTACATGTCATTTGTACTGTAGATCGTGCTGTTTGTGAGCTTTAGAGGTGCGGTCAGGAATATGTTTATCTCTGGTTTCCAGTCTTTATGCTAAGCTAAGCCAACCACCACCTGCTGGCTCGTACTTCATATGTCATCAAAGTGGACCAAGCTTCTCATGGGACTCTCAGCAAGAAAGTTGAAGCATATTTCAAAAAAAAAAAAAACTATAATCTAAGAAATTGTAATCCATAGCGAGGGCCTTTATTAACTCTGTTTTTGAGGACTTCACATGTGCGGCAGAAAGGAATAGGAATCCCACATCTGTCATCATTTGCAAGTCATGAGCGGATCGTTGGAAACGAAAAGACTCTTTTTCCGGAGTCATTAGTCATCATATGCAATAACTTGTTCGCTGACTCGCCCCACCTGCCTGCCGCAACTACAAACCCAGCTGGGAGCAAAGTGATCACTTTGGCTCTCGTTTAAACTCAGTACAGTAGGTCTGACTCAGGCTGCACAAATCCCTCACTAATCCACAAGTTCTAGTCATTCACTGTCCTTCATTTTTTTAATTTCTCCGTGGTTTACTTAATTTCAACATCTGAAATCAACTGTTTTTAATTACTATTGTTTTATTCATTTATTTTATTATTTGGTGATTCAAGTGACTTGAAAATCCGACTCTCTTTAGTGAGTGCCTGGTACAAAAGTCAGTAAATAAATAAGACGCCCATTCATTTACCACCTTAAAAAGATGAGTCATGTGTTTAGGAAGATATAACGACAAATGATATAGTAAGCAATGTTAGTAGTAGCAATATTATCTCTGTGTAAGGTACTTTTAATTATTAAAAACTCTTTCTCTAAGTTACTCCATCAGGCTTATGTGTGGGTACTTTCACAGGCAAAGGTTGGATGGAGTCACACGACTGCCATTTTTAATTTCTTTGAGCTTCAAAACAACAGGAAACGAATAGAACCGAAAGGTCAGAAAGAAGCTTGTAAAACAGTGGAATTGTGGGTGTATTGCTGAGAAGAGCTTTTCACTTTTGGACATGATACTACTTCTTTTAGTTCAACTCTTTACAGCACTGGTGCAGACATACAATAGAATAACAAATTGTGTTTTATTGGAGCATGAGACAAAACAACACATTATGCAAAAAACATGTGTTTACGGACCAGTGACACAAGAATTGACCGCATGTGAATATATATCTATGCAAACACAAACGGGTCCAGCGGGGTTATGTTGGAAATGAACCAGTTGGAGCAGCGGCAAGACCAAGAGTCCATCCAGCTCAGCCCGGGGTGAAAGGCCACGAGTAAATCAAACAAATGTGAGACCAGACTGTGAGAAACAACGATTTGTGTCTGTCGGCGTGTGAAAGAGTGCAAAGAGAGAGCCGGCGTGGGACGGAGAAACACAGAGTGTGTGTGTGTGTGTGTGTGTGCATGCGTGTCGGCATCTGTGTATTTGTGCTGTTTGCATATTTGTGTTACAGGAAAGACTTGTCTAGTTTTCGCGAGGCATGTGTGGGTGAAGTTGACTTTTAGAGATTATGAATAGCAGCCATAAGCAAAACTTGATCCTCTTGATTATTAGTCAACACAACGATAATAATTCATACTCGTGGAACAAACCAATCGCATGCAGGGTTTTTTTCATTGACATCAGATGCCAAACAAGCGTCTGGCTGGAGCAATAAATGAGATTCGTCTGTAATCTTGATTGTTTATGCCTGGTAGTGTAAATAGTTTGGCCAGCTGGAACCGGACTATAGACTGGCTTGTTGCGGAGCAGAAACTAGCTGGTAACAGACGGGGAAAGATCGATTGGTAGTTTGACACGCAGCAGGTAAAATGATGTTTCACAATAGGAATTATTGAGTAATAAATCCATAAATAGATCTGCAACGTGTCATGTGTGAATGCATGATACTGATATTTAATTAAACTCAATTATCTGTTTAGTAAGCCACCCTTTAACAGATTTGATTAAAGTCCACAGCCTTGCCCAACGGCAGTTTTGTCTTTGATCTAATTATGCAGACATCTGTTTGACATGTAACACCGTCTACGTGGGTTATGTGTATTGCTGCATGTGGCTATATTTTTGTTTAGTCTTTTTTTATTATTTTGAACTTTCCCATACACTTTTTTGGATTTGAAAATCTCCCCTAATTTCCTGTTTACCTCTGCTGTGGGGAGGGGAGAAGGAGGAGGGGGGGGGGAGGGGGGTGCATACCAGGCGGCAACCTCTGGGTCTGAAAAAGTGAAGTCAATGCTGAAGTGCCTCAAACTTGCTTTCTGTCTCCCGGCTATGAGAAAATGACCCTACTCCTCAACTGACCTTAGCTCCGTTAACATTGTTAAATTTGTTTGTTTGTCTCAATCACTAGTTTCTGTTGGGGTTAACTCATTATAAAAGTATGCATGCAGAATGGCAGACATGGCTATTAATTAATTAAAGAGACATGCTTGTCATGCTTGAGGAGGACAGACGGCAGCTACAATGTTCTTATTAATAGCTTCTTACTAGTCTAAAACCCATTAATAAATGATTGATTAACAATAAATAAATATATATATATATATATATATCTTATATATTTCTTAAAAAGCTGCACAAGCTTTTGAATCAGATGTTTCTTGCTGTAGCCTCAGAGATAGTGACGTTTTATCACATCAGTGTTGTAACAGTTGTCTCTTTTACATCTATGAGAGGCTGGTCTCCGCTCTCCAACAAAAAAACATCTGGTAAATTGCTTTCTAACACACACACGCACGCACGCACACGTCAACCCACACAATTCCACTGAAGTAGCACTTAGCTTCACATACCCAGACCGAGACGCCAAGAAAAGACAGCGCGCAATGAAAGTACAAAGATGGCACAAACCCTTAAATCGTCGCTCTCTGTGTTGAAGCATCAAAGATGGATTGCCGTTTAAGTGCTCAGCGCCTTTCAAAACATTACAGAAAACAAAGCAAGCTGCTAAGAGGGCAAGGGCGTAGGGGTGGGCGATATATCGAGTATACTCGATGTATCGCGGCTTGTTCTACATGAGATGTAGTAAATGACTATATCGCGAACATCGAGTGTATGTTGTTACGTCAGTTTCTAAGCCGCCGCGGCCGAGTGTGACTTGTTTTAGCGCAGCGCTTTCCTCTGTCCCGCTCACAGACAACAGAAAAAAAGTCACACCCACTAGCTCAACTTACGTCACATACACGCGCCCACACACACCGGCCCCGGCTTACGTTAGGGGCTGGGGGCGGGGTTAACGCTCAAGGCGACGGGGGAAAATACGCTGCTGCGGAGTGCGGGGTTTTACTAACGTTGCTGTTCCCGGTAAGTTTCAATTTTAAAATGTTTCACCTCGTTGCAAACCAACGACACATTTCTGTTTAGTTTACCAAGCTAGTGATTACGTTCGTAACAGCAGCAACTAGTGGCTTTGCTTCCTCGGGTAATGGAAGCTGACCGGCTAGCTAGCCGGCTAGCGGGATATTACTAACAACAACGTTAGCATGCCACTTTCTGACTGCCGTTGGCTCACTAAACGTTACCAACATAACATAACATCTGTGTTCGCAGCGTCGTGGACACGTCTGTGATTAAACCGCTGTTCTCTGGTTTGTGTTTGTAGAGCTGTCGGACATCGGCGATATTGAACGGTCCAACCTGCAGATGACTAAACATCAAACACTCCGATCTATTGATCACACACTGTTCTACACTTTAAAAAATGTTGTGATTTTAGTATTTTGTGTATTTTATTGTTATTGTATTATTTGTATTATTGTATTATTATAGAAATAGGCTACAGTATGTAGGCCTACATCATGTGGCATTATTTATTTTCATTTACCAGCTGCTAAAAGCTTATGTGCATTTTGCAATTGCCTTGAATAAAAACTGTTTTGTTAAATTTAACTTCGTTGTGATTTACCCCTTTTGCACACAAGTTTAAAATTGTTCTAATAGAAACCATTAATGAATACAGTATAAATAAGAATGGTTTAATGCAGACATATGTTGCAGGGACTACTAGAATCATCATACTGGCGTGACTATGCATCAAAGGGTTAAATTAAGCATTTTTAAGTGCTTTAGAGGAAATGTCAAAATATCGAGATATATATCGTGTATCGCGATATAGCAAAAAAATATCGCGATATCATTTAGAGGCCATATCGCCCACCCCTACAAGGGCGTCAGCAATAATATGCACTTAAAGATTCATACCAAGACAATCAAGATTAAAACGGTCGCAATTATTATTATCATAATAATCATACCATAAATGCATAATTATCAGCAGTGCAGTGAGTGCTTATCCTGTCATTAAAACATCACTTTGGTAAAGAATGCTTTCTTTGGAGCTTGTCTCCAGAGTGTGATTGCAGTACACCAGGAACTTCATTTTTTAAGTTATGAAACATAAGCGTGTGTGCATTATGACATTTCGCTGACCCTTACGCTTATGTTTTGGGTTTACGTTGGATGTGGATTCAAAGTAGAATCACAATCAGGATTAAACGTTAAAGTCGGTCATGAGGTAAACTAACATAGTTGGTGAAAGCCTTAATAATGATTCAAAGATGTGCACTTTTGTGTAAAAAATAAAAATGCTGGTGTATACATTACCTGTTTTTATCTACAGAATTAGAGGTACAGAAGGAGGTACTGAAAAGCTGTGATGGATTTTCTACAGATGGTGAGGCAGCAGAAATTATCCATTTGTTTCCTATGCGTGTGTAAGTGTGTGTGTGTGTGTGTGTGTGTGTGTGTGTGTGTGCGTGTGTGTGTGTGTATGTCTGTGTGATACATGGTCAATCCATCAAATGCAAAAAAATAAATAAAACTATGTTGAACGCATATTGGTGATTTGTGAATTTAATTATTAATCTATGATTCATGAGTGCATATTTATAAAACTTAGGTTCATAGACATTTTATCATTATGTTGCACCATATCTATCAAGTAATTATAGTCTAAAACAAATTGACTTGCACTTGAAATAACGGTAATCTCTAATGGGCATTTATCACCAGCACAGATACCCTCTAAAGGGGTTCATTAGGAGTTAAATTTAAATCACGTAGGTGCTAATCTGTGCAAGTTTCTGTTTCTGTATTTCTCTCATACTGATGGGTGTGTGTGTGTGTGTGTGTAGACATGCCGGTTGCACGCTCACATCCTGGTAAAATCATTATTGCTTTCCTTTTAGTCCCAGCGACTGCTAACACGCCTGTTCTTACCGGGCTGTAATGATAGTTATTATCACATTGTAATAACAAACACACCTGCCATCTCGCTGCCCGTGCCAAAAACACACCTGTATGTGGTTAAGTATAGCTTTGGAGCTAGATAGGGAAACAGAAAGTTATACCTGGCCTCAAGAAATGGCCAATGGGTATGTTTAGTTTTATAGCCTCATATATCATGAGATATATCTGTGTGATATTGATAATTTATGTGGCATCACTTCCTCAAGGCTCTCCGGACATCAAACGTTTCTCCCTCGTCGTGGAGGGAGAAACTGCAAGAGGGGGAAATGTTTTAGCGGCTGCACTCCGTGTGACGGAGGACTCCTGCGTAATTAATCACAGAAACAGTCTTCGTCCCAACAGCTTGCCTCCGAACAGCAACCCGGGCAAATGTTTGAGGACTCATGCATTATTAGTGCTGTTGGCTAGAAAAACACGAGCAGACTGTGCTCCGTCCGCAACACTCTGGGGTTGTTGGTTCCACTTTCACAGCAATGTTCCCGGCCAGAGGAAAAAAACTAAACAAATTAAAGCCAAAGCTCCACAGTTTGACACGGTTGCTCGTTTTTCACCCAGTTCAGCTGCTGCAGCGATATGACATTTGCAAATGACATCGAAAATGCAGACAGAAATAAAACGCCTACCACTTCTAAGCGGGTAGATTTACTGTAATAGTACAATTAATCCGAGAGGCGTGTATGTTTATACCAGACAAAACCATCTTAAGGGTACTTTAATAAAACCAGAGGTGCTAACTGACCTTTGACCCGTGTTTACGTCATGTAAAATGTCCTTTCACTAGTTGGATGCTGTGTGCATATTGACCCATGACCCGTATCAGATAAATCCTCCTGGCCTTTGACCAAGCTTATGATTGACCTGCGAGACCATCACAAAAATGATTCACAGTTTAATATCCTTTAATCTGCCACACCTATTGTTAAGGTTTGTTTTGGCAGCTAATTCCGCTTGCTGAGAAGTGAAACCCACATATAACCAACACCGCTGCTGCAATGATTGAGCTCCTCACACCCAACCAACACAACCTGAATGGAACAGGACATCACACACCCACTCAATCACCACCTCACCCTACTGCCCTCCAGGCACAGGGAGCAGAAGGGCTTGCACATAGTGTTTACTGTTCTTCCTCGCTGTTTGTCGTGCTGCTGTATATATATATCGTCTAACTTGTACCGTGCTGTGGAGAGGAAATTCCCCTTTGGGACAATAAAATCTCTAAATCTAAAGTCAGGATAAGATCATGGTCATGGTTAAAAAGAAACCAGTTCTGACTGTTGGAAAGAGAAGGATTTACTGTACAAACCGCAAGTCACTGGCATGGAAGTCAGACACTTTGTACACGTCCACCCAAACTTAAGAGGTTTTGCAGCTCTATAACAATGTCGAGCTATACATAAGCTTCTGCTTCTAACACGCAACAGCTGTTTGCTGGTGCTGGCAACCAAGAGAGGTGCAACCTGTCAAGTCAAAAACTGTGTATTGCTGTGAATTAAATATACAGAGATGTAGACGCCATGGATACCGGCTTTCCATCATCTGTCTTGTGGCCTTTAGTCAATCCATAGTCGACTGATGCACCAGAGTGTTGCCTGGGACATGGAGCAGGCACGTCACCGTGAGCCCTGTGAACTTGGACTCAATCAATCACAAGGGAAGGTAGCTTGGATCGTCCTGAGGCGTCCTTGGCTCCGTCTCCTTAGCCGTCTCACTAGCTCCCTACATGTAAATACAAAGTGTTATACCAAATACTGCAGAGTTACTCTGCAAACACACTGTATTAATGGTACTTCACAAGCTGCCAAAATCATCGAGAAGAAGCAGTCTTCATTCCAACTCAAGTGTGCCAGCTAATCACATGGCCAACAATAAAACATAATAAAACAAGCTTAGCTTTATTTATTTTTCTTATCATCGACCGGTGATGAAAGAAACACTTTCTGTTATATTACTTGAAATCCTCGTAACAAAAGCTTTGCCATTAAAAAAAAAAAAAAAAAACATCTGTGACCGTCTGCCAGTACTTACTTCCTGATTGCGGCGCCGATCTCGAGCACTCGTTCAAACATTGTGATTATCTTAATTTGGTGGTGATTTCCCATTCATTAATAAAATGCTAGTTCTAAGATCCGCATGACTTCAAATAATGTTGAATGATAAACACGATCCATTTCTGTACATTAGTTTTAGTTTTAATCAGACTAAAAGGCAATAGTTCAAAGCCATTTTTATGTAACAAAACATGATATGTTGCCTCATTCAGCAAACTCACTACATTAAATCAGCTTTTTTTCCCCTTTTTCCCTTCATTTCAGGCCAATATCATTCCAAAACAATTACCAAGTCTATATTTATGAAGTTTCTCAGACCATTCATTTGTTAGAGAAGGTTGAAGCGCCAACATCAGCGTCCCTTTCCGATCCGTCAAGACAAACCGCTGATTCCAATCCAACCATAACCGATCTGCCCAAAAGTGACCTCCTTTCCCCGATTGTCTGCTCAGATTTTGGGCTGGATCCTGCAACGTTGTGCGCTCGATTTGGAAAACAGATGTAGGTGGTTGTTTGCAGATCATTAACAAAAGAAAAAATCTTTAAAAAGAGAACGACTAATTACACGGTAATGTGTATTTGAACTACAGTCAAGTACGCTACAGCAACCGCAGTGGTCAGACAATGCCAATTCAACCGTTTGCCTTCAAACCCGAGTTCACCAACACGTTTGCCTTTTTATGAAGAAAAAGGAAAAGTTTCTGTGAATTTCAGCCTTCCTCTTTTACCCTTTTTCTGACTCCGTTTCCCACTTTTCTTCCACATTTCACTCTTAACTTTTCCATTTTCTTTTGTTTTCTTCTGCATTCCTGCATTTGTTTAATGTGTGGTTATGGTGAATCAAGAGTAGTTTGAAGATTTATGGTTATTTTATTTCCCCCCCTTTGTTTTGTTTGTTTTTTGTTTCACACAAATCGCAGAGAGAAATAACTGGGTTTCTGGTTGTGCTCATCAAGTTCTCCCTTCTGAATACTGGCTTGCTTGATGTGTGGAGAGAAAACAATGTTCGGTGGTTTGTACTTTTGGAAGGTGAAATAGAAAGAGCAACTGGCTTGAAGATGGCGTTGCTGTGCAGATTTAACAGGAATTTCTGTTGAAGGGTTTTTTTTTACTGAGTTTGTGCCCCAAAACAATTTATATGGTATGAAAATCGTCTGTTTTACTTGCGGATTCTAACAAGAACTTTCTGACTAAATGACGCCAGTGTGCATCGTCACGAGACCTAAAGGAAAATACGCAGGAGCCTTTTCCTGCATCCTCATCCTGCATGTGGACCTCTATAAAGCCTAGGGAGACATATGTCATAATGGACTAAATTAAGAAAATGGGAAACTGTTCTTTTGAATTCTCGCTGAGGGAGTTACTGCCAAGGAGGAGGTGAGTCCAAGATGATCTAGTACACATCGTCCAGCTCACCCTTTATAATTATTCTTTTCACAATACAAACTGACATTCTTCTTTCCTGGTGAGCAACAACTTCAAATACCGAGTCAAACTCACTGATCTGCCTGTCGACAGATTTATGGCCTTCCAATGTGGGCTCTCAAATGACACCATCAAGGGGTTTAGAGGTCAAAGGTCAAGGGTTTTGGGTAGAGCGGGGAGGGGGGGGTAGAAAGCTGAGAGGAGGGCGCGAAAGAGAGAGCAAAGTGTCAGAAAGAATGTGCCGATCTGGACAAACTTTACTCTTTCATGACTGCAACCCTCTCGCATCCTCATTGAAGATGTGAGATGAATATTTATCACCTCAAAGTTGGGAAATCAAAGGACGATGGTCACGTGTGGCTGGACTGGAGCACTATGGGAACGTACTCCTGATGACACACACACACACGCATTTCAAAGTATTCTTTCATCTCACACTAGAGCTATGTTTACTCATGAGGCCCACCGTCTTTCACATCCTCTGAAACCTGTTCAGTCCATCTACCCATGACCCTCCTTTCACCTTTCTTTCCTCCCCTTCAACACCTCCTTTACCCCCACCAGCCGACCCAACACTCTCCCTCTCACTCACACACACACACACACACACACACACACGCACACACACACACACACACACACACACACACACACGCACACACACACACACACACACACACACACACAGCAGGAGGTCAAGAAAGACGACCCCAGCAGTTATGTCACCATCAAAAAGTGGATCAGAGGGAAACCCGGCAGACGTTCTGGTCACGGTTTACTCAAGGTCAGAGGGGCCGGCATCGCGACTTCCTTCCTGTCACGGTGGCAACAACACAGACTGGAAACACACACTGCCGGTTTAGCAGTAGAATTTGAGAATCTACACCAACTGACAGTGTGCTAAACCCCTCCCCCTGAACGGAGATTGTCCAATCATAGCTTAGCAGCCATAAGTAGGTACTTGGGTACCACAAGTAACGAGTTTGAAAAGCACAGCAGTTGAATTTCTAGCCGCTCCTGAATTATATTATTATGATATGCTAATGGCGGTGGATGTGTTTTGCTCATTATTGGATTTGAGGAAGTTTAAACTCAACCTAGAGATGCAGCAACCGATAAGCAGCCGGTTTTCAGCTGAACACACGATGAGACACACACACACACACACACACACACACACAGAGTCAGAGTGTAGATGAACAACAGACAAGCTCTGCAAGCCAACAGTAACAGTAAAAAACTTCAAAAAATGTTGGAACAACTTACTTAATCAGACACTGAACATATTGAAATCATTCCCCATGCATGCAGCGGGCTTCTCCTTAGCACAGTCCTGCTTATAACACAATTAATGCATTAGAATAACGCAACATTGTTGTTCAGCTTTGTTCCCTATAAGCGTCACTTTCACTATGAAGGCTGGATTTCTGCACAAAGGGAACGAGTAAACCATTGTGAAACAAAAACAGGAAGAGAATAGCGCTTTCGTTTCCCCTGGTAGCTATCATCGCTGTCCCAGACAGTGTCAATGTAAATTCTTTGGAATTATTATAGTAGAGGAAATGGCGTCTGGTGGAACAAACAAAAAATGCATTGTGTCCTGAGTTGTCGGTAGTTGCTCAGCAACGGAGGAAAATACTACCACATTAAATTAGATATTAGATAGATAACTAGTTAGCTACATCTGATAAAATCTGCCATCAAGGAGCCATTGTTTGAAAAATGATGTAGAAATACAGGAGATAAATCTGCCATCGTGTAAACTGCATATATGGTAAGGTCAAGAGCCAGTCACTAAGGGGCGGAGCTTAGTGAAGACTCAATTTTCAATACGTTGGATAAAATTAACTGTGCGTGGGATGCAATGGCTTTAGCGAGATTTGGAATAAATCATGTTTAAGAGAGATATACTGACATAACATTAATGAAGCTTATTCAATCACCACAAACTTCCCTCACTCTCTGGGGAAAAAGCTGCAGCCTAATCACTTTCATATTAGTCAACCCCACACACAAAAAAAGAAACACTAATCCGATTAGAGCAGGGAAACGGCCAAATTCCTGACCTTCTCGGACCATATCCCGTATTGGTCTGCAGTCACATGTGAGTTAGGGGGGCATCTGTTTCATATTGCTGTGGTCATAGACAGTGGAACGATGTGGAAAACTGAGAACAGAGGGGAAATCTTTAAACTCCGGGACAAAAGTCCTGGATCCCTGCTGTGGCGAGTCACCGTGATACTCTGTGTGTGTGTGTGTGTGTGTGTGTGTGTGTGTGTAGGCTCTATAAAAACCCATCGCGTCTGCTCCTCTCAGCCATCTGAGCGCAGCTGGTGAGCAGACATCTGGGGCGAGAGAGAGAAAGGAAAGAGAGGGACAAAGCAAGTTAGACAGAGAGAGAGAGAGGGAGAGAGAGACAGAGAGAGAGAGAGACAGAAAGAGAGAGAGTGGGGGTGACGGCGGGGACAAAAGGTAATTCGGGGTGAGATGGACTGAACTTCCCTACAGAAACAATATGCGTAGAGCACGGCCATGACTTTTGGAAACATTTGAGAGGTTGGTTTCCTGTCTTGTGCTAGACGACAGCGTTCTCTTGTGAAATTCTTATTATTTTAGAGTGTCCCGGCTGAAAGAATCACATTTTTTTGCCTTTATTTTGCCCATTTTCTCTCAGCTTTTTGGTTTACAGGAATTAGGAAGGAGCAGATACTCAAAATGTACTCTGTTCTTTGTGTAGGTTGATTACTGAATTGATATGTTGCCCTCGAGATTTAGTTTCTCGAACATCCTGAGCCTCTTTCATGTGATCCACTCCCTCCCTCATACTGAGATCCAATACAAAGTCATAAAAAAAAAAAAGATGGAAAGAGAAGGAAATGTGCTCCTGTCTTTGGAGCGACCAGGCTTTACCTCTCAAATATGACGCCATTGCTTATCAGGACATGTTTTAAAAAAGCACATAAAAGATGATTCATGGTCTAAAAAGGCACGGAAAGTTTTTTTTTTTTTAGTTCGAGTTATTTACTTCTCGTTTACAGTCCGTTGCTTTTATGGGACATTTGACATAAAATGGTCGTCAAAACAGAAGGCAACCGATAAAGTTTGAACTGCAAACATTATGATGAATATAAATGCCAATTTACAATGCCGGGTTTATTTTCAACACAGCTGCTTATTAAAAAGTTTAAAGTATTTTGGAAACTGGTGACTTTACGTCTTTTGCTCCTTTAATTAACCCTAAATGGTCATGGAACTCAGCTCCCCATACAACACGCTGCTGATGTTTAACCAGTCTAATTGCTGAGAGCATGGAAACATGATTCCACCTGAATATCGTCTGCACAAGCAAACAGCTTTTCAAGCGTCATCCACAAAAAGAAAAGCAGTAAATGATTTTATGGGCCGAAAAGGAAATATATTGACTTCCATCCGTCTTACCTGAAAAACAGAAATGTAACTGTCTTTTGATCTGTAAATGGAAAGAATTTGGGAGGAAAGAGAAGTATTGAGAAAACGACATTCATTTTGATCTTTTCATGGGATTTCTTGACATTTCAAGATTGTAATATACAGCGGGCCGTCCCCTTCCTGCTGCCGGGAACACTTCCACAATTCATTTTACATCCCTGACAAAAAATATCCCCAACACCTCCCATGCACCTTGTAACAGAATCATAAATTACGTGTTGATAGCTGGTATGAACTCCATAAAGAATATAGCAGCGATTCTTCTCCAAAATTACAGCCTTCGCTTTCCTTCGGCACCGAGTCAGTCTGACAGTCTGTCAGTGTAACACACGTAATTTATTGGGGGGCCATATTGCACCCAACATGCAAACACCCTCAGGGAGGTCATAGGCAAAGGACCACCACAAATATATGATAATGGGCCTATTTTGGCAAATCCACTTTCCCACAACACAAAAGATGCTAGATGTAATAATGGATCCTGATGTTCCTGACCACTTCATATATTCAACATCATTTTATTTGTTTCATCTGGTTCTCCTTAAGAGATGAAGGGTGTATGCGACTCAACTCATGTTACTGGAGGCGCCTGGACCCGCATCATGCAACAGTTGATGCTGCAAAAAGGTGCAGAGCCTGATGCCTGAAATGACCCTGCCCAAACAAAAGTGCTTATAAAAGTTACTGACATGACAGGCTGCTGATTGGAATTGTTTTAATCTGTATTTGCATGTCAAGATAAATCAAAGATGACTGCAAAACCTCCCACACGTTGAATGTTTTAACTGGCCCAAAATGACTCCCGGGACACAGGCTCCGCCCACATATCAAACAAAGAACAGACCTATCCGCACTTGGGGATTTTGATGAGTTTTAAAATGCATATTTGATGACAACACTTAATTGACTCATAGATTTTCCCCCGCACAGGATGAAGTTTGTCGGTTGCACAGTATTCTTCATTCAGACATGACTTCATAATTGAAGGGCAGCACATACCGCCATCACTGGTCTGGTCATTTATCAGAAAAAATATATAAAAAGGAATTTCAATAACGGAGGTCTGTGATACCAATCGACTCGTATCTCTTCCAGACATGACTGCGAGTGTGTCGGTTGAGTCCGACAATGTTGTAGGAGTGCAAAAGCTTAAAAAAAAAAACAATCGATGGAGTCACGTATGACATTTAACCTTCTGGTTGTCTTGTTCCAGTCACAAAATTAAGTCTTCTTCCACTGACACAGCAACCGCAGGAACAAACGTGGGAATGAAAGGAACTTTGCGATGACTCAGCTAACTGTAGCTTCGCAACTTATCGAATCCCGTGTGGCCGCGAGGGCGGGAATCTGAGCAAACATGGAAACACTGGTCGTCGCTAAACCACATCAGAACCCCGGATGATTCATCCCCCCCGGAGGGAGCTCAAAGGGGTGTCTGGATGTGAGGGGCATGTGGGTTCTTTGTGTTGTCAGTGGAATCATCTAAAGCCTCCTTTTGGACGAATTAATCCTTGTAACATGTTCTGACCATTCAGATAGAAATCGAGTTCCTCAAGATTAAAAATAATTGAAAACTCTTGCAAACGCAAGTCTCCAAGCTATCTGTCCAAGTTTTTTTTTTCTTTTTTTTTCTCGTTTTTGCTCACTTCTTCAAGAAGAATGCTTGTTTCACAACACAGCCGGCAACAATGAGAGGTGTGTCTCACACCTAAACAATAATTCACCGGGAACAGTATTGGCTGATGTTGCAGCCTGATAAAGTGTAACAAAGACGAATAATCGCAGCACACACACATACGTTTCCAATTCAGACAGACAATGGTTTAAAACTTTATAAGTATGTGTTTTAAAAGCCACTGATATCGTCTCTTTTCGTCTCGTGTGGTGAAACGTTCGAAGTAAATGGAACACCTCTGAATTGCATTTCTGTTAATGCTCTTCAATTATTAGCTCCATGGATGGAGGACGTGATCTATTCAATCACATTTTGAACATATCTCAGGAGGAAAATCAATGCCAGCTCCTTCCCCAGGGCTCCACGCAAGACAAATAATGTCAGATTTACTCATTTATATACCTACTACTTTCTTTTCAAAATGAATATACTAACTTACTGCTTGAATGCACATAGTTCTGTCAAGAAAAGCTCATATTACATAGATTTTTTTAGTAAAAACTGATATCTTCAGCTCCTATCGATGAGGCTACAACATATGTGAATATTCTGGATACAGATCATGACAAAACTAATCATTAGCATATTTTCATATAATCTGCAATACATCAAATATCCCAAAATATAAAATATACATGGTTTAAATGCATTTAGTGTAGGAACAAAAAAATGCATTCAAAGGAATAGTTAAAGAAAAATGCATATTCGCTGTTCGTACCGAGTCGCAAATCAGCTGGGGAACAGTGGGGAAACACTTAACCTTTAGCCTTTAGCCTTTAGCTCTGTCCAAAGATAATTAAATCCAGCAATTCTCAAGTTCACTAATAAACACAATATATCTTTTTTGTTCAAGCCGTATTAAAGGCTGAAAAATGGCAAGTTTTACGGGAGATTATTTGTGGCATGAGAGGCATGGGGGGGGGGGGGGGGTTGCTTGAAAACATTGAAAACAGAAAACAGACGGGCATTTTCTCAAATGCTTTGTGGGACTAACCCTCACATCTACGACCTCTTCTTGGTGTGTAAATAAGGGTCAAAAGAATGCTAATCGTGCATTTCCCCTGCCACAAATTAGAAACCCAATACAAAGTTTTTGGGTTACTGGTCGGGGGAAGGATGAATGAACATACATATCTGGTGTAACAAAAATGAGCAATTACAATCGTTCAGTCTCTCATTAAGTATTACAAGACAGATTTACTGTGTGTAGGTAGGAGTTATGGTAGAATGGTTTTAGTCAACCAGCTGGAAATGGCCTACAAAATATGCAACAAACATCTTTCACGCAACAACCACGCATGAACAAGGACACGCTTTTCCGCCTGCCTCACTTTGTCCTTTGTTCATTCACACCAAAGGCCATATATCTTTTGAAAGTAAAACTGCAAGAACATCATACAATGTCAATGTGTTTGTTGAAAATCCAAAGAAACAAACAAAAATAGAACCCTGCAGAGAATAAAAAAATTAATTAAAGTCCTTATTATCCAGTCAGAGACGAAACCGTAATGATGTCTTTTTAAATGCAAAACCTTTAAATGACATCACAGGCCACACACACTCAACAAAGACTCTCTTTAAAACGGTATGCAAAAGGAAACAACAGAACCAGCTTTGCACTGATCCATTACAACTGAAAAGTTTGGCTTTCACACCAAATGACTGTTCGAACTGCACATTTAACATTTAACACATGTAACTCAGCAGGGAACTGAAAGGCCACATACTGCTCATTGTCCCTGCCTACGTTGATTCATTATTTCGGCATAAAATGTGAATTCTCTGGGTGCTTACAATAGTTGTATTTTTGGCTTTAGTGTACAAGAATGTCCGAATTTATATCAAAAGAGCATTAGAATAATATAACAACACGGTCATTGTACACATGGTCTCTTGCCAGCTGAAAACGTATCCTTATCAATGTTAACGTCTCATATCAGTGGAGGGTGACGTCTGGTATGCAGCCATAAATATCATAAGCAGCTATAAAAAATGATCAGGTCCCAGAGGGGAAGGCTGTGTGATTTTTTTTTGTTTTTTGTTCTGTTCTACAAAGTAATCTCTCTTTGGGGAAAAAGACTGAGGTTTTAACATTATTGTCTCATGCAAACTTGCAAACTCTGCAGCTGTTTTCAAGCTAGAGCAGTCCATTTACTCACATGCAGTGTACATGGTGATCCATCATTATCTCGTTTCTTGTTGACCGTGCAAAGATTGTTATTTTTTTCTGGCTCAATGTTTCAAGCACTGTTTTTGTTGTGTATATTTCCTTTAAAAAAGGCTGCTGGATGTTTGCTGTTATAGCTTTACCAATGGAAAGTGAATTTATATCTTATATAACACTGAATTGGGTTAGCAAAGTTGACCAGGCTTTTGTTTTGAACAGGCAATAGTGGATGCAATGCATTTTTTTTTAAATAGTTAAATAGCTTTGCAGTTTTATGAGGAAGTATAACACGTTTGTCTGGCCTCAAGCATTCGCACAAAATGTATTGGTTACTAGCTGTGAGTGTACACATAACGTTTTGTTTGTTCAAAATAAAAAAAAAACACCACAGGGAACCTTCATTACAGAGAAACTACTGTATTGTTGTGTTTCTTGTGTCAACTTAAAATGACACAGGTTAAAAATGCTAGAATGCTGTATTTTTCAACTGGATGTTTCAGCCAACCAACAACGGTAGATCAACTGTGATGCAAGATGTACTCAAGTCTTTGAAGTGGCTCCAAACTGGCAACCAGGCAACCACACAGTTTGTTTGATCACAAACAACCAGAGATTGGACACGCTGTTGGGTTAAATATTCAAACCAAAAAGTGAGAGCCAATAATAATAAGATGTGTGCTGTCAAATACCCATGTATGGAAAATAAATATGCAGATAAGTAAGCACAAAAACATACTCCCATAGCTACAATCGGGCACGCAAACATGCAGACCGGTAATGTGCTTACACTGTCACATAAAACATGAAGGGCTGCAGATGTTATGTGACTAACATGCAGTAAATTATGGTAAATATCCTTGGTATTTTTGGAAGGCATGTTTTGTGATGAGTGAGCAGAGACAGCACAGTCGGAAGAACCGCAGCTGCTTAGAGATATCCTTTCAGACATTAAGCAGGAGGAGAGGGGGGGTAATCCTACAACAGTGAACTTAACAGTGAACTAACCTTTATTATTTCAAAATTAGTATAGTTTGTTGACTTTGTACACGTGCAGGTTTAACTAATAACCAGAGGTGGAAACTGTACTACAATATTGCACAGAAGGAAAAGCAGGCCTACTGTTGCTTGAAATAAATACTGTGTAAAATGTGGTCCTACTTAAGTAAAAAAAGTAGGTCAGTTCAAATGAAATGTACCCTGAGTAATTACATCTCAAAAAGGGTGTGAACTGATACACAGGTGGAACAACATCAGCAACAACAACCCTTATGTCCAAACAGATAATTAAAGCATCAACAGTAGAAAACAACTTATTATATTACGAATAAAACATTATCCCAATAAAGCGTTCAGCTTGGACAAAGTATAAGCAATATAAACTCCACAGAGGCTGCAGTTCAATTAACACACCGCGTAGCGCGCACACGCGAACACGTTGCTAGGCAACGCCTCTGCCACCATCACCACCGCCACCGCCACCGCCACCGCCACCACATGATGTTTGTTGACGTTCTCGTCTGGAGACGATTCGGCAGCATGTGTGCTTGTACTCACCAGTCTGAAGGGGCACCACGAAAGTCCTCCAGTCTGCTCCGGGTGTCACTCTCAAAGAATAAAAAAGCCAGTCCGCTCGGCCTCTCTGGTCCCAGTATTACCAGTCCGCTCGGCCTCCCTGGTCCCAGTATTACCAATCCGCTCGGTCTCTCTGGTCCCACCGCGCTCCTCAAATCCAAAACGCCTTTAGCATCAAAGATGTACTGCCTCAAAGCGTAGGAAGTCCTCACCCGGGTCACTGGACGCAGGAAACACCACTGGAGCGAGGATGTTAGCATTTTGCATGTAAGCTAACTAATGTCAGCTAACCTGTTCCTAGCTTAATTCAGGTCACCAGACGTGGGTGCGTCACTTAGCGTGCTTAGGGGTGGTGCAACAAAGCAGTCATTATTAAAAATAGATCTGCTAACAATGTTTCGAGTTACATTAACTTTATAATTATAACCACACCCATAAGTGCTGCCTAATTGTATTGCGAGTGAAGTGGCGGCCAAACTTTTTCTTGAGTATCATTTCCGTAGCGTCACCACTCTGGAGTTGGAGCTCCGCCCCCTTGCGGCCGTAGACACACCTGCAGCTTTTCCTCTGTTCAAGCTGCTGATTCATCTCCCTTCTGTTCCATTCTCACTTCATCAGCACTTCTTCATGTTTTTACCAGCCTACTATACTGGTAGGTACTTAAGTGGTAGTAAAATTACAGATAAGAAATAAAATAGAAGTATAGGCTACAAAAAAGCTTACGGTAGAAGAGTACATTTTTGTTGCTTCTGAAATTATTAACCCAGCACATTCAGTACTATGGAGCCTGGACCTGGCATTCAATATTACAGTCATCTGTTCTCTCTCTCTGAATTGGGAAAGAAAAACAAAGTTACTGTTACTAAAAACAGAAGGACAAAATAAACCTGTTATAAAGTCAACTATAAATTGGAAGTTTTTTGAATAGAACATTGAAATTCTGCCCTTGACATTGCAGCAAATCTTGCCTGAACATTTTCATCTGCCTGTCTCTTGTACTGCCTTTCGAGTAAATAGTCAAGTTATTTATTATACAATGCATGACAATTACAGAAGAGATACAAATGTATAAAAAGAAAACCACACAAAAATATAGGGATACAATAAGGCAGTTAAAGTAGGATGAAGAGGTCCTCCATTGATGGCGATGGGGGGGTGTCCTTCTCCCAGTCTCTTCCTGTAGACCACATTCAGCTAGTTCTGCTGACATTGAGATGGAGATTGTTGTCAGATGTCACGGCTCTGACCTCTCTATAGGCCGACTCGTCTGAGAGCAGCCACACAGTCATGCATGAACAGGAGAGGACTTAGCACGCAGCCCTGAGGGGCTCCGTTGTTAAGGGTCAGACTGGAGAATCTGGCTCATTTATAGTGGATCCAGTGAGTCAGGGAGGAAGGAGGTGAGTGTCACTGGGCACTAGTCATTCAGCCAGGAGGCTTTGGTCTTTTTGGGACAGGAATCACGGAGGACTTCTTGAAACCAGTGGAGACCACAGACAGGAGCAGTGACATGTTGAAAGTGTCTGCAGAGACATCCGCCAGTTGGTCTGCATACACCTTGAGAGCTTGGGCCGGGGATGCCATCAGGTCCAGGTCCCTTGCGTGGGTTAATCCCTTTGAAAGATTGACACACATCTCAGTATTGTGGCTGAAGATTACAAATATATTGTTATAAGCCTACAGTGACAAGAGTCAGGCACGGGGATGCAGTTATACTTGGAGATGGGGATGTTTCAAACAAGTTACGCATGAACAGGAGAGGACTTAACACGCAGCCCTGAGGGGCTCCGTTGTTAAGGGTCAGACTGGAGATGTTAAGACAAGTTATGCATTGGGATTTATGAAAAATGCACCCATTGTACAGTTGTCAGGACAAAAACTGTATTTTGTATGAGGATTTAAACATTTTTACATCCCTGGGGATTTTGGAGTCAGCCTGAAATGGCCCCTTGGAGGAGCTGCATGTTTTGGCACTTGGCTCGCTGTCTTCATTCTATAGCATGGGAGGTTTCTGCTCGTTTGGTCCACAGTCAGAGATGTTCATAGTCAGCCTTAATAGGTATAATGCTGTACGGTTAACCCTTAATTTGAATTAAGGGCTTATATAAGATTAGCTGCTCTATAGATGCCCTCAAATGGGGTGAGGATTGTGGGTAATGTTGCTCATCCTTGACCAATAGCAACGTAAAAAAACATGATCAAACACTGCAGTGTGTTAAGTTGTCCGATACGTCATATCCACATGGATATCAGCACATTGATGATAACAGACTGGTCCTTACACGACTCTGACCCACTCAAACAATCGGATTCTTCCTGAAGACAACAACTGTTTCAAATGCATCCCCTTGGAGCGATCTTTTCACAGTGCAGCTGCCTATTTTCTACAAAGTGGTACTGCATGTGTCCTGGATTCAAACGCTTCCCTCTGTTCCATGCATCTTTTCAGGCAGACCTTCAAAGGGGCTGACACACGTCTGCTTTCTATCTGCATTAACATCTATCAAAACTAAATTCCTTTTCGAAGTTCATGGTCTCTCTCATTGTCTGTTTAGCAAGTCAAATTAGGCAAATATTTATTAAGCCCATACACACACACACACACACATGCCTTTGAAATTGCACACCAAATAACTTTCAGTTTTCGAAAATGTCACCAAAGGCCATTGCCATTTTAAACCCAGGAAATTGGTGGTGCCGCACACTGGCACAGGTCACCCCTGCCTCTCCGGGTGACGTCAGACGGCGACCTCAGCCGCGGCGGGGTCGCAGGCAGTGGGTCAGCCCGCTGGCAGTGCATCCAGTTCAGATTAACGGTAACAGAACGTGACAGTGCTGAGAGGCTTTCAGTTCTCCGGGCCAGAGGATTAACCACCGACTGCTATACCTGCAGTGCCTACCTGCCTATTGCCGGCCCACTAAGCGAGTTTAGAGTCGCACCGTCATAGTGAAAATATGCCAAAAAGCGCGCACACACACGCACACGCACACACACACGCACACACACACACACACACACACACACACACACACACGCACACACACACCACACACACACACACACACACAAACACATTTTATCTCCTCATTCAGGATTTCTGTTTCTCTGATATTCTCACTGCGTCTGATTTAAAAGAAAACAAGATTGAAAGGAGAGCACGAGCAGAATTGCGGCCTATCAACCATTAACCATGTCCCCGTTATGGTCTTATTGGCAGAGCTGATCCTGAAGCAGCTGTAAATATAATTAGTGACCACATTGAGCTGGAAGGGCCTCGTGTTGACTCCTGCTTTCCAGGCCACGGTTGCAGACCCTCCGTGTTGGCTGCACCTCAGACGTCTGGTAATACTAAAACTGATCTAATAACTTGTTGTGTGTAGCCATATTTTTTAATGGATTTGCATTACACCATCCACCGTGCTCCATGACAAACTTCTGCTCGGCGCAGACGAAAATAACCGACTGCATCGGAAAAATCCTCACATTTTCTGTAGTAGTGAATAAAGCGTAACTACGTTTTAGAATAAGCCTTTAGAACTGCATCAGATGGGAATCAATCTTCGGACTATGAAGCGGCATGTCCAGTATTTATTCCACAAACCGGGGTTTTCATAAAGCGCATGAAGCAACAGTTTTTTAAGATCACAGGTTACGGCATGGCCAACGCCAGCACAAAGAGTCATCCCTTGTTAACAGAGGCTGTAGCTTACAGGGAGGAAGAGAAGACCTAAGACCTATTTGTACGAAACAGACACCCAATAATCTGGAACTATATCCTGAGTTCTCTCGGACTTGTAATAGGATTGGTCTTCTTCTGCCGCCACACTTAGCTTGAGTTAAGCATTTGGTGCGTAGATTTGCTACTGGAGATAATTATCATACTCACTATTTGTAAATCACATGGTTGGCTGGTTGGTTGGGCCTGCCTACATGTGAGATGTTATAATTACTGGTGCTTTTTTAAGAAGTCCTTATCAGAAAATCATCGTCTTTACATCTTCTTTACTGGAACTGCGGTTCATGTTTGTTCCGCTAATTAACTCAGTCAACAGGAAGTACTTTTGACACTTTATATCTTACATATACTGCTACAATCAGGCCTACTGCGTGCCATATCTGGTGTCTTCTTGATGATGAATTAACCTGTCCACCATCCCTCCAGACAAAGAATCACATCTCTGGCATGTTTATATGTTTAATCTGTTCTTCCTAACTGTATCTGTAAAGTATGCTGGTGCCTCACTGAGTTGGTTTAGTCCTCTCATCTCATCCTCAACCGCTTATCCGGGTTCAGGTCGCGGGGTAGCAGCTTTAACAGAGGATACCAAACTTCCCTTTTCCTGGCCACATCTGACTGGGGGATCCTGAAGCATTACCAGGCCAGTGTGGATATATAACCTCTCCACCTAGTCCTGGGTCTTCCCCGTGGTCTCCTCCCAGCTGGTCGCACCTGAAACACCCAGGGGGCATCCTTACCAGATGCCTAAACCACCTCTCCTTTCGAAGCAAAGGAGCAGCGGCTCTACTCCGAGTCCCTCACTGATGTCTGAGCTTTTCACCCGATCTCTAAGGGAGATGCCACCCTCCTGAACTTTTTCGGCCGCTTGGACCCGCGATCTAGTCCTTTCGGTCATGAACCATCCCTCATGACCATAGATGAGGGTAGGGACGAAGATTGACTTGTAGATTGAGAGCTTTGCCTTCCAGCTCAGCTCTCTTTTCGTCACAACGGTGCGGTGCAGTGAATGCAAGACCGCCCCCGCTGCTCCGATTCTCTGACCAATCTCACGTTCCATTGTCCCCTCACTAACGAACAAGACCCCAAGGTACTCCTTCACTTGGGGTAAGGACTCATTCCCTACCCGGAGCACCATGACCTCAGATTTAGAGGTGCTGATCCTCATCCCAACCGCTTCACATTCAGCTGCAAACGATCCGGTGCTGGAGGTCACAGACGATGATGCCAGCAGGACCACATCGTCTGCAAAGAGTCGGATTTAGGAGTTTACTCCTCTAAATAACTTTTTTTTCCCTCTTATGTGGAAGTTTGTGTGTGTGTGTGTGTGTGTGTGTGTGTGTGTCTGCATAAGCAAACCGAAGAGTGTGGATGGACATGTGGCATGTGGAAGAAAAGAAAACGAAAAGCAGAAGAGAAACTACCTCGGAAAAAAAGATGATTAATGAAAATGGTTGAGAGTTGAGAGACAGGGAGAATAACACAGTCAATGCTGGAAAACTGAATAAACAGAACTGACTGGAGCGGGAGGATTTGGCTAAGAGGGCGGGGGTGGGGGGGGGGGATGAAGCATGCATGTGCAAGGAGAAACAAAGAAAGAAAGGAAGGAAGGTATAACAGTCGGCCTAAGACGGGAAAATTGGTGCTCCATCATCGGCTCTGCGCCGAGGTTCTGCCTGTGAGCCTTTCTGGCCACACACTGCAGCAGGGTGGTTCCCCCTCCTGCGGAGGCCAAATGAGGACAAGACACTGTGTGTGTGTGTGTGTGGGCGCACATGTAGAGTACATATAAATGCGTGCTAGCTCAAATTCAGTTTTTATGGGACGCAGTAAAAAAAAAAAAAGCCAAGTTATCCTAAAAAAAAAAAAAAAAAAAAGCACAAGCTGTGACCTAATGCCACATCTAGTGAGCCACTTTAGAGAGAGAGGGATCAGCTACTGGAAGTTAAAAGCCAGCCTTGTACGTATGCCTTTTTTTCAAATTAAAACCATATGACAAGACTCTGATGCAAAAGGACTTGACCCAGATTACACAAGGCTGTAAAAGAAAAACGACTCAAGGCAATTAGATGCAATCGGGGGGAACTGCAGTTAGAGAAGGAGCACTAAAGAAAGGAGTACGAATTCAGTCGTTTATGGGAAATTGTTGCATTTTTCCTGCGCTGGAGAATGTTATATCCGCTGCGTTTAGCCTGAAACAAACAAAAAAAAAAACTTGGTCACACATGCGTGCTCACCTCCAGTCCACACACACAGAGCACCCACTGAGAAGACTAAGAATAAACACTGTACGCACACTTAAGAGCCAAACCACCAGGAGCCTATAATTTCCCCGGCTGCACGTGTTGAAAAAAAAAAAAAAAAGACGGGACTCTGAGAATACATTTTAACTACTCTTATCCTCTCACACATCATTCAAAATTGCATTAATGTGTCCTCCAGGGTTGGATCTGCATAAATGTGCAAACCGATACTTCATGTTGCAAGATGTTGACCTCCCAGTTACAGGAGGCCCGTGTGAAAGAAATTACCATCTTACTGGGAGAATGTTTGGGAAAAGTGCTATTTCCCAAAAGGCTTTTTTTTTTTTTTTTTTTTTTTTACAGCAGTGCAGCACTCCAGAGGTATGTGGAAAATGGTTCGTCCCAGGTGGTTGGCTGTCAAAGTGCCCTGAAGAAGGAAATTTCCCCTCGCAGAAATTTTGGCGGTTTTCTGCGCGGTGCGTTCCAGCATGGATCGCAAGCTAATTCACCTCTGATGGATGCTTCGGTGGTCACAGAGAGACGGCTCTGCCGGGCTCGGAGAACTGAAGGGTTTTTACGCTTTCGCAAAAGACACAGCCGGATAAAATGACACGTTAAAACCACAAAGAGTGTGAAACATCAGGCTGACACTACATCAGGGGAGGTGAGATTGAAACATGGACGAAGGAGCAAACGGGGACAAGAATGAAAAAAGAAAAGAAGGAGCAACCAGAGGAATAGAATAGGAAGGGGGGGAGGGGAGGGGAGGGGCAGGAAGTTGGGTCACCAACACATGACAGCTTGAAGTCCATTCCATAGTCACTTTGACACAGATTGAGATACAGTCAGACATTAGATCACTTAATGCAATCCGCCATTTTATGTGGTCTCTAAATGTTACGGGTACTTTCCAACATGAGAACCAAAACTCTGCGGTGAAACGGCAGACGTGCTTCCCTGCTGACAATATTGAAAACTTCAAATTCAACCAAATACAGGGGGGAAAAAAGACTTTGCTTTTGCTTATTGGTACACATTTATGTCTGAGATGATCCTACTCCTCCACCGTCTTTTAAAGGAACACCACAAATGTCTTCCCAGATGTCACGTGAGCCCGACACTCCGCCTTGCTCTACTCCAGCCAGGAGCCGTTGGTGAACTATTCAGGGCCGTTCTAATATTACGTGTGTTTATTCACCTTCCAGGTTGCCCTGATGTGGTCGCTGGAGCGACAGACCGGTAGTCATGACATTTCTCATTACAGGACCGCCAGCGTGTCTCCCTCACATTCTGCGTTAACCACACTGTGAATATGCCAAACCGAAGGACCACACAGATATGAATGTGTGTGTGTGTTTCTGCAAGGGAAGTAAGGCCAAATGTGCCCAGACAGGCGGATGAATCTGAAAATTAAAAAAAAGCACTGGAGTAAAGATCACTCCCAAACTCTCACATTGGCATGAAGCAGCAGGTTGTCCTCGTGGGGGGATCCTGCTGTATCTGCAGAATCAGAAACAGATTTATTATTATTATTATTATTATTTATTATTATTATTATTTATTACCAAGAAGGATTTTACACCAATGAGGAATTTGTCCTGGTGACTAAGGGGCATACATTGATTGATGGCAGGCAAAACAATAAAAAGGAAGGCAATTAAAACAATTATTAAAAGTATGAAGTTCAGAAATAGCTAAATGGAGAACCTATAAAAGACATTTGCAGAATGCTTTTTTAAAAGATATTTTTTTTAGGTTTCGTTTAAAAACATCTGTAGACTGTAAATAAAGACGGAGGAGAAATAACTACTGAAGCATTCACTTATGCAGACAAATGAGTGTTTAGATTACACATATCAGTATCTCTGCATGATGGGGATGATGCTCGGAGGAATTATTAGTATTACAAATGAGAATTTTTCTGTATAATTATGTGCAAGTTCAGTCATGAACTGAACCATCGAGGTAAATGTGGAATAAAGTGTGCCAGCAGCAAAAAAAAACAATAACTTTTCAAGTGCATTCTTGTAACAAATTTGAATTGACATATAATTCATGCCTCGGGCCGCTTTGAGTGAATAAGATAAGATGCATGCGCTGTTGTTTAATATATAAGCTGTGAAGTAAAGCGTGCATGATCTTTCATCTCTTGTGGTATCTGACTATCTTCACCACACTGCAGCCCAGAGAAAGAAAACCGCTGCTGTTTTTACATCTGTACGATGAGGTAAGGGTGTTATATGTCCACGTCCTGTATACTCCATGTTATCTTTATTTATCTATAAAAATAAATAAACTTACACACACACATGCACACTTTTGGATGTTGGATAGTATTAAAAAATCTGTAAAATAAGATAATAAAGGGAATAAAGGGATGGAGCCTTTCTGAATGAAACGAGGGGCTCAAAGATGAACCTGTAACATAATAAACTATTGATACATGAATTGGATGACCAGCAAAGAGCCCCAGCAGGATGTCTGAGTGGACTGCAGCGGAAAAGGAGCTCCATTGTTGACTTACAAGGCTTTCCTGAGGTGGAAGATCCAACCATAGCTCGACACCGCCATCTAGCGGCGGGAAAACAGAAATGCCAGGGGGAGGACATGCTGTATTATCAGCGGATACCTGAAGGGTTAAAGGGCACGGGGCTTTTAGACGACTGTTTTTATGATGTTGAAATAAACCACCAAAAAGAGTGATTTATTTCGTTCATTCATCGGTTATTTTGTCATACAGTGACGTAAATGAGCGAGGATGGACGGGAAGTCACGCACACACACACCCAGAGACACGCGAGACAGGAGAGTGGATTCCACGCATGCGCACTGCCGTCCGGCTTCTCGGCGTCTAGGAGATTGCGAGAAGATGATGCGGCTGAGCGGCCGGCGCGGACTGAATGCATAAACGGCCTACCTTAGTCATAGATCTCCCACTTGCCTTAGTGTAGTTTTTCTTGCCAAAACTCGCTGTTTAATGTGGACACTGTAAGCGTGGAGAGCGACCGGCGACGACAGAGGAGGAAGAAGAAGAAGAAGAATAGGAGCGAAGCAGTAACTGAGAGGGAGTTGGGCAGCAAATTGCACCGGATGTCATTACACGCTCTTAAATATCGAGGACGTAAGTAACGTATGATTTGTATTAGTATGTGTGTGCTGCATTGTGATTCATTCATTTGTATGTTAAATGCTTTTTTCCCTCCCCTGCATTTTATATTACTGTTATTTTTTTTATTTTTTTTTGTGGCTTAATTAAGAAGCGTCTGCTGGAAAAGAGGCCATCCCTTCATCCAAATCAATTAGCCAAGTGGAAGCTGAGGTTATTCTCTTGTCTTTATTCGCTGTCAGCCCGCCCACCTGTTAAACCTGGAACAATCCACACCTTTCAATTTTAGTATTATAAGAATCTACCTAAAAAATAGGATAAAACAAGAGTAAATGACTGTGTCTTAAAACAAAGCTCTATTATTATTATTATTATTGCAACAGTGTTATCCTAACAGTTGTATCCTCTAATTTATTCATGAACAAGGGCTTTATTCTGCTTTTTTTTTTAGTGTGCGTGTTCGTTTGTGTGTGCGCGCGCGCCATAGCACATGTAGGCAGATAACCATCAAACAGGCTCGTGGGTCGACGGGCATTTGTACTTAGGCCCACATCTAAGCTCGTTGATCAATTGAATTTAAGCCTCTTGAGCGGTCCGAGCGAAACCTGCTGACACATGCGCCCCTGTTTTTTTTGTGTGCGCACAAACCCGGTTAACCCTCTCTATCTGATCTCCCTCCGCGGCCCTGCAGCGACAAACTAAACCCCCGGGGGTGGCTATGTTGTTATACGGACCTAGATTATTATTATAGGAGTATTATCATAGAGCTCGCACCCATGTGGAATATGCCTCTCAGCACTTCCCCGTCAGTGGACAGAAGTCACTGTAGACACAGCCATTCATTATTTAAAGGGCATCTGATCTGACGCATCGGATTAATTATGGATTAATATGGAGACACCTGCTCTCAGCTCTCAGGTGGATGAGGAGAGTTTGTTATGTAACGCTGCTTAATTACACTCAGGTGGGTGTACATTTCTCTCTTGACCAACTTCCCTGTCACTGAGTTAAAGGAGGTTGGGGGACGGATCGCGACGTCTCGTCAACCTGAGAGAGAGAAAAGAGACACATGAACAATAAGTTACAGATCCACCCCCCGTTTCCTACGTTTGTCTAATGGTTGTGACTGGCCCGGGTCCTTAAACGACGACAATCAATGGAAAGTGCATTAGCATCTGGTGGAGGTTAATGTTACCCAACGCGCTCCTTCAGGATGTTTGCAGCAAATGATTGAAAGAGTGTAATGGGGGGAAGAAAAGGCAACTCTATCCATTCATTTATAATGAGCTGAAAAAAGAAATCCACTCTGCAGAGCATAATGTGACAGTCTGACAAGAACTCCATGAACAAATACGTGCACATCCACGACGTGCTTCCCTGCAGGATTCGTGGAGAGCCACATACTGGAACGGTTACGTAGCGTAGCTCCTCGTGCTGCTATTTACAATGATAGGATACATGTGGCCTGTAATTTAATTTGGGTGACTCTCTCACCGACGTTGCCTCTCCCTCTCCATCTCTCTCTCTCTCCATGCCACAGTGTAATCGGGACCGAAGGCAGAGCCATGGAGGTTGTAACGCATCTCGTGAATGACACTGTAGAATTTTACAAATGGGGCCTTACTATATCAGGTAAGATTCTTTACAATCACACGTTTTGCAAATGGCTTTTAAATGTATGATTATTGAAAAATGTCAGTTATTATACCAATTATCAGGCCAGTGCACGGAGAAAGTGCCCATGCTTTGTCATAAGCATGCATGATATACATGGCATAACTACGCAGCAAAATCTAGCAGGTCAAAGTTGAAGTAGGAAGCAGCCGCTGGTCATTTTAACCAGAAGTTTATATAAAACTCTCTGTGCACGGTCTCTGTATCTGCTCACTAAGTACATTGTTATCACTACCCATACGAATAACGTCAACACTGCAAAAAGTATGTTCATTGTGTTCATCAGGATGCTACAATGTAACCGTCATAATGTGTGTTGCATCACGTGTGTGAATAAAACAACAGCTGTGCGCTTGTTGGGCCAGCATACCTCACATTTTAACCCCTTCATTCCCCCAGACAAGAGGGTGGAGAGCTGGCCGATGATGTCATCTCCCGTCCCCACTCTGGCCATCAGCTGCCTGTACCTGCTCTTCCTGTGGGCGGGGCCTCGATACATGCAGGACCGCCAGCCCTACACACTCAGGAAGACCCTCATAGTGTACAACTTCAGCATGGTGGTCCTCAACTTTTACATCGCCAAAGAGGTAAAGACGTGGAGATCACCACACGTGTTACCGAAGCACGCACGGCGTGTACTCCTTTATTTTCTGTCGGGGAAAGAAATGAAGTGTTACCAAATGGCTTTACACTCACATTTGAATATAAATATACACATTGAGTACTATTTTATAGACTTTCTGCTTGTTGCTACACAGAATGCATGAAAAGACAAAAGGTATAGAGAAAATGATACTCGTGACACTTCAAAATATTACCTCAACCAAGCACTTTGCAAGTGGCTGTACGCCTGATTACTTATTTAAAAGCAAATGATGCAGAAACCAAGCCGTTCCTGCATTATTATGATTATTCTGGAGCAACAATGTGCAATTTCTGATGTCTAATAGCCCTCAGTTGTTTCTTAAAAGCCCGTTTTTTTTAATAGAAAACTCAATACGTGTTTGTAAAACATCCTTTAGCGTTTACAACCTCTTTTTTTTTTTTTTAGAAAACGTGCGTGTCAGCAGGGATTACTTCTGTTCACTGCTTTAATGTTTGGAAATGTCTGCCGGTTTCCTCTCAGCCGTCTTCTGAGGTTTGTGGTTTCTGTCTTCCAGCTCCTAATAGCCTCTAGAGCAGCCGGCTACAGCTACCTCTGTCAGCCAGTCAGCTACTCCACCGATGTCAACGAAGTCAGGGTAAGCTTCCCTCCGACACACACACACATTCACACACCTCTACGCGACTGCCGAACTCTCCCGAAACATTTTTACCTTTTGGTAATCGCGAAAGTAAGCAGTGAGCATTTAGACACGTCGCAGGTTAAATGAGGAACGAAGCGGATGGAGATCAAAGTTTATAGCTCAAAGGGATTTCAGGACAACGGGGGCGTGGCGTACGTACAGATGGGCGGGGTTGGTCGGTCTCACCACCGTGATGCCCCGCCCCCCTCCCCAGCTCCACCCTCGAGGGCCGATGGCAGGATGCCACGCCGCCGTAGCTCAGAGAGCAGCCATGTGTACTACGTGCATGTGTGCATCAGGCTGCGAGGAGTCGGGGGTTAAACCGACGCACGCGGCTGCACGACATTTAAGAGTGAATATACGGGGTCGCCCATAA
The DNA here is from genome assembly GCA_029853015.1 of Chelidonichthys spinosus. Taxonomy (NCBI): domain Eukaryota; kingdom Metazoa; phylum Chordata; class Actinopteri; order Perciformes; family Triglidae; genus Chelidonichthys; species Chelidonichthys spinosus. The sequence continues at coordinate 4,853,066 of CM056838.1, read as the reverse complement.
AGTTGGAATAATATGCAGATCTTTTCTAGTGTCAAACAATTGTTATGCATGAATTATTTCACCTGGGTGATTGTGACGCATCATGTGATCATTACACCTGGTCAATTGTGTCAAAATAAAACAAAATATTTATGGGCAACAGTGTGTAAATGTTTTCACATACTTATAAACACCTTGTTATAAAACATATAGTATATCAAACCTAAATGACAGTATCGTATTCGCAGTCTAAAGCCGTTATCTATCAAAGATGGCGTCGTGTTTCTGTGGCGTTCGTGTCTAATACCAATATACCGTTTCATGTCTCCAGATAGCGTCTGCTCTCTGGTGGTACTACATCTCCAAGGGAGTGGAATTCCTGGACACGGTCTTTTTCATCCTGAGGAAGAAGTTCACCCAGGTCAGCTTCCTCCACGTCTACCACCACTGCACCATGTTCATCCTCTGGTGGATCGGCATCAAGTGGGTTCCCGGCGGACAGTGTGAGTAGGAAAAAAAAGAAGGATCCTGATCTTCATGTTGTTGGATTCGTCTAGAATGTCATTTATGAATTAAGATAATGAACGCTTAATATTTCCACAGCGTTTTTCGGTGCAACCATCAACTCGTCCATCCACGTCCTCATGTACGGTTACTACGGCCTGGCAGCTTTGGGACCTCATATGCAGAAGTACCTCTGGTGGAAGAAATACCTCACCATCATTCAGATGGTGGGTGTTACTGCGTGTGTTAAACTTTTATTAGCACTTGTTTTACTGCGAGTTCTGTTCAGTCATAATGATGAGGGCATCGAGATCTACGTATGTTGGGGGGTTAAAAAGCTGTTTTATTTGGCTTTGAGAATAGATAGATAGATAGATAGATAGATAGATAGATAGATAGATAGATAGATAGATAGATAGATAGATAGATAGATAGATAGATAGATAGATAGATAGATAGATAGATAGATAGATAGATAGTTATTTTATTATTTGAATAACTTTTTTACATTTTGTGTGTTCCAACAGATCCAGTTCCACGTGACCATCGGCCACGCCGGCCACTCCCTCTACACGGGCTGTCCGTTCCCGGCCTGGATGCAGTGGGCTCTGATAGGCTACGCCGTCACCTTCATCATCCTCTTCGCCAACTTCTACTACCACGCGTACCGACGCAAACCTTCCTCGGCGGCGAAGGGGGCGAAGGCCGTGGCGAACGGCACCTCCGTGGTGACTAACGGCCATAGCAAAGCGGAGGAGGCGGAGGATAACGGGATGAGGCAAAAGAAAAGAAGAGCGAAAAGGGAGTAAAGGAATGAAGGCGGTTTAAAAAAAATAATAAAATGTAAAAAAGAGGACAGTTTGTTTTAAAGGCCAGAGAAGGGAGGGAGGGGTAGGGGGGGATGAACAGGAACCAGACTTGGCTTCGTCATCCCTGTACGTAATGTAGAAAGATGTGATTTGTGACCATCTGGGAGAAAAGGTGAGAGGGTAGAAGTGTGTGTTGTGTCTGTAAGGGGGTTTTTGAGAGGAAGAGAGGGGTGTTGGTTGTCTTCATAGCAAGCAAGATGCTGATCACGTAGGCTCCGTGCTCTTCTGTCCAACTGGACCTAATAGGACCAACGATATTCAAAAAAAAGGGGCCTAACAAACTGCTCAGCATCCACTCACTGATCAACCAAAATTCACCTCCAACTTTTGTACTCTGGATTCCAGTATTGTTTTAACTGAAAGCTTACCTAGTCTTTAATATGCTTAATTATTTTCTAGTGCTCTCAAAGAGTTTTAATGATTTTAACTATTACCAACAAAAGGACATGCAGATGTTTATACCAAAGGTTTTTTTTTTTCATGATTTGTTACGAATTGTACGAATTCTTAGTTGAGCAAAGTTAGCAAACGGAGAAAAAAAAAAATCACAGTAGGACATTCTCACAACTGCCATTCACTGTATTTAACTACTTTCCAATCATCTACATCATCTACCAATCCAATATGTCACGGACTTGTCTCAAACCCATATAACTGTGCTGCAAATACAGACCGACATGCCGTTTTTCTGTGTGTTCATCGTGAATTTAAAACCTGGTTTCAAACTTGGGGGGGGGGGGGGGGGGGGGGGGGCGGGGAGTGTAGTTTCTTTTAGTATTTATGCAAATTTGTGGGTATCTTTGTTATAATTTTTTTTTTTTTTGTGGGTCCTCATGATTTCTTTCTTTTTGCTGTGCGATGTAGCCGAGGTGCAAGAATAAGAGATTTGAAAGTCAGCTGAATATTGTCTCACTGCCATGTAGGACTGAAGGGAAACGCCTCCTGGAAAGGGCTTCTTCTTCTTCTTCTTTTTTTTAAAGAAAACAAATGGTTATTTCATTGTCTTATTAAGAATAAAATCAACACAGCTTCTGACTGCACATATGACAGAAATAAAGACAATGTCAGCACCCCATAGCTTACGTGTGTGTGTGTCTTTGTGTTGTGTATCTTCCCATTTCCATGCTCTGCTTCCTCTACTTCCTTCATCTCGCCTCCATCCTGGGATCTTCAGGATGGAAAGGGCTCTTCTAGGTGTGTGTGTGTGTGTGTGAGGCCGAGGTAGGCTGGGTCTTTGGCCTGTCCAGACAGATCTGCCCTAATCTTTGGGGGTAAATTGGCTTTAGCTGCAAAAGAGCTTATTTCCACGTCACTCCACGAGATGCCCAGGAAAGCAGGTCACTGGAAGAGAAGCCTTCACTAATCTGCCATGAGGTTCCTACTGTAACTCCGAAACGGTATTTGGCTTTGGTATAGTGTTGAAGTGACTGTATAATACATTTACTACTGTGTAATAAAGGGCAGAGCAAAAAGAAAGAAAAACAGGAGATGCACGTTTTGGCCCCAAATATTAGCAAATACACGTTTTTACAAGAAACGAAGGGAGATCTGCTGTGGATTTAATATCCTGGTTAATTATAGACTTGTATCCCTCCCTCTCATCCACATTCTCACACTCTGCATCCAATCCTCCATTAGCGTGTGACGAACACTACTTTGCAGCCTTCCATCTTTGCACGGCCACCTGTTTCTTTATGCACCCGTGGCATCAGGGTGGCGGTGGAAGGAAGGAGGTCTAAGGGCGTAGAAGTGAATGATTGACTGGATGAGGTGAGTGAGAGGAGGGAGTATTTGTCCTCCAAGGGGACACAGAGGGATCTAAGCCAGGGACTAAGAGGATTGCAGAAGGGCCAGGGCTTTTCTATTGAAGGCATTTAGCACAGGTCACTATAACCTGCATCCCTGCTGCTGCTGCAGGAACATGCACACACATACCTGTATGCATACACATACCTGTATGCACACACATACTATGGAGCTTGGGCACAGATCTGCCATGGTTTCATGGTATAGAAGTTCATACATCCCCTAGCAACTCTCTTAAGAAAGCGATGTAGGCATAAAACAAATAGCTGGATCCCCAGACATGTTCTCTCTTCCTGCCTTTCATTATGTGCAGATGGTTTCAGTAGTCGACTGACCCACCCGGTCTTGTGAGACGGCCCGTCTGCTGGAGGGTGAGGGGTCAGTTTGCATGGGGTTAAACCGCTGCAAACCTGACCCGTCACTCACTCATCTCATTAGCAATTATATGACTAAGGAGCTCATTCTATAGGCCTAACGGAGTGGAAACAGTCAGCGTTTTACTGGCTCTCCGTCTGTGTGGGACAGATTGCCTCCAGAGCTCGTGCAGAGGCGGTTGTGCGTGTGGAGAGCGCCCTCTTCTGGGCTCCAGTTCAGTGACAGTGTATGTATTTGGACAGAAATACATGAAGACAATAACATTTTTACAATGTTATTGTAAAAATAATTCCAGTGGGCTCTGGTTCAAAAAGCGTGTGGAAAATGCATTAATTGTAAAAAAAAATAAAAAAATGTTGTTGCAGAATATGAATTAAAATGATAACACTGCATTTACAGTTGGGGTCCACGTGGTGCATATTTCAAAATAAATGTGTGAGAGACAGATTTGAAAAAAGAATGGACACAAGATAGCCCAACTTTTAGTCCCTACTCCTAAGCTCCAAAAAACACACCAGATCTTACAATTCCCATAATGCAACTCAGTCTCTCTTCATGCCTGATAAATGCCCACATCTTCTAAACTGCTTGTCCAAAGATCAGGCTTCCTGTCACAGTTGATGAGCTCATTCTGAAACCACTTCAGAGCAACAGAGCACATCATCCAACAAAACATGGTGGAGTATCCCTTTAATTAGTTCAGGCTACTAATTAAATGGTCGTGACTGTTCCTTTAACTCTGTCCAGACAGTAATAACCGCACTGGAGTGAGTGTTCCTGCAGTGGAGGCTTCTGGAGTTACTGTAAAGGAATATCATATTCTGCTCTTTATTGTAAATGAGTATAATTACAGTGTAAATATTGTGTAATAACAACCTATACTAAATTATGACAATTCCAATAAAAAGTGGTGTGCGATGGGGGGGTTGCTTCCTGGTGTGACGTACATCCCCACGTCATGTGGTCAGTGCCCGCTGGTGTCAGCGACTGTTCGGTAAGAATTCACACATTGTGTGTGGAGAAAAAAAAAATCATTTTTTTTTTTTTTACTTTTAAAAATAAATGTTGTCCGTCAGTGGAAGTCGGATCCTGCAGGATAAAGTCGGTCCTAGACTGAAGGAGTCCGGGACTCCAGCTCCCTTGGGAAGTTGTGTGTCAGGAGGCTGAGCGGGTGGAGCATGTTGCAGAAAAACGCCATCTAGAGGTTTGCACGGGAAGCATCTTCCTCCAAGTCAAAACTGTAGTTTTATGAATGCTTCCAAGTGGTTTCACCTGGTGGGCTTTGTTATTAAATTGGTTTTGGAATACTTTTCCATTTTAACTCATTATAAACAACTTCACACCCCAGCCTGTGTTTGTAGTTGAATTGTAGGGATGAAGGCTGCCGCCGGCGGCGCTGCAGCTCCGCGTCCGTCAGCAGCAGCAGCAGCAGCGGACAATAGCGCAGGGAGGAGGAGGAGGCAGCACCGGGCTCGCTCGCCGGCCACAGCAGCCCAGGAAGGGCCCACCCAGCGAGCTCCGAGACGCCCAGGCCGCTCCACGTCTCCTCTCCTCGCCTGTAGGAGCAGCATCGTCGGCGTCGGGCAGAGCTGGAGGTCCGCCGACGGAAGCGAGAGGGAGCCCGAGAGCCGCGGAGGGGCAGCTGTTCACCCGGATGGTGCTGAAGCTGATGTAGTCAGAGCGAACAGGGCGGATGCTGCCGGGGACGAGCCGACAGATTTATCAGCATCGGCCCGCCGCTCCGCTTTACGCCTGCCCTGCCTCAAAGGCGACTCCCCCCGGCGTCTGTTGGCCGGCCGAGCGTCGTCCTCCGAGAAAAGGAGGCCGGTCGGAGAGGAAGGAGGCCGTCGGGAGAGAAGCGGCTGCGGCTCGGGCCTCGGTTTGGGTTTATGGAGAGGAGGGTGCTTGCAGACTGAACTCATCCAATTTCACCTGCATAAGAGACTGAGAAGAAGCGCCGCGAGGATGCAGACCAAGACGGACAACATGGGGACGGAGGAGGCCGCTCCGGGAGAGCCGGAGCCGGCTGCAGAGGCGACAGAGGCGGGGTCCGTGACACAGCAGGACCAGGCCTTCGAAGACGAGATGGAGAGACTGCTTGACGAAAATGAAGATCTTAAGGTTTGATTCGTATTTATTTTTAATGTCAGGCTGGTGCTGTCATTAGATAGGGATGAATAAAAAAAAAACAGTGTGCCACCAGATCAGAATCATAACAAATGTGTTTTTAGTTGAAGCCTATGTGGGCCCATAAAACCCTGGTGGCTCATTACTCAGGGGGAAATCTTGTGTTTGCAGTGCCAGACATCAAACCCACCATGTCATAAAATAAAGCTAAAACCTCAGTTAACAATCCCGTGGCACCAGATGACTAATTGGTTATTGATCACATGGATCTACTGGGATCAATGGTATGCGGTGTTAAAATGAGCTACAACCAAGGGTGTGAACAGATGGGATTTGCATTTACAAGACAAAATTATATTTTTATTCGAAATACATCAAAGCAACTGGCACCCACATGAAATCAAGTTCAGATCATGTTGCATGTGTTTAATCATGTGCACTTCTCTGAAGCCGACTACATTTGGCTCGAATCCCAAACACCCATCATATACTCTGTGGAGTCAAAAGTTACACTCTAAAAACCCCAAACAGCAGAGATTAGTCTTAATCTTAACCATCTCACCACTGCGCCACATAATCTCTCTCTACTATGCACTCACCAGTGTGAAATTGAGGAGATGAGGACCGAGATGGACGAGATGCGGGACACGTTCTACGAGGAAGACACGTGTCAGCTGCAGGAGATGAGGCGTGAGCTGGAGCGGGCCAATAAAAACTGCCGGATCCTGCAGTATCGTCTGAGGAAGGCTGAGAGGAAGCGGCTGCGCTACGCCCAGACGGGAGAGATCGATGAGGAGCTGCTCAGGAGTCTGGAGCAGGACCTGAAGGTGCAGAGGGGAGGGGGTGGTGCTCAAACTCTCTGTTTATGTCAGTCCCAAGGATGTCAAGCTTTTCACCTGCAACAGGTGAAAAGCTTTGACTCCTAATCCTTTTACTGGTTAATATATTCTCCTTATGTGGAGTCATTTTGTTTGTTAAAGCCCAAAGATAGTAAACTCAAGATACAAATCACCAAGGTTGTGAGTGAAAGCATATCCTCCCCACAATAACTAATAATAATAAATCTGCAGGTGGCGAAGGACGTGTCCGTGAGGCTGCACCACGAGCTGGAAAAGGTGGAGGAGAAGCGCACAAAGACGGAGGAGGAGAATGAAAAGCTGAGACAGAAACTGATAGAGGTGGAGGTTACCAAACAAGCCTTGCAGAATGAACTAGACAAAACCAAAGAGGTAAGTAAAACCTCCGCAAATCAGAGTGTGAATGGCACAAATACACACACATGATACTAACAAATCTTAATGTGGTGTCGTCCTGCAGTCTCAAAAAAGAAGAGGAAGCAAGGACATCCAGAAGACAGACAGGAAATCAGCACAGACTCCTACAGAGGTGAGAGGTTTTGTATAAAATGTCTTTTTTGTAAGAGTAAGAAAATCATCTTTCGAAAGAAACATTTGCTGTCCTGTTTGAATAATTAATATTTTCCCTTGGGTGCATATTTGCAAGAAGATGCCAAGAGGCCAAAGCAAAAAAAAAAGACGAGTATATGTTTAAATGCAATCTGAGAGTTTGCAGAGCTCCAGGAATTAAACATCCTCTAAATCCAAAGACTACGCTACGAAATCTTCCCTTTAATCTTAAATCCTCTCGTCTTATTGCAGAGACCAACTTCGTGAACTTCAGGATTACCTTTTTTTTTCCGACTTGAATGCACGTAACAGTCTGTGTTGTCTCTCTGCTCCAGGAGGACAACGAGGACCTCAAGTGCCAGTTAGCTTTCATCAAAGAGGAAGCTGTGCTCATGAGAAAGAAGACGGCTAAGATCGACAAAGAGAAGGACCGTCTGGAGCAAGAGCTGCAGAAGTACCGCTCCTTCTACGGGGAACTGGACAGCACCCATCCTAAAGGGGAGGCCGGGGGGCCGCCCACCACACGGGAGTCAGAGCTGAAGCTCCGGCTGCGCCTGGTGGAGGAGGAGGCCAACATCCTGGGGAGGAAAATAGTGGAGTTGGAGGTAAGAGCAGATGATGCTATGGGGGTCTGATAAGGGAGTAATACCTCAATGTGAGTGCTGAGCTGCTCCTTCTACCCCACAGGTGGAAAACCGTGGGTTGAGGGCCGAGCTCGACGACCTCCGTGGCGAGGGAGAGGGCGCCGGAGGCTCTGGGGGCGGAGCGATGGGCGGGGCAGGCTCGGGGCGAGGCCTTGGCGATGACCTGACGGAGCTCCGGCAGCAGCTGCAGCTGGTGGAGGACGAGGCGGAGCTGCTGAGGAGGAACCTCGCTGACATCGAAGATCAAAACAAGAGAGTGACGGCCGAGCTGAACAAGTTACGGTTCAAAGCCGGTACCCACGAAGGAGGTGGCAGGCATGGGGGAGGAGGAGGGGGAGGGAGTGATGGAGCAAAGGCAGAAGCCCTGCAGGAGGAGCTGAAGGCGGCGAGGCTTCAGATCAATGATCTGAGTGGCAAGGTATTCCAAGTTGATTGATAACATTTAAATTAATTTCCTTTTGGATTATGAGTTGATTAAATATTCTGACATTCTGTATTTAAATCACAGAAGTGCTTTCAGCTAATTGCTAATGTTGGCATGTCAACATGCTACGCTAACAATGCTAACATGCTGACTTACCGGATGTATTTAATGTTAACCATGTTCACCATTTTGGTTTAGCGTGTTAGCATGCTAACACTTGCTAATTAGCACAAAGTACAGCTGAATAAAGGCACTCTCAGTAATACTTTCTAATTAGCACTAAACACAAAGTGAAGCTGAAGCTAAATGTGATTTTTTTTTTTGCAGGCATTTGGTCATAGACCAAAATATTGTACAAATCAAAATGTTGATTGCACTGCATGTCCTGTTTAGTACAAATGTGATGACTAACTGTAACATCTCTTTGTCTTTACTCAGGTGATGCAGCTGCAGTACGAGAACCGCGTTCTCCTCTCCAACATGCAGCGCTACGACCTGGCCTCCCACCTCTCCCTGCGGCCCAGCCCGCGGGACAGCGACGCGGAGAGCGATGCCGGCGGCGCCGCGAGCGGTCGCCGCGAGAGCGACGAGGACTCCACCTCCTCTCGCCTCCTCCCACCTCACCGCAAGCGCGAGGGCCCCGTGGGTGGGGAGAGTGACTCAGACGAGGTCAGAAACAACAACGGGAGCAGCCGTTGCCTGACGCCCACGCGGGGCCTCTACACGCCCACCGGGCCCGAGGGCGCCGCCTCCACCTTGGCACGCTTCCTGCCCGTCGGCCGGTGCAGCCTGCGCGAAAGGCAGCACATGACTGACATCCGCGTCGAGGCGGAGAGGCTCGTCCGGACCATCGACAGGCTCATCGCCGACACGGCCACCATCATCGCCGAGGCGAGGGTCTACGTTACCAACGGCGACCTGATGTTCGGGAGAGGAGGCGAGGAGGGCGGAGAGGAGGATGGGGGCAGGATCAGGGAACACGAGCTGCTGTATCGCATCAACGCCCAGATGAAGGCCTTCCGCAAAGAACTGCAGACCTTCATAGACAGACTGGAAGTGCCGAGGCTGGAGGACAGGGAGGCGGAGGAGCCGCTGTCGGTGAGATGAAAACCACTCTAAAATGTCTATAAGTCGTATGTTCGATGTCTCAAAGGGTTTAATGCTGACTCTGTTTCTTCCCCTTTCTCACTAAATCCAACCTCCCCCCCGGTTCGTCCCCCAGATGTTCCAGCCCATCATTTTGCTCATCCTCATACTCGTGTTATTCTCATCCCTCTCTTACGCCACCATCTTTAAACTAGTCTTTCTTTTTACTCTCTTCTTTGTTCTGTGATGTACGCCTCCCTTAATTCACATCATCCCTCGTTTGTTTTTTGCTCTGTTGTTGTTTGTCTTTTTCTTTCTTCCCCGCATCATCTGTTGCCACGGTAACCAGAAACACAGGAAAAAGCTCAGCACTCACCCAAGGCTACGGGTCACATTTCAAGAGAGCCCCTAGATTCAACGCTCGAGTCTACATTATCCATAACACGTCCACTGTCTGCATCTGTCCCTCGAGAAGGTGAGTTACAGTCTGCATTATCACTTCTTTATATCACTAGTAGTCAATCCTGTCTCAGTTGTATAACAAGTGGCTGAAGAGTGCTGCAGGAATGGGTCCTAAAACCAGGAAATGAGTCAGCATTTTTGAAATTACGAAGATAAATTAAGAAATGCATATAATCTAACATTTGTTTTTCATATTGGAACACATTAATAAGGGGCAAGCGTGTTGCATGACAGCAACGGATGAAGAGGTCCATCATTTGTCCACGTTTAGACAGTTAGATGTCTGTCTTAAAGGAATATTTTGACATTTTGGAAAATACAGTTATTCACTTTGCTGTTGAGAGTAAGATGACAAGATCGATGCCACTGCTATGTCTGTACGGAAAGAAGGTAGAGCCAGCGGATGGTTAGCTTAGCTTAGCACAAATAATGGAAGTTGGGGGAAACACCTAGCCTAGCTTTGTTGTTTGATATTTCCACAGAAAAATGAGAATTTTTCTACTGCTTCTAGTCTTTATGCTAAGCTAGCTAAGCTAGCTGGCTAGCTAACAGCTGCTGGCTCTAGCTTCGTCTTTAGCATTCATGAGAGTGATATTGACCTTTTAAGTCTTAGCAAGAAGGCGAATGAATTACCAAATGCCAAACAAATTATTTCAGCCAACAGGAAAATGCTTATTGCTGATGACATGACCTTGAGAAAAAGCCCTGAAAAAGCCAGTAAGTGGACCTTTGAGTTGGTCACACATGATAAACAGACACTGTAGATAGAAATGGAGGGCATATGGGGTTTAGCGTTGCTTACATTGATCTTTAAGGTCACAAGGCTATAAGGGAGGAAACCCAAACCACCTTTCCACAGGCCTGAATGTCCAGGTTTGACCTTGTTACTAAATATATTTAATGTCGTCATCGGTTATGACCACAATCGACTCTTCGTTGTTTTTTCAAACGACGCTTGCTGCACCGTCCCGCCGTTGTTGCCTCAAGGCAAAGTAAGCACAGGGTTTGTTTTTATCCCCTCTCCTCAACTCCTCAAGTATTTGTCATTCATTAGGAAACACAACAGGTGGAGGAATAATGGTGATGATCCCGGGGCTTTAAACTGGAAGGAATTCTGATGATCGCGCAGGGTGCCAAATGTCAGATCTCGTCTGAGCCGGGGGCCCCAAAAAGTTCCCAGCGGGACCCCTGATTAGGGACGGGCGTTAGTAATTGATGGTCTGTCAGATGAACAGTAGCTGTCTCTGGACGTCACTGCAGCAGGATGAGTCAAGAGCACGGTCGCTGGTTCGGGTAACTCCAGGACAGTGAATGAGATTTCGCACACGTTCCAGAACATGTTTAAAAAAGGGCGGAAACCACGTGAAGTTCAATGACTTTCAACATTCTCCAAACATGCCCGGCATCCACGCCTCACAGCTCCTTTTTGTGACGACCTGCAATGAAGATATTATTGACTGTGACACATTATTACTCACCCGGTCACACACACACACATACACACATCCATTTGGCATCCCTTGGAAAAATGATTTGCAGGGCGCATGCGGTCACAAGGCAGAATCTGCCCAAGCATCCTAAAGCAGAGTAGCAACAGAGAAGCCCATTGGCCGAGAGGTCGGCAGCAGCTGAAATAGCTATGTAAACACTTTCCCTCTCTCCGTGAGCCCCAGTAATTATAGCCAGGATGCTGGTGACGACAGTTATCCCATCGAGACTTCAAATGGTGGAATAAATTTGACATTATGATATTTGATCCCGGCTCCAATGGCGCGCCCACGTAAACAGTGGGGAGCGGTATAAAGGCTGGGTACCCCCGGCTGGAACAGAACTTGTTTACCCATAAGCTCAACGCTCCGACTTAACCCCCACACACACAGTTGTGACTAGAAGAACCGGGGCCCTTTAAATCCAGTCCAGTCAGGGGGGGTTTATGTAACACAGCGAGGGGGAAGCACCGGAGAGAGGAGACTTGACAATAAGGCGCCGAGGGGAGTGAATGTGTTGGAGAGGCACAGGGACTCGAGCAGGCTGAGGATTTATACTGGAGCAGGGAAACTTTTAAGTGGAGAAAGGTAAGAGCAGCTGTTTATGGCTGAGAACTTGTGGAACAATATCATTTTCAATTAATTGTACAGCCTTAAAATGTAAAAATGTAGACAGCATGAATGGCAAAACATGACGTTGTCCAAGTTCACTGTTATCTTTAGTCTTAGAAACGATCTAATATATCTATATATAACTTTGATTTTCCTCAACTCATTAATTTATTTTATTTTGAGCCAGTTTTGGGTTGTGTTGGGTCTCTGACATACACTCACTCTCCCTGTCCCTCTCCCATGCGCTCAGGCGATGCAGCTAGTTTACTATGCATAGTTACAGGATTATTAATATCTCTACTCTTGCATCACAAGTGGGAGGGAAGTGGCTGTTACATTCGGGCACTTTTGGGATCACATTCGACAACCACAACAACAACTAAAGCCAAGAGGGGCTGCAATAATAGTTAGACTATTAGTGTTTCGCACTGGGATACATCACCGTGCCATTAATGAATGATGACCAGGCCACACTAACAATATTTGGGGATCCGTCATGAGGAGCGATCTGAGATATGACGCAGCAGAGAGGACATTTTGATCCTTTCCCCGTGTGGTGGGACGTACCGAGGCAGGCTGGAGGTCAGAGCTGTCCTGCAACACTCGTGTCCACACGTGCTGCGTTAGGTAGACTTACATGCCTGTGAATCTCGAAGCATGTGAAGGGAGAGGACCGTAAATATATGACCTTTGTGAAGGCAGAAAGCGTCCAACAAGTGATTTCATCTAAATAAGTAAGAATTACTCAAATATAATGGAATATATAGATTTCACTTGCTTCACTGTAATTAGGTAGTAGCATTTAAAAAAAAAAAGCGTCAAGAAACAATAGATTTTTGGGATAAAAGAGGCCTAAATCTGGATGCTAAAACTAAACCCCCTTTTTTCACCCATTTGTCTGTACATTGTTTCCAGGCCATCGATCCTTCCGACCCTACGGTGATCTCTGACAGGAAAGTGGAGCGGGAGAAAAGGGGGGAAATTGCCATTTAAAGAGGCCTCTGGGTATTGAGCTGTCTGCGTCATGGCAGCCATCGATCTGGAGCGTGGGCTGGAGCACGGTGGCCGGGGCTGGGGGAAGGAGAGGCCGGAGCTGATGGACAACTTTGACTCAGAGATGCAGGAGTGGGAGGACCAGCTGCAGGACATCCAGAGAAAAATCGAAGAGGTGGGATTTCGTATTAAAACATCCTACAGAGAGCGGACAAAGTTAGCTTCAAAGAATATGATTTCAAGCTGCTTTTTGGTCTGAAAACACACATTTTATTGAAATGATGATGATTATAATACAGAAGCTGGTTCTTTGCAGTATGAATTTTGTGGACAATTTGGGTCAATGAATAGAAATGTGATTTATAATGTGTGAAAACTGTATTTGAGGAGCAACCCAGTATTTTAAGGGTCAACTTTTACACTCTCGTCTTATTATCGGGGGCGAATTCACTTCAGCTCATGTTCCTGGTTAATTCTGCTCTCCATCTTTAACTGTAGAATTTAGTTATTCAGGTGTTTACAAGAAAGATAAAGAAATCTAGCGGCAAAGAATTTAACGGTTTAACAGTGATCCAAATGTGTACGGCTCAAACGTGACACACTTTTCAGGGTGTGCGAACATGCTAATGGTTTCGTTTCTGGGTTATGAAGTGCTTCCGATGTCCCTAGAGTGCGTGTTAATTGGTGTAATGTGTGTGTATGTGTGTGTGTGTGTGTGTGTTTGTGCACCATAATAAACTGTTGGCAGCACACTGACTCAACCTCATGGCCTTGTTGGAGCAATGATACAGACAAATGTTAACAAGCTAATTAAACCGCGATGTGTCGACAGACAAGCTCGACGGACAGACGGACGGACTCACACACGCGCACACACACGGACTGAAAGCGGATACTAAAAGGAGTATTAAAGGTTGCGATGGGAAACAGATGGTTATGCAAAAGGGGAATAGCATGTGCTGATCATAAATATAGGTCAGGCTGTGCAATGACTTTGTGATAAATATACGATTGTTTGTTGTGTAAACACCGTTCCGATGATGCACGGCAAGGACTTCATGTTTTCGTCTGTTTTCATTTTTTTTTCCAGTTGTACAATGACGTTCAGGCCCGCCGAGGAGCAAACGATATCACGACTGACAACGGGAAAAATGGCGGCGAGTTGGTGTGCGGCCTCGGGCACCATGGCAATGGTCTGTTTGCACCCGGCCACCACAGCAAGAATCACCCCGGAGATACGACTGTGCCTCATCACTATAGTAACGGCTGTAACTATAGCCCCAGCGGGTACAGCTACCCCGTGAGTCATCAAAATGGCTACGGGTACTGCCACACCAACTCGGAGATCGGAGACTTGTTGCAGGATTACTTGGGGCAAGGGAATCAAATGAGCCGGAAGAACAACGGAGCTCGCCACGTGGTGAGTAAAGGCAATATTTCGTATCATTTTAAGGTCTCGATGCCTCAATCTGTTGGCCTCTAGGGAACCGGATATATGGACATGATACGAGTTGAGGTTGGGGTTTAGTCAGGATGGATATGGATTACAGTGAGCTGGTTCCTTCCAGTAAGCTTACACAGACAGGTTACCAGATAGGAGTTCATTTCACATACTTTTCACCGACTCCTGACAAAGCAGTCAGGACGAAAGCCAAGACGTTAAAACTCTTTCCTGTTCCAAATGCACGGCCAACGTAGATACCGCAGATCGGAGCAGTTTTAGCAGCGCTATATCGAGTGATGATCAAGGATCAGCTTAGGTTTTGGTTAGATACCGTAAAGGGAACATTGCCATCATCTGAATGAAGCATGTCAAGCTTCTAAATATAGTAGGTTGATGTGGATGTTTTTAAAAATATCTCTCTCTCTCTCTCAGCGTTTCAGCGACACAATCAAGGTGAGCCCGGGAACGATCCGAAAAGGTTCTAGAAATGAAAGGTAAATGTACTGCAGCTACATTCATTAAGCCTTTGTAGGATTATGTGATGCGAGGCAAACTCCTGTTAATCATACTTTTTCCCTGTGTTTTCTTCAGGCTTGGTCTGAAGCAGCTTTTGGACAGTTTTGAGGAGACTGAAAACAGGAAGAACCAAGTGTCCCACCTAAAGAGCTCCCCCAACAACGAACACACAGGTGCAAAGCCCCCTCTTGGACAAAGGGATGCTGCACTGCCACGCTCGCAGCTCCCAATCACCACAGCTGAATCTCCCGCTCTGGACAGGAAGTCATTCAGTCCTGGCGTCTTGGGGGATAGGAAGTGCGGCAGCCCCTCTGTTCTCAGGAAGTTTGGAGCCATGCTGCAGGAAAACGAGGGCAAAATGCTCACCGAATCAGGGGTGGTGACCCATCAGGGGCCGACGCCGGAGCCAAAGTGCCCCACCCCTGGCTGTCAGCGCAGAGCTCTGGGAGGCTCGGCAGTCGCCGGCAGGGCGCCCGTTCGTGTGCCTACCCAGAAATGCCAAGCAGATTCTGACGTGCTGACAGTGGAGACGGAGCCCGGCCAAGAACGGGGGTCAGTATCAGACTGTGGTAGACAGAACCACAAGGATAACAGAGGAGCCTACAGCGGTCCCAAGGTGTCCCAGCGTGGCCCCCAGCAGTCCCAGAGGAGATCACAGGTGGCGGGGAGCCCGAGAATGAGACCCAGGGCCAACAGCGGGGCTGACAGAGATGGAGGATCGGCTCAAGGGGAGAGAGCAAGGAAGCCTGCGTCGCAACACGTGGAGCCCAAAATGGACTACAGGCCCTCAAGTTCTTCATCTGGAGCGCAGAAGATCCCGAGGGGTAGGTTAGCGGGGCAGGAGTTGCCAGACTGTGGTCGAGTGAGGGATGAAGAGCTTATTGAGCTGCTGGACATGCTGGAGATCCAACACGAGTACAGCTCCAGTCCCAGAGCAGCACACGCAGCTTTCAGACAGGATCCACAACAGGTAGGGGTTTCTTCTTTAGCATCAATTTGACAAAAGAAACTATTGAAACTCGTGTTGAGCTGACGTGTGTCCCGTTATGTCACTCCTCAGGTAAACCCGGTCCAGCCGTCCACAGCCGATCCTACCAAGAGCTTCTCTCGTCCAGCGCGGCCCGCCAACCAACGACCTCCTTCCAGGTGGGCCGCCCGCACCCCTACAGCCGTCATCAGCACCCCATCAGGCCCAATGTACTGCCCCACAAGTCCACTGACTCGCCCCCGTAGCCCCATGACCAGAACCCCAAGTCCCGGCCAGAAGTCCCGGCCTCTCATTTCCTATTCTCTCCAGACTGAGACTGTCATCATGTGATCCCTTCCTCCAGGAAAACCCTCACTCTGTGTAAATATTAAGGACTTTTCTGTGAAACGAAGTGCTTTAAAGAGGGTTAAAGAAATGCTTCATCTCCACTTGATGCCGTGTTCAAGAAAAAAAAAAACACATCCACGACATTCTCCAGTGTTGCTGTGGCTCTTTGCTTCGTCCGTGCTGAAACCTTTGCCGACACATCAACAATATTGCTTCGTTGCAGTTCCCCTCATCCTCTCCTTTCTTTTTTTTTGTATTGAATTTCAGGTGTTTTCTGTATTAACGGGATTTTGCATGCGGCCCTGGTTTGAGGGTGCATGCTCATGTGTTAAATCCTCATGGTGGCCAGGTTGGATCAAATTCAACATGGCCACCAGCAGGAGTGGATTAAGTCGCGACTCTGCTCCCCCAAAGCGGCAATCTGTTAACTGTCAACAACAGTGTGTTTTCCTGTATCATATTGTCAAAGTAATACATTTAAGATGTTCAAATAACAGCTGTGCCAGATGACTATGATATGCCTTTAATGTTTTTTTTCTCTCTTGGTAATAAATATGACAGTGCTTTGACATAAAGACTCCCTTCTCTCTCTCTCTACTGCAGCACGGCATTGTTGCTTTAATAACGGCTCATATTTCAGGGTGTTGATGATTTACTGCATGTCAAGCTTATGGATATGTGATATCAGCAGCTCCCCGCATGCCAGCGCAATAGCGGCTCAAGTAGTGTCAGTTGCAAATGAGCTTAACTGTCCGCCAACTTCAACACATCAACTGCTTCAAACTGCACGATAAATATATGTGACAATTTACAGATTGTTCCTCTAAATAGGGTGATATTCCAGTCTCACTGGGGATTATTTAGCTTTAGGATTCTATTTTCTAAAGCATTTGCCAGACTGAATACGCTGTGAGGTACATCAAAAACGGCACGATGTTAGCTGGAGAGCGGCTCGTTATGCATCGTTACCAGGCTATCCAGTGTGGTGATTGTGTGGCGTTCGGGATCACCTTCCACGCTCGGCGTTTCTCGCCTCATGACACCGCATCAACAACCTCTAGCTTCTCCGACACCTCCTGCTCTGTGGAGGGTGAGGAAACGTGCTCGCTTGGCTTCAAATTCAAGCATACATATCTTGCCGTTTTCTCAGCAAATAAACATTTTCTTTACACAAATTCATACGCATGCGTTTCTCTTCCGGTAGAATGCGAAGTGTGAAATGTCATGTTAAAGGCTTGGCGGGTGTACGGAAGTCCCTCGGGGCCGCGTGACGCCTCGGCCCTGTCACCCAACCTCTTGGCGCTATGTGGGACCTCAGACAGAAATAGCAAGCGTGACGTGTGTTTTGGTGCCAGAAATCTTACCCTGCTGTCTTTGGGGGGGTATAAATAAAGAGAGGGGACACACACACACACACACACACACACACACACAAACAGGTACATCTCTCTGTCTCTCTACCTCTTTCTTTCATCTCACCCATCGCTATTTTCTGCCGCACTTCATATCAAACAAGCGTCAACAAATTGGGGATTTCCTTTGTTTTAATATTTGCCTTCTCATCACCTTCATCCATTCGTCAAATGAGTTTGTTTATTTCCATTTTCACATGTTTTAAGATCAGTGAAACCTTAACCCTACGATATCCTCTTATTCCGCCCTCCTCCCATCTCTACTCCCAGGAGGGTTGTATGTGTGTGAATGACAGAGGTTGGCACCTACTTGGGCTGCGTGAGGGTATTTTAACAAGGCGCCCTGTTGGCCATCACTCCCGTCCTCGTCAGGCCTCCTGCTAACTCTTGGCAAGCTGCTGCCTTCTCGCTCTAATTGCTCACCATGCACACTAAAGACACAAACGTTGGTGTCTGGCACAGCGTGTCCTCCACTGGACGGGCTATTCATGAGCACAGAGATGGACAGATGTCTGAAAGAAAGAAAGAAAGAACACAAGAGCAGACAGCTGAAGTGTGGCCATGGCTCCCCCTGACGTCAGCAGACCCGAGCTGCCCCGCCCGGTCCGACCACGGAGGATTTCTAGGAGTATCTTCACTGAGTTACACAACTTTCATAACCCTTAAAGACCCACATAGGCTGGTTTTTGTCTTTTTTGAGGGTGGAAGGATGTTTAGGGGGAGAAAGCAGGTCAAAAGTAGTCGCCACATAGGAGCGGTATACATCATCTGGATGCTGGGATTCAGATGCACCGTCAATATTTTCAGTCATAATTCTGTAATAAATACTCATTTATCTTGAGAGTATAAGGGCTCAGAAGTTTGATGAGTTGATGGAAGTACTGGACTGTCAATTGTTGCAGCAATTTTGGGGTTGAAACCATTTGTTACTCAGATTTAGTGCCAAATTAAGCTATTTGTCAACACTTGAGAATGAATAAAACACCACACAAAAAGCCCATGATGCATCTGTTCTCCTGGCTTTGATCGTGCGGGAGTCACTGGGGCTTCAATGTTATAAATAGGTCCTTTTCCATAGCAGATATATTGACATGCAACTAAAGACAACTAAAGACCAGAATGGCTGACTGGGACACTTAAAGGAACCAGGGTCTTATTAATGTTATCAGTCATGACTACAGCGAGTCTTGGATTACCTACTGGTTGGCAATCTGGGAAGCAATCAATCAGATATGCAACCGTACTTCAAACATTTTGATGTAAAACAGATGGTCAGACGCTGAATTACCTAAAAACACTGCTGACGCGATACAAATATCTTATTTTGTGATTTGTTATAGTCCAAAAACTAATGATTATTGTGTTTTCTTGTAAAGATAAGATTAACTGGCTTTTTTGGGGGTTCACCTAGATACAGTAGCCACATTTTCTTTCAATTTCCCCCCAAAAATGATCACTTATCTTTAATCTAGACATCACAAAGTGTCATAGAAAAGGCGTGATGTGTTCTCACTCTGGCAATTCAAAGATCACTTACAGAGACAGGCTGTCTGCGAGAGTTGCTAGGCAGACTTCAAAGCCTCTATTCATCTCAACACCTTCGATACTTGTGATCATGAGAGCTACATCTGCCTGAATAAGCCTCCGGCTGCTGACATAATGTCTCCTTGGTTGTCTGAGGCATGTGTGAATCTCGTGCTCCTTCCTGCCTCCTCTTGCCCACTTCCACCTGTCCCCCCTGTCCTCTGCCCTCTGCCCCCTGTACTGCATCTATGTCCTGACAAGCCGCTCATTCATTGGAACTGGGCTCGATGGGGAGGGGGCAGCATGTGTCAGTTGCTACTGCGACGGACTCGAAATAGATAGTTTAACTGCCACTTGTATGTGTGTGTCCCGCAAAAAAAATGCGGGCAGAAGAGTGACAGGACCACCCTGTTCCAGAGGTTAAACGTAAAGGAGGAGCAGACGAGCCGCTTCACAGCTTTTTTAACGGGGTTCTCCGATCTTCCTGTTTGCGTTAAAACAGAATGTTCTCTCTTGTTAAAACTTAACAGGTTTGCATGTCTCGAACTGCGTTGTGTGTGTCGGTGTACTTTCAGGTTCTACGGTGTTGACATTAGTCTCTGCAAACAGGATGTTCCCTCATTGGCATCCACCTGCAGCGGACATGTGAGGGCAGGGTTTAAAAAACACACTGGGAAGACGGACACCTGTTCTGTGACCTGTTGGTGTCAAAGGCCTGACATAACAATTTAGTTTGCCTCACCGATATAAGATATTAAATGTTGTTTAAGCCTTTTAAATGATAAAATCAATGACATTCACATGGCTGCCATATGAGCTTATTCTTCTTGTATCGATATCAACTTTGCCCTTGTTCTTACTGGGTGGATTAAATTGTGAATTCAGGGGTCAACCCTGTTAGACCGTGGGTGTGCTTTAAATCCCACCACTCTTCCATCTTTCACCCACTTCATCTACAAGGTACAAAACGTCCCATCTGGAGCACGTGTCGCAGCCCCGGCTTCACTCCATCTCCGTCCACACGTCCGACCTGTCAGTGCGTCTGCGTCTCAAATGCCAGATAATGAACGTCGCGGCACAAGAGGTGGGGACCATCAAGGACGGTCGGGAGGAACCTAAAGGCTTTCTGGAGAATTTCAGACCTCTCCGTTAAAATAGAATAGGGGCCCAAATATCGCCCTCTCTTTGAAAGACGACCCCCCGCCAGGCTCCCCTTTCAAAACAAGAGCGGGGGTGCTCTCGTAGGATGAGCTGGTGTTGCCCGGCAGAGGTGACTATAGTAGTCTATTTAACGTGTGACGGATCAACAATTTTAATTAGGTTTCGGACATGACCTGCATGTTCAACACACACACACACACACACACACACACAGACTTTCAGCCAAGAGGAATAAAGTGCATAACAGGACAACAACTGCTAGCTGCTCTGTGAGGCTGTACTCACTACTATTAGCTAAATGCTAACGTCAGCATGCTAGCGTGACGAGGTTAGCATGGACCAATGGAATGAGACCTGCTAACAGAGAAGGTAAAACAGTCATATCTAAGTGTAGGGGCTTTGTTGTTTGTACTGTGGTGATACAAGGTGACAATGGGAACGCTAATTACCCCGATAAGCCCACTTCCTGTTAAAGCAGTTCACAACACAAGGGAGTAGACATGAGTCACATGACTTGGACTTGAACAGTTCACTAACTTTTGGTGTAGTTAGTTAGGGGCGATTCTAGGAACAGAGCTTCATAATCCCCCCCAAAATTTCCCTTTTGTTTAAACAAAAAACTGTACATTTTAACATTATTTTGGACTAATAATATAATTTTGGTCGTCCCACATTTGTGAATGAAGAACATCAGACTTTTGGGGTATTTGAAATCACTGTGACTGGAAATGTCACTTTAATGCTGAGCCAAAAAGCCGTCACTTGGTTTTACAAAGTACTACAAATGAAATTGTATTAAAATCTAATGGAGATATAACAGGGTTGAACAGGGCAGGTGGGAGAGAGAGACAAAGCAGATCATACCATGATGTTGTCGTTAATATATGAAGTTTAAAGTAAACCATAAGTACTGACTGATGTTTAAGCTTGTCAAACAGACACCCCTAAAAGCTAGCTTAGCTAAAACTTATTGAGTTTAATAGAAAAACCCTGCGATGAATCCAACCTTCAAGAAAGTTGTAGTTCTTCTGCAGTATTTTTTTTGTAGTCTTATTTTGGCATGCCTGAAAAATGAAAGACGAGACCACCGAAGCCTGCAGGGCCCCCGACAACAAAATAACTCAACCTGTTGTTGCTGCTTTTGCTGTTGCATGTAGGCTCTTTAAAAAGGAATAATACTGTGAAACATGTTTATGTTCTTCACTTCTTCCGAGAGATGAGGACATCAATGTGTGTCTGTATGCTAATTATGAAGATCGAGCCAGCGGCCGATTAGCTTAGCGTAGCATGAAGACTGAAAACCAAAAATGGACTGTGCAGACATACGGCCTTCAGAAATGAATACCCACAATATAAACTTTACAATCGTAGATGTCATCATAGTAATGACGCGACGCTTATAAATGGTTCAGTAGCGCCAGGCTTAAGGAGGCGTGTCACTCGATAGGATCTAATGGTGTTAGCTCGATGATGGTTACAGGAGTGAGGTCATTCCTGGCCCCCGTTGTGAGATACCCCGTCTGTGAATTTAAGCAGTACGGTTACAATACTAATGACATAACGTACATAAAATGTACAGACGCAACGTGCACGGGCAGATATCAGTCACCTCACCCTCACACCGACATACCTTCAATTTCTTAACACACTTAACGGACACAGCCAGTCGACCTTGTGCAATAAAAACAAGGTCATAAATAATCCAAGCAACAACAATGCTCTGTTGTGGGCCTCGGGGTGGCGAAAGACGCGGATATGACGGGACTATTTGTGGAGGGATTGGAGACGCCACGTGTATTTTGTGAAGAGGGAGGCTACAGAAGGTATTTGACCAGGATATGATGGCATATATAAGGGAGTTAAAGGGCAACCATGTGTCTGAAAACATATAGTGTTGTCTCCCGTCTGTCTGTCTGTGTATCACACATGCAAAGACACACACACACACTCAATTTCTGTCTTCTTTTAACTTGGAAGCAATGTGGTTCTCCTCCTCGCTCTATACGTGTTCAATCTAAATACAGTCTGTTTCCATGACATACAAATCTTCTCACAGCATGCCAGTTAATGTCATTACCTATATAATACAGCATATGAAAGTAGTAAAAAGTTCATATATGCACACTGAATATTGAAACGCACGTCTGATTTCTCAATAATTGGACATTACGCCATACATTTGAATTAAATTGATCTTAAACGGAAGGAGTTAAGTATGTTTTATAAGGCTTCAGATGTAAATTATACCCAGAGCAGAAACATTCCACCACCCTTGTCATGAGTTACAGAGCACACAGTTGTATGGGAGGCCTGAGCGGCTGGCTCATTAAGACACGTTTCTAATTCAAGTCACACTCCATCTGCACACACGGAGCTTGTGGTTTTCCTTCAGTTGGCCAACGCTACAGCTCAGCTACGTCGGTGGCACTGGCCTTGTTTTTTTGGCATCTTCCCACAAACCTGTACACTCAGAAGCCCACACTTTAGTCAGCACCAGTAAATGTTTAGCAAGAAATCGCCTTCCCACAGCTCCTTCGACCTCAGCGCTGTAAATATAACCACGGTTTTATGCAGGGAGAGGCTTGAGAAATTTGTTTTATTGCTGTCACTGGCAGGTTTTCAACCACCCAACCCCTGTGGAGCATGAAGGCTCTAAAACAACAGGTGGGGTAAAGGCTTAAGTTGTGAAACAGCGCCATCCTGTGGAACCATAAAGTATACCACATTTAGACTGCAAACAGGCCAGCGAATGTTTAACATTTCTATTCCTCCATAAAGAAAAAAAAAACATCCAAAATATACTTTTAAAGATAGATTTTTAATTAGTTGACAACACACACAGAAGTTTGCTTTGGGTAATTCGGATGGTAACAGCGAAACGTTGACAGAAATAAGAGCAGCTGAGGCAAAATAAAAAACAGTGTGATGACAGCTTGAGATCATCCAAGTACATGTCAGTGCCAGCGCTGTGATAGCAGCTCTATCGAGAGTACGATGGCAAAAAATAGACATCCAAATGAGTCTCCCTACATGTATATCGCCTAATTCTTTCCAGTGGTTTTGCCAGAAGATTGTGAGCACCCAACACCGCTCACAACAATGCACATCATTATTCAAACAAAGCTTCCACACTAAAATACAGAGAAAAGGGTCTCACAATCACACTCTCTCACACACATTTAAATATCATTAATCAGAAAAACCGAGCCGTTTTAACCCTCAGTAACATGTACATAAGCTGCTACGTTTAAGATTCAACATCATCACTTCAAAGAAGGGGGGGGGGGGGGATACACTTAAACATGAGCTCATGAGATTACAAAGAGGGTGTAGTGTAATTTCAGAAGGGGTTGCATTGCCATGTCACGTTGCAGTGACAGATGTTAGTCTTTGGACAACGCTGACTAAGACGTTGCCGTAGTTCTATCACCTTTTTTTTGGCCTAAAATAAAATATACAAAGTATATTGCTGGCTGAAACTTTGAAGTCTTCATTAAAAGGCTTTAATTAATGTGTTAAAGGTCCCTTGAAATGGTTTAATGTTTATAGGTTTGCAAAGGGTCAGGAAATTAAGCTCGTCAATATGCCAAAATTCAATAAAAGAAAATTCTACCTTTTAATAAGGAAATTATTTGGGGGTGGAAACACATAAAAAGGCAATAGTAGGTTTTATGGCATGTTAAAAGTACACCCAGTTAATTGAATTGCAATAGCTGCACTGTTCCATTTAACTAGTTTTGCCCTGGTGCTAAAAAAATGATATGTAACATTGACAAACTAATATCCAAGTACACAGCAGTTAGTTTGGTGGACCTCCACATTTGGAAAAAAATGGTTAAACTGATCCCAAAACTAAGATTACATTCAACTGAATTTAGATTTTTGAACATCTTGAAATAAAAAGTAGGTAAAATTAATTTCAGGATCATATTTGGCACATGAATGGGGTTAAAAACACCCAGTGGCACAAATAACACAATAAACACTCATTTCAAGGGAGCCTTTAAAAATGCATATTAGGTCCCCCCCCCCCCCCCACCTGATTAACATTTAAGCGCTGTCATTTGCAGATCAGACACCAGTGTCCAGTCACACCTCGGTCACAGTGCACTGTCCATCAGGACTACGTGAGCGGAGACTGAGCGAGGAGCTGGATGGCCCGCCCCTCGGAGGCATTCTGGCTGGCTGGCTCTCTCTTAACGGTCTTTGCGTCGCCCCTGCTCTCCCTCTCTCACACACCCTTTCCTCCTCGCTCTCACTGCTGCCGGATACATACACATCGTCTCCGTCCACCTCCTCGCCCTCGGGCTGGCTGATTAGGAGCTGGGAGAAAGACTCTTCCACGCTTGATGGTGAGGGTGGAAGGGGACTGGTGAGATGGCGCCCCAGGAGTGTTGGCGGTCTTACCGGGGGAAGAGACGCCATAATCCCAAACAATGAAACATGCGATTGGCCATCAGTATCCGACCCATCAGCTGAGCGGACGCGTTCTGTTGCAGATGGGGTGACAACTGGGAGAGCAGGAATGGGGGCAGGTTCAGGGTCTAACCTCAGTCCTGCGACTCCCTTCTTGGGGATATCTACGATGTCACGCTTGATTTTGCGTCTGCGGCCATGCTCATTCCGCCGATATTGCACCATATTCTCCAGGTCGGCCACGTAAAGAAAGCCTGCAATCAGCATCTCAGTGCTCTTCCTGCCTTTAATGAAGGCCTCCTCCAGCTCACGCTTGGTCCGCTCATCATATTGCCACCAGCCATTGCGCCCTTCATAGTACCATGCATGGTCTCCACGGGATCCGGCCCCGGTCCCTCCACTTCGGCTCAGCCCTGTAGCCGCCGCTTTCAGTTCTTCGGGTGACAGGAGAACCGGCCGCTCCAGGAAGTCCTCCGGGACTTCTCGTCGGCAGAGAGCGCAGCGCTTGCTCTGCCAGGAGGCGCCTTTCACACACAGGAAACAGAAGACGTGAAGGCATGGGAGGCGTACGGGATGAACGCAGCTCTGCAGGCAGATGGCACACTCCGGGGTGGCGGCGGAGGAACCGGATGGGTCCGTAGCATGAGTGACCCCTACTTCCTCCATCGGCTTGGAGGGGGCCAGGGCGTTCACCTTACAGTCCATTTCTCCACAGCCTGCCATGCTACAAACAGAAACACAGAACTATAACTACATGTCAACACTTGCATTGCATTACAAAACTATAAAATGTATAATTAAACTTAAACAGTATGCAATTTGGTGTAGTTCCCACTTGGCATGCGCTGCTGTGTTGATAGTTTTGGGAACGCCCTCGAACACACAAACACACACACACACAGCATAAAGTTATGGTGTCTACAAACATTTATCCGGGAAATAAAGTTTGCAAATAATCATAGTTTAGGAAATTAAAATATGTCACATGATCCTGGGCGACATCCCTAAATTTGCACTTCATTACGAGTTATATCAGAGGCCTCTTTCTTGTTTGACAGAGCTAACGTCACACACCCAACTACTGCTAAGCTAGCGTTAGCCAACTGGCTAGCTGCCTTAAATTAGTAAACATATTAGCATTGCAGCTACGTTTAAAATGAATCCGTTTAAATGTTAACTAACACTATAACCGATATGCTGTAAAAGTTCATGTAAAGCTAACGTGCAGCTAACGTTAGCTAATGTAAAGTTGACAGCATCGCTAGCATGTTATTAGCATGTTAGCGGTGAGCTTCCTGGCTATTTAACGCTATTTAACACTATTAACGCGCTCACCTGAACACTGGATTACCTCAAGAAGCGTCCTCGGCGGAAGAAATTCATAAAGCTGCCTTTATATTTGGTTGTAAAGTTATGGACGCCGAGCAATGACGGCGTTATCGTCGGGAACCCCGTTGCGGCCGAGCCCGACTGACTTGAGCGCTGCTGGATCGGCCTCACGTCGTTTCTAATGCGATCCAGGTGTTGTGAAGATCTAGTACAGCTGCGCACAGCACGTAGCGTGCGTCACGGTCCACGCACGTATGACTCATACAGACGCTGTAGATGTTCCAAGGAGTTGCAAGTGGTGGAAAAATATCCATGTTAATATAATATATTAAATACATTTAATATTATTAAATCATAAAACATTTGTTTTTTAAACATACATGTATACATTTCCTTATTTTTCTATTAACATTTGGAAGTCTTGTAGCTTATTAAGTCCCTTTCCTGTGTTATACTAATGATTGTATGGTCATAGAAGGAAAAGCACAGGTATTACTAATTACTAACATTAACAATGGCTCTATTCTATTCCCAGAAAACCATGATAGTAAGCCACCAGTTATTTAACCATGGTTGGACACAAGTGGCATCAATTTAGTGCAATACTGCTCTTTATACGAAATGGCAGAGTCCATAAGCCCAAGCGATGCAGCAAAGATGTTGAATTTATAGCAACACAAGAAATGTATAAAAAGATAATCATGTCCATCCTTCCACTTTTATTCATTTCTTTTGGATTGCATAGAAAAATCTGTTCTATTTTTCGATGAATACATAGGATACAATGGTTTAACCGGACAATGTAAAATGGGCAACAAGTACACTAAGAAGCAATATAGTCTATAATGGGCTCTCTTTCAACTTATTACAACCTACTTTGGTCTCTTTTGAATGACACACTCCCTGATCTCTGACACGTGAGGGCAGGGGTCACCGTAGACACTTGGAGGCCGCATAACTCGTCGGTTACGTGTCTCCTGCCCCCTACTGTAGGCCCACAGGCTCCTTTTCCGATCACATGGACCCCAACCTGTCCAACCCCCAACCTCACAGTGCACTATGAGGAGAGATGAGGATGATGACGAGAACCGACACTCACAGGTGGCAAGAGATGAAAACACAAGACAGTGTATTTGACATCTGAACCGTGTGGAAACAGTTGGTGAAAGAGTATTTCTCTCACCTTGGGCGATGCACTGCAAAAGCTGCATATCAGGCTCATATCCCCTCGGGCAGGTGACGTGGCACTGGCCTTGGAGGAAGTACAGGTCTGGTCTACACCTCACACACATGTTCCTGCTCACACACACCTCGCAGCCTGAAGGGCACTCTGACACAGGGGGACACAAGCATCTCACATTGAGGTTTGGCTCCCCCGACTGTTCATGAGAGACGGGCTGGACGGAGCCTCACCTGTGCACTCTCGCAGTACCGTGTTTGCAGTCAGCCCGCTTGGACAGCTGTGCTCGCATTTGCCCCGGAACAGGAAGTGATCAGGGTGACAGTGCGTGCAGAAGTTTTCGCTGAAACAGGAAGCGCAGTGCTCCTTGCATCCTGCAGGCCGGTGTGGGAAATGTGGTGAGCGTAGGGTGACGGCATTGAGGCGCTGACTCGTACATGTGCCCATCGGTACTTACTGGCGCAGGTGCTGATGTGTGGCGAGCGCACGTCATAGTGACCCCGGGGACATGAGGACAGGCAGGTTCCCCTCTGCCGCATCCCATCCAGCTCCAAGTAGAAGAAGAGGCGAGGCTTGCAGGACAGACAGCCGTTCAGGGGAGAGCATGTCGTACAGCCTGATGGACAGAGTCTGCTGGTGGAGCCACCTGTGAAGGAAAGGGATAAAAGATCCTCACCGATGCAGCGTGATTTTATATTCTTCCTGTGCTCGTGAGAATGAAATGGGAAAAAAAGAGAGATATACTGAAGTGTACTCAACTTACAGTATGACATTCTTGAGGAAATATTCTTTTATGAGAGCAGGGCTAAGCTTTAAAATTCATAGCATGCATGTGGGTTAAACCAATGGAAATGTATTGTAATGTCCCTGAAAGCTGAAAGACACGTTTATTATCTCCATATGTAGTATATCTACTTATGCTTTAATCTCCCACTGGAAAGAGGGGGCAAGATAAGGCACATGTCTAAGAACAGTAACAGGGAGGTGAAAATGACAAGTTAGGCGTGAATACTTACGTCTTGCGTTTTCTCGGCCTTTCGTGAGATTTATGAAGTGCAGAATCCAAAATAAAGATTGTATACGCATTTTCACCTTCTGTGCGGCATCGAAGAAGGCTTGCATCACATCCCAAATCCCACGAGGTGCATTTCAAAATACGTATCCATAAAAATGGATTCAAACGGGTCCATGTAGAGACTCCAGTCCGGGGGAGAGAGTGGTCGAGTGCAGAGTTCGGCAGAAGATTTTCTTGAGCAAAAAAAAAAATCCCATGTGCATTCCATGAGATCACTCACACCGGCACAATGCCACGCAGGAAGCACGCAGGAGAGAAACCATCATATGATAGTCACATCCCAGATCTGATATAAGTTGGAGCAAGCTGCTTGTGGGTTTGTCTCTGCCGTTTCCCCCACACTAACTCACACTCTCTACCCCCTCTGCTGCATTACCCGTCCGTCACAACCCTCCTCCCGAACCATTATCACATCAAACAGGGTCTTGTCCAATAAATCCTTACATACACTTAATTTATTAGATTTTCTGACATTTTATTATCAACTATAATTCTAACTTGTAAATTAATAGTAATTATCATCAAGATTTCCTTTGATATTTTGATTATTTGAGCAGATTGATAGAATTTGCATTGACATCGTTTAGTCAACACTGCTTTTTAAATGACATTTTTATACCATACACTATGTACCAAAGCATCACGGCTATAAATGTCCCGCCACAGTAGAGCAGAGCTTGTTTTTTAAAATCACATCAACACAAAGAACCCCTCTTTGACCCTTAACTTTAAAATCGTACAGTCTGTGCTCAGGCTAATAGCAAATAGAGTGTGTGATCATGACAATGTAATATTGTCCTCATGTGGTTCCATTTAAAAATGAAGTATGACTGTTTAATATTTCATCACAAGATTAACACCAGCTTTCAAATTCTGGATGATGTCACAATGGTGGAACAGAAGGAAGGAACACTGCGATTACAATGTGCCCAAGCTTTTGAGATTTAGTTCAACTGAAGCCACGATGAGGCACTCCTTGCTCTGGATTCAGTGGAATAAAAACAAATACAAGTTGATTTGACTACCTCCCATCGAGAGAGCTGGAGGATCTGCGATTCCCATAAAACACTAGAAGGTGATAAAAGCCACGTCCTGGTGCGTATTATCGCCTGTTTTGGGAACTCTGTGGTTCTCAAAACAGATTTGAACTCTGCAATTCTCGTTTTTTTCTGCAGTCCATAATCCTTTAAGAGCCTTTCAAATCTCATAGAATCAAAACATGTTAATTTCAAAACATTTTGTCACACTGTTGTTGTTAGACTACAATTATTCTATGCTTTCTCAGGACAAAGATATGAACAGCAACACACTTGGAACCATGTGCATCTTATTAAGGAAGGCAGAGCGACTTATCATAACAACATCTCTGCCAAAATGGACTGCCGTGCTTTCTCGGGCTCATCTGGAAAGAAGTCAAAAGGAGGAATCAGCATGAGCTTTGCAGTGAGATTTTTACGCTGCAGTTGATTTATTGGCTGAGAGACGGGGCTAAACGTTACACTGCCAGAAAGAGGAGCTGGACAGGGCTACGCTGGCTGGCTGAAATTGTCAACAGGTGCTCAGACATGAAGAGACATGAACAGATGAACAGGCATGGCTACTTCTTTATTTTGATAGAGCAAGAAGAGTGCATTTCTCAAACCCCTCAAGAACGAAAGCAAACCTAGAGAGGACGGCGATAGGAGGACACTTCTGGATGTGCAGCCAGCTGCTGCAGCACAGCATCATCAATCAATCTTCATGCAATACATATTCATAGATGACATCATGATTGTGAGGTACAGTAGAGTGAGAGGACGTTTGTCTCCCCAACATTGGACTAACCGTCCTGCTGGAAATTTGGGAAGAACTCAAAAATGTATGCAAATATTCGAGGGCTCTGTTGTGAGAATAGAAGAATCAAGGAGAGAACAAGGTGCCAGGGGTTCAAAGGTCAGAAGGGTGAGGCTTCCCAAACCCAGAAACGCCTTCCTGAATGTGACTAGGAACATAAACATGACATGGCTATGCTCACTGGGGTGTCGGATCAGATCAGATTCTTCCCGCAGGACATCACTGATGAAATATTCAAGTGTAACTTCAGTATTTTCAACCTCATTTCCCACATTTTTATGTAGAAATGACTAACGTGGACAACCATTTTTGAAATTGGTCCAGTATTGAGGACTGCGAGGGCAGTTAAGCAACGCGAGTTCAACTTTACTTTCACTGAAAAGGCTTGTTTTTACCACCGACAGGCTCAGAAGTGTATTTTCTTTCTTCTTTAAATTTATTGGACATCAGTGCTGATTCCAAGGATGGTATGTTTTATTATACTGAAATATGGGTCATAATAAGATTCAAAAGAATTTAATAAAAGAAACAAAAAGATTCTTTTGACAGGAAATCAGATACACAAGGGATAGAATAAAAACACAAGAAAAAGGCATTTCACATGAAAACCAACAGTCATAAAAAGAAAATATAAAAATAATGATGACGCACTTCGCTGTCTTCACCCCCTTGATTTTTTCAACATTTTCTACAAAGAAAGAAAATCTGTGTAAGTTTACTTTTTGTTTAAATGGTGACATCAAAAAAATACATCATTAGTAATAATGGTTAGAATTCTAACATGTTATATAAATCCAAAATACACTGATGAGTTTGTTTAAGTCCTCATTGAAAAGAGAGATTTTGATAGTTGCCATCTAAATTTGATCATTAAAATCAAATTGGCGGAGTGATGTTAGAGTCCTGAGCAATAAGCATGGTGGTACCTTGCTCAAGGGCACATCCCCAGCTACCAATCCACGCTCACTGACTGCTCAGGACTTGAATGATAGTCCAGTTCCCAAGCATGGACTGGGCTACCGTTGGCCCAAAACTAAAACCATTAACCATTAAACTTCAATTGTAAAAGAAAAATATTCATTTTGAGGGCTGCTTTTGTCTAATAGCATTAATATTGGGTCATTTCCAGAAAATGTAGACATGGATATGCCAATTAAATCAAATTTCTAAGAAGTATTCAAAATCTTGTGACCTGCCTTTATATATTAATTTGATATCACGTTAAAATATTACTGAAACAGCATAAAATAGACAGACATAAACCAAAAAGGGAACATTTCATAGTTTAAGAAAATATGTCATTTGTTTATAGACAAACAATTAATTAATTATTAGTTAACCGATAATAACATGACAGCAGCAGCAGCTGTGTGTGTGTGTGTGTGTGTGTGTGGTAGAGCTGTTTAATGTTGAATGGCCTGTGAGTGGAGGACAAACGTAGACAATACAATCCGAGTTGGACTGTTGTTGTTGTTGTTGGACTGACCTTGGAGACGGCTCTCAGGTGTTGAGTTCTGATCGTTGCACATTTCTCCTCGAAAGCCTTGGACTTGGCCTCCTCAGCGAGGCTGTTCAAAAACAGCAGCGTTGCGAGTTCAATCTGAGAGAAAAGAGAAGACATTAGCTGTCATGTTGTGGGCTAGTTAGCGTTAGCCACAAACAAAGGCGACAGTCACAAACTCAATATAGATACGTAATAGTTGATTACGTACCATTGCCTCCGACGACGTCCCCATCTTTACTGAACTCTTCGATTTCGTTTTGATGATATATTTCAGCTTGGGCGCCTTCTTCAACATGTTTGCCAGATGTTCAGTGTGAAACCGAATTTCAGTTTGTTTACCTCTTCCAATCTCCCGCTTCTCTTACTTCCGGTAGAAATTCTTCTTCGTGCCATTTATACGTCGTCGCTTGTTCCCGCTACTGCCACCTATGATTTTCATGTAACTGATTTAAAATATCGCGTCCAAGGCGAGGACAAAAAACAATATTGGGTAAATAATTAGTTCGATTTGATGCAGACTAAAACAGAAGCACTAACCGGCGCGAGGATTTGAGTGTAGTATCTATTTCCCACTGAGGCTTGTTATGTTGTTTTTGCTGCCACCTGGCGGCTGTTTTGTGCAACTACATGGGTGAATCTACTGTCTGCATCCGGGTCAGCGCCGCGGACAGTAATGGCGGCTTCCATGGAGACAACAGCCGTGAGCAATATGCTGCAATTCATGAAGCTTATCGGACAACTCAAAGTAAGACTTCTCCTCAGACTCCGACGACTTTAGTGATGATTTAGTCCCTCCCCAAAAATGACCTGTAACTTATAACAGATATATAGCTTGTCTTCATAATTTTCTCTGGTAGAGCTGCGTTGTTAATATGTCCCGCATTAAAAACAAAATTGCATTCAAATAAAACCTTTTCAAACATGTTTTCTGCCGTAAAGCTGGTGTAAGTCGCCGGGAGACATGAGATAAAGTGGATCTACTTTCCCTCCGCGGTCCCACTGATTAACCGTGTGTTGTTGTGGTTGGTGTGACCCGCAGAGGGTCCCACGGACCGGCTGGGTGTACAGAAATGTCCAGAAACCAGAGAGTGTGTCGGACCACATGTACCGCATGGCCATGATGTCTCTGACCATCACGGACCCCACAGTGAACAAGGACAGGTGTGTCATCAGACCAGTTAAAATCAGATCTTCTTCGGCAACAACGTCCAGATCATTCTCTCACTTGTCTTTTAGATGTATAAAGCTGGCTCTGGTCCATGACATGGCAGAGTGCATTGTGGGAGATATCGCTCCATCAGACAACATCAGTAAAGCTGAGAAACACAGGCGAGAAGAGGTAAGTGAAGGCCTCTAAACACAGTAGAGTCTGTTAAATAAACGATGATTTTCTAATTCCTCCGCCTCACCTCTCTCTCAGGAAGCGATGAGGCATCTCTCAGCTCTTCTGCCGGAGGGACTCAAACAGGAGATGTATGGCCTCTGGGAGGTACGCCTCTGTGTTTGTAGCTCGCCAATGGTAATTAAATGGATGCAATAACAGGCTGTATTAAACGTACGCGTTCCTTTTCTGCAGGAATATGAAAACCAGAGCAGCGCAGAGGCCCGGTTGGTGAAACAGTTTGACCTCCTGGAGATGATCCTGCAGGCTCACGAGTACGAGGAGCTGGAGGAAACGCCGGGAAGACTGCAGGAATTCTTCGACTCCACCGACGGTACGGCCTTCAGTTTCTCTCTGGATTATCATTTTAATCATTTAAACTCATATTGACTTTTCACAGACAAATAAAATCTACATCTTTTACCTGCATTGCTATTTTTGTTCTGTCAGGCCGTTTCCACCACCCGGAGGTGCTGCAGCTCCTGAGCTCTTTGAATGACGAGAGAGGAAGTCACATGACTAAAACGGATGAAACGAAGAGCGGTAGGACCGGCACAGCATCCTCACAGCCGAATACGACTTAACACACCTCTCGGCTGTAACACACACCTTCGTGGAGGGACAGTTAAAAAAAGAAGTGTGTGTACGAGGAACGCGTCACAGGATCAAGTCTCCTCATATTTGAGGCGTTCGCTGCAGTAGAAGG
Organism: Chelidonichthys spinosus; assembly: GCA_029853015.1. Classification (NCBI taxonomy): domain Eukaryota; kingdom Metazoa; phylum Chordata; class Actinopteri; order Perciformes; family Triglidae; genus Chelidonichthys; species Chelidonichthys spinosus. Next base: position 4,819,496 of record CM056838.1, on the reverse strand, counting down.
GAGGATGACGCTGCATGGATGTCTCCTACTGTCCTGGAAAGCACAGCATCACTATATAATAAATACATTCTGCAAGAACACCCAGATGAAACACATCAACTTGTCCAAATGTAATGAGAATAATGTATGAATTCCCATATATGTCGTTACATTACTACTTCTGTAAGGAGAGAAACTGTTAAGTAACGCTGACATTTCTTTACATCACCAGGTTTTATTGTAAGTTTCCAATCCATTGACAGGTACACTTTAGATAATATATCATCTGGCAGATATTTCATTATAGGGGTATCCTCTTAAACATGTGACAGTGGTGCTGAAGATAGTGTTCATGGGTTTTCTGACGCCGCTTTACTGTTCAATACACAGAAACATGTTAGTAACAACTCAGGAATTCAGTGTTTCCAGTCAGATGTTATATTAAGTAGAACTTCAGTTGTACATCATTACATTTGTCACTGTGTAAGTTTTATTGCAGTTATTTTTCAACATTTCATCTGTGATATTTGGTTTGGATGAAATTATCTTTAATATCGTTCCATCAGCTATAAAAAGACATATAATGCTGTGTCATTGATACAGATAAATACACAGATGACTATGTCGGGTGCTATATTTTAGAGTTTTATTAAAAATATTTTGTATTCCTTTAACTGGAGGTGAGTTCAGTTTGCTTTCAACCAAGATACAATGCTGTAGTTGGTTTTCCAATGACAGGACATGCATTTCTAGCTACACGACTTTATTAATGGACTGACTGCATGTACATGAAATGTCTGGTGCTTCGCCTCAAACCACAGCAAAGAAAATAACATCTTTAAAACACACGAAAGACGATATAAGAAACACAAAATGGGAAATGTCACTTTGATGGCAAAGTAATGCAGTGGCCATACTTCACGGAGAATGTTTTTACACTAAAATTAAACAAGTTTTGCGACATCAAACTGTTTATGATTGAAGCGGTAACAAGTGAGGTTGTCTTCCAGCATGTAACAGGTTAATTCTGCACCAGGAAGAGTTAAAAACGGATGACATCACAGCCACACAGTCAGTATGTCACCGCGCTGGCAGACACACAGCGCTTCTGTTCTTCCTCTACACTCGTTAGTCTAAATTTGCATGCCATTTTAAACACGACTCAGCATTCAAATAGAGCCTGACCCAAACTGTCAGCACTGGAAAATGTGCAACAGTCAACTGTGATTGAGACAAAGTAGTATGACCCCAACAAAATATATTTTTAGTCACCTTAACAAAAAGATCCTCTGTCTTAGTGTAAAATCATTTATACAAGTTTACAAACATTGGTTTCCCCCCCCGGCCCCGTCGCCGTGGGTTACATGTAACGCTTTCTTTTCAAATGTTTTGTAAAAAGTACAAGGTAGTTGAAAATGTAACAAAATTGTAGTTTTTTTTTGGTAACAAAGTTATAATGGTGTAGGTATGATACTGTACCAAACATGGCTGTTAAGTCAAATTCACATAGCTAAAGAACCTGTAGCTTCTGATTCTGTGTCTGAGGCATTCCAGCTGTAATTGAAGGGGGAGTTTTACTCGTGGTGAGAGGATGACGACTGTAAGTGAGCCAAAACACGAGACGAAGAAATACAGGGTTTCGCTTCTGGAGCTGACCTGAAATCTATTTAATCTAAGGCGTCTCCCCTCCAACCCTCTTGTGATCGAGTCTAACAGGGGCAGGTGACATTATTTGTGTCACCACACTGACAAAGAGTCCTTTAACAACTGCCACGTTAGAATATTTAGGTAAAAATTGGTCCAAAATCGCCTCGATTTTCTATCGAGTCTAAGAATTTAATGTTGCAGGGAATTTCATCTTTTGCAAAAGCATCAAATCCAATAAAAGTAACATTTTCAGTGAGAGCAATCGAGTAAGATATGTGACAAAAGTGCTGCAACACACAGCAGATTCCCGGGTTGAAGTCCCGCCTCTAACACGGCCTCTCGCAGCTGTCCGTCAAGTTGTTAGTGGGCGTGTCCTGAGAGCTTGCGTTGGCCGCGGAGGAGAGGACTTCCTCAAAGCTGCCTCCTGGCCCTGGACTGCTGACCTTCGTCTGTGAAAAAGGCACCACAAAAAAATGTGATGTCATCAGCCTGTCTTGATGAAGTTGCTGCAGTGCTGCAGGATAACCTCCGGGGGGCAGACTTTCACAAAGACTTCCACTATCCCAGCCAGCATATTAGAGGATAAGGAGCTGTGAACTTTCAGGAAGTCATTTAAAGAGCTTTCAACACTGAGAGGTGGAGAGTGTATCTTTGAGCTTACGCTGCTTTTTTTTGAGAGGGTTTCATGACCTTAAGAAGTGCTTGGTTTTTCTATTAAAAGGCCCTTTGACATGATATTAAACATGAGATAAAAAGAGGGAAGTCTGCGGTAATCATAGACCAGACGCTGGTCTTTACAGGATCCTTGCAAAGTCACAGACAAAGGATGGCATTCTGCTCCGCTGAGACTGAATCAGTGAGAATATAAATAACCAACGGGCTCACTGTCAACAGTGTAAGCTGGCAATTACACCCAGATTACAGTGTTGGGTTCTCTTTGCTTCACTGACATTTTTATAACGTTTCTCCGTGTGGCTTCCACAGCTCGCTACTGTAGAGCAAAACAAAAGCAGACTTTACATGGAACCACTGTGAGAGTCAGTATTTCTGTCCGTGTTCAGTTATGCTGAATATGTCTTGCATAATAGAATCAGTGCTTTTAAAAAGACACTCTGCGTGACATTTTTAATGCCTTGAAATAAGTGAGAGACCGTTTAGAAGCTTAATAATGCTCTCTCTCTCTCACACACACACACACACACGCACACACAGCTTACCTTAATGCTGGTCACCGTAGTCTCCACTTTCTCCTCAAAAGACTTGAAGCTGGGAGAGTTTCTGTAAATAAAACACAGGAAGACACATTTTTTATTTGTTGATCAAAACGTGACTCCGTTAAAATGAATGTATGACAACAATAAATATATATAAAACAGTAAGCATTTACTGTAACACATAAATACTATATGAAGACACCTCTGGTACTCGAGGACGCGTGAGACAAAAACACAGTGAGATAAAGTAGCACTGTACCAGGTGTTACTATAAGAGGAAAATCCTCCATCACACACACTAAAACAGCAGCACACACACCCCCGTTACCTCATGGTGGGCATGCTCATAGAGTGTCTGATAGAGTAGCTGTCTCCGGGGAGCGTGGTGAGAGAGGAGTTCATGATTAGCACACAAAAACAAGAGAGATCGTTTTTACAGAACCTCGCTAAGAGGATGAAATGGAGAGAAGGGGGGGGGTCTGATAAGCAGAAGTTTGGCAGGGAAGCTGATGGATCTACTGGTAAAGAAGTAGGGAACTAGGGTAGGTAACCTCGCCGCAGACAAAGAGGATGTGTCATCTATCTAAGACTCAGGACGACAACTCAATATTCATACCAAATTCCAGCCTCGGTTTAGGTTTTAACTGGGAACGTTCAGGACAAGTTGCTCACATGATTCATTCGGCCAATTTGCTTTGGCTTATCGGAGACCGAAAATCAATTGGATGTGATTCTGACACGAGACAAGCAACTGATCAGCACATGATCAGCTGTGGGACTCTTACCCTATAGAGTTGGACCTGGAGAAGCATGGAGGGAGATGGAAAACACGTTTAGGAGACTTTTGACAGGCCTCACACACTCTTAACACACACAGTGTTTTACCATGAAAGGTAAACTGATATCTGATATTTGAACACGGAGGTAAACCGGAGGCATCATTGATGAGAACCAACCAAATAACAATGTTCTACTGAAGGTCAGGTCGAGGTGAAAGGGAATTTCAAGAGTGTCTGGCGTCCGTATCGTGACGACTTTTGGGAGGAATTTCATTAAATCGTTTAGGATGCAGATAGTTGGATGTCATAGTTGGAATTGGTTGGTATTATGATGATTTTCTTTTCCAGGAAGAAAAACATATATATTTTGATCAAAATAAGCAGATTTTTTTGGCCATACATTGTTAAAAAGTGTGTAGTATTTACAAAAACAACACTACAAGCACTCACATTTAAAGGAAACCTTAAATCAAGTCAATGATGAAAGGAAACACACACACACACACACACACACACACGCACAGTAAGAATAAACAGAATAAACAGAATAAACAGAATCAGTTATTTGTTGAATGTGTTGATCTGTGATTTTAACTTGTTTACTGTGTTGTTTTTATTTTATTTAAGTAAAGTGTCATTGAGAACTTTATAAGTGCTATACAAATAAAATGTATTATTATCATCATCATCATCATTATTATTAATGAGTTATTAAACCCTTAATGTGACACAGAAACACAATCAGATTTTGAAGCCGAGTCCACAGAGAATTAAACTTCATTTTGAAGATGGCTAAATAATACTTACATGACAAAACTCCATGCAAAAACACACATCAAACAGCATTCCACTGAAAAACAAATCTATAAATAAAAATGTGTGCACACAAACCAAAAAATCCAACACACCAGGAGCAATAAACCACGGGGGGGACATACCTCCGAGGGAAGAGCAACTCTAGACCAACCATGCTGGAATAACCAAAGATAGTGCATTGTTTCCTTCCTGTATTTATACTCCAAAAACAGGAATATCAGCTACACAACACCCCATCTGTCCTAAACATAACACACTCCCTGTGGCCATTAAAACACATATCTGTCATGCTTTTTATGAATGACCAGATTTAGTCAAAATAATTACATAAAACAGGGGAAATTAATGATTTACTTCTAAAAAATGTCCGAAAATACACCTTAACATGAATACAACCTATAATAAGCAAATATATTCCTGTTTGTTTAATATTATGTTGTGAAATTGTAATGTAGAAAATAGAATTAAAATATGAATCTGTGGCTGAGCATTGTATACATCCGTCATTACAAAGTACTGTTATACATGGCACTACAGGCTGCACTACACATTATTATAGGCCCGGTTTAATTTTATACGGTATGTAATCGGGGGTTCCTCTACCGGGTCAGCCTTGGGGGTCCGTGGCCTGAAAACATTGAAGACCTCTGATATAAGAGTTTGGAACTACACTCTTTCATTACACTGGACTCTAGTTTCTTTTGTTGTCATCATACACAAACACAATGCTATATTTATTCCATGCAGAACAATGCAGGCTTGTGTTGTGTTGACTTTCGGCGACAGAGAGGCAACGAGACGAGAGAGCGAGAGAAAGACGGTGACCGAGGAGGACAGACTTTGCCTCTGGCCCTTCGGCTCCCACAGAAAGCAGCTTAATGCGGGTTTACGTAATCTCAATTTGCCCTGAGCAGGATAGAGCGAAGAGTCACAACTCTCTGAGAGGAGGAGGGGGGGGGGGGGGGGGGGGGGACATGCAAATGTGTTGATGATGGGATCTTTAGGGTGGGTTAAATACAGTCATGTTTCTGGACTCAAGGAGATGATCCGATGCAACCGTCAACAGAGCGACACAATTCAGTGGGTGACTTGTGTCCGCCATGTTTTCAGTCAACACGGACAATGCCATCTGTAAACAAAGAACGTGTGACATCATCGCGTACCTCATGTCCCCAAACTTCCTTGTGATGGCGCTGCCCAGCGTGCTGAAGGCGGCGGAGGTTTTCTGTCCCGCCGTGGACAGCGTCTCCGATGTCTTCTTGTAGCTGAGACAGACAGAAGGCATTCAGAACGTCTCGTTACTATTCCCAACAAACCGCGATTCACAAAAAAAACATACGTAGATGCTAACGACTGGGAAAAACACGTGAACAAAAACACACACAAGCATATTATATTTTTTTTTCCAGAGACAGATGAAACAAATGGGACCATTGACTCAAAGTGCATTTGGGTCATTAAGACTATTCATATACATTTTTTTTTTTTACTAATACCATCCTACTGACACCATCTCTTGCACATATTACTATAAAACCGTGTATATATGGCAACAAATTTCATTTATGGCAATAAAAAAAAACGTTTATTCATGTTCTGGACTGCAGTACTTTGTTTATTGTTTATTCTTTGTAATTATTACGCGCAATGAAGGCAAATTCCTTATATTTGATAACGTACTTGGCAATAAACTCCTTTTTGTCTCTGATTCTGATTAAAAAAAGCCCACGCACCTCGTTTAAAAATGCTTTGTCATCGTCTTAATAATTATCTGTTGCATGCTGCACTCTTACAGCACACGCCGACACAAAGCCCCATTTGTTGACATTTGCATCAAGGATTCCACACCTCCACGTTTTCCCTTCTTTCCCCGATCCGACACCTACACTCCCGTTGGCCACGCTGGTTCATTATAGATGAGGACGGCGACTGTGTGTTGTAAAGTGAGCTTCAGGTCGAAGTGTAACGGGATAAGAAGGGCGGCCTTTGGAGGATCGCCTTGCTCTCCTCTATCTACTGCTCGTAGCCGATGGTCTAATGCGGAAATTATTTCCTCTGTGCGAGTCCTCTCCAGATTTGAAACATTAGAGATGTTTTTTGCTGCTCACAATACAGTTAAACACATCAGGAACATGTTCAGATAACTGGGTAATGAGGTCAGCAATAGCCTTTAGCACTGCGTAGCCATTCTCATGGGTTTTTTTAAATCAGGTTTGTGATGTCTGCTACGATAACAAACACACATGTTGTGCAGCTTCGGAGGATTATGTCTTTGTAATTGGGTTTCTGATATATGTGTGCAATAACAGGCGCTCAGTCTGGAGTGGCTGTTAAATAACACAACCTCTTCACTTGTGTGAGGTTTGGAAAGACTTGTTTGTGTTGACAGCAAACAGAAAAGCCATTCTGTCATTCCGCAAACGCAAACACACTCTCTCCCCTTCACTTCAACTCGATGAAACCTGTAAACGCTTTCTTTCTCGGTCTCGCACCAACACACACGCTTTAACTCACGCTGTGGACGTCTGCATGTCGTGCCATCCTTTGCTTAGGTTGTTCTTGAGGTCGTTCAGAGAGGTCATGCCCAGTTTCTGTTTGAGCTCCGCGTGCTGCTTCTCTTTGGACGACAAAACCTGCCTCAGCGTACCGATCTCGTCCTCCAACTGGACGCACAAAAAAAGGGGGAAAAGCGCAACTTAGCCGTCTTCATACCATCAACACCTCGTTTCTGAGATTGCCCCTTGAGTTTGGGCGAACATACCTTCAGTAACTCTTGTTGAATCTCCTGTCTCTCCTCCTCCGTCATGTTGGAGTCCAAGTTGACTTCTGACGCCATGTCTTCATCGCCCTCTCTCAGTGGCTCAGAGTCCAGAAAACCTGATAAACACACATGGAAAAATGTTCATTAAACCTCTACGTGGCCTGTATAACAATGAAGGAGACGCACAAACAGAAATAACTTTAAAAAAGACAAATGCAATGTCAAAGATCTTCTGGGGAATGCTGGAGGAAATGCTTCTGAAATGTTTTTCCCAATATAACATCTATTTACGATAATTCTTTAAAATGCTTCAGGCCTTTTAGCTGTTTTTGGTATTTTGGCAGCGTGCTGCTAATTGACAGCCTTTGCATCTGCGTCCACATGTCTGACTGGCGTCTCTGACGGTTATGTAATCTGTGGCGGCAGGCTGTAGAGCTTTAATCTGGATTAACTGATGTGGATTATCTTGCAGACAGACACTACAGACTGCCGCACACTAACCAACAAGATGCTAATTCTCGGGAGGGAACTTTAAAAGTTGCAATATTGGATTTTAGTGGAACCGAAATGACACGAAAATTCCCAGAAGGGCTTCAGAAATTGTGCATTTTTTGCAAATTGTTATGATGCAGCAGAAAATACACTGAACCCATCCTAAAGTTTACGAAGAGTACTTGATTCAATGATGTCAAGAGTGAGAGATTTCCACATTCAACTCTTTGCTTCCCCCTTGTATTGTTGAAAGACATTTGTGGAAGACAGACAGGAACCACACAGCCAAGTCTACACGACCCGAAATGCATGCAGGCAATTACGTCTCGAATGCAAACTGTAGAAAACAGTTTGGACAGAATGAATAAGGGTCACTGTACCTGCTGTGAGGCGTCCTCTCTCTTGACGTGGCAGCGTTATAAGGCAGGTGAGGACAGCGTAAGGTTAGTGATAAAACAAAAAAAGAGCTATGCTGTCTCAGTGACCATTACTATAACCAACAGTGCAACACTGCACACGATGCAGCAAAAACATGCAGATTTCACACAGCGTACAGCACTAAACACCAGAACAAAGCTTTTGGAGCTATTTGTAAATGCTAACACAACGCACAGCAGCAGGATAATCAGATTTATGGAAGCTTTTCATGTCTGTTGTTAAAGTGTATGGAGGACTCGGATCTCAGTCTTGATTTCATGGTCACACAGCCATGAGAAGACCTTAACAACGCAAGGAAGAGCACTAATTTATATCTCTCTACCAGTGTAAAGTGCAGTTAATGGGACACAAGCAATTACAACGACACGTTAACTGATACAGACAAAATAACACACTAGGATGCACTCAAGAGATGGATGCAGCATGCTAACAAACTCACACACCCTCAACACATCAATTAGTTTTAGTGCGTAAGTTTCACAAGTTTTTTTTTTAACTGCCATTGATTTTATGGCCATATCTGTATTAAATGTAGCCTACTGGTCTTCCACATCAATGTTTATTAATCAGGTTTCTTTTTAGTTAACATGGGTTTCTTTTTTTAGCTAACGCAGGTTTGTTTAGCTAGGGCCTGTTTCCTTTTAGCTAACGTGGGCTTCTTTTTTAGCTAACGCAGGTTTGTTTAGCTAGGGCCTGTTTCCTTTTAGCTAACGTGGGTTTCTTTTTTAGCTAACGCAGGTTTGTTTAGCTAGGGCCTGTTTCCTTTTAGCACACGTGGGTTTCTTTTTTAGCTAACGCAGGTTTGTTTAGCTAGGGCCTGTTTCCTTTTAGCTAACGTGGGTTTCTTTTTTAGCTAACGCAGGTTTGTTTAGCTAGGGCCTGTTTCCTTTTAGCTATTGTGGGTTTCTTTTTTAGCTAGGGCAGGTTTCCTTTTAGACAACACAGTAAGCTAACAGTTAGCTTTTGTTAGCTAACACAGGTGCCCTTTTAGCTAGAGCAAACTTCAGTTTTGGTAGCGCAGTTTTGTTTAGCTAACGCAGGTTGCGCTAAGGCAGGTGTGTTTATGTAGTGCAGGTTTGATTAGCTAGGGCATGTTTCCTTTGAGCTAACAGGTTTGCTTAGCTAACGCAGGTTTGTTCCGCTGAGGCAGGTTTGCTTTTAGCCAACACAGGTTTTGTTAACAGGTTAGCATTAACAGGTTGCAGTATTTACTAAACCTGAAAGAAAAATCTAAAACTGTAGAAAAGGGAACACGGCATGAAGGCGTTTCATCCATTAGAATTCAGACTCTGCGTTATGGGAGTTGATTTGAGTCACATGTCCTAGTCTGTCGCTACACTAACAACAAAAGCCACAGTGTGTAAGCTGCTTCTTATATGATCAACACCAGTGGATAGTGAAGATGGATTTGAAACATCATCCCTGTCACTGATACACTGCTGTAGCGTTGCTAACTGTCAGGAATGTGAGGAATGTTTGAACAACCTAATGATCCCAGTCAAGGTTCACTGCATCAAATTGGTTATAAAGTCAGGTCCTAAGAAGTCCGTTCTACAACATCTAAAGGTGATGTGAACGAGAAGCTTTGCCAATTATTCTTCGATTAATTTGCCATCTGCTCTAAATTGCTTCAAAAAAGGCTCATTTATATCACGGATGTACACCTTTTGTACTAATCATGTTCTGGGACATACAATGCCAAGATTTTAGTTTCCCTCCAACGCACACAACTCAGAACTTTTTGACTGGAAACCATTATTTTGGTTTGTCCATTTTTAATTGATTTAGTTTACTGCCTGTGTTCTGTATTTTTATTTTTGTTTAATTAATAAGGTGCTCTATGTCAGATGATGAACACTGCCAAAACTACAAATCCTTGTGGGGGAATAGCTAGTGAATACATTTTTATAATTGTATTGGTTAGCCTCAAAGTAGTCAAAATTATAAATAGTGAGTCTGAAACCTTATAACCTAAAGGACTTGACCTCAGTCTCCTCAGCTATAGTTTTAATGTGGTTCAGGTTATGGTGAGATTTAAATGTTCAACCAAAGTGAAAGGTTCTCTACTCTACAGGTTCTAGTCTAAACATCTCTTCACCTGTGCTGTCCAGTTGCATATCCCAAGTGGTGGACATGTCCCAGTTGTCAGAGTGGGACACTGGTGTCCGACCCCACTGATCGTCCCCTGACGTTGAGGTTTTACCCCATTCTGTCACGTTTTCCCCGTTTTGGCCCCCCGGAGCCCAGTTGTCACCATATGAGCTCCTTTTAACCGATTCTTCAGCAGAGGAGTAAAACGTGCCCTGATTCAAACCTGAGCAAAGTTACAGTTCAATACATGTTCAGTAGATAAAACAGGAAGTGTTTGATTCATTTTATTTTGCAAGCGATGAGTCCTCGTTTAATGACGTTTTACTTAACTGACAAAAAAATACAGGAAGTTGTGTCTGGTAAGTGAGTTTTAAAAGGGAAGCTTCAGCTCCTCGGAATAAATCAATGATTCATTTATTTCTAAGAAGCTAATTCAATTCAATGTGGCACAAAAAAAGCTTCTCTTCTTTTTTTCTGTCTCTTTACATTTGCTTGTAAAGCAAGGGACCATGTTTGAAAATCGAATCTTAAAAATATTTCACTTCATATTATTCTCTGAACTGAATTAATCATCTTTTGAGTCAAGCTAAAAATGCCAATTTGTATCCCTTGATCTGTATTGAATCTATTGCTTTGGGCTCTGGGAAATTGGAATGAAAATCTTTCTTTTAATGGTCGTTATACGGAAAAAAATTATTTACAAGCAGATTATTCGATAACAAAAAAAAAGAATCATTAGTTGCAGCCCTGCTTTAGAGAACGTCCTACTTAAACCCTGATTTTTCTTCATTTAACAACATCTGGTTATTGGAAATGGTATTTCCTTCAATTCCAAAATATTTAACTGTAATATTTTTAAAGACCACACTCACCCACACAGTTTAAATTAACACTGAATCGCATCAGGAAGTAAACAGCTGCTGCACACGCTGCACTTCTTCCAGCATCCCAGCCGGTGATGTCACTTCCTGTTAGTGTGACACGTGTGTGCAGCAGCGTTGGCCGTCCTGCGATTCAGTGTGGATTTAGACTTTTCTTTCTGTTTATCTGGGAGAGTCGAGTCTTACCCTGCTCTCCCTTGTTGTGTGTGGCCGAGTTAACCCATTCCTCTCCGGGACCCGTGCTGCCCCAGTCCACCACTGCATCACTCAGAACACCAGAGTACAAGTCTGCAGCAGAGCAAGGCAGCAGGGCGAGACAAGAAAGCTGGTTATACAAAAACACACAAACACCATCTCTCATGAGGGATTTGGTGTTTCTCCAGTTTGCTTCCCCGTCCTGTCAGTAACCTGATAACACTGAGGTCCGTTTCGTTACAGGCAGCTTATCATGAGTCTGCATTTGCACAGGAACAGGAAGTCTGACTTTTGCCCCTTTGTGGTCGGGAAAAATTCTTGAAGCGGTTTAAACAGGATTTACTTGATTCCTGCAATTTATAAAAGTGTGCCCGGGGAGCAAATCTAAGCCCCGCATAGATAACAATGAGATCTTTTGTAACAATTAAGCAAGAACACCCAAAGTAATTGAGCAATCCGAGTTCTCTGATGAAATCTCATTCCACCGTAGTCCAGCACTGCAGGAGGAAGCAGACCGGCACAAGGCCAGTGCTGTTTAACCAACAATGATTTCCTTCTTGTTTAACTTCTGCATTGAAGCTGGTAAACCACACTTTCAAGGGAGAAAAAGGTCATAGATGTCAGTGTGAAACGCAAACATGAAAGGTGGCGTACATTTATCATTCGAGTATCAATTTTAAGTGACATTTATTTAAAGAGATACTCGTTTTAGATGGTCTGCAGAGAACATTCCTTCCCTAATCTCATTCCAGCGCCACATTTAGTGAAACACTTCTGACGATAAAGCAGCATTTTTGCAGGTGAAAGCAGGTGTTGATCACTCTGACAATATAATAATAACAATAAACTTTATATATATATATAGCATCTTTCATAACATAAAATGCAGCTGAATGTGCTTTACAAAAATCACTAACGGAGTATAAAAATAAAGAAAACAGAAAAAAAATAACATACATAAATATACGTCAAACATAAGAGGATTATATTTGTCGGGCAAAAGTGTGAATTAATTAAGAATTTAAATTCTGTAAAAAAAAAAAAAAAAAAGTTTCTTAAAACTATGAACAGAAGTTGATTGTCTGATATTTTCTTGTAGTTTGTTCCAAAACCGTCAGCAGGAAGTACTTTTTATAATTAGGTTGGCTGAGCCAGCCAGCACCAGATGACGGTTTGGAACAAACTTGAATGAGCATTCAGTGAGGTATTAAGTTTCTAAATCATTTAAACAAGTAAAAGAATTTATAAAAAAATATAATTTCTCAACATTACAGGTAGACAGTGTGATGATGCCAGCACTGGTGGAATATCTTGCCTCTGCATTTTGGACAAGCCACAGCCGATCAATGGTTTCTTTTTACAGAAACCAATGCGAGAAAATACAAAGGCGTGGCTCAAGACCCCTTCTTTACTCTCCGCCGCCCCCCGTTCTTTTAGTCTGGAATACCTCGGGTCACAAGACTCCCATTTGGCCCCTCGGTCATGTGGCTATGCCAAATCAGAGGCCTGGGGATGGTCATATGGCTGCAAAATCAATTGCGGCTGGACCGCGGGCCAAGTTGCCTACAATAACAACAATGTACATACTCTGTACTGTCAACCCGTTGACCTTTCCACTCCTCTAAAACATTGAATACATGGATTATACATATTTCAGCCATTATAAATGCAAATCAAGTCTCGTGAAAGCATTTCAAGTTTCTTTGCCCTGGTCCAGAGTCTAACTCTGGCCTCAAAGTCCTGCTGACTCCCAGTTATCCATATAGGTACGCATTCACAGCAGGAATGCAATAAACAAACACTTCCTTTATCCACGTTCAGCAGGTCAAGGTCGCCTCTGAATGCAACACAAGAGTTAAAATGATTTCCAGTGCCATTTGCAACGTCACAATCAGACAAATATTACACACTCTATGAATGCCAGGAAAAAAGGTTGCATGTCCTTCAACAACAGATGAAACAAAAGCACCCTCTATAAACACCTTTCACAGTATCTGCACGCTCTAAAGCAGCTGATGCATGCATGGATAAGGTGAAGAAATGCATTGATCTTCAGGGATCAATAGGAAAACTGGCTCTTCATCTTGAAACTCAGTCGCAGTGGCACACCCGATACCCTGTGAGCCAGGAAACAGTATCCAGCCGCCGCTCACTTTGGTCTGGAGTTTCGATGATGTCTTAAATAAACAGCGGCAACAACTGGCCAGCTGTTCGGACGGTAGTTTGTTTTCCTCCTGACCGGCCCTGAAGGCGTCTTCAGATAGAGCTGGACCAAGAAAAGCTGAACCGTGAATGGCGTGTTTGTGAGAAAGTGCACGAGGAACGACAGTTTAAACGACTAGAATTTGAGAGCGCGCGCGCGCAGTCAAATCCACAGTTTTCTTTCTCATTTATTTGCTTTTTTCAAAAAGCGGTGACGTGTGCAGTCAGTGCAGCCTCGTTATCAGATCAACGGCGACCCAGCAACAAAAATAATCATAATAAAAATAGCGTTTTAACGTCCCGCTGGACGAATGAGAGACGCACTCACCTTGTTGTCTGGTCTCCATGAGGACAGCCAGGTAACTTCACCAGGTAACCTCCACGAGACGAGAGACGAGACGCGGCAGCACGCGCAGCCGTGAGGTCAGCGTGTGTGTGATATTTACTCGGGTTTCCTTCCCTTGGCTGTCACGCGCTGCGTGGGGCCAGCAGCGGCTCTCAGGCGGAGCTTGGAGCGCGAGCCAATTGTCTCGCGCATTTGTAATTTACTTACCGGACATATTTGCTGATAGAAAAAAAGTGCGCTCGTTGGACGCAACGACATGCTGAAATGACAATTAATATAAAAATAAATAAATAAATGTTTACATAACAGGCTTGCTGAAGTAAAAGTATAACATGAGTATCATCATGACAATGTTTTCTTTAAGTGTCAAAAGTAAATTTACTCTGAATGCATGAGATGGTGAAAGAAAAATAAATAAAAAATAAAAATACATTTTCATGAGGCATCCTTGTAGCAACAATAATTACATTAGAATTACATTAGTATAATCATTTCCATTCATTATTCGCAATTTATCAATTCCTATGTTTTCATCATCAGTAATCCTCCAAACAATCTTAATTATTATTATTATTATTATACTATGCATGTCATTGCATTGCTCGTTCAGAACATCACGGTTGTAGTGACTCGCCTCCTGCATTGCACGTGTGACCCCTGCTGTCGTGAAACTGTAGTCACAACCGTGGCTGCGAAGAATCAGAGAGGCTGACGTCACAGACTGATTCACGACCATTCATACGGTTTGCAAAGTAGACCGGAAATAACAAAACATGTCATTATTATTTAAAAAACACAGTCAAGAGAGAACATTTTGACCCAGTTTAGTTTATTCTTCATCAGATCCTCGGATGAAAACAATGTTTGTGCCAGGCTAAGTGAGCAATAATAATAATAATAATATCAGCAGACATTTTTGACGGTGGCAGCAGGTGGAACAATCTGTTTTTAGTGCAACAAGGGGCACAGAAATCCACTTTTAGACATTTCTTTGAATAGAAATACCCTCGGAAACAAGGTGCTTTATAGACATAAAACGTTGCCATTCCCCAACCAGTTTGCATATCTAGATATATAAAGCCGTCCCGATGTTACTCACGAACCATCACAGGCCTCCTGAGTTGAAATCAATTTGATGTATCATTGCCTGATTAAACATTTGATTTGTCTTTTTCACTTCTTCTCTTGAGATATATATATTTTTTTGACCATGCTCTCCTTTTGACAGACATTCAATGTAACGGAATGGAAACGTGTTCTGGCCAAAATAAAGTGACAGTTTAACTTGTGCAAATATACTATACAAGCATTTGGGATGTAGCTGACGGCTATGGTTTAACATTTGAGAGGTTTGGTTTAATCTTTAGCTTGTTGTAACACACATTCTTAATCGAGGGGCCTGATTGCACCGCGCATCGCCCTGCGTAGAGGTCACACATTAATAGATATATTGAGCTGATTTAATATATACAAAACGTAGGTGAGGCTGTGATAGATTTTCAATCTTTGGAGTCACCCAGGGGCCCTGAACCACACGTTGGCAACACCCTGATCTATAATGGCTGTGAAGGCACTATTGCATATTTATGTCAAGATCACTGGGATTGTAACACAAAAGGAAAACAGCCGGGGCTTATCAGCCAGCCAATAAACCCCAGCAAAGGAAGAAAAACAAGAAATCATCGGCCAACGTAACTCTCATGCCGCTGAATGATAAGAGCAACCTTTTCTTTTGCATGTTCAGCTTTCAGGTCAGTAACACGTGAGAATAAAACAACAAAACAATAATGGCATTTTCATCATGGCATCTTAACATGAGCAGAATTAGCACACGTGTGCACGTAGAAAAGGGAAAGAACATGAGCAGCGAATGCCTGCTCGTCAAATTCATTATTTGTCCAGAATGTGTAACCAGGTGGAACAAATTTATATTCAAAATGACTGTCTGACAGCAAAACTGTAAACCCACGCTCCTTTAAAACACCTTTCCTGACCAAATATAACGATCAATCCATCTGCCATCTGATCATTTTACAGGCGATGAGCTAATCAATGGGCTAATTCAGCGGTGGTGACTTGTAAACTGCATTTCTGCTAAAATGCCATGGGAACAGTTAAAAACAAGAAAAATGTATGTACCACAGCAAATTAAACTACTTCACTCACTGATGGAGCACAAATGTCCTTCACAAACGGTCAGTCATATTTCACTCAAACAAACAGCAATGCAACGAGTCAGCGTAGAGTCAGCTGACCAGTTAGATAAACATGTTAATATGATGCAAGTGAACAATTGTTAAATGGAGTTTCCATCTTCTTTGTTTGGCGCACGACTTCAAACATGTAATGACAGCAGACGGCGTTCGCATCGCTGAGATGTTTGGATGTGTTTGGACACTTCAGTGTTTTTTTTTTACTTCCTGAAAGGAAACACGGTTGCTACGCAGCTCTGGGTAAACGTGTCGGGGAGGATTTTTGACTCTGCGGTCTGTGGCACGGCTCTCCTCTGATTGGAGGGCTCTGGGTACAGTGAACAGAAAACAAACTCCCTGAGAGTGGATTCAACCCCAGAGTCAGTACCTACTGAAAGCAGCGTGTAATAGATATATAAATCTAAGATTTAGATTCATATAAATACACACATATATATATACCTTCGCTGTACTTGACAATTGGTATTTGTGAA
This sequence comes from Chelidonichthys spinosus, assembly GCA_029853015.1. Classification (NCBI taxonomy): domain Eukaryota; kingdom Metazoa; phylum Chordata; class Actinopteri; order Perciformes; family Triglidae; genus Chelidonichthys; species Chelidonichthys spinosus. The sequence continues at coordinate 4,802,969 of CM056838.1, read as the reverse complement.
CTCCCAGACGTAGAACGTGTGTCGGATCCCTGGGATAAAGAGAAGCTAATGATGTCCAACATGCATGAACATCGACCCTGCTGTTCCTTCATGCTTTGAGATTCAGTGACGAAATGCTCTCCAACACCCAGCAAACCCTCTGCTGGGCAACCACACGTTTTTAAAAACTGTGTTCCCAATCAATATTTCATAACTTTATCATTCCACATCTTTTCCCTCGCTTGTATGCGCAGACACATTGTGCTTTCTCCTCGTCCTTTTGTGTGTTTTCCTGAAAACGTATTTAAAAAGGTCTCACGGTGGAGCGATAAAAGAATAAAAAACAAACAGACTGCTTCATGAAGTGGTTGAGCACACCAAAAACAAACTTGTACTTGACCGCAGCAATGTGCCGCAGGTAGCTCGGTGTTGATTCTCACGCATCAGAAGTCAAAAGCATCCCGTTTTGGATGATTTCTGCGGCCGAACAGCGGCCACAGCTCCAGTGGATGAACGCTCCTTTTCAAAACCGAAGGACTGACAGCAGGGAGGAGAGGATAGAGGGATAAGAGAAGGACGGCAAGCTGGCTGCTGCCAGGTGACGACCTTTAAAGCTCTTGAAAATCTCCTGTTTCCTGGCAGCGCTCCGCTTGTGTGCTTTCTCGCAGCATGTGCCAGCGTGATCGAGTCGAGTGTGTGTGTACGTTAAAAGCCAATAAGTCGCGATCCAAACTCGAGCAGACGGACGTCCTCGTATCGCTGTCCTCGACGCAAAACCAAACACTCACACACATCAATTCTTAAAAAACCACGAGGACCCGATCATCTAATAACCAACATCCAAACACATCACACTCCCAGTGCACGGCAGCCTGATGATGACCTCTGAACTCACTCTTTTGTTTGGCTCTAAAGCAAACCGCCACCCCGACTACAAAGCAGCAGCACATTAAATACATTCAGTTTATCTACCGTAACTATTTGCAATAGCATATTCAGTCAATTTCTAAGCAGCTTTCAACTAATTTTCCTACAATCTTAAAGAGCCTCAAAGTCTATTTCTTCATGCAGAACTAAATACTGACCGCATCAACCCCCCCCCCCCAAAAAAACCTCTGCAACAAGCAACCCCTAAAAACTACAACAAAGACATGGAACAAAGGGACAGCGTCGACCGTCTGTCCTGCCACATTCAGCATTTTGTTTTGGCACAATTGCCGCGCAGCAGCTGTTTCTTTTTCTTGTTTTTTTGATGATGCAGATACTGGCATACAGTATTTGGACATGGCAGAGATGGGCTGCCGGGCAGGGAGGGTGTACAGCCAGGGAGGAAGACGGGGACGGACGGGGACTCGATGGAGAACCGCGACAGAAAACAATGGAGGCTGACTAAAAAAAAAAGTCACTTTCCAGTATTTTCATTCAGGGGATAATAGTGGGCTTCATGTGTGTTTGTAAATAGGATGCTAAAGGTTGACCTTTAAAAATAGCCACAACCAAACTTTGAGATCAGAGTCAAGGTCATCAAGGTCAGCCAACAATGCTGCATTTTGAATTGTGCGTGTTTGTCGGAGACTCGCAGCGGGAATTTGTCACAATCCAATAAACATGGAGGTTCCAACAAACAAAGGTTACGCAAATTCAAACGTCCAGCCTCGTTGCATCTCTGAGAACTCATTTTCCCATCATGGCTCGGTCCTGAATTCAGTTTCCACGTGCAGTCTCCACCCTCCTGTCGTTTTTCAGCAGACGGTGCTCATAACTTGTATCCAACGCTGTCAAACTTTAGAAACCCCGGTATTCTTCGTATCAGGCTAACCGACGTGTGAGTGTAAACAAAACTGCCTCAGTCCAATACGTGCGTTTACATTCGTCCTCCCGAAAGACAGCTGTTGTTAAATGTGGCAGAAGAGTGAAAAGCCAGAAAGCTCTCGGCTAAAAATAGCCGATGAAATTTAGTGGAGGGATACGGGAATTCAAACACTTCAAGTGAAGACTCGTTCCGGAAGTCAACTTGAATCTGCCGTATTTGTGTGTTCCACTTGAATAGCCAGCATTCCTCTTGCAGCCGTCACACATATTCTCGCCGTGATAATCATCCAGGCCCTCACTATATATGTGTATATGCTTCCTTCCTTCCAGCCTGAAGGGTCTAATTCCTCGTGTTAATTTTGGGATGCTGCTCTCAGACGATGACTCAGGCTGGCGTGTTCATCCCTGAGGAGATGTGGGCGTTGTAGCTGTGCGTGCCTGGTCTAGATGAAGTGCATTGGGGGGGGGAGGTTTCCGTCAGATCCACCGTCCAGATCCCTGTGCACGCTGCTTCTTCCGCCTCTTGCACACATAGTAGACCGGGAAAACGACCAAACCTGGGGACGGAGAAAAGCTCAATGTAGGGAGGAAGGCAGAAAAAAGGGGAGGACGGCTCAAAGCTCAAACAATCCCCTTTTCTAATGATCCGCATTTAAATGAACAGCTCGTTAATGCACTGTTTATGTGAAGCTCTGATGAGCTTTCTGTATGGATTTGATCGCTCCATCACTGCTTACAGATTCGGCATATGTGAAACTAATTGAGCGGAAAAAGAGAGCGGCGCTGATTCTCTTAACGACGGAAAATAAATGTGAATCTGCCATCGTTAGCCCACAGCGGCTCATCTGTCAGACGCACACACACACACACGGGGAAAGAGATTAACACTAATTACAGTTCAGCCGAGGCATCGATAGTTCACAGCGCTGTCTGACAGAGAGCTGGATGATATGACTAGTAAATGTAGTTTCTGGGAGTAAAACCGTCGTCCAGAGAGCGATGGAGAGTTTACATTCCTCTCTGCGTTGTTTTGTTAGCACAGACCTGTCTATCTGTCTGTCTACGCCTCTCTCTGCAGCGTCACCCTGATTACCGTGCGTGTTCATGTGTGTAATTGTGTTACCTATCACCAGGGCGAGAGCTCCGAGCACCACGACCAGCAAAATCACCACCGGAGCGATCAGCACCTTAGTGGCTGCGGAGAAAAAACAGAAGAATTAGAATTCATCATTTCATAACGAATACATGTTTCTTTTGCATGGAATAAACATGGCATGATTCAAAATGTGTTACATTTGATTTAAATTTCAATGCATCGCTGCTAAATATAAGATGTTTGGCATCAAATTGACTGTGGAGGACGCAGATTCTAGTGGAAATCAACTGTCTACATTAAGATGTCCTCTTATTACATGCAGAACTCTGCACCGCTAACAGGCCATGGCATGAAGACAACGACAAGAGCCGTAACAGCTAAGTGGCTCTCGTTAAGCGACAAATTAGCTCCCAGTTGAGCGGGCACCCTGCTGATTAAACTAGCTGTCGCTGTCATGGAGAGCCGAGTCGAACACATCTATCAGATCAGCTTCCTCCAGACTCGCTGGTGCATAAATGTGATAACTGTGAATGGATAATTATAACCAACATAATCTGATATGAGGATTTCACACTTCATTATAAAGCTTTCCTCAAGGGGTCTCTGCAAGCACAGACTTTAATAAGGACGCGTTCACTGTCATCACGGGACGAATTCATACCCGTCAGACACGACGTGGCTGGCTGGTCATCGTGTGAGGCGGCATCAACACATTCTGACTCCAAGCATTTAAATCAAATCCTACACTCGCTAAAAAGTGTGCTGTGTCTCCACGCCCGCTCTAATCTACAATTATAATCCACAGCTGAGTGCAACATGGTTATTTTGGGATGCAGGAAATCACTTACTGAAGCAGAATTACAAAAAAATAAAGCAGGTTGAGGGAATGTGGCTACAAGAGAACGTTTAAAGGCTTAATTTAATATTAACATCAATACAGCAGCAGACAACTATTTGTGATGTAAAGCTATAGAGGAATATTACTGGTTAGCACCCAGTCCTCTGATACGGCGTTTACAGCTGATAATCTGGTTCCCCTACAGGTAAAACTGTGTAACTGTGAAAGAGCAGCTGCATTAATGTAAGATTCAGTATTCCCGATCGTACGCTACACTGAAACCAAAGTTTTAAACAAAATAACAGAGGCAGTGCATCGCTACAGACAGTAGGGTTCACCCTCTGGGCACCATGAATATGAGATATTGGTACAAAAAGGGTGGAAACAACTGACCAAAGTTGCCACTAGGGTGGTTAAAAACACACACACCAACTTACCACAGACCGACCCTCGAATTAGCCGTCTCACATGAGGTTTGTCAGGTAGATAACGATACTTGCATCCAAACACGCTGAGGTTGGACGTGTGATCCCCGAAGAACCTGAAAATGGAACATTTAGCATGGGATCAGATTGTCACATAGAAAGTTGTTTTTTTGTGTTTTTTTAAAGGAAATGATTCTAACCGTAGGTGTCGGTAGCGCTCTCCACAGCGGTAACAGAAGTTGGTGTTACACTGCGTACATGTCATGTGGTCACATCCCTCTGTACGCTGGATATGGATCTACAGAAGCAAGATGGAAAGATGAGGTTTACACATTGCACGGATAAAAAGATCCTTTCAGACTCAGCTTATTGTCAAATGGGTGCAATTTCCCAGGCGCCTCAGCACTAAAACGCACCGCCCGTTTCCAAACATGTGCTTCAGCATCACGCTCCCGCACGTCTATTGAACTATTTGGAAAATGCACGCGGCAGCACGCTTAATGGAGCGCTCCTATTCGGCTTCTGAAAACCGTGAGTTTGCTGTCTTAACTACAAACCGGGGCGTTTAAGTTCAGCTGCTCTCAGCCTCTTCCCCAGAGGAACACAGCGTGACGCCAATTTGCTGGCGTCACAGTCAAGCGAGACCGCCTCCGCCCGCTACCAGAGCAGAAATCCAGAGTCACCGGTGAACACAGATGGAAAGTGTTTGTGGCTGCGAGGGAAACGGTTCCTTCATACCGGTAATTAGCTTAATCTATGTCTTCCTTTAGTCATCTCCTGACAGTCAAATTAGATATTGTGTAGTTCGGAATGAGACCAGGCTTCCTTTATGACAGCGAGAGATGCCAGTGAGGCTGCCAGATTTTGTTTTTGTGCAGCAGAGACGTTGTTCCTTTTGTCCTGCTGTTCCACACACGCGCTTCAAATCTAAGCATCTGTCTGCCTCTCTGCGGCTGCCCATCCGTCATCATGTTGGTGCTTCTCTTAGCCTTCATTGATTAATTCATCGACATTGATTCCACCCTCCATCAGTCAACCCTCGCCCCATTAACCCACGTCCGCCTCACGCGGTGGTTCGGCATTCCTCTGCCCCGTGTTGTTGTTCGACAGCAGAGAAAAGAAGAAGAAGAAGAATGATAATCGCATCCTCACCTTGCACCGTGGACACTTCTGGGCGTTTCTCTGTCCGTGCTCTATGACACTCGCCCAGCTCCGTAGCAGCTTGTCGCCTTTCTTGTAGTCGCGACATTTGACCCCGTTGTGCCACGGCGCGTGGCATTTAAAGCACCACACGAACTGGCAATTGCTACACTGGATCTACAGCAGGGACAGAAGACAGATGTTCGTTTTACACACACATATACAGTATATATCAGTGGAATTTCATTTTTCTCATGCATTTCCCTGTGTTTCTGTGCCGCGTTGGAGCCGTCGCCGTACCTTGTACTTATGCTCGGAGCGGTTGTGGTTGTTCCCCTTCAGTGAGGTGAACTGGCTGCACTGGGGGCAGGGCTTGGTGCTCGAGTCCAGCTGACTCAGCTCCAGAAAGTAACGGTACTTTGCCACGTCTTCGCTGGCTAAATGAGAAATCACCACTCCCTCCTCCAGGTAGCCGCTGCACTCTGGGATCGGACAGCTGATGTAAGATTTGGCCACTCGCACCTGGGAAACATCACAGAAAATCAGATTTCAAATGGATTTCAAGCACATTCAAAGGTTTAAAACGAGGCAAAGCATGTTAAATATGTAAATGTTAATATGTCTTTCAGCAGCACCTGCTGCACAAATGAGATCTGGCTCTGGTGGGTTTCAACTATCAGGACCAAATCGACGCTGATGGGAAACGGTTAATAATTCACCCAAGCATAGAGGGCGTAAAAGGTAATGAATGGAAGGCTGAAGGAGGCAGTGGAGAGAATGGAGGTTAATATGTATGAAAGCACACACAGACACACATTAGTAAGTGCTCGGCGGTCATTTATAGCAGACCGGTCACTGAATCGATCACTAAATAACCGTAACATCACATGCATTACAGAGCGGCACGGGACACAGACGTTTTAAAAATATATTAAATTAGACAAGTGTGTGTTTTACATCTATGTGACCTCGGACACATTAAGTATCTTGCTTTCTCCCAGGTAAGGCTGGACGATTTAGCTTCTAACCCGATATCGATCATTTTATTATGATAAATGTCATGAGATAGCATGTTTTCTTGTCTTTAGATACATTTTCTATGTGATATAATCAAATGTTAATGTTTGCATACACTTGTGTGAATCAAATACTCAACACGTGAAAAGTATTGACTCATTTCATCGAGAACTCCAGTGCAAAAATGAATATTTTCAAGTGAAATAAACAAGTAAATATGTTCAGCTACACACCGACTACGTTTACAAGCAGGAAACGAGGTAATTTCTTTCCCAAATAAGGTCACAGGACCATAAATGACCATATTGAATTATTAGCCCCGCTCCCAGAGCATCCTTCTCTCTCTCTCCTCCTCCTTCATATTTTCTGTCTGTCTCTTTCTCCCACATGTTCATGTATTGCCATGTGATAAGGTATTTACTCAGCATGTGTGTGTGAAATGATAGCAGACAGAAAGCAAATAAGAATGGAGTTACACCCAACATCCTCTACAAGCACACACACACACACACCCACAGAGTAGAAGTCCTGTCACATGATTATAAAAATGTATCCTGTGAAGGGCATTAGAGTTTAAGTGCATTGTTGCCACAACACTAAACACAGCGATGACCATTGCCAGACTGGTCGGACGGGTTCCGACTGCTGCCACTCTATTTGTCTCTCTCACACACGTGTCACCGCGTGTAGCGTTTCAAAAGGAGAAACATAATCCGGCATAAAGCCGTGAACATGATTAAAGCAGTAAATCAAATCAACGTTTACAGCTGGAACTACCACTGCGTCGCGTCAGAATGCAGTGAATGTACGGCAGCTTTCACAGCAGTCACTCCCAACTCAGAGTATTTATAAAATAATAATTATGATTTGATTTAAATATATATATCCGCATATTTGTACGGGACAGAAAGTAAAAATCAAAGTCTAAATTGTTTTGGTTCAGACTCTTACTATGTAACTAGTAAGTAACACATAAACACCACATGTTGCCATAAAGAGCTGCAGGAATGAGTGATGCTGAGTAAGCATTTTTTCATTTAAAGGGTGTAGTGAAGGCGCTTCTTGTTACGATGCCTGAAGCACTGAAGATTTTAATCTTTTGTCCTATGATTTAAAATAAGCAGATACCCCTTCACGTGAATTTTAAAGCTGTTACGTGTCTTTAAAAAGGCGTTCGTCCCCGCAGCACTCTATGGAGAGGCGCTTTAAGAAAAGTCAGGACGTGTGAGGAGAGTTAACCGCGTTAGCTACAAGTAATGGATGATAAAACAAAACGGTGTTAAACAACACCCGGTTCATAAATCATTCATGGGAGCATATCTGGAACATGGCTGGGGGTGCTTTGATGTAGAGAAGCTCATTTCCCCACTGAATCTAAACACATCTATACAGAAAACAGTCTATATTTCCAGATACTTCATCCCCTTTTATGACTTGGCAACACCACTGCCTTGGTATGAGGATGCAGGTAAATAACAAGGACGTTACTGATTTAATTCTTTGGAGAACAATACAGGGCAATGCTGCATCCATCCCAGGCCAATTGCCCAGGAGCAAGGCACTGACCCCTTCCAAGAGTCTCATCGCCACAAACACAGATTTCTCTGTTATGTGTGTTAAAAACTGTTGCAGCACACTGACAGTAAAAAAAAATATATATATTCCACCCACTCAGGGTTGTTTACATGACCCTTGTCTCATTTCAGTGTTCTTATCAGAGAAATCCACTTGTCTCTCCGTGTGATTATGCATGCTTTGTTATCAACGCAAGACAATTGCTTATAGAACGCCATCAGGGTGACTGACAAACACGCTTTTATCTGCACAGATTAAAGGAGATTACAGTAACAGTCGCAGCCCTTAGCTTGTAAAATTAGAAAGCATACAGGCTCATGTAAACTGGGATTAGGATCCGGGGATACGACCAGTTCATGAACAAGGCACTTAAAGACATCCATCCTGAAACGCTTTAGCTCCGTTAGAAGGCAGCGACTGGCAACGTGCCTTTCATTGGCCGACTCCCTCTTTATATGGCATCTTCACTGAATAATAGGAAGCAAATGTTTCGTTCATCTATTATTCAGTTCCTTGATTTATAACCGTGTATCGCCACCAGAATCAATGAGCAGGAGCTCAACTTAAGATATATTGCAGTGCAGATAAAACAGCATATGCTGTGTCCCGATTGTGACCTACATCTGGCTGAGTTAAAGGAATGACTTTGTGATGGTGCTGCTCTCTCCGTGCACAAACTAAAATAAACACACGGCATTCTGGGAAAGTGAAAGAAACCAGAAGGGGAGCCAAGCTGGGAGGCCACACGTGGACTAAAAACGAATAAGTGCACAATGCAAGCGGTGTATGCGACGGTGAGATCCTCCTCCCCGAGGTGAAAGCTCTGCAACATCACGGCGACGCACAATGTCAGCTTTTGTCGGAAAACCGTCCCAAATTGTTTAGGATTCACTAAAATTAGGAGACCTGCAGATGTTGGAGACATTTTAGTGAGTTAGTTAACAGGAGACGGGACATTTAGGCGCTTAATCAGATTGTTCAACGCCAGAATGCTTTAGAAGAGATGGGATGCCAAGATTAACACTTATAACACAAAAATGTGTGTGTGTGTGTGTGTGTGTGTCTGTGTGTTACTGCTCAAGGACACTTCAACCAGCTGCTGACTGTCCCAGCACAACCCCTGTTCTGGGACAGGCTGCAACCTGCATGTGTTTCATAGACCTCAGCCCTGTGGCCCCCTGGATCACGTAACACACACACACACACACACACACACACACCGACCTGGGAGCTGACGTAGAGTTTCAGACACTCGTCGCACACGGCCTTCCTGCAGCAGGGCAACGGTGCGATGGTTTTCTCCTCCAGGCACACCCGGCAACCCTGCATCGCAGTCTCCGCGCCGGCCTGTTCCGCGGACGGCCGGCGGGCCATGTCACCGAAAGGGTCCACCAAGTCGTCCAGGGTGTACAGGGTCGGCTCGGGACTCGAACCCTCCCCTCGTCCCGCCTCCAAGTCCATCTCTGGCGGGTCGGACGCGACCGCCTCATCGTCTGTGATTCCTACGTATTTGCGCCGACTGTCGCTGGCGATGCAATAAACCGCGCAGTAGACGTGCTCTTTGACGTAGAAAGACTCGCCTGGAGTGACCGCGCTGTCGTCACTGTCACGTTCACGGTGACGCTGACCCGCTGCTGATTCAACTCCTTTCACATCCCGAGTCGCCAAGTCGCTCGAGGTGTGCTCGTTTCCCGTCCCGGCGTCGCCCGTCTCGCCCTCCGACTTTTCGGCTCCGTAACCGTTCGAAACGTCATTATCAACGGCTGCTTCGCGGCGCTCGCGCTCGGCGCCGCGCTGCATCCGACTGCTCGTGTTGAGACACAGAGAGGGAGATTTTGAAACCCCGAAATTCCTCCTCAAAATCTCGACGGCGCTCACTTTCCTCCTCTCTCCTCCTCCTCCTCCTCCTCCTCCTCCGCCGCCGCCGTTGCAATTGTTGTTGTTGTTGCCCTTCGCATCCTTCTCCTCCTCGCCGCTCCTCTCCTCCGGCTCCCGCTCACCTCCGTCCACCGACGAGTTTGATCTGGTGACGCGGCGGCGGCTCACGTCTCTGACCGACCGGTCAACTTTGCCGTCCGTGAAGGAAGTTTGTGTCGGCAGGTTGCGGGACAATCTCGCCCTCCCCTCCTCGAAACTGCTGATAAAACTCGGCATTTTACTCGCGTCGGCTACCGGTCCGTCGTCATCTTCCATCCCCGACGCGACTCTCCCCATTTGGTGTGCGGCTCTCTCGCGGACGGTCCTCCGCCTGTCCACCCTCCTATCCGACTCCTGTCCGCTACCAAAACAAAACAAAGCAGGCAGTTCGGCGCTTCCGGGTATCGACGTCAGCGTGTAGGAGAGCAGCGATTGGCTGACGGGGAGCCTTAGCGGTAGAGTGGAGGAGGCCCGGCAGATTGGCACGAGCGCAGGCGCTGGGCACGAGCGTGCAGGCAAAGAAGGCTTTAAAACGGTGGAGTCCTACACTCCTACAGGCGTTTCTGAGTTTAATCACAAATTAAAACACGTTGTTTCAGTGTCAGTTTACCCCACTGTGACGTGACTTTTTAATATATGGGGAAAACAATATTCTACTCCATTTTTGGGAGCTTGGGGGTCCCTTTTATAAGATCCATCCATCCATAAGCCCTGACTCTTTAAATTTAAAATAAATCCAGCTTCAAGACCAGATATGTTTTAGTTTTATTTTATATGTTGCATATACCTATTAATGAGATGATCACAATGTAGGGGTCACGAAGTAGTGGCGATCCGTCTCATAAATCTCAAAATGTGTAATATGTGTGTTATAATGGGGGAAATGTTCTCAAAGTAAGTACCTGTATACATGATTTCACCGACAGGTCCAGGTTTACTCAAATAATCAGAAGCAGGGACAGAACTGGACAATATATCATATCCATTTGGACGTATAAAATGTGGTGAAACCCAAAGCAGCGTGACTTCTGAAAGAAATTACACTTAATTAAAACATTTACATTCTAGTTTGCACATTCAAAATGTCCAATATCAATTTGACAAAACAATGTTAAGTCAACGTCCATACGCTTACTTTCCCAGGTGTTTCAATCACATCTCATCAGTGGATGAATATGCACAGTTGTCACGGGAACGGCTCAATTGCCATGACAACAGATCAAACGTTACCAAGTGGAACACCTTCACGGTAACGTAGGACATTTCAAACACACCCCGTACCTTAGAAACACCAGTTGAAACGCCCTGGTGTTGTATGATACAGCTGCAAGAAAAACTGTCACTATCTATGATGATTCCTCGGCTATCGCCAGGCCAAGTTTAGTTTTTTAAAAGGTTGTAGACCTATTACTTTTCATTGCATCACACACACACATACAAAATACTCATCTTCATTGAAGCCCCGATACCCAGGAGGCGTTTCATCCCGACAGGGAGAGTGACACTTGAACACATAAGAGTGAGAGTAATTTAGACTGACACGTTTTGAGCTCAGCTGCTGCTGGCACAACGTTTAAATGAACCAAACTGGGGCGCCTGTAAAATGGGTTGTTAGCTCGGTTACAATTCCTCATTGGTGCCATAGGGCGCCAGCCACACGGTAATTAGTTTGCTTGTTCTGGCTGTGCCCAATTGATTTTACTGGAAAATGCCAACTATGTTAAAAAGCCTTTACTAGTGTGAGTCATCCGCTTAATACATCAAGCCAGAAAACCCATCAGATGCTTAACGGGGAGCGCCGTTCTACATTTAACAACACTAAAAACTAACGAGGACGCTCCTACGGGCTACAAATAAATATTTAAAGTGCTTCCAATCTCGGGGATTTACTTCAACTCAAACTAATGCATCGACACGAGGAGGCCTTTACTTTCTCACTCGAGAGGTTTTTCGATCTTAATTGGGTAGATGTTTCATGTTTTACTTTCAACACCATTATCCTCAGGGATTCAAACACTGAACTGAATTTACCTTTGAGCGCCGGGTGACGATGTAGGAACACCGTCCGCTCTCTGCTCTTAATGATTACCAGTATGTTTCCACGGCAAACGAACAACAGTGCTTCCTGGCAATGCCTCTGTATCTGTGTGAGTGTGTGTGTGTGTTAAGGTGATAAGCTGATTGTACTGCGTGTCAGGTCAGGATGTGGGACGATGTTGCCCTCAGCTGTCTTTCTGGATCCCGTTTCAACAGGTTTAGCTTCATTTCAGTCTCTTTAGGAAAGCAGATTTTCTTTTCTTAAGAACTTAAGAATACTGGAAACACTTTGGCTGGAGAACAAAGACACAGTCAACCCCAAAAGGAAATAGTTCAGGCCGTTAAATGCGTAGCAAATGTAAATCATTTGAGGTCACAGAGAGTTCAGAATATGACTGAGAGGTGTCAAAGAAAAGGACACAACTTCCTTCTCCACCGTCTACTTTATTCCCAGCTGTCTAGTTTATGTACAGTCAGTCACCTGTAGGAAAACCACCATAAAAGGAGAAGGAGGTAAACCAACATAGATGGTTCGAGTCAGTGGTGAACATAAACAAAATCAACCCAGAGCCACAGAGAAAGTTTGGATATCACTATTTTCACTGACACATGTTCCCACATCGACGTGCCGACTGTGTGAAAAGTCTCTTTATGTATTTTGATGCTTCTCATAACGGTCTCCGGCTGCTTAATTTAACGAGAAAAAAGCATCTGCTAAATGCCCTAAATGTAAATGTAAAATTAAGGGAGGTAAGATGAGCCGCGGAGTACCTCAGGGTTCTGTCCTGGGTCCTACAGTTTTCTCTGTTTGCCCTTTGCAACTGTATTTCTTTATCAAACTAACAGTGCAACAACCAATGACAATACTTGATGATCCCAGAAAACGTTAGCACAGTTATGATTATTTTAATAGAGAGATTTCTGTCTGTCGGGCTGCGCTGATATTCCTGGGTCGAGGTGAATGTGGCTTTGATGGTGACGAGGTGATGTCACATACTTCTGTGTGTTAATTAGCAACATTTGAATCAAAACATGACGCCACTTGGGTCAATTTATTTTGCTTCCAGACTACTTTATGCGTGAATTTATTCTGCAAATGTTATGTACAGCCGTGCATATAAATGCCATCAAGCAGCCGTGACGATCATTGATTAACTTCTGTCTTCAAAAAGTGTTATTACTGTTGTTATAGCTGTTCATCAACAGTCTCTGACAGGTTTTACAATTTCCTTCAATTTCATTTGTGTTGAAGTCGTGGCTTTGGGTTAAGTGTTCAGTTCACCAGACGCAGAAAAGCACACCCTTATGCACACCCTTACACACACACACACACACACACACACACACGGGTCACATTATATATGTGAAATCCTCTCTTATTAGCGTTTTAAGTTGATCCCGGTTCCACAGTGCCAGGTGATATTGACATGATCGATGCCATTAAAGGCGAATAAATTAACAAATAAATTCACTTTCAGTTCAAATTTGCTAATGACACAACCATCACAGCTATGGACTATGTGACCCTTTTCACAGCATCACTTCCTGATTTGAATTTAGCAAAGAGACACTTCATCTGCAGTCGCTTCATTTATTAAAAAGCTCAGTTGACAATTCAAATATAAATGAATATTGTCAAGTTAATTATGTGCTGAAGTGAAAGTGAATTTCCAGCCCTGACAGAATTGTTAATGAAAGAATTACAGACTATAGTGCAACTAATTCCCTTTCCTCCCATTCTTCTCTTATTCTCTCATTTCAAAACTACACGGCACAATTAGAAGAAATAAAACATAGTAGTCCCACTTGTACACAACATCATACATTAGTAGTCAACTAGAAAAAACAGTAAACACGGCCACATGTGATTAAAAAACGTCTAGAAGTTCAAAGTTACATTTCATCGTTTTACATTGTAGCTATTTTTATCTCCTTTACTCCGGTTTCAGACTGTGTTATTTATAGAAAAATCACAAAGTTCACATTAAGGACTCTTTGAAGAGAGTTGAGGAGCATTCAACAAACCAAACAGTTCCCATTTTAAGTAGCTAGTTAGTCACACGCAGCATGAGATTAAATATGCAACAGTTTGGAAACACCTCATGCAAACACACGAAAAAAAGTTGTTTCTGTCCTCCGGAGGGCGCCTCGCGGAGCAGCGACTCTGAACGCAACCCACAAAGTTTTGTTACAAAACATGAACTGTTGAAGATATCTGGCAGAGGGGGGGAGTGGACTTTGTAGTTTGTAGAGGGGAAGAGTCCATTCTTATGTCAGTGTTTTTTACCCAGAAATGCTTCCTGGTTGGCGGAGAAGGCCTCAAACTTTTTGGTCCAGTGATTTCCACAAAAAAAAATGCAACTCCTTTCATTTCCAGAAAGAATCAGTTGATTTCTTTTTTTTTCTGAACGGAATAAAAGAGAAAACCTGCTGGAATGCAAATGTGATTTCTTTCTGGGGATTTGTGATATCTTCTCTATTATTCCTCACATGGGAACCCGAGGAAAATGACCCGAGACCCATTATTTTTGGTCCCGGTCTGTGGCTTTCAGAAACCAGACTCTACGGATGTCCATGCGGTGGTACAGTTGGCACTTTCAACATTAACATGTGAGGGGCGAGGAGGTGAGAAGAGGGAGCTCTCTCTGGTAGAAGTTTTGTCCTCGTTAGTCTGCAGTCGAGGGTGAATGTGTGCAGCGTCTTTCAGTCTTCGTCGCCCACCGGTGGTTTGGAAATGTATCAATCAAAACATGGAATAATGAATCAAATAATCAAACTTAGTTGCCTCTCTCTCTCCTCCCACTTGATGACAACAGCCTGTTTGGCACATTTTTTTATGGTGCAAAATAAAAAAAGCCAATCCATGATGAGATTCAGGTCAATCTGACTGATTGTCATTTCTGTAAAATGTGTGCGTCGTCTCTTTTTTTCCTGTGGAAGATTTAGAACAATTCTTGTTCTGGAAAGTGGTGGATGCTGCACATTAGGCTGATTGGGCACTTGATGGAGCCTCGAGCCTTTTTTGTTTATAATCACGGATAAGGGGGGGGAACTTGCCTGCCAGAAGAGATGGGCGAGTGACAAAGGAAGCTTGGCACTGAGAGCTACAAAGGGAGACTGTTGCCTGAACTCAAATCATTATTCTGGGATCGTTTTCTTTGTCACGTCCTCTCTATCTGCCTCTCCCGGTCTGTCTTAGATGAAAAGACAAAGTACTTATACAGCGAGAGACCAAAAGACACATCTGTCCCGTCTGCATTACGTAACGTGGTAGAAAACGCTCGGCGGCCTTTGGGAAGCTGCAGTTAGAAAGTCTCCTTTCTGCCTGTCAGGTGTTCAGCCTCCTATTGTAAACATTGGTAAGATTCACATTAGAAATGTTATGTGTGTTTGTGTGCGTGTGTATTTGTGCATGCATGTGTGCATCACTGAATGCCTGTGTACGTGAGTGTGTGTGTTTCCTATACACATGCACACGTGGAATGAAAAGCATGTAAATGTGCACACAGCGCCGTTTGAATTTGACATTCAACGTTTCCGATGAAACAACGGAATGAAACGTGCTCGAGTCCAGACGCTGACTCGTACAGAGCTCTCATCATCAACAACCAGAATGCACCAAAGAAAAGGAACCTTAGAAATAAAAAAAAAAAAAGTCTGACATTCCTACGTCTTGTTAGTCGGTGCTGCGGTTGGAAGTCCGGCGTCTGATGTGAAATCAGCCACAAGGAGCCCAAAGCTCCAGAGATGGTTTACCAGGCTAGCTTGAAGAAACAGGGCTGCATCTACATCTCTGACTTCATGAGTCCATGAAGAAACACGACTTTACATCCCTTTGGTTTCTCTCACCAAACATCACAAGAGGAAATAAGCCATTGGCTCCCGATTGGGTTCTTCAGAGACAAAAAAAACAACAAAAAAAGCAGTTGTTATCGGAGCTGCCTGTACTGGTGTTTGACAAGTGTCCCGCAGTTACTGTGCTCAACCACATGAGGCCAGTATCGAACCACGAATAGACCTAAATCCATTTAAAAACAGCAGACAGGCAGAACAGCGAAGCAATCTGAGTACTGGAGGGGAGATTTGTAGGTCGAAAGGCAGAATATCTTAAATCTTCTGTATCCCGTCTTCTTGTCCGTGTCGTAGTTTGATAAAGTAGCAGGATGTTGAGCAGTGGTTGGTAAGGCAGCGCTCCTGGATGAGCTCCTGGGTTTACTTTGACCTGAATGAGGAGGAGAGGGGAGCGTTAAACAAAACTAGTGATTGAATCTGGTTTATTGCTGTAGTATGAGATGTAGGCGAGAAGTGTTTATGAGAACTCTTACATCTATAATTGACGACTGTGAAGATGAAAGTGGTTTATGATGAAATGTTCTTGTCCTTGATAAAGTGATTCACTCTGGCAAATAAGCTAATCAACATAATGGTCAATGAGGACATCGGAAGCACTTGTCTTATGTATTATATGGCAAAAGATAAGAAAAGAAACAATTAAGTACAAAAACAGGGAAATGTTCTCTCGTTAAGGGACCATTTAATAGACTTCTAACGTACCTTTCCTTAAATGACTTCCTCCTATAGCGCTGATAACAATCTACACATAATTTCACAAATGTTGAAATGCATTTTCTCCGTTGACATTCCTATTCCTAGTTCCTATAATATAATAACATTTGAGCTCAAAACAAAACCGACGGCCAATCTTGATGCAGAAAACGGAATACATTTCTGCTGGATTGTGATTTATTGAATTCTTTTAGGTGATGATGACGTGTTTGGGATAATGCTAAACTTTCTCTCTCTTTGGAGAAACACATGATTTGAGAGGTCAACAATAAGTTGATGCTTTTTTTTTCCTTTGCAGAGGAGTGCACATTTCCACAAAATACTGGAGGCGGCAATTGTTGTTGGAGTTATTTGTGTGTGTGTGTGTGTGTGTGTGTGTGCGTGTGTGTGGGCGGTTGGGTGTGGGAGAATTCCGTTGGGACGATACAGCTGATGCTTTTCTATTAGTCCCTGTGGCCAGAGCCAATAAACACCAAAGTGAGGGGACAACAGCTGGGGAACAATGATAGCATGTTGATGATGTTTGTGCAAGTGTGTGTGTGCATACACGCCCGCGCACGTGTGTGTGCGTGTGTGTGTGTGTTAACGTAGAAGAACAAAATGTCTATCAGCACATTTACCGTGGGTGTCTAGATGTTCGTGTGTGTGCATTGTTTGAGTGTGTGTGATGCACAGATATGTGTATTCATGCTCTTGCTCCTGTGTGCGTGTGTGTGTGTGTGTGTGTGTGTGTGTGCGTGTGTTTGCAGCCTTTATCTTGGGGGTCGATGATTTATGATCTGTGTTATGAGTTCCACAGGGGACGTATAAAACTACAGAATGGCCCTTTATTGCCTTTCTTCTTTGTTTAGTCCTACGTTTCATCCATCACTCTGTGTTTATCCCCCCCCCCCTTCCCTTCTAGTCTCTCGCCCATCTTGATCTCAATTTCTCTGTCTCTCTCTCTCATCCGTCTCTAATTCGCCGCGGCTCTTTTCTCTAATAAAAACAGCTATTGATCACCTGTCTGCTGTACATCAGTGGAATGGCCTTTATTTTGGCGTCGTTGTTTCGACAGTGGTGTGAGCTTTTGCTGTGATTCTTCACAGGACGAAGTGAGACAGAGAGATTGATGCGCGGCTCTCTTCGCCTGGACTCATTGTGTGTTATCCTACTGGCTCTGCAGGCATAAGAGTCGCTGAAAGAACCAAGGAATTTGTGGTTTGAGGCTGGGTAAAATCACCACATAAACTACATTCTAGCCTGCAAAGCTAGAAAACAAAAGCCCCTTTTTTCCGGTCAATGCGTGTAAAACGGCTAATAATGAAACAAGGCTTGATCGAGAGTGACATCGAGCTTTCATCACACAACCCACCTCTATCTGCCACTTGTGAGGGGAGTGATAAAAGCGCTACAACGGTGATAACTGACGAGACCTTGGGCTGATAAATGATAAGCCCTTGTGCTGATACAGCGGGAACATGCTTTTATCATCCTCACTGCAGAACGCAAGATATCAAACAGACACAAATGTGTCCCTCAACACGGTTTGCTGTTGAAGGCAGGGTGGAAATGAAAAGGGGATCTGAGGATCTGGAGCGTATTTGAGGAATGAAAACAAGATTGTGGTCGCAATTTAGCCCAATATATGCAATTTAAAGATGATTGGACGTGGTGAGACTCTACTTACATGTACATGGGCTGTAGCTGGAGGTGGGAGGTCTTCTGAGGCCCCTGGTAACCGTACGAGTCGAACCCTCCTATAAAATCAACTGCACAAAAACAACACCAGTTAGAGAAGAGTGTGCCTTCGCGGTTATCGGCTGGAAACTTCCCACCGCAGACGATTCACCGCATTAGGCGTCCTTCACCTGCAGACGTCTCAACAGTACATTTTGTACCAGAAGCACCACTTCTATCCTCGCCGAGAAAACCGCAGTTTTAGGTACGAAACTGCCTCCAGCCAAAATCTGGCCTCGACTGATTTAAAATCTAATTCTATTTTTTTTTTTTTGGAAGGAATACTAAATCTTATGAAGTGCTATATTTACACTTTGAGAATACTCTTAACTCCTAAATTATATAGGATGGCTCCGCAGAGTCCCCGGCTGAGGAGCTGCCAGCAGGTGGTTGCTTTCCTCCGACTGAGAGCCTGAACTTTTGAAGAGAGGAAGCCATGATATTTTTTTTTTTTTTACTTTGATGTTGCAGAGCTCATAAAAGGGTACTTCCTCGCCTTGATCAGCAGCGTGCTTTCGTATTTACCGAGTGCGGTTTCGTAACATCAAATACAATGTGGAATTCGCCGATCACCGCCGAGATGAAAGTGGCAATTAAGTGTACGTTGAGCCTGAAACATGCGGTGTGTCAGGTTTGTGTGTGCCTCTGTCGAAAACATCAATTACACACATGAATATGTATGGAGCTGCTATGTAGACACATCCCATGATGGTGATGAGGACAGTGGATAGAATGCTGCTCCTTTTAAAGGAATAGTTTGACATTTTTTATGTTGTTAGGTTTTCTTAAAGGTGCAATACGTCGTTTGCTGTTTGCTTTGAATTTGGAGTTTAAGTTAAGCTTTCTTGCAGAGAGAGGAGATTAATACCAAGCGACAGCCAGCTGGTTAGCTTAGCTTAGCATATGGACTGGAAGCAGGGGCAAACAAAACATGGAAAAATGGTGTTACGTACTTAACCTGCCTGGTTTGGGTTTTATGCAGATAATAAGAAATAAACAGAGCTAACTAAAGGTGCAGTCGATTTGAACAGGCTAATAGATCAGGATTGACTAAATATATATATTTAAGCAAGCTAGGTAACAGCGTTTGATTTCAATTCAAACCAGAATTCTTTTTCGTATAGCAGGTATGATTTAAATGTTTATTATTATAATTATATTTACCCCAGATGTCCCTCAATGTCAGAGTTTTGGTTCATTTTGTAAAACAAACACAATTACTTTCAAGAAATCTTAAGTCAAAAGGTAAAAATGAAATACCAATGTATGGTTTACATTACCAGAGTTGAATCTTGTCGTCTAACTCTAAATTTGAATTGATATGAGACATTTTTATCATTGTAGAGAGTTTATATTAAAAAGATTTGTCTTGTTTGATCACAAGGTTGGAGTTTTTAAGAGCCACTGAAGACTACGGGTCACTGTATCCGTCCTCAAATACCGCTCATTCCTTTTCTTCTTTACATTCAGTTGATTTGGTGTAAAAATTCATTCTAAGCCGTCTCGGCTGTGACTTTCCATCACTTCTCCCTTAATCCTCTCAATGCATTCATGTGAAATCCTGATTACGCCACACACCGGGACAGCAGACGATCTTCTTTGTCTATCAGCGGTTCTCCGGGATTGCTGCAATATTTTACGATCATTCGGCTCATTACGGTGTTTCGGCCAGACAATACGGAGACGTCGCCGGTGCTCTTTGTGCGGATCCTTTCATGGCAGAACGGCCCGGCGTGAACGCTGAGGGCTTCCTGCTGATTCATGCCGCAGTCAAACAGTCCCAGTAGAGTTTCTGACCCTTTGAACGCGAGAGGAAATGGCGCGTGTAACCTTGTCAGCGTGCTGCCCGTCAAAAGCTGTAGTGGCTCAATTTAAAAATTCAGATATGTTATTCATAAGGGCTCGGGCTTCAGTGAGCACGTAGAAACACCAACGATTCTCACCACAAGACACTGCAGTCTGGCCTGTCAACGAACAGACTCAGATTTGTTTTTAATGCTCAGATTATTTGAAATACTTTGTGATCTTTCGCTATTAAAAAAAAAAAAGCAGCTTCACACAAAGCCTGATCATACAAAGATTGGGGTCTTAGGGTGTGTGTGTCCGTCTCTACATGTGTTGTTGATGTGTGTACCTTCTGGCTGACACATTCACGGATTCACTATAATGATTAATCTTCCACACACGGAGGCAAGCACACACCTATAAAAGCTCTCTCTCTCTCTCACACACACACACACACACACACACACACACACACACACACACAGTCACACACGGAATCATTATGAGAGTAATTAGCTTTCTCAGCACCTCAAAATCTTCATCGGTCCTCAGTGAGTATTAGCTTCTTCACCCACGGCACATTTCCCCACAAAGCTCCCCGATTATTGTTCGGCCTCCCAGAATGCATTATTGCACGCCGCTTTCCCACAGACGCATTCAGGACTTACGCCTCGACGACGGCACATAAATCCCAACGGATCCCACAAAAAAAAAAAACAATTGTGGAGAGAATGATCTTCTCCTCACGTGAAAATGACGTGCGGCTGCCACTGCGTACGGTTCATTAAGGCTTAATGGTGTCCTGAAACCTTAATTTGACTCCGGAGTCCTTCTGATAACATTTGTCCCCTTGAGAACAAAGTGTGAAAATCACCCGTTTGTGTGCAATTAGCGTGCTTTTTCTCCCCCTCTGTGTGCTTTTGTTTCCGTCCACGGTCCACAGATATTAAAGTGAAGTGATCTGGAAGCTGTACTCGCCTGCGGGTGTGAATGTGAATGTGAGAGACTGGCAACCTCTTGCCCAGCGCTCCGCTCCAGCTACACTTTCAACAGCTCAAGCAGCTCACGTGATGATGAATCGATGGCTACGGATGGATTTGTTAACGCCCCTGCAAACTTGAAGTGTTTCATTATATTCTTTTAGGAAGAACATTCTGGGCAATTTATGTATTTTTAGAGTTTAACTCTCGAAAACTCGTGACAAACGAAATTCTTAGAGAATAGTTTGTGTTGGTCTCAACGTGATCTCATCTTCGTCAGATTCTGAAGTGCATCTTAACACAGCACGTTTGCGCGTGATAAACGCTGTAACACGTGGTCGATGTTGTGAAATAATCAGCGAGACGCCGCGAGGCACTTCCCCGAACATCTGGACTGGATCCCCGAGGAGTAAGACCAGGCAGAAACAAGGGACTAATTGATGAAAGTTTAAATGCTAAGCTTCTGCCTCATATTTCCGTTGTGGCCGTGAAGATAACAACGAATTAACGAGCGGCGTTTTGCGTCACTAAGCACATGAACTCTCACATTGATACACACAGCAATTCTCCTGGAGCTCCATCGCATCTGAATGTGTTGTTTGGTTCTTTCTCTCGCAAAACAGCATCAAGTGCCAAAGGCCAGATAACAGCTAAGCACAGGCCAAATAATAACGCTTACACACAAATTACTCCGACACGAAACAAGTGGCATTTTAGGTTTCCTGTCATCACAAAGCTTATTCAAATGCAAGGTTAAAAATTCTCATCACAGAATAACCCTTGAAAATTCATTCATTAATTATATAAACTTTAACAACGTGATAATTTCATTTAATATTTATCCGGGACCTCGCTGAATAAATAGAGGGTGTTTTTGTCACATGAAAAGCCTTTTAAAAACAGACGGAGGTCTTTGTATCTGCTGCTAAAGCACAGTTTTATAACGAATGGAAAAGCGCCCCCCGTTTACCTCAATCCCCGATCTGCTCCGGACAACAAGGAGAGCGGCTTTAAAGTAGGACCACCGATCACGTCTGCGTTTATCACCTTTCAATATTTATGCGTGAGCAAACACCACCTTCAGTGCCGTGTTGAATAAGACATGCGTGTGTATTGATCCTCCTGCAGCGGTGTCTACTTTAATGGAATCACCAAACTCAGATAAATGGGCTGATTTAAGTGCGACCAATACAAGCACAGCACAACTAACGTGGGTTTTTGGGCCCGTATTTTCCTCATCTGATCCTGAAATTAGACTTTAACAGTGTCACCTTTCGGTGTAGACGTTGCACACGTCCCAATCGGGAAGGTGGTGGTGTGAACACGACTCTCCCTGTGACTGCTGCTTGGTGACGGTGGTTTGAAAAGCTTGTGGGAGAAACGTGTGAATGAAAGACCACTTTGATCGAGCGTGAAAACTTCTGATCCTTGGCGGTCTCTCTGGTTCTCCACAAGTCTCCGTAAACGAACGAAGCCTGGCTGCGAAAAAGCTGGAGGCGACGGGTTTCACTCTGTATTCATGTCTACGTGTCGGTACAGGCCCTCGGTCCAAGACGGCTTCGTTCAGACCTGCTGCTACGCTACGAAGGGAGCGAACCAGAGTCCACGCCAGGAAGTGGGGACGGAGAAAAAAACAGATTGAATTGACTTCACGACTGACTTGCTTCCTGAACTCAGGAGAACCAGGCGTATCATAAAACTACCTGAATCTTCCGTAGCAAATATATCCTGAATTGACCAATCATGAAAATGATCCAATCATAGCATAGCAACTGTAACTAAGCACAGCAGAACATGGGACTGCAGTAAAGAGTGTCGAGGGTGGTTACGTTTTTGACCTTTCCAAAACCAAAAAAAGTGTGTAGAATGGATGAAACAGTGTGTTTCATATCCTGGCTCGATAACTACCGACTGTAATATCTTCACTCAGTGTTACTTCCAAGGACGAGACGTACTTATTTAGTGAGGTTACAGGTTATAAAAAGCAGTTTGTGTCTGATTTGACATTTGTCTTTATCAAAGACACAATATAAGGACGAACTAGCTCTACAAAAACAATGTTCACTTATTTCCAAGTCATCTGCACATCATTCTATAAGCACAATATTCATTCACAGCCAACCAGTGCAGTGAGTGAGTCAGCAGGAAAAAAATCATACTTTTCCTTCCCTCTTTGAGTCATTTTGGCTTAATTAGCTACATCTGATGAAAATCTGATACCAACAGTAAGTCGGTTTATGGTTAACCTTGGTTTTCCAGGTATCATAAAATGTGTCATATTCTTGTAAACTCAAACAAGTCCCTCCTCCTTCGACCGGCGGTCCCTGAATGTGAATCCCGTCAGCAGAGGGAGGAGGACAGACACCGAGCAACGTCTGTGATCTTCATTCTTCATAAACTTCACTCGGGATTATGATTTATTTGATTGACATTCAAGGTTTGCTTCTTTTATTATTGAGTTTAATTCCAAACGTTGCTGTTGTAAACATTACTCCTGCTGATCTTAGTGACATAAATTGATTATTATGTTCTGAATGTATTTACTACTTTTATGCTTTTAGGGTCCACTGTGTAATGTGTGTGTAGGTGCATATGTGTGTGTGTGTGTTTTACTTACAGCTATCCTCTTCTTCCGAAATGAGCTTGACCACGTAGCAGGCGTAGATAAACCCCATCAGCTGGAGACGGAGAGAGCAGCGGAGATATTATTTGTTTGTGACAGAAAAAACATGCACATTGAACAATTGCTGGAACAGACGGGTGTGGATGTAAGCAGAACAGCTCTGTGGTGTTTTGCTTCAAAATAGGGCCCTTGAATCAATGGACACACAAACAAACAAACACACACACACACACACACACACGCAGGGTGACTGTCTGATTTTTTTCAATGACAACCTCAAGGTTAGCCTTTTGCATGGCTTCCCAGCTGGAATTTCAAAACATACAAGTACAGTATATATATAAAGAACTGTCAGAATGTCTCCATTATGACGCTGTAGGTAAACATTAGTGATATCTGGATCAGTGAAATTGAATTTCCAGCTATAATGTGAGAATTGAAGACGCCATCGCCGCCGCCCACCGTCGTACCGGGGCTTGAAACTAAACACGGAGGTGTGCCTCGCATTGTTCTCTCTCCCGGCCTCGCCTCCGTTTGAAGCCATTCACAAACATGAAAACAACGAGGGATTCATATTGAACAATAAAGGGTCTCCGTGCGAGTGTCACAAAAAAAACAACAAAAAAAGACAGCATGAAACGATCAGACAGCGATGATCCACACGAGCAGAACACCTTTGCTCTCCGATCGTCTCTCCCATTGGCTGTCTGTTTCCAAGGCGACCTGTAGGAGGTGGCTGATTGGAGTGAAGACGTAGGAAGGTGCTGTCAATGTAAGGTCGGGTTTTTTTTAGTGACCTTATTACCCCGCCATGATAGAGCAGGGATTTAGCTGCTGGCAGAAGGTGATGGATGTACAGCTGCTTGGGTGAGGCATTACATTAACACAATACCCCGAATATAAAGGCCGTGTTGTTCAAAGGATGATTTAAGTCAAAGAAAAACATGACATTGACCTGGTTGGTATTCTATTGAGCGGCACACACAGAGGCATACACAGGCACATAAAACCTCAGAGAGCTGCAAATGTGAGCGACGACGTTTGAGATTCAGAGTATATCTCAAGGTCTCGACCTCATTTAGTCTAAATAATGTTCAGCTCCTAAAGCACCTCCCTCCTTGTTCTCATACTTTCCTCCACCTCCTTTCCTTCCTGCTTCTCTTCCTTTCTCTCACTGTCTCTCTGACATGTACATGAGTCACATGTTTTCCTGCGTGGGGGGTGATTTTACTTACATCTGAGACAAACACCAGAAGCATACACTGCTGCCATTATCAGCAAAGGGGTCAAAGGTATAGAGAATATCAATTTGTATAACACAGAAGGGGTTTTTTTAATCAGAAATACCAGAAGTGACAACTGGTCAAAAAAGCTGAAGAAATCTCCGTTGAATTGTCAGCGGTTTAGCAGAATACCTTCATTTTGAAAGATTAAGACGACCTGAAGCCACAGACTGCCCCTTCCCGTCCGCTGTCACTCCGGCTAAAATGACTATCATTATTCACTTAAAGGACACTTGTAATGTCACAAAGTCACACATTATGTTTAAAAGACTTTCAGGAGTTTGGGGAGTTTTGCAGTGGAAGCTGAATCCGTCTTGGGCAGGGTCATTGCCTATGAAAATGACTTTTTTTGGGTGTTGTAGTACAAACAGAGTGCACAGAGCCGTGTCGCCTCGCAATACAGAACATTTGATCGGTTGTGACAGAATGTGTTTCTCTGCACATCAATATCCTGTTAATATTCTGGATATTACTCAAGTTTTCCATTTTGGTGTTGCTGCATGTAAACATAATATCCTGTCTACAATAGTCCTGATTTGATCTTCTCCCGATGTGAGCGAAGCCAAATAAGATAGGGGAGGCGGATCGGGGCGTGCAAATTCTAGGTTGTGATGTGTGCGGCTTATCTTATTTATTGTTGGAGTTCTGGGTCGGAGTAAGTTTGGTGCCTGCAGTTGTGTTTGAACTTGCTGTTGGTGAAGCCGGCACGCTTAAAAATCTTTGCAGGGTTAAAAAGTTGGCCACAAAGTTCTATATCTAAAGTAGATAATAAAATAACAGATGGTGATATGACCAAGATTAAGAGCCAAACAACAATTCACACCTATGAGTGCTCCACACTGACCTTCAAGGTAACTTTATTTATTTATTTTCTCGTCTACAATATATTTTTTACAGTGACTCATGCACTGAAGCTCATAGCAGTCAGATGATGAAGAGAAGAACTATGGTGAAGTGAAAATATTACCATGTGTGTGTGTGTGTGTGTGTGTGTGAAAACACAACGATTCTTAGTTTCAGGTGATTGTACACTAAAGAAAACATGGTTATGAATATGATATTCCCTTTCTGCTAATAGATCCCCTAAAATGCTACATACTGTGCCTTTAATATTCAGCTTCTTTCACTAATTGTATTTCGAACGTTACATAACTTGTAATGTTTGTAGGAAAATTGATTGTTTTCTCGTTTCGCAATTTGTGTGTGAGAAGAAAAGGAGAACTAGTATTCCAGCTTCTCCCCCGTCACTCTTTGATGTTGTAAATATTACTCCCCTGGTCGACAGCTCCTGTCTGCATTAGTACCGACTGAAAACCTTCTCCCAGCTTTCTCAGACACGGGTTACTTTTTACATTCCGTGGATCCCAGTTACCTAGTTACCACGGCGATTCTGAAGGGTGTTCGGTGCGACGAGTGGAAGTGGAAATGAAAATGGCACCACTTAAGCATGGACAGGATCCCTGGCCTGATCAGCCTGACAGGCAATAAATTGTACAACTTCACCGATTCACCTCAGAGAGGCATGTACCTCGTTCAGGGCAGAAACCATTTTAATGGGGTTTTATGTGCGCACCGACACACACTATCCCAGGAGACAGGAAGACACTCTTTATCCCATTTCTTAAGAAAACAGTGCAGCAGGTGCTTGTTGCCGTGATAAGCAATGTTAGTTAGTTAAGCAAAGGTGAATGAGCAAAGCTTAAAGGCATTATCTTAAGGCAGGGATGAGTAATGGCATGGGTAATAAACTGTCAAATGTACGTGTTCTTGCCTCTCCACAATAGCCGACTTTAACATTTTTAGAGCTTGAAGAGAATGTTCTGAAGAAATGTTTGCAATGATAATGACTCCAAAGTGGGTCTCCAGATGCAACCCTTACATTCCCAATTCTTTTTTAACATCTTGATGGTAAAATATTTTCATCCTAAAGATGGAGCTACAGTGAAAGTTATACAATCACTAAACTCATTCCAGGTCATCCTGAGGGGGGACAGTATGTGTAAATCAAATGGCAATCCATCCAAACAGTTTGCCAAACACCATAAACGTGAACCTCATGGGGCACATGAAGAACAGTCCGGAGATCAGGAAAGTCATCAGGATATATCATCTGGGGACCATGAATGTGTGGAGCAAATGTTTAACAGTCTGGAATCAAAGTGGTCAATTATTGTAGATGAACAAACCCTTCAGGCACCGAAATCAGATTGTGATATTATGTGTACTTTTACACTTAATAGCAAATAAATCAATGAAATAATGATATTGGGATTGAAAGTGGGCATTGGTTTTTCTTTCCTTTTTTACCAGGGTAATAAAGTACCTTAGAGTACCAAGATATTGGGACATTTCAGGCTTCATTAGAATTCTATATCACCACTGCCCCAAAATGATCAAGAATGATAGGAATACATTTTCCACGTGGCAAAGAAATGTCATTAAAGCAAAGAAGATAACTGAATTATCAGTCCCTCCTACAATAATCAAGCCCCAAATGCTCCCTTAGCAGGGCTTCTGATAACACCTGGAAGTTTAGAACGGAGCTCGGGGAGAAATTAGTTGAATGTCACACAGCTGGTGTTTGATAAGGAAGGAGAAACCCACTGCGGGCGCTCTGCATAGCCCGAGACCCAAAAAATCCAGGGGCAGCATCGTGGGAGGAGACCTTTTGGAAAAAAAGGGACAGATGCCATGGGGAAGGCAGTTATAGGTCAGTCACCTGATGATGCTGTTTGTCCTCCGCCAAGGAGGAAGGCAAGGTTGCATTTCAGCCAAAACAATCAAAGTGGGAAAGTGCTGATGCCACTGCATCAAACCCCTCAAGGTTTGGACTGAATCCGCTGGCAGGTTGATTTACAACGCAACATTTCAGAAGATCATGACGTTATTTAGATCCAGAACTAATTATTTCCCATTCCCTGCGTCTCTACACATGATCCATCTTAATTGGAGAGTTGTTTGCCTGCCTGTGTGATAATCTAGTCTCTTCTTGGACGCATCACTCTATTATGAAAATGTGTTTATCTTAAAAGAGAGAATCCATTACAACAGCGTCTTTCTACTGTGGATAAATTGTGCCATGATGAAGGTGTCACATTCATCTGTTTTCTGCTGAAGATTCCCACTTAAACTCAAACTAATGTTTTGCTCTCTGTGAATATTTTGTCAGCTGCTAGAATCACGAATTACATCCAATCACTTCCATTAATGTTTAAAGTGCTGCGATGATTGTCTTAAAGTGCTCACAATTTACAGCAACAACAAACTAATCACTAATTAATTCAAATTCAACTCTCTCGCCCGCAAAAATCGCAGCCGCCATTTATCATCCCTTGTTTGGTAGCTTTACTTTAATCGATTCAGGAAGTTCTTACCTTAATCTGAACAACAACACCACCACCATGGGATTAGTGCCTTAGAGCACAGTGGTTGCCTTGGTTGACTGACATTCAATTCTCATGCATTGTTCTTCCTCTTCCCTGATCTTTGAATAACAACAGCTATGGAAAACCAATCCACTGCTGCTTCCGTGAATACAATTCCACCTTAACATGATATCAGTGTCTGCGGACGTCAATGTCACATTCAATTCAGTCAACGAAAATGAAAGTATAAACAACACTTCATATGCTAATGACTCAATTTAAATCCCCGATCCTGGAGGGAAACCAAGAAACCGCCTCAGTTATTTTTGTCCTATACCTTTAATAATATTACAATATATCACTGACTGACTTAACAGAATGCTGAGTGCAGAATGTCCTTTGGTTGTGGTCATTAAAAAACACACTACCGTCTTACTGATCATTATGAAAGGACAGACCAAGGACTGGCAGCTCAATGAACTCTTAAAAGCGGGTGTCTCTCTTTGGTTGCTCACAGCTCTCCTTGTTTGATCTCCTTCATCATTAAGTGTCAAACATTTGACTGTGTTTGTTAGCCATGGCTGTATGGCTTTAGGATCCGTTAACCTTTCATGTAGCGCCATCATCAGGTTTTGATTCAAGATTATAATTTGACTTAATAACCTGCAAAAATCACGTATGATTCCCATCAGCTTCAGCTAAGTTTGTTAAGTGCTAATTGCTAAAACTAAACGTAGGAAACATTTCAGCTAACTTAACCATATTTTTGCATTATCAGTGTGTGCATTTTAGCATGCCGATGTTAGCATTTAGCACAAAGCACTGCTGTTTTCACAGCCTGACATAGACGCAGCATGGCTGCAGCATCGTCTCTGCAGTGACCTAACATCAGGGACCTGTGTGGGTAGCGCCACTTGTTTGTTCTCTGTTTGTACCGTGCATATATTCGGTGAGCATCACACATTCTGCAGCTGAAAGGTTTTACTTTGAAAGCGTAGATTGTAAGCAATGGGTCATGACGGCGTTTTATCAGACTGTCAGTTTATATTGCCGTTGGTTTACGGGCCGTTTTGACAAATCCATCCCAACGTTTTTGGATTTTACGCCAGAATTATGTCAGGGATATGAGCTGATTTGGAGCAAAACATAATTGCCGGTGGGTGTTGCAATTGTTCAGTATTCAGTCTAACGTGTAATTTGCACACGTTCTCTCAGTCAACTCAGTGTTGCTAATAGGTGTAACAATAAAAGAAGCAGCATAGATAATGATGATTTCCATCACATGAACGTATAACATTTCCCAGTCAAAGCTGTTCAAGCGCTTGCACGGAACGTCCGAGTGTTCACTATCGAGGTTGTCTTTCAAACCGTAAACACCAGCAAGGGATTTCTGGTTGTGCTAATCACTGGGATTACTTGCATGCATGCACTCTAGACCACTGAGCCAGCAGGAACCCTCATCTACGATGGTTTTCTTCTTGCACCCTGTCATTTTATTATCAATCTGTGCTGTTAGCAGGTAGAATAAAAGCTCAGAGAAAGCCTAACTGTAATCACAGAAGTCCTACCTGTGCATCCCCCCCCACTGTGCTGCAGTCTGGCAGTGGCGGCGTTAGCCTATATTTCACTGAGGACTGTCTGGATCTCCCTGGAGAAGCCGTGCGCTGTGCTTCGGCTCAGATCTTCATACTGGGCACCCTTTTGTGTTTTTGCAAATTGGAAAACTATCAGTCAGTTAACTAAACAAATAAATAACACACTCATTTGTTGCAGCAGTCAAGGAGCAAACTAATCAGCTTGTAACACAATTCAGCATTACAATGCCTTGCAGAAGCTGGCAAGAATCAGTGAGCAAGAGAGAGCAGTCCATCACACACCCAACTGACCACTAAGCCAAACAAAAACACGCTCTGCTGGAGACCTTGACAGCTGAGATGCCTCGGTGGCTTTTCTTACATTCACACTGTCCTGTCACATCCTAAAACTGCAGTTAATAGCCCGGTCCTTTATTTGCTTAAATCGCTCACTTCAACTGGCTCATATTTGGGCTAGGTCTATGTGACCGCCCTTTCATGCCTTTCTCTCAAAACTCTTGCTCAGCAAAGGCCTGAAATGCTATTGAATTATTTATTTAAAACCAGTATGAATATTAAAAGGGGATGTAAATCACAAGTTTCAACAAGATTCAATATTATATTGATTCTTTGGATGTCACAGTCAAGTCTGCCACGATAAGATTTCTATTTGATTCAACTCAGGGCCCGAGGATCATTCAGAGACAAAATCAGGATGTGTGTGAATATTCAAATGTCATGGAGCAAAAAAAGAGAATGGAATCGCTCTCCCTCTGTGTGTGTTGTCATCACAGCTTCTCTGTAACGGGCCCTCTGCTCTGTGCTGATTGGCTGTGAATGTTGAGAGCCATTTGGAGGCATTAGATATGCTTGTTTTAAAGCACCTTTATGCTCCGCTCATGTAAAAGGGGCTCCACGTTTAATTGGGGCTCGGCTTTTAACTGAAAGTTTCGGCGGATGTAAATTTGAGATTTCATCAAAAATTGCTTGATTTCTGTCAAACACATCACGAATGCCCCTCTTTCCTATTCATTGCCAGGTACCAGTTAACCAGCCAGCTAACCAGTAAACGTGCAAACAACCAGTCGGCTTGGACCGAACCCTTACCCTACATTTAGCCAGCCAGTCGACTGGTTGAACGTATGCTATTAGGGACCCTGACAGCGTGTCCACCAATTACAGTAAACCAGCCAGCCAGTCAGCCAGTGAACCAGTCAGACTGTTGAGTGTGTGCTCATGGAGCATGACAGTGTTTCCACACACCAATTACAGCCAGACAGTGGTACAGCTGTGTGGTGGCTTGGCGCTCAGCCACATTATAAGTACCACTATCGATTGACAGAGTGCACGAGGAGAGCCGGCGTGAGAGAGAGTCAGTCACGTTAAGCGAGCGAGGGAGATGCAAAATGAAAATGACACTGAAACCCCTCTTTCTGTAAGTGTGACGATGCATGCAGTCGCATGGAAGCCACGGTTTGTTTATTGCTCTGTTTTCATATTTGTGTGCGCGCGCTCCAAAAACAAAAAAGGAGCTTCATCACAGACTAGAAAGAAAGGTGACAGGCCTCCCTCATTCCCGCTCTTTATTTCCTTCCCCGTCTCTTCTGATCCTGCTAATTATCCCAGTTTGCAGGCGAGGAAGAAACACCGAAGGTAAGCGTCAGGCAGAAGGAAATCAGACAGAAGGAAATCACTTTTTTCGTAACAATGAAATCAGACAGAGCACGCAAGAGAGAGACAAAAAACAAAAAACCCAACTTAAAGCAGCTTATCCAGCCCATTCTATGTTAATTAGAGTATGAAGTTATTAACTTAATGGAGCCTGGATGCTTTTATTTAACCACAAAGTTGCACAATCACCCACAATCCCCCTCACCCACTGCAACAGACCAAGAAGTTGGCACGGTAGTAATACACTTTAGAATACATTAAACTAAATGTATTAGTGAGTATAACTGCATGGAACCTCAATTGAATTATTGCAATCATTTCAAAGCACTGCATCACACACACACACACACACAGACACACACGTCACTAAAAGCACATTATTTAACTTCTGCAGAGACTCACGCAGCAGATTTTTAATTAACAGCTAATGCACCAAGTTGTCACAACTAAAAGGAATAGTTCAATATTTTGAGTCTTTTATTTCCGAGAGCAAGATGAGAATATCAAGTATCAATCTCTATGGATCATCATTCCCCATCGGCTCTGTGGAGCGTTGTAGCATTTTTCAGCTCCTTGTTTTGGTTTTAACGACTCCTTTGGTTCTTTCATCAATGTTTCCAGAGTAAACTCACTTTACGCCACCAGGAGAATATGTGGAGGACAAAAAAAAGGAGCAGAGTGAATATTGGGCTTACTCTTATTAAGTTGGCTCTTTTTTCTGTCTGTTGAATGTGTTAACACTAAGCTGCTGGCTAAACATTTGTTATAACAACGTCATTAGATGACACTGTGTGAGTATTGCGTTTACAGCTTGTTTTACTGCTGTTTAACATGGGCTGTACAGGTGGTGAATTCACTATTTGTTCAGCCTAATTTAGCTTAAATACTGTAGGCATGGGGAAACGGGCTGGGCTCGGTCCCAAATTTAAAAAAAAGAAGCCGACAAAAGCACAAGTTATACAACAGATAATTAGTATTTTGTATGTTTATCTCTTAAAACAACAGTTGTTTTTTTAGTTAGTGGTTAAGCGGTGGGGCGTTTCTTTTACATGCTGTAGATAGCTAATTAACACTAACTCAGTGAGATGGCTGAATAACATTTTGGCTTTGGAAAGGCAATAAAAAGACAAATTAACGTCCAGTTACTATTGCTAAACTCTGCTTGGAAAATCACTGATTTGGAGAGTGGTTGAGCAAACAAATTCTCACTTTTTCAGAATAGTCATTGAGTAAAAAATGCTCACACTGGCACTGCTTTGAAATCCAGTTATCCTTCACCCTTCACCTGTGTTCACCAACAGGCAGTGGACTCATCCAAACGGGCTTAATTTACTTACTTTGTACTAAAAATAAAACAAATAGACAAATGTCTCAGTGGCGCCCACTGTGAGTGACAGGTTACTAGCCATTAGCTGAAAGGCCATTTAAAGCCAAAAGCCCAGATGGAACTGCATATACTACACAGGTACTCGAGCCTGACATTGCAGTGCATACTAGAAAGTACTTATTTAAGCCAAGTACTTACAGCCAGGAGTATCTGCAGCGAGGAGTGGGCCACCTCTATGAACTGGAAATCCATCAGACAGCCGGATATAGATATATATCGGTGGTCCTCGGGTGCCCAGGAGGGAGGCGGGGTGATGGGTGTCACCCTGCACCCCGGGCCGTTCTCCATCCACCAGGAGCGATGCATGGACAGGTTGAACGTCAGGACAAGGTCAGAGTCCTGGCAGCGGAGACAGAGAGACAGACAGAAAGAGTTGAATTACATCCACGGCAGACGTGGGACAAGACAGGCAGCAGGCTGAATGTCAGGGCAGGTTGTACCCAAGTTTTAATTCAAAGCAAACTGTTTGTCAAATCGAGGTCAGAGAGGTACAGAGAGTCATAATTCCAACGATCTGGGATCACTCTGATTAGGTCTGAGCCATGCACAGGCAGGGTTATGATAAGGACAATAAGGGAGGGGAAGAAATGATGAGATGAGGGCCATAAAGAGAAAAGAGGAGAGAAGGGAAAGGGGGAGGTGGAGAGTTTTGTATTGATGCTTCTCCATGCACCAAAGGCTCTCGTGTGAGGATTTCAGTGTAAGAGAGAGAAAGGAGAGGCTTTGTGTTGTGTCATGGGAGGGCCAGGAACACAAAAATGCTACTTTTTTTCACTTTTAGGCAACTCAATAGTTGTTTTTTTACAATCCTTAGACGTCTGCACGCCTCCCAGTGTAGAGAAGCTGGCAGGACTACCAACACGTAAGCAAAGCAATGCCCTGCTGTGGACGGCGGCAACAGCTAAATGTATTTTGCCCATCTAGAAGAAAAGGCTCACCTATAAAAATCAATATCAGTTTTCTTGGACGCTATATTTAGAACATCATCACAGTTTTATGTCGCCGCCCTTTTCCGACTGGAAACTGAACCGAATGCGAAACTCATCAATGCTCCATTCGAAGCCGCCGGTCCCCTCTTGACAACAACAGCACGGATAAACGTCCCTCGTTGGAAAAGTATTCTAAATATAGTGTAAACTTAAACTGATATTGATTTTTATAGGCGAGCCAGCGGAAACATAGCTTTGTTCCTGAGCTGCTTCTCCAAATCACTGTAATTAGCTTTGATTGTAAGGATTTAGGCGTCCAACTTCTCATTTAGCGCCACCAACAGATGTTCAACATCTAAAATATGGACTTATACTTTTGATCCCCAGAGAGTGAATCCAGGCCAGGACCCTGCTTTACAAATCAGTTTTTACCAGTTTGTATAAAAGCATCGTCGACTGAGCTTGATGCGTGGATCGTGAGATACGCTAAGAAGAAGAAGGTTAAGTCATAATCCAGACTAAAAGCAGCATGGTTTAAAATGCTAAATGCAGAAAGGACAGCTGGCAAATAAATCTCAGACTGTGTGAATGTGTAAATTAATTGACTCATCTAGAGGCAATAGATCTGACTATAATTATAATGAATTCTGAATGTGTTGCCTGTACGGACATGTAAAAGAGTATATCTCTCGTTTCATATCATATTTTCATCCGTGTGTCAGATCCTTCAGGCGTATGTTTGCAGTGCATGACGTCTGAGTCACTGGTGCCTCACAGGACTGCCTCTCCACGCCTGCATGACCCCGTGTCACTCAGCTACCGGTACGTCCATGTGTGCAGGAGGTGATTAGAAGATGAGAAAGTAGAGCCTGTTTACCACTTTGAATGTGATTCATTATTATGTCCATGTCACACCACCGGGGTTTCAGCTGCATAATGCCACAGTATAGTCATACACACCATAATTATGCCAGGAGATGAATACAGTATGTTCTATTATATAATACATTGTCTGCATTGTGCAGGAAATGCCTTCACCTGATTGCTAGAACTGCATTACTCAACCCTTTTTACTAAACCTATTCATCCACACATCCACACATTATTGTCCAGCTGTATGTTTCACGTCTTCGTCTCATATTATAGTTCGTTTTTAAAACACGCCGCTCTGCCGACAGTGGATTTACAGCCAGATTGAGAAACCTTGCGTTGATTTATTGTAGGACCGTTGAGTGTGAAGTACAGGCTCCAGATATGTACTTACTACTATGTAGGTCATTTTAATGTGTATAAGTACACCCTGCATGTTTGATAAATCTCATTGGAAACTGCCGCAGCGTTTACAGAACGTTATCGTCCGCCGGTGTGGACGCTCGCGTACGTCCTCGCCGCGGACGGCCTTTAAGTCTTGTTGTTGTACAGATACGGAGACGCCGTCTTCTCTCTGTTTGTTCCACTCGTCCACCACAGCGTGAGCAGCTCCATCATCTGGCAGAGATAACTTGAAATAACAGCCAGAAGCTGCAGAACGTCACAACCGACGGGCAAATAAACAAACACGTTGGGTCCCTCGTTGTTTGGGTTCTACTTCACAGCACAGAAGACCACATAGCGATGCTCCCTGCAGTGGCAACTACGTTATCTGCCTCCGATCCTTTTATTTCTAAAAGCCTGGAAGACGCACAATGAATCCGTTATGATAGTTGCCTTGGTTTTAAATAATGCAAATATTAACGACTCCACTTAGCAAGGAGGCACATAGATCATTCCACAGATGGCCATGCAAACCGCCCTGACACACACACACACAAACAATAAAACGCACACACACACACTGACAAATGCATTACACACTGGCGTGCTCTCCTCTCTTGCACTGCCTCCCATTAGTCTAATGAAAAGCCTTAATGCTCTTTAGAAGCACGCTGAAAACAAAAAATGACTTTCTTTTCATTTGCTCATTTTATTTCTGCTTTCATTTTTACTCAAATATATAAAAAAGAAATGAATGAAATTTGATTGCCTGTATTCCCTTTCTATCAAAAATGTATTTACTTTGAGTTCCCCAGCACGTGTGCACCGGATTTGTTCCAGTGAAGACTACAAATGACGGACCTTTAAAAAGAGATTGGGACTCAGTTCTTACATCAATATGATCTGTTTCTACACCGTGTATTCCACTTGATCTTTATCTGCCCCACTTATCCTCCCACCACATCTATACTTAACTCTGTCACCTCCCTCCATATTCTTCTTTCTCTTACTTCATTTTGTCCCATTCTGCTCTCTATTAATTCATACCATGGTCTCTCTTTTGTCTCCCCCCCCCTCCTCTTCTTTTCCTTCTTTGGCCTCTCTCTATTTCAGTGTAATGAGTAAATGCCTCATTAGCGCAGACCTTGATTAATGCCATCTCCCCTTGTTGTGCTCCTCTTTTTAATGAGTAAAATCTCTCTAAATGTCTCTCTAGCTCTCTCTCTCCCATCACTCTCCCCCTTCTGTCTCTTGCTGTCACCGCCTCGCTTCAAGTCTTTCTCCCCCGTATATATTTCTCCCCCTCTTTTCTTTTGACTGTGCTCTCTGTTTCTCACTGTAAGAATGGTGTTGGGAGAGAGGGAGATGATTATGTCAGTACAGTCTCGATCAGTGCTTTTCTAATGAGCCTCTCGAAACAAACGAAAACAAAAAGTAATTATCAGTGAAAAGCCGAATTTGGAGAAATGTCATCAAGGCCAAGCAGGATGCTAATTTGTGATGCTAACTAGCGGAATGTATAGGAACCAAATAAGCTGCAACTTCAAATCAACTTGGCAAGACAAAGCAGCGTTGATTATTTATACGCATGTTGTAGGAACACAGAGAGCATTTCTAAACAGGCGTATATGAATTATAGATATACGAATAAAATATGAGCAGCTGTTTAGGTGGAGAGAGCAAGACTAACAAAAAGAGGGAAGTCTAATCACTTAGCTAAAAATGTGTTGAAACTGTGAATCTGCTTCTCAGATGATCAGATATGTCTACTTTTTACTTACTTACTTTTTAAAGCTAATTTAAATGTTTAAATATGCATATTAGGAGGTATCTAATTAAAAATGTCCTAATGTGTAAAAAAAAAATTTTAATAGAAGGAATATCTGATATATCTTTGTGTCACTCCATGAATCAGAAAACCGTCAACAGCCATGAAAAAAAACATCTTGCTATGTTTTCAGCTATGTGTGATGAATGGAAAACAAACAAACCCTTCTGTAAAACCAGATAGACAGAAATGACACTGGAAAGTTTGAAGTGGAGACTTCTGGATTATTTTCGAGAACACGGCCTTCAAAGATATGTATCATAAAATTCCATCCATTTTGCCAGACAATACTTTTTTGTATCACAAGTTTTCTGATGCGAATACATAAAGTGTAGTAAAATAAACACTTGAATGGGTTTTTTTCCTCTTTCTTTCCACTAGTCTGAAAGAAGACATGCTATTGAAGCAAAAATTTAATCTAAAAATGTACCAGTGATGATTTGGTCTGAGGCGTCTCCCCTTTAAGGAATCATTTGACATTTTGGGAAATTAGCTTTCTTGCCGAGAGTTGAGAAATCTTCCCATGTAAGAAAGTAAAGGTATTGCTTTAAATCCCATTGGACCTGTACTGATGTCAACACAAAGTCACATTGTCTATATGTTTCACTAAACTGCATCGATATGAAACAAACCACACCGCACAACAAAAGAGACCTGGAAAGGCAAGCCGTTCTGATTTCCCTTTCCATTGAGCTGATTTGAAGGAGCCTCTGCATGAGTTTATTGGGGTTAGAGGGTCTGTAATAAAGCTTGGGACCAGGCTGGTACTAATAATAAAAAAACTGCATTATCTCCCTTCTATTTATCTAGCAGCAGTGAGCCGCGACAACAATCCTCTACCACCACAGAAAGCAAAAAATATTCAAAAACACATTGGAAATTGAGCCCATATTTCCAAAGTGAGTATGGCACCTGTGAAGATAGTCCTTTTGTAATTAAAAGAAATATCCAAATATGAACAGTTTCAGTGTTCATAACCAGCACAAAGGATTCGGATGATAATTTCAAATGATTCCACACTCACCGGTGGAATACAATACAATTAAATCTCAGCTCTGGGCTGGCGTTGATGTACTGATGTTATCTGTTGTAATTTATTTAGTATTGCAGCGTTTAACCCAGCAGGATGATGAAGCCATAGCTCCAAAATCATCCTATTAATCTGTCTGGCGATGAATGGGCTTGATTGGCTTACAACCACAAACGAAACATATTGAATGGACCTTTATTAGCATCCAACTGTGTGTGTGTGTGTGTGTGTGTGTGTGTGTGAGTTCCTTATGAAGTGCTATTTTTGACTGTTTGTCATGAGTCTCTCCACATCTTTTCTGGGTGTCTCACCTTTCTCCTATTATCCCCCTTTCCTCTATACTTCACACACACACACACACACACACACACACACACACACACACACAGACTATAATTTCCCGTGTAGTTGAGGAACATGCACTCATGCTCTCAGGTCTTTGTCTCTGACTGTGGGCGAGTGCCGCTTCAATGAACCACATCTGTTTTTCCTCTGCCTCCCTCTCTCCACCTCACCGTCTCCTTCTGCCTTCTCTCTCTAGCTCTCTCTCTCTCTCTCTCTCTCTCAATTTCCCCTCAATTTCCCACTCTGCTTTCCTTTGTCTTCCACTCTCCTTGTCTTCCCCCTCCATCTCCATCTGGAAATACGGGTGAAAATGGTATTTCCCCTGACGCCCCCTTTAATGCAACCTGGAGCTACATTTGAAAGCAGTTCAACAATTACAATAAAAAAAGAGAAAATTGAGCGTTTCTGACTAAATAAATAAAGCTCCCAACCTTGGCAGAATAAGAAAGAAAAAAAAAAAAGGGTACTTGGAAAGGGTGTTATTCAGCGACGTGATCAAAGCAGATGTGACGTAAACAAATGTGGGTTTTTTTTACATTCTCTTAATGCTGTTTGTCAGGATATGCAAATGTTCAGTTCACAGTTCACACTGCCTGGACGGGGTTATTAACACATGTGTCAATTCATTGCTTCTAATAAAAGGGTACAGACCTTAAGTAACAACGTTCAAGTCGAATTTGAAGAGAGAATCTCAGTCCGAGATAATTGTGTTTTTAGCTCTCCAGACCCACATATATTCTGGATGGATGGACAGAGGGCAGAAGGGAGGGAGTGCCAGTGTTTCCCCACGAGTGCTTCAGCATCTGCTCCCTGGACGCACACACACACACGCCCTAAAACACACATCGACTCGCACGTAATCTAACACTTTTTTTTTTCACATGCTCCAAACATACAATGCAAGCTCCAGCAGTCGTGTAGCGAAGCAGGCATACAGACAGTAAATAAACGGTCAGTTTGACTTTCTAACAGACAACACCAGTCAGACGTTCAGTCGGTCCAGCAGGCAGCCAGAACGATCAGCAGCAGATCATCAAACTAAAGAGCAGAAAATCCGTGACTGGGAGATATTAGCATTATTCCCTCTCAAGTCAATTTTTCACTCTATTTAACTGAACCTCTATCTCTATCTACGCCTCTCTCTCTCTCTCTGCTCTCTCTCTCTCACTACGTCACTCTGTCTGTGTTATTTCACACCAATATCATCAGTCACGGTGCATCTCCCTATGTTGTTCTGCTGTAATTTCCCATGGGTGTTAGATGAGGCCTTAACCCATAATGCCTAAAGCACTTCTCTCCTATCAGATTGGTTGGGGGTGTGGGGGAATCGTGTGTGTGTGTGTGTGTGTGTGTGTGTGTGTGCTAGGTGGAGGGGGTAGTGATGAAGACCCTTTCAGATCCTAACACTGATCTTAACCACCCCAAACCCATTACCATCTCCAAGCAAATGCCTCAACACCACCATTTTAACCCCTTCCATCTTTATGATTCGTGAGGCCAATTATAGCACGACTACCCATACACCAGGTGGGATCCATTATTGCATAAAGGAGGGGGGGGGGAGGGTGCTAATGCAAGCTTTCAATGGGTTGAGTTTTTATATATATATATATATATATATATAAACAGTACCACACCATAAGCTATATAAGTTATATCCATTGAAAAGGGAATGAAAAACAGAAGAATATCAACCGCTGCACGCTAGAGCTGCTTAAATCAATATTTGTATTAACATTTGCTCAAAAGACTACATGTTATGTGAAAGGTGTCGTAGTGATGAACACAGCACAACTCTGCAGTTCCCCTCAGGTCAACGCTGTTTGGCTTTCTGCAGCTATTCAAAACATTTCAACACATATTTTACTCACGAGGTGGTGGAGACCAAAAAACGAGTTCATAAGAGTGAATATTGGATTTGCATTCATTAGTTGATCAGAAACCATTGTCTTCCATTCGCCATATGAACTTGATAGGATGATAAAACAAGGATTCTTGAAGAAACTCAAAAGGAAAGGATGTGAAAGGATAGTTCAGGTTTATATATTTACAACTGGGGTCTTAATGTTAGCTTTGCTGTCGCTCCCATGGAACAATAATAATGATGCAAATGTGACGTGGTGTCTGGCGACATCTCTATAAGTAAGTAGGGTAAGAAATATGAGCATATGATCGACCAAAGCCAAGAGAAGATGGAGGTGAGCGGTAAAATAATCTGCCATGAACATGATTCCTACTGTGATAATAGGCAGTATAGACGTTTTCTCTTCAGCCTACGATAAAACAAATGTTCTGCTTCCATAGCCGGGCCAAATCCATTACAATCAAGACTTGAAATCAGCACCAAACATTCAAAGCCCTGGAACAAGTTTGACTGTGGCAGGCAAGTCAGTCAGACCCATTATCCACTACGGCATGCAGCCAATCTCTGTTTAATCAGCTGCTTCTACTTTAACAAGTAAAAACCGACTCTCGGCGTTGCACATGAAACTATACAGTAACGATGAATAATCAAATCGAATCACCAGCAATAATAGCTCAGAGCTCAAACGATCAAATTGGCTGGTAGGAAAGTCCCACTGGAGGCGTGTTGATTAAAAAAGGCAATTTCATGCCACAATTTCCACAAATGCATCCATTGATCAAACACAGTCGGGATTGATGCATTGACTCAGTGAATCAGGGTGGATGTTTTAACTACAACGCCTATGATTAAATGTGCGGGATCCTCTGATTCATTGTCTCAATCGGCGGGGCAGAATGAATGCTGGGTAATATTAAATGACTATTAGCATTCAAACTGGCCGAGGTTTTTTTTTTCTCCTCACTTTTCTCCCAAGATGAATTGGGTGGTTTGCAATTTGATTTACTGTCATATCTCCTCCACCATTCATCCTGCAGTAAAAAGCTGTGCACTGACAACAGCCGCTATTGATGTTGATATGAACTTGATATGAAAGAGGCGTATGTTTTTCCTTGTTAGATAAGCGATCTTCCCCCGAGGTTTCGTTGCTAACTTTCCCTTCTTCTCCCCTTCATCCCCACCCAACCGCCCCCTCTTCTCTCTTTCCTCTCTTGAAAGGGACACCAATTCACGAGTGGCTTCATCCATAACTCCTCATCTTTTATAGCTCCTATCATACCTTCGCCTGTCTAAACCCCTCTGTCTCTCTGTCCGCCCCAGACGCCTGCCTCCTCTACCCCCAATCTTTCAGTCTTCTTTAGTTTCTTCTTCTCCATCTTTCATTTGTAGCTCTTATTCTCCACTTTCCCTGAGGTTACTCCTCTCTCTCTGTCTTTACTGTGTGTTTTGCAGACTGGAATTAGACGCCCGGACAGACATGGGATTCAACATGGCACTGTTTTTGTGTGTGTCCCTAATGTTCTCTTGTGACTGAAAAAAACAATGACAACTTCTCCAAACTTCTGGCAGAGCAAACAAGACATATAGAGTATGCAAAAAAACGCAGCATGCGGGGTAATTGTCCCACACAGCGGCCCACCCCTTCAGGAAATGACTGACGGCTGAGCGAATGTATACGTGCACAGGGTGTCTGCATCTTTTATATGACACACTGGACTACAGACAGTCAGTGTGTGTGTGTGTGTGTGTGTGTGAGAGAGAGAGAGAGTTGATGGTGAATATACAAGTGTGTGTTTGCAACGCAGCGTGGTGACAGTTTCCTCTCCACAGGCTCCCCTCCAAATCTGTCAGGGATGCCACATCAGGAATCTTTTTAAAGATGAATTCTGTGGCATTGCTGCTACATTAGATAGTGCAGTGGTGAGTGGCAGGAAGGAGGGGAGTGTGACAGACTGATATATGGTTATGAATCTCAGGCTGAAACTCAAATTATTGTCAAGACAGGATTAACACCTTATCTCGCCCATGGGGCTCTACAGGGGCCTTATGGGAGGCAAAGATACCCATTTGATAGAAGGTTCCATCAAATGTATAATGTTGAGAAGGCAACCATGTCGTAAAAAAGACTGGTGATAACGCAGTTTATCGATCTATCTTATTTCTTATTTGATCAACTCTTTTTTTGGCCTCTTATGACTTACCATTTCTTTTGCTTCACAGGCACGTTTGCCTGTTTTTTTTGGTTGCTGATCAGACCAAATATGCAATTCTAAAATCCGGGGAATGCTGGTGTAGTTTGTGCAACCTGTAGTCCAAACATGGCCGAAGGCAAATGTATTTCTAGAAAGGCCGACACCCTCCGGTTGGCTGCTCGACCTATCGCTGGTGTTACTTTACGACGAAGAAAAGCCCATTATTTCCAGGGGGCAGGAGGGACAGAGAAAGAGAGGATCAGAGTTTATTTCTTTACTGAAATCGTACTTGTTACGCTGCTATCCAACAATAAGGAATAACATTTAAAACCTCTAGAGGTTTTAGAGGTTGGGTTCTCAAGAGGTTGGGTGGTGAGGGTTGAGTCTTATATCAGTTCTGCTGTTCTATTGAAAAAACCTGCAACACCATGGATAGACTTTTACTTTGAAAATATCAGAATTGGCTTATTTAAATGTTTGCTCTATTAGGCCTAAATAGCCCCATCGTTTTGTTTTTAATACAATGCAGGTGCTAAGTTCAGTCGACCAAGGTTTTCTTTGTTTGACTAGAGCCCTATTCTATAGTTGCTATGGTCGACAGCAAGGCTCCCGTGATAGAGAGGGACAAGATACCTATTATGGCTGAAAGAGAAAGAAGGAAACATTTGACGGAGAGAAGGTAAAATCCAGTCACATCTCCACACACCTGGGCAATTGCTCTGTAAAGTGGATTTTTGGGGGGATTGTGGGTTCCAGAAAGTCACAAAAATGGTGCGACTGAACAACATGAGAATGCTGTGGGGAGTAGGAGAGGTTTGCAGATCTGCTCAACCATCCACGAGCACTTCTAATGATGCCTTTGTGATTATATATTTGTTTTCTACCAATATGCATTCATAGACAAGCAGCAAACGTAGTCACAGGTTGTGTATTTTGCTGGAGCATTGTGCATTTGCAACCCTGCTGCTTAAACGCAGCGGTCACATTCAAAATGTGGAGGGGGGAAGCTCAGAATCATAGAAAGTTCAAACACCTACACTTCCATCGGCAACTCAGCAAACAGAACCAGCCGATGAGAACGGCTTGATACGGCCGAAGATTGAGTTGAGATTGTTTTCTCTATTGTCGGGTTCAATCTGCCGAGCTCACAATAACGGACGCATAAAAAGAGTTGATGCATCGAACCTCCCGTTACAGCCCACCTGCCTGCGTGGGACAATGTCAGTGACTCATGACATGATGTCTCATCGATGCCGCCATTATCTCAGTCGTGATGATCCGTTTCGTTCCTCTAACGTCCGTCCATCTGGCCATCTGACTGACTTCGTACTGAGCCGACACACTCTGACGCATCTGTCTCTCCCACCTTTCCACGCGCTGTCTGGGGTTTACGCTCCTCATCCAGACGAAATGTCAGAGGCATTTGGCAATTTTCATACCTTTACAGCTCTAATCTGTCTGACTTTGCTGCACTAGCATCAGGAATATTCACAGTTCAGCAGCTGAACCGCGACTAGTCTGATCCTTCTGCTCAATTTAACTGACATTACACAACAAACATGCCCGCCACAGTGGAAGGACTTGAACTGTTGTCTTTAACTGCAATATATTCTTTATACATTCATTTAAAAATCTGAATGTACATAAATATAACTTCATTAAAATGGGAATCCTTTAAGTATCCGCTTATCTCGCTGACAGTCTGATCATATTTCTGATAAAAATTAAACTGCTGGCACTAGGGACGCATAATTTGGATATCAGTTGTATTCACGGATGAAACAGAGTTGGCAACGGAAAATAAGATCAAAGCTACAGTACGAATCCAAGAGTCACTGATAACATGGCTTAAATCAAAGAGGCGGCTGATTCTCTGCTTCTTTCATACTCTGAAAGATTTCAGATCCCTGTAATGAAGAAAAATGGAGTCTGTCGCAACCACTTCTGCCCCGTGATCCCGTGAAGTAATGTATTAAATTGGCACTTGGTACTGGCCGATACATAAATAGCCGCACTATGAA
Organism: Chelidonichthys spinosus; assembly: GCA_029853015.1. NCBI lineage: Eukaryota > Metazoa > Chordata > Actinopteri > Perciformes > Triglidae > Chelidonichthys > Chelidonichthys spinosus. The sequence goes on along the minus strand of CM056838.1, from coordinate 4,758,717 downwards.
TCACTATACTATCACTATCACCATAAAAAGCGAAAAGCCTCCTTGACGGCGACACATTTCCTCAAGTCTTGACATTGGAAGCGTGGAGGGGAAGAGCGTGAATGAAAAGGAGGCGAGAAGGTGAAGAAGAAGGCGGCGGAAGAGAAGCCTGGGACATATTTGCACGGCACTTTGGGGGGGAAAAAAACATGAAAAAGACTTGATTATAGGGCGAGCAGAGGGAGAGGAGGGATGAATTACATGGAGATGAAGAGAGCGAGGCACGGGAGGAGGCAGAGAGAGAGACCATGAAAGAGGGAAGAGGCATCAGAAAGCAATAGAGAGGGAGATTAAGAGATTTTCACTTTCTATCACAGTGTTCTTGAAGCACGGAGCATGCCATCATTACCGTTATCAAATACCAACGAGGAGATCCAGTTCACTCGCTGGGTGTCATGAAACTATGGTATGCACTCATCTCGCTCTTTGGTTTCTAACTGAACCGGGACTTATGAATGATCCAACTGTCACGATTTTAGATTTCAACTTATCTGGTTTCCAATTCGGAGGCTTGTTGCATCTTAGATATGTGAAGTTACCGTGGTTACATATTGTGTTTGGATAGGATTTACCAAAAGAAAGTTCACCGGCTTCAACATGTGACAGCGTTGGATAGGTAGCTAACATTAGCTTGTCGTTTTCTTGTAATTTAACTGTAGATACATGTTGTTTGTTTCCGATTATTATTATTATTATTATTATTATTATTATTATTATTATTATTATTATTATTATTATAAGACACTGCGTATTAGCGTGATGCATTACTGCTTGTGTTTGAGTTTGAGTTAAATGTGTTTATGACGCCCATTGGTTTTATAGACGGGGTCAGCCAATTGTGAGTGAATTCATCCAATCACACCATATTTGTTGACTAAACTTTCATATATTTCTTTACATTATGAAAAAAAGAATATTTTTGTTGTAGTTTCAATAATAGTCCTTTCAACAGTATAACTTGGGTTTCATCATCTTTTGTGGAGTGATTTTGTTCTGACCTGAGTGGCAACAATCCCACACATATCCATACTTGTTTAACATGTGGTCCATTGTAATAATAGTCCTCAGGTCAGTAAACAAGCCCCGGAACGGTAGGTGGTGTATTCGCATCTCATACAACAGCTGGTGAACCCGGGCGGCGGGGGCGGGGTGGAAAAGTGGGCATTTGTGGCTCCCCTCTCCCCGAGTAACTGGGTCAAGGTTGAGACGGCCTTGAGCGAGGCGAAGGCAAACTGTTCCGGTCGCGAAAACAAGCTGTTCAGCATCTGGTTCCAATGTGCTTCTCTCTGATTGGTCAGCGGGTAATTGATAACGGTGTCCCTAATTAACTGGCTGTTTTACCCTCGTTAGAAACCAGATGTGATCATTTTGGTCTGAAGGACTTTTTCCTAATAAAATGAAGAAAAATATTACACTTGTATAATTTCATAATTGTATATAAATGATCCATTTGCTGACATAATTCATTTTATTCTATTCAATCAACCTTTGAACCATTATAATGGAGCTTTTCCAGATGTCCCCAACTGGACCTCTAGCTTCCATCGTGGAGAACAGGCTTGTATTGTCACTCAGTGATAAAAACAAAATCCCAGACAGCAGTTGCCTGTCCCTGCAGATGTAGTGGTTGTTGTAACTATTAAAAAGGCCTCAGGGACATTGAGAGGCGTAAATATCATTAAAAACAGAGATCAATGAAGTTGCAGTTTTCGAGTATTCTGTACAACTGTGAAACTTAAGATGGCAACAAAACTCAAAAAGGCTCGCAGTTTATGTGTGTGTGGGAAGAAGAGAGGCGAGACGAGGGTATGGAAGAGCGAGTGAGTACCGGAGGGAAACCAGCAGAAGAATATGCAGCAATTGTGCTTCAGTCCAAACTAACAGTAATTATGATCAACGCGCTTGAAACCCCAATAATGAGAAGATTTGGTGAGATGATATGTGGTGCTATAAGTGCAATTTTGTGTGATTCATTAAACTGGTTGCAGACATGTTACATAACTGTCCAATAGAACGGGTGATTAGTAAATTGTGATGGGATAACTGCATTTTTTAAAACCTACACCACGGAGTGTAATCAGCTCCAATCAGCAGACCCATCAACTGATTTCCTCTGTTTATGGAAGCGCTGATTGGACCTAATTCATTGTGCAAATTAATATGTATTTAAAAAAGGACAGATTTTTACTGCAGAAGAGCTTTTTGAAGAGCGAGTCTAAAACGACATGAATAACCTCAACTCGTGTCTCATATCTACATGGGTGTGTGTGTGCTAGCAATGCAAAGAACGGCGCTTCAGCACATTCTAACGAGGTGTTTAAGAGCTGAATCAATCTCTCAGAGCCGATCTCGTCCTCCCTCAAGCTTGAGGAAGTGGCCACCGACAGGGTCTCGCCACCGTGATTATGGGAGTTGAAGTTACACTAGAATTACACTGAAATTATGTGACCCTTGCTGTCAGAAGGGACAGGTAGAAAGCTGCTTCAGCGATTTCAGCGGTCATAGCAGCGAGATCATTCCGGAGGCCTATTATCATACAGGCAGGTGTTTGTGTACTACACTTCCACTGGTGACAGTGATGGTGCTTCTCTTTCACACTGGCCTGCAGTGAGCACATCAGACAAGACATCAGTCATGTTTCAGAGAGCAGGGATGTGTGTGGATAAGTAGACGGAGTGAGTGACGGCACATCTGTATCAGGTATCATCCATAGGTTTGTCCTAGTTATAGATAGAAGTTTATTTCTAGCCATTCTCTTGACAGGAAGAAGGGTCTTCAAGATTTGCATCAAGCATGTGAGAACCTGAGATGCAATCTCTTATCGATATATGAATTTGGCTAAGGAAGACTTTCTAACTTCTTTACTCTGTTTTTGGATCTCAACCCTAAACTATTGGTTCCCACCAAACTTGTCTTCTTAACAAACGTTATCCAAACAGGAGTAACGCATATTTTGGGGACTATTTTCCAGGAGGATAGTGTATCTGGGGTTGAGTGAAAATAAACTACAGTGCCCATGTTAACTGCCTTTGGTCTTTTCATGCCATATGATACGGGGCACTGTCAGACTTATTCTTTCAGCTGTATTTTGAAATTCCTTACTCTGGACAGATCTCCGACCTCCAGGTAGAAACAGATGATGAAAACGTTCCAGGTCATCCACGCGACCAGCCAGGCGGCGTACTGCAGAGGAAAACAGGGAGAGGGAGACGAAAGTGAGAGGCGGACGAGATCTGACAGGTCTTTGTTGGAGAATTAAAAATGCATGTTAGTGTCTTGCATTTGGAGCGAGCTGGAGATGGAAAGGAGAGACAGAGGGAGGCTTCACTTTTGATGTTGTTAAGATGCGCAGAAACAAAAACAACGGCAAAGAGTGCAACCAATCACCCGAATCAAACCCGACAGAGAGAGAAAATAAATGTGTGTGTGTGGAACAGGCAGTTAGAAGTGGGAATAGACGAATGGATGACGGAAGGAAGGCAGAACTTTGCAAGCGGTGAAACTTTCATTGCCCTTCATTATCTGACGCTTCTCACTTAATTGTCTCTGTGCGAGTGTTTCGTGCACGTGGAGGATGTTGAGAGGTGTCGTTGGAGTTTGTGTGATGTGTGGGAGGCCTGGAGGCCCTGCAGCCAATGTGGAAACTTCTGAAAGTTTTCTAACGCTTGAATTATTTTATCGACAGCTGCCAGAGACAGAAAAAAGAAACAAATAAATTACACTTGGCAAGTTGTTCTACTCCCACTCCTCATCACTGTTACAACCTTTTATTTACTATATCATTAATATGTTATCAAACTGGCATTGTCAGTCAGGAGTCCACTGGTTTTTTTTTAATAATGGATGAAAAAATTGGGACCATATTTCTTGTCTTTACAGTGCAGCTGAACAATATGATACAATGTTCAAGGATGTCAGTGTGTTATCAAACAAATTACTTCCAGTGAGATCGAAAATAAAACCTTTAAACTGTCACTCCAATCCCGTATTATTCAGCCCACGTTATTTGATGTGGAGAGCGCAACGAGAGGCTGTTGCTAAATCTAGGGCAGAGGATATGTAAAATGATCACGTTTCAAATGTGTCAGTGCATGTGTGTGTGTGTGTGTGTGTGTGTGTGTGTGTCAAACCCACCCCGGTGACATATCTCGGCCTGAACTGAATGGTGCCAAACAGGCCCAGGATGACGACGATGATGTGGAGGAAGTTGGTCAGGATGGGAGCCCACTGGTAGCCCAGGAAGTCTATCACCTGACGCTCCAGCACACTGACCTGAGAGGAGGACGAGGAAGAGGAAGAGGAGGAGATTAGTGGTGAGAAACAACACATCAATGATAGTGGTGGCTTGTGACAGGAAAAAAAACTGTATAAAACAGTTTTTAAAAAAAACTGTATAAAACAGTTTTTTTTGCATGTCTATGCTGTTTAAACCCATGATTTTTAATTAATTTGCAGTGTTTTCTTCATAGGATTGTTTCCGACTCTTGTGATCAGAACATTTCCAATAACATCAGAGCATTGAAAAGTCCAAATTCATGTCATAATACAATGATATTCATATTTTCATACATATGTACGTAAGGAAGGGACCCCTTCATTAAGCACCATAAATCACAATTATATAACCACACTTTAAAAAATGTAGAGGAATGATGTCATTAAATGTCTGTGAACAAACATTCCAAGCTTCATTCCAAAACCACAATAGAAGCTGTGAGTGTAAAAAAGAAAAATTCTGTAATAAACTGCAGTTATTTATACATTACTGCTCCCAGGACTGTGTGTGTGTGTGTGTGTGTGTGTGTGTTGTAGCCTACTGTAGGTTTATTATCATCCAGTCACTGGAGCTTCACGCTGAGATAGTTAATGAGGTCAGCACAGTGTATGATACGGCACTGCTAAATATATTAACACACACACAGGGAGACGGAGAGCGAGAGAAAACCGTGATGAGGACGAGGAAGCAGGAGACAAAGGAGGCGGTGCATCGAGAGAGAAAAGAGAAGAGAGAAACAAACAATGAATGAAATGCCATTATTAGCTTCACTGGTTCAAAAAGAGAGAAGACTGATATTTACAGTTCTTGACTGTCGACTATAGGTAAGCTTATCAAATAAAGGGCGTTATTGTCTCACTCTCACTCTCCTCGCACAACACATACGCGTGCACGCACACGTGCACACACACTTCTGGATGGCTGAGTTTAGAGAGCCCTAATCTGAGACCATATGGCCAACACTACAGCCTTTCACAGCCAAATAGCAGGTACACACACACACACACACACACACACACAGAGGCACGTGCACAACACAAAACGCACGTTAACTGCAACCTTGTGTAAACTGCACCTATTCGACATTCGCTTTAAGTATGAGAATGTTTATTGGATGCGAGCTAACGGAAAGGTGCATGAATGACATTTGTGCATCCACCCGTGCATGTGTGTGTGTGCATGTGTGTGTGTGTGTCTCCATGTCAGGGCAGGTCTGCGCTGCTTGCACTTGACAGCACCTGCTGTTATTGGACACACTGGGCTCAGCTGGCACCACAATGTGTGAGTGTGTGTGAGTGTGTGTGTGTGAGTGTGTGTGTGCCGGAGAGACTTTGTGTCTCTTTGTGTCCCCTCCTTTTTATGCGGGATGGACTCCATCCCTCTGTGTCTTTGTGTATTGGCTTCATTATATTATGTAAAAGTGTGTCGCGTCCTCCCATTGACAATTATATAGCACTGCCTCTCTCTCTGTCACACACCCACACACACACACACATATGCAGAGGCCATTATAAGAAGTCAGAGGCCTCCCAGCCCATTACTGAGGCCCCTGTGGGCCCCTCTTTCATCACCAATAATATAAACAGTCTTAACTCCAGCTGGGACGTGCACACACACACACACCCCAAAAACACACACATCGTAAATTACACATAAACACAAGCGGCGGAGGGAGTATATGAAAGGACGTATAAAGACTTTTAGTACACTGCGGGAAACCAACATATTGATTTCTCTTGATTGTTACGACACAAACCCTCAATGGTCTGGTTTATTGTTGTAACCTGGTTAATAACGAGTCCTATTCAAAACCAGACCATCTGGTAATTTGCACCGACACTCATCTTTTTGATGTTGAATTTCTCATCGTGTGACTCAGCTGCAAAACAACTAACTTCAGCTGCTTCACTACATCACTCATTGTAATTAAGTTCTCCTGACAGGCAAAAGACAAAGCATGCCCACAGCCTCCATCTGCCATGATCCCAGCATCCTTTGCATCAAGTGACAGAAGCTTCAGATCAGGTGCGAAGTCGCCCCGGCCTTTCAACAGCTACGACTCCGGGGAAGGGAGAGACGGAGGGAGGGAGGGGGGAGCTGCAGACAGCGTAGTCGCTAGCAGCAGCTATGTTAGCAGATATGCCAGAATCCTGATGAAAGCGTCGGCGCCTGTACAGGTGGAGCTTTAAGCCGGCGAGCCGGGTCCTTTGGGATCTGCCTTGACAGGCTTTGATGCTGCCGATAGAGATGTTCCTTTCAGTTCTGCTGCTTGGAGCACAAGAGCGGGGTCGTGTTCACATTCAACTTGTTTATCTAGCCTGTGCATTCACCTGTAGATGGAGCACATTAGTCTTAATGTGTGTTTATTTTGCAGGGAACTATTTTTAGAGTTGCTGACTGAGGTCTGTCCTCTCCTAAAGCTGCTAAGCATCTTCATTAACCACACCGTCTGCTGTGAATAAAATTAACTAATACGATACAATATATCTCGGGGACCGAGAATGTTTATTTCACCCACTGTTTTGTCAGCATAGAGCTCTTCTTAGCATGTGTTTCCCAGATGCTGTAGTTAGCTGCCAGCTTGACTACAGAGCTACAGTGCATCCATCACTGTCCTGTTGTCCATACTCGCCTCCTCCCCATATAACAGGGCCAAAATTGTTCAGTTTTTTAGTGGCAGTGAAAAACCAATGTCGTGAAGTGATTGAGGAAGACACTTATGGAATCGATTGGCGGCGGGGCGGCGAGGCTGATGAAAGTGGGCAGCGGAGAGGGGCAGGTGAGACGACGGGGATTAAGGAGGAGTCTTCAGTGAGTTTGGGAATAAGTTTGTCCCATTTGATGGTGAATATCAAAGAGTTATTATTGCTCCAGACAGGGAGATGGTTGCACTGTGTGGCCATAATGAGACACTGCAGAGGCATGAAGTGCCTTTTATCTCAACCCAGAGCAGGGAATAGAGAGAGAATACGACAGTGGGGGACAGACAGGCCAAGGGATCTGATGAGAGCCTGAAGAGATGGAGGGGTGATTAAGATCCGACAGCTACTGAGGATAAAGCAAGAGATGAGAGAGGGGCAATGGAAGGGAGAGACATCTTCTCATTGTTCCTCAATCCCACCCTCCTTACCTTCCTCCCTCTCCCGCCCACTCGTTATTCTCTCCCTGCTTATCTTCTCATTTCCTTCTCCTTTCCTGTTCTCCTCATCACCCCTGCTCTCTTTCCCCTCCTACATATTTAATATGCATTCATCTGTTCCCAGATCTGTTGTGTCATAAAACAGCAAATTACCTCATCTCTTTCCTTACTGCGCTACCTGCCCGCCGCTTCGTTCTGTCCTTCTTCTCGTTCTCCGTCGTCTACAATTCCACCTCCCGCCTTCTCCTCATGCAGCATTTCCTTCTCTATAGCTCTCCTTCCTTGCCCTCCCTACCGCCTCCACTCTGCCAGCCTGTTATCTCTCCCTTTCGGTTGCCTCCTCCCTTCCTCAGTCTCATTCTTTCCTCCCTTGTTCCCTTTTGGCGCTTTTGGCACAGAGTTTTTGCATGGTTCTGTGACCTTTAAAAAAATTGCTGATCAAATTCTGCTGCTCATCCCATTATGGACGACAGAAAGGGAGGGGAAAGAGGGGTGAGGGATGGAGAGGAGTTCAGACGGGGTAGGAGGAGGAGAAGAAGCTGGAGAAAGAAATGGGAGAGGAGGTGTAGAAAGCAGCAGGGGGTGGATTGGAGAAGAAAAAAACAAGCAGAGGAAGTGAGAAAATGACCCAACCAACCCTATGAGTCAGACACAGAGCATCACGACGGAGTAGCATCTAATCAGAAACACATCAAGTTACATCCATGCCTTTTTTTCCTCTCGTTCATTCTCAAACCATATTTTTTTTTCCTGTCCGTGTATTCCTCATACACTTTATTCTCCTAATAAAACTCTGAAGCGATCGTGGTTTACTGTTAACTTAATTAAGGCCCCCTGCTTCGCTGTATCCCACTGTGTACAGCAAAAGCAATCTCCTATCGATTCGGTTCGCACATCGATCAATTCATCTCCATTGGAGGCTATTAGGGACCATTTGTGGCTACTTAGGGCTCAGAGAGAGAGCACAAGACAGCGGGGAAGATGTGGAGAGCAAAGTGAAGAAGGGTGGAGAAAGATAAAAGGATGAAGAGGAAAGAAAGAAGGATGAGGGGAGAGCAAATGGAGAAGGAAAGAAAGATAGGAGAAGGGTTGAGATGGAAAAAGACAATTACGATCATAGGTGAAAACCTTTCCATTAAATATCCAATTTCCTCACTCAGGGCCTCTCATTGTCATCACAAGTGTTCAGTCATATCTGTAATAGCCATTAAGTCCGTAGTCACTCAGCTATAGACTGCACTCCACACAACTCCAACTAAGAGTCCCACTCAAATGCATCTTACAGTTTGGCCACCAGGCTGCTGTAATTGAACCTTAAAACAGAAGTAAAATGCATACCTTCCAACGAGTTAGCTGAACTTAGAGAGTTGTGTTAAACTCATTTTGAGTCCTGAAAGTGCTCTGAAATTTCATCAGGTGGCTTTACATGTTGAGGTGAGGCTGGAAAACACACCAGGGTTCAAACAATATGAGTGTTTGAAAGCTGATGCTGGGAAACTATTGATGTTTCGAGGCTGGAACTAAGCTTTGCGATAGAATAAATTAGATAATTTTCATACCCACCAAAGAAAATAGTTGAAATTTTGTTCTGTCAGGGAAAAAAAGTCAATGTCTGAAGCCTAAACAGGTGGCTTTTGAGAGATTTGACAGCTCTTGTATCGGCCCGTTAAAAAGGTGCAGCTGGTAGTTGATCAGCTTAACTAACTGTCTGATTTGATCTGAACTGAATAGATGTCAGAAAATGCATAGAGGCAAAATGGGTGGACTGCTGAAACCAAAACCACCTCTGTACGATGGAAATGGTTGTGGACAATGACATCAGAGGGTTTCTGCATCAAAGGTTAATTGGTATTATTCTGACCTGTCCAAATGAACTGAAGTCATGCACTGCACATGCTCCATAGTCCATAAAATCCATAATTTTTGGGGGGTTTAGATGAATACCCTTCCTATAATTTTTTGTTAACTGATTTTATGTTGTTGTGATAGATGGTCATCAGTCATGATTACAATACATTGCACGACAGGACAATATTTAATATTGAAAATATAAGCCAAACAATTCAGTCTGACCCAACTCTTGTCACAGCTCATTGATCCCAGTCCAGATGATACCCATTCGGTTCATCTGTTTGCACTTTTATTATGTCATAATGTCGGTTTTTATATCTCTGGCTGCCATGTGTGTCAACAGCTGGAAAGAGAGGATGGAGCACAGAGGCAGTGGTAGCCAGTTAGCAACACCCTGTAAGTACCCTGATGTGTCATGTGGTAACAACCGAGATGGATCAAGATGGCAGCATGTTAAGGAAATCTGTGCTGTAGAGGAGCTCTCCCAGGCTGTCATCATGGTCACTCATGTCTCTGCTGCAGCTCCAGACAGGCTACTTAAAACTGTGGCGAGCAACTGCTGGCCCACAGGCAAAAATCCAGAAACAAGTATCGGAGCGCTGCATGGAGTCGTGATGAAGATGTTTGGAAATAGACAACATGATTTCACCTATTAACCAAATGGGCTGTGGCGAGTTCGGACCATTGACTTAAAAGATGGGACGTTGTCAGAGGTTCTATTTTACACTGAGACAACCTGCTGTTCCACATGACAATGTTTGCATTCCTGCTACTTAAAGGTGGTTCGGATAAAAGCCGTTAACTGGATTTCTTTTATAATGCCGGTCCCGTCATTTTTGTTCAACACCATTGGACCTTGAAGGTCATCAAGATACCTGTATCTGTGTCTGATAATAAAAAAAGTAATAACTCAACTACCATCCCCACATCCTATAGTGTGACATCGCCATTAATACCAATAAAGCAACATTCTGCTAATGTTCCCTCTCTATTTGTCCCTCTGCCCCTCTCCTCAAGCACCATGGATCCATTTCACATCTCCTTGTGTATTAACTGGAGAGATTAATATTCTTAGGAATTATTTCTTTATGTAAACGTGGCATTTAAATGTCAGAAACACCAGCTAATCAGTTTGGTATTTCAACACATCTTCCCTCTCCGTCCATGACTGTCCACCCCTCTGTCTCTATCTATTTCTGCCGTTGCTCTTTTGATTCCTGTCAGCTGGGCGCTGCTCTCTCTTTGCCTTGAAACGACAAAGAAAAAAAAAAGGGTCTGGCTTGAAATCCTGGTGCTGTCATTTGAATGTTCTTTTTTTCCCTTTTCTTTCTTTAACTGGCCAACAATTGCTTTGGATTTGGATTCCATTGGGGATACATTTAGGAGGATAACTGAACTGAATGATGGGAAAAAAAGATAGTGATTTGGACCATTTTCATTTTTCTAAAGAGGATAAAGCCTTTATGGGGAATAATTGTGGAAACAGCATCTGACATTCAGTCGACTCGGTGGGTTGACCGACATTTGAAAAGATGGTGTTGCTAAGAGATGCGTTCTTAACTTCGTTGGTGTACTACTGACTGTACAACCAGCCCTGTAGAAGTTTCCTATGAAATCTGTTTTTCTATCAATCAAAGACCATGCTTTAATAGTTGTACTTTTTGTAAAATAAAGTGTCACATTTTGGATGACTGAGAGGCGACCCCTCCAAAAGTTCTCATTGTCTCATTGGCTGCAGTTCTGTAGTGAAACAAATGCTTATAATGGTAGAGAATACCCTGATTTTCACAAATTGCATCCATATTTTGGCAAATTGCACAATATTCTACATTTTAAAGCTTATTCTGTTTATCACCAAATTTTTCATAGTAGTCTCCAAACATTGATAGAGTACGTCCCCACCCCGCTCCACCCCTATTTTAACAAGCCCACACAGCATTGGCAAAGCATCATTAGCACTATCTCTCCTTTTACAACCTTTCACCCACTGATAGGCTTACATACATGCCACTAAGAAGCTTAGCTCCCCAACGTGTACTGGAAGTAATTTTTCGTTCATATTATTTCCAGCTAAGTAATTGGCCGTTCTCGCTCTCTCACGCACAGTGTTGTGTTCATTAAAACAAGAAAGTTTCCTTATGCTGTCTCGCCTTCATGGATGCAGACAAATCAAATTAAATATGGGATTCCTGGATGATGGTAATAACACATAACAAGATACAGTGCTGGATGTAGGGTCCCATTCATTCGTAGGAAAGTTCCTTAGTGGTGCATGAAAAAATGGTGCATAATAAAAAATAAAAAAATTGGTGAAAAAATTGGTGATTTTGGCTGATATATCAAATCAATTTTAGTGCCTGCTAACAGATATTAGACATGTTGTTTTCAGTCCCACCGTCATCAGTGGAAACCAACATCTCCCGCCCTCTGGAGAACATTAATGTAGGTTTTACTAGGTGAAAAAAATGTACACCCATAAAAAGTTTTAATGTGTATTCGCCCATCAGATGAATTTGCGCTTGTCAAAGCAGATCTAAGCATAACCTTAAACCGATGGCCTGCCCCCATCCCAAAATATAAAACTACAGACAGAGGGAGGGTTATTTATAGCATCTGAATGGTGCACACACAACAATACACCCACGTCACAAACACAAATACACACAATTAAGCACACACGCAAAACAAAAGGCAGACAACATGGATACACACACACACACACACAGGGCTGGAGGACATTCTCTCTGCCGACTATCAATCAGATATCATTAGCCTACCTCAACCAGGAACGTGTGCATGTGTGAGTGTGTGACGGTGTTTTGGACGGTGTGCCTGCACTGATACTGAGCTGAATGTGTCATTAGCAGTAATTGCAGGTTGTAGCAGAAGCACTTTACAGTTATTTACCATGATCGACCGGCTGATTATAATTAATATCACACAACACCGGTTAAAAATGCACATGTCTTAGATTTTCCACCTCCTCCTTATATTCCTTTGGCTCCCTCGGCCTCTATCTCTGCCTGATTAGTAACAAAATGTAATGTCTTTGATGGAAAGCTTGTCCATCTGACTGTTTGTCTTCCCTGCTGCTGCCTTCTCTTCCTTTATCTGCCTGTCAGATTGCCCTTCTTCGTCTGATTGGGCCTGACCAAAGAAACGCTGACACTATCAGAGGCGAGCAGAACATGTGAAAAGCTTGGATTTGTCTCAATATGTTTTATCTGCTCTGCCGCTTTGATCTAAACTGGACCGATTTTGATGAAAGCACATAAGAGAGGGAGAAGACAACAGAGCTGGACAGCTAGCGTTTGAATGAGATAACTCGTTCACAGACAAGAGGAGGAGGAGGAGGAGGGGGGGGGGGAGGTTTCTTAAATTTCAAATTATAGTCCTGATACATTATTCACAACTCTGTGATGGATTTTTAGCTGTTAGGGGTAAAAACCTTGTTATGCCCAGTGGTTGTACATTCAAGGATCTGCAGTGAACTGTATAGCCGAGTTCAAACAGATGTCAGGAGTTGCCAACACTTTTGTTCTTTTGCTCTTTCTCTCTTTTTGCTCCTTGATAGTTTGGGTTTCCTCTGCTTATTGCCTTTTCAACCCCCCACTCTTTCTCTCCCCTTGCTTCTTTTTCTTTCCTTTACGGAAAAACCTCTCTCCTCTGTCTCAGTTTTGCCTCTTCTCCCTCTCTCCTTCACTTTCGCCTCCATCATTTCCTTTTCAATTTCTGTCAGTCAGTCTTTCTCCCTCTCTCTCCTTCTTGCCTCAGCTCCCATTATCTCTCCTTACTCGTCTATCCTCCTCTCACCCCACACCCCCGTCCTTCCCTCCCTCTCTTAATCGGCTTCTGTGTGACTATTCACCACACGCGTGCATGCACGCACACACACACACACACACACACACACACAGTAGCATCCCTCTTAAGTCAGTTTGTAAATGAAACATCAGCCCACCAGTGGTTTTCCATACACTCTTATATCTTAATGGCTGATCCATGCAGGCATTGCTTTTATGAGGGTAAAATGTGCAAGTGTGTGTGTGTGTGTGTGTGTGTGTGTGAACGAGGGGGGTTCAACTGCTGCATGATAAATAGGAAGTATTAGGAGGGACCTCTATAGCACCCAGGGGCTCTGGTTGTGTGTTTGTGTGTTCGCTCATGTCTGCATGTTTAAAGTGTGTGGCTCATTGTAAAAAAAAAACCTGGATTTTGCTCTTAATTTTTATGTGTGCACATGCTGTGTGTGTAGTGTATTTATCATTAAGTGTGTGTGGGTGGGTGGTTGTGTGTGTGTGAGAGGAGTAGCGGGATATGTAGAGTGGAAATGACACCAGACAAACCCACAGATGGAAGCCCAGCGGGCTAAGAAACATTAAGGATGCACTCACACATTAACACACACACACACATACAGAATGGTAAGTAGATATTGGCCTCTGCCACTTCCTGAATAACCTTACGGGAGCCAAATGAAATCACGTTATCGCAGTTGTGCCGTGTGCATTAACACGTGCACGTATAAGCGCATACCGCATCATTTTTTGGTAAACGCGCTTCATTTCACAATAAATAATAAATAGAAAGGCAAATTGGTTTATTGTATCTGAGAACCGACTGCAGCATGGAAACAGTGAGGTAGTCTTTTTAAAGCTGTTCCCCAAAATGCCTCGGCTCCCTCCGTCGGTCGGTAGATGGTTCCGGTAATGGCATCGCTGTGGTTTATTGTGTTCGGGTCGCGGGCCAAGAAGAAATTAACTTTGTGTCCCGGGCTGAATGGGAGACATGAAGAGAACCTGTGGTGTTCCGGCTGACAATGAACTGCCGGCCAACTTTGTCACCTTATTTAAATGAGCTTCATTGTCCTCACAGCGCTCATAGCATCAATGGGTGCCGGGTGCTTTATGTGCTCCTGCTCGCTGTTATGAAGCAGAAAATGTGGCCGTATTTCCATAATGTTTCTCTGGGTGCTATCAGCGAGGCCACACTGCTGATCGCCCATTTGACGTCAGTGGAGCACATCCAGCCGGCACTTGCTCCCGGTGCATGTGGACATGAAAGCTCGTCTGTGTGTTTATTACTGTACAAAAACGCCCACAAGCAGATTGCATTTAAGCCATTTATGGCGCCGTAAATCTGGAGGCCTCTGCAGCTTTCCATCGGCAGGCTACCTGCCACTACAGGCCAAACAGACACCGTTTTCCAATAAGGCCAAATATGTTTTCAGTTCAGGGCTGAGCTGAGCTTTCCTGGCCCGCTTTCAAACCTGGGTTATGTCTATGAATCCTTAATTTACCTTTGATTTGTTTTGAAATCGTTGCTGGCATAGCTTTAGAGAAACAACTCAACAGAGCGGATGCTTCCTCAGTCATAACAACATGAAAACAGACCTCTGATTAATCAACAGGAACTGATGAATGAACTGATTTTTTATAGTTTGGCTAGCCATTATTTGAATTATTGATCAATCTGCTGGTTACTGTTTTTCTCAACACGCCAAACGGTCTTTCATCGTTTTCATCAGATGTAAAATTATCCATTCAACGATCAAAATATGTCAGTAATAAATTCCATAAATATCAATGACAGTTTGTGAGGCGGTTTTGCAGTTTTTGACAATTGCACACTACTGCAAGAAAACGTAATGGATCAATTAATAGTTGTTTGGTGTATAAAATACCCAAATATCAATATTGTGAAATATTACTGTTTGTTGTTTGTTTTGTTTGATCAGCAATCCAAACACATAAAAAATGTTAAATAAAATGGGGAAAAGTAGCAAGTCTTTCCATTTGAGACGTAGCAAATGTTTGTAATAAAAACTTTAACAAATAAACATTTATCAATATTGTTGCTTCAGCGAATAAGAAGTGTGCAAGATTCCAGAGTTGCAGCCGAGGTTACTGTTTGTGTCCTCGAAATGTTCTTCTGTAATGTGATTTATCAACCACTTCAATCCATCAAGTGTGTGTGTGTGTGTGTGTGTGTGTGTGTGTCTTCCCCAAAGCTATCCAGCCAGTCCAACTGTCACACCACTTAAAGATATTACTCTTTAGCCTCTAAAAACAGCCGTAGTCTCTCCTGATGTCTTCTTCTTTCTACAGAGACAAAAAGAAAGATGGAGGCAACGTGTGTGTGTGTGTGTGTGTGTGTCTGGATGTTTGTTTTTCATTACAGGCACCTAATGACATGACAAGGGAGTCAGCACTTCATACTAAGTGTGCATTTGGGATAAGAACTGTGGGGATGTTATGACGGTAAACTTTACTCATTTAAAATGAATGTAATTACAAATTGCGTTCATGTTTCAGTTCAAAATATCTTGTTTTTGATACGATCTAACTTCACACTGCTCAGTTTCCTGTTCTTATAATCACAAGAGGACTGAATCACTAATGTCTAATACCAGTCAGCAGCAGTAGAGTACAACGTTTACTAAATTAAAATGTCATTATGACTAAATGTTATGAGTATGGAACATGAATCTAAGAGTTGTAATAAGGTCAGGGGGAATATGTGAGTTCTCCAGCAGATGGTTTGTTGGGTTAGTATTTCCCTTTCGGGAGAAAATTAACCTACTGCA
This sequence comes from Chelidonichthys spinosus, assembly GCA_029853015.1. NCBI lineage: Eukaryota > Metazoa > Chordata > Actinopteri > Perciformes > Triglidae > Chelidonichthys > Chelidonichthys spinosus. Next base: position 4,742,826 of record CM056838.1, on the reverse strand, counting down.
CCCAATAAAGAAACACAGTCACTCACACAAACGTCTCATGACTACAGGCTGCAGGGACTGCAATGTATACATGCATGATGGGGGGGATTTTGTCTTTTTAAGCTTATGGGTCCAATATGGTTCTTGTCTGATAACCTCTGCTGAAATGGTCCCCGAATCACTAATGATCCACGGTGGAAAGATATCTGCTCAGCAAAGCAAACTATAGAAAAAGTTAATTTGGTATCGATGTTTAATCCGAAGCTGCTGTGTGAGGCTCTCCTTGCGTGCTTGGAAAGTTTCAAAGATGTAATTTCTTTTCCTGAAAATTGGGAGTTAAAAACTGTGGGAGCAGCTGGAGCTCTGCCACACAGACTTTATCATAATAAGTAGTGTAATGACTAAAGAAGCGGCAGATTGTAAAATGTTTATCTTCCCGATGTGCAAATGCATTTGATTCCTGTGCATTAACATTTCTTGATACAACTCTAACGAACCACTGTGATTATGGGTGGACTTCCTATTTTGGGGACCCCAAATTAATGCTAGCCTTACTTTACTAGAAATCTGACCTAAAATAACCCATGTATCACCTGTGATTTGAATTCATCCCAATGGAATCACCACAATACTTGGATTTGCAATGTAACTTTGATCCACAAATTTGCAATGGTGACAAATTGGGATCTTTAAGGGAGCCAGAAAGTAATTTGAGGATGCTACCGCTAATGCTATCTCATCATCTGACCGTCTCTGTTGGAGTATTAACTGTGCCACAAAAGAGCAATGTTTTGCAGACAGCATAAGAGTCTGAAACGGGAGTCAATGGTACCAAATCATTGTGAGTATGATTTAACAAAAATACAAGTTGGACCTCTTGTATTTTCATATTCACTGTGCAAAACAATTTCTCATGAATTAAGTCGATAACAGTCAAACGATGAGCATGGTGTGAAAGCAGAGACTTGTCCTGTTTAAAACAAAGTGGAGCCACATGAGGACTTCTCTTAGTTCTTGTGGGAAACCAAGCAAGTCTGTGCCAGGTTTGTGCATTAAGGATTTACAGAGATTTACTCTGTATTTACTATAGAATCGATATGTAGACACTCGGGACGATTAAATTAAGGGTTTGAGCATCTGCATCTACTTCACAGGCCTTCTGTAATTGGAAAGCACCTAGTTAGCGCTTAACTTGTTTTTCTGACACTTAATGCTATATAAAAAAATGTGATATTAATGTGATTACTGCTGAGTTTTGGAAGGATCATTAAAAAACAGTGTTGAAAGTTCACTTCAATCCTGCAGAAGCGGCGTGAAGAAATACATTTGATGGATCCTCAGGCTGTCATCATATGTCATTACCTTCCTCAGAGGGTTTGCAGAGTTGTCATGGAGATATAGTCATTATAACACAACTATAAGACACTAAAACAACGTGGATAGGGAAATAAAGGTGATTTGGGTTAGAATTACTTCTTCAGTGAGGTTAGAAGGACCTTGGCTGTTTTTGTGTTGGTGACCCTTCTGTGTACTCCAACACCCTCCCTCCCTCTTTCGACAGTCTCAGTATAAAGGGTAAAACACACCCAGTTAACACATCACTAGAGTTTCCCACCCATCTCATCCCCTTTCCTTCTCCATCTCTCCTGTTTATTCCCTTTTGACACACCTTTAAGTGTCCTTCACAGGATCCTACCTCGACCTGCATTCATCTACCTCTTCCCTTCCTTCCTCTCTACATCTATCCATCCTCATCAATCCTTCCCTCCCCTTCATACCACCTTGTCTCCATCTGCTGCAGCTTCATTTAACCATCCGTCCGTCCGTCCTCCACACCTTACGTTTCTTCCTCGGACCTTGTCCATATGATCCGTGTCATCCTTCCTATGCATCCCTCTTCCTTTCTGCGAAAATCCTCACTTGTCCTTCACAGCCTCCCTCCCTCCCTCCCTCCTTTAGTCCCACATTATCACCACTAGCACTCAGAGCTGCAACACACACAATCACACACGAACAGCCTGCACCATCACCTTTCCACGCACGGACACGCACACAAATTCATGCAAGGAGGCAGACGCTCGACACCGTAATCAACCCCACACATGCAGAATCTCACAGCAAACACCAACGCTGTAGTCTTCTTGTTCTGTCACACACACTTACGCCACACACTCGCACACACACACACACACACACTCTCAGATGTAATCACTGTGAGTGCTGAGAGTGCAGTGCAGAGTTGTGAGACTTCTAAATGCTACTGCATGCCATCAATCATAAAATCCTTTCTGGGGATTGGACAGCTGACACTGTCTGCATTACGCATCGTCTCCCTTTATTTCAATCAATCATGTCCTGCGCACTGCAAAAGTCCCACAGATTGCCAAATGATATTGGCTTGCTTTCATCAGACCTCAGTGAATGATTATGTCGGATTCAGAGGAAAGATTTGTTTGGAATTTGGTTCAGGTTATGTGTTTCAGTTACTAAAGTTGCTGCGTCTGTGAGGCGTGGGCAGTGTAGTGACGACTGCACGCTGGGAGAGGTGGCTCATCGTATGATACAAATTTGGTCACACACTTTGCAGCAGTACAGAATGGATTTTAAATGTCACACCGTCACCGAGTGCAGCTGCCAACGCACTGATGGCAAAGTCACTGATAGGCCAATAAAGGTAAGGTGAAGTACATGTACCTCCCCACTGTACTTAGGCACAGTACTTGTAATTACTTACATCTCACCACTGCTCGTATTAGAGCACAATATTTTTTTTACAAGAGCCCAAAGTCAAGAATAGATCCAGCCTCTTCATTGTGCAGATTGAAGCATTTAACTTTGAAATGAAAAAATATTCAGGGTCGCATCCCCCCAGAACCCTCTAGAGGGAGATCCATCCAGCACAGTCTCACAAAATCCTGTGGGAAACTCTGCATGGTCATGAGTACGAGGAAAATCTATACCTACACCAGTTTACTAGGAAGCTTTTATGCCTTTACTCGACGTCAGTAGTGAGATGACAGTAAATGAGGAAGAGACAGAGGCAACGAAGGCCTCCAGCTGGACGATATCATGGTCAGCGTCTTAGGCCCAAGCTATTTTCCAACCCAGTTGCTCATCTTTTATTATATTGATTCAACCAGTAGAGTTTCATGGGCATGCAAGCTGTACTCCAAATACCAATCACCAAACATCATCTGTACAGGAAATAATGGGCCTTTTCTTTAGAGAACCTCGGAAGAACAAAAGAACGTCCACTCTGCAACTATGACGGTTCTTCCTGTGACAGTTGGACACTGCATGATGCATTTGTATTTATATTTATAGGACAGCGAGATAGGACTCGTAGCATAATACTATGTTGGAGTGTTGTACATTTACATAACATTAAAATTGTGAGGGTAAAGTATTATCTAATGTGAAATATACAGTTATGTCTTACAGATATCTGTTGCGAATACTCATGGTATGGTAGGACAATTGGACACATTTATAGTTTCAATATCTAAATATATTCATGTATTCTATTTAGTGGTATTTTTACCTGAAGTGTTGCATAATGTGTCTGCTTTTTATTCAGGTGGCCCTGTGGGAATCAAAGCAGTAACCCTGTTAGTGTTGATGGCCACGCTACTGGGGCACGGCATGGCTTGAACACACACACACACACACACACACACACACACACACACACTGTTGCCACCATGTCTCCGACATTGAAAAACATACTGTGCTTCTATTTTGGTGAGACCTGACCACAGTTTGACTGAAATGCTGATATGGAGACGGACTGAAAGCTGAGATCGCATCCCTGTATCACTTTAGCTAACGTATTCAAAAATACAAGAGATTGACGGATCTGATTACTGTGACTGTGCATGTGTGTGTCTGTGCATGTGTGAGCATGAGTGGGAGCAGAGAAAAACAGAAGTAGTTGGTATGTGTGTGTATGTGAAAGAGAGAGAGAGATAAGAGTAGAGGCAATCCAGAGAGCAGGTGTGTAAGGTAATAAGATTTAATCAATTCATCCTGAGAGGAAGGAGGAGGAGAGGAAGAGGAGGAGAGGGCATGAGAGAGGGATGGGTGATGGAGGCAAAATGATTACAGGTAAAGATGAAAGTGTAACGTTGAGCTCTTTCCGCTCTCACACATGACCCAATATCGTCTATAGACCTTAAAGGGATTTAAAACTGAAACAAAACTCTTCTTCATCGGTGCCTTCGGGGAGCAAGTGAGGAGAAGTGGCTTGTCTGGAATCATATTGCAAGACATCAGAGCGGAGAAACGGCAAGACTGAATCTCTGCGTCTGTGCCTGGCAGCGCGTGAATATGAATTTGTGCATTGCATGACAGTGTGGGTTCATTTGTGTGTGTGTGAAAAGAACAAAGAGCCAAGTAATATATTTATAGTTCAAATTAATGGCAGCTTTTGGAGAAGCGATGGAAGACCTTGGCAGGTGACAGTAAAAATGTGACCCATCACAGATAAGAAAGCTGCTGTCAAAACACACTTTTGTGCACTTTTTTTTCCACACTATCCAAAATGGAGAGGCTTACAAGAATCAGGGCTGTTAAATGATGGGCTTAATCTTTGTGTTTTTAAGAGACGAATGCACTTGTCACAACGGTGCCAAACAACATGCCTGATATCCAGACGTTTTACAAATACGTGAGCACACACTTTTCACAGAGTCATGTATATTTTGGCATCTCTACTTTTACTCCCGGGAGTCTGGCTATGTTTTCTGGTCCAGCAGAGTCCACTGAGGTCCTGACCGACTGCTAACTGGCCTGACGCTGGAAACACCATATTGCAGCTCCACCTGCCCGCTGTGCGACTGCTCAGCTACTCCTGCTTTTTGGTCTACGGCGACGTGGTTGGGATGGATCCATCTCAGCATGGCTGTGCCTGCTGCCATGGACTACTACTGTTGATTCTATTGCTTCTGTTAATGCCACCACTACTGTTAATGCTACTACTACCATACTACCAATACCAAATGCAGTTGGAACCCAAGCCCAAGGGCTATGAAGGCAGTTTTTTCTGGCCACTGTCGCTGTAACACCCCTGGGTGATGTTGAGACTTTGAAATTGTATTGACTCTGGAAATCTTGAGCCTATTCTAGTCCTGCTCAATGTGTTAAGTGTCCTGAGATGACTTCTGTTGTGATATGATGATATAAATACAATTAAAATTGAATTGAATTTTGTTAGTTTAGTTTAGATTAGATTTGTGCAACTCTAGCAACCACAGAATATGCATCTTAAAGGAATGGTTCGACATTTTGCTTATTTGCTTTCTTGCCGAGACTTGGGAGAGAAGATTGATGCCACTCTAACGTGAAGCTACAGGAGCGATTAGCCTAGCTTAGCATAAAGACTGGAAGTAAGGGGAAACAGCTAGCCAGGCCCTGTTAAGATGGTGTCCGGGCTGGTGGGTGCACGGCGCCCTGGATTGTAATACCTCATTGAAGAGTAAAGGAAAAACAGTGTGTAAAGAAATATTCTGCTTTTTTAAGAAAAATGTTCTATTTATATATATAACAGAACATTAGAAGTTGATATTCTGTGGCTAGCGCTGCTGAAACACATTGACCATTTTTTGTTCCGGACCAAAAGTATTGGAAACAAACCTGCTAAGCATTTTATAAACGATTCTTTAGTCACACTTGAGGGTCTTTTGGCCTAATAATGAGTTCAGGTGTACCAACTGAGCATATTCGGGGCCAGATGCACTGAAGCTTTGGGCAGTCTTTCAGGCATTCTGGCTCAGATCGACAAAGATATCAAACAAGCTAGAATAACCTTTGGCAAGGTGAAAGTTAGTATAATAGACACAGATGTGTTGAATGAGGAAATATACTAAAGCTCACGTTTGCAAACGTCTATTTTGTACCTTTTACCTGCTGTTTCACCAGCAAACTGAAATCCGAGGGCTGTGCTCTTCCCTGAGTGTGTAATGATCTGCAAATCTCATAAATATGATATTGTAGCACAGTTTGGAGCTGCAATGTGAGCAAAATGCAGTATTCAGTACATCTGCTATCATTGAAAATTATCCTGCCAGATATTCAAAAGTCGTGATTTGCCAGGGTGTAACTTTTTAAGCATAAAAAAACATTTCGAAAGGGACAATGTGTTTGGTATCATCACATTAGTGTAGGCATGCTACACTATACTGTGCCATCTGTTGTGTTGCGGCACTAAAGTCCAAGTGAAAAGCCAATGAATAAATAAAAGAGTTAAACTGTCTGATGATAAGTATCAATTACACTACAACTAATGTGAGCCTCCAGGATATTTATATTTCCTAATTAGACAATAAATGGTTTGAGGCACAAAACGAGTAACTTTTAATTTGACAAATAAGCTACCATTATAAGACACGGATAAAAATAATATTTTATCGTGTAAAATAAAACATATTCATCCGCTCAATAAATTGGAAGTTCTTGGTATGATAATGGCCTAAAGCGTCCCTGCTGTTGCCTAAGGCAACCACCTCCTTGTCACCTTGGTACTCAGCACTACATGGCAGAATAATGAGTTGTATGATAGTTTGGATTTGGTCATTGTAAACTATTATATTCCTGAAATGATAAATACTCAGAGTGCACAAGAGCAGAAATATTTGCTTCACTTCACATTCTGCCTTCTCATGGCTGCCAGAAAAGAAAACTGCTTGCCGTTTGTTCTTGTTTCAACAGCTATGAATGGATGGAGTCAGGGTTCGGAATGAGATCTTTACTCCTTGTATGGATCTGTATTGGAGGAGTCTGTATTGTTCAAGTGACAGTAAACCTTTGGAGGAAATATCAATTAAGGTCACGCACCAAATCAGACAGTTCCTTTATCCTACAATAAACTTTGCTTCTGGCTTTTTCTCAAACGTCGTCACTTTCTGGATATTGTCCACTCCCTCTGACTGCGAGCCAATCACATCAAAGCAAAAGACTCACAAGTCTCCCTTTGGGAAACAGGAAAACAAAACTTTCCCTTTAATATAAGTTACTCTGAAAATGATGACGCATCTATCATCAAAACATCTTATATTAATGTGTTGATGTGTTAAGCAGCAAAAGATGCCATCAGCTCTGCTCAGAAAGTCTGTCTGGAGAAATATCAATTAATGAAGCTGCAACTGTAGTCAAAAAGACAACAAATGTCAATCAAAAACCGTTGCCATGACGAAGAAGGTCCTTAACCCTAGTGATGTAGTCATTTAAACCCAAACCACAATCTTTTCATAAACCTAACCAAACTGTTTTTGTGCTGAAGCCTCGCCAAACCATAACCACAGCGTTGGCTTCTTTGTGGACAAATCATGTAAATTCTACAAGCATGGAGAGCAAAGGGATGTGAGAACTACTTGGGGAACTATATAGCTTCAGAGTTGTGATATGTGAACTGCTATTTGAAGGTTGAGGGGAACAAGATTCAAGAGGGTAACAGACTGCGACACTACCTGCAGTAAAGTTTCTAGCAGATAAGCCTGCTAACAAGTCCTTTGGATCTTATTGGTCCTTTGAAGATCAGCCGAAAGGTTTATTTTGGCTCAGCATCCCCGTCTCCTCTCAGACGACAGCAAGTACACATTATTTACTCCGCTGACACAAAGTCAACACCCAACATATTTGGCTCCTTCCACCGCCTGCCATCTATGGTCATTACTGATAACTTTGCGGTGTTAAACGACCCGTCCCTCCATTAATCATCTGTTCATCCATACATCTTGGGTATCTATCCATCATCGATCCATCCTTTCTTGTTATCGTCTGCTCCTCCCCTGCTTCCCCCAACCCATCTCTCCCACCGGCCCTCTCTCCATCCATTCATCCAAATCTCAATTTCTCCATCCCAACATCGATCCGCACGCAGACATTCATCTATCCTTTATGAATATATCCATCCGCCCATCCATTCCTCCCTCCTTCCCTTCCTCCTCCCTCCCTCGGCTCCTTATCCCAGTCGAAAGGCTTCTATGGCCAGACTTAACACGCTCCGCCACCTCCACTGTCCCTGTACACACACACACACACACACACTCCCTACAGGATGCAGACGCAAAGACACACAGACATCGTTTTCACAGCTCCCTGAGCAACTCCAATGGCCTGGGAGAGAGAGAGAGAGAGAGAGAGAGAGAGAGGGAGGATAAGAGAGAAAATCTGGGAGAAATAATTGAGAGACGCAGACAGAGAGGGCAACAACGATAAAGGGAGAGAAGGAAATATGGTGGCGAAGAATAAGAAACAAAAGGAGGCTGGAAGATGGTGAATGGGAGAAAATTGGACGTAAGAGCAATTATGATATTATTATTATACGTTTCAAAACCATTTACAGCTTCTTGGTGGTTTTGCATCCATACTGATGATTTTCTCCTTTGCTTTGACTCACAACCCTATACACATATGGTATTAGTTTGTTTTTCTGAGCATCTTTTTCAGATCAGAATTGTGTTTTGTTTAATAATATATTTTACATGAATTAGCTCTTGAATCTTCACCCTCTCTGCAGCAAAGTTTCCTATTAAAAGCCCTGTGATTATGTCTAACTGCTAATATCGCCTCTTAAACGTGCAATCTTTTAATGAGCACTGTCTTTAGTTAATGATGCAACACTTTTTTTTTAATCTCCTTCTGTACCAATATGATCATACGCAAAAATCATTCCCTTCATGCTTCTAACTTAATTTTTAGAACATACCAGTGTGGTTAGCAGTATGAACGTGTCCTGCAGTCCCCTTAACATTGTCCCCACTTCTTAAAAACATGTTATCCGTTCAATTGGTCCTCGTCTGCCAAAGTCAACAATTCTTTTAACATGATTCCAAACATCACTTCTCAAAAATACAAATCACGACCCCTCTTTGCCCTGGAATCAGTTAGCATGAGGTCTTAGAGAAAGCGGTTGTCAAGTAGTTTACAGCTGCTGTCTTATACGGTACGTTTCAGTCTGGTTTCCTTCTGTTGCACTCAACGGAAACGTATCCTTCTGTATGACAAGCTAATATAAAGGGATGCAGGGTAATATTCTGTATTGGTAGAACAGGGTTTCTGCTGTCGCCAAAATGAGAATAGCTTATCCACCTTAAAGGTCGGCCCGCCTTAAGTGAGCCTGGGCCGATGTTGTTGCGAACTTTTTGCCTTGACTACTGCGACCCTCTTTTTCCGAGGCACTACAGCAGCAGGTCTCTGAGGTCCTCTGATCGGGGTTTGCTGCTTGTTCCTCGCTCCAGGCTCAGCACAGAAGAAGGAGGCTGTGCTTTTGAGGTTGTAGCTCCTAAACTTTGTCACGCTCTCCCACTGGACTTAAGATCTGCTGAGACTGTGGACGCTTTTAAAAAGCATCTCAAGGCCCATATACATAGATGAGCTTTTTTGTTTTTGTTTTTCGCTCTGTTTTGCATTTCACGCCTGTTATTCTGTTTTTTTATCGTGCAGTGCTTTGTGAGGTCTGCTCTCGAAAGATGCTATATAAACAAGCATTATATATTTATGATTATAGACTGATAAACAAAAAAAAAGTTTTATCAGGGGTAAGTTTACTGCTGACGGGAGGATGGTTACATCGTTAGCAGGAATTACATTTTATCCCGGCTCTTTTCTTGCCTTTTTCCAGCTAAATCCATCACAAAACAAAATATCAATGTCATTCTAAAAGTTGTTTCTCCTTCGCGTGGGATGTGTTCATGTCTCCATCTCATAATCATGGGTAATTAAGATTGTGGCATTGCCTTGCAGTTACTGGCTATTATAATTCAAGAGCTCCTTTGATCTAATAAGATACAAAAAAAAAAAAACTGCACAGGCGGAATATCAGGATTCAGGCAACGGCAACAATAGCAACAACTACATCAACAGGATATGAGTTCTCAGAGAACGATGGGGGAGAGCTTCACCTTGAGGGGTAAATAGCGTTACAGGAGCAGCAAGCGACGCAGCAGTTTGAAGTGTATTAAAATAAAACGAAAGGAAAAGCAAGCGTCGTTCTGTAAGCCTGCCTGTGCGCCCTTCGTGTCAAGCTTCCTGTCTGCTGCCTGTCTCCCTGTGTGTAAATATTGAGGCAGCAGTATTCGGCCAAACACCATCAGCTCATCCATCAGCGGTGGTCACGCACAAGGTCAGCTCCCAGCGCCGTCGATGCACATCTCAGCAGCTCAGCAGACACCCGGCCTGTAATATCGCTCGCTTAAATCCAGTACATGACCTTTGTTGCACGCCGGCGATTCGCTTTCCTCTCACTCTCCACCGCTGGGTGTCAATATGAGAAAGGGTGGCGATTTTCAAAGATGCGGGAACGTGATGTGCCGAGATTGAACTTGGCCACCAGGTTGTCCGGGAGAAAGAAGCAATCGAATGTGACTACAATGCTCAGAGCCCTCCACAGCCGCAGGTTAATGTGTTAATGAAAAAAAAAAAAGGTGCTTTTGCAGAAAAGAAGTTGAAAACAAAGTCACACATTTAATGCCTGGTTAAACCGGGTTCATGCAGGGGAAGTGATTCCCCGCTATGCTATTTGTCAGTATCACTGAGGCTATAGAACAGGTAATCCGACTGTGTACGAGTTCAATTTAAAGCCTCCGCTGAGCTGTGGAGGAATATAGATTGAGTCAGCTTTCTCAACTCAAACAAAAAGATTTCACGTTTTACAGAATCCACCCTTCCACCAGTTTCCCAGACGCTGTTATGATGACAGTGTGAGTTGATTCACTGTCGCGGTTTCGCAACCTTTCTGTGCACCTCCAAATGCTTCTACACGGCACTCGCGCTGATGTTTTTACAATAAAACAAAAAATTCCAGTGCGGATAATTGCAGTTTATAAGAAAGCGTTGAAAAAGACAGGGAGCCTGGTGGAAATAGATTACAGGTACTGTTTACATTTAGCTTGAAAAATGGACAGAAATCCCAGGAACCGCTAATGGAGATATAGGTAAGACAGGAGGACGGTCTACAACTCTTAACAGCAAAAGTGACTCATTGACGTAAATATGACACCGGGAGCTAAGAGTAGGGGCTCAAATACCTCGACAGATACACACTTCCGATACTCTATCTCGCCGTCAGGGATCAATCGGTGAAGAGGGTCTCTGTCACCTCCAGATGTGCTGTGAAAGACCTTGCCATCGGCAGCAGCAGCACTCCACTGTAACACCCAGGCTGGGAGGCTCCATCAGCCTCCTGCTCGGCCCTTGGACACATTCCAGTAAAAATAGCCCTTACTGCACATTTTCCATTGCAAAGGTTGGTCTTTTTCCAAACCTTAATGTATTGACTGAACTTAAGACTCCACGTTGTGCAGACTTGTGTGCTGTTTGCTGACAGCTTGTTGATGGACCGCTTTGATTGGGGTTTTTCTTTTTTCTTTTCAGCACAGCAAATATGGCGCCACATTTACAACCAAAAAAAAAGCCCAAGAAGACCCGACACGACTTTCCCCCTCAACACGGTGCGATTCATCACATTCCAGATATTCCAGATGCTAGAACTTGTCATCCATGACAGCATCAGTTAAATTAGAAGCGATAGAGAAACAACACCTGGGATGGGCCTGTTGCTTATGTTAAATAGTCTTATCCGTGGTTTTGGATGGGTTTGAGTGGAAGTCAACCACAGCAGTGGAGTTGCAGACACTTGTGATCATGCCGAGTTCAGATCCTCCTCCAGAGACGACACTGATCATGCATGCGATGTAGAATTGCCGACAGCTGTGTGCCCTGCTACTTTAGTGCAGGCATTATTTGGTGTGTAAAACACAGCTGGATTTGTTTAAAGAAAGTTAAATTGCAAAGAACTCCAGCGAAAGATGAAAATCGTGATGAGAACTAAGAAAGGAAGAAGTGGGCCACTTTGATTCTGTGTTGGCGTTCAAGAGGAAGCAAATTAAAAATATCTGTTAGCTTGAACGGGGCTGATCCGTTTGTCTGACTTACGATAAGCACAGTAACGCAGTCGCCCTGAAATAAACTGTGCTTCTCGTAGCGAGGTTGACTGTCAATAGCATTGCATTGTATTGGGAGAGTTCAGCCAGTGCAGATGTAATTCCTGCAGGAGAAATATTACTTCTGAACCGCTGAGAAAAACAGTTGCAATTTAACAACAGATTCCTCGAACGGGCTGATTGACCTGTTGTTTTTCTGTCTGTACCTTACAGGCATCTGCAGATATAATGGACTAGCAAAGCACGGAGCTATTATGAATCTGGTGTGTTTGGCTTTACTGCACGACTTCAAACGATACAATCAGACACACACAAACAGACTGACCGTTCACTAAACCCCAGCCAGGAACAAACACACAAGTTAGCCTTAATTACAAAGGTAAATCATATCATTTGCTAATTAAATATTTATGAGGGGCTATAGAAACATACCTATAATATCTGAGAGCTAATGTGTTATTTCTGAAAGATTACAGTAATATTTGCCAGCCAAACCTGTTTCATTGAAGCCTAAACCCAACCAAAATGTTATCTAAGTAGTGTTTTTCATATTAAGCATTTAAACCATGAAGGGTTTTGTTAAAAAGAATATATATATTATAAATATTACTGTAGGGCTCTACTCGAAGTACACATTTTGTTCATGTCCTACGCATCATCAGCTGTGGATGATGGTGTCATGATGCTATGCATATCTTAAAGTAATACATATACAAACTAATAAAGGCTTTGGGTTGTAGCTGTTGACTAACGTACATATTTTTTCTAAAAGAAGGAAAGGGGGAGGGATTGCACCTCTCTATAGCAGGCGGCTATGAATCACAGACCGTTGCTATAGATGCAATTATGAACACAGACTCTGGAGGAGGTAATCAAATAATAAAAAAAAACAATAGTTTGCATCGAATGACTGATTTCTTTAGTAAAGTAGCCGGATAATAAGCAAGCCTCATGATCCCTTACTTAGTGCCCTCCGCCTCTAAAGCACATTATCTGAATTTACCAGCAACTTCTCAATAAGCCACTTTTCAAGATTGCATTTTATCGACAGCTGAAAGCTGGATTGTACAATAATCGTTTATCACAGAGAAAAGCCCGGATGGTAGGAATGCAGCTTGGATCGCTCTAGGTAAGAGGTCTAATGTCGAGGTGATCCGGCACAAAGGAAGCACCTCAACGGGACCATTGGGTGACAGCTTGTTTTGTAGGCAAGCCATAGGCGCACATTCCATAGAAATGCGTTGAATGGATTGCCAGTCAAGTGTCAGCGGCCAAGGTGTGATGGCTGCATTCCTCCCAGCAGAGACAGAAAGAGAGAGAGAGTGGAGGAGATAAAGAAATGAAGAAGACAAGAAAGACGTCCACAAAGAGAGTGGGCATATATAAAAAAGACAGAGACCTGGGGGAAGAGAGACTGACATATTAGAGACCGCGAAAAAGAAAAGGCGACAGGAAATCCATAGACGGAGAGCTGAGATTGTGTGTGGCCCTTGTTGAAAGCAGCATCGTACATAAAGGATAGGAAAGCCTTTTTATCTCACTGAGTTGTGGCGATGTGGAAGGAGGTCTGAAGATTGTGTTTGTTGCCTGAGTGCAGGAGCTCCGTTCGTTGGAACACCAACAGCTTGATGCACATCCGGCATATTGCAAAATAACTGTGACTGAATATCCTAACACAGGAGCTAAATAAGGATGCAGGTGTCCCATCACACACATCCCCGGAGGACCAGCTATTCTTTATTATTATTATTTAACTGAGAATTAATCAGTCAAAATTATTATCGTCAATTAACGTTTATAAGCTTGATTGTGCACATCCCTGGAGCTGAACTGGAATACGTTTGAGTGAGTGTGAAAACCTTTTTGCAAAATTCCCACATCAGAATTTAAATGGATAATTTATTCCAATTTGCAAATCACATTAACAGAAATTAACCAAAATCTTTGTTGATGTTTCCTCTATAAATTCAAGTTGTGGAAATTGATGGTTGCTTATAATTCCAAAGACAACAATATATTTTAAACCATGTTTCTGGGAACATTGATTGATTAATTGATTTATCATTGGGGGTTTTTTCCAGTGATATTCAGTATGAGATGAGTATTGACGTCTGGGTTTGAATGACTGGACATAACCGTTATGCGATAACACGCACGGCACACACGCAGCGATGCCATTTCTGCATTCATGTCACAGCTTCCAGGTTGTAAATTATTCATCGCGTCCCTCTATGGGACATTTACGGGCGACCTGAGTCACCAATAAATGTTGTCCATTCCATCTCAAGTTCTGGAAATTGATGTTTGCCTATAACTCCAAAGTCAAAATACCTTTTAACTATTTTTTGGGGGAAAATTCAACACGTCAACATTGATTCATCCGTCTTTCTTTTTTTTTTTTTTCTCCACTGAAATTAATCTCAGATGAGTATTGACCTCTGGGTTTGCACATGACTGTTTTGCAATCAGGTAACACACACACACATACGGCACTCATGCAGAGATAGCATTTCTGCATTCATGTCGCAGCTTCCAAGTGGTAAATTATTCATTATGTCCCTCAATGGTGGAAATGTCACAGGAATGTACTGCTGCAGACAGACAAACACTGTGTTTCAGATTGCCTATGGCCACTATTTGTCCTCCCCTTATTTCACAGCACACGTACACAATCTTCATCTTGTACATTTTGGATTATGAATGAAGATGCTTCCATATGCATTCTATTGGATCATGAATTATTATATCACTGTAATTGTGCATTATGGCGTGTTGCAAAGCCATAATTCTACTCAATTCACTGTAAGCATAAATTAACCATCCATCAACACAATCACCCAGTGATGTCATCGCTTGCCGCCATTGGATGATTTAGTAGTCATCTTTGTGAAAGCACGTTGGTGGGTGTGTGAAAGTGACCAGAGAAAGTGAGTCCTCAGTGGCATATACGTCTATCTGTGTGTGTGTGTGTGTGTGTGTGTGTGTGTTAAAACAAAGTGTTGATAAAAGCCCTATCTGATCTACGATCTATTCTGCTCACAGCCCTGTATGTGTTCCATATTTTCCACAATAATATTAATCTTGCGACTAATTAACCAATTCCTTTGTTTTAATAGGGTGATAGGGACATTGGCAATTTGGGGACATACTATTATTCTCTTGTTTGTTAAGAGTTACTGCAGACCAGAACACTGGTAGCACTCTCATGGCCGCAGGATGATTGTGTCTCGTTTGTTTGATTGGGTGGGACTATTTCTTGGCCAGCAGCAGTGATTTAAATGATTCTCTGCTGACAGCCTAATCAATGACAACAAGACTCCAGGAAGCTGTGACCCCCTCTAAAAATACAATGGTCTTGTACCGATTTAACAAACAAGATAAGATGTGTTAATTAGTGAGCGGTGCAGATTTTGTTACTTTTCGACAGTCGGGCTAGCTGTTTCCTCTTGATTCCAGCCTTTATGCTAAGCTATGCTACCCAAATGCTAGCATAGCTTCAGATTTACGATTTTGTGTTCTCATTGAACTCTTGGCAAGAAAGTTAGTATGCCTTTAAATGTGTAATTTTTGTATTTTTTTCCCCCTTTTGGCCATCATATCCATGGGAATAGACACTTAAGTCAACATCTAGGAATTTCTTAACGAAAGAATAAAGTATAATTCATAAAAAAGCTGAATTTTCTGAATAAATCTCTTGTAAACATTTGATCAATCTGGAAAAAATCAAGTAAGATTGTCTCTGCAAGCAGATGTGTTGATTCAACAACCGCTATGTACACACTTGATCCCACAGTATGAGGACCAAATCACATGATTGCAGCACTTGAGCCAACCAATCCTTCAATCAACATTTCCCACTGAGTCTGAGATGCCTCAATTTAGGATTAGACCTACAGCTGAAACAATTAGGTGATTTTACCAATTGGTGGTTTTGACAGAAAAGTTACCTGCAACAATCAAAATCGATTAACCGTTTAATGTTCCAATCAGGAAGGCGACACGCTCTCCAGCCCCTCCGTTGTGGGGATTTCCTTCTTGTTTTCCTCGTGTGTGATAGAAAATAATAATACAATTTGAAGATGTCATCTTTAGGAATTTTGATGGTCATTTGTTAACACTTTCCATCCATCGCTGAAGCCGATCCCAGCTGGCATTGGACGAAAGTGGCATTTTAGCATTTTCTGATATTTAATTAATAAAATGATGATGATTGATGAATTTAAAAAATATATTTCGCAGCCTGAAAACACACTGAAATGAAGAGAAACCAATCGCTACTGCTGGAATGCAGAAAATAATCATTTAAAATGAGTCAGCGCAAATGTGGTCCATTGAGCTGTGACATCCCCCCAAAAATGAAAAGCTAACTAATAAGCCCAGCACACAGTGCTACACCACATTTACTCGTATATCCCAAGCTGGTGGAGGTTCACCTGGTGTGTTTGTACTCGTTCCGTGACGTCATAGCTGTGAAACAGACGTTTCTCTAACTATTGATCTCTTCCCAGATACGGTGACATCGTGCGTCTCACCAATTAGCCCGTCTAATGAAGCAGGAGAAGAAAAAACTTCTGTTAAGTGTTACATGAAGACACCAGTTCCACCACAGGAGGCACACTGACCAGCATTGTTTTCTGCTCCGCGAGGTCAACTATTAAGTGGAAGCTTACAAAAGAAACAATTACCTCCAGCCGGGGGGGAAAGCAAAGCTGATAATTTGTGGTCAATTAGGTTTCAAAGAGGAAAGCAAGCAATGTGCTTTCATGTGGCGTGCAGCAACGACACAATATCTTTATCAATACATCCGTGTGTGTGCATCCTGAGGTGAAAGACGCGGATTTCTTTGCTGCACCAAACGGTACCAAACCATAATGTTAGACCTCTAACTCAGCTAGTGGTGCTATCAGCTGGCTTAGCTATTACAACAGTTAACAGAGCAAAACATGTTGTTGACTATGGCATAGCATTAGTTCCACCGCATTAGACACAATGACTATCACTGTGACAGCATCTCATTCACACACACACACACACACACACACACACACACACACACACACACACACACACCCTCCCCTTCTTTTGTCACCTGTGGAAACACACAGCATCCCCATTTACAGCACAATGGCGTGTTTCATGTTTATACAGCACGCGAGGCGATCTCATTGGGCGAAGTACCGTAGACACACACACACACACACACACACACACGGCTTACCCAAGAAAAAAAAAAAAAAGGAGTCATAAGAACGAAAATATGCATGGCAATGACCAATTTCACAGCACAATGGACTTCTCACACTCGCACAACAGCGAGGGGTCATAATGTGCTTCGGCAAATTAGGTGACTTTCACGCACACACTCTCCGTAACAGCGTCCCATTCAACGCGACAATAGGTCTTCAGTTTTACACGTGCTGTACATGACTCCATGAGCACGTTCATGTTTATGCATGAACATCCAGCCGTTCTATGCAAGGGTCTGCAGTTTCTATACGCATACATTCAAGACTGTGAATAAAACCTCCTCCTCCGCCTCTACTCGATGCCCTTCGTGTTCCAGCCTCCGGAGAATCTGTCCGGGACTAATTCCTACAACTGTATCCGTGTTATCCTTGGGCCCGGTGACTGTGTTTAAGTGTGAAAGATGTTTGCTCATAGTGACAAACCCCTCCGAGAAATGCATGCGCGGTTCTTTTTCAACTCATCGTCTTTGAACGAAGGCCGACAACTTTATTGTCGTTGCCACTCGCGTGTTACCTGCTTGGCAACAAAAACGGGCAACAGAGCCGGGGATCAACGTGGATGTTTAAAAAGAAACACAGCTCGGGAGAACAACACCAACCATGAACACAACAACAAATGGGTCTTCCTTTTTTCTGTGATGATTTCTCTCCGTATGAGATGAAAGTGGAAGTCTCTCTCGGCAAATCAAATCCACTGTAGCCGGACATACCCCGACCTGACAGGAGGTCAGATCCACGTTGCCATTCGCTGCTTCTGCAGATCATCGCTAGCGGTCTTTAAGGAGGTTTTCCTTTATATGTGAAGGATTTACAGAACCGAACTAATGACTGCTCTTGTGTTCCCACTTAAACACACACACACACTCATCCCACCCTCTCCATTGTTTAGCCTGGCACCAGTTCCCATTGACACAGATGGGGATGGGAGGATGAGGTAATGACAGACAAGACAGCGGCGGAGTTCATTCCGTGAGTTTATGTGAGCTCTAACCCTCCCTCCGTCCCTCCATAAGTCCCATGTACCTGCTCTACACATCTATCCACTCTGCCGTCCAGCCCCACCTTTACCTTCACTGCCTCCAATCCATCACTCCCAGCCTCCACCCATCCATCAACGTTCCATGTGGACTCTTAGTACCGAGCTCCCGACCAACAGCCATTCATCCTGTCAATCCACCCAACGCGTCAAGTCTGTACCGTAAAACAGATTCCAGCTTATAGCGTGACCTTTTGCACTCCTATTAACTTGTAAAATGTGACCTTTGAGTCATCCATCATATTCCATACATCCATCCACCCCTACTCCACGTCTTGTCAAACTTTGTTTCTACTGATGGAGACGCACATTTAGCCCCTTATAGGTGGGTAAGAATATAAAATGACACTTACCAGCTGCATGCCACAGATGAAGGCCAAGGTACACCTGCCGCTACAGCACCCCATGGTGTCCTCCTCCCTCTCTCCAGAAATTTCCACGTGGAGAAGGAACTCCGGGGCGAAAAGCTCTCTACAAAACCTCCAGATGGACCTTCGAAAATCCCCCAAAAGCCCCCTCGGAGGAGCGTCTGACTGGCAGCCCCGGGTGGAGGCTCAGAGTGCAGCCCCCCCCTGTACTCTCCGGAGCTCAGGGGAGTGTGAGCGACTACCACGTCATTCAAATGGCCCGAGATGCTGACGGGTAAACCTGGTTCCACTGGATTCCTAGCACATGTGGTGGTGGTGGTGGTGGTGGTGGTGGTGGGGGGGGGGTCAGGGATCAAGAGAAGGCAGTCAAGTCCACGAGTATGTTCCTGATACGGAGCTTGGAGAGACCTTTCCTCGGCAGTCTGGTAGATCAATCAGGTGGTGTGGTGCATTTTCATCAGGATTAAGTCAGATTTATGACAAAGCTTGAAATCTGACAGAAAATTACGTCCAAGCAGGTGCTTCTGGACCAGCCGGACTGGAAAGTCTACAATCACGTCGCATCCTCGTCACAGAAACCAGTAGACCCTTGGAAAGACTGTTAAAATAACGGTGGTATCAGATAGATAGATACCCCCCTCCCTCCCCTCTCCGGATGAAATGCTCTTTTGTTTAATAATCCGATTAAGCACCACTCGGATTAGACTGATTGAAACAGCCTAATTTGTTGAGGGTGGAGAAGAAGAAAAAAAACAAGTGAAAGTGGTCCCTGCTGCCTCCTTGTAGTCCTGGTCTCTCCTCTCAGGGGAAGTAACGGGCATGTGGCGGCAACATCCTTTCATTCACACCGTTAACACAAAAAAAAGACATAAAATCTCCAAATACGCGGTGACAATCCAATATATTTTTGCTTGTATCTCGGGTGAAATTGTTTGCTAGGTTGTCGCGGTGTGTCGCCAGCAAACGGAGGATGATTTCGGCGTCTCCTGTCGGCTAACAAGTCCTCCTCCGGTTCATCTCCCCGTCGGCTCCACAACACCGCCGCCGCCGCCGCCGCCGGGCAGTCAGCCGTTAGTCGGTTGATTCCGCTGCCTCCTCCGTTACAGCGAACTCATCTCTACACCGTTAAAATAAAAAAGAGAGAGAAAAGCATGTCCACATATCGGATGGAGAGAGTCTGGGTGAGACTTCGGCTCGAGCTAAGTCTCCAAACGGAACGTACGTGACGCGAAAAACCGGGCGGAATAACGGCTAAGTTTGTGTCTTCGTCTCGGCGGTCGTCTTCGAGGAGTGGGTAGAGCGGAGACAAAGGGGAACCGGGATGGACCAACGGACCGAGAGAGACAGCCGCGAGGAGCGTCTCGCGCCTGCCATCTGTCAAGTCAAACACCGCGAAACAACGTTGCTGTTCCGGTTTTGCTTTTCAAAATAAAAGCGCACAGTGGGAACGAACCTGGTTCAACATAATTCATTTGACATACATAATGTATGTCAAAGGATGAAGGATATGACACTATCTCCTCTTCATATAACTTCCCTTTTCAGTAAATATCTTTGCTTTGGCTGCAAGGGTGTTAGTTTAATGAAGACCTGATCTGGGACCCAGACTGTATTCTATCTAATTGGGTTCGGGCAGGGTCAGGTGTGCAAGTGAAGCCCTCCAACGATTCAAGTACACTTGCTGCTACTTCTGATCATTATCATCACATGAGAAATCCCTATTTGGACCAAGTCTGACAGGTCATCTGAGCATCAGGTCCCCTTTTTTTTCTTAAACTTGTGCACATCAAACTGAAATCAGGTTTCTCTGATCAGGTTCAAAAAGTTTGGACGTTTGAATACTGTCTTGTACTTGCATCATGAGCTGAAACTTCCCGTATTGGTTTCTGGCCAACATGCACGTGAGTTGTGCATCAACTTTGTGCTGCATTTAAAATGAAGTAGCCTTAGTGACAAAAGAGATGTGACTAAGTGAAAGCTTGTTTCATAAAATTGTAGGATTTCTCGTCCTATGGGGCCTGGTACCTGATAAATCAAGCTTGTTCTGCATCTATTATTGTGCTTTATTTGTATCAATACACTTTATATTTTAAAGAGAGGTTCTAATGGTTGTGGGTGTTTTTCATTCCCTTTTTTAAAGCTCCTATATATTTCACGTTGGACTCGTGTGCTTTTATGCTGAAGGATGTAGGTTCTTACTTCCGGCCTTGTTGTCGCTGCCTCTGGCCGGCTTGATGAGGCTGATGTTCCGCTCGGCAGGGGAGCGGCGGGGCTCTTTTCACTCACTGAGACTCACTAACAGACAGAGATGGAGCTTTGGTCGGCGTGCAGCTGCTCGAGAACGTGGCCTTCAACCGTTACAGTGAATAAGACTCTCGAGGCTGATTATTTAGGGAGGAGGGGGAGGCAAAGTATTTAAACATTCCATGTAGCTAGCCCATTAAAATTGCTCACAACCATCCATCAGTTATCATAGAGAGAGCCTTGGGTTAACGCTTCATTTATGAATGACATCTTGATTTAGCTTAGTAGCTCAGTGTTCCTACAGTGGCAGGAGTTCAGTGAAGGCAACACGGCTGCAGACTACACAGCCAAAGTATTGAAGCAATAAAAGTCTCCTGGAAAAACGGACAATTAAGTGTGAAAATATGTGTGTGTGTGCAGGAGGGGGGGTCACTTGTGCCACACCTATGAAGTGGCCGGCAGTTTAAACAGACACAAGAGGTGTAAAGGCTATCACTGCTTTAGCTATACAACATAATGGCCTGCTTTCCCCTCACCATCAATCTCTGTCACAGTCCAACCCCTCCCACACACACACAGGAATACAACACACACACGCTCAGATGCAACGCACGTGCACACACACACACTCCAAGCACTCGCAGTGCGACAGGAGTTTAATTATGCCGCTAATCTTGAGTGACAGTGGCGTGTATAATGGCTGATTCCCCGGGGGCCATGTGTCAAAGCATCCACCCAGTCATCCAGCCATTCCCTCTTCTATTTATCACGTTACCTACTTAGTCATCCATCCATCCGCCCTTGTTTCCACCCAGCATCGCCGTTTTTTATTACACCCACCGCAACGTCCAGCCACCTCTCCTTCTTTTCTTTCCCTACCTTTGATAACCAGCCTCTCTAATTTCCGCTTTGTCACACATCATCTGCTGCCTCACAAAAGGTGACCGACGGGGGGGCCAATCTGGCCTGTGGCCGGCGTCCTCTGACCACTGGGACCGTGGTTCACCCGGGGTTGAGGCCCCTGGTGGTCAGAGGTCTGTCATCATGTCAGGGAGGGGGGATATATTACACATCACGTCTATGTATGTAAATCAGTGTCATTCTGAGTGTGATATAATAGCACAAAAGTACCGAAATTATTAACCAATTGCTGTTACATAGACAATTAATCACCAAAAATAAATAAATAAATAAAGGAATAATTTTTTTTAATCACTGGTTCCAGACTATCAAATGTGAATCTGTTATGATAGTCAGTATTTGTGTTATTTGGGAAAAAAACAAGATATTTGAAGATGTCGGCTTAGGCTCTGGGATATTGTACTGAATATTTTTACTATATTCTGACATTTTATAGACCAAAAAAATGAAATGATAAATCACAAAAATGATCTGCAAGTAAAAAAACCTAGAATGAAAATAATGGCTGGCATTCAAATAACTAAATGTCAGAGAGTTTAAATGGCATATTACCTCTCAATCAACAAAATGTCAGTTATTAAATTCATATAAGAGCGACTTTGCCTATTTGCCTTATAATTGTGTTATTTCAGATACTTTTTTCGCAACTGAAACTTTCAGCACAACTTTCAGAGCACGCCAAATTGAATTTCACAACACGTAAGTTGGCGACAAATAAACCGTTAAATCCTTCTGATTCGTTACGTCATTTGCATTAATGGATGATAAATGCTCTATAGGCAAGCAGTTATGATTAATACACCAAAAAGTGCATTCTCAGACATGGAAACAAGCACAAGACCCACTCTGGAGCTTTTTTTGGGGGGGAAATGACACAATCTACATCAGCAGATGGAGTTGCCCGGCCCTCATGGACATGCATCCCGTCAATAAAGCTAATTTGAATGAGATTTTCATGGAGAGAGAGAGAGAGAGAGAGAGAGAGAGGGAGAGAGAGAGGCTATGTCTACTTCCAGATAGTAAGAGTGTGAGTATGTGTTTCTTACTTTATCTGTGTGGACCAGATGTCACCAGATGCCTGCTGCTGCCAGCCTATCTCAGTCCCACACACACACACACACACACACACACACACACACAGGAAAACACACAGGCCTTCTGCCACTTCCGACATGCTACACCTCCTCCATGTCGCCCAATCTGAAAACTATCTACAGTAACTGCAGAGCCAGGTAGCTGAAAACAGCCTCCATATGAATGTGGAATATCAGTTCCAGTGACTGAACCGGTCAAGACTCGTATCGCCACCATGTAACGTTGGGGAGGGACAGCATTCGGATACAATTTGACACGGACGGAGGGGAATAATGTTTAGGTGCCGTCTTTTTTCATGTTGAATGCAAACAACACATTTTTAAAAATTTCAATTTAGGAAGCAATCAAGAAAGAAGAAAGAAAAACTCCCCATCTTTGATTTCCTCGCTCAAAATCATAACGCAATCTCATTAACGCACCATGTAAGGTGTCATTTTAACCAATTTCAGCACAGGGGGATCACAGTAGGCGTCCCACTGGTTTCTGCTTACCACCAACTGTGCTTATACAAGACGTTGCAACTGGGAGTGAAGGCAAACAGTCCCTTTTCTTCCAGGTTTCCAACAAAAAACTACATTTATTTATTTATTGATTGATTCATTTGGCTTTGCAAATTGTGCAAAGTGAACAAATTTATTCCACTCAAATTCCGTCCTTGACATTTTATTGTGTGAACTTGAAAGGTAGAGGTAGAGAAGAAAGAAAGAAAAAAAACAAGCAGCAGCACTAACTACCCCCCCTAAAAAAAAAAAAGAAAAACCCTAAGTAAAGTGTAAGTAGAGTGCTTCTAATGGTTGCCATGCCAGAACAAAGGAAGCCTCAGAATGTGTGCATGTTTTCATTGTTGCCTCGATGTAGACATGAACGTCATGAATCACATCCTAATTCCATTTTATTTGTGTTGCTTGTCTCAGGAAGTGTTTTTCCTTTTTAATAGGCTGGACTTTAGAGTGAGTGTGTGTGTGTGTGTGTGGGTGTGTGTGTGTGTGTGTGTTGGGGGTGCAAGTACTCAGTCATGTGTGTGTGCCCGGAGGCGGGACTGTGAGTGCTAATAGACCTGGATATTGCTGCAGTAGCTCACGGGAGCTCAATACAATTCAATGCTTTTGTCATATATTTATCCAGAGCGGAGCCTAAGTGTATAATGTAAATCACAAGAAGCTTTAACTCCCATTATCAGAATCCAGCCCCGGGTCAATTTCTATGCAATACATTTCATTCTGTCGCTCTTTTTATCAAACGAAAAAGAAAATATTCGAAATGACAGCACTCACTCCTCCGCGAAGCAGAAAATATGTCTGCTTGCATACATTATCCCCAAATAGATGTCTCAGAATTACAGCATCATTTCACCTTCCAGGCTGACTGAAGGTGTGTTTGTGTCCCAGCCTCATGTGTTCATATATTCACCCCCGAATGACTGAACGAAAATATTTGCTTCCTTTTTGTTGTGATTTTTAAAAAAACAACTCTGAGATTTCTGCTTCGTTTTTCAAGGTTTTTCGAAATGTCGGTCTTTGTCATTTCTGCTGCCGTCGGAAAAATAGTGATGTAGAAAGATTTTAACATGCGGTGCCAACCACTGTATCACTACAATACCTCTACAGCAGGCCAACGGTGAGTGGTGTCCTACAGGTGAACAACAATTCAGCATTAAATCAAAACCGAGATGGCAAGATGCCTCATTCTACTTCCTTACCTCGAGAAAAAAATCACATTATCAATATGTTAGCGACCTTCCAAAATGTCACAGATCATGTTTTTAGGGGATCTCATGTCTTATTAAGAGGAGCTCCCTGTGGCTCCCCCACAGCTCACACTCTTGTACCCACAACATTTAAAAGTCACATTGGAGATAAAAAAAAAGAGGGGGGGGGGGGGGGGGGGGGGAAATCAATATCTGCCTCTCTTTCCAGAATCAATGGACCCATTTCTCACCATCATAATCTTTAGAAAGCACTGTCAACAGTTTTCCCTAGAAATAGTCCTAGTATTTCCAATTAAAGCCGTTCACGGCCGTGATGGGCGGATCGATCTACCAAGTAGTGATATTACAGATGCAGCGTTGTGTTTTGAGTACGGATATGAGCAGCAATTATAGTTCACATTGTGGCACTCCAACGCTCGTTCCTTCTCTGCTGCTGTTGTGCAGCGACCACCTCATTAGTTCATGAAATTTACACAATAGCTGTCGTGATGAAGAAGTTCGCAGTGAAATGAAATGTCTAATAAGTTCGTCATACTGTTCAGATTCAAATATATTCAGAAGGAGCCCAGAAATGATGCATTTTATAACATTGGCTGCTTTTAATAATGAATGCATTGAACTGGCCCACGCATTAACCACATTTTATGCTATCACCCGTCCTCGGAAAAATGGGAGGTTTTTAAGTATCATTTTTCAGCCTGTGCGAGCACCACAAACACAATCCAATTCAGCTGCTTTGTATTGCAGCTGCAGAAGAAATTGACCCGATATCTCAAAACTTGGGCAACTGAATCCAAAATGATCTGTTAAGACAGAAACGACAAAGTAGAAAATACGAAGTCAAATACCGACCCAAAGCTTCACACTATGAACCCCTCTAGCCTCAGTTTTCGACGTGCATTAATATACCCTCGTTACATGCATTGGTTTCTTTTCAAAATAAAAGTCTAACTTGACTGACATATAACTCACGTGAGTCACGATGCTTACAACTCGGGGGACAAAATGTAAATGTTTGCTTTTAGTTTGAGCACATTAACAGCGGTCTGCTGGGTGAGAGTCCTGTGTTTTCTTTTACTCAGACGATAGAGAGCAGCAGACAGACGAGCGATAGCGTGGCTGGAGATGGACTCGGAGTACAGACGGGAGTCGGAAGACCATATGAATTAATAAACTGCTCAAGGAGAAACGGAAACAGAAAGATGAAACCAGAGAGGAAGAGAGAAGAAGATGCAGGTGGAGGAAAGACAAGGTGGCAGAGATGTAAAAAGGAGGATATTGATTGGTTAAAAATGCATGAGCTGTCTGGTGCGTGGCTTCTCATTCCTAATGTGACCAGACGGTGTCAAGCGAGCGCATCATCTCCCGGAATAACTGTTAAATACACGTTTTTATATCATTAGTCAGCCGGTGAGTCAGTTTACTCACTCTAGTTATTTAGTTTGGTTTTAACTAATTATTTAACGCGATAAGAAGGGGTGACATCATAATTAACAGATGTGATTAAAACATAATATAGATTATGGTGCGTCGTTACCTCATTAATGTATCAGAGAGGCTGTGCTCTGCTCAGGTTGCTGGGGAACTACTTTGTTTGGCGGAAGAATCATTATTTGTTATCACTAAGTCATTGCTTTCTTGACTTCATGGAACCTTGCCAGGTCTTCTAAAAGCAATCATTACAGATGTCTCGCTTTAAGTTTAACAATAAATATTTACCAATAAAATGACAATAATGTTAAAATGATAACTGACCTCAGAGTTATTTTGTCTGGTAAATACACTCATTCACTGTGCGTGTAATTGTTCTTCCTCACACTGTGACTTTAATTTCCACTTCCTTGTTGCTCTCTGCTGTCTTTCCATCTGTCCGGCCGGCCTTTGCCAATACTGTCTGCAAGTGTGTGTGTGTGTGTGTGTGTGTGTGTGTGCTGTACACTCGCCAGTAGGTTGCAGGTCTGTGAACTTGCATCAAGACAGTTTGGTTTGGCGACCGGCGAGTGCCATCGGGACAGAAGGAAGTGCACGGCCGGCAGATCAGAGTCCAGATGACAGAAATATCACTTCCTGGCTGAGTGGCAAAGACAAAATTAGTGCAGAAGGCAGGCGGGCCACTCAGGTACGTGTTGGATGCATCCACCTGGCTTGCATTCCTACGAGACTGTTTTTCTATGAAGAGTTGTTCACAGCCAAATGTTTTTTTTTGTCAGAGCTGGCATTGAAAACAAATTAGAGCCAACACAAATGGGAAAAATAGGCTTTTTTTTAATTATTTGGGTGCCCAGAAATGTCAAAATGTCTGAATGAAATACAAACAATTATGTGTTTATGCGCTCTTTAAAGTTTGCATATTGCTACTTCATTTCTAAATATATATTTTTGCTAGGTGGCAACGTCGAGGTCTGAAAAGTGAAGCCAAGGAAGAAGTGCCTTGAACTTCAGGGTGCAACTTATCTGGTTGTATAGAAGTCTATGTGAAGACGACCCTAGCATTTATTATCTCAGTAAACATAATAAACATGATGTCAACTGAGAGTTTCTAGTCTTTTTCAATCCTGCATGATGTCCATCTAGTAAATCATGGTCCCATATAGAGCCGGTTAAACAGGGTATGCTTTAGGGCGTGGCTGCCTTGTGATTGGCAGGTCTATGATTTAATCAAATACAATTTTTACCCGTTAACAGTTCATGAAAGTTAATTGTAAGCTTTTTGGCTCCTTTCTTTTCTATTTCATACGAAGGCATTGTCACTCCAAGACGGATATAAAAAGCCCCGGGGCCGTTGGATTCAGAAGATTTCATGTTAATACACACATCAACTCCCCTGGTTGACATAATTAACTGAAACAGCAAGATTTTTTTTCCTAGCCAGCACATGCAGCCAACAAACAATGTGTGTGTGTGTGTGTGTGTGAGTGTGAGTGTGTGTGTCTTATCCCATCAGTAGTATAGCTGTGGGCTGGTTTACATTTGCATAATGAAGTCAATAACACTGGCCTCCTGGGAGCGAGCATGGTGACATTATTACTAATTTAATAAGAAGTGTGTGTGTGTGTGTGTGTGTGTGTGTGTGTGTGTGTGTGTTTGGGGTGGGAGAGAAATAAAGACGGCGTGGGACACGTGTGGTGGAGGGAGATGGAGAGAGATAAGAGCAGGAGGTGAAAACAGAAGAGGAAGAGTTATGGCAAGGAAGGGATTCTGGGAGCTGAAGAGAGGGGAGGGAGCCAGAGAGGAGCAGGAGGTTAAGGGAAAGAAAGATGGGAGATGGAGAAGGGTGAGGGTGAAAGGAGGACATAAAATCAGAGGAGCAGGGAGGGGGGAGTCAAACACAAGGGTGAGACAATCAGGAAGAAGCAGAGATTCTTGCAGAGACGAGTGGTTGATGTGCGACTGCTTCTGTTTTAATCACAGACTCGATGTCCTCGTCGTCCTCTGCTGGTTAAGGACCTGCATCTGCTGGACCAGGACCTGCATCTTCTGGTTCAGGACCTGCATCTTCTGGTTCAGGACCTGCATCTGCTGATTCAGGACCTGCATCCACTGGTTCAGGACCTGCATCGGCTTGCAAGAAAAACAGGTAGCTGGAACCCCCGAGGCAGCCTCTATAACCTTGAAATCCTTTCCCTTGGATGTTCTCCGAACCTTAGTGTTCACTTCCTGTTTCATTTTGTATTCCCCTCCTCATGTGTTGTATAGCAGTAGCACTGCTGTGAAAATACACACGGCATGCAAAACGCATAAAATGCCTGTGATTTTATTTCAGGCATCGAACCAAAAACCCATTAAAAACCCCCCACTGACTTCAAGTGGAGGGAACTCATTTCCAGGTGTTAGGACTCATTCCTGCCACACTCTATTAAGATTTAAATGAAGGTGCCGCCATTTTAATTTCTTCTTTGAGTTATTAATGTGGAAACGAGTTGTACCAATTCTGTTATTTTAAACATTTATTTAGTGATATCACTTTGAAATATGGGGGTGTCGGCGTTTTTTAAGTCCAAAGAAAAATATGAATGATTTGCATGCGTGTGTGTGTGTGTGTGTGTGTGTGTGTGTGTGTGTGTGATGTCCTCCAGCCCTGAGCCCCCTCTCTGCGCCCCAATATATATAACACAGTCCACCAGCTGCTGTCTGTATCTCTAATTATAGCCTGGGCAGCGCAGGCTCTCAGGGCAGGACTGGGGGTCGGGTTACTCCTTCCTACTGCACAAATACACAAATACACACACACACACACGCCCTCATTTTAGCTGGGCCTCAAAAAAACAGGTTGCGTGAGGACTTGCAAACTCGCACGGGGCTCAATTAGGTATTTATTCCCTTATTTATTCTTCACCTTGACCTCTGTATGACAAGGCGGGGCACGTAGGAGGGAATATCCGTCCCCTGGAGGGAGTCTTAGAACGGTTGGGAGATCTCGAAAATTAAAGTTTTTGAAGTTTTTTTCTGTAGAGGGCACAAGGTGAATTGGTCCCCTGTTGGGTTAAAAACTAGTGATGCTGCTGTGATTGGAGGAGCAACCTAATCACACTAAAGTGAAGTGGACAGGTCAGTGAGGTCAGGAAAGGAGTAATGTGCCTCCCAGCGGAGGAAAACTCATGTAACATCAGCTGTAAGTTAGACCTTTTGGACCTCCCATCTCTTCACTTCATTCTTGTCACTCTTTTCCTCTCCATCCCTTGATCTTGAGCTCTTTTACCCCCCGTTGCTCCGTTGTTTCTACCATCTCCTCCTCCCTTCACCTCTGCTATCTCTCTATTTTGGACTCCCAGAGCAGGCGGGGTGACTCCTCAGTAGGTCAACCCTATCTCCCTGCTGCCCTCTATGAGTCTCTCTCTTTCTGCCTCTCTCTCCAGCAGTCAACAGGCAACAGAATCTCAGAAACTTTCACTCAAGAACTTCCTGGACGCTAAAAACCTTCAAGAAGAAACAATAAAAAAGGCTTTCCTTCCCCCTTTTTCTCTTGTGGGGTGAAGATTTAAGTGTATTTTTAGAACCTGCTGGGATCCAGCTTAGCTACAAACAGCCGCGTGCCTTTTTTGCTGCTGGATTTGAACGCTGCCTCCATCTGTATTTCCTTTCTCACAATCGTCTGGGGCCGAAGCAGGATTTAACGAAGGCGTTGCACGCACGTTTCTATGGTAACGGTTCATTTCCAGAGCCTTTGAAGGACTGAGGGGTTATCTCTGAACGACCAGCAAACTCAAAGCCCAAGGTACTGTAAAAAAAAATAAATGAAAAAGTCCATGTCGCTGTGGCTGAACTTCATAATAATGATCTGATACTGGCGTTAGCGAACGCTGGAGGACTATACGCATGTTTAATCTTTTGGTTGCCATTTAAAATGTCTACTAAACGTTAACTGCTACTACGGGCAAGCTCTCAAACTTTATAAGGTGGAGAACTGCAACTTCAGTGGTGCTTAAAATATTTTAATGTTATAGTTATAGTCAAAGAATTGTTATAAGATACTGAATAATTCTCCCCTTAAAATGACTTAAATCCCATTACTTTCTTCACATTGTGATGTATAAAAAAAAAACATTTGTAGACAGAAATAACCTTTAAAATCCCCTTTTTTCCCCTTCATGACTAAATGTTGCTCCACAGCTGCAGATATAATAGATTAGTCGTAGAATAGTAGATTTGTTACTTGAGTACTAACATCTCAAACATGTACACAAGAGATAAACAAACCATGTTTTGCTGATCTGTTAATGAGGGTGTTAACTCCCACACGCTGTCAGTACAAAATTGATAGAAAAGCGAACATTTTGCTCAAGGACCTTTGTCTGGGACTCACATTTCACGCCTCATTCTCCTACGCAAATATTAAACTGTATGGTTTCCAACCTGACCCCTTGAAATTAAACAATATGTGCAAGTGTTTATGCCTTCTTATCACAGATATGGGCTTCAGTGTGGATGTAAATTACTAGCAGTTCAGTCAAGTTGTTCCAATTTTAGGGGCTCGAGGAGTTGAAAGTCTTTTCCCTGTATATCATCTCGGGAGCTCTCAGATGCGTCTCAGAGACAACTGTATTTTCAAAGAATGTGCTTTGATGTGATCTTTTAATGATCAATGACTTTTTGTTTCTCTCTCTTCTCTCTTTTTTTTACCAGCATTTCTGACAGTGCCATAATCTAACTGCTTAGACTAATGGTTGACATGCAAACCATTGTTTTCACACTAATAATAATACGTCTTTTATCTTATTCTGTTACAAAAACGCTGCATGCTTTTGACTGAAATGATGCCAAGGTGATATTTCAAGTAATGAAGCAGTAGTATACAACAAGCCATTGAAAGTGCAACCCTATTTTGAGGGGAAAGAGTTGTATTTAAACCTGGATTCAAGGGTAGGTTCTCACCTGTTAAGCCTTAAATCACACTATTGGAAATAAGTACTGTTCTGCACGTATAATCTACATAAAATACCCAGTGAGTGGACACTGAGTCAGTATGCGACAAAGATTCTGTATTATACATGGTATAATTATATTACCAAGGAGGGAATATAAACATAGGATGGTGATATTTTAAATTGACTTACACTGTATCAACTAATCCTTTATCCTTAAAAATGTATTAACCAAAAATTATAAAGCACAGAATTATCTTCTTGTACTTCTTGTAGCGCAATAACCAATTACACTCCCCACTGATGTGGGATTAACGCCCACAGCAAATAGCCCCTTCACAGTTTGCACTCTGAAATATAATATAATATAATATAATAAACTGAGATGACCCTTCACTGGACCACACTAAAATACAGATTACTCTATAAAACAATAGAAATACAAATAGAAACAAAACGTTGCAGACCTGTTAGCGCTCCCTCTGGGCTGGTATGGTCTTCGTTAGCCGAAGCTAACTGTACTCACGTCTGTATTCACACGCGCTGCGTCACGGTCCCGCTGTCCTGCACGCGCGTACACACAGTCCGCAGCGTCACTCTCGCGCGAGGCGAGGCTAATCTTCGTTGGTGGCTAACCCAAGTTAGCTCGAGCGTTCCGGTTGCTCGGCACCGAGGAGCCCCGAGCCTTCCGGTAGCTCGGGGCGCTATCAGACAGCTCACCAATCTCCACGACACTTTAACCCAACGGTGAGTTGTTTTAACAAGTAGCTCCCGCGGTTAGCAAGGCTAATCTCCCCGCTAGCCGCTAGCGCTAATGTTAGCGGCTAACGGTAAACTTCACGCCCCCCGTGAACTCACTTTCCCTCGGTCAACTATTGGACGCTGGAAACCTCGTGACGCCTAAGAGGTTTGGTTACAATAATTCTTTTTTTAGGGTGAAAACCAGTTGTATTATTCCATTAGTACATTATTCCACAAAACTATGCATGTGAAATAACCTTTAATGTATGATATCACTGCTTTTAGCAATGTTAACCTTCTAATGACTGGTTATTATTTAACCTAGGGATACACAAGTAAAAGGTCCTGCATACAAAATCATATCTGAAATTAAGTTGAACTAAAAGAAAAAGAAAAATAACCCTTATGACACATATGTACCCCTACTGTTGTAGTGTTGTAGGTCACGGTGGAGGTCATTTTATCTACCTTAAATACAATTTTACAAAATAATTTCACCCCCTTGCACCTTGAAACTGTTTTTTGGATGAGACCATGTATCGAAAATCTCTTTTACTGTACATCTTTTAAACATCCGAAACATGACAATGTGTTGTATTCTATAAGGTTATCGTATGTTTTAAATTTAAAATCTTATTCAGAAAAGTAACTACATTAGATAACTCCAGCTGTCGAAGTGGAATATATCTGCTTCATTAACTCAAAAGTATACTAGACTATAATACTCAAATGTACTTGTTTACTTTGTACCAGTAATACCCAACATGATTCTAAGTTTGCATGCTCAAGGGGAGATGCATTTGATGACGCACACTCTCCACAGTGCCTTTGTCGTCTTTCATTTGCCCTTAAACACCGGTCGGTAGCCCACACCCACATCGTTCTAATTCTGTTCATTCCTTTTGTGTGGAGGCAGCAGCAGCAGCAGTTGGTGTCCTTGTGTGTGAAGATCAGCTCAGCACTCGGTGGTGACGACAGGTGGACCGGGTCATCAGGACACAAACATGCGTGCTGCGAGGGAAAGTGTTTGCTAGTTAGTGTTAGTGTAACATGGGCTCGGTATTAATGCTCAACTCTTAACGAGATGCTTTGCAGGAATAGTGTTGAAGTGGATCGTTTTTTTTTCCTCTCCCCTCCGCTGCGGATTACATTCACACTGTGTTCCAACCTCCTGTCAATGTAACAAACGCTGCGACTGTGGATCAATGTGTTGGTCCGACTGGCCATTGCCAGGGCGTCACGGGATCCGTGGTCAGCTTTTATATCGCTTAGAACGCCACGCACACACAGTAGCACTCTCAGCCTCGGAAATGACACGCATGTCGATTGCTGTTCGCCAGATCAATGGTGCTCGCTTTTCTTGAATCGCACTCACACACAAATGCACATTCAAGTGTGCGTGGGCAGAATTATGCCAAATTGATTCTCTAGTTTGTTATCTGAATGCAGCAACAGAAAGGTCAGCCTGAGAGCAGCCGCTGAATCAAAACACATCAATTGTTCATGAGATAGATAAATAGGTAGGTAGGTGGATGGCTGGGTAGGTAGGTAGGTAGGTAGGTAGGTAGGTAGGTAGGTAGGTGGATGGCTGGGTAGGTAGGTAGGTAGGTAGGTAGGTAGGTGGATGGCTGGGTAGGTAGGTAGGTAGGTAGGTAGGTAGGTAGGTAGGTAGGTGGATGGCTGGGTAGGTAGGTAGGTAGGTAGGTAGGTGGATGGCTAGGTAGGTAGGTGGATGGCTGGGTAGGTGGGTAGGTAGGTAGGTAGGTAGGTGGATGGCTGGGTTGGTAGGTAGGTAGGTAGGTAGGTAGGTGGATGGCTGGGTTGGTAGGTAGGTAGGTAGGTAGGTAGGTAGGTAGGTAGGTAGGTAGGTAGGTAGGTGGATGGCTGGGTAGGTAGGTAGGTAGGTAGGTAGGTAGGTAGGTAGGTAGGTGGATGGCTAGGTAGGTAGGTGGATGGCTGGGTAGGTGGGTAGGTAGGTAGGTAGGTAGGTAGGTGGATGGCTGGGTTGGTAGGTAGGTAGGTAGGTAGGTAGGTAGGTGGATGGCTGGGTTGGTAGGTAGGTAGGTAGGTAGGTAGGTAGGTAGGTAGGTAGGTAGGTAGGTAGGTAGGTAGGTGGATGGCTGGGTTGGTAGTTAGGTAGGTAGGTAGGTAGGTAGGTAGATGGATGGGTTGGTAGGTAGGTAGGTAGGTAGGTAGGTAGGTAGGTAGGTGGATGGCTGGGTTGGTAGTTAGGTAGGTAGGTAGGTAGACAGACAGGCAGGCATTCCTGAATATAAGCAGCTTTATATCAATGAACATCATTGCCAAAAGTATCAGTATCACTAAAATGCCAGCAATAAACTTGATATCTGATAATATCAATTCATTTCCTAATTTACCTCGTTTAAGATTTAATTATTTAAGTAACTAAATAAAGATGTGTTGGATATGAGGCACCGAGGTCTGGGTGGATGGAGATGTTTTACCCTCAGGCTCCCTCAAAGGCTAGTTAATATGGCCGTGCAAAAGTGCTCTTTCAGTTTGAATCCCGGTCTAATACTTGTTGCTGCATCCACTTGTTTAATAGTCTGGTCTACTTTGTCTGGCTTTGAGTGCACAGGCTACATAACAGCCTATAATGTGGACCATTTACTCAAGTGGAAGGAAATACATTGAGAAAAAAGTCCTGAGTGAGCCTTGAGGTGCATATATAATGAGGAGAGAGGGGGACATTGTCACCGATTGACACTCAGCGTCTATTAACTGAAAGTGAAGATGAGGACCATTAGCATCTCAGGCGTCACCTAATTGTGTCAACGACTTGGTCATAATGAACGGCGTTAAATACCTCAGCTGGACCAGCGTGGCCTGTAGGACTCACGTGGAGCCGCATCCTTCAGGCTCGCATTAATAACCTTGAAAAAGGTCATATTTCATCCAAGAGAGTCCGTCCCTATTTTAATTCAAATCTCCACAACAACAGCGTAGCTATCACTTCATATTTGCAGATAAGCTGTGTCAGAGACAGGCAGAGGAACAGAAGGAAAATTAATCATCTCAGGCGTTCATCGCCTCACGCCGCATAATGAACACAAACAACCTAACGCGGGCACATAATCATATTACGCCGCACGATCCTGCTGCCATGCGATGATGAAAACTTTCTTCAGACGAGTAATTTGTCTTGTAGATCATATTTTTTCAAATTATGATGGAATTTAATCTCCGCATCACCTCGGGTATTGTCGTTCTCTCCTCTCCTCCTCATCCTCAGACAGAGATAATCATATCAATGATTCACTGACATCCATGTGAATAAATAAAATAAATGGTAGCGTGAATGTGTATATATATGATATAATATACAGATTACCCAAATTGAATTTGCAGTGGGAAGATATTGCTATAATATTATGTGTAAAGTATCAACGCCAGCATATAATCCTGTGTCTTGGCTAAGCAAAGATGACCTCTCACCCCAAAATGACTCCCGATTTTATCGATT
This sequence comes from Chelidonichthys spinosus, assembly GCA_029853015.1. Taxonomy (NCBI): domain Eukaryota; kingdom Metazoa; phylum Chordata; class Actinopteri; order Perciformes; family Triglidae; genus Chelidonichthys; species Chelidonichthys spinosus. The sequence goes on along the minus strand of CM056838.1, from coordinate 4,707,703 downwards.
ACTTTTTGAAAATTTGCAACAGGTTTGATTTAATGCTGGCTGTCTTTCCACGTGTCCTCCTGGAACAGATCTACCACCAAAGCTGCACATCAGCACAATCTATAATCTTCCAAATCAGATGCAAATGCATTTCCCTCTAATTCCTGGAGATGTTTATGGACACTGATAATTTTAATAGTTGGTATCAGCAATTTTGGAAAGCTTCAAAATCTACTGTCTCAGCAAAAAAAGAAAGTTTAAACTGTGGGATATTTATTATTTAATGGACAACAGGGACACGATGATCATCACAGTTAAAAGGGCATATTGTGAAATACTGATGTAAGCTGTTTGGAAGCAAAACATTAAACTGCACCTTTAAACATGTTTATAAAAACAGTAAGTTTAATAAAATTAGCTAAGATTATTTGTGAGTTTTGATCATGGTTTCAACTCTATTTTTTTATTGTGATTTGTAAGTATAGATTTTTTTTCTCCACTACATCTCCCTCCGTCTCTTTTCCTTTCCTGATCACATCCCTTCTCTCCATCCTCAGCTCCTCTTCACCAATGAGCAGTCAACCCAACAGCGGGGAGGCGGTCCCTCCTCCGACCCGGACCAATCAGAAGACATTTTTGGATGATGTCATTTTGACCTTTAGTTCCCCGATGGCCTGGCTGCTGATTGTGGCTCTGATCATCACATGGTCGGGAGTCGCCATCGTTCTCTTCGATCTCCTCGACTATAAAACTCTGACAGGTAGGATTTTTTTATTATTATTATTATAATTATTTTAATGTTTTAAGAGATTATCTGCATTTTAATTGTAACTTTGCTGTCAGTTTTAACGATTCAACAATGATTGTAATTCCATCACAAGTAATGACAACTCATTTATCCCACATCATTTACACACCCATACGTCATCCCAGCATTTTCAACAACCTTTCAGACACTTTTGAAGCAGACTTCAAAAGTGGGCGTGCTCTCATGAAGGTCATCTGTTTCAGCGTCCATGTGTTGAGTTTTAGGGGGGGGACGCACTCGCACACATCTGTGCTGCTTTAACGCTGCATTTAAAGTAGCACGCGGTGCGTCGGGTGTTTCCCCTTCACTCAACAGATGTATGGGAAATGACACAACCGCTATGAGAAGTGCATTTTCTTACATTCAACTTCTAACATCCAGTTGGCGGTTTATGTACCGGCGTAGGAATACAGCTGTGTACATAACGAGGCCCAGGCACTCCTCCTCATGTTCACTCACATGTCATACACTGGTAGAATGGATTGAAAGAGAACTCGTTAACAGGTATACTAATAACACAGTCATAGGGGAATAAAACGTGTATTCATCTCATTAAAAGTGAGGATATTATTTATCTAATATAACTTGTTTAAAATTCCATCCTTTGCACTGCAGCAACTAAGAGCGCCTTTTTTTTATAATTAATCCTATTATCTCCAGCTCATAACTTAATTGCCTGAGTGATCAAATTTCGTTTTTTGTGATCACACCTTAATTACTTCGTTGTTGTGAGATGACAGAACGTGAATTTCCCCAAGAACGCAAGAATGCAGCGTTCAGGATCTCCTTCAAACATTTCTTTGGTGCTGCTTAAGGCTGCCTATTCACTGGCGCCGCGATCAGGCGTACGCTTACCCATTCAGTCATATCTAGTGATAATGAGAAATGTCTGATCGTGGCACAACAGGAGGAATCAAGAGACAACTGTGCTGCACTTTTCAACGTGATGTTTTAGTAAACATAGAATCTGGGTTGTTAATTAAACCAGAAATCAAAACACTGGACTCAAAATGCTGCTATGATGTGATTATAATCCTGTTATTATTTACTTTTGGGAAGTGCATTTAATTCACCCTCATACGTGTCTGCTGAATGTGAAGCTACAGTATGGGCTCGTCAGCAGCCGGTTAGCTTAGCTTAGCCTGGCTTTGTCTGAAGGTAGCGATATCTGCCTAAAGCGTTCAAATTTACATTTTGTATCTAGTTGTTTAATTTGTAGGGGAAAAATACAGTGTAAAAACTTCCTTTACAAATTAAACAAACAGCATATGATGTGTTCATTATTGAGCTTTATATGTGCCAATGGGAAGAGCTAGGCTAGCTGTTTCCTCCTGTTTTTCTAAAATATATGCTAACCAACTGTCATGAGATTCATTCTGTATCCCAGTGTGCATTAGTGTGCACGTTAACGCTCGAACGGTCAACATGTTCGTTGCGTTTAAAGTGTAGAATTTGAATACCGATGTGTAAATTAAAGCTGTCTCATTTAATTTACACCATGAAACATGAAGTGCTAAAGTTGCACACAATTAGCCTCAAACTTTTAAAATTCTGTGGTTGTTTTAATGGCAACGTTACACATGGATTGTTCAAAACTGTGTGAAATGCTGCTAAACAGCGTTCAATCGGTACAATTACAATTATTTAGCTACTACTTTTATATTTAACTATATGAATAAGTAATAAAAAATAATAATAGACCTTTAAAAAAAAGAATGACCTTTACCATTTACTGTGATAATAATCTTTCTATCAATTCTACTGCTCCGTATCACTCCCACCGTTACATTCACCACGTATTTGGACTATCCGGCGGGAGGATAGTCCTGCCACGCTCATCTTTAACTCCTCTCCCCATTCTCCTCCCTCCTTCACCCCCACCCAACCCTTCACCTCTTCCCCATCGTCATGCTGTCAATCACCTGCCATCCCATCCCAAAGAGTGCACATCATACTGTGACGACCCCATGTGTTTAGCTCCCGGTAAAAACAACAACAAGTCTCTAACAGTTTGGCTGCACTGCTCGCTTGTCCCCGAGTCTTGCCTGTGACAGAGACGATGCAGATTTACATGATCTATGTCGTGTTCAGCATTTCAGATGTGAGCCTCCGTGTGAAACATTTTAAAGGGCAAATCACCACTGAGTCAGCACAAACATTGGTGCCCTCTACTGGTCAAACGTTCCACCTGCAAATGTTTCCCCCCAGCTGTCAACTTGTTAACCTGGTGACCTACTGCTGTCAGTTAGCAAGCTTGTTAGCTCCATTGTAGAAGTGTTTTTGAACCTTTAACTCATAAACATCTGCAAATCTTTTCCCTTTAGTGGAGCAAGCGTCCTCCATTTTTGACTAATGTTGCCAATGTTGGTATAAAAAAAAAGAAGAAAATAATTGGCTAAACCTAAATTTACATCATCCCTAAAAATGAATTATCATTAAACATTTCTGCAAATTTTGGGGCATTTGCATCTTAAGTAATTTTGTTCTGGGGGAAATTGCGCAACTAGCTTAATAGCTGTGCTATCTTAAAGGGACAGTTCACCTTAAAATTAAAAATATTGATTTTTCCTCTGACCTGTATTGCTATTTAACTCACAACAAATCAATCAAGATTGATAAATAGCATTCTAGGTAAGAAACATTAAAGATAATTTGATTTGTGCTCAGTGTTGATTTACACTTTGATCATTGTTTCCTGATGTAAAACTTTAGTTAAAGTCCAGGTATGTTATAATATTGTTTCTAAACGCATATTACACCGATTTTCATATCATTTAAATTTGGCTGGGTGGTCAATAACCCATTTTTCTGTGAGGTGACAATCTCCGAACATATTGATTTTATTCATATTTGATATTTGCTTTGCCTGGACTTTAACTTATTTACTTATGTTGCAATGTATTCTGGTGTGCTTATCAAGCCTCGGGTGGCAAATTAAAGTCACAGGAAGTTGTTGCCTCCAGAACAACTTCTACTTGTAGTAAATCCTCCCAAATCTCCTGAAACTCTCCTGGAGGCACGAACACCATTATTCCAAAAACATATTTCCTCATTTCCTCATTCCTGACACGACCCTCCGAAAATCTCTCACATGAGTGAACAAGACATCTGTGTGAGAGTAGCTGCATTCGTTTTACGTTTCACTCATTTCTCCTGGTTTTTTCCTTTTTATTTGTCACCGGTCTGTGTGTCCTCAGCCGCAATCTTCAACCGCATGACAATTCAAATTGTGTGTGACTGGTGTGGAATTGCATGTCGCCTATATCCGTGTTTTCTCTGGACCTGCCAACAGTCACGATGACGAAGGAGCCACACAGGCTTAAAATAGGCCACTAGGTGTTGGGTTGCAAATATTGTGCCTTATGATGACAATAAGTCTGCCGGCCTGTTGAGATCTCATATTTAATTAATCAATGGCAATCGGCAATTTTGCAGGTTTATTTTGTTGAAGCAGATGAGATAAATACGTTCATGTGGCTGACATGATAACCAAGTAAACCTAAACAGAGAAAACAGAATGCAGAGTCCCAGAATGAGGTTTCATATATGCCCTTTACAGATATATATAAATATATATTAAAAGTTACAAATCTTTTCTGTGAGCCAAGGGAACATTTCTCCAGAGCTTAGGATAGCGAGGAGAGGCCCAGTGAAAAGCGTTCCCCCCTGCACTTTGTAGTAATCGTCCGTTTTCTGAAGCAAACATTTTGCGAGTTGACATTGATAAAATGCCGCGCTGCATTTTTAATCACGGAGCTTTTCTACCGTCATGACATTTCAATAAAGGCCAGTGTGTGTAAATGAATCAGCGAGGAGACGTTCCTGGACAATAAAGAATAAATGCAATTCTGGTGAAAGAGCCGAGATAGAGCTGTACGTGTGTGTGGAGAGAGAGAATAGACAAAGTTAAAAGTAGATACAGATGTGGAAAACACAACTAGGCGCCATAGAAAAACAGACAAACAGCAACACTGCCATCTCTTTAATTAGTCGTCTCATTGTGAAACCTTGTTCTTTCTTTATCGGTCAAACAGTCACGAGGCAACTTGTTTAAGCGTGTGATCATACTTGAAAAGAAACCCTACTTAGACTGAGACAGATGCATTTGTTTGTTTTCATAAATAATAACAAAACTTTCTGTATCATTTCACTTTTCTTATCCAGCTCTCTTCTAGCTCATTAATTCTCTTTTCTTCTGAAGGGTTTTTTTTCAGAGCCTCCGTGGGTTTTGTACTTTTTTTTTTTTTTTTAAATCTCTGCGGCACAATTTGTATTTTTAATCTCTTTTCTTTGTGTTTTATCACTTTGATGTGGCGGCAGGAGTAGAAGAAAAAAAAGTAAAGGTGGAGAGAGGTAAGCAGAAGAAAAGAAACACCTGAAAGTAAGCGTGAGACAACAGATAGAAGAAACAGTGACAGAATGAATTAGAGAGAGAGAGAGAAGTGGAGAGACTATGAATGAATTAGCAACGGCAATAAAAGCATGGCAGAGAGTTGGGGGGGGCTTCTATTCCTGGTGTCTCTGCCTGGAGTGCCAATCAGAGAAATGTCAGCGCATTAATCAGCTGTTTATGAGGATCGGCTGTACGTTCTCCTCCACACCGGGCAGCAAACGCAGCAAACGGGCACAGAGCTTCTTCCACCTGGGAGAGGGAATCTTTAAAAAGATCAATTATTGAGAGCAGCAGCTGGGACTGTTATGAATATAGTGATCCCGTCTCCTACAAAACTACCTCGAACACGGACTAATTTGTAAAATATTTGTCATCAAAAGTAAACAAAATATGTTTCCCCCTCGAAAACATCATTCCAGGAGACGGATGTGGAATAAAATGATCAAGCTTGATTAATAAAAGAGCTAGACAGACGAAGCTGCTGGAGGAGGATAAACACAAACCTGGCAACCCAAGCTCCATTCGTATTATTTGATCATAACGATTTCAAGCTTTAATTACAACACTACAAAGGTTGCCTTATTAGACATTTGTTTAGTGGCACATTTATTTGAGTTTATCCTGCAGTGGAAACCAAAAGTCATGGAGCGACACTACTAGCCGACTTCATAGTGTTTAGTGATGCCAGTGACGGAAATACTGATAAACCCGAGACGGGAATGTTGAATGCTGCTGTGGAAAACTCGGCTGAGTTGTTGCTTGTGTTCTCATCCAGCATGTCCTCCAATGAATCGTGTGTTTTTGGATTATTTCTCTTTACTGGCAAAACAGTATACATCTAAAGCTTCATGGCTGTAAATGATTGAGAATATGCTGAAGGCCAACCATCATTGTTCTCCCTGTGTGACTTTATCCATTTCTACGGACTCTCTCTCTGCTCCTTTAACGTTTCACTCTTCTCGTTTCTCAGTTTTGCGCCTCCTGGCCTCCTCTCTCCTCCCGCCTGCGACCTCGTAATCACTCTCAGCGCCATGTTGAGGGATGTCTCAACTTGCTAAAATACACCTCGAGGAGAGAGGAGGTTCTCCAGAAGGAGCTATGAGCGAGGCCAACGTTTCGAATCCAATTAAAAGTTATGTTCGTCTGACAGAGATGGTGGAAAAACAGCGGCAGGCTAATCAATAGACAGATGTGTTTGATATTTGATTGACATCGCTTTAAAATGTGCCGACGCCTCGTTTTGTCCAATGTCGACTCCTCTCTCCCGGCATCGCTTCCTCGCCTCCTCCGCTCCCGTCTTAGGAGGGACAAAGAGGAGGCGATGAAAGGGATGGAGGATGTAGAAAACTGAGAAATGAGAGGAGCTTTTGATCTAACCTGTGTTCCTCTACACTCCCCATCATCTCCGTTGACGCTGTGTTCGTGTTTCTCTCCCCCTCAGGTCTCCCTCCTCCTTCTGCCATCGCCAAGAGAGGTTTGAAGGCCAGAGGCAAGCATCATACATATCACATTTGCTCCTTAGTACTGGATTGAAATATATCTAATATGAAATCATATTTCTCTCTCTGGCAACCTGCTGTGGGAAAACACATTTCCCACGTCGTTAACCGGCTCCAAACCAGTGTGAGCTCTTTAAAGTAACTGTAAATATTTCCCTCTTTTTTAAGGCGGTTTCCGCCCGATCAAATCCAGCCCTACCGGTGTCCGTGCTGGTGTCCGAGCTCAGGAGAGCACCAACTGGTTGGAGATGATGTGGTCCTTTGCAGCCAGTTTGGTGGCGCCCGATGAGGAAGAGGAAGGTATTCTCCAGCTAACCGAACCGCTCACATGTAAGAGAACATCACCTCATACCAACTAACCATTTACTGACCGAGATGATTCATAAGTCATATGGTGATAAGACACTTATTATGAAATTATGACTGTTTCATTCATGATTTTTGGTGTGTAAATGTTATAATTATAGAGCTACTTTTGCTCAGCATGGAAATGCATTGAAAAGCAGTTTACATGCTCGTCGTGATAATCCAGATAACGTTATCACTCGCTGACAAACAGAGTTGTAATGAATGTGACGCCCTTTTAACATGCTTAATTTAGAGAATAAATTAAGGCATAAAACAAACTTCCCATCATCTTCTTTATTCAATTATCAGGAGCAACAGCCCATTAAAGACACAAGGGATGGGGTGTCTGGTTGTCAGCCACCTGCTGATTAAAATGGGGGGGAGCTACAGCTCAGGCACACTTAAGGCGGGCTGGTCTTAAGGTGGTCCTTTGAGTTTTGCTCAGCTTTTTAAATGCATTATATTGCTTTTGACTCTTAATGGTTAATTAATATCACACTAATTAATAACTCACAACTAACTCTGCTCTGTTCGTATCAGGAACGTATTTAATGTTCAAACCTCAGCCACAGCATCATTGTATATATTTAATTTGCTACGAGTGAGTAGGAGGCAGCAGGCAGAAGTGTGAACAGGTGGTGGACGGATGCAAAAAAACACTAAAAATAGGCCTGGAAAGGAGGAGCAGCGTAACAGCTTCAATGACACTCCAGATTGAGGAAAAATACACTTTATGGTATTATAAGAAGCCGATAATTTACAAAGCAGGAGATTCAAGGCCCAAAACATCAGTAGAAAGACAGAAGAAAGAGAAAATATATGATGATGTTATGCAGGCAGCTTAATATTTATTGCTTGTGAGGTATGCTAATATCAGGCGTGAAACTGCAGTCTGGGGCCATGTAATATTTATACCTGCAATAACTGGGATTGATGAACGTACTGGGGCCGATGAACACCTCATTTTCTCCTCTGGCCTTCAGCTTTCCACTCGGAGGAGCTCTGAACAGGAGGAGCGGCGAGGATGGACAAGCATGAAGAGGAGGAGAGAGGAGGAGGATGATGATGTACAGTTTATCACAGTGATGTTTCACAGTCTAATCTGACAAATTGAAACCTTGGCTTTGTATTCTTTTTTTCGAGTGTAATAGAAAAGAAAGCCATTACGGTCTTTAATTATATCTCTATTTTGCACAGTGTTTTCTCATCTTTTAAACCAACGTGATAATAGACCCATTTCTACCTTTCTCTAAGTTCTTCACAACTTCTTTTTAATGAGCTTCATCCTGTAAAAATGTAGTAAAACATCATTAGATGAAAAATGTCAACCGTAACTAAATATATCAGTACATACTATTGTTAGAAAATGAATAAAAATATATGAAGAATTTCTATTCTATCCTTTTTTCCATTTTATTTCATTTTTTAAAATCTGTCACATGTTCCTCAACTCATTTCTAATTCCCTTATGGAATAATACTTTTATATTCTGTTATACTTCCTGACTTTTCTAATTACCTTCCACTACATTTTGGCAGGTTAGGGCTCCATAAACTACAGTAATCTTCTGAATGAAATACATTAAATATGTATTTTTTTTCCTCATGCATACACAGAACAAAAAATGGCAATATGCTACAAACCACCAAACATACACATAAACAAAATCACAAGTACACACACAACTTCTTTCCATTTAATTCCATTGTAATAGAAATACAGCCCACTGTTCATTCCCCTTCCTCTCCTCGGATCCGCCTGCGTAGGAGGAGGTCTGAGTCGGAGATGACCAACGACTAGCAATCCCACGGGTCGATGATAGTGTAAGTGATGAGGTACAGCAGCAAGACGAACGGCCGGAGGAGATAAGGATGGGTTCACCTGCAGTGAGCCCCTCCGGCATCAGACCGCCGACTCCACCGACGGAGCTCGAACATCCGAGGGTGAAGGTGGTGCGAGCGAGCCAGAAATTCATAATTCTTCTTGAGATAAAGAGGACAGCGTGAGCCGCAGTTAAAAATACAGGGCTGAATAAAAGGAAGCAAGAATGTAAGAAAGATGGACTGCGAGCCCGAGGATGACATCACTAAGATATATGAATACCTCGCATACTGTAACCTCATAAGGCTGGAGAAATATGGAGACAAATTAAAACATCAAAGTATTTGTTGATGCAGGCTGATAGCAAAGCCTCTTTGAGAACACGCAGCAGCTCGGGATAAAATCACATCAACATAAGCTTATCCTCCTCAGTGGAGAACGTTAATGAAATTTGTCAAAGCACACTCGGCCTCCTCTCCAAACACGGCGCCGCGTCGTCGTAAACAAGCGGTGATTGAACGCCGCTTTTACTTCGACAACGATTCAGAGCAGGATTAAAAAAAATAACTTACTATGTTTAATCACACCGTGAGATTTGATTGTACAAATAAAATTAAACAAAAGGAGGATGTAGCTCAGGATTTTGTGGAATCCAAAGAGTCCCCTTTGCAGAGGGTTTGATGAGAAGAACAACGCCACATGACACCGCGTCTAAATGCTAATAGTTAGCTTAACTTAGCACCAAGACAGTGGGAAACCGCTAGAGCAGAAACTTCTTGGAGTCTTGTAGCCCTTTTTTAATTTCGATTCAGTTTAATTTGTATGTCGTGTCCGCGCCCACCCAACGATTCCCACCATGAGCAAGCAATTGGCAATAAAAAATAAAAAAAACCTGCACTTTAAAAGGCAGAGACTTTAAGCAAAACCAGGCTCTGTTGGTGGGCGGCCATCTGCCCCGACCGGCTGGGTTCCAGAGAGAAAGAGAGAAGGCAGAAACTTTGTATTTCACACAGATTAAACCAACGGGTGGTAACAAGGTGCTGGATTTTGTCACCTGCGGGCAGAACTCGCTGTTTCCCCCTGTTTCCAGTCTTTGTGCTAAGCTAAGCTAAGCTTTACCTCACAGATGTGAGGCCGTTATTCATCTCATCTAACTATAGGCCAACAAAAATGCAAGAAACTAAAATGTATATCGCACTAGTAGAAGTATTATTTTACAGTAGAATCTAAGGGAATAAACAGACATTTTAATTTGGACATTGAATGCACCACAGCAGCTTCCTGGTGGAGCGGCGAGGAGCTGGGATGGCGGGGACGGTCGTAAAGACGGTTCCAGCTGGAGACCAAACCACATGCTGGGGGAAATCCTTGCACTGGCCAGGACACGCTGGCAGACTTATAACTCAGCTGACCTGGAAAACACTGCAGCAGCTCTCCTCTGGAGAGCGTTTCTACGGTTACGCATCTCAAACAAATCCCGCCTCCAGAAACACGCTGATGGTTCATGGTTTCTCAAAGCGTTAAAACATATTCTACTAATTTTTGTCATCCTCTATTTAATGAATGGTTGCTGCTGATGAAAAGGAGGACTGCTGTCTCAGCTCTTGCACAAGAACCTCTCCATTCCTTTTATGGAAAAGCAAGGTTCGACATCCATTGTTGTGGGTTTTTTTATTGCTGGTATCAAAATGTAAATGGCATTCAGTTTCATCAACAAGATAATGCAATGGGTTAAGGGCAGTTAATCTTTGAATAATTGACAAAAAAGTATTGGTGCACACACACACACACACACACACACACACACACACACACACACACACACACACACACACACCTGCCTTTAGATTCCCGGCAGTAAAAGCTATGAATAATGGATCTTAGTTTTCCCCGGCCTGAGGGAGAAGCTTTTAAACATAATTTGTTGCTTTAATTTATTTACACAACCTGGCAACCCTGGCCCTCAGGCTACAGTAGGTGCATTACGCAGCACTGAACCACCCTGGGAGGGTCACACACGCACGCATGTTCACACACATACCACGCAAATATATTCTTGTGTCTTTGGAGCAGATTCCATCTCTGAGATTTTATCATAATGCACAAAATTCTCCAAGTACGACGCATGTCAGAAGTTCAGTTTCATCTTGGAAAACTTTTTGTTGTTGTTTACTCAGCTGATGGCGGGGTATTGACTCATTCCTTCTCATTCAAGTGGAGTACAGTGGCATCACTCAGGTGAGATGCCTGCAGAGCCCAGAGGATAACAAAATACAGAAATATCTGCTGCTGTAGCATCAGACTGCAGAGCTTCATCAGGCTGTAAGACTCCTGAATTCATCCACCGCCATGAAAAAGATGCCTTTGTGTTTTTTTCATCGGAGCCGGTGTCCCATACAAGAGACTACAATATGAATTATGTTTCAGGGTTAGGTTCAGGGTGGTTGTAAGGGTTGGTGTTAAGGTTTTGTTAGGTTTTGGTTTAGGTTCAGGGTTGTTGAGGCTGTATCTCCGGAAAGGTAAGTCGTAGAGACGCTGGCTAAAGACTGGTGTGTTCAGAAGGGTCAAATTAGGTCAGAGGAGAGGATGGTGGATCATTCACAACCACAGGACTTTCATCCAGGAGACTGCAGTTTGTGTCCTGTGTAAACCAAGCACTTTTACCATTTTGTGTTTTTGCTGCATTTTTTGTCTTTTTATTCATTTTTTTTTTCGCCAATTAGGTTTTCAATTTAAAACAATAAACCGCATTTTTCAAACGGTTAAAATCTGTCACCATAATCCAGGATAACATATTGTTTCCCCCTTTGAAACATAATTGCGAGTGCAGCTTAGTCGTAACGTTATTCTGCAGACAAGAGACGGAGTTGAGCATAAAGGGACTAAAACTTTCATTGTTCAAGCCTGTGTCGTGGAATGAAAAAGAACGAACCTTGAACACACTTGCTCAAGTACACGTGAAAACGAGTTGATTCCCTTCCGTCTGCGGACTGAAACCGATTAAACTCTGATTACGAGATCCGACAAGCTGATGCCAACGCCACTTAATGCCAATCTAGCTGTGTATGTAGCATGTAGCGTGCAGTGCGTATTGTCTAAATGCAGTTTGCAAGCTGTCACTTAAAAAGTGTCAGTAATGGGGAACGTTATATCCGGAACAGCAGCTGCTCTTGTGTTGTTGGGGTTTTTTTTTCACTGCAGGTGTCAGAAACAGCAAGTTTGATTTGATTTGAAGTTTGACGATGTATTAAATGTTCAGTGTTTTATAATCACTGTACAAAAATAGATGGCATCTGTTAATACCTGCTATAAAAACCGCAGTTTAAGGAATAATGTGGAGTTTAAGGAATAATGTGGAACAGGTGATGAAAAGAGAAAGTTACAAAACTTTCCTGGAGGCTGCACTAATGATCCAGCACACTTCTTCGTCTTCGTCTTCTTCTCGAGGGTTGCCAGATTTAGTTCTTAACCCCTCCCCTGCGCTGACAGGATCAGACAGCAGCAGCTGTGGAGGGTTAGTTGGGATGCCAGGTCCAAACTGTCGCTACAGCGGTGTAACATATGTTCAGTTTAATGTATAAGGGAATGTGTGTGTGTGTGTGTGTGTGTGTGTGTGTGTGTGAGCTCTGTGATTCTCCTGACACCCAGCAACACAGCTGTCAGCACTTTATAATATGTTGTTCATGATTTTTCATCCTCAACGGCACAGAAAATAAAACATTTTTTCACACATATATATATATATATATATATATATATATATATATATATCGTGAAACCCACAAGAGTCTAATTATGTTTTGATTTGAGACGCAGCCTTTTTTTTTTTTTTTAATGTCTGATACCTTCCATCCCAGGGCGTCCTAGTAAATCCTAAAACAGATTTGGGGGATCAGCAGTGCCACCAACCTCTGATTACACTCGCCACATGATGGGTTTCGTGTTGTCAAATGTCCAGAGTGTGTTTCCAGCGCTCGGCCCCGTGATCCCGCTGAGGAAAGATCATAATCACGACAAGCCGTTTATTATTGTTATTGAACATGCGTCTTCAGATTGGAGAGTAGAAATAATAACATAATAATAAATAACACAACAGCCGATATTTGACTGGATGTGAGTTTGCAGGCGTTTACATGCTGTGTTACAAACATATGGAACCTTTATACATAATTCTTGAAACTAGGACTTTATTTTGAAACCTGACAGGTGATTGGTTGAACCAAACCTGTCAAAGATGATAAGTGACTCTTTTTTGTTCAATCCGGTTCAATCATTGAATGAAAATCAACATTTCATTGTCACATTCAAGCCGTCCTAGCGGTTGCCAGCTACTATCCGGAGCTTGGGGAACAGTTAGAGGGTGTTTTGGTGTGTTGCTCAAGGGCACTCCTGCAGTGCCCAGGAGGCAAACTGGCATCTTGCCAGCTACACCAGCCTAGATTCTGCAAGTGGTGCAAGGGGACTCGAATGGGTTCCCGAGCCAAGTCCTGCACGGACTGAGCTACAGGCAGGATGAACCAATGATGATGGAATAGTTGGACATGTTTGAGTTAGATAAGAAAACCGATGCCACACTAATGTTTGTTTGCTAAATGCTAAATGCTAGCCTTTATGCTAATCCCAGCTCTGTATTTACCATGAGTGTGTTTTCCAAAGTGTCTCTTTTAAATGGACTGAACTATTTGTGAATGCCAATGAGTGTGTCTGCTGGAATGGTGATTTAAGAATTAGAGTAATATGTAGTTTTTTAGTAAAACTGAATATTACATATTTTTCTTCAAACGGTTTCTGTGGTGTACCATTATTATTGTTATTATTATTATTATTATTATTATTATTATTATTATTATTATTATTATTATAGGATTTGACACTACTTTGGAGCAATCCTTGTTGTTAATTATAATTTCCCTGCCAACAATCCTTGAGCTGTATATATATATAATAGTTTGTTGGATCCATTTTTACTCCTTTCTCAGCTGAATTTAATGTCGTAGTTCAACCTTTTTAAAAGGCACGGTACCGTATTCCTCCATCTTACAGGAAAATGGAATAATAACACAGATATCAAACTATTTAGCATTATACCCCCCCCTCCCCTCCCCCATTACAACTCCTTGTAGGCTGTTGTTTGCAAAATGAGAAGAATATTAAATTTTGCATGTGAGGTTTGTCAACTTGAGAGCTCTTCTTCTTCTTCTTCTTCTTCTTCTTCTTCTTCTTCTTCTTCTTCTTCTTCTTCTTAGAAAAAAAGGTAATCTCTTTCTCCACGCTGCTGTCATGATCAAACGGATCACACTCCCGTGACTGTCACACGCAGCAACCCACACAGACGCCGCGAATGCACCCCGACACGCGTGTGCGTGCACCGACAAACACACACACACACACACTGCGACTTACATTCACACACACAAAGCAAATCTCACCATTGAAGTGCTTTCTTTAAGGAGCTTGCTTCATGCCTTGAAGATGCCAGAATGGACACACACACACACACACACAACACACACACACACACACTCACACACACACACACACACACACTCACACACACACACACACACACACACACACACACACACACACACTCACACACTCTAATACTCAAAGGAGCAGCACAGCAGAATCCAACAAGAGTGAATAATCAGTGGAAAGCTCCCACGCCATTTGAGACTGCATAGAGAGCAGAAATTATTTCATTTTCTATCATTTAGATGTTTTTTTGTAGCCGTCCCACGCGGAGCCTTGTAACTCTCAGGCCCTTTTAATTCTCATTTACTTGAAATAAGTGACAATAGCGTGGCTCCAAATGTGTTTTTTCCAAAATGTGCTGAGAGTGTGAAGTATTCAGTATTTCCACAAACGTCGGATCTCTTTGAAGGAGGATTTTATTCACCAGGGAGGCATTTCGGCGATCTGAAGTCAGCAGCTAAGCCACAGAAAATACGAGACGAATACAGAAGGTGGTTGCGTGTCGGTGGTTGTTTCATGGTGCTGTTTTTTTGTTCTAAAGATGTGCAGCAGCACAGTTTATACCGTGGATGTGCTGCTGCAGGTTTTTGCAGTCTATCAGAGACCACCACCACCTCCTCCTCCCTCGCAAGGGACTCTACCCAACCCTCCTTTCATGCTTTAGTCATGCTGCTGCAACATCCCTCCTGGCTCCACTCCCAAAGCACTCTTTAGCCCTTACATCCAGGATTCTCCCCCCCCCACCACACACACACACACACACACACACACACACAGTCCTTGCACTGGGCCTGTTTGCATCAAATACAAAACTCTGTTGCTCAAACCTCCGGGCCACAATCTAGTGGCGCAGGTCGGGCCTGTGATCTGCATTCTGTCGTGGGCTGACACTTAGCTTTGCCCTCCCTGCGGCAGGCTGGTTATCACTCCCTTCACTCCCCCCTTCACTCCCCCCTCTCTCTCTTAAAGGTGGAATAACTGTTCTCCAGGCAGATCCACAGAGTCACTCCGTTTCCCTCATAGCCCCCAAACCTGTCTCTTCAATACATATATCACCTCACTTTTTTACATCTCCATATATATATATATATATATATATATATATATTATATATATATTTATATGTGCATTTGTGTCCGTGGTGGTTTGTAAAAGAGAAAAAAACCTACACTGACAGGTTCCAACTGAACTCATTTAGCTCTCCCTCCTTTCCCGGTGACTTCAATCAAGAGGGAGAACAGAAAGAGTGTTTCTCTTCACTCCTCCTGAGAGCAGGTGAATGAATGCTGCAGGATCAGCGTGAACCAAAGAAGAAAGAGGGGGGAAAGCATGAGAAAGAGCCAGATCTTATACAAGTACGATAAACACTGCAGGCTACAGAGTGTTACATTTTCTTTGTGTTCTGCCAGAAGAAGTTAATGAAGGCTAGGAGGACATAATAATAATTTAAATAAAGCACAAAACATCAGATTAGTCTCAGTAGGCTTTTATTTTGAAATGTTTTTTTTTTGCGGCTACATAAATAGGTCAAAGTGTTGTGTTGCAAGAACTCTATAAGGAATCTGTGATGTCATCAATATGTTGGTTTATGACCAAATCCCTGCAACACGGTTTGGTGCTAATTAGCCACTGTTAGCACGATGGTAACCATTAGCATGTTGTCGTCGGGAGCATTTTATCACTCTGGTGTTGGAATGCTGCAGAATGAATAATACAACATAATTGAAAAGTATTACTGTATTGTGAATTAGATGGAGAATAAATGAGCCACCGGTGTTTCTGGTGTTGCCTGAGCCCCCCCCCCCCCCCTGTTTGACAGCGACTCGCTGAGCGAAGGGAAAGGCGTTTGCTATTTAATCAAAAAAGTGTCACATTAATTCAGACAAATTCAAGCAATCTAGTTTTCTAATAAAGCTGTCATATTTGCATCCGGTGACTTACACTCACCATCGTTTTAGATTAATTCCCGTCACAACCTTTTGATTTATGAATGCATAATAAGTGAGGACAATGTCTGTGAGCAACTGTGTGTGTGTGTGTGTGTGTGTGTGTGTGTGTAAAAAATGTGTCTACGGAATCCTGACTTTTAATCTAACATGTTGCTCGTGCCTCGATGAGAGAAAAAAAAATCACATCTTGCGATAATTGAGCGCGTAAAGAGAGGAAGATGAGTGAAGGAGGGGGGGGGGGGTTGCATCATCGCCTCCCTGTGTCGCTCCTTATCTCCACGCCGCTCACATCAAACGGCCGAGTGCATGACGACGTCTTCTTCCTCCTCCACTTGACTTCGTCTTTTCCATTTCCAAGTGTCAAACACCCAAAGGTCAACGTCTGCTCTTTCCGGTATGCAGACGTGGGAACAGGCATTATTTTCCTGTCATTTTTCTGTTTTTTGGCAGCTGTGTGCAGCTCTAATTTGCATAACTGTAGAGAAGTTGAAAACACACATTTTGGATTATTATCTTTCTGATTTATTTTGCGATAAATGACAATAGAGCAGACTTCCTCCAGTGTTGTAAAAGGTGGTGGTGATGGTTCCATTTCTATCTCCTTTAGCTCCGGTTGTCCTGCACCACCTCTCCAAAGGAATCCACCCATCCATCATCTTATCCTGTATTCAGGGTCGCGGGGGGGCTGGAGCCGATCCCAGCTGTCATTGGGCGAAGGCAGGGTTCACCTGGACAGGACGCCAGTCTATCACAGGGCCGACATGTAGAGACAGACAACCATTCAAGAGTCACCAATGAACCTATCCCCATCCTGCATGTCTTTGGACTGTGGGAGGAAGCCGGAGAACCCGGGGAGAACCCAAGCTTACACGGGGAGAACATGCAAACTCCACACAGAAGGAACCCGACCCGAACATTCGCCCCTTCTGCCCCTTCTGTTTCATTATTTGCCTCCGCCGCCGTTGAGTAAAGTGACTTAAGTGCTTCTCCACGACGCATCATATAATCTTCTTCTCGGGACTCAATCCAAACCAAACAACAAGGCCGATATCTTTGATCACACTGTCGACTTTCTGAGCTGATCCACAAACCTTTTTCCTGCCGGCTTCAATTTGCTTTTGTGTTTACTTTTGTGTCGCATCATCCAGAATCAACTCGCCGCAGTTAGATAATAGATGATGGAGCGGATAGAGGATGTGATATTAGCTGAACAAACAAAGAGGACGGATCCGCTCCCACATTCACACGTCGGCTGTTTAAGCTTTAGTTTAAAAGACACAGATGTTGATTACGGCAACAGCTTTTCACAATGTTTTATCTGTCTGAACCGAAAAATGTAGGATATCACCTGTTTTAGCCTCCAGTATGTTTTATATTAACTTTAACATTTGATTTATTACTTCAAAGCTTTTTTATTTCTGACCTTTACTGTAAAAACCTTAAGTCTCTTCTTTAAACAGACTTTTATCAAAGAACGTTTCCTGATTTTACCCACATTTTTTATTTATTTACCCAATGTTTAATATATTGAATGTTTTTATCATTTGTTTATTGTCTTTTGTTGCCTTGTGTGGAGCATTTTGTAATCTCCCATTATTAGTATCTATCTATCTATCTATCTATCTATCTATCTATCTATCTATCTATCTATCTATCTATCTATCTATCTATCTATCTATCTATCTATCTATCTATCTATCTATCTATCTATCTATCTATCTATCTATCTATCTATCTATCTATCTATCTATCTATCTATCTATCTATCTATCTATATGTATATTGTTGCTCTTGTGTTTTATCCTGATATTTTGTTTTGGAGGCTTTTATTGTGAAGCATTTCTGTTTTTTTTTAAATAAATCTTCTCCTTCTTACTCAGAATCAACATGTTTGTAATCTTGATGCTGGTAAACGACATCAGTAAGTTGGACTGAGAGACATCTGTCTATGTTAACGGTTGGCTCCGGCCGTAAATCTGCCGACGGACTGCAGAGCTGATCTCCAAATCAGGCTGGAGGCCAAACCGTCCCCTGAACCTTCCCTCTGAACGTCCATGCGTTTTTCTGAGGAAAACAGATGGACCTCTGATATCTGATTACCATCTTCTGGCCAGTTTATGCCACTGCCACCGCTGAACCAACAGTTGGATCACAGACATTTTTATTCCATAATGTATTCAAGCTGAAAGTGTCAAAACACTCTGCACACATCGCAGATACACCTTCAACCTCACCACTGTCATTATTCATTTTTCTGTTCTGCTTGAAGGTGCCACTGAAGGGGCTTCAAACACTGAATATCATATCAAAACCATCTGGAGCAGTCACACATTCCCACTGTCTCCAACTGACTTGCATGTCATTACACAGAGAGCGCTACATTACGCAGTCAGATCCGCATTAAACCAGGTTTTTTTTCTGCTGTCATACAGGAGGGAGACTAAGCAGAGCCACCGGGAGTTGTCGGCCCCCTGCAGAAAGGCACAAGGCAGAGACAAAAAAACAAAACAACATTTCACCTGCTGTCAGCGTCTGAGACGAGCCTCGGCTTCCAGCATCCTGCAGAGATACTGAGGCTGAGTGACACTGGACGCAACAGACAAACACACGTTGGATTTGGTGCCTTGGCTTTTCCTGATTTCTCTAGATAGATAGATAGATAGATAGATAGATAGATAGATAGATAGATAGATAGATAGGTAGGTAGGTAGGTAGGTAGGTAGGTAGGTAGGTAGATAGATAGATAGATAGATAGATAGATAGATAGATAGATAGATAGATAGATAGGTAGGTAGGTAGGTAGGTAGGTAGGTAGGTAGGTAGGTAGGTAGGTAGGTAGGTAGGTAGATAGATAGATAGATAGGTAGGTAGGTAGGTAGGTAGGTAGGTAGGTAGGTAGATAGATAGGTAGGTAGGTAGGTAGGTAGGTAGGTAGGTAGGTAGGTAGATAGATAGATAGATAGATAGATAGATAGATAGATAGATAGATAGGTAGGTAGGTAGGTAGGTAGGTAGGTAGGTAGGTAGGTAGGTAGGTAGGTAGGTAGGTAGGTAGATAGATAGATAGGTAGGTAGGTAGGTAGGTAGGTAGATAGATAGATAGATAGATAGATAGATAGATAGATAGATAGATAGATAGGTAGGTAGGTAGGTAGGTAGGTAGGTAGGTAGGTAGGTAGGTAGGTAGGTAGGTAGGTAGGTAGGTAGGTAGATAGATAGATAGGTAGGTAGGTAGGTAGGTAGATAGATAGATAGATAGATAGATAGATAGGTAGGTAGGTAGGTAGGTAGGTAGGTAGGTAGGTAGGTAGGTAGGTAGGTAGATAGATAGATAGATAGATAGATAGATAGATAGATAGATAGATAGATAGGTAGGTAGGTAGGTAGGTAGGTAGGTAGGTAGGTAGGTAGATAGTAGATAGATAGATAGATAGATAGATAGATAGATAGATAGATAGATAGATAGATAGATAGATAGATAGATAGATAAGCTGACCTGGCAGTGAATTATCTGAGCTGCAGGTCAAGATTTTGCATGGTGGTATAATGAAAGCTGTGCAGTGCTGCCCCCTGCCTGTCGACGTGAACATGACGCGCTACTGAAACACGGTGACGCACAGCTGGAAGGATTTTGATTTGATAGATGATCAGTATCATAGTTTGCTGTGTGTCTCCATCTGCATAGACCAAGCATATGTTTTTATACAAAAAAAAAGATATACATATATTTATATATGTAGCAGAATGAACAACACAATACATATTGTATACAATCCTGTTTCCACTTAGCAAGAAAGCTCCAATAAAATGTGTATTTAATAAAGTGGTTAACAGACAGCTCCATAATGGAGAGTCTGGTCTATGATTGATAAATACTGTGTGTCACGTGGTACCAGTGAGCAGGAGTGTGGGAGGCTCCTGTCCACAGACAGACAGGAATAAGCAGCAGGTGAGACAGGACCAGGGAGGTAATTAACCGCAGCGCTGGAGTAGAAAGTAAATCTGAGGAAAATCGACATAATTATAGATGCGGTGGATTTCTGGGGGTTTATTATGGAGAAGCAGCTGAGAGGAATGGTTTTATTGAGCAAGCGGAGGAGTTCAGTGTGCATCCACTAGGTGGCGGTAATGCAGCATTCCGGAGCAAGCAGTAAAAACACGAAGTAGAAGAAGATGTGTTTTTAAGTTTCACTTTCTGTTCACTGTAAACGGGGCGGTTGTGACGAACGAGCTGGACTGTGTTTATTTATATGTCGGTGAAATAAATTAAAGCTAACTTCAGATTCAGATGCAAATCGACCAAATTCAATGCCAGTATTTGGTATTAGTTTGTTTCAAGGTTTCTTTTCTTCCTCCACTCCTTCAGGTTCGTATCCTCTTCTTTTATAATCCAGCAACAGAAGAGAAACTACAAGAAGACATAATGTCTGTCTTCCCTTTCCACAGGAGAAGCCATGTCACTGTTAATGAAGGAAATAAGGCACAGCAGCCCAGCAGCTGCGGACGTGTTGAAAGGTAAGTCATCATGTTTCATTAAACATTTTAATTCATTTAACATTTAGTCACTATGCAACAAATAGCTGGAATAAACTTCCTGAAGATGTAAGACTTGCTCCAACTCTGACCACTTTTAAAACTAGACTATGTTCACCATAGCTTTCTGCTAAATCTTTTAATGTCTGCACTGTTTTTATATGTTTTTATTCTCCTTTTCTTTCTGTAATGCATTTTAATTTTACCTTTATTTTCTTTTAATTCTTCTATTTTTTTCACCTTATTGTATGACATGTCATGATGTGAAGCACTTTGAGTCTGCCTTGTGTATGACATGTGCTATACAAATAAAGTTGCCTTGCCTTGCCTAATTAAACACATGAAATGACAGTATTGAAGCTGTGACGTTGGTGCAGGTCTGACATGTGAAATAAGTTTCCCACACCTCCTGGGGAATTATAGTTGTAGTAGTTTAAAACATGAAGTATAATTTATTTTCCTTTAGCTGAGAATGAACTACATCAGGCTCCCTGACATGGATGGGTGGATATAGGATCACAAATAAAATAATAATAATAATAATAATAATAATAAAAAAACTCACAGTAATCGATCGTGGTGATTTTCCATTATTGGGATAATTGTAAATATTGTTAAAAGTGACAAAGTGAAAAATATAGCCACCTTTATTTTGTGATTCAAAAATATATATATTTTTAAATGTATTTATCCTGTATTTATGCAGAATGTGAATTCATGATCCATCTTATTTAAAGCTATGGTCTAAAAAAGAAAATCCATTTGGTCTATCAGCTGTAGGCCTGCATAGAAATTGACCAATGGGAGCCATTGCTCCGGAAGGCTCCCATTGGCTCGTGCCCTCCATCCAATCCCCTCGTCTCCCCTGCTCCTCGTCATCCCGCCTCGATTTTCAGAATGCAAACCATAGCCTTAAGAAGAATCCATTGTGACATTCGGTCCAGTAGCTCTAAGCATGTCATAGACGGCACGGTTCTTCAATCAGACGTCCACAGAGAGGAACGTATTGAGGTAAAACCTGGAAAATGTTGTTTTTGTCTGCAGTGGCAAATTTACACACCGACTCAGACCTCAGGGCGCTGACTCGGGAAGACCTGCACGAGCTGTTTCCTGGACACGAGAAGTTCAAACTGAGAAGGACCATCTATAACATAATACACAAGCAGGTGAGCTAACAAGTTGGCATGAGATTAGGGAGGGATTTAAATCTGAATGAATAAAAACATGGAAACAAGTCGAACACTCCATTGAAAACACTTTGTTATATGATATTTTTGTTTCAGAAGCCATTTCATGAGCTCCTTAAAGGACTGAAGGACTTCATCCCACGTGAATCTTTGAAGGGTACAGCTTTGCTTTGCGGTTACTTTCACATTTGTCAGCTATTTTGTTTTTTAAACACTCAAAATGTCCCGATTTCAACATTCACTCACAGGTTGTCCTGAATTCAATGCTCATATGTCAGTCAGTGTGCCGTTGTCAAGGCCGTTGCTATGAAGCTCGCGGCTCTTCCTGACAGAACCAGTGAATATGCTAACATTTAACTGTCGAAACACAGTGGGTCTTTTTCTAAAGAGGATTCCTCCTCCCTTTGTAAATGACCCATTTTGAGATACAAAACATAATTGTTTCCATCTGCTCAGGTGCCGTTCATGGTGCTGAACTGCCCATGTAGGCTTAAGGGTCCCGGTTTGGTAATTATTATTATTATATTGTCATCCAGATTCTGCTGTCTCTCTCTCCAGCTGCTCTAACCACCAATGGCGTCCTGGTGGATTACCTCCACATTCTGAAGGAAATGAAGTCCCAAATGAACAATGTCCAGAGTTTCCTCGACGCTCACATCGCTGTTCTGCAAGAATTCAACACAGATCAGAAACATCAAGAGTCCGCCACTCCCGTGGAGTCCCACGATGGCCAAGGTGACGGCCGTCCACAAGAAGGTGAATCTCACCGACCGCCGCCTCGCACTCTCATGACAAAAATATATATGAGACTCCATTATGATCATCATATTCCACTATTACGGACTGTTTCCCAGGTGCAGGTCCCTCCAATTTCACTGGTGGCCAACCACAAGGACTACAAAGTAAGTAACTTACTTCCTCTTCACATCAACGTGTAACATTTCCCCAAATTACCACTTGACCCCTGTACTTTACTGGAACAATCCCTCCTTAATTTACTTGATATGTTTTAGTTTATTTTGGTTTTTGGGGGGTCAATAGATGCATTTTCTTTGTCAGGTGGAAGAAGCTCAGCTAGCGGTGGTCTAACGGAGTCCCTCGTTGGCCAAACTTATGGCCGTCCACAAGGAGCACGAGGTGAATCTCTTCCACACTCTCATGTTTAATGAGTTAGTATTCAGTTTGAGCTTCCTTTGATAACTCTTTCTTTCTGTGATATGCTTTGATTTATTTTGGTTTTTGGGGGTTAATAGATGCATTTTGTCATTTTCTCAACAGGGTCTTTGTCAGGTGGAAGTAGCTCAGCTAGCGGTGGTCTAGCAGAGCCCCTCGTTGGCCACCCTTATGGCCGTCCACAAGGAGGACGAGGTGAATCTCTTCCACACTCTCATGTTTAATGAGTTAGTATTCAGTTTGAGCTTCCTTTGATAACTCAAAACGAAGGTTTCTTTTAGAGGAGGTGTGCGAGAACATTTACACATGACTCTTTACCAGGTACCTCAGATTCCAGTGAACCAATGGATCTCCTTACTACCCCCCCTGGTGGCCATCCACAAGTACCACCAGGTAAATCTCTACTTTCTTCCATGCCATAAGATTTTCTCTTATTTAGGCCCGTTAATGTGGTCCGTTTTGTAGAGTTCTCTCATCATGCAGGAATCTGAGTAATTGCATTGTGCTGTTTTTCCTAACAGGGTTTCCGCCAGGTGGCACAAGTACCGCAGCTCCGGAGTCCCAATATGTCCAAAGTGATAGCCGTCCAGGAAGAGGTGAATCTCTTCCACAGTCTCATGCCACGTTTAATGATTTAGCATTCAGTTTGAGCGTCCATAACCACTCAGAATGAAGGTCTCTCTGACAATAGGTTTTTAAATCATGTATTATTGGAGTCAGGAAGTACATTTGCACATTTTATGTTCGACCGTCTGACAGGTCTGGGTCCCTCCCATGCCGGTGGTCAAACGGGGCACCGTCCGGCTCCCAGCGGTGGCCGAACCCACGGACCACAAGGTAAATCTGACTTCCTTCCCCTTCACACTTTTCTATTACAATCAGGATGAGATGCGAGGAGAGGAACTGAGGAGATGATAGCCTAATTAAAAGCACCCAGCGTATGCTAATTAGACGCTCAGCAGTTAAATGTTAGGTTGTTGTCCCTCCAGGAGCCTCTTTGATGTGTTAGCTCTGCAAGCTAATGTGTCAGTATGGTATTCTAAAGAGGAGGGTTAACTAATAACCTTCCTTATAGCAATATTGTGCTCTATTTCGGTGTGATTATAGTGGGTCTTATTAAACGTCGTCCCTGTTGTTGAAAGAAGAGTTTCTAAAACTATGTTTTGAAGCTTTATGTTCGGTTTTTCTGTGTCTCATGCACATCTTCTTTCTGCAGACTTGGCGTATCAGATGGTCGTCAGCGGTCAAACCTTTGGTACCCATGAGAAGCTGATGGAGCAAGTGAAGGATCAAGTTCGGGGTCAGGTTAATCTCACTGAGAGGGATCGGGATTACAAGATCACTTTTGTCTTCTGCCCGATCAGTTCACGCATTGCGACAGATGTTGAGGCAGCCATGACCACTATTAAAGGTAAGGGAACGTTTTTTCAGTCTTCATTTTGAATTACAAGGTTCTTTCTGACTGAATCATGATTATTTTGTCTCAGAATTGCCTTTGCAATTTATTTTTTCCATCCTATTTCATTCTCCCTCCTCTCTGTTGGTGTCCTCAGATGATAAACCTGTCATTCTGGTGTTGATGCATCACATGCGTGAGGTCAAGTTCACGACATCTGGGAGAACATGGCCCGAAGATGCTAAAGTTGTGTTGTACGTCAACGTCTTCTACCACGAGACAACACCTGGATTACTGAAGTGTGACCAGAATAACACTGCCGTCGCTGAGATAGGAAACAAATTACTGGAGTGTTTCAACCTGAGAAAAGACGCCACCACTTCTGGTAGAGGTGGTAACTACAAGAGTTCAGATGTTGCCAACAGCAGCATTTTTACTAGGTTTAGCTGGCGGTAAACCAGTTAGTGGATTGGTTAGAATCATTAGCAGTGTTGGGGTGGTGGTAATTCAGGAAATGAAATGGACAAAATTGATTGAGTTACCAATTGCAGAAAACATTATTTTATCCTCTGTAGTACAATCAGATCAGCCACTGATTGTGGTCTAATGGTGTTAGTGTTCATGTTAATCGTGGGTGTAAAAAGCTAAACAGAAAGTTTAAAAAAATGGGTCAGATGTTCTAGATCTAAGAAAAAACATTGAATTGAATATTTGAGCTGCCATTGACCATCACACTTATAATAAAAGGCTTTTCCTGGAATCATATTTCCAAGTTCTATTCCCAGTTGCTACTGTTTTTGTATTAATTATGTCTTAAGTGATTATATGGTGTCACCAAGCTCACTAACTGAGTATTTATTTAGGACATACTCAACAATTAATGTAAACAATGAAGATTTATTATAAACACAATGGTTGCTTTCAAGCTTGAATGTGTATTTTTGTTTTTCCCTTTACAGTAAATGTCACAGAAAGGTGTGATGATTAATATACCTAATACTTTCAATAAACTGTTGTGGGTGTATTTATATTGTCTGTGGTCCTTTCTTTGATGGCATCGCATATTTATGAGTAAATACCAAGAACGTGATTCATCTTTTCAACATAGATAGTGTAAGATAATGTGTATCCTAATTCACTTTGATTATATCATGAATTAGTCAATAGCTGAAATGTTTCGTGTTGAATTTTTGAACTAGGGCAAGTTCTCGATGCTTTTATTCTGGAAAGCGATAAGCTCTTTTATTCTGAAAAAAGCCGACCGGAAGTTCGAGTGTTGTTTACATACAGAAGCTGCTTCCAGTCGGCATCCAAAGTTGGAGTGTGCTGTGGAACTAAATATTATTTTCCCCTCAATTTCTTTGGATTTTTTTTTTCTGACAAAGACTTCCACCAGATTTCTGTACAAATGACACAATGACAAGTTACCAAAAATTATAATATCGCGCGTAATTAAATTAGCTGCACGTCCAGTTAGCTAACAGTTAGCTAGCTCAACAGATGTAGCGTCAACTTACTGCAGCATGGCAGTTTGATTCATTCCAACAGGTGTTGAGGATCTTGTTTCCAGAGTTTTCTCAGAGGTAAACCCTTCCAAAGAAAGAGTTGCGGGGCTTATATTCAGTTTTTTAAGCTAGCTTAGCTGCGGTTAACTTAGCCGTCATGTTTGTCCGGCTAGCCATCTGTTGACGTCAGTTGTACGTAAGCTTAAATTCGTCACGTCTGCCCGTGTGTCATGCTCACTGCGCTGTTGAGCTCGAGCAGATCGACGTGTCCAAGAAGTGTTTGTTTACGGAGTTTTTTTCCTTCACTTCGGAGGCTCAACTCAAAAGCTACCGGTTACTGGAGTGACGTAAACGCACCGGAGCCAGCTGCAAACCGGTTCCGACTCAAGGTAATGAAATAAGAGTATTTAAAATAAAAAATAAACCACCTCATGCTGTTCTCATATCAGTTAACAACAGTGCGACGATGGTTGTGATCCAGGTTACACCATCCCTCTCTGTTTTAGGCTCAGCCCTGTCTGTGTGTGATATGCAGCAAGGCAGTATTTCCTACACCAAAGAGACCAAAGTTGCCTCAGATGATGACGATGAAGAGGAGGAAGAGGAGGAGGAGGGTGCTGGTGGTGTGATTGCACAGGAGAGTGGGTCTAAAGACTTGAAGAGGATGCTTCCAGGTCAGAGGGATGCAGACCCCGGAGCCTCCACAGGGTCAGGTGAGGTTTAATTGAGCACCTGTTTAATTTCAATTAACACAGTAGTTTATTCTACCAGATGGATGGAGGGAGGGAGGTTTCTCCAGGGATGGATGAACCATATAAAGCTTTTGGTGCTTTATTTTCTAATACTGGTGAATAAAAGATTTGACAGTACAATGACATCTGGTGGTTTCTAAATCGTATAGCAGCCTGTTATAGTAATTGGTGTGCAATAAAAGTCAAATAAGTCTCAAAAGAAACATATATTATTATTATGTATATTATAGTATATAATACAAATGTGACATTAATGTAATGTCATTGTGCGATATGTTAAAGTGTAGTAACCTGTAGGCCACAGTGGACTCATTTCATATGGTTGTGATGTGATGGGGGAATAATATACATCATATTAGTCTATTAATGTAGTTTATAACCTGGTATTATATGGAAATGTTCCCATACTTGCATGTGTATTTCTTAATTATACTCATCTCTTCTTATCCTAACTAATGTGCCTAAAAATACACAGTTTTGCAGTAAAAATTCTGAAGCTCCAGTGACGTTTTCAAGTTTTCTGACGTCATGAGACGCGTGACATTCCTAATCTGACACAAACTCCCATGCAATGTATTGCAAACTGCACTTCACGGGAGTGAAACAAGCTTCGGAGCTTCAGTATCATCCACCCATCTGGCTTAAATAGTTGCACTTGCTGCTCAAATGGCCATAAAAAATAATTCTGGTGAACCAAATCCAGCTGCATGATGAAGATTAGTTACTGGTCCTTCTGGTGGCTCGGCTCAAAACACAAAATAGGTCTTGCGTTGTCTTGCCAGCACTTGAAAGTGGACCAAAAATAGCATTTTGACTTATATAACTTCTGCATGTAGCATGCATGCGTGTGTGTGTATATACATATATACACGTGTTTTTTGTGTTGTAATTTATTTAGTTTCTTTGCAGCTCAAGCAGCATCAAATGAGAGGAGGATGAAGAGGAAGACGAGGAGGGAGAAGAGGAAATTAATGAAGAAGCAGCTCAAGTCGGCCGATACTTTGGATAATTTAATGTCGGAGCTTCCGTTTTCTTTGGCCAGCCCCACTGTGTGGAAAGAGCTCGGATGTACGTATTTCTATGATATTATGTTACAATTAATCTTGGAATGAGTTACTTTTAAAAGCTTCTGATTGCTCTTTCTCTCTCTAGTCTCCAGCACAGACTCAACCCAGAAGAAGAGGAAGAGGAAGAGAGGAGACAGTGGAGGGCGAGTGGACAGTGAAGAGGATGCAGAGAAGAAGAAAAAGAAGAAGGAGAGCAAACGACCAAACTACTTTGTTTCCATCCCCATCACGAACACACAGGTGAGGATTACTACTCCCGTACTTGTGTACTTTAACGATCATGCAGTTTCTTCTTTGTTCATATCTCATCAATTCATCATTTAATTGAATCTTATACGTAGCTATGAAATTGACGATATCATTCCAGATATATTTCTTTTAAATGATTCAATAACCTGACAGATAAAAACACTGAATCAATGAAATGCTTGCTGACAAAAAGCTCCTCTGTATGACCATTGATTTACCCGATGGTCATCATGCATTTGACGTATCCGCCGGCTGCTGACTGAACGTAAACGTATCCAATGACAGATCAGTTCAGCGGTGAGCGAGGTCCAAGAGGCGGTGCTTCAGCAGGAGCCCCGATTGGCCAAAGCCATGGTTCCCATCCCAACTCTCCACATCACGCTGTTAGTCACTCATCTCGCCAGTCAGGAGCAAGTGGACCTGTGAGTGGATGCACACATAAACACAAACATGCAAACATGCGTTCCCTCATCTGCATAAATCCTGCAGATCTTTCAGCTTTTACTGATTCTTCAGGTCAGCCGAGATAAAAACAGCGATACATAACACACTCGACAACATGAACACGCGTCATTATTTAAATGTCAAGCAGACCATTAACTGGGAAAGTGTGAGCCGCCAGGAAGCAGACCAGTTCAGACATCACACAGTATTGCTGGTGTATCAATAAATGTGAACGGGGCATACGTTATTGCATTATTGATTTGTCCCTTCCCTGTTGTTCACACGCATGCAGATGAATACTGATCAGCTTTTTTGACAGGTTTGCAGAGATTTCAGGCCTCATTACAGAAACATCTGTAATTTGATTTTACAGAAACACGTTTCCTTAATACATTAAGGCAAAAAAATACTGTCTATCCTATAAAAGAACTGTCATAATTTAGGGATTTAGAAATATCCCTGGATGTTCTGTAATATGAAGATTTAGGGAGATTTTTGAAACTTAAATAAGATAGGACAAGCAGTTAGGATATATTTCTGTAATTAGACCCTTGTGCTGAACATTATATTCTGTAGCCACTGATCATCATGACTAATCTGTGATATAGGATAGAATAAATCCTCTTCTCGTTTTATCCTATTGCTCTCCCAGGATAAAACTCACTGCAGCTAAAATACTGAGCTGGAATCGATCTTCAATGCAATCCCATTCAGTCTGTGTGACGCTGTACATCATCACAGCATCAGATAGGTCTTCCTCGTGTTTGCTGTAATGATAAACGCGCTTCGGTTACTGCTTGACGACAGGGGATGCAGGTTTTTTTCAGGGTTCTGCAGTGACTAATTACCGGCATGTCACGTTAGTTGCTGCTTCCGGCTTATCTCTTCCTCTCAGCACTTCCAGGAAAACTGGCTGATCGGACTATAAATATTTTAGGTTTATTTTCCCTTAATGGAACAGTGTTGAAGGAGGACAGCGCCTGAGGATGGAAAGGATTCTGTGGCGTTCATGAGGCTATTATGAAGCCTACTCAAGTTAATCATCACATTTTTTTTTTTAATCTGTGAAGCTAAAATGGCCCATATAACGACAGACTTTGCAAACCAAACTAGTGGCACCATTGAGGGAAACATCTAGTATTTAAGTTGAACAATAACAAATATTTCGTGGTTAAAAATAGTGGATTTCATGTTCTCTTGATGACTTCTCATGCACACATTTGATAAGCGGGGGTCTTTAGCTACGCTTTAGCTCTGGAAGGTTCATGCAATGCGATGTTGACGACGCTGATGCTTAATCTGAGTAGAAGAATGTGTCATTAGTAATCACTCGCTTCTCTCGTTATGTAATATGAGCGGGAGGGAGGGGATTAAGTTGTGAATTAGTGTGCGTGTTGTTTATTTATTCATGTGTATATATATTTATATATATATATCCTTACAGGGCGGCAGCCGTGCTGGCTCAGGTCAAGCCGTCATTGGCTGAGCTGCTGGGTGGGCGGGATCTGGTGCTGCCCTTCTCGGGGATCGGTCATTTCAGGAAGGAGGTGGTGTTTGTCGGCCTGGCCCCCGGACAACACAGACACACGCTGGACGGTCTGGCAGGTCGGTGACAAACATTTCACTTTCTCCACTCCCTTTGTTGATTTTCTCCTTCTTCAACACTCCTCTCTTGTGTGTCCCTGCTTATTGAATTCCACTTTTTGTTCATCTTGTTGTGCGTCTTGTGCTGTATTTTTATGGGATAAATGTCATGAGAGGATGTTGATGGGATACAGTTTCTATCTCTCGTGTCCCCGTGGAGGGACGTGTGAACTTGGGGTCAGCCGAGGAATCCTGCAGCTGATTTGAGGATTTTTTTTACGGATACTTTAATGGGTCGGATGCTTGTCGTCGTGAGAGGTCAAGGATCGTATGAGGAGATGGTGGGGTTATTCTGAGTGGGCAAACTCGCGTTCAAAGTTCACAGTTGGTCTTGAATGGTGTTGTGGCCTGGGGAGACATTGGGCCATGCACTATGTTGTGTGTGTAAAATTGTTTTAATAAGACACAGGAAGAAAAAAATAGCATGTCAGTGGATGTGAGCTCTAGTTCTTAGTCAACTATAGGGGTGATTCGATTAACGATATGGTAGTTAGTCAGCGATTCAATTCAAGGACCATTTTTTTGTTGTTGTAACGATTCAGTTGGATTCTGTAACTTGTAACCAAGATTCTACATCCATTAAATAAACATGCAATAATGTGAGTGTGACTAAGGTGAAAAAATAACATATTTATTCTATAAAAAAGGAGTCCTGCATAATATTTTATGCTGAATACAAACATGTAATTAAACATTGCTCAGTTATTTTTTTAACATTTTTCAATAGACTACATGCTGGCAGGAGAGAGAATGTATTAAATGTATGAAAACATTAATCATAATAAAGTAGGAGTGTGAATCTTTGGCTTCACTTCGATTAACGATACAGTAGTTGGGGATTCGATTCAAGGACAATTTTTTTTTTTTTGGAACGATTCGATTCTGTAACTTTTAACCAAAATTCTATATCCATAAAATAAACATGCAATAATGTGAGTGAGACTATCTGTATTCTTCACTGATTTGATATTCAGTCCAAATCCTATTTCTTCAAACGGTGGAAGTGGATCCGGTTAAATAATATGACGCTTGTGTGATTTTCGCTTCGTGTTTACCGGCATACTGAATTCACGCACGCATCCCGGGGCCGTGCGTGCAACGCGTCTTCAGTCATTTTCTTACATCTGTCCTTCTGCATCGGTACATGTGTGGGGGTGCATGCAGAAGCATTTGCGTGTATGTTTTTGTGTTGTGCCTTTGGCAAAAACACTAAGCCAACATTTCTAAGAGGATTCTCTGCTCTTGCAACACCAACACACACACACACACACACACACACACACACACACACACACTCATAATTGCTTAATAAGAAATATGCAGGGATTTGTTTAAGTAGGAACGTGCATTCCTGCACACAACCGCTCATCCAGTGTATTAACTGCTCAGAGCAGAGCAAACACTACATTTGGCATATTAGTGATGGCCGAGCTGAGACGAATCCCAAAAGGAATTTCAACTCTGGACTTGATATAAATGGGAAATGCAGCAGCAGCTTAATCTTTTACAGAGAGAGAGAGAGAGCTGCAAGGTCCTTAGTCGTACATAATTAACTTGGTTAAAGATATTAATTGCAAGTGCACGGAAGTTATTTTTTGTCAGTCGTGAGATGAGTTTTTCATACCAGCAGAGAAGGGTACGGTGGTGATGGAGGGTGCGTCTTCCTGCCTCTTACATATAACATGCGTCATCATGTTTAAATCTAGATCTGTGCCTCTTAGCTGACATGAATAGAGGCTTGAATAAACCGTGACCCTCGAGGATGTATTGACGGGGATCGGTTTTGCTCAGTTACTGCAGAAGTCCATGTTGTTGCTCTTGGAAAAGCAATATAAGGATAAGTCAGGATGTCAGAGTCTCCTGTCCTCTCGTCTGCTCCCTCCACCACGGGTATCGATTAGATACTAACCTTTCTCTCCCTGTAGAGCTGCTCTTCTAAAAATACCTCTACGGTTTCCCTCTTCACCTCAGTTGGTGCGTCTTTGTCTTTGTGTGCGTCTGTCCTTGCAGGTCGGACGCCTTCATGCGATAAACTCAAATTATATGCTGTTAAAAAGCTGTTTTTGCGCCTGTTATGGCTTTTAAAAAAAAGAGTGAGAGGGTCCATTGGGAGGGAGTGTAGGTGGATGAACAGTATACTCATGATGTTGATCTCATGACCTCTGTCACATGACTCCTGTCTATGGATGGGACAGAAAATACAGGAAGTATCCTGTAATAACAAACCAGACTCACACAAATGCAAACATTTAGGTATCATGACTTTTGCAGGGAGACCTTATGATTTATGATTACAGTGTTTGTTTTTCAATAAAAGGATGTTCACTAAAAAAAAAAAAAAAAAAAAAAAAGATGTGTCCCATCTGTGATGCAATACAATATTTGTTGACAAAATTTAAAGTTGTTTTAATGCCGTTTTTTAAAGAAGATATTCATGATTATCAGGATAATACTGTGAAACGCAGTTATTTTGGCCAGGATAATCATGACATTTTCATATCGTCCCATGCCTTCTCCCGTAAGTCTGTATAAGGTTATTTTTTTAACAGACATTCCTCTTTGGCCTCATGAATAAAATGTGTGCTTGTACACGTTTTGGTGTTTGTGTGTTGCAGAGTTGTTACGGAGTCGTTTTGAGGAGCAGGGTCTTCTGCAAGAAGGCAACCGTGGGTTTGAACCCCACCTCACCATCATGAAGCTGTCCAGAGCATCAAAGCTACGATCCCAGGTACACACACACACACACACACACACACACACACACACACACACACACACACACAAGCTAAAGTCCTTACATTGTGAAAAATGAGAAAACAGTTAATTGATTTTCTAACTATGAGACAAAGTGGTGCATTAGTTCACCATACAAATAAAATATTATGTTCAACAATTGCCATCGACGCATAAAACATGAATTTGAAAGAATAATTAAAAGCATAAAGCTGCGCTGGCACCGGACAACATAGATTTGCATTTCATTATTCATCACAATCATGCTTTCATACACATCCAAGTAGCTTGCTTTCTTGTAACAACTGGCTTTGACGGCGCTGCCAAAACAGCCGCGGTGTCGCCAGCCTTCCTTTTTATTCCCCTCGTCAATGGCTGTTAAATGTCATCCAATAATAAGATGCCAAATTATTGTTCCAGCCAAAAAACACGTGGGAATGAGACACCTGCTGTGGTATTTTAGAAGAAAACGGAATGTAAATCATTGTATAGTTTATTCGGGTGGATTAGGATTGCATGAAGAAGGCAGATAGGGAAAAGGTGGTGTGATTGAAGGAATGGAAAAGGTTATACATCTGAGTGTGAGGTGGGGGGAGGACAGGAAGATGAGAAGAGATGAGCGGTCAGAAGGAGGGAGACAGAGGAACGATAGAAACTGTCTTTTCTTTCCCGTCGACACCTGATAACGCTGCATCCCGGCTGGCGTCTGCCGGACGGCATCCTGTCTTCCCCCCGTCGAGAACGTCCTAAAAAAGTGTGATAAACATGACAAGCAAGAATTTCCCTTTGTGTCTCTCAGGGTATAAAGCGTGTGGAGCCGGCCCTCTACTCCAACTACACAAACAAGTAGGTGTTGTCCAGACAATGAGGCCATCTTTATATATATATATATATACTGCATGATTACTAGATTCTATGATGATGCAGTAAAGACAATCGATATTTATTTTTATTTATATATACATTTTTTATTTTTTTATTTATTTTTTGGGGGGCAATCTTTCCACATTTGAAACAAGGAACAACTGTATCACACAAATAAGAATTGGTTTGAAAGATTTGAATGAAAAATGATAAATTATATTTATATCCGAAATAGAGATGCAATAAGAATTGTTAAATAATAACGAGTCCCTCTGAATCCTAATTGAACCTGACGATTCCCATCACTAATGATTACTATAGATGTAACATTTGTGAATTACATTTTGAAAAATTGTTTCATTTGAAAATGGCATCACCTTAATTCACGTTGTACTATAAAGAATGAAATTGACACATTGATCCGGTAGATTAAGCCACGGAGCTCAATGTGTTTGTCACTGTTAAATTGAGTGATCCTTGCTGTCGATTGGCTGCGCTGACTGACATCCACCTTCCTGCTGCAGACGTCAACACTCTTCTCACCCTCACTTTTCTTTCCCTCTGCAACACTCAGGTTCTTTGGAGACCAGACAGTTGAGCGCGTGGATCTTTGTTCCATGTTGAAAAAGAAGCAACAAGACGGATATTACCACAGTGAGACTTCACTACAAGTCGGTAAGTCTGCACACACACACACACACACACACACACACACACACACACACGCCACCAGAGGGAGCTCTCTCCTCACATACAGGATAATGAGTGTCTCTTCTTGGCTGGTTTGCAGTGGGGCTAAAATTAGCATATTATAGGGTTATAAATTGGTGCAATTACGTATTTATTATCTCTCTTAATGAAGTTGGATGAGCCATATGATACCCAAGTGAGTGCTGGTGGTGTGACTGGGATTTATTTCTTTTTTTATATGGCCGAATCGAACACAATGGGGACACAATGGTTGCCCCGTTTAGACATTACCATCCTGCCAGTTCTATCAGAAGTTGGCAAAAGTATTCGATATGGACCCAGTAGACATCGTCACTGTCCCCACATGAACTCTAGATGTCACTGTTCATCAATGTCAGACTTGGGTTGAAGCCAGACAGGCATTATCGATGTGCACCTGATCAAACGCTGGGAGGGAGTTAACAAGAGCACTGTGTGTCTAAAAGGAACGATGATTCATTTTATCAATGCATCCGTTTGTCAGAATCAGATTTTAAGCGAAAAAGCAACAGACCTCACGGGGATGTGAGATGCAGCACATGCTGGTACTTTTGCATGAGGCAGTGTCTACCGTCTCCTAATTACAAGTGTCTGGAAGAGATGCAAAAATGATTGTTTGTAATATAATTTAATCATTAAACTGCTTTGTTACCATTCAAAGAGGCGTGCAGGAGTACAAAATGTTGAAGATAAAAAGGATGTCTGTTTCTGAGGCCGTACGCAGTAATGGAATATATTAAAACCTAATGAGACTCTGCTCCCAGTAAAATAACATATTACTGCTGAAATAGCTGACAAGTAGTGTTACATGGTGCCCTTGGATCGGATACAATAGGCGGCATCTTTCAGGGTTTTTGTAAAAATATTTATAAGACAGGAGCCTTGCTTTGAGCTTCTAGCTGGCGTAGTCTGTGGTTCGTCTGTGGGTTTCATTCAAACCTCCTGATGATCAACGAGACAAACAAAATCCAAAGGTTTTTGTCTTTTGGAGATTTCAAAACCTCTTTACCCTTTCGCAAAAAATAAAAGCTTACTTTTCTGCTCGTATTGAAAGTATTAAAAGCCTTTAAACTGGAGTAACTTTCATTACCAACAGCACTGCACTCGAGGAGAAGATGAGAGGATGAAGGAGTGCAGCTGCCCCGAGGGCTTGTCAATCACATCCTGTGTTATAGTAGTTTGTTTATTGGGGGGGGGGGGGGGGGGGGGGGGGGGGGGGAACATGTTGACTGCCATTTTTAAAAACATTTCATCATTCATTTGCATTTCATCTTTCGGGATCATCACCAATATGCATCTACACAGAAATTGTCACCCTGGCACCGTGGGTTACCATGGCGATAACAAGATTGGTGAATACCTCCCGAGTACACATCAGCACAACTCGACAGGGACTCCCAAAATCTCTGATCTGTGAAGTAGCTACGCTGATTGTCGTGTGTGTGTGTGTGTGTGTGTGTGTGTGTGTGTGTGTGTGTGTGTGTGTGTGTGTAAGACGGAGGCTGTCAGCATTGGTGGAACTAGGCTGTCACAATGTTTTTGTGGATCGCTGAGCTGTCTGCGAGAGACAAAGAGCGACTGTTTGTGTGTGTGTGTGTGTGTGTGTGTGTGTGTGTGTGTGGGAGTGAGCGAGCGACGGAGCAGGAGGATGATTACCTCACACTTCTCATCATCTAAAAGCTTGTGTTTTTGACGAGTGTTTTTCACAACATTATATACATATTTAT
Organism: Chelidonichthys spinosus; assembly: GCA_029853015.1. Taxonomy (NCBI): domain Eukaryota; kingdom Metazoa; phylum Chordata; class Actinopteri; order Perciformes; family Triglidae; genus Chelidonichthys; species Chelidonichthys spinosus. Next base: position 4,671,428 of record CM056838.1, on the reverse strand, counting down.
GAATGCATGCTGTCACGTTGTAGTGCTGGAGGAGTGTGGAGGGTTTAAGTCATAATGGGTGCTGTCTGTGTGGTTAAAATGTCTATAGGGCACTCATTCTATCAGCTGCATACAGCACCACGGTGCTGCTGCTGAATTATTAGCGCCGCTGCTATATAACAAGATCACTATTTAAAACAAATGCTACGTTTTCATCAACCGGTCATGCGGTAACTTAGGTGCATAGACCGTATATAAGAAGTAATTTCAGAGTCGGGGGCTCTGGGAAGCTTCGCCACAGCGGGGGACCAGCTCCTGCCGGTAAACCTCAGTTCACCAGCAGGTGCAGGTTCTTCAGACGGCATCGCAAATTCTCTCAGATCTGCTGTTTTTTACGATGCTCTTGGTAAAAAAAGTGCCTTAGCGGGAGGTAAATGATGCAGAGAAGGTGAACGTCTTGGCTGTGAGGCTCGTAGCCGCTGAGCGGACGGAGAAAGATGCAACTGTGGGCCTTCGTTATTATAAGAAATGCACACACAGCATGCTGCTTAATCGATGCAGGAGAGAGTCTGAGGTGTTAGGTGGGACTCACGGGTGCAGTGGACACCTGACATGAGATAAAAATCTATATCGAGATTCAAGGACGAAGAAAACACACCAAAGAGGACTTTTACATCCCTACCTCGTAGATCCAGATGTATTTTTAATCAATTTAGTGACCTTTTACAACAATGACTCACAAACTGGAGGTACGAGTTTAACCAGATGTTCTGCACAACAAACTTTCAAAGCAATGAAAGGTAGGAACACACGATGGGCTGTACGTTATGGTGCAGCGGGATTCAAGGTTTAATCCAATGTAAATTACATCGAAGGAGTCACTTGAGATCATATCTCTTGGTTAGTTATTTATCCTCCTCTACGTCCTCGTTCATCACACGGAGGTTCGGTGTGCTTTTTCTGGTGGTGCGACAGCGTTCTCTGCCTGATTATGTGCGTATATGTTAATCCCTTAATCCGCAGTACAAACTAATCCCCAACATATCCTGTGATATACATAGTCACTCTATATGAGGATGGGGGAGAGAGACAGAATGTATAGATAGTGAGAGGAAACGGGAAATAAACCAGGAAGGGAGTTTTTGTTCGATGTCATCTTTTCTACAAAATTATGTAACCCTTAAATGTTCAATACTGATGGATTTTGGTGACTACAGTAGTAACAGCCATGTTATTGCATGCTGCATCACATTACTCCCTCTCATTTGAGTCCAGTGCTGAAATTGTGGACTCCACCACTGATAATGAAAAGAACTAGAGATGGAAATAGAGAATGGTTAGCTGTAGCTAAAAAAAAAAAAAAATGCAAACCATAAATATGAAGGAAAAATGTGTATTTCCTGAATTTTTTTTTTTTTTTTACACTTTTGAGAGCGTCTGAAACGAGATAAAACAACACTGATTATCACCTTTCTCAGGTAAAATAGTGGATTTGTTAGCAACTCATTTCATTCGGAGTCAGAAGTCCAATACTGACTCTGTTTTTGCTCTGTTTTTGGTCTCCACCTTCTGAGTGGCTCACCTCTATGCACACCAGCTGGTTGCTGCTGAGCAGTGTACGGTCTAAAACTTTTCATTTTACTGGAAATAACGTCCCCGCTGCTTCTGAAACCCACGCGATCCAAACACTTGAGTTTGAGGCGACCAAACAATGAGCTGAAACAGACCGATGAAGCCACGCTGTGGTTGTAAATCAGGATCACAGCTGTCGTCACATCCTTCTCTTCCTCCCGCCGCTGTTCTTTGTACTCGTGTAAATAAATGGCATGAAATCCTTCTGTTTAGAGCTCCGAATCCAAAACACACTTCAGTCTCATCTCATCCTTTTTTTTCTCCACGCGCCTCACTAATGTAAGCAAAAGAATGTGTTTATGAGACGGGTAATGGGTCTGTGCTGTTTAAACTCCGTTAGCCTTAAAATATGTTTGCTGTGGAAATCGAGGGAAGGAATTTTAAAAGTCACGCATCCTTGTTTGTGATCGCACTCACAAATGGTCAGCGTGGCATTTCCAGCTGATCTGGGAGGAGATGATAGTCTTTCAGCAGAGCGGTAGATGTGGCTCCCGTCACGACCTTTTGGTATTTACAGCACGCAGAAACACACTCACCTTTTACATAGCATTTTATACATGCATAAATATATACAGCAAACACACAAATACCCAGCACTCAGACCGTCATGTGGACGCATGATGATGGTGGTCGGCTTGTTTGTTCCTCCGTGACCTTTAGGGTGTTTTATCGTACAGACTGTGCTGCTCGACTTTGTATAACGAATCGCTTGGCGTTGCTCGTTGTTTTCGAGTCGGCAGCCACGAGTGCCAAATGACGTGATTTGCTCATTTGTATGCAAGCGGGCTAATTTCTGTCTGGGGAAATATTAAAGCATGCATAAAAACGTAGGGGCTCATGGTTGTCGAACAGTATTTGGACATTATTAAGGCCTCAAGTCTGGTTGGAGATGGTTGGATTAATTCTTTTTTTTACAGAGAACACAAAGATAGATTCACTTTATGATGAGAATTACAGTTAATGTTTGTATGTGCTTAAAATATTAATATTAAACATGATGGAGTGGAGGTGGATTGATGAAATGAATTTGATAAATACCATTTTGACTGTATTGTTAGTTATTAGTATGAGACTCAGCAACTCATTTGCATTTGCTTCCACTTTTTCTGCGTCCTCTTGAACGTTTGTGAGAAAGAAAACGGTGAAAAGCACAAACACTCACCCCTTAGTGATAAAACACTCATGTAAAGTTTACACTGAGCAACACGTAATACCGCGGTCAGACCTCATGACTTCAGCCCTTCAGTGGCTCAACGAATGTGCTATTCCCTTGTTCTATCCCTCGTCATGTGCCATAGTGGGAAAACAACCACCTATTGGATGCAAATACTCTGAAGCTATCCAACCCATGGGGCCCTGAAGGCGTCTCGTCTCGCCAGCAGGGCCTATTGCTTTCTTAATATTGCAACACAAGAACAGCAAAGCCTGTAGTCGGGGTAGTGTTTGATCTCATGTCGTTATCTTAACCGACACTTAGTGCGGCAAACAATAACCATCTGAAAGACGCGGCGCTCGCAGGAGTGAATGCTAAGAGGATAGAAGGAGCAGCCGAGAGCCTACTAAGCAGACGGGGAGGATGGAAGGACGAGTGAGGGAGATTGAAGAGGATCGAGGAATTAAACAAGAATGATAAATGAGTGCGGGGGACAGAAGGGGAGAGGAGAAATACGCTCGTCGAAGCAGTTAAATTAAAACGAGAAGATGAACCGTGCAGATAGGCTGGCCAGACACACGGCGAGAGAGAACATTAAGAGTCTGAGTGAAGGTGACATTACGCAGATGAGAGATTTGAGGTTTGATATTAAAAGAGGGCAAGCAGGCCGACGGGGGTCAAGACGAAGATGAAGATTTAAAAAAAAAAGGGAGAATTGTCCCCCTCAGGTTTTCTCTCTTCTGTCAGATGTGATGAGATTGAATGAAAACTAGAGCCTGACCGATATATCGGCAGGCCGATATTAGGCTTTTTCCAAACTATCAGTATCGGCATTTATAATGGCTGATAAAAAAAACTAAAATAAGTTGATTTTTAAACTGCATTATCATATTATTTTAGTGAAGACTCATAAATAACTACAAAAAACTAATGTTAGGGAAATCTGTTCATGTTTTGTTACGCGTTTCTGAAATTAAAATATATATATATATATATATATATATATATATTGGCCGATATATTGGAATATCTGACTTTTAAATCAACAAACCTTTGTATTTGTATCGGCCTTCAAAACCCTTTATTGGTCGGGCTCTAATGGAAACCCACTACACACAGTATTTGATGTCTGGCTAAACATTTTATTCTAGTGTTCTGGATTAATTTAGATGAGTTCTGTCAACTTATTATCTAGGACACTCACTTGTTTCGATGTAGGACATGAAAACAAGCAGCTGTATTAATAAACTTGATCTCGAAACATGTTTTCATGTTAAGATGTGAAAACTGGAAGTTCAAAAACTTAAAAAAAAGAATCCTCAAATTTCTATCGTTTACTTTTGGCTGATTCAAATCCAAGTGGACAGTTTGTAAATAATGCAAACAACCTCACGATGTGGTGGAGCGGTTCACAACCCACAGCAGTGAACACATCAGAAAAATCCCACAGCCTTGACGTGTACGACTGATTCACAGAAGCTGTATCGGCCTGAACAGCCGGGATGAGCAAATAAAAACACCACAGCGCGGTCGCATTCAGCCCGACAACTTCCTGAAGGGTTAGTTTGTTCGCTGGAGTGTGAGAGAACGCTGGCGCAGCATGAATGCATGTTCACCAAATCGATTCAGAGCATTATACCATTGAAGGGCGCACTAAAACCTGGAGTGTTCACTGTGTGTGTGTGTGTGTGTGTGTGTGTGTGTGTGTGTGATTTTGTCAATTTAGAGAAGCAAAGGCTTTTACTGTAACTACGCTATCGTAGAGGTAATTTAAACATGAGCACAATTAAAAAAAATACATATTTTATTATTTTTTTTTTCACTTTCATGAAGTCCTCACATTTTAAAATCTAAATTATAGCAGTCAGAATGACTTTTAGTGTGCGTACAATGATGCTGGACGAGCCTCGGTTTGATTTGTGTACCTTTTGGAGTACTTAATGCTTAAATGACCGGCTACTAAATACATATCAAACAGAGCTAAAGTACACAGTGTTTTACTGTGTGGCTGAACCTGCATGTGTGACTGTTGTCGATACAGATGCCAATAAAAAAGGCAGAGAAAAGCAAAAGTAATGTCACCCACCGTCTTCACATTATTCGTAGCACACAAGCAGGGTGTGTTTTTGTGCATGATGTAAGCATGATGTTAAACAGCGGAGAAGACTGGCGTCCCTGTTGTCTGCAGCATGCAGCTCGTTGTTTTATTCTCTTTGTGTGCGTAACCTGTCTTGTGACAAGGCACCATGAGATGACCTTCAGTTAAACAAAGTCAACACTGTTGCAGCGTTTTTGCCTCAGCTCCCTCCCTCTCTCTCCCTCTGCTTTGTGAGGCCTTTTAATGAAAAGTAGGCCGAATGTCGCTGTTAAACAAAATAAATGTGTACAAGACCGTTAAAATAACTATAAGAAGCGCTACCTGTGTCGGTTGAGTGGATTCGGATTGTAAAAATATGCGTGCGAGAAGAAAAGTGGCAGCTGTGTGTTGAATAAATACACAACGACGTGCTATAATGTGTGTGTGTGTGTGTGTGTGTGGTGTGTGTGTGCTTATAACATGTCACTCTCTTCACACTCACGTCGCCTTGTCCCCCCCGTTTTGTAATCCGCCATTAACCCCGGAGACTGGATATATGTGTGTGTTTTTAATTAGAACCTCTTCTTGAAGGTTTTTACACACACTCACACACACACACACACACACACACAGCTGCAAAGAAGCATCCCTGGGATCGGTGATGATTCATTGTGTCACTGAAGGACTCATCAGCGGAGCTGCTGAAGGTGGATGTTGAGTGGGCTTGAACCAAGGACCTCCTGGTTGAAAATTAGTTAGCACTCCCATCACCTTTCTAGCTGCAGTCCTGATTATTTCACATGATGCTCCACGGCGAAACAAAATAAGTATCTAGTGTATAACTCACTTGAAAAGAGTTTAAAATGCCCCTGTAATCTCAGTTGGAGGTTGTTGGTCTTCATATTGCTGTTTTCTCACATAGGATCACCGCCCTATTTCTTTGAATTGTTCATTAAAAACACATCTTTGGGGCATTTCTGTTCACTCGTATCTGCCTAGAGTTATAGCAAGTTGCTTTTCACTGTAATTTGAGTCAATTTATTGAATAAATTGTACTTAGAAATGAAGTTTCTCATGAATACACTCCATTTATACTCCTCGGTACGTTTGTTGTGATCGCTGACTGATGCTCTCTTTTGAATCTCATCATGATTTCTCTCCATTCCAGCAATAGTAAGAATAATGGGTGACGCTCGGCATATATTTCTGTTTGCTCTCTTCTGTCGTTAAAGCTTTGTTGCAACACGAGTGGCTCACGCCGCCAGACTAAACCGAGCCCCGGCGGCGAGCGCTCGTTTGTGGCCGTTACATCAGCAACACAACTTGTGTTACGTCAAAATTGCTCAGCTAATGTCGATTTGCAAATAACCAAGCAATGCTGCCAGCCTTGTGCGAAGGGATTGTGTTGTTTTAAGAATGAAACAAGGCATTTTGGCATTTTTAATTAGACCTATTAGAGGCAATCAACAGATAAGAGACAAAAGTATCCATTAAAGATTCTTATAAACGCATTTAAAATGATCAAGGCTTTGTATTATAGTAAAATCAAAGTATTATCATGTAGATTAAAATGATATAAGAACAAAGAAAAGCAGATCTTGCTCCACACCGTTGGGTCAGGCTCAGTTATCTATTATTCATGACATTTTTTTTTTTAATGACTGCACCACAATGTTAACATGAAATGTACATTTCATATTAATTAGATTCAGTACGTGAGTCAATATTCCCCTTAACCTCACTTTGGGTGATCTATCTTAACCCGAATCCACACTTAACCTTGAAATTGACCTATTTTTAATAACATTTTCCTACTATTCCTTGGGTATTTTTGCCCGCCTCCAAAAAAACCATTTCAGGTCTCATAAATAACGCAGATACATGCAGTAGCAGTCAGCAGCTGCCGGCTATTCTACAACCATTATTCAAGCTATGTTGACGAGGGGAGGTGGAGCCTGGAGCCCCCCGCCCCACACACACACACACACACACACACACACACACACACAGTAGTGTCTCCTCATATATACCGCTCCCTTTTCCTCTTCCACACACTTGCTCACTCAGCCCTTGTCTTGAATATACAGTTACTGAAGCTTACTCACACAACACACCCCTCCTACTCTCTCACACACACACACACACACACACACACACACATGCACACACACTTTTTAATCTTATTCAAACCCCTCCTCTGCGTTCCCCACTTCAAACACATGAACAAATTACACTTGTTTTGTCTGTTGTCTCCTACACACACACACACACACACACATTCAAGCTCTCCCATTCTCTCTTTCTCCCTCCCTCCCTCCTTCTCTCTCTCTCTCCCTCTACACACACACACACACACCCCTCCTCCCTGTGTCAGTGCAAAGTAGAGCGAGAGCAAGGAGCCACTCGTTTCATTTTTTCCCTCGACCGCTGACTTGCATCGCCTTCTTCGGGCTGCGCGGGTGGGGGGGAAAGGGAGGGTTTTTTTTTGTTCTTTTGCTTCCTCCATCCTCACGGGGTCCGCGCTCTCCTTCAAAAAAAGGGGGAAGAGAAATAGGGACACCGAGGGTGATACAGTGGAGATAAAGAGGGGAGAAGCAGGACCTTCGCTCCATCAGTCTGTCTTCGGGGAAGAGGAGAAAGAGGGGTAACAGAGGGGAGAGGGGAACAGGAGGAGAGGGAGGGAGACGCCATGGGTCAACTGTGCTGCTTCCCGTTCTCCCAAGCGGAGGAGAAAATCAGTAAGTGTCTCCCGCTCCTGCCTCCGCTGCGTGGATGTGCATGGTTAAAGAGACCAATTGGGTTGATGTACTCAGTGTGTGGAGAGGGACTGCATGCATGTAGTGTGGCAATAGACTGTGTGTGTGTGTGTGTGTGTGTGTGTGTGTGTGTGGCTTTGCATCCATGATGGTCTGTGACCTACAGATGGACAAGGAGTGTCCATGTGAGAGAGTGTGACCACGCGATCCCCTTCGTGTGCAGTCTGGTGTGGTTTCTGTGTGCGTTTGCAGAGCAGCGTTCCTATTCAAGCTGTGCAGTTCATCCGTCATCGCTAAGTGACTGTCTGGGTATAAATCATGAGCTTCTGCAGCAAGATTAATTAGTCGCCTTGTTAAGAGTCGTTTTACTGCAGATACCAGCCGTCTAGTACTAAACGTGAAGTATGCACTTAAACCTTGTGTTAATTAGCCTCCCGCCGACACTGACTTTTAAGGGCACTTTGGAGTTTTCTGGGAAACAAACAAAACCGAATGTTTCTCACTAATAAAACTGTGCATATTCAACGTTGAACAAATCCTGTTCAATGCATTTCTCATAAATCTCATGCAAAGCCAGTTTTTTAAATATTTTAAACCACGTATCATGTTTGCTAGCTTTTCTACTTTGATGCATTTCTACGTTTCTTTCTGCGTCGCAGGCGTGAAATCAGTGGCAGGTTTGGGATTGTATTCAAAACAGATTTAGTTGTAAGCATCGGTGCCCGATTTCCAAATTCAGACGATTTAATTTGCCTCCCAACAATACGACGGCTGAGCCGATGGCTTGCAGATAACAGTGCTAACATTGGCGACAGAGCTGACAGAGATAGCTGTGTTTGCATGGCTCACGTGCACTAAAAAGATGTGCAGCCGTCCCACAGAGGAGCTCTGATTACAACACACACAGAGGGCTGACTGATGTCTTTACATCGCATATAGTATTAACTGCTGAATTAATAATAGAGAGGAACTTTTTAACGAAAAAACGATGAATGGGAAGTTTCTGTTTTTAATGGGTGCATGTCGATAGAGTTAGTATCCGATCAACAGTATGAAAAAGTAGTAATTTATTTATGTCTAGAGAGCTACTTTTTTTATTTCTGTGTTGATTCAGATTTTCCACTAAATGGCCTGAAAGCCATTACATCTATCATATGTATGTTTTAAGATTGTGGATTTGTCGATCACTTTTGTGTAATCTATAAATTACCAAATATTGTTGAATTAATTTACTGAAAAAGTTAAATGTGTGTGTGTGTGTGTGTGTGCGCTGGAAGCTTGAAGTCATCATAGCACTTGTGTAACTTTCACTTTGGACTATGATTTGCTTCCAAAGTAAATCCCGCTCTCACACGAACACGCCTCAGAGTCGGATTTAAAGTAAGCCCTGAGAAACCTTCGAGAGTTGAATGTGAAAAACAGCTGGAGTCAAACACGGTGAAGCTCAAACCTCAAACTAGTGACAATAATCCAAATGCACATTATTAGTGGGCGATCTGATTCGTCAGCATGTGGCACCGTTTATCCAGATATCATCAGATCTCTCGAGCACTGACGTTATCTAACACATTGTTACACAACGTCAGTGGTCAGTTGAAGGAAAATTAAAATAGAATCCATAAAAGACCAAAGTCAATCTTCCACAGGATGATAAGTGGAACGCTCTGCTTCGGCTCACATGAGATGATGTGAGACCTGGAGAATAATTACCGATGCAGCTCGTGGTTTGATTACAGCTTTGAGGAGCAATCTCCCTCATTGTTCTGCAGCAGCTGAAGTGTGGTTTTAATTTGGGTTTTGGGTTCTCTTAAAAGAGTCAAACTCACTAGTGTGTTATTACTTCCTTACCACTTGACGATATCCTAAAGAAGATTCTCTTTACAGAAGTTGATTCATTTTCTTTGGATCTTTAAGTGCACACTAACAAATTAACATTTTAATAATGTTAATTACGAGCAGCGTCTCCTATAATTACAGTATCACGCTGATGTTGACTGCTGCTTTTTAGAGTGTGGTATTGATTAGCTTTGGTGAAGAGGACGGCTTCGTGGATCAGAATTCAGCTCCCCCTGTTTATGTCTCGGGGTGTAAATTGGATTAGTTGTGTGTCCCGGTTTTCATTCTAGTGCAAGAAATGTATCTCATAAGATACTCTAACCTATAATAAATCCCTCCTCCGGGGACTGCCAGAGAAGTTTTTTAATTTAGCAAACTAAATACACTTGTGTAGTTTTCTAATTATTTCCTTGTTAATTAAAGGCAGGAAAGTACTGTTGTTTTCATGCAGTTTTACTGCAACTAACAAGGTGGTTGGATTAATGATTAAACAAAGATATAAAGACAGACGATGGATTGTCCCGTGTACTGTCATAATCATCATCATCATCCTGTCATAAACGCAGACTTTAGTCAGGCTGTCATGACGATTCTGTGTGTGTGTGTGTGTGTGTGTGTGTGTGTGTGTGTGTGTGTGTGTGTGTGTGTTGTAGCACAGAAATGATACTAGATCAAATTAAACTGCTTCTCCTCACTGCTGTGTTTTCCCCCATTCTCTATCTCTCCTCCCCTATCTCTCTCTGTGTGTGTCTCTCTCTCTCTCTCTCTCTCTCTCTCTCTCTCTCTCTCTGTGTCTCTCGCTCGCCGCTTGCAGCTGCATTGCTATAAACAGTCAGGCCACTGTGCCCTACTTCTGAGTGGAGGGAGAAGAGGGAAAGAGTGATGCAGGGAATGAAGACTAATGAGGGTGAAAGGAGGGAACGCGCTTTAAGAGAAACGCTGATATAGAGGCAAAAAGGGCGTTTTTTTTACACAGAGATCTCGCCATAATCAGGGAAAGAAGACCCCTCAATATGCCGCGATCGCACCGTTTATACCGAACGTTGGTTTGCGGCGTAACGCCACCTCATTTTACACAAGCATCCCAGCATTGCAGAAGCAGAGAGGCCGTGACGTTAGTGTCACGTATTAAATAAGCGCCGATAGTACGATTACCCCTAGCACACCAAAACAACAATGGAAGGTCAACTTATGCTAAGTTGCTCGTAGCATATGCATCAATTTATGAATCCGTCTTCTTCGGATCAACGTTTGAGCTTTCTAAATTCCCTGGTGGCGGGTTGGGCACATTACATCGAAACATCAAATAAATAAATGGCCTCATTTATCTAGCGCTTTTATCCAAAGCACTTAACAGGAATGACTGACATTCACCCATTCATGCACCCATTCACACACGCAGGGCGACAGCCAGCTCGTCAGGTGCAATTAGGGTGAAGTGTCTTGCTCAGGGACACCAGGCACTCAGCTAGGAGGAGCCGGGGATCGAACCGGCAATCTAATAATTTTGTTATTTCCTCAATGAAAAGGCAATGTGAAAGAAGATAAAGGCAGAGGAGGCGTGTGTGTGTGTGTGTGTGTGTGTGTGTGCGAGGTCAGCTGCTACCCCTGTGATGTGGTGACGGTCACCCTCGTGAGCACAGCAAGGCGTGTGTGTATTTATGTGTGTGTGTGTGTGTGTATTTATGTGTGTGTGTGTGCGTCTATGTATGTGTGTGTGTGTCTGCATCACATCGGTATGTGAGTTCAACCATGACCAGTATGACAAGGTGTCACACAGGGGTGTTAGCAGCCACCTCTGAGAATAACTACTCACAAACACACCGACTACCTGTCAAAACCAAGTACTTGATCTCCACGCACACAAACCAAAATGCCCACAGAATTAATTCCTCGGTATTATATACTTTTAACTAATAATTTAATAAATACAAGGCAATCTTATAAATTATTATCCATCTCAAGAAAAAGTACTTTTTTTTAAAGAATGTTATCTATTTGTCGTTATCTCCGTTAATGCTGCATAATGCTTTTACTGTAAAAGTGAAGTATTGAAGAGTAAACATATACTCTCAGAATGAATTGTGGGAAATATGAAGTACGTAGGTCTCATGACCTTTGCATCTCTTCAGATATGTTTTTATTAGCCGACCAACAATATAAGAGTCCAAAGATATGCAACTGATACTGATATGAAAGCCTTGACTTATCAGCTGGAATGCTTCATCTGCTTTTTATGATTGAGTTTATAGAATAATTACTGTTGAGGGTATTCAGATAAAACGTGAAGCAAGTCTTAAAGAACATGCATGTCATCCGTTTGCTAAAACAGGACTGAATACATTATGATGATTCTGTTCATTCATTAAGCGGATCACTACTTATGCTAATGTGTTTTCACGCGCTCACGGCTGCTGTTGGATGTTTTTTCTTTCATAGTGAAGCACTTCTCATATAACCTCAGGTAGTAGGTTCACAGATAATGGAAGAGATCATGTTGTTTGAAGTAGTTTTCTTATTATTACACTAACACACATGGGTAGTGTGCTTTGGGATCTTTATAAAGGACTGTACACAACTACTGTCATAGAATTTCCTTGGTTCTACTAAACTTTTATGAGTAATAATAATAGTCAGATAAAGGCAGCTTTACACCTATAGAGACTGCTTTTTACAAGCCTATAAATGGTGGCCTCTGATTGGCTAATACATGAGTCGTTTGCCTTTAATTACAGTATGTCACAAAAGAGCAAAAATGTTCTCAATTAAACAATTAAAACAATTAAAAAAATTCAGCTTGAGTTAGAAGAGAGAGAGACAGTGATGAACAAAGAAAGTGAGTGCTGGTAAGACAGCGGAGGCCACATGTGAGGAAGAGGGGGAGAAAGATGAGAAGAGAGGAGGAGGAGGAGGAGGGAGACGAGGAGAGATGCTTACAGCGCTGCTCAATTCATCCTTTTTTCCCTTCCCATTCAGTTCTTTCTTTTTTCTTTCCGGTGCCTCTCTGTGTTAATTATCTCTCGTTTCATTCCCATGCAGTCTCTCTCTTTTTTTTTTTTTTTGAGATGTGTTAAAAACAACTGACTTACTCGCTTTCTTTGTTCATGCTCAGAAAACACCAGAGTGAGTCTGACAGCCAGCTAGAGCTCAGCGAGGTGGGTCACCGAGCTCCTCACAGCTGGGTTTAAACTACTGCTCTCATGCCTTGAAGTGTGGCCAGAGGGGATAAGGGACTTTTGTGTTGCGTGAAGACAAATGGAAACGGCTGCTTTTTAACGGTCCAATCAATAAGAGGCTCCTCCGGCGCCTCGTCGCCGTTCGATTGTGCCAAGGCCTGACTGGATCACAGCCAGCGTTTTTTTTTTTTCCGTTTGGCCGGATGCTGTTCAAACTTAAACGTGTTTCAGACGCAGCCAGCGCTCTTTGTGAAGATATCCAGCAGAAGAAGGAAAGGCTGCAGAAGGTCACGTTTATGTTTTCAAGCAGTACAAATAAAGCCAGTCTGCTGACTCCGGTGAGATAATAAGGAGGAGAGGCATGTGGTTACTTGTGTTATTTTTGAAATGAAAAGCCACAGAGCCCCCTTACAGAAACCACATTATCACATTTAGTCGCAGCGGTGTGCCGAGCTGATAGTCGAGTCATGCCTTGTTTTGTAGTTAAGACTCGGGGGTTGGGGTGATTTGTGTTCCCGGCCAGAGGAGCGAAAGATGTCATATCAAAGCACGCTATGTATTTTAGCTCTAGATAAAGGTCGGCGCTGTTTGTTTGATCTACGGTCAAGCAGCGTTCACAGGCTGCACACCTGTCCAGCTGCACGGCTTTTAATGTCCGCAACCTCTTTCTCACCTCTGAGCCACGTGTGAGGAGAGCCTGCCAAACGGAAAGCTCCAACCATCATTTTTTATCCGTTTTTAGTTGCGTGGCTCTAGGAGTCGTTGGTTAAGTCCACTGCTTAACTCCAAAGATCCAGAAGTCAACATCTACTAGATTGGTTGCATTTTATACGGACATTCATGGTCCCCAGAGGATTCATCTCTTTTTTTTAATTGCCCCATCATCAGATCAACATTTCCCAAATATCTTTATTTGGATATTATGACCACTTTCTTGCAAAACTAATGACATTCCCATTAGCCTCAGACATGCTAACACGCTAAATTAACATAACAATAAACATAAGCAAGGAAAAGGTTGATATCATTTTCACCTTATTAAGTTTAAAAATATGCCTCTAAAATGAGAAAATCACAGACACAGTTATTGTTTTCTTAATTGCTAGTCATATTGTTCACATCAGGCATGTTGCCTTGTCTTTGTGCCTAAAAATGACAGGATTTTCAGTCTGTCCTCATTTTCAGGTCAGAAAGACTCACATTATTATTATTGCCACACCATCAGCTGTGGATTCTGTCAGTATAACAGAAGCACATCACCCTCTTAGTGATACGATGAGGACGATGAAGACCTGTGGAGGGGATCGGGGCTGCGTGAGAAATAGCGCCTGCGAAAATGGGGCTTTGATGGTGTTCGCTCTCTCGACGGAGGGATTTATCGGCCGTGAAATTGTCGATCAGTGCGCTGATGCAGAGGAAAAGACTCACTCTGGGCAAACACTTCTGGGCACCAGCACCCTGAATCTTATTGTTCTGGCACAAAGGAGGGAAAATAAGAAATGTGATTATTTTTCGTCTGTAAAAAAACAAAAAACAAATTGCAGGCTCATTAGGCCAGGATGTACTCTCCAGTTAAAGGGTTTCCACTCTGGTTTATTGATCCGACTGACCTCTAGCCAAATGTTTAATTCACTTGATTAGATTCCATTCAGTGCACCTGTAACCACGGCGATATCCTGATGATAAACATTGGCAAAGCACACAAGCTTATTTCTCTAAGAAGTAGTCCTCCTGAGGTTTCTTTTTGCTGGTTATCCATAAACGGCTTATTCTTAGTAAGCCTGACTATGAGCCATCTAGAAATCCATGTGATATATGAATGTGTTGCGCTGGCTTGCAGTCTGTATCTTGTAACTGAGAGAGTCTCTGGTATTTCCTCAGGAAACCACTCCATCGTCAGTACTCTTTACCCCCACCTCCACTGCCTCTGCATACCCCCACTGCGCTCGTCTTTTACTCCTTTATTCCTCCTCTTAATCAGCCCTCCCTCTCTGTCCTCAAATGCTCCGTCCCTTTTATTTTTTCCTTCCTCTTCCTCACATCACATACAGGCCTCCTCCTCCTCTTTGTCCCCCTTCTACTGCCCATTTCCCCCTTCGCATACTTCATCCTCGTCATCTTCCTACTTATGCTGCATTAATTTTCCGCTGCTGGAGCTTTTAGGAAATGGGTTAATTTTGGAGTAAGAGGAGATGAGTCATAGCAGCTGATTATTCGGCTGGATGTAAACACAATCAGTCAGGCTGCATTATCCTGGTAATTTGATTCAAGGTCTTTAATGGGGTTATTATGGGTTCTGATACTTTATGTAGAATTGTTCGCAGCGAAGCTACTTAATAAAGTGCTCCCTCCATCATAGAAAGTGAAACTATTGCAAGCAGCTGGCTAAATCCTTTATTTTTTTTGGCAGACATCAGCAGAATGTCTGCTCTGATCCAACCAGGAAGTGGACTCGATTAGTTATCTGGACGTTTAGAAGGTTCGTACATAGCGTAACGTAAATCACAGCCGAGCGGTTGCCATGCAGGAGAAGAGAGCAGAGCAATGAAATAAAAAACAAAGCAGACACACGGTAGCCGTGGCTTGACATTGTGCAGTCTCGCTGCTCGCTGACAGGACGATCAAAAACACCATCTGTACAATAACAACCTCTTCTGTCCATCCGACTTTAATACAAAAACGGAGGAAGAGCAACAGAGTGGGAGGAGAAAATAAGTCAACGGGCATGCTAGCAGCGACGCAGCTTTGAGCTAAATGCTAATATCAACGTTTAGACATGGTGAACTGTGCTGAACGGCCTGTGTTGGCATTAGGATTGCAACATTATTAACCAATTAATAAATCATTGCTGTTGCTTCACTGCTATTTAAAATACAAACAAGCCTATGAGTAAGACTACAGCCTTGCTAGCAGCTCTTTAGGCTAGCCTGCTTGGGCGCAGCAGTTCTTTAAGCTACATGCTAACGTCAGCATGCTAACATGGTGTCCTTTGGCTGCTATAATGCTTACAATTTCAATTTGGCATGCTAAGGTGTTTAGTTTTATACAGAAGGTGTTTTTCATGATTAATTAATAATTAACTGAATAGTCAAGCATTATCTGTTTTCAGCTTTTTGCTGCTTTTCTCTTTAATATGATTGCATATTGAATGTCTATAATTCTTGGTTTCTGAAAACATAGTGATGGACTTTTTTGGACGTTTTGTAGATGAATATGTAAATATTTTTATAAAAGCCGATATTTTGTCACCGATATATTGTCACAGTATCAATATTGAGGTAAACTTTGATATTTGATTTTCTCCTGCTCCTTTCTTCTGCCTACCAATATGGCTGCTTTCAGCTTAGACACGTTTGTTCCACTGCTTTTGGCTTTTCCTTCTCTTATATCAAAGATACAAGACTTTTAGAGGGCGTGGGAAGATATCAGCCCTCAGAGAGAAACATCAAAAGTCATGTTTGAGGCACACCAGACAATAAATATATGGGAAAGATGAGCCGGAGAAAGAGAGTGACAAACGCGTTTGAAGAAGAAGAAGAAGAAAAAGTCCAACAGATGTGGGAAGAACAGTACAAATAGAGGCGAGATAGTGAAACCTGCCAGAAACATGGATGGAAGTCAGTATAAAACCTCCTGTGTTGTTAAAAGTTGAAGTGCCTGTCTGGTTTTTATCCCGTCTCCATGACAACACTGCCAGTATAATAAAAAAAAAAGAACAAGAAGTAAGAGATAGGTTGTGGTTAGGAAAAGTAAAGAGGCAGCTGTAGAAATGGAAGGAGTATGAAAGATGATGGAGAAGACAAGGAGTGTGAGGACTTTGAGAAAGTGTGTGTGAGATGCTGTTGAACGTCCGTATGTGTGTGTGTGTGTGTGTGTGTGTGTAAGACGGAAAGGTGCCTGTCGGCCTTGTTGCTGTGAAATCAGTCGATCCGCGGCGAGAAAGGCTTCATAAAGGCTTTCATTTCGTCAGGCAAAGATTGAATAGCCAGATAGAAAAACTCATTACCACAAACACACAAACCTTTAAAGGATACAGACGGAGAACAGACCTTTGACAAGCATGAATACAAGAGAGGAGATTAAATGGAGGATTCGGTCCTCATATGTCATTTATCTTCCCAAATTCAAATTAGCCAACGGTTCATTTTTATGAAGCCTCTCCTGAAAAGTTTTTTCAGTACACAAATATATATAAATATCAACATACAAATGTGCTGTCCTCCCTTGCACCCAGCACCAAAAAGGGAACACATGCACTCTTTTTATATTTAAACACTGCATAGTCTTGTAGCTTTTGGCTGTATGACAGTCTGGATGTGGATAACAGTATTTCTTCAGAATTTTTAGGCATCCATTCAGCCCGGGGGACTAATCTTAAAAAAAAGAAAATCACTGAAAAGCTTCTCCCTTGTTTTAACAGACAAAGAGCCTCTATGGCTGTTCGGCCCCCTGACTGTATGAAATCCACGAGACAGCGAAATCTCTCTCTTTCTTTTATTTTAATGTGTTTTATTTGATGTTTGTGTTGCAGATTTGAACCCACTCCGTGCCAAACGGTCAAGTATGTGTCCGTCCTCACATCATATATCTATATTACTCTTCAATCAAAGCCTGATCTCCATCTGATTACACACTCAGATTGTAAAATTTTAAAGAAATTGCTGACATCGTCGTATCCAGGATGATTAACGATGTGATTTATATTGATTACGAGACAACAATCACATTTCTGATCAATGAAACCGTATCTGCCTGCAGTCGTTTTCAGCTGATTTCATATTCCTCATCTATAATCATTTCCCATCATCAGACTGACCTAAATGATCCGAGTCAAAGCGGTCTTGTCCGGTTTCGGAGGCAGGGCAGGAAGTCCATTAACCATGCTGCCTGAGTCTACAGCCTTGTGTTCGTAAGCCACCCACCAGAGATCAATACAGTGGCCAATTAGTTCATCTTTAATAAGAAATATTATCAATAAGCTTGAATCAACAGCCCTGAATGCAAAGGCATTACTTCACATGTTCAAGTATTATTGCACAAAGATTTTATTGAAGACATTCATCGGCTGCACTGACTTCCTCCTCCACACGATGAGTCTTTATTTACACATAAATAAAGTCGTGCAAACAGGGTCAAGGCCTTAATTCGTCCTTCGAGTTCCCGTTTCATCCAGGCATTTTATTTTGTCGCCATAAAACCATATAAAGCCGCAGATCGTTCTGTGATATTGTCTAAACAATTAAATGTGGTCAGTACGGTCGGTCAGGATCAGGTTCCACCAGGATCCAGGCCAGGAAACCAGGTGGAAATGGGGATTGGGTGTAATTATCCATATACATGTTGAAACTAGGTGTTTATGATTTTAAATCAAGTCTCTGGAGGGGTCTGGTAATCCAGCTTCAGTTGACTCAGCTTAATTTCAAACATCCTATATCCAACATACTGGTGTGTACGTTTTCCTGAGGAGGGCAGATAAAGAGGAAATCCAGTCTGATGGTGTCTGGAGGGCAGAACTACCTCATCCAGCAGCGGTCAGAGGTGTGAGTCACTCAAACTGACGGGCAGACTGCAGGCAATTAAAAAGCATCTCAGTGCAACAGCAGCAGGGCTTCTCAGAGCAACACCATTCCATGGACCGGACTACAAATCAATTTAGCTGGAAAAATGAGAAAGCGAAGGCGATTGGAGAACGCGGTGTCCGTAATTACCGATATGCTGGCTGGTTCGCCATGCTGTTAGGAGGCTGAATATTTGGCATAAATAACACAGATGCATGGATACATAATGCATGCGTCGGCAGTACAAGCCGGTAGTGATGGTGAAATGCTGCGGTATCCGTGACTGGAATGGATTCCTGTGGCCTGTGTAGTAGATCCCAACCCAGCAGGATAGCTGAAGGATAAAAGGAGATATAAATAAAATATCCACTGCATGGAAGCGCCAACAATGGACTGAGATCCCTGCAGAGCATGCATACACCTTTTATTTACCTCAAACCTAGTAGAGGTGCTGGTTGGATGTGTCATTTATAGTAGCTGGCAGGTGCATTTCACCAACATTTATACTCAGACTAGCCGATTAGACTAGAAGTATACTAGCCGATTGTGTGAAACGTAATTCATGTCGATATTTAAAAGTAAAGGCGTTAAGGAGTATCTGTAATATTTATATAAATGTTGCCTGAATAGCAACCTTTTCCTAAAAATACTGCTGGTTGGCCTTTCAAATCCGATGCCTGCAGTGCGCCATAGGAGCATCAGTTGATGCTGATAAAATGAGGCGCCTTTATAAAAAAAACAACATTTTTTTAAATCCTTAGGGCACCTTGAGGGATAAAGGATAATATATTATTATAGCACTAAACTAATACAAAAGCTGACATTAACGGTGACACTAGTTTGGTGAGAAAAGTACTACAGGATATAGAAAACAAACATTGCTGACCTGAACGTCTCCCTCCCACCGTATGAACCGTCTCCTTCTGTAATGAAAGCTGGAGCCTGCTGGCCCAGTGGACGATAAGCTCTGGGATTTTTCCTCTTGGCCTTGCTAATCAAATGTTGAGGTGATACAGTGTGTTTGAACCACTGCAGTAAGCCTGCCTCTGTCTTTCTACATGAATTATTGACCTTCTGCCAATCTGACTTTAACTGGCTTTATGTCAGACATTTGATTTAGTGCATAAGGGAGCTGACGGTCTGTTATAATTAACTCATTCAGTCTATTGTTGCTGGATTCGGTCCGTGCTGAGTGAGAATAGATTAATTTATTCAGATTAATAGTTGTTTTCATTTTTAGGATGCTGGGATGAGAATGAAACCCTGATATCACGTGAAAAGATACAGTTACTGAGTGCTGCAGGCATGATGTGTTTTTTGTCAGCCGACCCTGGAAGTTCCCATCGCACCGCTTCCCTTGACAAAGAGACTTTAAGATTTACGGATTATTTCAAGGTCTTTGTGAAGAAGAAAACAACCTTTATGATACTTACACCTTTAGTTCAGCAAGATGAACACAAATGGAAACTAAGCTATGATTTTTCAAGCATGAAAATGTTCAATCGGCGGATGAAAAAGCTAACGTTTAACTAAATCCACCACATCTGCATGAGCCCGAGTACACACAGTGAGGCTGTGAGGGCAGACCAGCGGACCAGATGATGTTTTGTCATCTCATTTAGCCAGTTAGCCTTTTTTTCAGACACGTAAAAGCTTCAAAAATCATGAGTGCGGTATTTACTGATGGATTTTCTATCGTAGAACAAAATGTTAAAATGTCTTAGATTTAACCACGGATCGTTTTTCAATTTATAAACCAAAAGATTTCAAGACATGGGAACCAGAAGTGCAGACTTTATCCTGGAGCACTCGATTATGGAATTCATGGCTTACAAAGTCACTATGATTAGGATTTTGAATATGTATTTCCTGTCGTGGTTAGTGGCATAAACAAAGTGGGGAAACCACAGTTGGTTGATGATGGGGTTCGAATTCCAAATGTAAAATATTTTGGTGTTACTGGAAATGGATAACTGCTCCATTGAAGATATGGAATACAATAAATAATCTGATTTAGGGTTTTAATACCAGCAGTAGGTCTGGTAAATAAATTGATACGATATCGTGATATGAGGATATCGTCTTTGAATACCGTTATATGGAATAAGTGTTATCCTGACGAACTTACCAGAACGTTCTTGTTTGTCCAGAAACTTTAATACCGCAAATATAAAACACAAAGTTAGCGACTAGCTTGTGAACACGATGGAGCATTTAGCAGGAGTTGGTGGAGACCAAAAACGGAGCTCAAAGAGAGTGGACGTTGGACTTGGCCGGAAACACAACTGATGGTTTTCTTAACTTGTTCTACCCAGGTGGGCGTCGCCGGTCTGAGCCTGACGAGGCGGAGCTACTGAGAGTGAGCAGGCGGTTGGTGGAGGACGCAGTCAACCGCGCCTTGCAACAGTACAAACAAGAAACTCTTCAAAATGGGGGCGGGCCTAATGCCACGGCACTTCAACCCCCTGAAAACACTGAGGAATCAAAGACGGACACTACAGCTAACTCCACCACAGACAACAGGAAGTGACATCATCGGACTGAGGTTCAGAGACTGAAAAAAAAACAACAACAACAACAGCAGCCGCCCAGAAAACACCAGCCAGGCTGCCTGGCTAACCCGGGAGAAGAGTGGGTAAGCCCTGGGCAAAGCCTGACCCAGCGAAAAACCAGCCAGCCCAGTTCGCTGACTCATGCTAGCTCTCTGCCCCACTGACCTAGCTTGAAACTAGCTAAATAGATCATGTAGCTTGAGCTGGCTAATACGCCTGTTAGTTAACTCACTACATCTAACGGCGAGGACATCGTCCATCGACCGCCACTTAGCGGTCGGTCTGCACGTCGAACCCAGGAGACGTGTGAAGCTCTCCGCTAGGGTTCACCTCGACCTGCCACTCACAAACTGCCCTTTCAAAATAAGATACATCTTGTTTTATAGACACTTTGGTTCACCATCACCTGCACTTGAAATTGATCTTAATAGACTCAAATTTCCATGTGAGAACAACTAATGTTTTACTTTTCTTTTATTGTATTTTCCTTAAAAAAAAAAAAGAAAGTCAGTGCATCTTTGTGGCTGCAGGGAAAAGTGCAAAGAGCTGGTATGACTGTGCTGTGATTGAATTGAGATGTTTTGCAGCAGAAACTTTAAACTTCCAGTCTTAATTTCACTTTTTATGCAAGGCGTCTGTCTGCGTTCCACACCGCAGTTTTGTCTTCATTCTGAGTTGTTTTTACAACTGGGCCCCAGCTATGCTTTAAATTTATATAATTATTAATTAATTGCCGGCAAACACTGAGACAATCGTCAACTCCAGATCAGATCACAGTTTCAAACAGAACCAGGTGATACCAGCTTTTCTGCTGTCCTTCTATCACATCCATGTATCTCCACGAGGATGAATACCTCATGTCTTACGCTAAAGATAAAATAACACTCCAACGATACACTACGATAACTCCATTAATGCCAAAACTGCCATTTGTTATTATGACTAAAACACACAGGCATTAATTTCATCACTCTGCTTCCTGCCTGATCATATATAAATGTCTTATTCTTTTGGTTTGCATACTATATTGTCCGTTTTGTTCTGTGGGATGAATTTGAATGCACAGATGTCTTACTTTGTGTTAAATCCATTCATGACTGTGACTGTGTGTTCATCGGGAGTTCTGATGCTGAATCTGAGCAGGCTGGACTCCAGAATGTTGCTGCTGTCGGCTGAAAACCCTCTGGCTCCTGATTTCAGCGTCTTCCATCCGTTTGCGTTTGTAAAACTTGAAAGTGAAATTGGCCTTTTCGTGCTCTGCGTTTGACCCCAGAGCTGAAATCAGTTAAAGCATACGTTGTGGAATTAAAGGGGGGGATTGTCTGAATGTTTTTTTTTTTTCTTTTAAACTCGACTCACGGAGATGAGTTTTTTTTTTTTTACTGACAGCAAGATGATGACGATCCAGCTATTCTAAAAATGATTTATGTTATTTTATACTTTATAACTATTATTTATGATACGTTGCTGTCATGGCGATTGAGATGAATTTCATGTGAAAAGATGAAAGGATGTTTGATTTTTGAGAAAAAGTTTGCATTCAAAGGTGACGAGAGCACAAAATTCTGAATTTTGTTTTTTAAATTGTCTTTGCTTTCACTTTTTAAAGAGCGGGTAAATATAAACATGCTGTTAAATCAAATCACCTCCTCTCAAACGTGGCCTTAAGTCACAAAAACGTTTTTTTTTTATCATTTATTTAACATTAGGCTAGGTGATGATAAATTATTTTGCTGTAAGATTTGCCAACGTCTCTTTAAATGTAACCTTGTGGCTAAAAGAGTTGGATTCTTGAGTTAAATGTTTAAAAAAAAAAGTCATCCACGATGAAACAAAATTCATGTTATTTCTTTTATAAAATGATTAAATTCCTGAGAATCAGAGGATCAGATTTCCAGCTCAGATTTTCAGTCATTCAAGGTTTATTCCCTCTTAGCGCACACAGGTGTGAGCTGGAAAATCAGCTCTCATCCCCGTGAAATCCACTTAAATCCCGTCACTGTGGGCTCATTGTATCGTCAATAACAGCTGAATTCTGTCTTAAGGTGGACTTTGATCATTTCTGTTCTGATCTACTATTGTCACCGGATCCTTAATCTCCTTAAAATCCCCTTTAATACACAAGTTGTCCTGTTGGCCTGTGTGTGTGTGTGTGTGTGTGTGTGTGTGTGTGTGTTTGATCAGCGGTTCCCCAGAGAAATCCTCGTCTCTATCAATCATGACAGCGTCTGTTTCCCGTCGTCCGTGTGTACGTCTGACCGCGTGGGAGCGTTGGTTTTACTGTGTTGTCTATCTTGTTCTGCCATATTTGAACAATAAAACAGGATATGAGATTCAAAACCAACGTTGTTTGTGTTTTATGAGCAATCCCTTAAAAAGTGGATCCTTACTTTAACACAATGTCGAGCACTTTAATGTCATTAATGCACATTCTGATTATCAAATAATGTTATTATATCAAACTCACTGCTTAAAAAGTCATGTTTTTCATGCTTTTTTTTGCCAAAATATCTGATATATCCGAATATCTGATTTTAGAGTGAAATGTTTCACGTTTAAAATCAATGTTTCCATCGATGTACGGATCCATCATCCCTCCGTACGCCCACACAGCCGGGATTAGACCTGCAGACTCCCTCACACTTCTATAAATTTACCTCCATGGAAGAGAGCGCACGTCCTTTTCACCTGGATTTATTATATTAGTCTTTTGCCAAATCAACACTTCCTCCATATCTATCCTTTTAATGTGAGATATCCGCCTGGAGCCTGTGGGTTTATACAAAAACAAGGGGAAGAAGAAAAAGAGAAGAGTGATGACATGAATTATCTGTGGAAATGTGTGCTGTTGTAGTTGCTTACAGGTAATTCCTTCTCCCTCGAGGTGCCTTTTTTTTATTTATACACACCAGTGATTTTCACTTTGCCTCATTAGGTCCTTGACTGACACCTCCCTGGCTCTTTTTGTTGCACATGTTGAGGTGGGACAAACTCCCGAAGGACGACTGTATGTCTTTTTTTGTTTGTTTCACGTGAAGCTCCTCGTACAGAGAGCATGATCTGAATAGAGGAGGCGTGAGTTAATGATCAGCAGCGTGTCGCCTGTAGGCAGTGACATGACTCCTAATTGCCAGCGGGAACCACATGTAGGTGAGTGATGAATGAGTGAGCTCTTTGTTGTTGTTTTTCTTTTTATTTCACATCTAAAAATAACGAGAATAATGACCTTCCTCTTCCCTCTGTTTGACATTTAGGAGGCGTAAAGCAGAAGTGGCGGCCTCGCACCTGTTACCTGCCCTCATGGTGAGTAAACAAGGCCATATTGATGCTGTTGTCACATGTTCTCCATATCAAGATCACCTTTTTTTTTTTAAAAAGTCACTGTGAGCTGTGAAACGTGGGTCTCCGGAGTGTTACTAACAGTTCACAGCTTCCCTCATAATGTGAGAATCTGCATGACTGCTGCCGGGTTGAGTCATCAGCTGACCTGTGTGTGATCTGGTGACGAGGTCTGACTGATTCACGTATGACTCGCGGATGATTCACATTTTTTGGACCGTCAAAGGCATCGAAGGCCCAGCGTGGGAGGATTTAATGTATAAATGGAATGATCCGAGGTTCGATGGCGTCGCCTCGCTGCTCCCCGTCACACGGTAGAGATGGATATTAGATTTCAACCGCTAAGATTACGTCATAGCCAAGATTACACCCCACTTGGGAGCTACCGGAGTGAGATCATGTGACTTTGAGGGGTTTTTTAAATCTTTCAAACCACTTTAAAAAGTGAAGGAAACTGTTTTTACGCCAGTAAATGACTTCCATCTCATTAATGGGAAACTAATGGAGACACGAGAGGACATTTAATCTCTAAAAGTCTCTAAAGTTCCCTCACATAATGCATTATCAGACAATGACTTTCTGCTTTACAGTTGACCCTTCACCCCTGCTGTGTCTCATCATAAATGGAAATTGTTTAAGTGACTTTTACTTGAATATTCATAAAGGATGAAAGGATTAAACGTGTTTATTATTCTTCAAAGGCTTTAAATCTGTTAATTAGAATGTATTTCGGGTGTTTAATCCTGAATGTGTTTATTGTACGAGCTTTCCTGGCCAGCAGGCAGAACATGTGACTTCACAAACATCACAGTGATTATTAGTGTGTAAAGATCATAGAAAAACTGTGGAAGTCACAATTAAAGGAGCAACCCCGCTGGTTTTTACACACGACGGTCAGTTAATTGGTATTCAGCCGGGGGGGAAAGCGGCTGTGGAACGCCAGCTGTGGTAAACAACATCGCATATCTGTGATTACCACGTCACTTCCTGAGAGGCCGCTTGATGGTTGGGCAAACGTCGCCATGGTAACCGGTGCCCAACGTCACGTTAACGTAGCAGTGTGGAATCCAATTCTTACAACTGATGTGTTAATGGCGTCACAGAGCTTTCCACCATTGTGTCATGAACGTTGTCGTCACTGCTGCATTGCATTGTGGGATATATATGCCGACGCTTATTACGGTTGCATCCTATAATATATTATGTCGTACTTTCATGGTAAGATTTCGGACATGGTTATCTAAGTTTACCAAGCAGGAAGATATTGAGTTGCATTGTGGGAAGTGTAGGATCTCAGTGTTTTGGGGGGTTGTGAGCCATACTAGGAAGATCTGTATTTTATAGCTTTCTTTTCTCATCCCAGTTTTCTGGTTGGTGTTTTAGTGAGCAGACTCTGGTGATGACTCAGCTTAAATAAAAATAACAACCACCGAGAAAAGACACGCTGATCACATTGTGGCTAAAAGTCCATTTTTAAGAAAACAAGACGGGAACAAAACTTGGCCAGCGAGAGTCTGATGTGTTGTATTGTGTTGTGTTGTGTTGTATTGTGTTGTGTTGAGTTGTGTTGTGTTGTGTTTGTTCTGAAGCCCACGGGGGTTTGGTTGTTCTCTGGACAAAATATCCTTTATTTTACCCTCTTTTTCCCTTTCTATTTTAGTCTCCGTTCCATCTGGCACCATCTGCCTTTGTGTGTGTGTGTGTGTGTGTGTGTGTGTGTGTGAGTGTGTGTGTGTGTGTCTGACCAGCTTACTATACATATCACCTCATGGATCTCACTTTTTTCAAAGTGTCAAATCTGCCCGACACAAACAGAAATAATAATAAAACACACAAAAACCGTCCCAGCGAAGCCGTGAACAACACGCTGGCAATCATCACCAAAATCATTTTAAGGCATTGAAGGGCGGAGGGAGGGAGGGAGGGGGAGCCATTCATTGTGTTGAAGAGCCTGCAAGGTGACTCAAACATGACTGGAATATGAACAAGCCCCTTCTTCCAGTCACCCACATACAGATACACACAGTCTATTAATGATGCTCGCTCTGTCACTCACCAAAGAAAACACAAATTACAGCTCCGAAGTAGAGTGTCAACTCCCCATGGATGTATAACGTATCATTATAACCATATTCGTCTTACCAACAGGGGAAGAAAGTACAGTTTTGAAGTTTAGCCTCCCTTAGGTGTGTGCATTGTTTTTATGCCAATTTATTATTCAACATCTCTGCATTTCAGAGGCAAATATTGTACTATTTACAACACGACATGTATGTTTAGTTTACTAGTTAGATTATTAACTTAGAGAGGAGACAGTTTACATTTTAAATCCACCCCAAATCTCTACAGATGAACTTGTTATGACATCATTCACTTGTGTTGCAGATTTTGTTGCCTTAAAATCAGAGTCGGTCATTTACAGTCCTGCAACGGTCACAGATTATTGTTTTTTTTTTTATTGTTTTTTGATGTCAGAACATTTAATTTATTCATTGCTATGTTACGAGGATTTCAAGTAATATAACCGAAAGTGTTTCTGAACAGAATCTCCTCCTCAACCTTTAAGGCAGAGTTTTCATTCTTTATGCTAATGCTAACGAGTTGCTGGCTCCGGCAGAATACTTTGACATTCAACATGATCATTTCACATCACATCCTTGTAATACGGCATATATATATATATATATATATATATATATATATATATATATATATATATATATATATTACATTGCAGCTGTGACAAGCTGTGGGAACAATTATCCTCACCCAACCTGCCGTTTTGATGAACTCCTCCGTCACCTCACACACACCACCGTGCTTGACAACCTGTAATAGCACTTTTTCCAAATTACCTATAAAAGCCATTTTCTGCTAATTAGCTGCGATGAACACCTGCTGTCAGCTGGCTCTGATTCCCCCTTTTTTTTGGCGAGTCATGCTTTGCATAATGTATCAGAGTATGTCGGCGTGGGTAAAAGCTGGGAGGAGGCCGGGCTGTCTGTTCCCTCGTCCCGTCTATCGGACTTTGGAGTGCCCGTTCACGTTCCCCACCCAGGAGTTTGAGTCATTCTCTCCCAGCATGCATCATAATCGACTCATTTGGACCAACACAAACACATTAACAGCATCAAGCACATCAGCGGGCTCTAAATGCTTCAACGCAGCGCTCGTTTTAATGAATTGAATTCGATCCAGCGGTGGGAAACTTTTCTAAGCGGGTTGTGTGAGTAAAGGAAACGCAGGGTGAGAGAGGTCACTCCTTGTTCTTTCCCTCTGAGCTTGTTGGGATGCACCCCGTGACGGCTGTATAACACCGGAGGAGGAGGTTTCGACTCTGCCAAGAACTGCGATTTATTTTCTACGGGTGAATAAATATTTTTGTGTCTGCAGCTCGAGGAGTGTTTGCTTCTCCCTCCGCGGTCAAATGCGTGTGTCGTTTTCAGCATAATAAGACCTTTTTATAAAACACTCCATCCAGTCAGCCGCGGTCAGATCTCACAGAGGCTTTATCCTAATCGTTCATCAATCAATTAGTTCCCGTTAACTTCATGTCATTGTTTTCTGCTTTACTTACACATTTTTAATACTTTTCAACAGCAATGAATTGGAGTTCTGGGAGACCTTCCAGTAAGAATCAAACATTGCAGCCCTGTTTTATTCAAATGAATAGAATCCATCAACCTGGACTCATAATTGCATTTATTTTATTGAGGCAACTTATTAATACGGGAGTCTGTTCGGCTCATGGGAAGCTCTTTTTATTGTGAGATCATCCCTGCAGCCACGGCAGGGAGTCCCAGTAATGATGCGCTGATAAACCATTGGAGAAGGATGCAAGTTCACTGTGATGGATCGCTTAGTTGACCTAATTTCCGTGGCGTTGACTGGAAGGTAGAAGCGAATCATAAACCTGCACTTTGCTGTGGAAAATTGATGGTTGTAAAACTGCTTGCATGTTCTGAACCGGCCATAAATGTTGCACTTTGATTGTGTGTGTGTGTGTGTGTGTTTAGAAACAGGAAGAACACAATAAGTAAGCAGAGGATTTATTGATTGCTCATTTTCGTGTCTTGTCCTCTTTCAAAGGTTTTATATCTGTCAGCTTCAAACAGAGATTTATGTTGAGGCGATGTCAATAAACGCTACAATTTACACTGCAGGGAAATGTCACCAGCAAATTACTGGTGAATACCGTGTGTGTGTGTGTGTGTGTGTGTGCTGTGAGCGAGACAGTGTGCTCCATTAACAGCTGAAAGTCTGATTGTTTTTTGTGTGAAAATGAATCTTTAAAAGCAGTTTGACTTTTCCTCCACTTTAAGCTGAAGATTTGCATCTTAAATAATAATAATAATAATCCTTCCCCACTCTGCTTTGCCTTAATCATGAAAAAAAAAAGTGATTTCTAATAAAAAAAGCTGCTGAAAGACACACACACTTGCAAATGTACGCAAATATTCCCACCCACGCAGAGAGCACGCACATAAAGCTGCTGTCTGGCTGTTTGACTGGAGAAGAAACTTCCAAGAGACTCCCAGACTCTCCAACCAGACAAACCGGCTGTGGGTTATCCATCCACCGTCTACCAAACCTTGTGATTCCTTGTATCTGCATGTCTGTCTTTGTTATTTTCACACTCTACATTCTGTTTTATACTCACTCAGGCAGAATTGAAGGCTCATTTCTCATTTTTTTAATGTGTCCTTGAGCAGCTTTCAACCTAAAAATGAACCCAGCAACAGTAGAAGATCGGAGGGAAAAAAGGCTGTTGTTTTCCTCTCCCTTCATTGTCACATTACCATCTGGCCACACACACACACACACACACACACACACACACACACACACACACACACACACAATGCTAAGCACGTGGGACTGTAAATGGTTTACAGTCACAGAAATTAGTCATGAGCACTTACTGGAGTGGAAGATGTATAAGAGATGTTTTTCTGTGTGTGTGTGTGTGTGTGTGTGTGTGTGTCAGCCCAGCACAATGATAAATCTTTCCTATTGCTCTTGAATGTCTTTTCTCAACCTGAGCACTCAGCCTTCAGGTTCTTTATTGGGAAACACATCTTCAGCAGCATCACTTCTCCTTCAACACACAGTCATCCTGCCTGTTATGTATGTAAGGTTTTTGGGAAACTGTAATCAGCTGCAGACACACTGCTGGCAATCAGCAATCCGTAGTGCACAGTCAACCGTCTCCGCCAGAATACAGCTGTAAAGTGCGTTTGCATGGAAATGATAGATTTGAAAGCGTTTAGTGTTTGCACAGTCGGCTAAAAAACATGGAATCTGTTTTGTGCAGCTTGAGGTTTATTTAAATGAAGACCAACGTTGTTGTTTTGCATTTAAAATGTATCTCTATGCACCAATCAGGATTTAGCAACAATCAAAATGTGATGACGGTTTTGGGGAGATTTGAACTTTTTTGAATTCATAATTTGCTGCATATTTAATCATGAATATTTCATCCGGTGTGGGATTTGAAACTAACTTTATGGGCTTTAAAGATAAAAAAAAAAAAAAAAAAAAATCAAACTTCCTTTCATTAAGTTCTACAATTATATTCAGTCATTCCTTGATTTAACATTTTAATATGTTTTGTGCTGCACTGGAGGAGGCTTAGGGTTAGTTATTCTTCTTCTGGATGTCTAATCTTCCACTGGGGCTTTGTGATATACAGATGTGTGCAGGTAGCCTCATGCAAAGCGTTTAACTATTCATACGTTTATTCAGATTATTCTCTTGATGCTGCTCTCTTCCTCCTCCTGCATCCGTCTCGGTGCTCCGCAGAGAAAACAGCAATCCTAATTAATTTGAGGTTAATGGCCATTATGTTGGTGACTGCTTCATCTCAGGCATCATTACACACTGCATTCTATACGCACACACACACACACACACACACACACACTCCCATCTGCTGATTTCTATGCTGAATCCCATCCCGGCCTGATTTCGGCTGATTGGAGAGCGTCTCCCTCATGGAACAGGTGTGTTGTGTTTTTTTAATTGTGCACCAGGAAGACCTTTCTCCTGTCACTTTGCTCCTCACTCCTCTCCGCTTTTCTCCCACCTGTCCTCCTCTCCTCCTCCTCCTCCTCCTCCTCCTCCGTCTCGCCGCCGCTTGTCAAAGGAATAAGATCGTCAGACGAGATTCACAATGACGGGGTTAGGAGATCATCACGCTCACACACACACACACACACACACCCACAGCCCCCCTGGTCTGTACCTGGTCGCCTTGGCAACCGTAGATGAGGAAAGGGGAGTGCTCTGTGTCTGTGCATGTGTGTTAAGCTCAGAGCTTCCTGCAGTCTGCAAGTCAAGAAGGCGATAACCAGTTATATATATAGATAATTATGACGCAGTGGACTTTGGATGATGCTAAAAGGTCACTCGTAAAATAAATAAATAACCGAAATATGTAGTAAATAATGATGATTCATGTTTTTGTGTCAAAAATAACTTAACTTTAATGAACATTCTGGGCTTCTGTTATAACCGTGATGAATTCCAGTCAGGTTTGTCTGAGATCCTTGTCTGTGACGGAGATGGAGGTCGAGGTTCACGCTCGCTCCTATGGATGTAGGATTCTGTTTTGTGTATATAGATGCTGTAATAGCAGGATATGCTAAGGATTTTATTTTTTTAATTCTTACTAAGAGTGAAATATCCATGTTTGATACAAGATGACACATTCATCCATCAGCAGCTATATATATATATTTATATATATATATATATATATATATATAAGCCCGGGCTTCCCACGCAGAGCTGAAACAGAAACACACATATGGACCATGCTGTGGTATAAATACTCCTCCAACATCCGTATCCCACAGGCGTACGTGTTGCCACATCACATTGAGGGCCAGAGTTTAATGGGTGAGCCACAGGCCCAGCAGCACATGAGATGACCTACATCTCAGCCCGGCCTTAACGAGAGATCATGCACTGAGTCACACACACACACACACACACACACACACACACACACACACACACAGAAAGAGAATGGGATTAAACGCCCAGAATACATGGCATTAGTTGTAATGTGATTAAGTCACAGATGACCTAGTATACATGAACCTTTAATGATGAGGAATAATGATATTACTCGCTTAATGTCCTGAGAAACTATGATCAATATCTCTTGACGTGAAGCTGCTCTCCTCTAAAGCCAAAAGAAAAAAAGACGACGAGCTCGATTTGCTCTTGTCATCACGATGGCAATCATGAGAGATGCTCAGGGTCTCTAATGTACTTAAGCAACATCTTGCATTATTGCGTAATCCGGTTACGGGCGACCCGGTGAAGATGTAATGTAATTGGTAGTGGAGGCAGGAATGATTGATTATCGGTCTCCATGGTGATATCTTCTATGTTTTTGATCAGAATTTGTTTTTTAACAACTTACTACTATGCCTTTTAAAATTTCACTACATACTAAAATTTGTAAAAAAAAAAAAAAAAAAAAATCTAAGTGCTTGTTTTTGCATCTTAATGACATACTATGACATTATTTTTTTTTTAAATGTAAAATTTTCATGGTAACATTTTATCACTTTTTTCAACGTGAATTTTTCCACGAAATTTTTCAACATAATGTACTTTGACTTTTTTTATTACTTTTTTCAACATTCTGTACGTTTACTTTTTTTTATTAAAATTTTCACCATACTGTACTTTGTCTTTTTTCATGAGATTTTTGAACATTCTGTACTTTTTTCATGAGATTTTTCAAAATACTGCACCATGACTTTTTTCAATACATTTTTCCACATTTGACTTTTTTCATGAGATTTTTCAACATTCTGTACTTTGATTTTTCCATTACTTTTTTCAACATTCTGTACTTTTTTCATGAGATTTTTCAACATTCTGTACTTTGACTTTTTCCATTACTTTTTTCAATATTCTGTACTTTTTTTCATGAGATTTTTCAACATTTTGTACTTTGACTTTTTCCATTACTTTTTTCAACATTCTGTACTTTTTTTTATGAGATTTTTCAAAATACTGCACCATGACTTTTTCAATACATTTTTCCACATTTGACTTTTTTCATTACTTTTTCCTGAAATGTATCAACATATTATACCATGACTTTTTCTGAAAAAAAAAAAAAAAAAAAAAAAAATATATATATATATATATATATATATATATATATATATATATATATAAATAAAAAAAGTCACATTTGAATGACATACTTTTAGGACATACCGGTAGTATAAAACGCCACCTGGTGGATGCAGTGAGTATGACATTGAATATTCATCAGCTTGGACCAAAAAGCAGCAGATGATGGAATATTGCAACGACATGGAATGTCTGCAACTTTAATCTGTCGATTGATACGTTACAGACAGTACCTTCTATTTTTAGATATAACCATAAAGATTTTTTTTTAAAACATGAGTTTAGTTTCAAGTGATTACACACCAGCGAAAACATTTTTTTCCTCAATAAATTCCCCATAATTTTACATACTGCCCCTTTATGAGTCTGTATTTATCTGTCAAGCCGCTGCGTAGCTTGACGGATTTATCTCATGAGGTTAAAATCTGATGATCTACATGCAGTGGAGGCTCATGGTTTCTTTGTTTCCTTCTTTTGACAAATGTACTTATTGTAAGTCGCTTTGGACAAAAGCGTCTGCTAAATGACCTAAATGTAAATGTCATGGGGATTCATTTCTGTGCGTTAACAATGGCGAAAACCGTAAACATGTAAAATGCTAAACATAATTATGTTGATGAAGACATCTCACATTCCAACAGGTTTCTAGGTAAACCAGTTTTTAATACGGACTATATTTGGCAGAATGAAACTGAAGAGCATCATCAATGCATCAATTCTCCAGCCGCCCTCCAACACCCAAAGGCACTTCCTTAATTATGATGTGCTTTACTGACCCAACAAGTGAACCCCCAGGATTTGGAATCAAGTCTTTCTCTCACCATTAGCTTCACTGCCAGTTGTGAATTGGCAAAAATCCCACATCCAACTTGCCGCCAAGGTCGTAACTGTTCTTGGCTAAAAGCTGCATTTTCCACCAAATTTAATGGATATCCGTTCAGCTGATTTCGAGAGATCCCTCCGGCAGAAAGACGGAGAACAAATCGAAAGCCGCTATGCTTCGCTCTATTAGTGCTCCGGTTATTAAAAGATAAGACTGAAGGCAACCATAAATACCAGTGTTAGTCCAACTAGGTTGTTCCATTGTATTGCTATTAATAATCTTTATTGTAACACAGTAGCTTAGCTCCCTGTTCTCAGACGTTGGGTCGTCTAGGTCATGACCTGTGTGTGAGATGAGGGTTAGCAAATCACTTGGAATTGCAGAAAGAAGCATCAATAAAAAGCTGAACCCATTTTTACCAAAATCTGTTTTTTAATCAAATAATAATGTACAATATATAAATTGACTAAAACAGAAAAATAGAAAAAGATGCCAAGATATGAACAAGAAATGTTGCCCTCCTGGATGCAGCGGACACACCGAGAGCTGCAGATTATTGTCCAGTTTGTTGACAGATACCTGGAGGACCAGGTGAGATTCTTCACTTCCCAGACTTGGTTTCAGGCTGAGATGTTGAGATCCAGGCTCGGGGAATACAATCAACCCTCAGGTTTCTTGTTTATAAAACTACAATACACATTTTTAATCCTTACTTTGAGTAAAATCCGACTCACAGAGAAGTAAAAACTCCCAAAACAAAATGTTTAGTCCTGTCGTGGTGTGTGTGAAAGTCTGTGTTTTCCTACATAGGTGTGTGAGCGTGCTGTGTGGAGGAGGGGGAGGGGACGGCAGACGAGGCTGAGTGTGAGGAGGCGGGGGGCTGAGGGGCTGAGGAGGAGGAGGAGGAGGCGGAGGAAGAGGCGGCGGCGGCGGCGGCAGCTGATGATGAAGTCTCTGCGAAGCTGCTGTGTGTGATGAAGCGCAGTCGCAGCTTCATGGCCGGACGCAAAGTCATGATTATTTTCTCCACCTAGAAGATCGATAACGGGAAGAACAGATGTAGACCGATTAATGTCGTTATGTATCACATTACATTTATGTAACACATTACATACGCACATAATAGCTCTGTGTTCGACGGCAGATTTGTCTTTTTAAATTACTTCAAAAGACAATTTAAGTACACTGGTCGGAGCCTGGAGCAAGTTTAATCTCCTCTAATTAACTCTTGTGTCGCTTCTGGACACCGGCGGGGAATTCTCTTGCTCTACAGGTGACGACGGATTCAAGTTAAATATGGAAAATTAAAACCCGACCCGTCTCCTGAGGAGCTGTGGGTTCACAGATGTCTTATTATTAAAGCGTGTGTCTCCACGTTTAGTTTTTCATCCTTTTTTTGTTGTAAAAAAAACATATAAAGTCAGCTTTATGGTTCAAATTCCATTTTAATAACGGACACACTCACCTGCTCCTTCACGCTGTCTCCAGTATACATGTATTTAATGTGATAGAGGAAGTCACAGATGGGGTCCATGTAGCTGAGATGTTGGCAGTGTTGGTCCACCGCCTGGAGCATCTCGTAGAAGGCCACACCAATCTGAAACACACAAAACCGACCCAATCCAATCCACTTTACTTGTATAGCACATTTTAAAAACAAACAAGCTTCCCAAAGTGCTGCACAACAGATACAAAACAGTAAAATAAAGAAAGTTAGACTTAAAATACAATAAATTAAGAGCATATAAAAGGCAATAAAACCCATAAGATCAGAGAAAACCGGGGTACGGTGTTGAATTTGGGGCAATTTGGAAAGGAGACACGTTGAATGTTAATGAACTTTTAACAAACGAACACACAGAAGTCTGTCTGGCAGTGGGGGCGGGGCTTCAAGGCTCTGCAGAACGAGCCCAGCATGCTGTCTGCAGTCCACTTCACAATCAAACTCAGCAATACAATGTTTAACACTAAAATACTGAGTGTTGAGTGTAAAGTTTGTTGTATGTTTGCAAGAAAGCTGCAAACATACAAGCATTCAGCCCCCGTTGCACCGCGTACGTAAAACTGAATCAATAAAACTGAGGGTAAAGGGCTCGTTATTGTGCGTACCTCCAACATGCATCGTGTCCTCTCCAGCTGGAAGCGCTGCAGGAACGGCCCCACCAGGTGATACACGTACAGCAACTGGAACTCGGTCTGGACGACGGGCTTCAGCGTCTCCGACAGGAACCTGCAAACACGGACGATGACCATCAATGACATGTGGGCTAAAAAGCACGAAGACGGAGGCTGGGGAAGCCCTCCTTACTTGGGAATCAGAGACAGCTGTCCAATGGATGAGTGATGCCACACGGCGTGCGCCAACGCTAGCACGTAGCTGCAGTTCATTTCGCTGTAGCTCTGGTGGCAGGCGGTGAAGTCCAGCAAGGCGAAGGGATAACCGGCCCATTCGGTCTCTGATGTCAGCGCCGGGGAGCCGATCACAGACACGATGCGGTCGTGGAGAACGATCCAGTAGGGCTCCTGGAAGAGGATTGAGGTGATGATTAAATAATCCTCAAATACGGAGGGTGATAATCGTTAGCGTTTCTTACAGGAAGTGCGGTTATGACAAGTCCAATGGCATTCATCCACGCTGTGATGTTCTCCCTGGGAACCAGAGGTTGGCTGACAGGAAAGAAAACCCCACGTCAGACACTTACATCACAATAACACTATAATACCCATCATCACAAAAAGCCCTGATGTTACCTTTTCAACACAACGTTGAGCAGGGCGTTGCCCACGTCTTTCCCCGGCACGGCCAAAGCCATCAGCTCCACGCAGGTGACGTGCAGAGCGTGGGCCGCGGGGTTGGGGAACTCGTTGAACCTCCAGTCGCAGTTGGGGAAGGGGCCGGGTGACTTACCAGCCATGGGTGAGACAGAGAGTTAGGGAGGCTAATAAAACGACTGGGAGAGGACACCAGACACCGGGACAAGAATGTGCTACGTGTCCCCGTTTTAATAACATGCCTATACTCCGTCTTCCAGTCCACGAGAGACCACTTCCATCTGGTTTGCAGCTTCAGTAGCTAAGATAAAATGACCTGAGATTCAATTAAGTCGTGAAAGTACTATTTGTCTCTAAAGCCAAGAGGCATTAAGGGATACAGGGAGTATTTGCAGGAAGGTAAGTGTATTATTCAGGTACCCCTAGAGACTCATGACTTTTTATTAGCTAGCATCAGGGTCAGTTAGGGAACACGGGGGGGTTAATGAAGGATATTGTCCACCAGGCGTCCAATCAGCTTGCAGTAGTAGGTGTCATCGGGGATCCACACGTTGTCCTCTCTGGCGTTCATGCCGAACTTCAGATAGGTTTCACTGAGGCACCAGCCCGGGGTACGGTTGTCCTACAAAAAAACACATGATTCATTTGTAATTACACACACATGTAAGGTTTCATTGTCTTTGGTGTCTTTCTTCCTTGGCCTACCTTCAGTGACGACATGATGGCGTGCACCAGTTTCCTCTTCAGGTTGGTTCTGTCTCTCAGGTGCCGCTCGTAGTAGTGAAGTGTGTTGTACAGGTAGGTGACCGGGCGGTCTGCACACACAGCACATGCACAAAGGGGAATATTTAACCCGTCTGCTGTGGTTGATCACCTGCTTCACCCACATGCTCTCACTCACCGTGGAACTTGTACAGCCCTCCCAGATGGTCCAGCAGCGTTTCCAGAGACTTGGACACGGGAAGGAGCTCCAGGAAGCGGTGGATGACGATGTCGAAGACGGGCAGGAAGCGCAGGCACACGTTGCCGAAGTAGATGGGCAGGTACTGGGGCTGGAGCTGCATGGGAGGGTTGACTTGGTCCGCCAGACCCTCAAAGTACAGCTTCTCTGGGTATTTCTGTAAGAAACATCAGACTTCAGACCCGGGTTTTACGCTGAGGTGAAATCAGATCTTCTATGGCGAGGATGTCCCTTTTAACTCCTCAAATACATGTTGTGTACCTTGTGGTAACTCATATGCTTGTTGTGCCAGTCACTCTGCAGCCAGTGCTCGGGAGCGTTCTCCTTGACGAAGTCATTGACTCGGTTCCTGAAGTCGTTGGGCTTCAGCAGCAGCAGCTGGATGATGAAGTAGCACACCTGGGCCTCGTTGCCCTCGTGGCTTCGCATCGCCTGGACGCAGAGGGGAAGAGAAGTTAAGACCCATGCAAACACTCATACAGTGTGTGAATATATTCCATCTGTATGGTTTTCTCCTCACCAGACACAGAATGAGTCGGTCCAGTGTGACTATGTTGTACTTCCAGACCATGTCGTTGAGGATTTCGATGCACTTGTTGAGCTGCTGTCCGCCGGCTGATGTCGAGAACTCATAGACGAGGAAGTCGGCAAACGTTCGCACGTGAGCCACCAGTGCACGAGCGCCGATGCGGTCCAAGACCCTGGAGGAGGGGGACACACACACACAATCATCATCTCACATCAACGCTGCATATTCTCTCTGGATCAATTAGCTACAGATGTGGTTTAGTGATGTGGGAACGTCCCCCCTCCAGCAAATTAGTGTACAAAATACCAGAACATCTGATGAGATGCATCGTAATTACATGCTTCTTCAAAAGGCACTAATTCCATTTGCTGATGATGAGAAATAAATAATCTATGTATGTATAATGTGTGTAAGATCATGACATGAAACCTGTAGCCTATCTGGTTGATGTGGTCCGTCTCCAGCAGCATCTTCCACAGCAGACAGAGGAACAGCGGGGGCGAGCCCTGCATGGAGAAGTGGGTGATGATGTCATTCTCGTTGGCCATGGACTTCCACTTCCTGTACTCCTCCTCCACGTTCTTCTTCAGGTTGAATCGAGACTCCTGAGGGACATTGTTCTGTTTGAAGAACGCCTGAAAGGAAGAGAGAGACAGAGAGGATTAGTGCATCTGATTGGAGGTGAAATCAAATTGAATTCGTCAGCGTATTAAATGCATAACGCACCTGTAGTGGAGCGGGGAAGCAGGAGAGTGTGTGTGAGGCCCAGTTATGAGGCGTGAAGTTCATGATGGTCTGGAGGATGTCTTTACACCATGTGCCATGGATGGAGTCGGACCCTGTGAAAAAATCTACAGACACCAAACAGGGAAACAGTTAGAAGCTATAGGTAACCAGCAGAAATAATGGTTTGATGTCCATGAGTTCATGAACTCTAGTCACTTAAACTCCCTTTTCTTGTATCATTAACTACTGGGCAGGACTGAACATCTCCTTGACCCTTTACAAACTGCATAAGGAACCAGGATGCTACTGAATAACTGAACTCAAATTCATATACAAGCACTTAGATGTCGAGGGAGGCTTTGGGCTTGGGTGTGGACTTCCTCACTAACAAGGACTCAGAGAGTGACTGTAAATGAACATCCGTCTGGACTGACTATAACGTCAACTGGCTCCCTCCCAGGATGCATCCTCTCTCATACATTATGCACACCAACTACCATCAGAGTGAGTTTGACAACCAGCACACCAGTTTGCTGACGACAGTGTAAAAGTGAGCCTGCTGAAGGATGCAGAAATGCCTCACGGTCCCACTTTTAGCTATTTATGAATTAGTTTCAAGAAGCTTTTTCAGAAGTGAATGGGAAAAAAAACACAGACGTCACCACACGACTCATACAGACACGATAATTAACAGACAAGATGTCATCAGAATTACTCTTTAATAGTAAAGTAAGTGTCTGAGGAAGCTAGCAACATCCCAAGTTGCATCCCTCAAGCTCATTAAAACGGGCGATGAAAGCCAGTAGCATCAACGATTGGCGCTCAGTGTTTTTTTTCATCTGTGTCTTTTATGGCTACTACGGCTCAACCAAACTTCAGGTTTACATGAAAGAAAAGAGCAAAAGAAAAAAGCCCGAGGGGAACAAAGGCTTCAAGAAAAGAAAGATCTAAGAAAGTCAACGCAG
Source organism: Chelidonichthys spinosus (assembly GCA_029853015.1). Lineage (NCBI taxonomy): Eukaryota > Metazoa > Chordata > Actinopteri > Perciformes > Triglidae > Chelidonichthys > Chelidonichthys spinosus. The sequence goes on along the minus strand of CM056838.1, from coordinate 4,632,434 downwards.
AGCGAGTGCTACCTGTGACATGCGTGGCTCTGGCCAGAGTGAGGATCAAGGCTCGGTTGAGCTCTTCAGACTCCGCCGACAGAACCGTCTTTGGATCGTTGAGGAAGCGAGTGAACTGGGGCTGCACCTCCGAACTCCCCAAGGCTGTGATTAACCGCAGAGCCGTGCTCTCAACACTGGAGACAGAGACACAAAGACAGCGAGATCATCCTGATGATTAGTTTCATACCACGTGAACACTGTTGTTAACTTACTTACAGTAATTATGTTAAAATATTACCATAGATGCAGCTGGTTCTGGTTGGTCTGAGGCACAGCAGCCAAACTGTGCAGATGACTCAGCAGCTGGACTCTGTAGTGTGGCTGAATGTGGTGCATCCTGTAGCTGAACATCTCCAGCAGCGTGTGCAGGATTCCCCACGCGTGACACTTGAATACGTTCGGCAGCAGCTGGCCTGAACGGACAAAAGAGCGTCATGTTATTAGACGAGGAAACGCTGGAAGAGTTATGACCCTGCTACGCTTCAACGCGGCGGTGGATCAACACGTTTCTGTAACTCACTGATGAATCCTTTGATGCCCAGCGACTCAATCTCCATGTAGACCAGCAGTCTGCTGTATGTTTCCACCAGTGCGGGGGCCAAGGCGAGGCTAGATTTGGCGTGGGCCAACTTGATTACCCGGGTGGCAATACTGTGGATCAGACTGGAGGCACACAGAGGAACAAAACAGTTCAATGCATTTTAATTATCCATGTAGCTCTCTGTAAAATAAACCGTCTCTCCTCCTTAGAATCATCGTTATACATCGTTTGCTTTACCTCATCTTTGCGTGCACGGTGAGAGAATCCAGCAGGTTCATGGGCAGCGGGGTGACGGACCCAGACGCCGTACAGCTGGTGCCAGGTAGGTTGATCCTCATAGATCCATTTCCATAGATGGTCTCGACCAGGACCCCCATGGGCAGAGTGAAGCACTCCGAGTTGGTGCTGTAGGCGTTACACAGCAGGGCGATCTTGTAGTCGGCCATACCCAGAGTCTTGTTACGTAGGGACTGCTGGAGAAACCTGACAGACGGGAGGGAAGCAGAAATACTAACTGGGTACACTGTTTTTGGTGTTCATTCAGGTATCTACTGATGTAAAGTACATAGTTCAGACTCCAGTGTTTTGACGATACATACTCATGGTGTAGCTTCAGAGAGTGTGGGATGGGTATCTGCAGGCTGTCGCTCTGGGCTTTGCGGTTCAGGTGGATCCAGATGCAGGTCATGGCAAAGGAATGGGTTGACTGGGGCTTGCCAATGTCTGGGACTGGAATGCACTGGAATGGAAGAGGGAACATTAATAACTGACCGTACTGTCTATGAAGTTATTCATCAAACCAATACCAAACACAAATGGGACACTAGTAATAATATGTTATCATGTATTGGATGGGTACCTCCTTTTCTGGGTACAGCAGGTCAAAGAGCTTCATGACAGGCAGGAAGTCGGCCAAGTCGTTCTTCTGAATGCTTCCCGATATGAACTGCAGCAAGACCCACATCAGGTGGTCTCGCCCTTTAATGAGACCCCTTCCTGCAAGCTGTAAAGAGAGAAAGAGACACTCAGCAACCGTCACATCCGTGCATCCATTGATATCCATTGTATATGATGTCTTTTTTGCCCCCGAGACAAAACACTATTGTGCACTATTTAATAAATACATGCAAGTGATTCATGAATGATATTCGGCAAGAACCCACATCAAATCAAGCCAAAATCCAACTACCCATTATTAGGATAGTTAACTCTTCTTTCCCGTGTGTTATCTCCCTCCTCTTACCTTTTGATGCAACGACAGCACCATGTGAGGGAAGCTTGCAAACTGAAATAACACAAAGAAGATGAGCTGGGAGGAGAGGTGCTGCCACAGCAACTGGCTCGTTCCTCCGATGTCGGCGTCAAAGTGTTCCTCGGTCTCGGAGCGCTCCATGGCATATACCACGAGGTCCACCAGCTGCTCCTCCAGCACCGGGCAACGCTGCTTTTGCTGACAGGGGAGGACGGGAGCGTTAAAGGGTAAAGAAAATAGTGGGCATGAGAGAGAGGAAGTTAAACAGAGAAAGGGAGGGAGGGAAAGACGTCCAAGGGGAAAAGGGGTGAGGGAAACATGGGAAAGGAAGGGAGAAGAAAGCCAGACAGAGGGAGGGAGAGAATGTGGGAGAGAAAATGGTTTAATTACTTCACATACACATTTTCATCTTAATAGATTCTCCAACAACTGTTAGACAATGACTTATAAAAACATGTCCCATCATTTGCATGCAGTTTGGCATCTCCTTCCTGCCTCTGTCAGCTGGGTAAATCTTTCTGTGGCCCCAAATTTTCTGGTAATTTCTCTATTATGATATTATTATGTAAGAAGAGGTAGTTAACTAAAGTGTCCACATAGCTCCAATCATTTGCCAAGTCATAATTTGCACCAAGTAGGATTTTTGCCAATCACAAAAGAAGTGAATGTGCTTGAAGGTAGTTATGATAATTGAGACTCAACACAATTAGCAGTGAACTCACAAGCTAATCCATACAAGTTAATACAAACATGGACATCGTGAGAAGGTAAATCGTTCTAAAACATCCTGCAGTTGATAATTAGCCAAATGGCAGCACTTACATGTCGACTTATCTGCATTGCCCATTAAAATAAAGGGAAATTAAATCAAAATACATAACTACTGTTCATGCAAACATGTTGTAAAACTGGGCTCAGCAGAAGTCTTGTGCAAGTATTACCCGTTTTTTCTAAAAGATGATTTATGTAGGAACAAAATATTTCCATATGGAAGTGCATAATATGTGACCTCACTGGGGTCCTGATTGGGTTGAACCAACACTGTTGACTTCCATATAAAAAGGGGGGTTTTGATGAAAGAGGGGAGAAGAGAGAGAAGGAGGGAAGGGAATCAAGAGAAAGTCAGGAAAATGGTGTGGGAGAGACGGGAGACGAGGAGGTGTATAGTGACAGGAAGGTAAGTTAACAAGGACTTAAAGGGTAACTGGACCCTGTTTACCCTTGTTTTTGTGTCGAAGTGACAACGATTTTTTAAATTGGTATTAGCGAGTATTGAGTGAGAACGCAGCAGCTGCTAAATGGGCTGCAATATAATTGCTCGGAGTAATTCCTAAGACAATGATGGAAATGAGTTTGTTGCGTTGGTGAACAGAAGGAGCCACTTATAATAAAAAATGTCAGGGGCAATAACAAGCACATTTAGTGGACGTATATTCATCTTGAGGGAGATAGACTCTATAAAATCTGGATATAAGCTATAAAGAGACCTTATTTTGGACCCGGCTGTAAACATGTTGATTCCTGCTGGTTTTAGGCATTTCCACCTCGGCTTCATTTCTCCGCTTAGAGAGGAACTGCCCCGAGCGACTATAATCGGCCTGTTTAGTGGCTGCCCTCTGCAGTGCTCTCGATCAATACGGGACCAGCTTCAATAATGGTTATCATCGTATGTCACTTAGACACAAAAACAAAACATTTAAAGCCCCAATTGGTGAATTTATAACTGCACAGCTTCTGCCTAACATAATAAACCCTGACCTCAGGCCGTATAGATGACAGTGGACTCCACCAAGGATGATATTTGATGCTCCATGTGGCTAACCATTAAACCGATAATCGATTTAAGAATCATCCAAAGAACTCAATATTTTCCTATTAACCCACAGTGGGAAACTTAACTTCACCCACCAGACAGACCGAAAGGAGCGTGGATCTCTGCAGTGGCTATCTGAACACAGCCCTTATCACACAGCTGGGACGCAACATAGCAAGGAACCAAACAGCACAGCAGTGCAATATGACACAGAACAGCACAGCACAGCACCAAACGGCAAACCAAGCAGTGCAACACATTCCTTCATGCAGGCTAACGGGTTTGGGAAGGTGGGGAGGTGCTGTGATTGGCGGGAAAGAAGAGGAACCGTGAGGCTGATCATTACTTCTCTTCCTCTGCCACCAAACACACACACACACGCACACACACACACATGCTCACACGATAAGAGAGGGGGCAAGAGGAAAACAAAGAAAAAGAGAGAGAAAGAGAGAAGGAAATCTTCTGTCTACTGTGTGAAGAAATCAGCCAAAAGGTTTACCTAGTTACATCCCAAAGCCAGTGTCCTAGCAACAGTAAAACAATACCAGCGTGGCTGATCGATAATCCACCTTCTCTACAGACAAACCAACCCAACTAATGGCAAACTGATGTGTATCCAGAGCAAATACATGTCACTTATCTGCCAATGACGGTTCCTTTCAGACTCCGTGTTTTGACGTGGCATCGTTTGCTAAAGGAAGTCCACTGTGGCTTGAAATGCCACTTTCAATTAGTGCTAATATAAATAGTTAAGTGATCCAATTATCTGCAAAGTTGAGAACAACATAATGTTTGAAGGAAATATCCAAATATATAACAAATGGGGTAATTTCGACAAGTAATCATGTCATTTCAACCATTTAATGTAAGCCCTCTTCAGTTTTTTTGATAATTTAATGATCGGCATATGAATGTTGCTTGTAGTTATTAATGCACTGCAGCTCAGTCCCATTAAACAAATGTAAAAGCTTGCAAAAAAAAAAACAAGAAATCAACCACGCGTCAACCAATGAACATCACACAACACAGTCAGAGTTCACTCATCCACTCAGGCAGCCAATCAGCTGACCTGGGCAAAACTGATATTAAAAAAAAAACAACTAATAATGAGCATAAGGAGCATTTGGCCCTATAATCCACATTTGCCATGTCTTCTTTTTTTAAGCTGCCTGAACAAATGCAATTTAAATTTGCACTCTGCGATCCAAGAGAAAGTTTTTAATTTAAAAGAACGTATCGCTCCATCTCTAATTTGGAAATGCAAAGGAATGAAAAGTGAAGTCAGCAGAGCATGAACACTACAAATTAAAAGCCACTTATTTAAGAAGCCGTTAGCTTTTTCACTTAACCAATTAATCGACTGGGTGGCACTATTAGCATAGGAATAAGGTTTTCATCAATAAACTGCAGCATCAAAAGTTAGTTTAGGCTGGAAGTAGAAGACGTGACAATGAGAAAATCAATGAAAATCAATGCCTATGCCTACATTGATAATGAGGTAAAACTAGCGCTGGCCTTCCTGTGAATACTACCTGGCTATTGCAGTGTACTTTAACAGGAAATCATAATAAACTATAGTGCTGTATAAGTCAAGGCCACTAGTTAGTCTAAACAGAGTATTTTGCCCAGGTCAGCACAACAGAAAGCAGCATAAGGTCAGAGACGAGAGGACCTCGCTTACAACAGGCAAGGGACAGACTACATTCATACATGCAGTGTAGCAGGACTTGAAATGTCAACAGCAGGGTTTGACTCTTAAATACTTAATGTCAGCTTGTTAGCTGGAAACACAGACATGCCTGTTTTCTGGTGCCAAAAACTACAGTCCAGAGAATCTATAATCCAGACTGGAACAGCTCAGTAAAGATTAAATCCAAGGCTGTGAATTAAATATTAAACGATCAATAAAGGGAAATTGACTGCACCAAGGTAAATATTAGGCCAGTCAAAATGAGCGTGTTAATGCGGGCTGATTAATTCGGGGAATTTCCGTCCTTCCTTTAATTGAAATGAGCGGTAAAATCCACCGTGTATTGCTGATCCTCTTTTGCGAATAACTTTGTCATCCTGCGGACGAACGATTCCTCGTGTTTATCATCACAACACTGTGATTTGTGGGACATTAAAAAAGGGAATAAAGGCTTCCAGTCACAAGAGTTGATCTGAGAAATGAAGCTGGTTGAGTAATGGAGGAGGAGGGACTATTTTTCCTCCTTTTCAGATATTTCATATTTATTTATGTTGAAAATGAGAATTATACTTCCTTTTCGTTAATCTTTTTTTATTGTGTTGCCTTCCGTCATTTATCTTTCCGTTACCACAGCAATAGACAGAGAATTTGGAAATGTTCTACCCTGTGATTAATCTGATTTTAATCGTTTGACAGCCCCAGTAAATATACCTAAAAATAATGGGGGTGAGATAAAGAAAAATACTAGAATATAGATGAGAGAATATTAATAACAAGCAATTCTTAGGTTGCAAAAACACTACAAAGTATACATATAAGTAATTCAAATGACTCACTATTCATTCTCTATGAGCATCTGTGGTGACCAGTTAGTAATGGCATATTTTGCCTTTATAAAAACCTGCATTATTAGAATAAGACAAGAATACTATTATGGGAAGGATTACTTGTTTTACTCAGAATATCGTCTGACATACAGATACTGAAAATTAACAGAAAATATTGTCCATCAGTGGCTTCAATCAATACATTTTATTGTATTGGGTACTTGTTAGGAGATATAAGTTAGCATTAAGCAAATTAGTGTTACTGAAAGCTCCTTTTCACACAAAGCTATTAACTGAACAAGCCATCCATTGTTAATAATCCATAAATATCGATCAACCTGCTGCTGCATGTCATACTTTATGTGTCTGCTTATCTGTCTGTGTATCTGCCCAGTATTTATTTGTCCCATCCGTCTCTCTCTGCTGAGTATATCTCTATGAAGCCCTGCTGTGACCATCTCAAGCTCTGTAGCATTTCTCTTCACTCCATCTCAAGTTCTCTTTTTTTTTTGTCCAGTTTCCCATTTCTACGACATCAGCGTGCCTGAGAAAAAGCTAAGCGTCGAATGGGCTGGTTAGTTGGTAGGTCAGGTGACCAGGAAGAGGAACAACGACATACCTGTGCAATGTTCAGAGTCTAGAGAGCGCATGGCAGAGACAGACAAACACAACACACAACCAGAGGACAAAAAGAGAGAGAAAAGAGAGAGAAACAAAGAGGGAGAAAGAAACAGAGGAGGGGAAAAGGGGGAGACAGAAAGAGAGAGAAAGTGGTGACTAAGGAGCTAGGTTATTCGCTGTCTGTTCAGCACAGTTAGCATCAACTCAGCCAATCAAAACAGATTAACTGCATTCTGGGTTATTTGTTCCTATTCAAAATATGAGGGAGAATCAAAATCGGAGCTCTGGTCAGTGTAGATTGTTGCACTGTGTCGATCATCAAACTGTGCCTATGTTCTGTGAGCTGGGCTGAGTTGAAACTGCATGAACCCAACAGGGAAAACTAACACCAGTGCATTATGGGTCAAGCTTACTGCATTGGCTTGCTTTACACATGGTCTTATATAGCTGTGTTACCAGGGCAACAAGGGAGGAGAGGGGTGTCAAACGAGAAAAAAGTGTGGGGGGGACTAATTAAAAAGAGAGGAAAAGAAAGGAATATGAAGAACTGAGTGCAAAACAAATGGATAGCGTAAAATAGGATGAGCTTGGGGAATAAGTCAAAGAGAAAAAAGGACGAGGAGCAGCAGAGAGGAGACAAGAATAGGGGGAAAAGAGAAGTGAAAAGGGACTTCAGGAGCAGGTAAGGGAGAGTGGGATGGCAGAAATAAAAAGAAGAAAAGGGGGAGAGTCAATAAAGAGAGTCTGAAGGACAGGAAAAGTGAGGGCAGGTGGAGAACCTGGTATAGAAAGTAACAGAGCAAAGGTTGCCATACCTGCTTGTTGAGTCCTAACATGTTGCACACCATTTCTCTCGAATATGGCTGTTCTAACACATAGCGCAGCAAGCCCGTCTGTGGCTCAAAAAGGTCCTGCATACATAAAGCATACAATATAATACTGCTTTTGTGTACATGTTTGTGTGTTAATGCATGTGTTCATTCATACGATACCTTGTCAAATGGCAGCATGCCTCTCAGGGGGAAGCGGAGAGTCGTGGGGTCTAATTTCCAGGAGTTACAGATGGCCCCGCTGTTATTCACTACAGGTAACAAGCTGCACCGGCCTGTCAACACATTCACACTGGGAATGACTGAACAGGCACACTGTGCATACAGTTAACAACTATAAATCCTAAATCTGTGGCATGCAAGTGTTGTGTTTGTCACATAGTGATGAAGAGAAACTCCCTAAAACAGTTGTGCATATTCAGCGTTTGCCCCTTTAAATCTGATTTCCTGTTTTCACCTTGAGTTAATATAAATAGTTTCAAATAAAATGGACTTCTCTGAAGCTTTGGCTTAACATGAAGTAGATTTTGCCAAATATAAGAACCTCTGAGGGGAACAAAATATATCTCTTTGATCAATATTGTGTAAGTTTCTGACATGGGTGTGTTTATGTGTCCCTTACCACAGATGGAGTTGATTCTGGCCGTGGGTCTAAAACTGTCCACAAAGTCTGATATCAAACTGCCAAGAAGCTATAAAGGAAGAACAGAATGAAAGAGAGAAAATAAAAACAATGGTTGCACAATGATAATTAGATACACGTGGCATAGTTGCACACACAAGAAAGCTGCACTCACCCAGTGTGATAGCTGCCCTTCTGGATACAGTTTTCTGATTTCTGCAATTGCGAAGTAGGCTGGCAGGAGGCAGGCTTTTCTGTCTAGGATATACTCCACCACCTGGAAAACACAGAGAGTAAGACATTGAAGTGATAGTTTTGGGATGCAGATAATTATTAACAAGAAATCACAAGTAATTATATTTAATAAGTGGGAGAAAATCACCTCTCTGGCAGCCAGAAGCTGTTGGACTATAGCTGAGCTAACGGTGGTTGGAATGGTTTGAATTTTATCCAGTATATTTTTCATCAGGTCTCGAACACCCTGAAACGAACATGAAAATATGTCCAGTCGTGAAGGTGATGATGAGGCAAATTTCAGTGATTTTTAGGAGCTTCTTCTTGTTGATGAGTATTCTCATTTGTGCTTGTGTGTGTGTGTGTGTGTGTGTGCATGTGAGACCTTGTAGTCCATCCCTCCAATGATCTTGCGAATCAGTTTGAACGTTAACGCCCACAGTTGAGTCCTCTCCCATTCCAAACTGTCTGAGCTTATCAAAGCAACACAAACCATCCTTCAGAGAGAAAACAAAGTTCTTTAGATGGCAATCAAGACACATAACCGACACATTTACTGCAGATACAGTTTGAGACTTTATGAAATATATAAAAGAATAGTAATACTTTCAATTGTGGTATCATCATAAACCATGAGATTAACCTGTTCCAAATGCATGCATCCTGTACATCTTTCTAAGTGTTTGTGTGTGTGTGTGTGTGTGTGTGTGTGTGTGTGTGTGTGTGTGTGTGAGTGTGTGTACCTGGGCGGTAACAGATTGGTCTCCACAGCCATTGCTAGACAGTCATGGAGGAAAGAGATCCTTTTGGGACTGTGCTGGCTATGAATGAACCGTACTATCCACTGCACACACTGTTCATGAGACTCCTGAAGAAAGACATGGAGGGAATTGAAGAAAAAAAAAAAAAAAAACATCCAGCCAATCATTCCATCATCTCATGTACAAGCAATGTGTCTGTCTCTGTGTGTTTGGACAACCTGTGGTAGTGTCCCCCAGTATTGTCTGAAGGCTCCCAGGCAACTGATCAGTTTAGTCCTCTCGTCCTCTGGAGTGTCCATAAACATCCTAAAACACAACACAGCTGATATTTCTGTTGTTATAACAAATCAACATTCTACTGTACAACTGTAAGCACATAATAACAAAACAACAGGATGTGCAAGTGTGTGATCGGAGCCATCTTACCCAGCAAAGGCCTCTTCTATCATCTCAGTTTTCTGAGGAAAAATACAAAAATTAGAAAATGCAAAAAAATAATAAAATGTTTACATATTATCTGTAGTTCTATCTAACAAGCTTTCCACATTTTAAATATGAGCTATTATCTGCTGGCTCAAATGTATGTCTATGATGTAAGTATATGTTCTTTAAACATAGCTTTAGGGGAATTTCTACTTTATTTATTTATCTTTAGACTTGTTTTGAAGCAACGTTATTAATAATAGAACAAAGCATTTCGCAATTTGCTTGAAAATTAAAAACATTTCAAACGAAGTTATCCAGTGCTTTGAGGTACTTTACTACTAATAAAACTAAATATGGACAATATGACGTTATGTACATGCTTAAAGTCTAAAAAACACCGTTTGTTTTGAAATGTTAACACTGCGTTAGCAATGAAAACGTCCCGCTTTTAGCCGTTAGTTCATATATTTATGCTTTAGAAATAACGTAACTTCAGTTAAAAGCAACCCAACCTTAGACATGTTTTGGTATTATTCATTTACACACCAGGTTCATTAGTGAGCAGATATAAAGGAACAGGCTAACGTTGTCTGATATGCTAACTAATATTAGCTTTAAAGCCGGTTAATAAAAGATATAAATTACCACAACATCCTCAAAGATGCTCTGGAGCTGCGTTTCCATTGAAAGGGCCATGTTTGCATCAAGAGGTGTTTTTTTTAGCGAACCATCATACACGTTAAGCGGGTTAGCTTGCTGCTTTCTGACTGCGCGAACAATGCTACGAACAAGCTAAATGCTAACAGGCAGTGGAGTGAAAACGCCGCGAGACGCGCAACCTCGAAAACAATCCGGAGACTCGTCAGACCCACGAGCTCCACAGTTCCGCTTCGTTTCTTCATCGCGATGTGCCGCATATTCCTCTCGAATTAAAACTTATTATAATATTAATTATTACATAATTGACGGTTTTCACAAATATCACAATCGGTACGTCAACATTTAGTGTCAACTGGTCAATTACTCTTATTTAATGTAATATTTTACTAATTAAAATACAACTATTAGAAAATATACAAGTATACACACGAAAACGTTCACATATATACACAAATACACGTTTATCTACTCTGATAACACATTCATTTAAAGTGAACTAAATATTGTGCAGGAGCAAAGCTAGACGTTTATACAGAGGCTTCTCCCAAAAGCACACAAGGTAAGATGGACGGAAATATATATATACTATAATATATACAAAACATTTGATTAAAAAAAAAAAAATCAAACTACTCAACGCTATGTAAAATATCTATTCTATTCTATTTCATACGAAATTTATGCACACTAAGTGACATTAACACGTTGATTAATGTAGGCCTAATGACTGACCTAGATTTACTTTTACAGCAGATATAAAACTACACTACACACACACGCACACACGCGCGCGCGCACACACACTCAGGAAAGTGTATTGCGCACAAACAAGTGAGGTCACATTCCTTCCTCATACACGGAAACAAGTCGCAAGGGGTTGTTGTTTAGCGGTAATTTGGGTTCAATAGGACGGTGGGAAACCGATATCGAACCATTTCCGCGTAATCCGCTTTTACCAACTTCCTACTTGAACGTGTTGTTTTTTTTTGTTTTTTTTTAGCTGATTAAATTGAATCGCGTGGGGAAACATCGGACACCTGACAGGAGTTGTGTCGGAGCAGGTGAGGGAGCCTCCGGGGCTCACAGGCCGGTGGAGCGGCTGAGCACCTGAGGTTGGATATGTCGGAATGATAGAAGAAGAAAAAACATGACCTCTCCATACAGAGATGTGGACTGTGTTAATTCTTCTGAACCTGGGAGCTCTGCACTGTGCAGGTAGGACTGTGGGCTAATATTAATAATTAATTATTACACTGTTGTTGTTAGGCTACTTTTTAGGCTTGTATTTGGCATGGATTCAGTAAATCACTTTTTCATAAATCTCCTTTTTATCCAAGTAGTTTCGTGATTTTTTGCAAACAAATCGATGTATTGTTTCTTCTAAGCACATGCATACACAATAAAATAGTTAATTTTTTCTTTCTAAGTAAACAATAAATAGCAAAATAGCCACTGTTGCTATGCACACGTGGCTTGTCCGTGTAAGGGTGTGGTAGAACGGGTCACAGGCCTCTCATATGGAAGTGTGCATGTTAGTAATGCATGTAGTTTATGATGTCTATAAACAGGAATCAAATTAGTTCAATTCTAATCAGTGAGGATTTGATTGTGTTTTATGAGCAGCACAACATGACGGGATATAAACCAGCAACCACAGAAGAACATCCAGATGTAACATTTCATAACGTGACTCAAAACTAGAAATTCTGATGAAGAAAACACAGTTCATATTAAATCTCTTAACACTCTCATCGTCCCCTCCTTCAGCCTCCTCGTCTCTGCCCAGCCCCATCAATGTGACCTTCTCTTCGGTCAACCTGAGGAATGAGCTGCAGTGGTTTCCAGGAAGCGGCACACCAGATGGCAACCACTTCACAGTGCAGTACGCCATGTGAGTAAAGATTAGATTAGAGTTTAAAATAATTAACAATAATAATCATAATAACATTTAGTTTATTCAACTGTAAAGTGGCCCAGTAATGTTGGACTAAAGGGGAAGTTAATGTATTTAATGTGGGCCATTCTTCAGAAGGTCTCAAAGGAATTTACAGACAAAAAGAAGCAGAGAAAAGAAACTAAAGAAAACGTAACTAGATCTGACAAATAGGTAGGTAAGTTTCTTGCTCAGGCAAGGATTGTGTTTTGAGCTCACTCCCTCCATTATATTGTGCAGGACAGTCATTCTCTGATCTCTCTTCTCTCCCAGCTACGGGGACAGTGTTGAGGGCTACAAGGGGAGACGGGTGCACTGGAGGGCGGTGCTGCGGTGTACAGAAATCGCGCGGAGCCGGTGCGACCTGAGCGAGGAAACGTGGGACCTGGAGCAGGGATACCATGCCAGGGTCCGTGCCGTGAGCCGGAGAGCGTCCTCCAAATGGGCCTTGACACGGAGGAGATTCGATCCAAAGACGGACAGTAAGTCAAAGTGGCATTCCGTCCAGATATGTTAAAAAAAAAAAAGCTCGTTGACATTTGGACTTGAAATCTAAATCTACTAAATATTATGGTCTGTATCTGTGCAGCGAGTTTTGGCCCTCCATTGGTTTCTGTGGAAATAGAGGACAACAACGCCATCATCACTCTGAAGGGGCCGATGCGATATCAGCCTAACAACCACACCCAGGCAGTTTCCATGGCAACGCTATACCCCCAAATGACTTACAACCTCTCCATTGACAATACTCGTTACAGCCTATTAGTGAGTCAAATATACACATGCAGGCTGTTAAACCAAGCACACCTGAATGTTTGGCCTGACTAATCTGTGTGCGTGTGTGTGTGTGTGTGTGTGTGTGTGTGTGTGTGTGTGTGTTATTCGTAGCACCATTTCCCAGTGTCCTCCAGTTCGTACAAATATCGTCTGATGGATTACAATACAGAGTACTGCTTCTCAGCCAACACAAGATTCTTCTCGATGCCCACCCACTGCCAGGCCTCTGCATGGCTCTGCCTAACCACGCCTCAAGGTACATGACTGGTTATGTAGGCGTACATGAGTGTGTGTGTGTGTGTGTGACAAATATGTTGCTCCCTGTTTGACAGGTAGAAAGGAATGTGACTAAACGTGGTTCAGAAGCAAAAGATAAATTGTTTGTTCCTGAGATGCCTTGTTTGTGATTGAGTTTGTACATGAAATGAAAGGAGAAAAAAAGGTTATTTTTTTTATAATTTTACATTTTATTTCATGAGTTTTGATCATCCTTGGCGCTCACGTAGCATCTGTACCTTTACGCACATGTATATATGTGTTTGTGTGACATGTTCCTGGTTCGTTTCCCCCTCCAGACCCTGTTATCGGACAGATCCAGAGGTTGGTTGTGGCTATTGTTGTTGCATCTGTGTGCATGTGCATGCTGGTGGCGGTTGGCTACCTTCTCTATCGCTACCTGACGGGGAAAGGACAGAAGAGCCCGTATATCCTGGTGATGCACTTTCTTTTTTTTCAAATCGCTGTCCTCAAAATCAAGTTGATTATTTTGTTGTTCACCTGTTATATTCAAAAATATGCTATTTCTTTGTATTTTTATGTAAAATCCAATCATCTTTTGTTCTTGTAAAACCAAATATGACGTGCTTATGTCAGATAAATCCCAAAGTATACCAATCAATAATATCACGACACCTTTCCATCAATCAATCTGCTGCTTTTGGCAACATGCTTCAGTCCAGTGTAGCTGCAAAGTGTCTTAATCGAAAAGAATGAATCGAAGGCTTTATACTATTGTACTGTGAATATTCACAGTACAGAAGCTCTGACAAGGGACTTAATCGTGATGAAAACTTGTGTTAAAGGCTAAAAGACCAGTCTCTTTGTCACGACAAGCAGCTAAACACTTTATTCTGCAGCTGTGGAGAAACTTTGTCAGCTTGGAGAAAGTCACATTTTAAAACATCACATGCATTTTTATAGCACGGCATCTCACAATGTCAGTAATGTATTATTGATTTGTTTCAGAATATTTTAATGTCGCTAAACCTTCTCTTTCAACATCCAGCACCCGCCAGCTTTCCATCCGCCTGTCCTGACGTTCCCCCCCGAGAACCCCAAACTCCTCCTCATCACCATCATCAAAGACCTGCAGCCCCGGAGCAGCAAAGTGGACCCTGCGTGCTCCAAGCGGCCGCGGCACGTCGCACAACCCCCGCCGGGATACGCCTCCCAGAGTCCCGGACCGCTACCGGAGCCCGAGGAACCCTGGGATGATTTGTCGGTCGACTACGGGTTTATTGCCGCGGGGGACGACATCAGAAGAGAAGGTGGGAAATCGGAGGCAAGACACACTTACGAGACGAGAGAGGGGCGAGCTGAGGACGGCCATCCCGCCGCACACACACAAACACACACTCACACAGAGATGGACACACTGCTGCGAGCGCATGCGTGGTCACAGCCGACACAAACGCCATTAATGTCTCTCCTGGGGGTGGTGAACGGAGAGGAGGAGGATGGTGAGGTTCAAGGCCTCTTACCTATTCCTTTAAATCAAACCAAGAAGGAGGGAGAGGAGGTGGATGAAAAGGTGGGAGTAAGAACAGATGGAGGAGTGGAGGAAAGGAGTGAAAACGAGGAGGTGCCCCTTCTCTCTGCTTATGCCTCTCAGAACTCCACAAAAACATCCTACCTAACAGGATTCCTACCGGGGGATTATGGCGTTGTGAGGCAGGAGGCAGAGGAAGACGAAGAGGAGAAGGGAACTAACTGTGTTGATTGGGATCCCGAGACCAGGAAACTGGTGTTGCCACAGATGGCGCTAGAGTTCAAAAAGGAGGGAGGCTGGGAGGGGTGGATGCAGAGGGGGAGAGAGGGGGAGAACGGGATGGGAGGAGAGGAGGAAGAGGAGGGGTTGAGGTTGGAAAACGTCTTTGTAAGACAAGGGTCCGAGGAAAACGCAGGAGGTCAGAGGGCGATGGGGAGAGGCGGGGGGACGGGCTGGGAGGCGGAGGATTTTTTGACCAGATGGAATTTGGTAATTTCGATGGACCAGTAGATGATATTCATTAATATATATATATTTACCCCATTCTTACATTTGGGTAAATATGTTTCTTCTGCACTTACATTTAAATCCAATAGCATGACATATCAGTTTTATTGAGAATACAGGTGATGATATCAGAGTAGGAGCACTTAGTACTGTAGGTTGTACCTGTGAATGTTGGTGTTTTATTATTATTATTATTGTCATAAATGTATTAACATCACACTAATCGATATGAACTAATCAGGAATGACACTGCGATCACCTCTGAAGGATATTATTACTTTAACTTTTGAGCAGTAATCACTATCTTCTTCGAGAGTTTTCAGAAATACCAAATCGTAACCCGACGAAGAAACTGAACTCGTTTACGTCTCCAGCATGTTTTGACGCTGAAACAGTTTGCATGAGTGTCCGTGTTTACTTGACGCACTAGAAGTTGGGAGTTTTGGGGGATTTATGTCTGTTCTGTGTGTCTGTTCTGCTAATACTAATCCACCATTGCTGTTATATGAAGGAAAATGTAAAAAAAATATGTTTATCAATGATGACGTCATAACCATAGCACTTAACTCTGTCCGTTTTCTACTCACTGTGAAGACTTTTTATATAATGAAGCTGCCTGACCGACAGTATGACATTATTTTACATCTTTTTCTTCTTTGTTCTTAAAACAAAGTATTATCTGGTTGAGATATTACAGCATTATCACTTTGTGTTCTCTTTTTTTTTAAAAACAAATGTTGAACACTACATGTTCTTTTGTTTTGAGCTGCCTCATCGACAAGCAATGCATGTTGCACTTCTGCATTCCATCAACACACCATTAAAATATGCAAATGATTAAAACCACAGTAAATACTCACACGCACTGTTCGTTAGTCAGAAGAAGGACACATAAATGATGTGTCATTATGGAATACGGAGGAAAGCATTACACTCTTTTGTCAATGTTGTTCCTCTTTATTCTAATTATTGTTGTCTGCTGTTCAGCCCACATGAAGTTACTCAAAATCTTATTTGCAGCTGTGATTTGATCATTCTTCACTCAGCAGTAATGTTCTTTCTCATTGTCTTGTTTGTGGAATTTATGGCAATTAATGACTGTAAAATCTCTGCATGTACAGTACGGGGAAATTAGAAAGCTCAACAGCTACATTTAGATTACACAACTCAGGTTATCTGCACTGTGATGATACGTTTGATACTGTGCATGAAGTTGTTTAATTGGTTTACTCAAAGAAGATATTCATATGTTTTCATAGTTTTTTGTGTTGCAAGACAGAATTGCTGTATAATCAAATAAATGATAATAAAATAACCTTGTTAACTAATTCTGTTCTGCTAGGTTTTTAATAGTAAAAGCCAATTTTTACTCTTATTTTCTATATTCTGGGGAACAATCTACAATTTCAAAATGGTCACACTGGAAACAGCATGGTTAATCTTTAACTTTCATTCTGACACCTGCCTCTACAAGGTGCAATGAGAGAGCGAACAGAGACATCTACTGGTCAAATTGTAGACAACAAGCACACACTTTTCAAGTTCTCATTTCAACATGAAATCAATTTAAATTAATTTTAATGTGTGACAAAAACGTTTTCTAATTAAGAAACGTGATGTCCAACCATATACACTATAATGCATCTTAGAGTAATTTGTAATTTCCCGCAAATATGAAATAACTTTATACTTAAAGTATCAAAAGTACTTGTTATGCATAAAATAATGGCTTAGGTGTTATGATTGTTATAATGGATTGCTAATAATAAAATGTGAATGTTTAAGTAACATTACACTGCATATTATAGCAGATTAAGTGAAGTTAATACTACTTATATTACATAGTTTTAGTGATCTTTACATATGCAGACAAGTTATGTTTTGTGTGTAAAATTGTGAGTACAGTACAATAAACAGTAAAATACATTTGAATGCTTTTGAAAATGAGTGACTTAGAAATAAACAGTTGCATAAAATGAAAATAGGCCTTAAACTAAAGTACAAGTACTTGTATAAATATGAGCTATACTTTTCATCACTGACTAACAATGGTGGAAGAAGTAGGCTGAAAATAGCAGTGTATAAATATTCTGTTAAAAGATTATTCAATTAAAAGTCATGCATTAACAAAAAGAAGTAAAATAGCAAATAATAGTAAAAAGAAAAATACCAAAAGGAAAATAACATATATATAAAATTATAATAAAAATTACAAAATTAAAAATAAAATAAAAATAATAATATAAAATATAAAATATGGTCATATGATGCCTTTGCAAAAATATATAAATATATATATATATATAAATAAAATATGAGTATGTGCGTACAGTTACCTGTAGGTGGCGCGCTGCGGTTAAACGGCAGCTCCTCCATCTCTCCTCCTCATCCATCATGGCGTCGTCCCGCCCGGCCTCAGCTCGCGGAGCTCCCTCGCGCATCACAGGGCGGGACCGCGGTGGGTCGGACTGCCAGCCGTTGGGCACTTCCGGCGGGCTCGGGTTTCCTTCGACTCGACATTTAAATTGAGCTGCAGGTCGTCGGTCGCTGCTACATTCAGCGCCAGCGACGTGACAGAAAACCGGCCGCTCGTGTGTTGTGTTTTTAATTTTTTATTTTTGAATATAATAACCGCTGGTCCCGACGAGGTCCGGGCTTTGTTTTGTGGCCAGAAAGAGTCGAATAGCGGCGGCTTTGCTCTCTGACAGCAGCTCGGTGCATCATTGTTGGGATTCCTCTGCTAGCTGTTGGGACGGAATTGAATAGCGGTAAAGTGATGTTGTGCATGCGTAATTATCATTTATGTCGTATATATTATATAAAATAGATCGGTTTTCAAAAACAAATTCATTGAATGCAGTGTTTTTGGACCAAGTGGCCTGGACGTTTGAGTACCGATGGACTTAAATTCTGATTAAAAAAAAAAGTGTTGTTATTGACAGACAAAATAATATTCAGCTGGGTTGAACGTAACATTAGAGCAAGCCTCAATATAATCAATAACAACAACCCATTCTAGTGACTGCTATTACATCTCTATGTGTTTTTAATTTGAGATAACTGACATTTAATTTTTTATTATTATTTTTAAAAATACAATACATGTATAGATTATTTTAAAAGTGTATATTCCCATATTTTTTGTTTGGATTTAAAGGTTTAAAAGGTTTTTTTTTTTGTTTTTGTTTTTTTAGGTGGGTTTAGATCTTAGTTTCATTTTTTCAAGCAACCTGACCAACAGCATCTTTGACCGGTTCCACCTCTCCGAGGCCTTTACTGGCCCTCCAGCAGTAAGCGACCATGTTCAGCTGGCTAGGAAGCGACGACAGGAGGAAGAAGGATCCAGAAGTCTTTCAGACGGTCAGCGACGGACTCAAGAAGCTCTACAAAACCAAACTGCTGCCGCTGGAGGAGGGCTACAAGTTCCACGAGTTCCACTCCCCGGCTCTGGAGGATGCCGACTTTGACAACAAGCCCATGGTCCTCCTGGTGGGACAGTACTCCACCGGCAAGACCAGTTTCATACGGTGAGAACACACACACACACACACACACACACACACACACACACACACGTATGAAAAGGGGAATCACACACAAACATGCAAAGCCACCAGAAAGATAGAAAGGGAGAGGTTGACACACCCTAACTGACTTTTCACATGAAGCTGAGGAAGAATAGTTTACACATTAAAACAAGTAAACAGACAAACAAGCCAGCTTTATTGAAACCATAAAATGTTTACAATGACAGCCAACATAACACACACACACACACACACACACACACACACACAGGCCCTGCCAACTCTATGCATATGGAGGCAGCACCGCCCGGCACCGCGGCCCTCTCTGATGAGGTGTGTTTGTTTCTCGGGACTCCAGATCATAAAAACATCATCTGGGTCAGATTAGACTCAGCCTCGTCAACTTAACGCTGAATTACAAAGACAAACATGGCGGACCCGTCATCAGTGATAGTTCCATTTAAAGTGATTCTGGACAACTCTACTCGCCTATATGACCTCTGAGTATCTCTGCTATGTGCATCTGTGTGACAGCGGGAGATATTAGCAGCTGGGCGTTGGGCCTCTTTGAACTGCAGGACTGCTACTAACGACATGCCCCTCTGACACACACACATTTGCGGAGCATCGTGGGTAATTAGCGTGGGGTAAGCCCTTTGAAAGCCAGAGAGGATGCTGTTAGTGACTTCCTGCTATAAGGCAGAATGGTGCAGACATCCCTACTCTCTCTCTCTCTCTCTCTCGCTCCCCTTCCTCTCCTGTGTTTTGCTGATACCGTATTTTTTTACACCCTCCGGTCCCTCGCAAACCACCCGCATTGTGACGGCAAGACGCAGAATTCACAAACTGCTGAGTAACCCCTCGGCCCCGGCATCGCCTTCATTTCATATCGCAGCGTCTCCGGGATGAAGGTCTTTTTGAAATGTCACGAGGACATCATATTTAGCTTGATGTGATTTAAAAAAAGAAGTCATAAAATGTGCATGAGTGTCTGGCAGCTCAAAAAAAGAGGGGATAAATGGATGGAGAGGCAAGAGATGCTGGTGGAGGGGTAATATAATCTGTCTTTTATGGCAGTAATCTGAGCCGGTCTTCATTTTAGGGCTGAATCTTATTGATTTTTTTAAAATTATCCCCAGAAGTTTTCCTTTACAGGCGATTTTTGAAGGTGCGTTAATGCTTCACACCTAATAAAGTGTAACTCCGAGGTCGTGGGGTAACGGAGCCTGGGCCTGGGAATTGTCAGTTTCATCCCACCGGTATCACTCTGCACCGAGTGTGAGATAGTAAAGGGTATGATGTGTGAGCTGACATGTGTGTGTGTCTGATGTTGCACGTACGAGATGCACTACACACTACACAGATGTGTGCAAAGAGATGGCTCTACCAGGCACCGCTGACTCCTCTGACAAGGTGTGTGTATAAGTCAACCATCCTTACATCTGGTCGCAGTTAAAAAAAAGCATCCCACACTCACAATTTTTAAATTTATGACCTCTTTTAGCTGTAAATCGCCCGAATCACTCTTTTTATGGGTCGCCTCCACATTGTTGGGATTGTGAAACACGCTAATCTTCATCCGTAACATGTGCGGAGTCACTGGATAAACACATGGGGCGGAGGGTGGAGGGGGGGGAGCAACCTTTTCACGCCTTAAACATATGAGATGCAAGTCAGCTGTGTTGCCGCAGCAACGGTTCCAGATGAAGTCAAGGGTTTGCGTCTGTTTTGTTCAAGTTGAAAACCCAATTTGCAGCAGAAACACGTTGACAAATTTGAGTTCTTTGGCGGAATTTCTGATAAGGCTCCTGAAAAATGTTGCCCCATGTGACCTTTTTGACCTCATTCAGCTGTTTTTCATCCTCAGTAAAGGAAAACAAGACTTGTCAGCGCTGGTAGCACTCAACCGAATTCCTTTTACAGATTCAGTCTCATTTAGCGACTCCAAAATCTAGTTTTGCCATCTGTTTTAAGATAAATGTCCAAGATTTTACAGCTGCGGCCGATGGCTGGTCACCTCCGTGTCTCTCCTGCAAATGTTTTGATCATGTAACTCCACTTTCTTTTTGGCCAAATACCTCCATGACAACAAGTCAGACGTCATGCCTGCTGGGTTGCAGTGGCTCCAGCAGCCATCCAGCCCACGATGATGTAACATCCCCCCTGATCGTTTATCAGCTTCTAATTCAAGGCAGACATGTTTTTAAAGTTGATTTCGGA
Organism: Chelidonichthys spinosus; assembly: GCA_029853015.1. Lineage (NCBI taxonomy): Eukaryota > Metazoa > Chordata > Actinopteri > Perciformes > Triglidae > Chelidonichthys > Chelidonichthys spinosus. The sequence continues at coordinate 4,611,380 of CM056838.1, read as the reverse complement.
GTTTCTTCATATCATCCAGACACATCCAGCACATCTTTCAAATTAGATGGAGCACGGATCTGGCCTGCTGCCTTACAGGTCGGTCGTAGGTATTCAGTCAACTCATATCAGGATGTAACTGAAGCCAATTACAAGCAGATGTGGGAGCGGAGAATTACGCCTTGTAATCCACAGTTGGAGAACTTCTTCATGCATTTACAGTAGCATCATTTTCCTCCATTTACCTTTATAGTTAAGTTAGTATTTTGCTAAATGTCCCCTATACAATTATTCCCCCAGATAGAATCTTCTGGAACATCCACTTATCAAAAAAAACATCTTGTCTCTTGCCCTCTTCTTTTGTGTAATGCTATGTCATACTATCCATCTCACAGCTACCTGTTGGAGCAGGATTTTCCCGGCATGCGGATCGGCCCCGAACCCACCACGGATTCCTTCATCGCGGTGATGCACGGTGACACGGAGGGGGTCGTCCCCGGCAACGCGTTGGTGGTTGACCCCAAGAAGCCCTTCAGAAAGCTGAACGCGTTTGGGAACGCGTTCCTCAACAGGTAAACGCACTTTTCACAAAGTGCAGGATGGCATGCGTTGATGGGAGGGGGGGGAGAGCGGAGAATAAAAAGGGAGAGTGAGAGTACGAGTGAGAATCCACACCACAGCTCTACATTCCTGTGTGATTGAATTTCCCTCTGCTCACTGGTCAGGCTTTTCTTTTCTAATGGCTGGCTGTGAGAGAGAGAGAGAGAGAGAGAGAGACGCTGCAGAGTCATCCTTCTGGAAAAAGGAGAGGTGCCAAAGAGTCTTGCAGCGATGTCCTCGCTGTGAGGGCCCACCACTGCTGAAAGTAGACAGCAGAAACGCTGACTGTCAGTGGGGATTAGGGGGGTTCAGAGTGAGGACGACCGCCAAGACGTTAGTATTTATGCAGCTGGAGACGGGGAGATAGAGGGGAGAGGGAGGTAGAGCTCTGGTGCAGGACCATGTTTGTTGCTAAAACGTTTTACACTTCTGTCTGGTTTCTTTTAACCCTCCTCTCCTCGTGTGTGTGTGTGTGTGTGTGTGTGTGTGGGTGTGTGTTTTAGGTTTGTGTGCGCCCAGCTGCCTAACCCGTGCTGGAAAGCATCAGTGTGATTGACACACCAGGGATTCTGTCAGGAGAGAAACAGAGAATCAGTCGAGGTAAGACTCTTATCTTCCTCTGGTTGTGTGTGTGTGTGTGTGTGTGTGTGTGTGTGTCCCCTGGACCCCATTATGCTGCAGCCCCCGCTGAACTCTGAACTACCGCGTCAGCATTTCCTTTGGATGCGTGTGTTTATTTTAGCGTTTAGCTATCGGGAGGATTATGCTTCATTCATTTCAAAAGAACAGGAAGCTGCGACAAAAAAATGATGAGCTCTGAATGTGTGCTCCCGTTCACAAACACTCACACTTCATTCTTTGGTGAATTTTATTGCGATCAAGACACCGAATCCTTTAACCTGTTATTTGGAGCAGCTATAAATGTCATCTATAATGCATCAATCGCCTTAAACGTATGATATGTTACATTTGTGAACCTCCATATGAGGCCCAGAAGCCCAGAACCCTCCCCAACGCAGCAAAATAAGAAGAAAGTCCACGCAGATGGCAGCTACAGACACCACCACACACTTCTAGTGAGTCATAAGTGATGATTGAGAGGGATTCATTTTATAACAGCACTTAATCCGATTGATTCATTTCCTTCAGTTTGCAAAGACAAACAGATGCTGTATTCATTTTACAAAATGACGGCCAAAGAGAAACCAGACGAATGCCTCCGACTGGGTTGCAGCTATGCATTTATTAGACCAAGACAGGGAAATACAGATGTTTTCTACGACTCGTAGCAAATGTTCCGGGCTAGTACCCTCATCTAAATGAAGATGGCAAAATCACATGGCCATTAAATATGAAGATGACTACTTTTCTCTTAATTACCCTCAAACCCATTCATCTCAAATATGCGTGCTTATCTCTTGACACCCAGCTCATATGGGAATTTTTTGTAACGAGACAAACAAAATTGAGGGATTAAATAACCCAGCTATATATATATATATATTAATATGTTAATTATACTCCTTGTGTACACTTTGATAGTAGTGAACCAGCCGAGGTGTTCAACTGAAGGCAGAGACTTTAAAGTTTAGGTGTGTGAAAGCTTACAAGGATTTTCCTCCCTGGCTTTCTTACAGTTTGATTATGTGTCCGGCATGGCTGGCATTCCCACAGTGAAATGATGGCATCACCATACCAACTGCTAACATACAACACCAGAACAAAAGGGCTGGGATAATGAAAGACAGACATAATTTAGTCGGTCCCACATTCACCCGTCTTACACTTGGAATCGCCCATTTTCTCCCCTTGTTTGTACTCGACTGTTCATTTCGCTCTCTATCGGCTGTCACCACACAGAGAAAGCAGTGTTGTATGTTTCTAGGGATGCACTGGTATAAATACCAATTTCGTGCCGGTACTGACTAAGAGCTGGATTGGGTATTTTGTAGTTTATGCATATATACTGGAAGTTTTGACCAATTAGTTGCTTCTGCATGATTTATTATGTCGTTATTTGTTACACTGTGATTAACAAAGTTGTTTAAGTCAAGTCTGATGTTGTCTTACACATAATAGAATGACAGTGAGACTTTCAGCTTATTAATAAATCACTGGTGTCAGATCGGTTCTCATATCGGCCAGAGACTCAAATCCCAGGTATCAACAGATTAGTATTCGATCACGACAGGTCTTGAGGTTCAACAAAAACATTATTTTCTCTTCGCTTGTATTCATTTTGTGTGTGGAAGTCACCTGCAGGTGTAAAGGCCAAAGGCATCAGTAGAGTGTTATGATAATGTCATGCTTTTTGCATTCCCATCCCCATGGGAACCAGCATTTCCTCTGGTGCTCCAGTAAGGTTGTGCATGGAGACATTCATAGTGCTGACATGATAAAATATGTAAAAACAAAATACATACGAAGCTCCAAAGGGTGAAATAAGAACAAGAAACATATCCCAGTCACCGAGTTCAGCCCATGACTTCATAGCAGGGTTGGGTCGGGATTACTGTTTGTCAGGAGAACATTTCTGTCTGCAGATTTAGTTTGTTTGAGAATCAACAGTGAACGCTCCGTCAGCACCGACAGAGTCTGGGCTTTTATTTACAGTTGGAAGTTTAATCAAAGCTCCTCTCTTTTCCATTTGGACGGTCAACGTGTTGTCAAATCAAATAAACAGCACAGTGAGGTGTGACCCGGCTGTTGTCTGTTGGATATATATATAAAAAAAATAATAAGAAATACAGGTTAAACTTCTGCTGAGTCAGCACAGCTGTGTTTTCTCTGTTAGTGTGTATGGTGGAGCTTTTGTTTGTGTGTGTGTGGGATCCTTTTACATTTTCCATCCACTTGTTCATTCATTCCATGTCATGTATGTGTTTCATCTTTGTGTGTTTGTGTGTCATTCTTCTCCATGCTGTTATGGTTTTACCTCCAACGTCTGTGTCTATGTGTCCAGATGAGGAGTCAGGCTATAGCTGCCTACATAGATGTCCTTACGGAGGTATTGTGGATAATAAACCCGGGCTTCAACCAGGCTAATCACAGCGATATTTTGAAAACTTTATGGACTGTTACGTGTTCTTTACCAGAGTCTTTGTCACATGGTTTCAGGGGGAAAATATACATATATCCGTCCCTGAGTTTAGTTTTTGTTTGCTCGCCAATTAGATATCTTAGTCAGATGTGTCATATGTTCCAATTTAACGAGAGCATGTGTTTGCCTCGGGAGATGTTGTCACAACTATTCTCCATATGCTGTGAGGTTTATAGTGATTATCCTCACACCATGAAATCATAGTTGTTTTTGGGGGGGTTTGAATGTATTTTTGGCCAACATCTATCTCAAGAACTAATAGATTTTACAGATGGTCCCTTTAAATGTATTTACTGTACCATAATTCTCTATGTTAATGTTCTGAAATCGGCCGTGGAGCTTTAGGCTTTGTTTTTCCCCACCTCATGTGAAAAGTGCTTATTGTGAAGAATAATCCACTAAAATAATCAAAATATCAAGATGTATCTCTCTTTCTTAACCCTCCACAGCTTTCAGGACAGAAAGGTCATGTCCATGTTCTCCATACTCATTGCTACATCTGCCAAACTTTTGCTCACACCCCAGTGAGGAATTATTGGACATCTCTGAAAGATGACCGTTTTTAATTACCGTCGGTAAAGGAGGCCTTTAAGGCTTCATGTCAGTACTGCAAAGTATTCACCTTGTATTAACTATTCCTCTTCTGGGAGGAGCAGCAGTGCAGCCGCAGTAGCATAACAGCAGATATGAGTATAAAGTGGGATTTTTAATCATGCATTCAAAGCGATAATATCTGCAAAAGCTGGTAGATTTAGTTTTCACAAATATAGCTTCAGAAAATCTGTTTGACATTCACCGTATTAACAAAAAGCTTCCTTCCCGCTATCAACGCACAACCTCCTCCAACAATGTTGCAGCCTCTTGCGTACTTCAGTGTCATTTGGAAACTTTAGCTCACTAATCTTTTCCTTCTGTCCTTTTGTTCTTTGTTCTCCTCTCACACGCTGTGGAATTTCTCCAGGTAAGAATCCGTTTTTGTCCTTGAGTCGGATAGAAAGTCAAACTCCCGCTGACGAAATCCTTTATTCATTTATTCATGCATTACGGAGGCACGATCTCATCCATTCATTATGCATTCATTACCGCCGTGATTGCATTTCGCACTGAAAAATCCGCCAAATAAGACAATAAAACATCTTTGTTTTTGGCTCATTATTTCGTTTTTAAAAGGCCACTTGGTTGAACCCTGGCGGGGCCGCCTCCATCTGTAAACAGACATTCTTTTCTCTCAGCATGTTGTAATATGGGCGTCCTTCACAGCGCCTCCTCTATGACCTGAAGCCATTGTAATAATTTCTTCTCAGGAATATTGCAACATCCCAGCTGTGGTTCGTGGCTCAAGTCACAGATTGTACAAAGTGTTGATCAATACCTTAAAAACGCGATCTTTCATGCTAACTTTGACACCGGTGTGGGATGGGAGCAAAGGAACAAGAAGCAAAAGGGGACACAGAATTAATATTAACCAATTTAAAAACCCTCCCATCCCCTCATGTGACATCTAAACGGTCCCTTTTTGTTTCGGATCCTCTCAGGCTATGACTTTGCGGCTGTCTTGGAGTGGTTCGCCGAGCGAGTGGACAGGATCATATTGCTGTTTGACGCCCACAAACTGGACATCTCCGATGAGTTCTCAGAGGTGATAAAAGCCCTGAAGAACCATGAAGACAAGATAAGGTACTGCAGGGTTGCTTGAGACCTGATAAGACCTTTTAGACCTTTCGTCCTAAATTTCTATCAACTTGTTTTTTATCAGGGTTGTGCTGAACAAGGCTGACCAGATAGAAACCCAGCAGTTGATGAGAGTGTACGGTGCCCTGATGTGGTCGCTGGGGAAAATAGTCAACACCCCCGAGGTATAGTAAACAGGAGTTTGGGTTTCAAGCTTTCCACCGTCCTGTCGGTGTTTGTCGCCACACAATCCAACATTTTGGCAAAGGCGTAGTTGTGTGGCCGTCAACAATGGGAAATGCATGATTTGTCTTCATCCAAACTTCTTTTCTTTTAAAAAAAGAAACAGTCACAATAGGCCATATCTATTCAGGCTCCCTCATGTGGCTTAAAAGTGTACTGCAGAGATAAATGTCAAAAGACAAAGAAGATGATAACTTCTGCAAGTTATATGGCGATACTTATTATTGGTTATTTGCTCACAAAACAATCCATGGGCTCGCTTGCTTGTTAAATATCCAATCCAATAAATATAAATAATATCCTATTTAGCTGGATTATACCCTTTTCTGTCTGATTTTCTGTCCGTCTGCCCCACTTGGCAGGTGATCCGCGTCTACATCGGGTCGTTTTGGTCCCATCCGCTGCTGATTCCAGACAACAGGAAGCTGTTTGAAGCAGAGGAGCAGGACTTATTTAAGGACATTCAGTCTCTACCGAGAAACGCAGCGCTTCGAAAACTCAACGATCTGATCAAGAGGGCGAGACTAGCCAAGGTGAGGCTCGACGCTCACTGATGGAGAATGTGCTTACAGCTGTAGATAACAGTCGTCAGAGGTGATTCTTTGTCTGGGGGATGCTATTTATGTTGGCTATGTCTTAAGCACAGGTGTGTGTGTGTGTGTGTGTCTGTGTGTGTGTTTCCTTCCAATCACTCACTCCCTCGACCCGCCCTGGCCAGCTGTTAACCTTGACAGAAAAAGCTGGTCTCTGCCACACAACCAATAGAGCCAGACAAATGTGGCTATTCTCCTCCGGGTGAATTGTTTCCTGTTTCCTCCCTGGACAGGAAGTCAAGTCTGAGAGGCGACAGTCCGCTGCCCGTTGTAGTTCGAAGAAACCCAGAGGATGTACTCGTGCACACCCTCAAACACACACACACACGCACACACACACGCACACACACACAGCGTGCGTTTTTTTGTGATGCGCTTCAAGGACATGAGGTGGATTCAGGGAAATGCACACACACGTATCACCAGAGCAACATAACAAACATGGTTTTCCCATTATTGTTGCTATGGTTTGTTTGAAAATATTAAAAATAAATGCCAGCGAAGGTAATCTGAGAGATTTACTGAAATGCTACGCTGGTTAAAGGAGAGCCAAGTGTCCCCAGACTCCAGGGTTGCAACAGTCTGAGGCTTATGATGTTGACACGTGAGCCGTTTAATAAAAAGCTCCTTTCCAAGCAAATGATATTAGATTCATGACATCACCTTTACAACAGATTTCACTCAGATTTCTCCAGGCAATATTAGCACACACTGTGGATTTATTTGCCATCAACTCTGATCGGACACAAAAAAAGGTGGCAAATTTCCCTTTTAAAGGATTCTAACTTTAAATACCACCTTTGAAGAGTTTAAATGTGCTTTCACTCTCACGACGCAGGTCCACGCCTACATCATCAGCGCACTGAAGAAAGAGATGCCCTCTGTGTTCGGAAAGGAGAACAAGAAGAAAGAGCTGATCGGCAGTCTCGGAGATATTTACAAACGCATCGAACGAGAGCATCAGATATCACCGGGAGATTTTCCCAATCTGAAGAAGATGCAGGTACATCGGAGGGGGAAGGAATGTAGATTTATGATTAGAGGATTAGAAAGATGAGAGCTCAACCTTGTGATTGTTTCTCTCTATTCTCCATCCAGGACCAACTCCAATCTCAGGATCTCAACAAATTCCAGCCGCTGAAACTGAAACTCCTGGAGGCCGTGGACGACATGCTGGCTCACGACATCGCTGGCTTGATGGTGCTGGTCCGCCAGGAGGAAACCCAGCGTCCCAACCCGGTGGTGAAGGGCGGCGCGTTCGACGGCACCTTGGACGGCCCGTTCGGCCACGGGTACGGCGAGGGAGCCGGCGAGGGCATCGACGAAGCGGACTGGGTCGTCACCCGAGACAAACCGGCCTACGATGAGATTTTCTACACGTTGTCGCCGGTCAACGGGAAAGTGACGGGAGCCAACGCCAAGAGGGAGATGGTGAAATCAAAACTGCCCAACACGGTGCTGGGAAAGATCTGGAAGCTGGCGGACATCGATAAGGACGGGATGCTCGACGACGAGGAGTTTGCGTTGGCCAATCACCTGATAAAGGTGAAACTGGAGGGACACGAACTGCCGCCGGACCTGCCGGCTCATCTGGTGCCTCCTTCCAAGAGGAAAATCACAGAGTAAAATGTAAGATCGCATCATCTCCTGCCCCACAAATACCTGGAAGTAGACCCACCCCCAAATTAAATAAGGAAGAAAATACTTAGACCCCATTCCTATCTCCTAATCCTGCTTCGTTGCTGTCTTCCCCACATCTTTCAGCTTTAAGAGGCAAATACAACAGCATAGTTCATTCTAATAAATCCACTGTTAGCATGTGGATTTAAATGATGCATTTCTGCAGTGCTGACATGGCTTTCACCAGGGCAGAAAAACAGGATTTGTATATGAATCCTCCCCTTTTTTTTTGTGTTAAAGGGTCAGATATGGGAGCTGTTAGGTAGCACATGATATGGTAATTAGGCGAAGAAACACTGGAATACAGAAAAAATGTAAGGTGATCCAAACTACTGGAATACAATGGGAGAGACGTGACAATGTGAAGACAAATAGAAAGATATTTGTTGTTTTTCTGGGAGAAGGAAAGTCGGGATATAAAAAAAAAAAAACTAAATATTATTGTATTATTATCTGTTTCACTGCAATATTCCACACTTAAATATTTTATAGCTCTTGTATCCTGCGTTATTTTCGTTCTCCCGGAAGTGGCTTTTGTTTCACGACGACAAATTAACAACTAACAAGAATTTCCTGACGAGTCGCTTGAGAATACTTACACCAATGTGCTCAACACAATGCTCATTGGTTTGTAAGCGAGTGTAACGCCTCTAATTATGTTTAAAAAAGAAAAAAAATGGCCTACATCATGTTATTCATATTTAAAATTCGGTGTCCTTGGCATCCTTTACTGTAGCACCGGGATTAACCTCCCGCAATGAAGGAGAAAAAAAACAAGAAATTGACTTCAGTTTGTCTCTTTTCTGATTTAAACATAGTTCTAAATATCCATAAACATGTTAAATACTGTGACTATGAAAATGGACCTATATGTAAATGGGTGGTGTTTGGCGCGTGCGGACATTCTGGGGATAAATGTCATGATTTTGAATGTTAAATGTGCAGACGTTCACTGTTATTTGTGGGCACGTCCTGTATGTATGCAAGCGACCACAAACGTCTCAGTGTTATTCTTTGTAACGTGTGTGTGTATTAAGTCTTAAAGCGTCTCAGAAGGCTGCTGAGTCGGGAGTATTCCAGTGGGTCGTTATTGTTCACATCGTGGAAGTTGATCTAATCTAATCTAACCTGGCAGTCCAGAGAGTGATGGTTGCTGCTTTTTGTGTTGCTGATGATGAGAATAAAACACTAATCCACGTATTTTTCAAATGTTTTTGAATGAAAAATTTGGCTTTCCAATTTGGTGTGTTTTTAAATTGTACACATGTAATAAATGTGAATGGATTTACTGTAGTGATATGCCAGTATGTATGTATATATACTTCATGTTCATGTCAGAACCGACTAAATTTCGGGTTCCCATATTATGATAAGAAATGTTCACGTTCACCCAGTTTGAGCTACAGAACTGAAATCCATGTGTGTCTCTGTTACTGTGAATCTACTGTACATAAAAGGACTGTTTGCATTCCATGAAGACAGATTGGGAAATCATCCACATCATCTCGGGCTCTTTATGCATCTCAAACAGTAATTATGAAAAAAAAAGGATACTTGTTCAGTGTGGATTGTCTGCAAAACAAAGTCCTTGAGATTCCTTGTTTTCAAACCCTGACAGATTGCAACACAAAGTCTTGTGTACTGGTAAATACACTAAGTGGAAACACTGGGTTTTTTTGGTTCAAGATGTTCTTGCTTTGCTAAATCTGTACTTCACTGCTTTTCTGTCGACACAGTCCAAAAGTGTAATAAAAATACATTTACCCAACTTTACTTTGGCTTGTTTGTTAGTTAGGTGGAGTTTAGTGCTTGTTTAAGATGGAACAAAATATATTTAAATAAATAAATCTTTGATTAAACTACAATAACAACCATTCTGGATCTCCAGAATTATGTTTTAGGAGTTTGTATTTTCCATATCCCACATATTGCATTATTTTGTGATTTATTTTAATGAAATGAGGATAAAGGAAGTCAGAAATAAGTCTCTTATAAATCATGAGATTCACATTACAGTTATACTGCTATCAGTAATAATGGGAGCAAATAGGTCCCAAATAGATAGTGAAGAGTGTTTATTTTATTTTTGCATTTGATCAACAAGCAACAAATACACCATCTGGTGCAAAATCATCTTCTTCTTTCTTAACTCTGAATTAACGATGGAGGTTTTCAGTCTGTTAGAAGAGATATTTCTGCATAATTGTGGTATTAAACATGTGCAATGCTCCTTTTAAATGTCCTGTTCTGTATTTACACGAGGGCAGATTTCCACGTTATTATCAGGAGTCACTGACATTGACCATAACATGACTTAAAAAAATAAAAAATACAGGAAACATAACATGAAATATTAGACATATTATCTAGGGACGTTTGTGCATGTGTGTGTGTGTGTGTGTGTGTGTGTGTGTGGCAGGAAGTCAAAGCATCCCCTCGGACTGTGAGACCCCTTAAACATATACAGATACACGCACATGCAGGGAAGATGCAGCACTCTCTCTTCTCACGCAGGAAGTTCTGTTCTTGTCAGCCGTTTCCTGTCTGTCCTGCCTTGACCCTTGACACACACACACACACACACACACACACCAACATACACATCCTCCATCATATACTAAAGTTGACGTTTTTGTTGTGAGCCGATCAGATTCAGTCGTAGTTTGCAGGTTTTAACGTCACAAACTGTGAAGGACGACGCTGGATGTTGGCAGCCTTCATCAGCCTCGTGTGCGTGGGCATCGTGGTGGTGAGTGTTCAGGGACGGCCCCGAGATCATAAAACCAGAATTAGGAAAAATAAAATGAAGTGATGGAAAACAACAGGAGTCTTTCCTGTAAAATGTGGAGAAATTAAAAAAAAAAAAACAGATGGAGAGAGGAGAAAGAGTCGGAGACGGCTGGAAAAGTGTATTTTTGGTCAAAATCTTATCTGTTCAGGAGGAAAGGCGTGTGTGTGTGTGTGTGTGTGTGTGTGTGTGTGTGATGGATGTGTGTGTTTGTCTGGTGGAGAGGCACGCACGAGGAAGCTATACATCAGGATTAAACGTTTACACCCAGACACACGAGGGAACTGGTATCTGGGAACGCTGGGTGGGGATGATGCTCTGAAACACACACACACACACACACACACACACACACATATATCGCTGTCGAACTATTGTTAACGCAAGATAACATCATCCTGCAACCTTGATTTAGAAAAGTTGAGGTTTTTGCTGCATTTTTTTGCATTGATTCATAAATTATAGTAGTTATATATGCATTCACAGGCCTCTAAAATAATTCTATAGGCCTCTTTTTTAAAATGACAACATTTAACAAAAAGCAATGAGACATACATGAACATAATTACTCAATTATTGATTATAATGCTTTTATTTTATGGGTAATTCCCTCAGGCAAAGTCTGCAGAAATGCACATAAAGTGCTCGAGCCGTAAACATCCATGAGTGCGGACAACGAGATGAGGCTGATCCCTCACCAGCTTCCCACCCTGAGCTCCCTCGGTCGGGGGCTGAAGCCTTTCCCGATTAACAGCAGTTCACTGACACGTCCACTTGTGACTCCGGCTTGTCACCGCCTCGACATGTGTGCGTCCTCGAGGGTGGAGCGGCCACGAGGTCGGGGCCGACTGGTGACACTCCACTGCTAATTGCCCCCCGTCGCCACGGTGACAGAAAGTGTGAGAGCAAGGCGCGATAACAAAACAAAACACGCTTCATTCACTCAGGGTTCACTTAAGAGTAAATCAGTGTCATATCGGGATGTGAAATTAAAAAGACAATTAAGTCGAAGGCGAGAGATTCGTCGTTATGAGCGTGAATCCATCTCGTGATAATAAATAATAAACGTTGGAGGTGACTCAAATGAAGACAATGAGTGACATTTCCCATGCTGCTCGAACGTGTCGGGTCAGCTGTCTGACGTGTTTGTATCCTGAGGGGAACATCGAGTGTGTAAAACGTCCACTCCTTGAGCCTCTTCCTGGGTAAAACAGAGGTCATGGGGGTCATCCTGTTAACACACACACACACACACACACACACACACATTAATTCATTTGTTTGGATGCTACAACGCATGTCCATCTTGAATGTTGCTCATTTTTCGAAGAATCTCTTGTGGCTTTTGCTTGCCCTAACAAGTCTGACCTTTGACCTTTAACATAACAAGCATCATTGTTTGGAAACCGGCAACTATTTCAGAAATATATCACCTTTTGACCGAGACTATATTTAGTGTGAGTGGTAACACTGTTTCTTCTCTTTTCCTCTTTTTCGTAATTTGTTAGATCTTCTTGTACATGTTCATCTGTATGTGTGTGTGTGTGTGTGTGTGTGTGTGACATGCAGGAAAAGGAGTTCTTATCATCGTTATATAAGTGTTGTTCCGAATGAGGAATTCTCCGATACTTTATCAAAGAACATTATGTTTTTGTTTTTAGGGAGAGCAGGAAACACACCAATCGTCACATATTATTATCCTTATTGATTGTGATGAGAATGGTGCGTTCAAGGTACATTGACTGCATCTTAAAAAATCAATATGCATCTGTAATTTAAAGGACCACTTAATTGATTTTACACATCGAGTTTCTGAGATGTGAGAATCAACTCATTGATGCTCAAATGTTAAACTTCAGGATCCAAAATGAGCCATTATGTATTCTCATATTATGTATTTTATACATTCTGCCTTTCTTTCTAAATGATTCAAGAGCTACAGAAGTATTATTTTTCTAGATTTTATTTGGAAGGACAGATTTTGTATTTTATGTCAATTCTTATTTTCTACAAACATGGAGGCATTTCTTTTCTTTTGACCAAAATGTTTTGCCGAACTAATTTGTCATGTTTGAAGAGGATTTCAGCTGAGGATAATTAGCCTTTTCCTGGTTAAAATACAGTCATTCTGTCCACTAGACCAATCAGAAGGGTTGAATTGGGTTTTAGCACTATTCTAACTGTAGTTCAAGTGATATTTTTTAATATCCCCCCGGCAAACTCTGCTCTGTTTGTATTGTTAGAACTGTAATGTGTTATTAAGAACACATATCAGTACCCCTTATTGGCAAGTACTGGAAAAGTACTCAGCCTTTGCATAGTATCTATCCAGCCGTGGTTCGTTAAAAGAGATAAAAGACCATTTTTGATTTCATCAACTCGACTTTAATTCTCTAATTTTGCTGCGTTGTCGGTTTGCATAAGGGCAGAGGATTTTTTTTGTGTGTCAGGCAGCGTTGCCATGGGAACAGGGTATCACTTGATGAATGAGGGTCTGTTATCTGAACTGGTGAAGAGCTAGGATGAGGAGAGGATGTGCAGAGAGGCGACGGTGGTTGTTGTTATTGTAAACTTTTTCCTGTTTAACAGACGGAAAAGATGTATTTTGAGAAAAACCTCACGCTGACACATAAACAAACTGGTAATAAAAGTATTTTTGATAGTCCAATTTAAAAAGAAGCACTCAGTTGCTTCTTTTCATTCCTGATTTAAAGAAATAAATTCCCTTCCTATTCCAAATCCATAAAAAGACAAACTATCTGACTGCATCATTCCTCAGTTAGCATTTCAGATCTGCCTGATTTAATTTGCTTTCCTGGTGTTAAACCTAAAGATACACGAAACAAAACATATGACAGGATAAAAAATTAAAAAAAAAAATCACCTTCCACTCACTCTCACCCTCCACTTGTCTCTGCTGCCACCCAGTGGTCAGTTAATGTAAAACGACATGCTACATGAGTTTAGGTAGTGTTTATTTGTAGGCTGGATGAGGGAAAATGTAGTATAAATCAAACGCCACACATTTTTTTTAATTTTTTTATCACCATTTGTATTCTACTGTCACTTTAGCACCTCTTTTTTAAGCTGTTTTTAGCTGTTAATAGTTTTATTCTATGTATATAGTCTATTATTGTTGTATTTTCTATTTTGCCTCTTAGTGATGCTTTTTGTTGTCTTATCTTATTTATTTTCAGTAGTTATATTATGACACATTTTCATTTTTTCTATTACATGCCATTTTTACACATTTATTTACTTTCATTTATGCTTAAAATTGAATTTCTTTGTGTTAAGAATGTATTTTACTCCTGTCGAAACAAAAACTAACCACTTCAAAACTTTTGAGTAGTTAAGACCACATTTTGTCTGGAGAAAGGAAGGAAGCTGCTTTGTCTCTTGTTGGTAAGTCAGAAACTAATTGTAGATTTGAGTTTAGGCATTGTGTGAGTAAAGCTAGTGGTAACATTTAGTCTAGTATTGATAGCTTGTTGTTGAAATTCTTGTGAAGCTGTCTGTGCTAAGTGAGCAATCAGCTTGTTTTTGAGCCAGCTCACCTGTAGTGAATAGACTTGATTAGAGGGAAGGAGGAGCCACAGTCAGAACTTAAGGGACAGCAGTAACTCTCTTCAAACCACATTTTGTCTGGAGAAAGGAAGGAAGCTGCTTTGTCTCTTGTTGGTAAGTCAGAAACTAATTGTAGATTTGAGTTTAGGCATTGTGTGAGTAAAGCTAGTGGTAACATTTAGTCTAGTATTGATAGCTTGTTGTTGAAATTCTTGTGAAGCTGTCTGTGCTAAGTGAGCAATCAGCTTGTTTTTGAGCCAGCTCGCCTGTAGTGAATAGACTTGATTAGAGGGAAGGAGGAGCCACAGTCAGTACTTGCGGTAAATTGAGCACTTAAAAGGCTGTCACTTCAGCGTCAGCTGCAGCGTCGGGCCATCAGAACGAAGACAGCTGAACAAAGACACAGGGAGTCTATCTGTGGGAGTCAAGACAGCTGAACAAAGACACAGGGAGTCTATCTGTGGGAGTCAAGACAGCTGAACAAAGACACAGGGAGTCTATCTGTGGGAGTCAAGACAGCTGAACAAAGACACAGGGAGTCTATCTGTGGGAGTCAAGACAGCTGAACAAAGACACAGGGAGTCTATCTGTGGGAGTCCATCGAGGAAGCCCATTGAGGTAGGTATAACATCTCAACCCCTCGCAGCCATGTGTCTTATCCCAGTCAGGACATCGCACTGGAGAAGATTTCACCGAAGTCCCTTCACTCGAGGCTGTAACCCATCCAATCTCTGCTACCCACCACTCTCCACCGGTAAGGAACTTGAAGTACTAGGAGGGCTTTGGAACTGCCAGTCTGCAGTCAAGAAGGCGGACACCATCTCAGCCTATGCCTCCCTGCAGACTCTCCACTTCCTGGCCCTCACAGAGACCTGGATCACCCCAGAAAACACTGCCACTCCAGCTGCCCTTTCAACTGCCTACTCGTTTTCACACTCCCCAAGACGAACAGGGCGAGGAGGAGGAACTGGGCTCCTCATCTCACCCACATGGTCCTACCAGGTCCTTCCTCTCGACCACCTACCCCGATCTACGCTTGAATTTCATGCCGTCTCTGTCACGCTTCCTCTCAAACTCAACATCATAGTGATCTATCGCCCACCCGGTCCTCTTGGTGACTTTTTGGATGAGATGGATGCCCTCCTGAGCTGCTCCCCTGATGATGGCACACCACTCGTCGTCCTCGGTGACTTCAACATCCACCCGGGAAAGCTGCATTCATCTGAATTCATAGACTTCTTTTCCGCTTTTGACCTTACACTGTCCCCCTCTCCACCAACTCACCGGGCCGGGAACCAACTTGACCTTGTCTTCACAAGATCCTGTGACATCTCGGTACTCTCTGTTACCCCGCTCACCGTGTCCGACCACCACTTTGTGTCTTTCTCCATCCCCATGAAGCCCACCTCATCCCTCCACTCTACGCCTCGAATGGTCACCAGCCGCCGCAACCTGAAATCCCTCACTCCCTCCGCTCTCTCCTCAACTATTATCTCCTCGCTCCCATCCTCGGAACAGTTCTCCTTAATGTCTACTGAGGAAGCCTCCTCTATCCTGATGTCCTCACTCTCCTCTTCTTTGGACACACTCTGTCCCCCAATCTCACGACCGGCGCGATCATCTCCCGCCCCTCCCTGGCTGTCTGAACCTCTGCGAACCAACAGATCATTGTTGCGAGCGTCAGAGAGAAAATGGAAGAAATCGGGACATCACGAGGACCTTGCTCACTACCACCTCCTCCTCTCTGACTTCACCTCAACTGTTTCGGCAGCCAAATCTGCCTTCTACCTGGCTAAGATCAACTCTTCTGCCTCCAACCCCAGGAAACTCTTCTCCGTGTTCTCTTCCCTCCTCACCCCTCCTGCCCCTACCCCCCCTTCCTCCCTTACTGCCGATGACTTTGCAACTTACTTTACCAAGAAAGTACATGACATCAGCTCCTCATTCACGCCTATTCCCTCCCAGAAGACATCTCCCCCAACTCTCAACTCGGATGGTCTTACCAGCTTTAGCCCCCTCACCTCTGAGGACGTCCACGCACTTGTTACATCTAACCGCGCCACCACCTGCTCCCTTGACCCGATTCCCTCCTCTCTTCTCCAGGACATCTCACACGACATCTTGCCATTCCTCACCACCCTGATCAACTCCTCCCTCACCTCAGGTGTCATTCCAGCGGATTTTAAGACCGCTATCGTGAAGCCTCTCCTTAAAAAACCCACCCTAGACGCTACTGACATTCAAAGCTACAGACCTGTATCTCTTCTTTCATTCCTCTCTAAAACCTTGGAACGTGCCTCCTACAACCAACTGTCATCCTATCTCTTGCGGAAAAACCTCCTAGACCCTAATCAATCAGGATTCAGGACTGCTCACTCCACTGAGACGGCCCTCCTCACAGTGACCGAGTCCCTGCGAGACGCCAGAGCCTCGTCCCACTCCTCCGTTCTCATTCTCCTCGACCTATCTGCTGCATTCGACACAGTCAACCACCAAATCCTCCTCTCCACTCTGGCTGAACTTGGCATAACTGACTCTGCTCTCGCCTGGTTTACATCATACCTGACAAACCGCACCTTCCAGGTCACATGGAATGGCTCTATGTCCAAACCCTGCTCTCTGGACACGGGCGTCCCTCAAGGCTCAGTATTAGGACCGCTTCTTTTCTCACTATACACCAGATCACTAGGTTCTGTTATCACATCGCATGGATTCTCCTACCATTGCTACGCAGATGACACCCAGCTGTTCCTCTCTTTTCCCCCGTCCTCTGACGCTCACATTGCAACTCGCATCTCAAACTGTCTGGCTGACATCTCTGTCTGGACAACTGCACATCACCTCAAGCTCAACCTGAACAAAACCGAACTCCTCTTCATCCCAGGGAAAGACTGCCCTCGCATGGACCTGTCGGTCACTGTCGAGGGCATCACAGTATTACCTTCCTCAACTGCGAGGAACCTGGGTGTAATCCTCGATGACCAACTATCCTGCACCCCCAACATCACTGCTGTGGCCCGATCCTGCAGATTCGCCCTCTACAATATCCGCAGGATTCGGACCCTCCTCACAAAGGATGCAACGCAGCTCTTGGTCCAAGCACTGGTCATCTCCCGCCTTGACTACTGCAACTCTCTCCTGGCCGGACTCCCGGCCTCTGCGATTAAACCATTACAGCGTATCCAGAATGCCGCAGCACGACTTATCTTCAATCTACCCAAATTCTCCCACGTGACCCCCCTCCTCCGTGACCTCCACTGGCTCCCTGTTGCAGCACGCATCCAATTCAAGACGATGACACTGGCCTTCAGGGCCATCAATGGAACGGCACCCTTCTACCTTCAAACACTGGTCAAACCTCATGCCCCGAAGCGAGCACTTCGCTCTTCTACTTCAGCTGGCCGGCTGGTACCACCATCGCTGAAATCAAACAAATGTCGCTCAGCAAAGTCCAGACTCTTCTCTGTTCTGGCGCCTCAGTGGTGGAACGAACTCCCGACCAATGTCAGGACAGCAGAGTCATTTGCCATCTTCCGAAAAAGGCTCAAGACTCACCTGTTCAGACTTCACCTTGACTCTACATAGCATGACCCACTAGCACCCTCCCTCGACACCCCCCCCCCCCAAAAAAACAACAAAAAAAAAACAAACAAAACAAAAAAACAAAAACAAAAACAACAAAAAAAAAAACCTTACCTATAGCACTCTGATCTTAGCACTGTTGCTCTTGAAGTACTACTTTACTCAGATGAGAACCTAACACTTGTTCTATTTTTAGCTCTTACTTTATCGGCAATGATACGTCGTGGTTTCTTTGTTTCCTTCTTTTGACAAATGTACTTATTGTAAGTCGCTTTGGACAAAAGCGTCTGCTAAATGACCTAAATGTAAATGTAAATGTTAAGAGTTTTCTTCAAATAAAATGTCCTTTTGAACCAATCAGTAAATATCGGGACTCAGAACAAGTGATTTGAATGTTAATTAAAATCTTATTTGCCCAATGAATTATGTTCTCTGATTTGGATTTTGCTGAGGTCACCAGAAAACAAAAATCATAAAGAAAAGGCAAGAGGAAGATATGCTAATTTGCCATTGATCTGTCATGGCGGTAAATAACGCCCTCTTCACCGCCTCAATTTGTCGGGCGGGTTTTTCCATTTCACTTTATGAGAATATTTCCTTTCCTTCCAGAGCTGTTATATACTGTATATATGGAATATGATCAAACGTCCCCTTTGAGAATATTTGGTGGTGTTGGATTTAAGACATGAGGTTATCTAAGGCTGTTTATTTATTATTATTATTTGAAATTATCAATGTTATCAGCAGATGCATGTAATACACCATGTTTAAACCCTGTCTGTTCTGATATAAGGTATTAATAAGTCAAATTGGCTTGCTGAAGGTCATATTTGACTGTGTCTACGCATCCATGTGGGTGCATTCTCGCTGCATTAGACCCCTTCCTCTGTCACAGACCACAGGTTTCAGTTTGAGTAGCAGGGGGGTGGATTTCTGCAGCAGTGTGTGCAGCATGTTTGTCTGTCTTACAGATGTGTATGTGTCTGTAACCAATGACTCGTAACCAAGAAGAAGAAAAAAGTCTCCTGCAGAAGTAACTTTATACATGACATGCAACAAAAACCACATCTGCACACATCTAACAGGACTCACACTGATCAATACGGACACGTAATCACTTTACATCACCGGCTGAGAATTAAAATGGAGCGATGTGATTGGTTCGGGATGATTTGATAGTCAGGAAGACGTTTCTTTACCAACATCTTCACCATTTCTCGTGTGAAAATGTGCTTGACATTGACCTACTATGTGGTAATATGTTATTGTATGTGGTTGAAATGATCATTTCTAAAGTATTACTTTATTAACTGGGGAAGAGGTGAACCCTTGTGGCTTACACGTACGCTGGTGTTAGTGACCATGAACCAGAATGGTTCAAGTCCAGCTAGGGAACCTCCCCACCTCCGTCCCTTCATTTCCTGTCAAAAACCTCTAAGAATATGTTTTCATACAATATATGACATGCATCTAAGCTATTTTAGACCCCCACAATATACTAATATTAGTAGTCTGTTTTAACAATATCAATATGGACCTTTAAATGCCTGTTAGACTACACAAAATGTACAAAAATGCAACTTTTGTCCCAAGGATGCTGATTTTACTCCCCTTCCACAAACGTGCTGTGAAAAGGATTATAGAAAATAAATATCTAAATTTAAAAAAAGTAGAAATATGTTTTGTTGTTGAAATGAATTGACTCAACCTGCTTTATAGGATACTGTACATTTTGAGAAGAGTGATATATTTATATTATAAAAAGATGTATTTATTGTTATGTTGCTTAAATTACAGATAATATTCGATATATCATGTTAAACCATAGCATTTTAAAAAAACCCACAAGAACCAGCGACATGGAAAGAGCGTCAAACCACGGTGCATCTGCACAAACACACACACACACACACACACACAGAAAATGACTGAGGTCATGTTTTTTGATTTCATAGAATATGCTCCGACACCCCACGTCTTCAGCCCCCCCTCTTTTTCTGAGAAGTGTCGACCACATGACCACAGTCTACTTGCTATATAGTTTCAGCTTATGGTCTTTATTTTGGATGTCATGGAACACACACACACACACACACACACACACATACACACACCACACACACACACACTCAATAAAAGTGAGGGTCTATGAGTGAAGCGGACAGAAAGACGACAAACACCTTCAAGACAACCAGAACAGAATGATGATGAAGATGATGATGACGAACCCCATCACTCTGGTGATCTGCACGCTGCTTTTCTCATCGCTCGCCGTCCTGGCTAATCAAGGTAATCTCCACATTATTACACATTAATATCTTTTATGCTCAGGTCAGCGAGATCATTTCTTAATATCACACTTGAGGTCCAATTAGTGTAAGTGTTATCTGGTATCAGGTCAAAAAAATCAATGATACAGTTCAATAATTAAAGAATAAAAAATATTTTAGGTCACTGGACCATATCTAAAAATATTAAACATGAAAAAAAATGTATATTTATATCAAATATGAGTTCATTTCATAGTTTTAACCCTATAAATGCCAGTTAATATACATAATGGCACTTTTTTTTTACATAAAAAATGTTTTTTTTTGTGAATGCAAGGTGGGGTTTTTTTTGTGCAGGCACAGTCTGGGATATGTCAATGATTAGCAACAACAACGATTTTGATAGATTATTACTTTTTGAGTTATTACAATAAATATTTTAAAAAATCCCGTTCTTCCTCTAAACGGCCTTTTAGGTCACTGGACCATTCTAAAAAAAAATTAAAGGCATTTCCGAGTGAATGAAAATAGCTTAGGTTATGTCATGTTATGTTATATTCTTTTTAAAATAAACAATTTTGCAGTAGATTTCTCTCTTTATTTTGAGAGCATTTAAATAATTTCTCATATATCAGAGTGGAGCCTTCTTCTTCTGCAGCTGCATTTTCCTCTAAAAATAAAATGTGCAAAAAAAAACAACAGTTTTTACGTTGCCGTGATGGTTTTCGTGTTGAATGCCACTTCTAATCATGACATGTGGGTTTCTGTCTCTCAGGCAGCTTCGGCCCGGACGAGTGCTGTTTCAACTTCGCCAAGAGGCTGCGTAAAGACAACGTGGTGAGCTACAAGTACACAGACCAGCGGTGTTCAATGGAAGGTGTCACGTGAGTGTCTTATGTCCTGTTATTACACTTCACCTTTAAACCTTATTTTTGTAGATACAGCACAGTATTCACAAGATGAATAAAAAAGGAGTGCTTGTATTAATTCTTTAAAAAGATGGATGCGATACATCACAACTCATAATGAACAGGAAGTGAGAATTGCTGCATAGTGTACCTTTAAATATACGAAAAGAAAAAAACCACAGTGCAGAGAAAACACAGGAAGTTTCACCTACAGACGTGCAGAAATGTAAGGTACGTCTAATAATAGAGATTAAGATATAAACAACACATGGTTACAATCTGTGTCTCTGTTTTAGGTTCACGATGAGGAGTGGTAACGTCATCTGTGCCGACCCGTCTCAGCTGTGGGTCAAGAACCTCATCAAGGCCAAAGACAAGATCCGAAGTCTCTGATCCATCGTGTCGTTTAACATCTCACTCCGAGAGCAACTGCTGGTGTAGCCCTGATATATATCCTCATATTTTTCTCCCTTAGCTCAAAAATAAATGCAAAAACATATTTTTTTAATCAGCTGTTCTTTTATCTGTTGTGTTGCAATATTGAAAAAATGCTTTCGGATGTAGAATTATTAAAAAAAACAAACATATATGACTAATTTCACTCTTTGTTTTTATTCCCCTCATAATAATGTTTAACAGAGATAATGGCAAACAATCACATTTGACTCTTTAGATCAGAGATCTTCAACAGGGAGGTCGTGGAATTATGAAATGCCAATATAGAATATATATTTTTTATATAAATATATATATATATATATATATATATATATATATATATATATATATCTGTCAACAATTATTATTATTTTAATGGCTTAGCATTGTATACATCCATCATTACAAAGTGCTTTTATGCACGGCACTATAGTCTGCATGACACATTATAATTATTATTTTTATTAAAACGCAACACAGTTTTATATGATATGTAATAGGGGTCACTATGAAGCTGAAGACCTCTGCTTTACATCTTCTTTAAACCTATTTGCTTTTTAATGTGCGATGCACGTGTTTGGCCAACAGGTGTCACACTTCTCTCTTTCCCACATGTAAGTGTTTCATATTAGCTTCCAAAACCAGGTGTCATACTGCTCTGTGTGACCTGCTGTTTCATCTCCATTTAAATTGGTCTCTTGAGGAATCAGTGAGAATCTCAACTCTATTTCTCCTCGGCTGAAGTCAAATATGACAACTTTAAGCCTTTTTTTTCCAGGCCGTTTCTGTCTGGGGTGTTAAAATGAATAGATATCACGAACCTTACAGACCAGACTGTGGGCGTTTTAACTCCCAGGCCTCTTATTTTGCTAGACTTCCTCTAGATTTCGAGACAAATTGACCCAGAACGATGACGTCAATGCAGTGACATCATCACCCAGCTTTCCTTTAAATAGTTTCAAACCCAGATTTCCATTTTTCTGCCCTGCCACCCCAAGTGCTACTTCATATATGTGTGTGTGTGTGTGTGTGTGTGTGTACACATAATTTCATGATCTCATTGAAAGCTCTTATCAAAAGGCTTTACACTCACACCACGGGTGACCCATTAGAGGAGATGGTCTGATTAGATCTCTGGAGGACCTTTGCTGCATAGATTTGCATATTAATATAGGGGGGAAATTATCAGGCGGGAGAACTGGCAGCTCGAGTGCTTCTGGTTTGAAATTGTGAAGATGATCAACAATCATGTTATTAGATAAAGGGCCACCATATCTCACTTAACAGCTTTGGATTCGCTGCTGGTTTTGGTGAAAATGAAATAGTCACAGGAGGAAAAGGGCGGCGCTGTCCTCGTACATTAGCATATTAGCTCGTCTGTCAGCGTGACCTACCTGCAGAGGAAGAAGCTGCAGCTTTACGTCACTCAATTCAGAGACTTTCACTTTGTTACTTTCCAGCAATTATATTACTTCCTTTACAGAAATGTGTTTGTGTCCGTCAATCCAATATGACTTCAGTATAAGCATGATTTACCATAATGGATATATTTAATGGGAGTTAAACAGCACATTACTATAAAATAAATACTTTGTATCCATTAATTAGTTTGGAAAAAATACGCTAACTTTTTGACAATGTCTCCTTTTGTTCTGACCTTTCACAATAAAAGCCCAAGAGATATAAGGGGCTTAGGGGCACTTAATACAACAAATAGTCTCACAATATGTATTTATTCCAAAACATAAAATGTGTTGACATTTATTATGTAAGTTATTGTGATTATATGAGTGATACATGAACACATTATCATCACTGAAGCCATAACATAAAAACTTTCACTCACATTATCCCTTGCTGCTTCATGACAAATCAAATCATATCATGTTTGTGATGATTTGAAAAAGAGGACAATCAGCTGTGAAACAGGAGGAAAATAGAAGTCAGCTGATGTCTGCAGGAGAAAGGCGAGAGAAGAGAGAGCGTGTGAACAGTGGAGTCATTGTGGTGATGATCCAGGGGATGTCATCAGGAACACACACACACACACACACACACACACACACACACACACACATAGACATGAAGACAAACAAACACAAACTGTGCATATAGAAATAATTGGTTTGTGATGTCAGCTTTTCCTGACAGATGGGATCAACATGAATTCAATCCTGTGAGAACGAGTGTGTGTGTGTGTGTGTATGCGTGTGTGTGTGTCTATGCGTGTGTGTGTGACAGATGGAGAGAGTCACAGAGGTTGAATGTGCAAGAATATTTTTAGCAATACAAAGTGAGTGTTACAACACCTGTCACTCGCACAAACACATACATACACACACACACACACACACACACACACACACACACACACATAAACCACACACACACACACACACACAGAGGGTCTTCTGCAGGTACAGAAAACAAATGCAAGGCAATTACAGCCAGTGTTCAACAAACAAAAACAAACTATCTAAAGACTCAGCAGATTGTTGAATATGCCTTCACACACACACACACACACACACACACACACACACACACACACACACACACACGGACACAAAGCAGACCGTAAATCTAACAAACCAGAGAGATGAATTACCGTCACCATGGTGAAACTCTAAAAACCAAAACGTGACTTTAAGACAGCCGCCGAGTAACTTTTCCCATCACGTTGCCATGGAAATAAGCATCAGCACACGAAGCCGCGCGCTTTTGGCCGAACAATCCAATGATGATTGACTTTGGCGGTCCAGATTTCTCCGAGTCCTTCGCCGTCAGACACATGATAACGCTGCTTTGCATGACAAAAAGAAGTAAAACCTCCTTCAGTAGCTATCTTTTGTGTTTCCAAGAAGATTAAAAAGGGACATTAAAAGTGGGGTTTGGAACAGAAATTAATAGAGAGGGACGAAGAGAGACGGGAGGGTGAGAAATGAAGGGAGGGGAGGGGGGGGACAGAGAGGCAACAAAAAAAATCTTGAGATCAATATCTTCTGTATAATTACCTACAGCTTCCTGGGTTGCTAGGAGACCGGATAGAGACGGGAGAGAGGGAAAGGGAAGGAGAAGATGGAGACACACACACAGATTGAGAGTAATTTCAGCGTGGAACTGATTCTCTTTGTGTTTTGCCACTTGTGATAGGGCTCATGTCGACAAAGTGGAGAGGAAGTGAGGAAGAGGGGATTCATTAAAAAAAAGTGAGGAAGGAGGGAGGGTGGAGGGGACGGATATGTATGCCTGGTCTCTCGGGGATTTGGTTGCATGAATAATAAGTGAGGTATCAATTCTAAACCAACGTCCACTTTGTCTTCCCTTTTCTTCTCTCTTGTCCTGATTCGTGTCTTTATATGGTCTTTTATCATATCTTTCTTTCTTTCCTTTCACTACTGCTTTTTTTCTTCGATATCTGAGTTCACAGCTATAAATCTGGTGATATGTTCACAGGGATGAGCAACAATCAGGTTTGTTATAATATTAACTATTAAACATTTGCTTAATGTTGTGAATTTATGAATGCATTTAATAAATTCAACAATCCGAGCTTGTATCGAGCTATTAAAGGGTATTTTAGGAGTTGAATTTATGCCTTTAATGACTCAATTTGGATGCAGGGAATGACGCCTTGTTGAATGTGATCTCATTGAACGGTAACGTTAGATGGGTGCACTGTTCCTTTAAATGGAGGGAGAGGATGGGGAGCAGAGAGAGAGAGAGAGAGAGAGAGAGAGAGAGTAGAAGAAAAAGAGAGGGAGACACAGATGTAGTAGAAAAAGAGGGCTGTGTGCACTTTCTCTTTGTCTTGTTTGGGTTTTGCCTGATTTGACTGAAAGAAAAAGAAAGTGACCTCAGACGAATTTCCTTTTTGAAAAAGAGCTGCACGTCTTTGTTGGATTTTCTTTTTTTCCTCAACATTTTTGAAGGAGGAGCTGATTTCACTGATTCAACATTTTATTGGTGCTGGACGTGGAAACAAATGGCAGATATCACTGATCTGTGACGCTCACCTTTAAGGACTTAAAGGGGATTTAAATGAGGCTGAGTCAACAGTCTTGAAGAGATTTTCTCCAATAAAAAAGTCTCCCTTTACTTCTGACTGTTTCTAGGAGCGACTTCAAAAGCTGAATCAGTCTGAAGGTTTTTAATTGGACTTTGTTATGATAGTTCACAGAAAGAGTTAAACATTTCTGATTATTCTATATATTTATAATGATTTTCTAACCAATCTACTATAGATTTACGTTACTTTTAGTTGTCATTTATTTGAATAAATATTGAAAATGTATAGCTGGTGATTTGGGCCAACTGTTGAGAAGTACTGCTGAATATTTGATCTCAAATCTCAAAAGAGACGATCAATCAACATTGATTATCTTTTGATTCTATTTTTTTAGCCCAGAGGGAAAAAATATTTTAAAAAATCATCTCGCTGGTTTGCTTATCACCAGCAATTTTTAGTTTCCAGACACAGAAACAGGAAAAAAAAAACAACGATGGCACAGAAAGAAGGAGTAAAAGAGCAGGGGCGTGTTAAAAACGCGGACCACCTCGGGGCCAAAGCCATCGCAGGGGCCCCTACGGCAGGTGGAGGAGTGGTGGTGGAGGTCAGGGAGAAGAAGGGACCTCTGCGGGCTGCGATACCCACAATGCCCTTCCCTTTGGCTGTCATCTGTCTGTTTCTGAACACCTTCATACCCGGACTCGGTAAGTCATGAATCACAAATCCCTCTTTTCTTACAGTGAAGTATTAAAAAATGACAGAATAATCGTAATTAATCAAACATGAAGGCAATCAGAGGTTGATGCAACGTGGCCGTAGAGGTTGAGTGGAATGTAGTTTGTTAGTCAGGCGTTTCAACGTGATACACGATTGTTTATGTGACGTCTGAGGAAAAATTCTTCCTCGTTTTTTCCCTCCGAATGTCCAGCAACACGTGTCAATTTACGCCTGTCAGCCTTTTCAAAATAAAATATCCGTCTGCACGAGAAAATACTTGGATGGGTTCAGGGACTACTTCACAAATACATGCATATTCCAGAGCGTTACTTTTTAAAGGTGAAGATACGAAGCCTGAAGCCACATCTCTATCTGCCTGAGTGTATTTTCCTCTGCATATGTTGGGAGAAAAATGATGTGCAAGATGACAAGCTCAGTCTGCAGGTGTGATCACATGACTGTGGGTATAAAAACCACACGGGTGTCATCATCGCAGCAGGTAAGAGACACCAGCGCGGCTCAGAGCGTCGTTATCAAGGGCAGACATATTGACACTAATTCTAAAAAGTGAATTTAGTAGCTGAGTTCAAGATACAGGAAAAGTAGACGTATCATCTTTTTTCCACTTATTTCGGCTGCAAAATGATGCCCACCCAGAGTCTGCTTGTAACCCGACCTGCATTGAACAGATCTTCTCTGGTAGCAAGGTCATCGTTTTCAAACCAAGCAAAATAAGCTCTTTATCGGCCCGCGATGATGAACTGTGTTGCCTCCTACAGGATAATAGCAGATAATCCACTCCGCAGTAAGGAAACTGCTTCATTTAATCACCAACAATATATTAAACATAGAATAGACATACATTTATTGTAAATCAATATAGAGGTCACATGAAAGAATCCCAACCTCCTTAATTAGAATGACTGAGCTGTTGTATTGGATTTACCTTAATAATGTGACCAGTGTTTTCATACATAATCTCAAGATTTGGTTATTCTAAGAAAGTCTGTTTCATTCCTTCACTATATATCGATGCAGATCTTCTACAACAGATCCATCTGTAAGGATGCATGCAGTATAATCCTCCAAGATCTTTACCCTATTAAAAATCTCTGTATGCAGACGCACACACACATCCATTCACTGATCTAGATTCTGTGATTGAGTTCAAAAGCAGCAGCAGCACTCACAATGAAAATGAGGAAGAATTTCATTTCAATACGCTTCAATTCATGAAGTAAAAATCACATTCTGTGCAGAAGAAAAGACAGAGGAACACAACTCAACGGAGAGGGACAAACAAACTGAGACGTCTCCATACCAATCATGAAATAAGCCGAGATGTGTCCCTTCTGATCTATTGGTTTATTATGAGAAGAGAGATACGAGTCCTCCTTCGCTGTTTTCTTTCCCTCCTGGAGAGGCTCTCAACATCAAAATCACCATCTTTTCTTCTATTCATTCATCCTTTTTCCTCTCACCTTTACACACATTCAACAATATATATGACAAACCAACCTTTCAGCAGCAAACGTTAAAAAATGTCTCAAATGTGAGAAAACATCAGGGTTTTGGCAGAATTGTCCAAAGCATCACGTTGACACTTCATCTCGACGTGTGTGTGTTTGTGTGTGTTTGAGTGTAGGCTTGGCCTGAATGCCTTGACATTTTGTTGAATAGCGGCAGTTAGTTGCCGTGGCAACGGCGATAGAAACGGACACAATGCGGGTGTATTGGGTGAATGGTGTGTGTCAATGCCGTTTGGGTCTAATTGACTGAAAACAGCAGCTTCGTGTATTCAGTGTTGTCGTCTAAAACGACATAATGTTGGACTCTTTAGACCACAACACATCGATGCGGTCAATTCAGGGTCATTCGTATTTTTAATTAGATGGCATGCAATAAGTGTATTTAAAATATAACAGTTCAGACTCACTAATATAATGTGTTAGTGAGACTAAATACTCCCAAAGTCACTCAGGTACACCAAGAATTTAATTAAAAAACAAAAGTAAAAGAGGTTAAACTCTATGATTGTGTATGATGTGAACATCCACAATCCATCCATCCATCCATTTTCTTCCGCTTATCCGATACCGGGTCGCGGGGGCAGCTGCCTGAGCAGGGACGCCCAGACTTCCCTCTCCCCGGACACTTCCGCTAGCTCCTCCGGGAGGACCCCAAGGCGTTCCCAGGCCAGCCGGGTGACATAGTCACTCCAGTGTGTCCTGGGTCTTCCTCGGGGTCTCCTCCCGGTGGGGCATGCCTGGAACACCTCCCGAGGGAGGCGTCCAGGGGGCATCCGATGCAGATGCCCGAGCCACCTCAACTGGCTCCTCTCGATGTGGAGGAGCAGCGGCTCTACTCCGAGCTCCCCCCGTGTGACGGAGCTCCTCACCCTATCTCTAAGGGAGCGCCCCGCCACCCTGCGGAGGAAGCTCATTTCGGCCGCTTGTATCCGGGATCTTATTCTTTCGGTCATGACCCAAAGTTCATGACCATAGGTGAGGGTAGGAACGTAGATTGACCGGTAAACCGAGAGCTTCGCCTTTCGGCTTAGCTCTCTCTTTACCACGACGGACCGATACAGCGACCGCATTACTGCAGCCGCTGCACCGATCCGCCTGTCAATCTCGCGTTCCATCCTTCCCTCACTCGTGAACAAGACCCCAAGATACTTAAACTCCTCCACATGAGGCAGGAACTCCCCCCCGACCTGGAGGGAGCAAGCCACCTTTTTCCGGTCAAGAACCATGGCCTCGGATTTGGAGGTGCTAATCCTCATCCCGGCTGCTTCACACTCGGCTGCAAACCGCCCCAGGACATGCTGGAGGTCCTGGCTCGAAGGAGCCAACAAGACCACATCGTCCGCAAAAAGCAGGGATGAAATCCAGTGGCTCCCGAACCAGATCCCCTCCGGCCCACGGCTGCGCCTAGAAATCCTGTCCATAAAAATAATGAACAGGACCGGTGACAAAGGGCAGCCCTGCCGGAGTCCAACATGCACCTGGAACAGGTCTGACTTACTGCCGGCAATGCGAACCAAGCTCCTGCTCCGGTCATACAGGGACCGAACAGCCCTTAGCAGAGGGCCCCCGACCCCGTACTCCCGAAGTACCTCCCACAGAATGCCACGAGGGACACGGTCGAATGCCTTCTCCAAGTCCACAAAACACATGTGGACTGGTTGGGCAAACTCCCATGAACCCTCGAGCACCCTGCAGAGGGTATAGAGCTGGTCCAGTGTTCCACGGCCAGGACGAAAACCGCATTGTTCCTCCTGAATCCGAGGTTCGACTATCGGCATCGACATCCACAATCATACTGTTTTAATAGATTGCTGAAGGAATGAGTCAGCAATATTTTCCACCTTTACAGCCTCGTTGTCCTTGTTATACTCGCCCCATAATACAACCACGTTTAAACAATCATAAAAGCGGTTAGCATCATAAACTTGCCTATTCTATGGAGTTTATTATTGGCAATAATCCAAAATCCAATGAAAAAACCTCATTGGCTTTTTGGCTTAATGAATATTCCATATGTCCGATTACACCAGTAAAAGTACTTATTGTGTATTTCTACATCATGAACTGAATCTAAAGGTTCTATATCCGACACCGAGGATTCAACCTGACGATATCCTGCCTGACGTCGAGTAGTTTACCTCAAACACTGAAGGCTGAGTGAAAACCTCCTGAGTACCAGAGAAAAACTGATTAAAGAGCTGTCGGCATGTAAATAATGACTTATTGTGGAGGAAGCAACAGCTCACAGCTCTGTGTTTTATGATCTTCACTATAAATTGTTAATAGGGTTAATTTCACTGGTTTGGAGTTTGGGGAAATTATTTCTCTCCATCCGATCAACACTTAGCATGGGGTGGAACTACGGCTGTAAAGCTTATAAAAGACATCGTACCGTCCATCTAATTGCTGCTGATAAAAATCACCATTCCCACACGACGCCAGGATGTTTTGATGTCTCTCATGAGCTGTTCGGCAACATCTCCCACACGACTGATGTTGTTTTTGTAGATGAAGGTTGAAAATAAACAGGAATGTAGATTAGGGATACTCATATTTCACTCGCCTCGGTGGTGGAGAGCGGATACATGGAGTCATGGCTTCACTTTTGGTGAAGTGTAACTTCAGTTTAGATGTCCACTCTGCATCGCTTTGAAAAATCCAACGAAATAAAAAGCAGCTAAAAGGCTAGGCCACGCCCACTTCCGTATGATAAAAACCCTCAAAACGATGATAAATGTAACAATGTAACATGCTTCTCATTTTATGTAACCAGCGTAGCATGAAAACATGGTGGAATGACAACAACAAATATGAAAAGGGATTAAATAATAAATGATGATTTCTCTTGTTTTGTAAATTCTTGTTTCCTCACTGATAAATGAATAATAAAAATAAATAAATAAACATTAAAAAAAAAGCTAGTTAACCAGTCAGCTGCTTAATTATTAACAAAGAAACCTTTTATTCCATAATATCGATTAGTCCCAAGCGTTCGACTCAGAATTGGCTTTTAAGGCTGATTTGCAGATTTTTATAAAGTTGGTCAGATGATGTGTTCCATCGGTCCTGTTGTGAAAATAACAAGTTTAAGTGTGCATTTACTCTTTACAGACATAGATGCGTGGTTGTAGAGGAAGAACCAAATCATTATCCCCGTACACGAGTAACGGCTTGAATGAATTTTGAAGGCAGAAACACATTGAAATTACTATTTTATCATCATGTGATTCTTCTGGTCAAACATCCAACGGATTCTTCAAATAACTTGCTCAACACTTCATTTGATTTCTCTCTCTCTCTCTCTCTCTCTCTCTCTCTCTCTCTATGTCTCTCTATCTATATGTTTCTTACACTCCATCATTAACCTCCCACACTACCAGTGGGTGCTTTGTAGAGTTCTCTGTGTAATTATAGTCATTAGTCTGGGTAGTATCTAGTCAAACACACACACACACACACACACACACACACACACAACACACACACACACACACACACACACACACACAACATACAGGGGATCTAAGAAAATGTCAGACATGGCGGATTATAAGAGTAGATTTTCACAAACTGAGAATATTAAACATTTAACGAACTGTTATTATTGCAGGAGAGGATTGTGGAGCACAGTTAGATTTTTTTTTTTTAAAGTCTGGACACAGCAAGCTATTTCCTTGATGGTTTGCTTTGCTCAGATTAATTTTGGCATCGTTTGAAAGGCGCTGTTCTGAACAGTGAGAATTTTTTTTTCTCCACCGCTTTGATTTCATTGCCTGCGGTGAGGAATTAATCTTTCATTAAGGGAACGTTTCCTTCAAATGATTTTTATTATGATTCATTCTTTTTGTTTCATTAACTTCTGTGACACATTTGTCGGATAATGAGCCGGGAAATGTGATGCTTGGATGCCAGTAAGTGGAACAAGCAGGTGACGTTTCCCTGGATGGAGCTGAAAGGGGTTTTGGTTGATTTGTTTTTCAAAGCAACGCACCAGACCCTCATAAATCCTGTGTTACATGCCAAAGACGGAGGTGATGTGGAACCAGTCAGCCACCAGCTTGCTGTCGATCACGTCTCATGTGTGGAGGTGGGCCGCTCCACCATGGAGCCAGAGCATCTGCTGGTGGGCGTGGCCTCCGCGACCCCGAAAATGTTTCCGTCTGATCAGACCATTTCGTTTCTCAATTTAGTTGTTGCTCTTTCTGTGAGATGCTTTAGAAATGAGCAAACATCTCTTATTTCCTTGTGTAAAAGTATTTTTTGCTTGTTTTTTTTGCTGGGCTGCTGTCTATTCTGGGACTGTTCTCGTCCCAGAGTGACTTGTTGGAAACCATTCCAAATAAGGCAGCGGAGAGCATGTGAAATTGTGTGCATTTAGATTTTCCAGAGAGACAAATTGGGTTGTGTGTTTGTCTAGAAAGAGTTATTATGACATATTTTGTTTTATTGGTGGCTGATAAGTCATAGTTAATCAGAAGAGATATTTAAAAAGAGATGCCAACAGGCCGAGAGGGGCAAAGGTCAAAGAAACTTGGACTCAAGACGATGTTGGCCTTTCCCTCCCTCCCCGAGAAACGAGGCTCAGCTGGCAGCCGGCCGTTCTACCTTCCTCCCCCATTGGCTTGCTGTTATTTGAATTCCTCCAATGTGACAAGCAGAAAGGGCCATGATGTACAAAAACACCCACATGGCATTTCCTGTGTTGCATTCAGCTCAGTATTTGCAAGAAGATCCAAACATCACCTCATTCTGTGAATAATTCATGATTTATTTTGAATAAATGAAAACATTTCTTGAACTTAATGACTCCTCATTATGAAAATACCTTCACATTCAGACAGATTTGCAAATTATGTTTAATACTAACCATACCAATTATCTAAAAAACAGAATAAAGTCTTTTTTCCTTTCAACGATTCTGAACCAGCCGGTTTATTGACATTTTTATCAGCAATTACTGCTGTAATGATGAATCCTATCAAGGCTGTTTACACCGTCTGAATTCTGTGAACTGGCATATCTCACAAATTAGCGTTTGATTTAAAAACATGCTCAATTATACGAGCCCCATGAACATGAAGTCAAATGGAATAAATATTAAAAAACCTTGTTGGAATATGAGGGGAATGAAACTTCTACAGCCCTTAAATGTGATCTGTTATTTATTAACGTAAACAGTTTTTATTCCGTCCAGAAATGTATATTTAAGGAGGTACCGTCTGTTTTTCTGCAATCTTTGATAGACTAAACCATAATGGAAAAATGATTAGATGGCAAATTGCTATTTGGCGCTGCCTTCAGGGCCCCATTCTCATTTGGTTTTAGTTTTTGGGGAAGTGACATGAGATTGTGGAGCACAGGTACAATCAAACTCTAAGACATCTGTGTTTTTTTAACGGAGGAGAGGGTTTAAGGACCCAAAAGCAGATTTGAACAAAAGATTCCAGGAACTAAGGTTTCATTAAACGAAAGCTTGCAAAAATCCCCCAAATCTCACTGGGAACACACAGACAGGGACAGACAGGAACAATGCAACGAAACAAAAGAAACACAAGGAAACACAAGGAAACACACCGACTAAATACACCAGGGCTG
The DNA here is from genome assembly GCA_029853015.1 of Chelidonichthys spinosus. Classification (NCBI taxonomy): domain Eukaryota; kingdom Metazoa; phylum Chordata; class Actinopteri; order Perciformes; family Triglidae; genus Chelidonichthys; species Chelidonichthys spinosus. The sequence goes on along the minus strand of CM056838.1, from coordinate 4,578,111 downwards.
ATTAGGGAGACGAGAGACAGGTGGGGGAACACGAGGGCAGGCTGACGAGCCAATCAGACGCAGCTGAGACACAGAGAAAAGGAGGGAAACTGAACAGGAAGTAGAGCAGGACGCCACACAAGACAGAAAGACTACAAAATAAAAGAGGAAGTCAAACTAACAAAAAAAAAACAGGATCGTGGCATCATGTAGGCGACCAAAATGTTCTAATTGAAAGATTTAAAGTTCTAAAACCAAAACACATCAGTAACGTAGTGATTACGGCCTGTCAATTACAAGGTTGCCCCGCCCCCCAAAAATCCCTTGCTTTATTGTCTATTTGAGTCTAAACAGGACCATAATGTACTAAATGAACATCATGTTGTATTGGAGAAGACTTGAAAGTAGACCTTAAGACCATAAACTCATATTTTGAAAATCCGTCCTATTCCCAACGGAATGTTGTCATGGATACATCTAATGAAATAATCTGATTTGCGCGCATCAAGACACACACAGACACACACACACACACACAGACACACACATAATACAATGACTTGGGAAGGTCCAGGTCTCCAGATAACAAGATAAAGAGAGATATTGGATTTCATTCATGCAGACAAGGATTGTCCACAGAGTAATCCTGTTTTCAGTTCAGTGGATGTGAGCAATGCTGCTTCTTGGGTTATTTCATGTTCCTTTACCAAAGAATAGATCCACCTCTCCCGAGGCCAGATACTCACCAATTAATAATAATGAAACACTCGCAAATTAAGTGGATGGTGTGGTATCTCTTTGTCAAGAAGCTTCACCCAACTATCTGAACCCCTTATTTGTTCTGGGTAGAGGAGAGTTTTAATCTCTTTCTCATTTTAATGAAAAATCTTGACAACTATCAAATGGGTTGGTGCAGATATCCTTTTGTTATCCAATATCTTAATTTATAAGCAAACACCATCAAACCTGTGGAAGATGGCGAACATGCTCAGATGGAGGGAGGTAGGTAGGTAGATAGGTAGGTAGGGATAGGTAGGTAGGTAGGTAGGTAGATAGGTAGGATGGTAGGTAGGTAGGTAGTTAGGTAGGTAGGTAGGTAGGTAGGTAGGAAGGTAGGTAGGGATAGGTAGGTAGGTAGGGATAGGTAGGTAGGTAGGTAAGTATAGGTAGGTAGGTAGGTAGGTAGGGGATAGGTAGGTAGGGATAGGTAGGTAGGTAGGTAGGTAGGGATAGGTAGGTAGGGATAAGTAGGTAGGGATAGGTAGGTAGGTAGGAATAGGTAGGAATAGGTAGGTAGGGATAGGTAGGTAGGTAGGGATAGGTAGGTAGGGATAGGTAGGTAGAGATAGGTAGGTAGGTAGGAATAGGTAGGTAGGGATAGGTAGGTAGGTAGGAATAGGTAGGTAGGGATAGGTAGGTAGGAATAGGTAGGTAGGTAGGTAGGTAGGTAGGTAGGTAGGTAGGTAGTAGGTAGGATAGGTAGGTAGGGATAGGTAGGAGGTAGGAATAGGTAGGTAGGGATAGGTAGGTAGGGATAGGTAGGTAGGTAAGGATAGCTGGGTAGGTAAGGATAGGTAGGTAGGTAAGGATAGCTGGGTAGGTAAGGATAGCTAGGTAGGTAAGGATAGCTGGGTAGGTAAGGATAGCTAGGTAGGTAGGTAGGTAGATAGATAGTCAGTCTGGGAAAATGAACCTTCAGTGGAAAACTTCCTCCAAGTCTTTGTATCATGTTGTGCTAAAAACCAAACCTTTTTAATGACCTGTGGAGTTTTTGGTTTCCGGTAACGAGTTGTCTTTGCTGTCTTCCGTCCCACAGGTACCTTCATCTCTGCGTTCACGGTGCTGTGTGGAGCTCGCAGCGAGCTGATCTCGCAGCGAGGCGTTTGTTGTGTGTTCTGGCTCAACGTGGCGGCGGCACTCATCCAGATCCTGACAGCCGTCATCATGGTCGGATGGATCATGAGCATCTTCTGGGGAATGGACATGGTCATCCTGGCAAGTCAGTACTGGGCTAGCTGTGTTTCTCTTTCCGCTCGACAGCCTTCTTATCACAAACAATGCTTCCTGGGTGTACTGGTGTCACACATGTGGAAAATTGGCCAATTAAATGGTTATCGCTCTCTATGACTTCTTGCTTTTCACACTTTCTCTAACTGAGAACGTTGGTATTGGCTGTGGTAGAAGAAGAATGTCACCCAAGATGTTTTTTTAAGGAAACTAGTAACTTTTAAGGGTCAAATTTCACTTCAAGTGAAGTGTGAAAGAGAGTATTATTGGAGCTTTCAATTCCAATATGACTCTGGACAGTTTCATGAATAATAATGTATTTCATTTAAATCAAAATCTGCTACATTGCAGATCGTAAACCAGCGATTTTGATTTGATTTTTATAGCATTACGATGTTTTCCTCTGAAGCAATAGTATAAAAAAACTAGCAGACAGTTGCATATTTTGTAATGTAATATTTTTCATATTGTAACATATTGCTTGCTTTCCAAGTTGTTTTTAGTATTATGATCACATTTAATAACGTTTAAATATGGGCACATTTTATTTATGTCTCTCCTGGAAGACATTCGTAGTTATGAACTTGTATTTGGTGTTCATGTGGGGAAAATCAGGAAAAATGTAATTGTAGCATCTCCATTTATTTGAAGGATTTTTATAGATTTCTTGCAGAAAAACAAAATATAAGAAACCAAGAAGCGAGGTTGATGCAGAAAACAGAGATGGAAGATGAAATTTTACCGCCTTCTCTGTCAGAAAGTAGCGTGTTCCCCGCAGGCATCAATGCATGAACAGGTGCACACACTCACACACACACACACACACACACTCAAAGTCACTATTCACAGAGGCAGCCTTTGAATTACCGCGGCACTCTGCTTTGTGTGTACGAGTGAGCATTTGTGAAATAATTGCTACCTGCTTGTGCGCCCCAATGCATGCTGGTACGTACATGCCTGCAAGAATCTGTTTGTGTGTTTGTGTGGGAGTGTGCCTTGTGTGTTTTCCTTCACTGCTCCCCACTGTTTTCAGGCCTCTGGGCACACGTGTTTTTTCGACTGTTGCTGCTAAAAAATCTACACTCACAGGATATTGAATATTTATATTGAACATGAAAACCGTTTGCCTGTTTGCACCGAGCGTCGGGTTGAAGTATCGCATGCGTTTTGCCTTTCACATTAATTATTATTCAACTATTCATCACCACAATGCATGTCTTTGTAGTGTGGTATGTTTCGTTATCTCTGTGTTGCACATGATCAATGCACTGTTTCCAAACACACTCCCTTTATCCTGTTTTCTTCCGCCCCGCTCACCTCTTTCTTCCCTTCCTCCCATCTATTTAATGATCATGGTATTATCTTCCTCCCACTGATCGCCTTACTTCTGCCTCTTTCCCCATCTAATGATTGTTCCCATTTGATCTTGCTCTCTCTCTCTCTCTTTCACATTATTCCTCCCACTCTCTGCCCACAATCTCCCTCTCTGCCTCAGTTTCTTCTTTTGTTTCTCCTCATCGATCCAACAAACCGGGGTTGTCTTGGTTTGATCATGTGATGTACCTGAGATAAAGTGAGGTCAACTCAAAAATCAAGGGTTTTTCTTTTCCCTCTTGAGGGCTTTTACAACGTTTGGTGTTACCTTAATAACTTCTGCATGATGACACTTGAAATGTAATACCAGTTTTCATCACTAATTGTCTCTTTTTCTCCCTTCTACTCTCCGGCTGCACGAACTGAAGTCTCCGACGGTAGGTGTTTCTACTTATTTTCTTGTTAACATTGCGGCGTTATGATGAGTCAGCTTTTGCTAAATTTAACAGATTCTGAATACGACATTCCTCAGGCCTTTCCCTTTGACACACTTCTAAAAACAAGGATTCAGAACTTTCTCATGATCTTTCATCTGGCTGGACAGGATTCACACATGTTATGTTCAGCCTTCGTCTCATGAGTGCAAGCATTCCAGTTCATTTACGGCCGTGGAAGAAAAGCATATAAATCCCATAAATAAATCCAAACTCAAGGTCCACTCACTAGCATTTTACAAGTATTTCTACACGGTGATAGGAGTCAAAAGCCCCCACAGGGTACCTTTAGAAACATCCATCCATCCATCCACCTACCTACCTACCTACCAACCAACCAACCTACCTACCTACCTACCTACCTACCTACCTACCTACCAATCAACCAACCAACCAACCAACCTACCAACCAACCTACCTACCTACCTACCTACCTACCTACCTACCTACCAACCTACCTACCTACCTACCTACCTACCAACCTACCTACCTACCTACCAACCTACCTACCAACCTACCTACCTACCAACCAACCTACTACCAACCTACCTACCTACCTACCAACCAACCTACCTACCTACCTACCTACCTACCAACTTACCTACCTACCTACCAACCTACCTACCTACCTACCAACCTACCTACCTACCTACCAACTTACCTACCTACCCACAAACCTACCTACCTACCTACCAACCTACCTACCTACCTACCAACCTACCTACCAACCTACCTACCTACCAACCAACCTACTACCAACCTACCTACCTACCTACCAACCAACCTACCTACCTACCTACCTACCTACCTACCAACTTACCTACCTACCTACCAACCTACCTACCTACCTACCAACCTACCTACCTACCTACCAACTTACCTACCTACCCACAAACCTACCTACCTACCTACCAACCTACCTACCTACCTACCTAACAACCTACCTACCTACCTACCTATCTACCTACCAACCTACCTACCTACCTACCTACCTACCTACCAACTTACCTACCTACCTACCAACCTACCTACCTACCTACCTACCTACCAACCTACCTACCTACCTACCTACCAACTTACCTACCTACCCACAAACCTACCTACCTACCTACCAACCTACCTACCTACCTACCTACCTACCTACCTACCTACCTACCAACTTACCTACCTACCTACCAACCTACCTACCTACCTACCTACCTACCAACCTACCTACCTACCTACCTACCAACTTACCTACCTACCCACAAACCTACCTACCTACCTACCAACCTACCTACCTACCTACCTAACAACCTACCTACCTATCTACCTACCTACCTATCTACCTACCTACCTACCTGCCTGCCTGCCTGTCTATCCATCCATCCATCCATCCATCCATCCATCTAAGCTCCTTTTAGTTGTTGTTTTCATTTCTCCCAATTACATAAAAACAAAAATGCAATTATTGTCATAAGGTCAAAATAAATACAAAATCCTTTTAACAGGGGCTCTAAAAGCCAGATGATGGATTCTGCAATTACTTCGAGCACCCAGAAGTCTCTGTTTTCTTCCTCAGGTTACAGAGACCAGAGTCTTCCTCAGGACGTCTGAGAGAGGTCGCTCTCATGTTTGCCGATGGATCACAAGGACAGTTTGACCTCTTTGACCTCCCCGATGTCAGACGGTGACCTGCAGCTGAGTGTCTTTCAAAGGCCAGGCCACAGAGAGAGACGGAGACATTATTATAAAACAGCTATACGGGGGTAGAAAGAAGGAGAGGCATCAGCTGACTGCTCCTGATTGGTTGAGACCAAGCTGTTTGTATTTAATTCAAAAGGAACAGGACGAGGGGGGGAAAGAGATGAAAGTTGTACTGTCACAAGAAAAACGACATGTTTGTAGTTTGTTAATTAACAGTGGTTTTTCAAGTCTGTTTTTTGATATATTTTATTTGATCTATTTGACAAAAAAAAAAACATATTTCCAACACGACAGGACGGAGAAAATTAAGGAAATCTTTTTTTTTTTTAATTAATGTTATTTGGATCACAACAGTGTCCTGAACCAGCATAACCAGTTCCCCACTGCCAGTGAATCAGCTGCCACTTAATGCAGTTTATTTTAGTAGTTTTCCACAGTGATGATGACATCATATCGCCGCTCTGAAGGTGTACAATATGTTTCACTCCCATCAACACTTACTGTAAATGTGATAAATCATTTGAATCGAGACCATAGTTATCGTAGCTAGAATATTGTTTATTTAAGGCAACTTTTTTTTAAAATGTGGCAACATCTTCAACACGCCTTGCTCACTGCCTTGCTCACAAGATGCCTGTCATCCTAAAATTACTGTGTGAAAAACGATTCACGCCTCCCGACAGTGATTTCATTTGAATTTTCATACCTCTTGAAATGTGTAAATCAGTGCGAAGGGATATTACACGTTATTAGGACATGGTATCTAATTAAACGATAAGCCGTGACGTGATGACAAACATACAGTTGTGATGTAATTTAACATTTATTTTTTACATGTTAAATAAGGATCATACACAAAAAATAAAATAAATGGATTAGATTCATATTAAATCCAGAAATAAATAGGTTGTTGAATTCTTTGTCCTCTATGTACATTCTGTATATATTAATTATGTTGTTATAATTATATTAATGTGTGGTTGTGTGATTGATAGTGTGCAATTTTGGAAATGGAAACTGGAGAATACATGATACGCCCTCAGTGTAAATCAATGGGAAGGCGGTGTAGCCATGGAATTACCCATAATTCCATTATGTACAAGAGTCAATCAGAAAATTGTAATAAATAACACAACTTGCCTTGGAACAATCGATCAAAGCCTTTCCCATGATGCCACATCGGCTTTCTCACTCGCTCTGCATCATTTGCAGGAAATTCAGCAAATTGCATGCAGCATATGGGGGAAAAAATAATTGGGGATACATTTATTTTGCCTTTCCCAACATTGGTTGTGCCTCTACGTAAATCAAAATCCAAGTGCATAATTAAAAAAGAGAATTTCCCCCTTTTTCATTTGATTTTATGAAGGATTTAATTCTCTTCCAAATTCTTTGTTTTTCTTTGTTTATGTCGTACAGTGTTTGTATGTGAGACAGATGATGATGATGATGACGATGATGATGTAATGGTGATGATATTCTATGCCTTACTCACGATGACCAATGTTCTCCCAGTGGTGTTTCTGTAGCGGTGATGCTGGAGTTTATTTGCTTCGTTTAGATCTGAAATAACTGTTATTATTATTATTATAATGATGGTGGTGTACTAGCCTTAACATACTAACATGTAATGTTTTTTATGCATGCATAACTATTTCAAAATTGTAGCTTAATTCTGTGACTTTGCAAAAATGGGTTGACTCATGAATAAACATATCTTTCTGAATATGGCTAATGAGCTTGATAAAGACCGTGACAGGAAAAACGTTGATGCTACATGTTTGATGTTAAGCCCGTTTTCTTTTGCTACGTTAGCTTGACAGGCCCGTCAGCTTGTCAAACCTATTTCTCATTCAGGAGCCAAAGCTGTGTTTGGATAACCACATGTCCCCCTCAGCATGAACTTTAGATTTTCCTCTTTATCACCATCTTCAGGTCAACATTTGAATTTGTCCAATACTTCACATCACAGGCCAAAAAAACTCAAGCAAAACTAATGACTTTCCCAGTGCTAATTAGCCTGCTAACTTGCTACGCTAAGATGGTAAAGATAGTTTGCTCTTGAAACACAACGACACGGTGCTGCTAGCTGTTGTAGCAGCTGTAGTCCGAGACTCTGAGGACTACATTTAGGTGGAAAGAGTGATTAAGAGCACCCAAAGTGGGTCGGTCCAGAGAGTTTAGCAGTGTGGTGTTGTGCTCACCCCGTCGTTCATTCTCAAGATCATCATACGCCACGTCCACTCGGGCCTTCGGTCCTAGTTGACTCGGTCTCCCATCCGGTATTATCAGTCTCAAACGGCAGGAAGTCCTCACACACCTCAGCGCTCCACAAGCATGTTAGCATTTAGCATGTTAGCCGGGCCCAGCTAGACCCGACTAGTCAAGTCACGATCATTGTTGGTGTGTCATATATATAAAATGTATTAATTAAGACACTTGCAGCTTCTTCTCTGCTGCCAGATGTGACTTGTGATGAAATAGTACCACTTAAATTAAAAGTAAAATTCAGAGAGTACACAAAAAACTTCACTGTTATTCATGTACCATTTCTTCAGTGAACATCATGTCAAACATCTCTGAAGAATCTCAGCCGAGTGCCAACTCGCTCAGGTCTCTTACACTCGGGGGAAGTGAGTTTATCAGATTTAGCTTAATGGCTCTCAAGTACATTTTCTTGACTCCACCACTCCACTTGTATAAAAATCAGTTTCCATGGCAATTGTGAAAATAGTCTCATCTGCACAGGAATGCTGGGAATGAGGATTAAAAAAAAAGATGCAAACCACACAGAAGAACTGAAACTAAAGTTAATGTTGCATGTGTGTTTGCCTTTAAGGGTTGTGCCCAGACTTGCTGGCTGTCGTCTCTCACCAAATAAGGATTTCTCACTGCTTGCTCTGACCGGATAACTAGGTGCACGACATCCCTCCACCCAACCACCCTAACACTCCCACCATCCTCGTAGTGTAAACACACCCAGAGTTGAGTAGTTTCCATCTCAGCTCAGCAAGTAGCAATGTCAAAACACATTCAGGTCACTGAGATGTAACGCAGGGAGAACAGGCCTTGAATTTCCCTTGGGATCAATAAAGTGTCAGTCTATCTATCTATCTATCTATCTATCTATCTATCTATCTATCTATCTATCTATCTATCTATCTATCTATCTATCTACTACCTACCTACCTATCTACCTATCTACCTACCTACCTTCCTACCTATATATACTACCTACCTACCTACCTATCTACCTTCCTATATATCTACCTACCTACCTACCTACCTACCTACCTACCTACCTATCTACCTACCTACCTACCTACCTACCTATCTACCTACCTTCCTACCTATCTACCTACATGCCTACCTACCTACCTACTATCTACCTACCTACCTTCCTATATATCTACCTACCTATCTTTCTACCTACATGCCTACCTGCATACCTATCTACCTACCTACCTACCTACCTACCCGTCTCTTAACCTTCTAGGGTCCTGACCGAGTGGAATAAGAGACGTCGGTGTTTCTCAGAGCTCCGGATTGCGTTAATGGTTGGTTTGAGTTAAATGAAATCATGTATTCTGGGAAAACAGCAGATGGTATTTGACTGGAATCGGGTAAATTGGCACGTATTGGCAATAGCTTGGCACGCTCATGCTTCCATAAGAATACTTAATGCTTGCAGTACAAAATATACTTAATTAATCCTGTAGAATGTCAGGTTGGCAGCCTTACAAATCAGTCCATATTTGATGAACATATTCAGCCTCAAGTATAAAGCTTTATATCACGAGGCTCTGGCGGCTCAGACCAATATTACACATGAGTCAACGAGCACCTGATAACCACAGTTGCTTGGTGTTTCTCACTCCCACTCCTGCTTACAGGATATTGTTTAATCAAGCAGAAATCACACTCTTGTAACCATGCTTCATATAATTATCTGGCTGGCTTCAGGCTCGTAATGTTTTCTTCACTTATTGGGAACTGATTGAGTTTCTAGTCTATGTGAGTCAACAAGTCACAGGGTGGGGAGCACGACAGCGCCACATGCTGGACATTGAGGGGAATTACAACCCAAGGACACAAAGACAACGGTTGGGAGTTTAGCTGGAAGAAGTGTGAACATGTGATATCATAGTTGAGGGTGAGTCGGAGAGGAAGATTCGGCATCAGTCATTTTCCTGGATAAATGTTTGTGCACATGTGTATGTTTGTGAATATTTATGTGCTTATGTTCTCATTTTCCAGACTGACAGTTCATCCCCTGTTGGCCAAAACATTGCTAAATAAGGAAGGCAATCTCTCTCTCTGCCCCTCCACTACTGTACTCTCTCTGCTTGTATATTTCCCAACACACACACACAAACACACACACACACACAAACACACACACACCTCTTAACCAGTACAGATGAACAAAATTTAAATAAAAAAAAAGCCACATGACGAGCATTGATCAAACATTTTACTCTTTTCATACAATATCTTTATCACAACTTTGATTAGAAAACATTTCAAACCACCTTTTCACCGAGTCTTGATACGAAACATACAGTCGAGATTTTCAAGTTAAAAGCCTTCCACTGAAAACTACAGGCACCTTTTCTTTTCTTTTGTTCCGGCTTCACCCACCAGAGACCGTTTTTAACTGCATTCACACAGCAAGCTAGTCCATTACCATTCATGACTAAGCATCATTGTGCTCTGTGCGTGTTTCCATCTGACTTCTTACGGAGAGCGACATGGATCCATAAAGTTTCATTTCTATTTTTTTTTTACACAGAAGTTTAAGATATATCACGCTTTTCAACTAAAAAGAAAAAGCTGAATCTGAAGTAAAACACTAAAGCCATAACGCTAACATGTTGGTAATCATTAAGGAGCTAAATTAGCACCACATGGACACAGTTTCAAATCATCAGAAGGGAAATAAAGAAGAAACGTCTACTGCAGAAGCTGGACTCCCCAGACACAAACCGAGTGAAATGGAGCTTTGAGCCGAGGTTCGTTAGACGGATAGATCTAAGAGTAATGCTAATGGTCACTTGAAACGGACTGAATCAACGTTCCGCCCAAAGAATTTCTCCCCACACAAAAAAGAGCTAAAAGCTATAATCAGCTACTGAAATCTGGATCCAAGGATACATACGAGTTAAAAAGTCGGCCCTTCTTGTGTCAAACGATGTTGCTCTCATCTAAACTGCTACATTTATTTTGCATTATGATCAAACCTCCCAGACACGTTGGTCCTGGCCAACACTGTGACTCATACTGTGTGGTACTGAGCCCATTATCACGCGACTGCTGGTTTAGAGTTCAGTCCTCTTCCTTAATACAATCATTCCATGTTTTCATGCATTATGTTTCTGGCAAATTGGACATTTCAGTGTTATTTCTCCAACAAAACACAGCAATGCAAAACACAAGAAAATGCAAGAACCACCTTGAAAACCTCAGATTAGATAAAATTCCAACTTTTTTTTTCTGTTTTTACATTCATTTTACACCTTTACTACTCTCTCTCTCCATCCACCTCAGTCTGTTTAGACATCTCGAGTCCACACATGACGCGATGTCGCTGCTCCGTCTCAAACAGAGAAATGATGCCAGTAAATACAAACAAGCCTTTCAAAAACCTCGTCGTAGTGGGGGAAGCATGCAGCGGTGCTTGCTGACCAGTTAAGGGCAGTTTAACGTCTTCACACCACAGCGTCGCCGCCGACTCACACTGGCCTCCACTGTCCGTCCACCAAAAACCTGCCTGGCGCCCCCTTGGAGGAGGGGGGGGGGTTGGTTCAGGCTGAGTGGGACGGCGGCGTGCGGCCTTCCCAGTACTTATCGTAGGCCGTCTGGAACATGTCCTTGCACTGCAGCTGGGCGTTCAGCCGGGCGCAGATGAGGAACGAGCCGCCCATCTTGCGGTGGAGTGAGTACGTCTCCTCGGGAGGCGGAGTGAGTCGGTGTTTGAGCATCACGGGGATGAGGTTGTGGATCCTCTCGGTGGTGGACTGGGAGCCGAATTCGAAGGTGTCCGTGGAGGCGAAGGCCTCGCCGAGGATCATCACCGCGTCCACGTGGGCGTTTATCATCGGCTGGAAAGAAAAAAAGCTCACTTTCACAAACTAAAAAGACATTTTCTAGGCTGCTTCTGGCACATTTGCTGTTTTTGCTGAGTAGACGAGATCTGGAGAGGTTTACCTTCGACTCGTAGCCAGTCAGGAACTTCATATCGATCGACTTCTTTAGAACTCCCTCTCTGTCGCCCTCGGCAGCCGAGCGGATTACCTTCAATCACAAAGCAGAATTCACAGCCTTCTTTCTTTGTATCTCTAAGACTTTTTAATATCTGATGCATGAAAACAGCATCTGCATCACTGCCGGACTTTGCTATGTTGAGTTCATGATCTGGTTTCTGATATGAAAGTTTAACAAAAATGAGGCTGACTTACCTCTATGTATTCATCTGTGAAACTGTGATCGAATCCTCTCGTGGCTCCAAAGTCCAACAGCGCCACCTAGAGAGACAATTCTCATTACATCCATATTTTTTCCCATTATTAATAATATTATTCTCATGAGTAGAAGTAACTAGTAGTATGAAGCCTGCGGACTGACCCTGTGTGTCTGAGGGTCGTAGAAGAAGTTGGACCAGTTTGGGTCGGTCTGCATGAACCTGAACTCAAACAGCTCTCTGAGGCACAGCAGCAAGATGTTGTGGCAGATCTGAGACGGAAACGAACACGGAGAGAAGAAGGTCACTGCACCGAGGTCAGCTACGACAACTAGAACCCCCACGACCGGGACCCTGCATGCGATTGGTTGATGTCTTTATTCGCTGGGTGACAGCTCAGAAAAGTTGCTATTTCACCGTGTGATATATTTATGTTTCGTGTGAAAACGACAAAAATGCATGATAAAAACGGAACAAACGCCTCCCGTGTGTGAAGGTCTTAGGTCGGCTGTACCTCGTTCTTCAGCTCCTGAGTGAGGCCCTCTGCCTGGTCCAGGGGAAACCCGGGGACGAGCTCCGTGGTCAGGACGTGGCTGCTGCTCAGCTCCTCTATCACCTCTGGCACATAGAAGAACGGATGGTCCTTCAAAAGCTCCCTGAGTCAGACGGATGAACAGATACAAAGACATAAATCCAGGATAAGTCGGCATGTGGTACATATAGAGCACTACATCTATTTACAGTATATCTATATATCCATATCTATCTATATATATATAGCTGGAAGGCAGTTGTTCTGACCTTGAACCAAAGAGATGAAAACTCAATGAGGGAACGGAATAAGCGAGCTATAGATTTGTAGATAGGAATCTGTCTTTGTGGATGTATTTTGAGTGTAACATGAGTCTGTACTGCTGTGTGCTTCATATAAGAGAGTGAGAGACAGAGACAGAGAGACAGGGAGTCACATCAAGCCATCGTTTTGACAGCCCACAAGTCAGCGATGGGTTTTGTAATACATTCCTGGCACAACCCAAATAAATAAAGCTACAGACCGGCCTTCATCATGTTTAATCTTGAACTTTCATCTTTTACATAACGCTTATTTTTCTCATTTTCTAGCACAACCAGCCTGTCACATGCATCGCACTAATTATTAACTCACACCTTATTTGTGCATGTAGCATATAAATGTTTGAATGCTTAATACGCTGTAAAAAAATCCTCTTTTTTCAGTTGTCGAATAAACTTAACACGCCACGGGAGACTCACTTGAATTTCTTTGCACACTGCGCTTCACGTATATAATCGCACTCGAGTGCGAGCTCCCTTCTCATGACGTCTATCAGGTGTTCTGGAAACAGACCTGGAGAGACGACGAGGGAAGTGAATGCCTTATAAAAAGGTGAGCGCGCTCGTGTTTGCATGCATGCATGAGAGTGTCTTTGAATGCGTACCTTCAGGCAGGGCGTTGCTCATATTCAGCACCGTCATCAAGTTGTTGACATCACTGTTGATACTCTGAGCCACTCCGGGGTACTGGCAACAAACACACAGGAAGACAAGGACGTTTTATTGCTTTAAACATAACTTTTATGTTCACCATTCTTTAAACGTCTGCACTGTTTTTTTATTATTGCAAATATGTTTTTATTCTTCTCGTCTTTCTGTAATGCATTTTAATTTTGCCTTTATTTTCTTTTTAATTCTTCTATTTTGTCACTTTATTGCATGATATGTTATGATGTGAAGCACTTTGAGTCTGCCTTGTGTATGAAAGGTGCGATACAAATAAAGTTGCCTTGCCATGAATTGATAATAAAAAGTATTTCTGTGGTTTTTATTTAAAGTAATGCTCCTGTATCATGTTACAAGTAATCTGATCACTTTCTTTTAATGCATCTACTATAATAAATACATTATATTTACTTTCTATCAGCAGATTATAATAATACAGTTACATTTAATCAACTAAAAGCGTTGAACGATTATATAGGATTCGACAATCTGTAAATACTGTAAAGACATTCTTCATGCTTCTATTTATTTTTTACACTTTTTCACTGATTCAGATGCGATCTGTCAACAGAAGAGAGATAAGATTGTTTGTGAGACAAACTCTGGTGTTTATGTTAATAACATGGGAATGTCCCACACACACACACACACACACACACACACTCTCTCTCACACACACACACACACACACACACACACACACACACACACACACACACCCTACCTGTATTTTCATGGCCACCTCCCGGCCGTCCTTCATCCTCGCCAGGTGAACCTGCCCGATGGACGCTGCTGCAAACGGACGCTCCTCAAACGAGTCCAGCTTGTCCCTCCAGTTCGAACCCAAGTCGCTGTTCAACGCTTTCTACGAAACACACACACACACACACACACACACACACACACACACACACACAGTTGGGATTACTGCAACTCGTTGTGTTGCTGTTGTTGGAAAGTCCATATCCAGTAAAAAAGTGTTGCAAAATCCAATTATTTTTTTCCCCACTAATGGAGTTAAAAGTGAATTTACAGCAGACTTGATAATAATAATGCAATATTATCTGAACTGATATTATTATTCATCATCAGTTAAAAACCTGCCGGTAAATAAAATAAAGAGACACTTACGGTCATTTGCTTGATTGGCATGAAGTCAGCACTCTGTCTCACACGCTCAAAGATCTTGGCCAGTTGAGGGTTAATGAAAGCATCGTCTGAAACACAGAAACACACCTGAGTTTGTGTGAACGGGTCAGAACAAAAAACCAGCTGATCTGGCTGTTTCTCCCAGAAAACAATACATGAACAACACTGAAGGTTTGCATCTCTAAACTAAGACGTTATTCAGCTGAGCTGCACTAAACCCGACTAAATCCCACTAAGCCCAGTGACTCCATGATCCCAGGTCTAATTACTATAAATAAGACTTGATTATGATTCATAATACGCTAATACTCCTTGGCTATGAGAATGACTCATTTGGCCGACATAAACAACACAAAACAATAACACAAACTTTATTATGGGATTTAAAATAGTTTCTCCTCAAGGTGACCTTTGTGTTAAAGGCTTGCCATCATCTGCATTCCTTCCCTGGCAGATAAAGGTCAGCGTCGGGTCAGGTAATTATATGAGATTTAATTAAGTCTTTTTGAATGTTTCAATCAACCGATTTAGATTCAGGAACACACGAACACATAAGGTCAGCCATCCTGACTAGAACCTGTTGAGCAAACAGCAGCCCATGTCCTTTTCTTTCCTCGCTCTACTGTTTTTGTGGCTTACTAAATTTACACCAACATGTTCTGAACGCCGCTGCCAAAGGACAAAGGTCAGCAGCCAAGGTTAGACAGCAGGGAGGGAGGGAGGGAGGGGGGGGGGCATTAATGATGTGTTGTTTAGTCATGTTATCTGATCCGGCTGCACCAGTGCCAGGATGTTTGCTGCCTTGTGCTCTTGAACTTTGTCCGGCTCAGTGTGCATAAGCACAACAGTCATATAACACTACAGGTTATTCTTAGCCGCGGCTACCTGTGCGTTTGTGTTCCTGGTCAACGCCGCCGAGCCTGGAGTCATAAATTAATGTGTGTGTGATGCGTTTGTCGCACACCTTGAATGCTGAGCATCTGCCCCAGCTTTAACGCAGCTCCCCTGACTTTACACAGCGTTCTGACGATGCGCTCGGCGTTGGCCTCCGACAGGAAGGGGCTGGAGTCCAGAACGCCTTTCTTGTTCTCAGCTGCGGAAGAACAGAACAGAGAACACTCAAGTCAAACTTTGGAGTATAGATTCACTCATTTGCTTCCATCAAAATTGACTGATTGCATGTGTTTACGCACAAATCCGAGTGTGTGTTTGTGTGTCAGTAGGTCATCAGGTAAGTGTGTTTTACTGCGTCTGAAGCCGTCTTGAGAGGCTTTAACAGAGATTTACCCCTCACACACACACCAACGCCACAGATCCATGCCTGCACGCCGTTTTAGCTTAGCTGTGTTTTGGGATTAGCAGACTGCAGAGCAGGAACGTCTGTTTGGGAGGATGCAGGAGGCTTTGTCTCCATGTGTGTGTGTGTATACAAGCCGTGTACCAACATGCATGAAGGATGGGTGCTGCCCGCTTTTATAGTGGTGCTGTTCAACAGGAATGTGGGTTGCAACACCTCATAATAAAGAGAAAGGCCTGCCCTTACAGGCACACGACTATCAGATGAGGTATAATTACATTATTAAAGCATTTAATTCTTCTATCTAGCATTAAAGTTGGTGACAAAAGTGGGGAAACTGGTGCATGAATCCCTTCCCTGGACAGTAATGTGATTACACTTCAGAATCTAAAACACACACATGGAATAAAATCTCATACCTGACCAGTGATGCGAAAGCAAACAGCTGTTTCTATGCCTAACTGGGTGGTCTGGTTAAAAAGCAAACTACATGAGCGAGTGTTAGTCGTGGTTACCCCCAGCACCGTTGTGTCTGATGGTCTTCTTGGCGACTTCTGCCAGGGCTCCAAACCCCAGACCTACAGCTAGACCTGGTAGACACACACACACACACACACACACACACACACACACACACACAATGAATGAGTGCTCTTACAAACAAACAATTACGTAACGGTTACACAACATTCGAGACATCGAAGCGCTGAGTGGCAGTAAAAACATCCTGTTAATGAGTCAATCAGTGTCTGTGAGACCGTTTCTTTGATTAACTTGTGCACAAATAACAAAACTGTAACAGCTGCACCCCGGACAGAGAACGTGCAAATGATCTCGCTCATCCACATCATATTGACAACTAAGCTCTTGAAGCATTTAATCCTCTGAGTAAAGTTAGAGGGTTATTTTAGCAGATAATGAAAAAGAAAAAAAAAGAAAGTGAGCGATCTCCTCCGAGGCTCGTCTCCGCCTTACGTAACTGCAGCGTTACGTAATCAGCTGGTCGGCGGTCTCTGGAGAAACAAACCGGAGAACCAACCGGGACGCGGCACGCTTCGGTGCCTCGTATAAAAAGGTGACTGAGCATTTTCTTATTCGGTCAAATACGTGTAATCGGCTCTGTGGGGGCAGAAAGGTCGGACCGGGAGGAGGAGGATGTGCACCACAATTTCAGAGAGATGTACCGGATTTATTTATTATTTTAGTTAATTTTACTGTGAATGTTTTTGGACTTATTTCTATTTTCTTGTTTTCACTCTTATATTCTTCTTGATGTACAGCACTTTGATGGAAAGTGCTTTATAAATAAAGATATTATTAGGGGGAGGATTGTAATAAATCCCCTTCCTAGAGGGATTTGTGTCCTTGAGGTTTACCCCAACACTTTTGTTCTAATTTTACTTAATTTATGTTTACTTTATTGTAAAATACGGTGAGGTCTTTATTTCAGTATGTATGTAATAAAGTCCAGTGAGTCCTTGCTCACTTCTGTATGTAAATGTACAGACGGCTAACTGAGAAGAATCATGTGTTTTATAAATGACTGTATGGACCTTTAAATCATAATAAAAAGAACGGATTTCTGTTCTACAAACTTCAACAGAGTCCCGTTTCCTCACAAATCAGCAAAACCTTTATGAAAATAACACGCATGGCAACGGCACAGAGACGTTGATTCAATAAATCCCTTTTTCCCGTCGTCCACCTAAAACCTCCAGTATCCACGTGTGCCGGCGAGTGAAGGGCGGACGGAGGCCACATTCCTCCTCTCTCCCTCCGACACCTTCGTCAACATGCTGAATCACCTCGGCTCTGCTTTCTGCACAAGCCTCTATAAGGCACGTTTGTCTGCCGTGAGCTGCAGCCGCTCTGCTGCGTAGTATTCCCGTTAGATAGCCCGACTCATCGGACACTCTGTATTGGTTTTCCCCTCTCTTTTTTTTTTCTTTTCCACGGTTCATGTTCACCCTCCACCTGTTAACGTATCCATCATCCCGCCACGAAACCAAGCCGCTGATTTACAAGCTCTTATCGGTTATGTGCTCGTGTGAATAAGCTTTGTTTTCGCCTTTCAATAAGCTTATCGCTGAAATAACATGGTCTGGATATGACTTTGAGACGCGTCCGTGCGCCTGCCTTTATCTGCCACCGCGTCAACATGACATTCAATGTGTTTCTGCCGTTTGACGCATAAATAAGGATGGAAATAAATCACAAAATGCACACATCTCTCTCTCGCTCAGAATCCTGAAGGTGTTTACAAACAGAAGCCGCCATGTGACCGCATGTCATAGCGTTAAATATGTCACGGCTAATAGGTTTAGGGAACAGGCGACGTGGTCAAACAGAGGATTAACCAGCACTTGACATTAAAAACCATACAGACGTTGAGAAGGACGTTGCTGCTGACGACGACGGTGCTGAACCCGGTGACTCCGGCTTGTTGAGCAGGTGTTATGATATATATATATATATATATCCATATATACACACACACACACGCACCAACAATGTCATGTCACACTACCAGCATGAACAAGCAAAACATATTGTCATCACGTTTTTTTGGCTTTCTAAGCACATATTTTATTATGTGAGACGTCACATAATAGGAGTAATGAGTTCACAGGAAGACCACAGACGCTGGTCCGACGTGCAGGCTCACACGGACCGACAGGCACCAGTCAGACAAAGCCATGACTCAGCAGATATTAAGACAGAGGAACACGGAGTTGCGTTACTGTACCTCCGAAGTTGGCCAGCCTGCTGAGCCGAGTCACCGGCACTTTCCTCTCTCTGGCTCGCTCACTCAACTACAGGAACACAGAGCGGGAAAAACACTGTTAAAATGTAGAAGTATCTATCAACCCCCTATTACATATCATATAAAACTGTGCTGCTTATTAAACCGGGCCTATAATAATAGTGACGGTAACAGTACTTTCTAATGATGTATGTTTATAATGCTAAGCCAATAAAATAATAATTGTTGACAGATTCATTTCTACATCACAATTGCTGATTAGATGCTTTTTGGACATATTTTAAATCACTTTGGGATCAAATCATTTCAGGGACCCCCTGCTGTCACTCTGCAGACCCTCTGGGGGTCCCGGACCCCCCTGTTGAAGATCTCCGGATCATAACGCCTGTGTGAGCTTAAGAATACGAGGTGACGAGTGAGGATTACCATCTGTTTGTGCGACTTGCTCTCGGCCTTCTTGCCCTGCCGTGCCTTCTCCATGTCCTCGGCCGTCAGCCCGCCCACCGTGGTCGGGTCCTGGTGGTAGCTCCTCAGCTGACTGGCCTGATGCCCACAGTACAGCTGTCCCCACAAATGCCTGTTCAGACTGGGGTTGTAGAAATGTCTGCACCCAAAGCAGAACAACAGATTACCTTAACTCTTCAAAAAGCAGCACACGTGCACTGGAGACGGTTAGATACCTGGCGTCTTGGTGGTACGACCTGGTGTGTCCACTAAACTGTCTGCTGGGATCTTTGTACCCCTCGAACAGTTTGCCGCCGACACGGCTCGCCCCCGCTGCTCCATCGTCGCCACTTCCTGCGTGACTGGCCGAGCGATCGACCGCTTCTTCCCCGAACTCCGACGCTGCGAAGGCGGCGTCGTCCTGAGGAAAGTCGTACTCGAAGTCCGACGACGAGGCCTGCTGCTGGCCGGTCAGCTCCTGGACACGCACATTAGAACATTCATTCATTCATTATTTCACAATACAGTTTATCAATCCCAATGCATGCAAGCAGTGTTTGCACCCACCTGCATTTTCATCATGGCGGTGGAGAGGCCCTGCTCAGTAGCTGATTGGATGCTCTGCACTGCAGCACCGACTCCCGGGAGGGCTGGACATAATAACAGGAAATAAAAAAAAATACTGATATAAGCTTTATTAACACGACAAACAGCCACATTAGAAATCCAATGCAAGCCATAACTTTCACTACTTTTGAAAAACAAATAGCTTTTCTAAATGTGTCCCTTTATTTGTGTAACAGGCTCAGATAAGAGGCTGTAGAACCGCGTTATCAGCTCTTTTCACTTTACTTCACAACCAGTGTGCGACCTGTGAAAGAAGGAAGGGTCACCGTTCAGATTTTGCAAGTATCCGTATAAAAAGGTCCAGATTTGTAGAGGTGATGAACCTCCCGACAATTATAGGAAACATTGACAAAGCCCTCTTAAATCACTGTGAGTCTGCTTTTGTTGATTTTTTTTAGGGTTTATGGATGAAATATAAACATATAAATATATTATTTTTTCTCTGATGTAATTTGATGGTTTTGGGGTTAATGTGAGAGCCATTGTGTGTCTTTTATTGTTCAGTATTACTTGTCCAGTGATGTTGGTTTATATTTGTGTTGTTGATGCTGCATCTCAAGTTGTTAATCCTCCAATAAAGACATTTGAATGTTATTAAAAAGATGCGATCAAATACACGTGGGATTCAGCTTGGCTCACTTCCTCCTTCCATCGGTTTCCTTGGTAACAGGCGTGTCGTTTCTCACCTGTTCCGGTGCGCAGGGTGCTGCTCTGAGTCTCTATGACCGCCTGACTCAACTTAGCCAAGCCTCGCATCAGCAGCATCATATCAGTCGCCATGACGGACTACAGACCAGAGACGAGGAGGAGGGAGGTGGAGAGAAAAAAAAGAGAGATGAACATCACCCTCGGTTACGGCTACATCTCTTTCCAAAAGGTACATACCGTTCGCTGACAATGAAGGGTAGAATAAGGTCAGATATCTAAATGTGTAGCAACAACAACAAACAACAAAGACATACAGACGGACAGAAAAGGCAGATGGGGAAGAGAAATAAAACCTGTCGTCAACAAACATTCACAAGCACGACGCAGCTGTCACATCTTGAGGTGACCGTGAGTTTAATACTTTGTCTATAAATACTCGCTGTGCCACACACACACACACACACACACACTGAAGGAAAGGGGGTATGTTGCGATTGCATGCATGCTGTTCAGATATGTGCATGTGTTCCTCTGGATGAAACTGAGAGGGAGGAGTTGGACAAGGCCTGTTACAGCTATTTATGTCGTATATATACGAGTGAATGCACGTGTTGGGTTCACGTACATAAGGTTTGTCTCGCCTGATTTCTCTCTGCAAGTCATTCTCTGATAATAATAAAAAAGGGACAGTCTCACTATTTTAAATCCAATAATCAATCTGGGTTTATCTTTTATTAGCTGAAGCTGAAGCAGTCGACATATGACGTAAACTTTATTGTAAAGTGTGAGGCGATAACGCTTGTGAACACAAGGTGCCGGGAGGACACACTTATCGAAACAGAGCACCGGCTGCATTCCTCTCTCTCTCTCTCAATCTGTGTGTTACAGGTGCTGTTCTGTGTGTGTGTGTGTGTGTGTGTGTGTGTGTGTGTGTGTGTGTGTGTGTCGGCATGCTTCGACGCAGCTCAGATGGGATTCCAGCCAATGGAAAAAGCCGTTGCTGAAAGCGTCAAAGCGGTATGCGAGTGTGTGTGTGTGTGTGTGTGTGTGTGTGAGTGTGTGTGAGCCTCTGCACACGTGCACTCTGAGTCAGTAAAGTGGGTCATCCTGCTTCAGGGCGGCTCTATGTTCAGACGGTGGTCTGAAGACTCAGTGGCCGTACTTTCCTTAAACATGACAAGCGCTGATTGTATCTTCGTTTAACTTGTGATTTGATTTATTTTCAGGTTTTAATTATCTTTACAATAGGTTTGACTGGTGAGAAAGTGAGAAACTATTGGCAATAAATTAGAAAGCAACAGGAAATAATACTCCAATAGAAATAACAAAACATTAACAAAGAAATGTGCTTCTTCTGATTATATATTGCTCTCCGGGTCAATTCCTCATGTCAACACACACCTAAATGTTGTGAAACTTTTTTTTGATGACTTTGCCAAACTGCAGTCTGTAGTTGCTTCTGGTGATTTTCATCATCAGTGTTGACAACATCCAGTAAACTCATGTGCACAACACAGTAACGACTCTGCAGGTATCTGCATGTTTGATCTCAAGAAAAACACAATCAAATATTGATCTGTACTGTATTGTCTAAACACAGTAACAGCAACGCAGCAATACCCTGCATGATGTTGGACTCAGCTGGGAATTTTAGGAGGAAGTGTGCAAAAATATGTATTTTCCTGTTGCTGGCACGGCTGCATGCAGAAAAGGTAAACCATACTTTGATCAACGTGCTTTTCCGCAAGTTTAACAGCGGTTCAACTTGCCAAACCTGACACTATCGGGAAGAATGTACTGTTTTATTGCCTAATGTAATCGATTGAGCAACTTCCCATTTGTCAATGTGGGTGTGTTGCCTCAAAGTGTGTTTACATTCTGCTTCTCCCTCTACGAGTCAACGAGAAGCAGAGAGGATTCTTCACGAGAACCCGAACACAAGCGGGGAGAGGAGAAGTCAAGGGCGGTTCTGGTGCCGAGTGGGCCAGAGGTCACAACGAGGTATTTTTGAAGCCCTGTGCCTATGATTGCTGTATGGCTGAGAAACGCACGTGCACGTGCACACGGACACGGCTAAGCCTCAGTTGTTGTCTGGGCTCCACAAGCTGTTGACTCACTGCTGTGGAAATAGTCAGGCAGCGCAGCATTGCTGTGCGTCTACGTGCTGAACATCGCCTGGTTCTCCTCGGTGACTTCGCTGTGGTGAGCCACCAGCTTCGTCACCGCTAAGGAGGGAAACGTGAGGAAGACCACGTTTCCTGCAAGTCCACTGTGTTTTATTTTAATAAGTTGCCCAATTAAAAAACGGTTCTTCAGATAAAACTCAAGACGAGTACTGGAATGTGTTCGGGAGGGAAGCAGGAAGAAAAAGAAAACTATTATTGTTATAAATCCAATTAATTAAGGAACTGTGATTCTTCTGTGACAAATAATAAACAATTAAAGTGTATGAATCATTTTGACGGTCGTATCCGCGTTGGCCACACCAGAGCAACAATTATTATCACGTAATTACCTGATCAACACTGTTTTTTGTGGCTAATAATACAATCCCACAACATACATAAAAAAACATCAGATAAGGAAACCATAAATTTAAAGGTTATTAACAGAATTGTGACCGAGGGCTGAAAAAATAAACTTGTTATGGATGTTTAATGAACAAACTGTGTGTCGTTGGCAGTATAAACAACCACACTGTGCTTATCAGTAAATCAGGGAATTTACCTACACACACACACACACACACACACACACACATTAATAAAAACAACGATATAAATGTAACAGAGTTAGCCTAGATTTTAGACCTACCTAGATTTTACACTCGCCTATAAATATTGTGTTTTCAGGTGAGGATTAGCCCAACAGTGATTAAATTAAAAATAATGCAGATTAATGCAAATATTAGACTATCAGAAGTCACAACTTCCGGTTTCTCTTGGGACATGTGGGGTTTCTTTACGGATGCTCCATAAACTGCTTTCAAACGTAAAATGATAATCACTTGATTGTGACTTCCACGTGGAAGTGAGAAAGCGCGAGACCATCACAACAAACGCATCTCGCGCGCTTCACGGCTGGTTATCTCGACTGACGTCACGGCTGCTTTGAAATCAACCGACACTGGGAAGTGAGAGCATGTTTCTTTGTTTTTTTAAGCAAACCTTACAAGGAATGTTATTTGGATAAATCGCGGAACAGCTCGGTCAAAGTTTCCATAAGTGACGTCAGCGCGCTGCAGAGAGGATTTGTTGAAGCAGCTCGGAGGTCGAAACGGGATTAAAACTACTTTAATTAGCATATTTAATGCTAGAATGCATGTTCCTGTGTGGTGAGATGTACTCACCTGCAAGCTGCGTTTCTCCAACGAGGTCGACGATGAGCGCGACTCAAACTTAAGTCCTTTATTTATTGTTTTATTTTAGTTTGAATGCATTTAAAAAGAAGAAGCAGAAGCTCCACGTTGTTGGTGGCCTTCCTCCTCCTCCTGCTCCTCCTGCTGCTGCTGCTGCTGCTCCTCCTGCTGCTGACAGAGTTTAATCCAGTATGTCTCTCTCTCGACCACGAGGTCAAACCTTATTTACCAACCAGCAGCAGCGTGCCAGAGCCTTGCGTTGACGCAACCCATTCGTACCACAAACGTGCGTGTACCTGAACGTCTCACTGTTATTTCAGCGCGCACGAGCGCCCGTTTTCACAGACTTATAATCATCAAATTGCATTTCCCAAATTGTCCTCTTCAATTTGCCCTCCGGAATAATAAAAATCTCCTACCCTGACCTCGTTTCACCACATTTAAAGAGACAGTACACTTCCTATTCTCTCACCACCACGCAGGCACGCGCCAACACGCTCGCTTAACTTTGTTTATGTACGGCTCTGGTTTTACTCCCTCCCTCCCGCCCACGCACCCTTTTCTCCTATTGGTCCGTGTCGTATTTCGTCGAGGGGGTGGCGGCCGAAGCGCGGCTTCTCATTGGTTCGTGGCGGACAGAAGGAAAAAACAACAAAAACACTGCGTAGGTTTGTGTCTCGTCCCATCGTCGTGTTACTGAAGAATACAATAAAGTTTTACAGGACACGTTTACACACAAACACCACGCACGCGCCAACATCAAAGAAACTTCTCCCCAACTTTCAAATGAGCCTCTGCTTCCCCCTGTTGTTGGGACGAGGACAGCACATCAACACAGCCCTGTGGTATTGTTGGTGCTTATAAATTATATTGTATGACTTGACAGTAATTATTACTGGCCTTACAAATGAAGCAGATCTAATAATGACTGTAATCAAATGAAGAAATAAAAAAAAACAACTGCAATAGATATTAATAATTACATGTCAAAAGGAATTTTATCAGAAAATCATAATTTGCAGTAAAAACAAGTTAAAAAGTTAACATTTAAGACTTGTTTTTATTTATAATGCATTAAAGACGTATTTATGATGGGTTATTATCTTCACTCTAGACACTCAGATTATAATAGAATACTTTACATCAATAATTATAACACATTATAAAGCATTTTATAATGATTTATAAGGTCAAGTATCATAATAATTCATCATTGCCGGATAGTGTTATAATACCCATAGTTAAAAGTTATAATGATTTATATTAACTGTTATTATGCATTATAATGCGATTAAGTTGTCAGTGTTTGCTTTGAGCAAAATGCAAAACACATTTTTTTTTACTTTTCTTAAAGCAAAGAATGACCGCTTAAAGAAATGTTTAATCCACATTATAATGCATTATAACAGTGATTATCTTTATATATTAAACATCTTTATTATAATGTATTTTAACTCTGGAAATTATAAACACTACAATTCATATATTATATAATGATTTATAGAATTATATACACTATGATCTTTCATCATGATACTTGGCCTTATAAGTCATTATAAAATGCTCCATAATTTATTATGATTATTGTTACAAAGCATAATTACTTTATTGGCAAATGTGTAATAGTAGCTGCAACAAGCCGCATGTAAGCACATGCTAACATATGGATATCTATAAGTGTGTATAACTATAACCACTGTGTAATAAGCAGATTCTAATGGATTAAACGTGTGTTTATAATGCATTATAGATGTGGGCATCCAGTAAAGTGACTTTTTGAGGTGCAGTGTCATTAGAGTGACAGCAGGGGGCGGCACAGACCCACACAGCACATATAACTCCCAGACCAAAGTGAGTCTCCTGTCAAACTGCCTGCAGCGTGGACACACAGTCAACTGTGGTTGTATAACGACCCAGTTTCCTCAAGGAGGGTCAATGAACTCCCTTCAAGTCTCGAGGATGCTAAAACTTTTGTCATGCAGGGATATACCAAACGCCATTTTAGTCATAACATGTGAAGAAAAACGATCACTTCAGCAAACAAAACAAAAAAAGTGCCAAAAAGGAGCATCGAGTAGGAAAAATGTAAACAACCATTTGAAATGTGTACAGTGGGAGCTGCATGTTCAAAAAGACCCTGAAGGGTTCACCTCCCCCACCAGCCTCCATGTAAAATAAAAAAATCACATCCCTGCTGTGTTTCCCCTTCGAATATACAACCTCTCCACTCCCGAATCAAGTCCTTTTCTTTCCCACCAGCTCCGGATGCTGCTGCTGTTGTGGGCAGGTGTGATTTGAATGGCAAATTAACCATATGCAAACGTTGATGTGGCCAAGAAGAAGCAGCGGGGTCACTGTGGGGTCACTGTGGGCTCCCTCATGTCAGATTAAGAGGTTGTGATGGAACACTCTGACCCTCGTGTCCTTAAAATCATTTTCCTAACCCTATACGGTACCAGAAATTCACAGAAGTCACACGCGGAAGCTGGGTATCACCAAATGCACACTTTTTTTAAAAAGATGAAATAAATACATAAGCCGGCAGAAACAGAAAAAAATAATATCGACTAACAAACAACCCTAAGTGCACACGGAGGAGAATAAGCTCTAAGATGGCCCTTTAAAACTGAAGCTTCCGCCATTAGCTCGTTAGCTTAGCATAAAGACTGGAAACATGCGACGGTAACTAAATCTGCCGAACCATAGCACGAAAGCTCACTAATTAAAATGTATTAATGTTTTATCAAGAAACTCCGTTTCCCTGTCTTGATGCTAAGCTAAGCTAACCACCTGCTAGCAAACGCTTCAAAATTAGCATAGTGGCGCCAATCATCTCGTCTAAGCTAAAAAGCTTATGTATTTCCCAAAATGTCAAACTACTTTTTTTCAGAAGGCAACTGTGTGGAATTAAAATCAGTGTTTTTCTGCGTCTAGCGTCACTGCAAACATCAACTGAACACTTTAGTAGTAGAGTAGAGTAGAGTGGAACCTACATCTTATTAAGTTTTTATTTTTCATCAAGAATCTGTTACATTATGAGACATGTCCTTCCTCCTTATCTGCCCAAGCAGTTTCTAAGTGTTTCCCATTAAAATGAATGTGAGATCCGAACATATTCCAACTTTTCTCTCTTGTTTGAACTCATACTGTAACACACTTGAAGACACAACAATAGCCCCAAATTCAAAAAAATGTCACAGTATCCCATTAACTAAAAACAGAAATAATTATAATGTTATAAATAAAAACTGAATGAAATACATATTAAGCCCAAACTTAAAAAAAAAAAAAGATAATAAACATGCACCCAAGACTACGCCCAGAAACAGTTAAGATGATATTTGTTGTTTGACTTGGCTTCGTAATCTCAAGGCACTGTAGAGCTTAAATACGGATTGTTCATGGCTGTAAGTGTTCCACGGGATCAGAGTACACAAACTTTCTTCTTTTCTTTTACAAAAACTACATCAAACATAATAATTCTTACTGTACATTGTGAACAATCCAAACATAAGTCTGAGAAAATGTCCGGGGATGAACTATGGACTGCAAATATCTTACATATGAAACATACTGACACTATCTATCCATATAAATTGGCTCCATGTAATTAAGCAGATTATCGTGCCACTAAAAAACCTCACTGGTAAAACCTACAGGATCTAAACTCAGAAGGTGTGCCGGGTTAAACGGAGGTTAAGGCTGGTTTTGTTTTCGCAGTGTAAAAACACTCAACTGTACAATGTCAGTGGAAAAGTAATCAAGTGCAGATTGTTCTTAAAAGGAATCGGAAATGTGCTGAGGTTGTGGTCCAACAGACAGAAAGCCAATACAATTGAGTTCATATCTGCTGAGGAAGAAACACGATCTAACGGAGATAAATCTAAAATGAGCATTAAAATTCATAACAGCTGGAGTGCACCCAAGTTAAGTATGGAAGTTATGGACTTTGGATTTTTAAAGCCGCTACACATCCCATTTTTTATGTGATTACATTGTTTAAGTCATAAAAACATAATATAGACACATTTGACAATTACAGTGTCTTTTTTTTTAATACTACTACCAGGGAAATTCTGATTTAAATAATAATTCTGGTGTTTTTTTTCTCTCTTTTTAAGTATTTTTTTTATTATTTACAAATCCTACAAAAAGACCAAAATCATCAATCAGTTGATCCTACAACTATCGTCTATGGTATGGATATCAAAATGTATTCATTTAGTGAAAAACAGATGTGTTTGGCTGTTTTTTTTATTAGACAATGTCAAAAATTCACAATCGCGACCAAAAGTGTATTAATCTGCTAATTGTGTTAAAAAACCTACTTTTTTGTAAACACAATTTTTAACACAAATGTTTTTAAAAATGGAACCATATGTTC
This sequence comes from Chelidonichthys spinosus, assembly GCA_029853015.1. Lineage (NCBI taxonomy): Eukaryota > Metazoa > Chordata > Actinopteri > Perciformes > Triglidae > Chelidonichthys > Chelidonichthys spinosus. The sequence goes on along the minus strand of CM056838.1, from coordinate 4,549,982 downwards.
ATAATCCATCTTTTAAAGGCTTGAGAGCCACAGATATTGAATTGGTCTCTTAATGGGATTTGTTTGCCATAATAAAAAATATTAAATATTAACCAGCATTAAATTTGGAATGGGCATTCTACATTTTTCCTTTAGTTAAAACGCTGTATATATGATGTAAAATAATAATAATAATATTTTTTTCACAGCAGAATCTTCTACTTTGTAGCAGAAAAATCCACTGTAACAAATAACATTAGTGATTTTGTGAATGGGATGACTTACTGGAAAAATGAATCAGAATGAGTCATGGTGAATGTTTAAAGTTAAAATGTTGATAATGTTGAAATATGCCCTCGGGGGAATTATGAGCAAATTTAAAAGGGGATATGAATAAGAAATAGCACTGGATATGAATAGAAAAGGCTGCATCCATGAATGGAATTCAAACGTCTGCGGAGGAAACCTTTGAGGAAGTCCAAAGTGTTCCCGGGAGAGAGGGAGAATGAATGGAAGTGGCTCCAAATGTTCTTTCTCGTGTTTTCTCTCAGACTTCAAGTCTCAGAGTTCACCATGGATAAAATGATGTCCACCAAACTATCGAGTCCAGACAGGTATCCGTCCTCCCTGTTGCCTTCCGCCCACGACGCCCGGTGGGTGAGCTCGTCACCCTCAGGAAGAGGTGTGGTTTTCCCAAAGTCGATCATCCAGACTTTCGCCCGCCCTTTGCTGTCGTGAACGAATAACAAGGAGCTTCCAATCACCTGCAGACACACGGCGGGACAATGGGATGAATACCCAAAAAACAGGAAACACGTTTTTTTTTAAACTCGATGTTACGCATTTGTTTGTGTCCCTCAGAAAGATGATCTCACTTCCTGTTTTGTCACACCAACTGAATGTGTGTGCTTGTGGTCAGCGACCTGTGAGTGTGTGTGTGCACTTAATTCAATGAATACAATTTGAATATACAGTAGCATAAAATACATTTTAACCAGAAACTCAACTGAGTGCCAAATACATTTAAAGGGATAGTTCGGGTGTTTTGAAGTGTGATTGTAAGAGCTTAAAAAGAAGTAAAACATCGGGAAATATAATGGAATAGTCGGAACTTTAAATATTTTAATTAAAATATTTGACTAATGTGCATGGTATGCAATCTGTATGTAATGTAATCTGGTAAATATAACTGATAGAACTAAGAATGTGTTCTTTGAGTAGAACGGAGCTGAAGGTGACCTTGCATCTGCTGACACCCACACACATACGACACAATAAACACAATACATAATGTATATATGAGACAGTTTTATGTTGATTGTGTTACGTCTGTCTGACCTCGTGGGTTTTGAAGAATGGCGAGATCTCCAGAGTGTCTTTGATCTCCTTCAGTCTGTCTAGATAACTCTTCTGGAAGGGAAAAAAAAACACAAGTTTTTATATTTTCTTCAACTTGTTTTGTCCACTTCTGCTGCAGCCAACACTGTGTGTGTGTGTGTGTGTGTGTGTGTGTGTGTGTGTGTGTGTGTGAAGAGGCGCAGGGAGTTCCCAAGGACTTCCCTTTTCTTGTCGCCCAGCTTAAGGTCACATTTTGTGATTTGATAATGTGTGCATGTGCGAACGTTTGTGAGTGTGTGTGTTCAATTCCATTCCTCATCTGTATTTCTTTCACATTCAGTGTTCAAGGCTGTTAACACAAACACACACACACGACAAACACACTCACCAGTACTTCCTTATTTCCTTTGACGAAGTCGTGGAAGGCTACAGTCACTTGGTCTCTCGTCTTGGTCTTCTTAAAATCTCTGTTGACCGTCCCGTCCTCCTTCTAGAGAGGTCAGGAGAGACGAAGAAGAGAGGAGAGGAGACTGTCAGCATGTTTGTGATGAGGTCAACGTCAGGTTTATTTGCTGTTGTAGTCTAGACCGCTTATATGAGACCAAGTCAAGACCAAGACCAAGACCAAGACCAAGGCGAGGCCGCACGACACAAACAAAAAAAACACGATAAAATGTGAAAACAAATGAAGATTTCTCTCAAAATGCGTTGCAGAGGTGAAATGTATTTTATGTAATGTTCCTCTGTTTATGATAAATAAATAATGATATCCGTGCCGTTGTGGTTGTGACTGGACTTACAATCCAGCTTTTTCTTTGTCTGAGACCAAATCCAAACCATCTACTAACCTATAACACTGCTGTTCGTATTATACAAAATGTCTTTTTTTGTTCATAAACTACAACTTCCAGGCTTCTGGTCAAGATGGGAGGATGTGAAGGGAGGGACGAGGAGAGGATGGACAAGAAAAGTAGGACAAACAATGAGGGGAGGAAAGGAAGGAAAGATATTTTTAGAGATTTAGCCAGGAATTAAAGCCGTGTAGAGAACCCTTCTAGTCCCATGAAGTTGTCGTTTCTGTGTGCATTTCATCAATGTTGATGAGATAACTTACAACTAGCAATTATTGAAGATTAATCTATTGTTTCATTTTCAGAAAAATTGTACAAAAACAGATACAATTTCTATTCTACAACTTTTAAGACCCAATGGTTTGAATAAGGGCATTTCAAGTGTGCATACTGGGAATTTGATTCCCCTCAAAATTAAAATTAAACCGCTGAGTTGTAATTTGGCTGTTCGGCTGTTTGGCGGTTGTAATAGTACAGAAGACTGGCATGGGAAGCAGAACCACAGTGGTAACCATCCAGTTGGTTGGTTCAGAGGAGAATAAATGAGTGTTTCTTACTCTGCTGGCTGCCAGGCAACCAGATAATATTTGGAGACGCAACTATTTTACTCTTCATGGGTCGTGATTTTGTATAACTAGGGCTCTCTCTCTCTCTCTCTCTCTCTCTCTCTCACTCTCTCACTCTCTCACTCTCTCACTCACACACACACACACACACACACACACACACACACACAACTTACCTAATTACCACAAGCTCTTTTTTACAGACAATACACATTTACAGACATTTTAAAAACAAAAGGTTATACACAAACCCCTTGAACTGCATATCCACACTTTGTTTCTTCTTACACACACACACACACACACACACACACACACACACACACACATCTCTGTTTCTGGGGATAACCCTCAGTGTCATGGCAACGGACCACCGGGAGGCCACGAATGTCCTTATATAGCCACGACCCTCAAATAAAGACAGTAGAGATTTGTGTGTGTGTGTGTGTGTGTGTTGTGTGTGGAATGTCAGTGCCAGATGCCAAGGCATAGAGAGCTGCCACGGACAGGCCTTATGTTTGACAAAGGATCTCATGCGCAAACATATACTTCAGAGGAAGTTTCTGTTCAAAACAGGAAGTTGGATCGTGCCCTTGAAGGACACCCCTCCCACACACACACACACACACACACACACTCACACACCATCAAGAAAAGAGGGAAGGAAGGCGACACACAAATGCACACCTTTCCCTTTGTGAGTCTTACCTTGACTCCCTCTATCCTGAATCCCAGGGTGGCCGTAGAGCTGATGGTCTCTCTCCACTGCATGTATCTGGGTTTGGTCACCACCTTATGGAGCCTTTCCTCGGGCGTCGGCGCCTCGGGTTCCACCTCGATCATTTTCTGATACATGTCGGGCCTCGGGGAGGGTTTCTTACGAGCTTTCGTAAGCTCTTCCTCAAGGTAGGTCCTGAAGCGTAAGAAAAAAATCAATAATAAATAGAGATGATGGGCGATGAAGAGGAGAGGAAGAGGAGAGGGTGGGAGGCGGACATGAGAGAGGTAGGAGGACGATGAGCTGAGAGGATTACATCTCTTTTCTAAACAGTGTGTCACAGCTGTTTGGTGCTCAGATCTGGCAACGCAGCGACATCGAGGAGAAGGTTTTTAAGGAAAACGAATATGTATTGGAGAAGAGAAAACAAATGTTAAATTATGAGAGTCGTAAACATTAAAGCTCCCTGGCTTAACATGCAGTTTCCAATGAGGGATTATTACAGACATTTTGGGTGTTCACACTTTTGACGTTTAACTCCAAATAAAAGGTTTTCTTCGTCATTCAAATTCCATATCAAAGCATTTCTTTCCGTCAGCTTACGTTTATTTGTAAAGCACCTTTCAACAACAAGCTAATTCAAAGTGCTTTACATAAAACATTAAAAGAAACACAATAATTATAAGATAAAAATAAAAGCAAGCAAATAAAATTTAAAAATAAATAGCGGCAGAATAGCATCAATGAAAAGAAGTTGTTTTCTGAGGGTTAAATTAAAGATTAATGTCACGTCATGCTGTCTCACCTCACTCCCATCTTGCAGTCCATCACACACGGGAAGTCAAACTCAGCCAGCAGGTCCTCCATCTGGTTGTACTTCTGGCCGTCCTTCTCTACGTCTCCATGGTAACCAGGTACATACGGGCGCAGCACATCCCGCATGAGGAGGGACAGACAGCGCTGCTCACATTCACAGTGTTTCTACAGAGATATGGACGACGAAGTTATTGTCAAAAGTTTCGACTTCCCGTTATGGATACGATTAATAAAGTGTACGTTTGGGCATCATTCTTTAATGTGTAAGGCAACATCATGCATGCATTAACTGAATTGTTATCATGAAGATAAAAACATTAAAATAATAAAATCATACACTAACAACTTCCATCTTCCAAATTAACAGCAAATAAATTCACATGTAAACCTTCTGAGCAACAAATTGAAGAAATCTCTGATATTGGGATTGATATCATTGCATGTATTAACTGAGTGCTGCAGGAATTACTCCTAAAAAATAAATGAATTAGCATCTTTGCTCTTCCGATTCCCTCGCCTTAAAGTCCGTAAAGTCTCTAACCCAGAATGCATCGCAGCAACTTGCTGTTCAGTGACAGAGAAGGTGTGATTGGTGTGAAAGTCTTACTTTTAATATACGGCCGTTGGCTCCCGCCTTGAAGCTCCCTGTAAAAAAACAAACAAACAACTTTTACTGTGAATTTTACTGTGAACCGCCAAGACACCTATTCAAGGGATTTAGCATTGCACGCCGTTTCCCAATCCCCCCCTTGCACACTTCCCCTTCAGGCCCCGACCTTTAAGACCTGGACTCATGTGTCGACAAGCATCCTCTTTAAAAAAAACTGCACAGCGAGCCGAGCCAGTTATTTCTTATGAACCACGTCGTCTGCGTGTCCACATACCTGCATGCCCGGCCAGTTGTATCCAGGGGTATTTCTTCTTGAAGGACATGACAAACGGGGACCAGTGGACCATGTTCTTAATCTTCTTCCAAGACTTGTGCTGCAAACACACACACACACACAAACACACACACACACACACACACACACACACAACATGAATGATTATCCTTCAGGAAGACGTTTCAACAACAATGCAGGGATTCTAGATTACATTAGACTTGATGTGAGTCAATCTTCCCCGGTTATGCAAACTTTAAGGTTGAGCAGGTCATTTGGAAAAACCACAGACACTTTGAATGCATCGTCGAACCGATAAAGTCCCGCCCCCTTTCGTTCAGACCTCTGTTCAAAGGCTTTTTTGATTGGACGGGGTTTTTACAGTCCTGCCACGGCCACAGATGACATTTCTTTTATGTTTTTATGTCAGAGCATTTCATTTATTGATGGCTATCGGAGGATTTCAAGTAATTTAACAGAAAGTGTTTCTGAACAAAATCACCTACTCAACCTTCAACAAGTGAATTTAGACTTTTGGCTGATCCAGAGCTTTTTTTTTTTTTTTACTGTCTGGTTTGATACTTCATGAGCAAAACAAGTGTTTTAAAACATGCACACACACACATCCTTGACCCAAGGAGCTGTCTTCACTGTCTCTCTGCCTGGTTTCTCCCACACACTGCTTTTTTTTCTTTCCCTATTTTAGACACTTCAACTAAACTCTGGAGGATCAAGCCGGGGTTTCCCCTGGTAACACAAACACACGGTCTCTCCGAGGGCTCTCCCTGTCCCTGGCAGGGACATTGAACTGTGGGACTCCTGCCACACACACACACACACACTCAAAAACAAGCACACACACACAAACTCATTGACAAACTGGGACATACGCGTAAACAAACGCACACTGCAAGTTGTTTTCAACGTCAACAGTTTTCATCTCGGTGAACACAGACGGATTCAAGACTTCCCTTCCACAGATATATGAATATTTGACTGTTAAACACTCTTAAAGCACTGTGTGTCCCCTGTTATGTTTACTAGATAAGTACATGACAAGTATGAAATATCAACAAAAGTTTCCTAAATTATCCTCATAATAGATTTCAGTTTATTATGTTTTGCTACTTGTGACAACACCTCAGTGAAGCTGCAGTAAATCAGTCTCTTAGCGGATAACACAGTTTCTTTTTTTTTTATCCCTGCAGCATTACATCAGATGGAAAAACTCCAGCTGTCTTGTTCTGTGGGTTTCAACAATGCTTGGCTGTGCAACACTGTGACTAAGATACAAGTGGACGCAGCAGCACTGGAAAAAAAATAAAATCCTAATGTTTTGAGTGACATTTCTACTTAAAAACATTAGAAATACTTCATACAGATCACATCATTGAGTTTAATACAAAAAAACTGCCACTTGAATCCAACTTTAATGATGAAAAAAACATCCCTTTAATGATCAGATCTGGAAAATCATTTGCAACAAATTAACGGTGGTTATATGGAAATATAATTATGTCTACAAATAACTAGAGAGGAGAGAAGAAAGAGGAGGAGAGGATGATGAGATAAGAGTGAGGAGGACCATAGAAGGAGATATATTACCCATGTCACATATTCTGGACCTGATGAAAATCCATCAGCTGATAGCATGACTATGTTTGGTTAGACACACACACACACACACACACACACACACACACACACACACACACACACACACACACACACACACACACACACACACACACACACACACACACTTTCTCATCCCTCTCTTTCTGATCCCTCTCTTTCTGTCCGAGGGGGAGACAAGTCACATGAAGGGTTTTTTCTCTGCACCACTGAAGGAGAGAGAGAAACACACACACACACACACACACACACACACACACACACACACACACACACACACACACACACACACACACACACACACACACAGGTCACATGGTGGAAACTGACTGCGGGGTAGGTCAGCTGAAATGGCTCTCAGAAAGAGCTTGATGCTGGGATATCATCATCAGGCTTCTGTAACAGTAGAATAATGTCTTTGCAATCTAAATAAATTCAAAGGAAGACCTGGAAGAAAAATCCAGTAGAAGCTGAACAACTTATTAAGAGCAACAATAGATTTAAAGTGCTGCGTTTCTGTCATCCTTAATGGAGAAACTCACTTTTACAGCCCTTTTAAACCGATTTGTCGATAAAATCGCATCGACAGATGTGTCATACGTCAGATTACAAACACGTGCACTTCCAGTGAAATTAAACTCTTTGCCCTCTGCTCCAGCGACAAGCAGATCCACATTTTTGAATCACTGTTTCTGGCTTCTATTTATTTATACGGTACTGAGGCCATCAGAAAAGCATGAAAAAGTCCAAACTGAATGGTATTTTTTTTCCACCATCGTCGGCCAGTTAGCGAGCGCACAAGAGTATCAGGCTACAAGCTTGGTAAGTATCCAGGGTCTGCACTTTCTCCGTCATCTCAAGACCCTCATCCATCTCCCACATTGCCCACTTACAGCTGCTGAGTGTGTGTGTGTGTGTGTGTGTGTGTGTGTGTGTGTGTGTTCGAGCTGTGGAGGGCAAAAGACAAAGAGAAAAGTCTGGACTACTTCAAAGTGTGAGTAATAACAGACGTCGTCACGGTGTGTAGATTTATGAGACGTTAGAATGCAATCAGCAGGAGGAATCTGGTTTGTGTGTTATAAAAGACGACTATAACTATTATTAGGATTATTATTATTACTGCTCCATAAAAAGAAAGGAAGAGCTGTCAAAGACGCCTAAACAAGGACTAAATCCAGGGATGAAGAGCGCGAAGCTGAAGCGAAAGCAACGCTGGCTGCGTGGGTGACAGTACCTGAAGGTGGCTGGTGCGGAGGTGGATGATGGTTAAGATAAAGATGGCTCCGACCGACACAACAACACTCCACACTGAACACACTGAACGCAGCCACGCAGGCCACATCGCTGATCTCTGACGGCTAATCTGTTCAGCTCGCCTGCAAACGCAACCAAACTCTCTGCTTTTAAAAAAATGAAGCAGCTCCGGGCTTGCATCGCTCCTCTTTTTATGCCCCACAAGATTTACACGTGTGTGTGTGTGTCTGTGTGTGTGTGTAGTGATAAACAATTGTGCATCATTTGATTGGCAAAACAGAGGACAAACATAATCTGGACATGCAAATCTCCACACAGGTCACAGCATTTGAAAGACACAGACTGAGCTAAGTGTGTGTGTGTGTATGTGTGTGTGTGTACTTTTCAAAATGTAGAAGCTGCGTCACATGAAATGTTCACACATTTTTTTCGACGTATATATATATATATATATATATATATATAAATATAACAGTCAAAAAGGGAACGCCCTGAGGCGCCGACATCATTATAAAGTCATTTTACACATGAATACATTCTGGATTCTTAGCTTGTGAAACAATAATGTCACAGCTGGCCGATGACTTGCTCCTTTTTGCTCTGTGAAAATAAACATTTGCATAAATGTGTCTAAAAGCGTGACATGTAGATAACAAATGGGAACGGAAAGTCGTGTTTTAAAAACGTGATTTTATCAAAGAATTTTGTGGTTATAGGTGTCAATACGTTGTTTTTTCTTTACTATTTCAGCTGTGAAGTTTGGTTCCACAAACCGTAAAGAAAAAAAAACAAGATGTATAAATATGCAAGTACAGATGCAAAGCAGGAAACCAGATGTGAAAATCAATAATGCAGATTTGACTTTCCAGCTGAATCAAGCTAATGAAAACACTACGTATGAAATACCCCGTTAGAGATAAAGTATTCAGTTAGTTTAGTTAGTTTCATATAAATCCCATCTTAAAACCTTTTTTATAGGAAAGAGTTTATGATTATTTAATTTGATGCTTGGCTTTTTCATTGATCCTTGACCTTTTAATATTTTTTCCTTATTTATTTTAACCTCTAGTGTTTATATTTGATGCTTTCTTGATCCGACTTTTTTATTTATTTTTTGTGTTTTTGGTTTGTTTTTTTTGTGCATTATTATTATTATTATTATTATTATTATTATTATTATTATTATTATTTATAAGTAGCTCCCTTTGAGTGTTTTAACCTGATTGAAATTAAGGATTAAACCATTTTATAAAATAATCTGCTCAATTTGTTCTCCTTTACGTTTGTTTGGGTTGTCTATGCAAATAAATAATAATATAGTCTTCCTCCTTTCCAGAAGTCATTTGCTGTTCATTTCTGTATAGTTCGAAAACGAGTCATATAATAGTTTATTATGATAATTAATGCACCTAAATAAGCTTGAAGCCTTCATTTTTTGTCTGTCTCAGTGTGTTTTCCATATCATTGTGTGCATTATGTTCAGAAATGGATGCAATTCCTCAAAACTCATTAGCGTCACAGACGTGTTTTACTTCTCAGCCACCTTTGGTTCTTTCGGGAAAGTAGGCCATGTCTTTTTTATTTATCATAACGGTGATTTAAAGTGATGGAAAAAAAAAAATATCATTTTTCTTCAATTAGCGAAGTCGGACGTTAAAAACTCAAAGTCAGCCTCTCCGATGACTCACTGACGATCTCTCCTATCTCGATCCCCAGACCAGCTGGATGACAAGGGGAGGGCAGGAAAAACAGTCAAGTTTCCATTGAGATAGTGAGAGAGAGAGAGAGAGAGAGAGAGAGAGAGAGAGAGAGGAAATGGTAAGAGAAGGAACTTCTTGCAGACAGGAAGTGGGGGGGGGTTGCCGCTTGCCTCAGCGACAGTATTTTCCACATCCGCCGCTGACTACAAACAAAAGAAAGAAAGAAAAAAGGCCGTGCCCTCTGTAAACAACAGAAAGAGCACGGAGAATAAAAAAGAAGCACTGAGAGTTTCGATTGGCCCCGCCATTAATATCTTCTCCAAACGTGCATCATCATCATATATTCATTTAATTTAAGTAGCCACAATGAATATGCACCAACAAATATCTTGCAAATGTGAAAACATTTTGTTGTTTTTTTCTTTTTTAACCAGCAGAACTCGTGTTACATAGGGTAACCAGATAGCACTCATTTGCATGCAGGGAGGAATGAAAAGAGGCGGAGAGAATGTGGAGGGGAGAAGAAGTTGGGGCAAAAGGGTAACTCTGGGTTACAAATGGCGTAAGGAAGGGAAACACTGATGCGTGCTGGTGTTTTTCAACAGAGAAGAGGAAACAACAAGCCTGATATCGCTCACCACAAGGTCCCCTCGCAGATACAAACACTGCAAGTGTCTGAGTCTGCAAAACGCTCAGACTGCACAGACACAGAAATGGATGCTAACGAAACGTGCATTCGATGCTCGGGAGATTGCACGATAACTCTCAGAGCAACCGTAAAAACAGCTGGAAAGGTGAAAGAAAAAAGTGGACACCTAGTGAGATGTTTGTGATGTGGCTGTTTGGTTATGTGACTAAATAGTGTGATAAGAAAAGGGCTTGTTTCCAAGCTGAGGTCACTGTATGGAACATTAAAGAGCACATCTCACTTCAGATCTCGCCGCAACTCTGGAACACACGAAGTCGCACCTATCGACCACTATCAATCGCATGGATGTGTGAAATGTCGAGTGGATCTCCAGTTTGCGAACTAAATACATGCATCCCCTTGTTTTTTTCTGCACACACGGTGGCATTGGTGTCTCCAGCAGGGTTTCCCCAGTGTGTGTCTCTGAAATCATGTGAAACCACACTACACTTCTGCTCTGGGTCCCATGACACTAGCGGAGAGACTCAACCAAAAATGTCAGCGTCAGTGCTTGAACCGACTCCCCCTATGGCCAGGGAGGAGGGAGGGGGGGGGGATTCGAACATGCACATACACGCACTCCTACCGGCGGCCTCACACTGAAACACCCAATGAAGAACTGACCGGTGATTCCCCTCTCACCATTAACTAAGCAGGCACTTTGTAACACACAGGGTTGGACACACACCCACAAACTTACAGACTCTCTGTCTCTCTCTCTCTCTCTCACACACACACACACACACACACACACGTACAGCTGTGAGAGGGAAACTCAGCTTGACGTCACAGCGTTACTAGGCAACAGGCCGCCGTGGTAGTGAAGATTTTCCACTGCAGAGCAAACACAGTGTGTGTGCGTGTCTCATCGCGCGTGTGCATATGTATGTGTGTGTGTGTGTGTGTGTGTGTGTGCACGCCGACCCACTTGAGTTAAAGATCAGGACATTAAAAAAAAAAAAGGGAGGTTTTTTTTCATCCAGTCCGCTACGAAAACCTCTGTTTTTGGTGTCGGAGAGGAGCTCAGGTTGGAGATTCATGCGCTCGGACCCTGAAAACGGGATGTGAGTCGGTGGTTAGAGCTCAGACTGTGTGTGACTATGTGGCATGTACAGAGGGCGTGCCGGGCCGTCAGCATACGTGAGTGCGTGTCTCACCTTGCGGGTGCAGTCTGCATTCCTGTTTGTATAATGATATAGAGCGACAGGTGTATGGGAATGTGTCCTGGCTTTACGTCCACGTATCTGTGCCTGGAGAAATAATTTGCTGAGCATCTAATTTGTTCTCAAATCTCATAAAATCTGTGGGAAAATAACCAATAATGTGACTTTCAATCACTCTCTCAGAGAACAGCATCAAATCGCCATACTTGAGAGGCAAGAAGCTGCAAATGTTTGGCATTTGTGCTCGATAATTTAATAATAAGATAATTAGGATGCATCTAATAACATAATTAGATCATCTTCTGTAGACGATTGGTTGTTACACTTATTTTTATACTAATGAAATGAGGTGATTGAATTGTATCAGCAAGTACACTTCAGCTCGCATGTTTATCTACAAAATCTTTTTTGCAAGCGTACAGCTGAGTTTTCCATCCCCGTGTCGGTTCATCTGTGGCTATTTAGGTAGAAACGGCTCTGAAGGGGGCGTGGAGCTGATGCTTTTAGATAAAATGATACACGACAGCAAACAGGCAGGTGTGACCTCAGCAAAGACACAACTCTGCTGCTGGTCTTCTCCACGGAAATGTTGTGAGAAAAGTATCAGAGATAGCGATATATCTGTAACAGGTGCCCCTTTATAGGAAAACACTGGCAGCACATATGTGCCTTCTAACCTTGGAGAGATGCCCGACAGCCGAAAGATCAGCCAAATAGTGTCTATACATGGCTCTGTTCAAAAGCTGACGACCACAGCGAAGCAGATGTGACAGAAAACGGAAAGGTCATGCTTACTTGTGGGATTAACACAAAGGAGCATTAATTAATTCAAAAGGGCAGATTCAGGCGTCAGGTTAAAAAAGCTCAGAACTGCAGAGAGAGCGCTGGTGTTATTTCTTTCTGTCCAACCACAGAGCTGCACTTATACATCATACATCTGTGTATCCCCCACCGGATGATTAACGTCCTTAAAGAGCCATGTTCAATGTTAAATGCCAAATAAAGTCAAGTCCCGAAATAACGAGCGCTCGCCTCGACGTCAAGACGAATATCCTACAACTTTTCCTCTCATGCTCTCATTCCCTCATCTCTGTTTCTTCCTCCCTCTCTCTCTCTCACTCCTCTTCACTGTGTCCCTCTCCTCTTTCCTACTCGCCTCCCACACACACACACACACACACACACACACACACACACACAGACACACACACACACATAGCAGGCATGTGTTTCTGCATGTTTCACACACCGGGTTTCCTACAAACTGCAGGTTTAGCTGTGACAGGCTAAAGACAATACAGACGTGATTAAAGTTGTTTGACATTTTTGTGCTGCAATGAGGAAAATCCAGACTTTTTACAAGCAGAAGGAGTTTCTCTTCACTTTGTCTGGATTACGCAAAAAAAAAACCCCACATTGACCGGAAATATGCAAAGATCAATACAAACACTATTCAAATCCATCAGCCAAATTCATTTAAACAAATAGCTCTGAATCCGTGTCATCTGGTGCTGAGGGAGGGGTCATTTGATTAAACATGCAAGAAAACTTCATCATACATGACCTGGAGTCTCATTAATCATAAGAATATTATTATATTGCTGCTTCCTCTCATAATGGAAGCGTGGAAAATTAAGTTTCATTGATGAGCAGGACCTCCAATATATAGATATCCAATACATAGCTCATATATGAATGGTGATAATTCACCTGAAAAGAAGTAACTGTGAGTACATCCTTGCTTAAAGGGACAGCTCGTCAAATACATCGACGGTTGGTCAGCGCTAGTCATCAACCACACTCTTTTCATAAACCTGAGTCAGTGGTTTTGCCTGAACCTAACTTCCTGTGGAGACAAGTTTATTTTGAAAATACATTAAGCATGTAACGAGGTTATATAGACACAGTCGTTCCTGAACACAAAACGTTATAGTTTGATGCTTCAAAACATGTTGGAAATTATGATCCACAGACCTTCTTATAAGGATTACTGCTTTTAGCAACACAGTGCCTCATATTCCATTATATTGGAGAGAAGGCGGACATCTCCAAAACTTAAAAAATAAAGAATGTGCTGCAAGATTTCAGAAGCCCTGCAGAAAAAAAGGGACACTTTGGGGTTTTTTTTGTTATACAATCCTTCGTTAAGTCGTGTTTCAAAGCAGAAGTGAAATGGCCCTGTGAACTCCTGGCTACAAATAAAATCACATCCACCCACCCACACACACACACACACACACACACACACACACACACACACAAACCCAAACAGGCCTCAGCCTCCTCTTTGAACGCCATCCAAACGCAGGCAGAGCCTAAGTGTGTGTGACTGGCAAAATCTTTTACCCATGCTTTCTCTTTCTCTCTCTCTCTCTCTCTTTCTCTCTCTCTCTCACACACACACACACACACACACACACAAATTACCCACAAACTAAAAACACCCCTGCACACAATCACACACACACACTCACACACACACACAGGTCGGGCACAGAGCTAGCTTTGTTTCTGTGAATGTCAACCATTACTCAGGCGGAGAGCTCCAGCCAATTTGACACAGGAGCACCCAGCAACATGCACGGGCACATTCAAAACACACACACACACACACACACACACACACACACACACACACACACACACACACACACACACACACACACACACACACACACACACACACACACACACACACACACACACACACACACGTTGAGGCACAATTGTTAACGGAGACCAACGTCGAGACAAACTCAGATCTGACAAAATGAGTTGCAAAAAATAACCAGCCCACAAGTTATGTTTTGTCAAAGTTTTCAGACAATTTAAATATTATTGGCTAATTAGTACTCTAACAAATTGCTTCCTAATCAACCACAAACCAATCTGCGTACCAGATGTTGAGATGTTTCACAGGATAGGTCAGATGTTTGACCTTTCGAGGCACGAGAGGAAAAGTCGGTTGATTATCAAAGTCTGTAGCCTCAGGTGACACTTTCAGATCCCTCGACTTTCCCCACATCATCTATTTTTCTCACGCTTGAATGATTTTTGGCAAATGCATTTTCCAAAGGTCAATGTCACTCAAAACAACACATGGTCTCTACTGAACTTGCACATTAAATTGTTGACACATGCCAGCAGGCTCTACTTACTGCTTTCTGCTGAGACGTGAGGGCTGCAGGGTTGAGAAGCTGCTCCCCTTTCTCCGTATCGCTGGAAATATCCTCCTCCGACTCCTCCCAGGACGAGGAGAAACCGGCCGAGGAGGCGGAGGACGACGACAGCTTCCTGAGGGAGCGCATTGAGGAGTTGGACCCAGGGACGGGGCTCGAACTGGGGCTCGACGGGCAAGCCCGGTCCCTGGTCTGTCCCGGAGCCTCCTGAGGTTTGAGGCCCGCTTTCCAGACAGTCAGTTATGATGACTGCGGGGATGGAGGGAGGGATGCAAGGGGAATGGTTGGAGGCTTGATTGCTATTCAGCACACAAGGGGAGCTCTCGCTGCTTTGTCCCCGACGCAAAGCATCGGTGTCTGGGTCGACCTCCAACCTGGTTCCCTCAGTCATCTCAAGACCTGACCGGTTCTCCTTCTCGGCTCTCACTTCTCTCTCTGTCCATTCAGCTCCCAACATTCGATTGTTTTCTACCTCCAACTCATCTTTTTGTCGTTCTTCTGTTTTCTCTCCCTCCGTTGTTGCATCTGGGTTGAATGTCTCAGGGGAATCCTGTCTCATTAGTCCATCCAAACAGGGAGTTTGCATTGTTGTTTTGGAATGGCGGCCGTTTTGACCGATCAGTGTCTTGTTTTCTGTGTTTTCACCATTTTCATCTTCTCTCCTTCCTCCTCTCCTCTCTCCTTCCATAGCTTCCTCCTCCCTACCTCTTCCATTCTGGACCACAGAGGGAACTTTGCTCTCCTGCGGGTGGGTCATTGGGCAGTCCAGGCCGGTGTTTTGGGAGCTGGGATGTGAAGGGCTTTGGCCCGTCGCTCGTCTTGGAGACCGAGGGCTGCGCTGGAGTTCAGTGTTGAGCACTTGGGCACGGATTCCGGAAATGTGGGCCTCAAAAATGCCCACTTTTCCCCTGACCTGGAAGACAGAAGAAAAAAAGGGCTAAATGCAACTTAAAATGTAAAATGTTTCCTTAGTTTATTTATTTTTTCTTATTTGTTTGGTGCTTTTCATTTCAGAGATCAGCAAAAACCTTCACAAATCATCACAATCTCCTACCAATATTACAGGTAATAACAGGGATTTTCCTATATTTGTCTTTAAACACACTGAACTGAAAATGTTGACTTTCAACTAAATGCAAAGAAGAAAAGGAGCACAAATAAGCACCCGAATGGAACACCAGTTTTGTGTCGAGTGATGATCAAAATTGTCTGATTTGATATTAAACCTGATCATGACACGCTGGTTCATCTTTAACTTAATTAACGCATATTAATTTACATTTTACAACAGTCCAAGGCAACTTGATGAGATGATGATGGTACGAAAAGCAAATTGGAAATGAATTGGCAAGAAATAAAATGAATCTAACAAACATTCTGAAAAAAATATCAAATTAAAAGTTCTTTCTGGAAGCACAATTTCCCAGTTGCATCATAAAGACATAGAAGGTCACGGTGAGCATTTCTTTCAGGTTTTGTCCTGACTTGCCCAACAAACTGAGTCGATTCTCCAGTGTTTTTTACATGTTGACTCTATATTGTTGAATAAATACAGAGGAACCGAACGTGTAAAATCACCTCGACGTTCTGCAGCTCTCTGTGTATCTGCAGCAGCTGTGCTTGGCGTCTCCTCTCCTCTCGCCTCTCTCCTCCTCCTCCTCCTCCCGTCTCTCCTCCCCTCTCCTCCTGCCCCTCGCCTTCCCTTCTCTCCTCACCGCCAGGCGAGCTCAGGCGTCGGACCCGCTGGCCCACATTGACCCCGAGGAGCTCCGGGCTTCGCGGCGAGGGGGGGCGAGCGCGGGGGGTGGGGCTGGGGGAGAGCGAGTTGGAAGTGGGGAAGACGAAGGTTCGATCCGGGGTCCGAGGGCTCGTCTGGGATCAGACATGCAAGATATAGATCATCAGAGTCACATGGTCAGTGTGCTGACTCAGGATAATATAAGGACGCTGGGTCTGGTTTCTGTTACACACGGCGTAAATCAATATCCAATGCAGCACGTAAATGCATGTTTCAATCAGTGGTTATCAGCGTTATTAGTATTATTAGCCTGTAAATCAGCCATGTTATGATGATGAATGGTCGACACAAGCCTGCACAAATGCCCCTTTGCACACTTTTGCACAGGACGCGGTTTGAACCGTAGTTATTAACCAAACAAACTGACCTCATTCATTCCAAACAGGTTAAGTGTGAAAGTTTCACAGCATCTATTCAATTCAATTGTGTTCATAATGTCACGACAGAAGTCATCTCAGGACACTTAACACATTGAGCAGGACTAGAATCAATACAATTTCAAAATCCCAACATCATCCATCTAAAGTTTGCAGAGTTAACATTCATAACTTCATCTCTTTTACCTACTACTTATTATTTTAATGATTTATTTATTCTTTGCATTTCTGTATTTTAATATGTGAATGTCTTTTTACTATTTCTTTTATGTCATAAATGCCGTTTTATTATTTGTTTTTGTTTCCTAACTGTTTTCTATCTATATTCTGTGACTGTGTTATTTTCCTGTAAAGCACATTGAATTTTATACTGTTTGAAATGGGCTATAAAATACATTTGCCTTGCCTTAACATGACCCCACTATAAGCGGCCAGTCATACAAGTAAGGCTGTAGAATGTGTAATGAAGTGAGAACGGGTGTGTTTTAATTTGATAATGAGTTTGTAAGACAATAGATGTGATTTCTTCTTTCAAACGTTTTATAGTCGTTCATTAAAGGGCAGTGTCCTCATGTCACTTCCATTATTATAACTGCTTATTAAGTAGAAGATTAATTATGTGTGTTCCCTTTAATTTGCACTAAGTTGAATGTTTTTGTTTATGTGCTGTTGAGAATAAAATGAATCATATAATTCAGTTTTTTTTGTTCGTTTCAGAACCGCGGTGAACATAGAAATGGTGTTTTCAGATTGAGCTCTGGCCGTTACCTTCGGGCTGGTCGGGCTGTAGAGACCTCCACCCGGCGATCCCCCACCTAGTAACTGACAGTAGGTGCTGCGATCTGGAACCGGCAGCACCGGTCGGCCGACTGGACTGGTTCTAGGTCGAGAGGTGGTACTGGAAGAGCCTGGCTGGGTGTGAAACTGATTACTGCTGCAGAGAGGAAGGAGAGCGTTGGTTGGTTTGTGTGCAGCCGAGCTATAATTATCAGAAATGTTACATTTTCATTACAGGAAATACATGAATAATGTGCGTATGATGAATATAGCCATGGGCGATATGACTGAATTGTTCTGTAATGCACAGAAATAAAGAGCAATCTTAACAGTCTAGTTTCTCTGGTTCTCAGCTGCAACCAACAATACTGACCAAACATGTTTAAAGTATGTGTTTCCTCTACAGCTCTTCAAGAAAACCGGGGTAGGGTATCGCACCAAAAGCCAAAAAACACACTGACCTGTTCATGACTCCGAGGCCGTTCAGGTTCAGGGCAGACGCTGCCATCCCCGCGGCCAGGCCAGGGGCTTTGAGTGTCGGGTACACATCTGACAAATCTCCCCTGGAGCTGCAGGGAGGTCCGGAGAACAGCTTTTCAGTGTTTCATCGGCATCCAGGCAGCTGCAGCTCCACGCTGCTAGGAGCACTACTGAAAAAGAAGAAAAAAGTGTGTCTAACCATATAATTATTATAAAAATCAAAGGGCAATCTAAATAAAGCCCCCATTTCAAAAAGGACAGCCGCTGGAAAAATTTAATTTTCCACTCCTGGAGAGTCATCCTTTAACTGCGTCATGGCCAAAGAGATTATTCATATAGTCCTTCTGTTAGCCTAAAATAAAAGATATCATTGTTCCAGCTTGGATTAATACTAATGAAAGAAAAGGGAAAGTTAGAAAGAAAATAATTTGCCTCGTCTTCTGTTAATGTTTCATTAAAGCTCCGTTTATTTTTATAATTGAATCAAAGAGCTGTTTCTTATTCCTCTCCTGCTAAGCTGCGAGTAAATCTACTGTTCAAGCCTTTTCACAGCTGCATCCAACAACGTCTTTGTTCTAAAGGTTCAGCCGGACAAACTGCCACGAGATGTTTTTTTGCTTTTTTTGTAGGAAACAAGCCTTCACAAAGCAAAAGCACTCATTTCAGCTCCAAACTCTCCACTAACGATAACAAGCCAAATACAGTTGCAAATCCTCATTTAATGAGTTTAAACTCCAAACAAGAGCGACGTGTATTCTCACGTCAAAGCAGGTCGACTGAAATACGCTATGCAAATGAGTGTCGACGACTGGGATTTGATGCACGGCGGTCGGACTACGCAAGGCTTGCAGAAACGTCCTGATTTCACAACGGCTGGATTTGCGGATGTTTTAAATTTGGCAAAACTTTTTTTTTTTTTCCAAGCTTTAAAACGCCAGATGTGGGGATATCCACAACTCCAGCACCTTGGGTTTGATTCGGATAAGTTGGCTGATCCACAGTCTGCTAACATGTGATAGAAGTTCTACTACAGCAAATATGTCTGAAAACATCATAAAATATATGTATGTATATATATATATAATATATATATATATATATGAAATACCAAATGCCATGTGCTCATTTAATACAGGAATGGATGAGAAGATGATTCATAAACGTCGAGTCATGTTTCATTTCATACGGCAGTAAATTATCTTTAATGAACTGCAGGGAAAGAACTGTGCAATATTACATTTCATTTGCATGTGCAATGTTACTAACCTTAACTTTTTATTACTTTTTAATATCATTGCCAATACGATACTCTTTTATCCTTCTACACTTTATACTTTTACTCTTTTTGAATTCTTATGTTATTCTATTTTACTAAATGTATCTTATTGCTATTCTGTTTTGTGCTGGTGTTCATATCACCTCGTACACCTCGTGTACTTTTCTTTTTTATCACACCATGTACTCGCCTCCGTCTTCTACAGAACACAACAAATACTTTTCAGTCCGGTTCTGGGACTCGTTCAAGCATACCGATGTTCCCGTCGCCGTGTGCCGAGCTGCCAAAAAAAAAACTGCCTTAAGACATCGGGTCATGAACTACGGGGTAAACATGGGATTTCCTTGTTGGGCAGTGACGCAGTAAGAGAGAGGCAGGAAATAATCTCCAGCAGAGACCAGCAGCCTTTTTTTACACACACTGTATAATCACTTCTGCTTATTGGACACTAAGATTCAGGTCTAGTGTAGATTAAAGAAGAGAAATGGGAGGAAAGAGTAAAATGCAGGAGAAAGACCAAGAGAATGAGAGCAGAGTGAGGAGGAACAGAGATGTTTACAGGCTATTTTGGTTTGGTTGTCTATTCTGACTCTTTCATGCAGAAGTAGCAGATTTACTCACTCAGTCGCTGTAATGAAGCAACACTTGGCGGCGGGAACCACTTTCACACTACATATTGAACATCATGAGCTGCATCCCAAATATATATATATATATTTTTTAGGGTCTTTTTGCACTAAAGGACAGCTCGGGAAGGAAGTTACAAACAGATATGAAAAGTATAATATGTCTTGGGAGAAATTCAGCAAAAAAAAAAAAAAAAAAAAGGAGAGCCATTACACAACACGTACATGGTCTCCTCGATCCCACTCTGACACCCACTCGTCTCCGCCTCCCTTACAGAGAATATCGTCCAAAAACGCCACGTGTCAGCAGTAAAATATATTTATAGACAACTCTCCATGAGCACCACTTTGTTGAAATTGCAAACATTTTAGGATGTCACATTAGTGCCAATTAACAACAGTCTAGTTAGCAATTAACACAACAAACACCGGCGGTGGTGAGTAGTCTGGTATGGAAGCACCTCGGAATGGCGTCTGTGATGTCAGAGCGAGTGGGACGGCATGAGGATTCAAACTGTCCACCTGCCTACACAGGTGGGCAACAAACCTACACGCAGAGAGTTAAAGATGCTGAACGTTTCTTGGGTTTTAAAAAGCAGATGGCAGGTGAGGGAACTATGACGATATGAAATACATAAAGTTGGAATATTTTGTTTTCAATCCTCCTGTTTATTCTTAATTAAATGCATCAGTAATCACCTATGAGGTGCAATGATTGACATCCTATATATGATTTTTTTTGCATCATTACAATGTAACTTTATTGTCATAAGACAAAAACATTTGTTAGTTAATCCACGTCTCTTCAATGTAATTTCCTTGAAAATTTGCTATCTCAAAATCTATATTATAATCTGAAACTACTTTGCTTCTTGCAGATGGGACACTCGAAGCAGAGAACCATACTCAAACCTTAATGAAACCCAAGAGGCCCCAAGAAGGCGTCGAGGGGAACCTCAACAAAACTAGGAATAACTTGAGCATCGATCGATTGATCAACAACTCTATTTTAATGATTGATTATTCGTTTAAGTAATAATTTGAGCAGAAAAATGGACTGTTTCATCCTACCCGATGTGAGGTTTTGCTCCTTTTCCTCGTCAACGTTAACTGAACGCTCATATATAATTAATAAGTGCCGGGTTCTGATAACTGATCCCACTTCAGATCTGGTTCCAAGCTGGTAAAATAATGACTGAAGCCCCGAGTCTGACACGTGTCGTCTCCTCCTGCTGTCTTTTCACGAGTAAACAGTGACATGCAAAATGTCCCGCAGCTGATGAGCAAATTTGTACAAAATCTGGAAAAACCTGTGTTTCAGTTATTTCAGTTTTTGAGTTGCATTTGTTGAAGCATAAGTATCTTAATAAAAAAAAATACAGCTGTTGGAAGCTTACATGGATTTGAAAAGGCATTTGAAATGATCCTCCTTTTAATAAGTAATGCTATAAGTAATATTGGTAATATTCAAGTAAGCTGACCTGTCAAACCCCTAAATGTTGTATTTGTATATTTCTGTATTCTATTTGACTTTATATTGTGTATTTGTATTTGTCCTGCATCTAATGTTAAGTGTCTATGAACCTAAACAATGTGCTATGTAAGTCATATGAATGACTATTATTATGACAGAAAATAAGTATGTTGTATTATACATTGGGAGGCTGTTATTTGAAGATGTAACCCTAAAAAACGTATATTAAGATGTAACTCAAGAAGAATAAAAGCCTCTACTAGTCATAAAGTAGATTTTTAATAATAAAAAATAAGCATAGACTTGTTTTAAAACTGCTCAAACAGAATCCAGATGATTTTCTCTCCATCTCCAGAGGTGGTGCCATTAAAAGTGTAATAAACAACAACAAGGAGCTGCTCGGCTGGAGGTCTGACGTGACAGCAGGCCCCGGTGGTGCCTTACCTCCTCTCCGACGCTCCTCCGAGGGAGTTCCTGCACTTTTAATGGGTCCGACCAAGTAGCCCAGAAGAGTCCAGCAGCCGGGGAACCGACGAGGACTCGTCTCCGTCCGCGCGTCTCACACACCGAAACGACTCAATCTCTCCGCTCCTCTCGCGTTGTGTGCTGGTGCCTTTTTTCTGGTTTCTTCCATGAACCAACTCGTCCAACGTTGCCGCGGGTCCTTTATGTTGCTTCTTCACCAAAAAGAGAAAAAAAAATCCTCCTCCTCCTCCTCCACAGAAGAAGAAGATATCACAATTCTCTCCCACGAGTGTAGTTTTTTCTTCTCTCTCTCCCTCTCTCTCTATGTCTCTCTCTCTCTCGTTATTTGAGGAAAACTTCTCTCACTTTGCTACATAGTTTCTTCTCTGTTGTCTGTCATGCTGCTGCTGCTCGACACCTCTGCGCTCGTGCTGCTGCAGCGCTGTTTGTCTGCGAGTTTGAAGCCGGAAGCTACGAAGACACCCCCCCTCCCTCTCTCCCCCCCACCCTCTCTCTCTCTCTCTCTCGGTTCACTGAAAGGAGAGAAAACTGAAAAGCTGCGTGCGCGCGCGCTAGTTTGTAATCGCCCGGTTTGCACGCGCACGTGCAGTCAGCTCGTGTGCTGGGGAAACCCTCCGCGTGCACAACCAGAAGGAAGGACACAACAGAAAAGTGAAATGCTCCTTTAACTTTGGTAGAGAGGCACGTTACACGTGAACGCATCACGGATTAGTTATAATCAGCTGATTCTGCATCATGAGCCCACTTTTCCTTTTTATTTATTTATTTTTTGGTGTAATGTTAATAAAATGACACTGCAATAATTTTACTTGAGTAAAAGATTTTAGTACAAAGTATCAGAAAATGTACTTTTGTTACTTAAGTATCGAAAATATGGATATGAATATTATATTCCATTGCACCGTTCCGTGTAACATCAGCACCTGAAAAGCAGCTTATAACTACACTGGCCATATAAATGTTGTTAAGTATTAAGTGTAATATATCCCTTACAAATGAAAAGTAAAGTTCAGATAAAGGAGTACAGAAGACTAGTCGAGTACAAGTACTTTCCACAACTGCAAGAATGTAAGATCAAAAGCAGACATAGATCACTCTGATCTCTCTGATCTTCAAAAAAAAAGTCCAAATCAGAAATGATTCTATATGTTTCTTGTCCACATCTGTACTCGATGTTTGCACGTAGAGTACGACTAGAAATAGTTTTGGGAAGGCCACTTAAAAAAAGGACTTTGACCTCGAAGAAGTCCTGGTACACAATGGGAAAACTCCGGAGGCTGAGTTATGGCTGATTTTTATCAGGGGTGGAGAAATGTTGACCACAGGTGTGGATGTCATCCTGTGATTCATGGAGCACTTTAAGGAAGGACACTCCTCCTCAGTATTGTGTACTCTAGATATGTGTACAATCCCAGAGTCAAGATTCAATACCGGCTGCAGGCAGAAGTTGCAAACTCTAGATGTGTTTGTTACCATGGATACCTGAGGATGAGCTCCTTTCCAGTGTTTCCACTTGAGACAGGAAACTACTGGGAATATCCTCCATCTGAAACACACGGCATTGTATCTGTCCATCAAAGTATAGACGGTTATGTCATTTAAATGAAACCTAATGATGTCGTTACACTACTTTTACATCACCAACATCAACCCTTCATGTTTAATTTCATCACATTCTCAAGGCAGGGACGGGGACATGTAGGGACAAATGTTGGGACGTCATGAAAGCATGCTATTCGGCTGCGCTGAAACGTGTTTCTTCTCAGCTCTCTTGGTATGAAAGACACAAAATTCCATGCATTTTTTTTCTGGGAAGGCTTCAGTATGACAGAGTGTTTTTGTGTAGAGTGTGAACGACTGAAAAAAACACCCAAAGGAAGGAAAACCCTTGAGGAAAACTCTTATCACAAACAGAATTAATTTGAATCTTTATTTTTTTGTTGAAATGAAGATGATCTGCTGTCTTCCTGACATGTAATCACTTAGTTTTCCGGATTATATTAATCACAAATGACCCAAAATAGAAGCAGAATTGTTTCCCCCCCTTTTCTGTCATGGATTCACATGAGAAAAAGAGGAGCTGCTGCCCTCTAGTGGTCTCCCGGTGGTATAGACTACTGACTGTCACACAGAGAGGGAGGATTATTGTCCTTCATGCCATCACATATTGAACTGAATACTAGTAAGCGTAGGTGATACACACGTATTTTAAATTATTAATACACAGGATACATACGCATGAATGCATCACAATACTCCTACTCCAATAATATCACATGTATTATTCCAAAAGACACATGACGACACATGTGATCACGCAAAACAAACAGACTTTTGTGTATCTGTCGGCCTAAGCTTCCTTAAGTCAATACGCACCCATGACTGTTTACTCCATCACACATGTACAAACACACACACTTGTTTTCTTCACATACGAGGACATTTTACTGTAAAAACACACCCATGACTGTTTACTCCATCACACATGTACACACACACACACACACACACTTGTTTTCTTCACATACGAGGACATTTTACTGTAAAAACACACCCATGACTGTTTACTCCATCACACATGTACAAACACACACACACACCCTAAAGGTTTTCTTCTAGTTTTATCTTCCCATACTTTTACGTCCTACACATGGTTTTTCTTCACATTTTACTGTCAAATGGACAGGAAACGTAGTGACCAAGTTTCAGAGTCACACGGTATTAACCTGCACCTATTACTGCCGGTGATAAGGCGGAGGTGCCACCCATGGGTGCACCCTGCAAAAGGTTTATATCTCTCTATTTCTCACTCTTCTCTCATATTCTTTATCGTCCTGACCATCAGGTGGTTTCTCTCTCTCCTCCTTGGCTGACACCTGATCCTGGAGTTTAGAGTTACCACAAAGACCTGGACGAGGGAGGGAGGGAGGGGGGAGGGGCAGGGAGGGAGAGTCGGTGGTTGAAGTAGCAGAAAACAAACAGGTGTGAGTTGAGAGAGCAGTATTTGTTCAGTGTCTTGGTGTTTGTGTGAGAGACGATAGAGCAAGTCACACAAGGAAATACTCGATCCAGTCCAGCAGCTTGTTCCAGCTGATTATCATTTGGTTGTCAGGTAAAAACTTGATGTGTGTGTGTTGTTTTAGTACATTATTAGCGTGGAAGTGTGTGCATGTCTCGAGGCTGGTTGCATCTATGAACACTGCAGGCCTATGGTGTTTTAAAAATGTGACTTTGTGCAGGAGATTAGACTCCAGTGGATAGACGTGGACAGAGAGGATGTGGTCACGTTTGTGTGTTCCAGAGTTGTCTAATTGCATTTTAACAAAGTCAGAATCTCAGAATGTTCACTTTAGTGATGAAGTTTGTAAATGTGTGGCATCCCCGGGCTGAATTGTACTAATTTTTAAGTTCATACTCGTAGTTTGAGCTTCTACAAGAACATGTTTACATGCTTTATTGTCAAAAAAAAAAATGTCTGTATCTGTCTGAATATTCCTTTATTCATCCTCTGTCCAAAGTGCTCCTGTTTAGGACCTGTCTCATTGATTTTATTTGAGGTAAATTAACTTCCCAGCACGGAAACTTAATAGCATCCATTTAAATCATTATGTCCTCAAAGTTGTAAAGTGCACTAATGGGCCAATCCAGAGTTATTTTCCTGGGCGATAATGTGGATGGTCGTGCATCAGACTGCACCGCTCTGCTAATATGACATATCCTGTTCTGCCGGCTTCATGCTGTAGGTGCCTATAATAATGGATGTATTTGGGATATGTTTGGGAACAGAGACGTTAAAGAAATGAGCAGGTAAATACCAATAAATGTATGCATATTAATCATTTTTTCATTGTTTAACACCGGCCACGAGGCAGAATAGAGAGGTTTCTTTTTTATTCATGGAATTGGCCTTCACTTATGATGATGATGATGATGATGATGATGATGATGATGATGATGATGATGTGGGTGGAGATACTGAGCTGAGGGGTGGCAAATCCTAATGAGCCAGTATGTGACATGAAGGGGAGTCTTCTTGGGTACAAAACCAACAGTTTGGTTGGTTGGTGGGTTGGTTGGTTGGTTGGTTGGTTAGTTGTTTGGTTGGTTGGTTGGTTGGTTAGTTGGTTGGTTGGTGGGTTAGTTGGTTGGTTGGTTGGTTGGTTAGTTGGTTGTTTGGTTGGTTGGTTGGTTGGTTGGTTAGTTGGTTGGTTGGTTGGTTAGTTGTTTGGTTGGTTGGTTAGTTGGTTGGTTAGTTGGTTGGTTGGTTGGTTGGTTGGTTAGTTGGTTGGTTGGTGGGTTAGTTGGTTGGTTGGTTGGTTGGTTGGTTGGTTGGTTAGTTGGTTGGTTAGTTAGTTGGTTGGTTAGTTGTTTGGTTGGTTGGTTAGTTGGTTAGTTGGTTGGTTGGTTAGTTGTTTGGTTGGTTGGTTAGTTGGCTGGTTGGTTAGTTGTTTGGTTGGTTGGTTAGTTGGTTGGTTGGTTGGTTAGTTGTTTGGTTGGTTGGTTGGTGGGTTAGTTGTTTGGTTGGTTAGTTGGTTGGTTGGTTAGTTGGTTGGTTAGTTGTTTGGTTGGTTGGTTGGTTAGTTGGTTGGTTGGTTAGTTGTTTGGTTGGTTGGTTAGTTGGTTGGTTGGTTGGTTGGTTAGTTGTTTGGTTGGTTGGTTAGTTGGTTGGTTGGATGGTTGGTTGGTTGGTTGGTTAGTTAGTTGTTTGGTTGGTTGGTTGGTTGGTTGGTGGGTTAGTTGGTTGGTTGGTTGGTTAGTTGGTTGGTTAGTTGGTTGGTTGGTGGGTTAGTTGGTTGGTTGGTTGATGGGTTGGTTGGTTGGTTGGTTGTTTGGATGTTTGGTTGGTTGTTTGGTTGGTTAGTTGGTTGGTTGCTTGGTTGGTTGCTTGGTTGGTTCCACTCGTTACATCTCAGTGTATTTTAATGCACTCCCCTCTTCACAGTAAGTTAGCTTCAGGCAACAAAATCCATGTTGTCAGGTTCAGGATCAGAGGCGGTTGACTACAGAGTGGCTCTTGTGACTGAGTCTGGTGAGTGACAGCAACCGTCAACATTTACTTTTAGTTTCAGGACACAAACAGAAGTCACCTATGAAAAACCCTGTTTGTTTCTACCCATCCTAACCCTCCCTCTCTGTGTGGACTATCTCAACAGGTAGTTCAGAAACCCGGGTACATGGATAAAATGAGGTTGCTGTTCTCACGTCAGGGTTTGAAGGAGTGACTGAGTGATATCTGACTACTGCGTCTGGGCACAGACTTGGCGGATAGTTGGTCCAGTGGGCAGTTTTTGCTGTCCAGATGGCTGTGTCAGGGTAATTCCCCTCAGAAGGGCTCGCCACTAATCCTCCACAGAATCTGCGCTGGCTTGATCTGATGCCTGCATGAGAAACCGCACAGCTAGCCTACTGTAGCTCCCTGAGCTGCAGCTCACCGTATTTCTGATCGCCGAAGCCCGTTTTTGTGCAAAGCCTGGACCTGCGCTGTGAGAGTAGTCCATCAGGTGTTCAGCATAAGGCAAAGAGGGCAACTGTTGCTGAGAGATTTCTTTAGGGTGTTACGGGAGGTGGAGAGTCCTCAGAGAGAGATCTTAGATCAGGTTAGACTGATTAGGTAAAGAGTCAAGCCCTAATCTCAGTGTGGGAACTATTTCTGCAGTATGGCACCTTTGACGATCAGGTACACCTTTCTGACTTTCTTGACTTGTTGTACGTCATTAGAGATCTGGACTAGCAGTCGCTAATAGAGTAGCTCTGTAGCCTCATATTCCTGTCAGTAGTGTCATTGTGACCTTATCAGTGCTGTGTTGTGGTAAAATAACGTTCATGGTTCACTCCCCGACTCAGTGCTTTACAGTTCTCACATTTTTTCCAGTATTAATGAAGTGACATAACCGCTGTGGGCGACCCGTGCTGATTTTATTAAGATCCAAACTGAGACGGATGAAGGTCAAGCTGTTCTGTGTGCATCCTCCTCAGCAGGTTCGACAATTGAATTTAAGGTCTATGAGGCCAAGGGGTCACATACTCCATGGCCAGAGGGAGCAGACCTTAATTCACTCAGCCCCGTGTTATGTCTGTGATTAAATGTTCCAGTGTGGGTGTGTTTCCTTATCCTAACATGTGGATATTATGTCATTAAAGTTAGACTTATCCCTGTTTGCTCTCATGCCATGGAGGAGATCTGCTGCGTGTTTTTTATTATTATGACTAGCCTGATGCTCAGATGGGTCATAGGGATCATTTTAGAGTAGCCAAACAGCCAGTAAAATCCATTTTTTATGATGTAATATAATTGTATCAAACAATATTATAATCCCTCATTGTTTCAACTAAATCTAAGGTGTGCAATTGTAGCAGATGCAGCTCATAAAATAAACTGGCAGATGTGGCCAGGGTTTATAGTAATGGCTGAGTTTCTGTTCACCTCTGGTCTCCATTCCTCTGTGTTTGTGTATGCACGCTCTACTGGCCTGATGTGGATCAATACTGCTCTACTAATGGTGAGTCCAATGAAACACACCCTGCCTGCTGTGATTCTATCTGCTTACAAATCAAATTTTACTTTTCTGTCATCAATAAAATATTTTAATTAGTCAGTTTTAGTAGTATTTCACATTCAACTCTCATTCAACTTTTATTATTTGAGTTTGGTGGGGTTCTTGCATGGTTGTTTACTCCGCTTTTATAGATGTCAAATCTCCACGCTATCTTACGCTATAAGCCAATTACTTGGGCTTCTCTAATCTGGGTGTGGGTGTCGGTATATACAGTATGTTATAGTATGTAACAGTATGTTATGTGTATGTGTTATGTGTTATGTGTATTAGTATGTTTGTGTATGTGTGCAGTGGCAGAATTGTTATGTTATGCAATAAGTGTGTCCTTTGTGCGTGAGTGTGGAAGAAATAATTAACTTTAATTGTGCATTTTAAATACAGATGATAACTTTTCTTAAATAATTGATACATATTTATATATTTTAAATCAAAAACTTCTATATTGTTATTTACAACCCAACGGTAACCAAAGACAGCTTCATCAAAGCAAAAAACAAAACAAAAAAACCACACCATCGCCATATTGCAGTGACGCTACTCATCCTCTAGAGGGAGCAACCTCGCCACGCTAGCACTGCCACATCTGCCTCGAGCTCCCTCCAACGCGAATGGGCAGCGTGGCTGACCAATCACGTCGCGGGATATAATACAGTGACCATTCTGAGCCAATAGGAGGGCGCTAAAAGATGTTTTCACTGTATGGGGCGGGTCTTGAGGATGATGGACACGTCTGCTTTGAGCCCGAGCCAGAATCTCGGTGTGTGTGGACTGTAGTGGGGATTTTTGGAGGCTGAGATAGTGTGGGACGTACGTTATTTTTCCGGCGGAGAACACAGCGAGAGGCCACGTTTGGAAAAGTTCCCCCAACGCTCATCTTTGAAAATTACAACAGGTAACGTTTAATTTTTTTACCACCCCCCTTTTAAATCACGTGATTTATACGTTAGCGGCTGCTCCGGCGCTTTTCATATTTAGCCTCTTTTTCTTGTGTCTTCTTCGGTTGCGGTAAACGTGTAAGGTAGGAAGCTCAACCTGCGCTACACACAACCTGGAGCAGTTTGTCGGAAATGGTGAAGCAACCCCCCCCCCCCCTCCATTGTAACCGTTATACGTTAGTCATACCTTCGATGTAAGGCTCTTCATGGCGCCTATCTTCTCCCACGGTATCCCTGTTATCATCCACTTTCATGTCGCCCCGTGTGTGTTTCAAGCTAGCTACGCTTTTAAACGGTGTGTTCTTTCGTTGCGTTTCTGGCGGTTAGGTTGCATTTCCTGGTGAATCCCACCGCCGTGATACGTTAACGGTGAGTTACCGTACCCTCTTTAATCGTAGCTAACGTTTAAACTGCTGTTCAAACATCCGTTTGACTCGCGTAGCTGCCCCGAGTTAAACAGGTAGCATGCGGGTTGTTTGAAGCCAACGGCTCGTTTCAAGCCGTTTTGTCTGTTTATCCGTGTGTCCGATTCCCTGTGTGCGTGAACGGCAGCGTTTCCTCCATCGGTAACGTTAGCAACTACCCGTCGTTTCGCGTTCATGAAAGGATCCGTTTCATATGGTTTCATTCTGGAAATCGGCTCACAAAAACGTCACCCAGGATTCACAGAACCGTAGTTACCTTCCTAACTTTCAATTCAAAAGATGGGTTTTCATCTCAGGTGTAGCAATGGATAACTTTTTGTTGTTGTTGTAAAAGAACAAGTGCATGCTTTGTTTTTATTATTGGTATTTTAAAGATAACTTAAAGGTGTCCACTTGTCAAACTGGTGTGGCAGAGTTTTAGTTTGACCAACCTCCAGAAAATATAGTACCAAAAGATGTGTTCAAGTTGGCAAAGAAATGAGCAACCCAGCATGTGTGTAAAACTCTAATTTGTCCATGTAACTAGGCTAAAAGGCCATGCATGACACATTTCTGCAGTCAATTATTGATTTTAATGGCTAAAAATGGATTTCAAACCCTCCAAAGTGGAGATTTTGTTATGGGTTTAATGGGTCTGCCCTTGGCCCCACCACGGTTTTTCTGTTTAAATATCTGTCCTACTTTTACTCTTACCCACTCTGCAGACAGAACAATGTGTACATAAAGACCTCAACATGTGTGTGTATTTCCCAGGCACGGGCTTAGAAGTCGCACTTTGTTTGACAGATGGCAGGGGTTCAACTAGTTCACAGGCAGAAAGACGGGCAGGCCGACAAACACGCCGGACTGAGCTGAGATTGTGCTGACGTGTAAAAAAGTCGGTGGCAATTGGCAAGCATACGCGATACGTCGACATAATTCAATATTGATGAATTAAATCATTGTCTTCGTGGTGCCAGTCAGACTGTCGATGCTGTTTTCTGCCTCCTCGAGTTATTTCTGTAGCATTTGGCTGTTTGTGAACAAACACAAGCCGGCTTTGTCAATGACTATCAGTAGGTGCCTTTTTTTGCAAATCAGCGCTTGATGTCGGCCGTCGCTTCACCATGCCTGAGAACAACACAGGCAGACTAATCTTAAGGCTATGCTACTAACAATCGGCCTTAAATCTGCTTCTATTGGTCTTTGTGTGCGCATGGCCAACTACTCATCCCTTTAATCAGCACCACTCAGCTCTGATGCCTACTGCCTTCTTAGGAAGAGAGGTCAGACAATGGGGGTGCAACAGTACCACGTTTGCCATGCCCACAACTGATACCTCTGCTTTTGGGTATCTGATACCATATTGACCTATTGTCCAGCTATTTCAGTCAGTAGGCTATGGGATGGGTATCAGTATTTGTGCGTCTTTATTGGATAGATATGGAGATAATCATGGCAGGGACGATGTGGTGGAATTTAGTATTGGATGTGCGTCCTTTTGATGTCTATTGATGCTTTATTATATGTAATTGTAACAATTTGGTTTTTGATTGGTTTGGTCTCAGAGGTTGCCAAAAGATCACCTGTTTGGCTTTGCATGACTGTTTATTCTAATGTGATGGGTATAAAGGTGATATCCCACACATACGATCTTTGTTTTCCATGCTAAACCATCTCTGTGTTTTGTTTGACTGAGGAGACGAGACTGAGCTCTCTGCACAAACCCGGTACCGCCTAAACCTCTGTGAGAGCAGGGGTAGAAACCCTGTGGAGTTGAAGAAGTTACATAACGGAGTCATCATCCATCCAGCCGCAGTTCATTAACGAAAGGAAGTCTACCCACCCAATCATTTTTTTAAATGAATACTTCTGTTTCATTGTCTTTAAACATTTAAATATCTTCATTTTGTGTGGATTACTGTCACACTAAACAGACGGTCTTTCTTGGATTTCTATCTACTTAAACTAAATTTAATAATTAATCTACTAAACTAAATTTGGCATTGTAAAATCCACACCCTCTCTCTCTGCAAAGTCTTAACAGCAGATGAACAGTGCATGCTTTGCAGAGGTATTATATTCAGCAGTGCTATTGTGTGTGATGTTGTATTGTGTTCAGGTTATTTAGCACAGGTGGTTGTTAATATAGGTTAAAGCTTTCACGATATACAGCCGCAGAATGAAGAACATTTTTGGGAAGGAAAACCAGCAGCATGTCTGTCACTCTGGTGATTTTTTTCCCATCAGCCCCCCCCTCTCTCTCTGTGTGTGTGTACAGTGTATCTATAATCATCAGTGCCATGTTCACTCTCAAACTCTCAGGATGTGCAGAACAGTGGCAGCTCTGTCAAACCCACTAATGAGAAGCCTTAATTGGTTGTTCTGGTGGGAGAATCTGCTCATTAAATGTAGCTGGAACTAACTCTGGGTTATCCAGAACGAGTGCATGATTTATCAATACCGCTCTTGTCATGCGAAAGCTTTTCTATTCATTTGAGGATCCGTGTGTTTTATGAATATGTGTTTTTGGATGCATATTCAGTGGCGCGGTCCTTCCTAAAACCACGAAACTTGGATGTCTAGAGATTTATATCAGAAGGAGTTGATACAATTGTAGATAACAATCAAAGGAATGTACCGGTGACACATTAAAGGGTGTAGCCTCTTGGTGTCGGTGTCTAGCTTGCAGTGCTTTCCCCTCTCACCTTGCAGGAGCTAAAAGGGCTAGAGAAGGGAAGATATGAGCAGAGAGGAAGTGAGTAAGAGTCGGACAGAAGAGGGAGAAGAGAGGCTGAGTGAGAGCGACAGAGAGAGAGAGAGAGAGAGATATTGCCTAACCATTCGGAAAGGCTATGGGAACATCCCTGAGAGTGTGTGTTTTTTCATCCTGACCCCGTCAGTTCAACAGGAGCGAAAAGCGTCACATCAACTCAGACACACACAGATAGCCCTACCGCCCCTCATCGAACGGAGCGACTCACGCCGACCGTGTTTTTAGAAAAGAAGCAGTCACGGAGAAATCCTCCCTCAAAGTGTTTCTGGATATTTCCAGTGTGCGTCTTCTCTTCATCTCATGGTCTATGAAGGTGGTTTTAATACTGTGAGTCTCGTTCAAAGCATTCATCTCCTCCGTGGTAGTGACGTTGGGGTCAGTCACAACAATTACAGAAGGTGGACATATTGTACAGTGTAGCAGTCAGCCGTGACCGGCGGGTATTAGCCTCTAGCTTTCAGAGGTGCTCGGCCAACGGGCACCACAGGACTCGCATTCACGCCGAGAAGATCAGAGGCGCACGGATGAATGGAAACTGTAATGCAATGTTCAGCTTATTACCGCCGCAGAGACAGTGAGGGAAGGAGGGAGGGGCGGGTGAGAGGGCGAGGTGGGTGAGAGTGGAAAGGGGGATAGAGATGTGTGTGATCGAGGGGACAAAAACGGGGGAAGGAGGTTGGGTGGTTCCTCTGGGTAAAGGGTCAGCAAAGATGTTCAAGTGGGTGTAAGAAAGCAGTTTTTGTAGAGTTTGATTGTATGTTCTTAAAGATTAGTTGTCATATTTTTTATGTTGAGATAGAATAGAAAACTCTTGTGTCAAAAGGTGACATTTCACATCGGAGTGGGATAAAAAAAAAGAGGGCAAGCCGTCCCCGGCAAGTGTCCAGCTCTGAAAGAAACGATAGCATAAAAACCAGAGAGAGATAGCGTGGGCCTGTGGCTTTGGCAGGGGGCCAAACATAGTTAAAGACAGATTAATCAGCAATGGAGGGTCACATTCTCACAGAGAGGGGCTGAAGCGAGCATGGCAGTACGGGGCACAGCCTTCATCTTTTAAAGACCACATCTTAGGGGGAAACAGAGGTTTATATCAGCAGAATAATGGATAATATTATGTCATAATTATCTGGTCTCAGCATCCTTTATTAAAACGTTAGGGCTGGGAAATATATTCATATTGTGATAAGAGTAACTCCACGTTACTTATGGTTATTTAAAAAAATGTCATTGTGAAAATCTTTTGAGAAAACACCAATATTCAACCCTAGAACATCGTTGCGATATCAGGGACAAGGATTCATTCATCCATTAACCCTTTAATTAATTCAATCACTCATCTACTTTATAACTCGTTTGTTGGCGATTCAATCAGTCGTCAATTCATTCAGGCTGTGACTGAAGTCAGGAAAGCGGGGAGCGGCGAGGAGGTGGGCTACCAGGGCACGGTGATAAAGAGGAAGGGATGAGGCGAGGAAACGGATGTGAGAGGAGAGGAGTGTCTGGAGCAGGAGGGTTGAGAGGGAGTGCAGACCGGCTAACTGGCTCTCATTAGTAGCCTTTGAGAAGTTCGTAAAACATCCTGGGAAGTGTGTAAAGAAGCCAGTGTTTGTCTATGAGGCGGGCTCTGGCTCTCTGTGTGTGGGAAACACTCAAGAAGATGTGGGTGTTTCTCACATCCACAAACGGTTTTGCACGCTGTCACTTCCTGTTTTTAAGTTGTCAGGGTCTTGACAGAGTGAGACACACGGATACTGCATGGCGAGAAATGAGAATTGAAGAGATAAAGATGGAGATTAAGAGGAGCGTAACCGGAGAAGGGTTTGTGCCCCTTTGCCACGCTTCCTGTTTCCTGGTCCAGGGTCAGAGGTCCCTAGGCTGGGATTAACTGATGCAAGGCGCCTATATAATCTGTCTGGTCATGTCATTGACTTATTGAGAAGAGCCCATTGCTGCATAATGACGTGCGAGCGTGTGTCCGGACTGCAGAGGCGACGTGGCCTCGCAGTAATTGAGAAAACAGGATGATGTTCTAAAAATGAGGACGTCTTATGGGGAATGTCTAATTTTAGACTTCAGGGTTAACCGTTTAGTAAAATGAATGTCATGCAGCTGTGAGTTGGTGTGTGTGTTTGAGTACTTTACATTCTCATTATTGGATCATTGCAGAACAAGTGTTGCCTACCAGGCGTGCCACATTTTGCATTGTATTGCGGATGCAGCTTATAGATGCTTTACAATCATTATCTTCCCTCCACTTAACTCAACTTGCAAAAACGTACGTGCTTTTTGTGGTTCCCTGACTTTGCAACATGCTTCTGTGAAGCAAATGTAAGATTCAATCTAACAATCACCACTCCTTGTTTGTAGGCTTTATTAACGCCGATTGTTTTCTTTGAAAAGTCTCCAGTATCCTACAATAGAAAACCACATTTTTGAAAGCTCTCAATCCATCTGTGGCCACGGATGTTTTTCACATCATGTGTATCAACTCGCCCCACCAGGCAGCTGTAATATAGTGAGCCTCGATGCCCATGAAGTCATTTGTTTTCCTAAGGCACCTGTTGTTACCACCCTCTATGGGATGTGGGTTGCCATAGTAACACCACACCCACTGCTGCTGGGGAGAGACAGCATCGGGCCCTGCATTTCTTCACCACGATTGAACTCAATCCCTCTTTCTCTCTTCCCAGCTAATGTCGACTTTCTTCCTCTCTTCTTTCCCATCTTTTTCCCTCCCTCCCTCACTCCCTCACACACACACACACACACACACACAGCAAACTGTATCTCATGTGCACTCGTGTGACCCACCCATACTTTCACTCTTTGTCTCTCTCTCTCCCTCTCTCACACACACACACACACAGACAGGGTACTTTCGCCTGACTGCTTTAATCGCTGAATAGGGGAGTTTAGCAGCTAACAATAGTAGTTATGAGCTAACCCATTATTCTCTCTCACACACACAGAAAGAGAGAGATGCTAGAAGATAGGCTTCATAAAATAGATTTTTATTTGGAGTTGCTTATAGATTTCTCTTTGTTTGTTGCACATTTTTCAACTTTTTCACCATCCAACATTTCCCACAAATAACAAATAAATGACAAATTCTGCAAATAAGGCAACGAGTAAAGTGAGAATGCATTCGAGGAATAACAACAGCCAAACTACTATAATCAACAGGCCGCACAACTCTCAGTCGCTGTGAAAGAGGCAATTTGGCATTCAAATATGCGGGCAACATTTCCAAAATAAACTCTCTTGCTCACTTATTGCCAGTGTGCATTTGGTGAAGCTACCGCCTGTCAGTGTTGACACGTGTGCCTACGGTTGGTTACCGCTGTAGTAGCGTAAATAACTCTGTAGAGCATCCTGGTGTTGTTGAAGATTTTTTTTTACTGCCATATAGTTTTGCAGCAGACAATAGCAGTTATGAGCTGACGGTAATACTATGGTAGCAAAAGTAATAACATAGTATTCTTCATTTAAGCATACCTTATGACCTGACCATTTATTTGAGCTCAGCTCAAACTGAAGGCAGCGAGGAGACGTTTGTGTGACTGCATGCGTTGAAGTGTTGATGTCAGGTGTCGCTGGGGGAGACAGACAGGAAGAGACGTAGAGGAAGATGGAGGGATGAATGGATAGACGGGCAGACACACAGGCATACACAGGGATTATCCTTTGTGTAATCCTCGGTTTGGGAGGCAGAGTGCAGCGTGAAGGGGCAGACATGTTCAAAATGTTTCACACCAGCAGTGCACATTTGTTTGTATGTGTGTGTGATTGACAGCACAATCCCACGGCCCGAGTGTTTATCAGTGATTCTCTGAGTAGGTGTTTAGATGTGTTGATGTGTGTTTGGTCTATGTGTGTGTGTGTGTGTGTGTCGTAGCGTGACAGATGGACGGTTACAAGAGAACAGCACAGATTAGGATTCTGTACTCTGAGTGCATGCATGCGTTTTGGTTACTCAAAACCAAACTGTGACTCAGTAACTGTCAGCTGTTGGACCGTGGTGCGAGAAAAGCTGTTGGCGATCAGGATTTGAGGTGTCCCACTGTGATCTGCTGCATTGGATTTTTAATTAATTAGTGTCAGCTGAATGATGGCCAATCAATCTCGTTTATTGGAATCCACTGTGCCCAGTGTACACCAGCCGTCAGAAGCAACCTTTGTAGCTCAATTAAAACACGTACCGCTTCACACTCGCCGTTCGATCAAGTGAACCGTGGAGCGATGCTAACAAACGGCAATTAACGGTGTCCGCACTGCGAGCGATGCGGGATGGAACGGTTTGTTTTGCATCCAATTCAAAATCCAATGGAAAAACCTCATTGACTTTTTGTGGAGGCAACCAGTGTGATGCTATCTTCAGAGGTTGGCCTATAAAAATACATCATCCCTGCAGCACCGTACATAGTTTGCAGCTTTTTGGGGCGCTTCACTGTAGACAGTTGTGTGTGAGGTAGAAACTACAGCAAATTCACTGGGTCACAGGCCCAAGCGAACACGTGTGCTTCCCTTGAAAAAATGTGTAATGTTATGGCGTAACAACACCTGTTACTACTTTCACTAACGAGGCTCGTGAGCCTGGTTCCAGACAACCAAAATACTGCCTATAACTCAAATGTTATCAGCCGATTTAGAGGTGTTAAATGAATGGCCTCATTTGGAAAAGCAACCAATCAGAGCCTTTATAGATGAGCGTGAGTCTGGAAATGAAATCTGTAGCAAGTAGGATGGCTATAGCCCTCCCTCCCTTGATTGTCTTGATGGAGAGGATCGAGTATCAGCTGTTGTTTACCATGTAAAGTGAAGCTAACTGCTGCTAGCTGCAGCGTCTGGGATGACAGTAAATGACATGGAGCGGATACAAGTATCTTTTCTAGGCCCGCGGTAAACGAAGCACCCCGGTGGGTGTTGTGTATCAGGCAAGGATGAGGCGAGGGATGGGAAGTAGCCGCTGCTGTTCCTGTAGGTCCGGCATGTAATATCTGCTGCAAATCTGATGTGGTTTGAAGAGGGTTTAGGCACAGTTTAATCTCTATTGTCACTTCTACGCTCGTCCACTAATCTGTATTTTTTGCTGTGGTAATCTCTTGTCTCCATGGGGATTTATTGTTGTAGTCCATGAATGCCGTTGCCACGGAAACCAGTTCCTCCCCTCTCTGTCCCCGTCCTGCCCCTTAGAATGAGCTGGGCGGGTATGTATGTATCTTCTTCTTTTTGTATTGAACCGAGAGTTATATCTACTTCATCAGACAGTAACAGAACAATCGATGTGAAAATCAATAAAGCCAGGAAGTTAACTCCATCCTTTTACTCCATTTCTTGACTTTTGCACTCACTCGCCTCTGTCCGGCCATAAAATGTTATCTCTCAAGCCACAGACCAGGTCAGAAAGTTGTTGTTGCTATGACGACAACCCCTAAAACCCAGACAGACAGCAATAAAGTTGAAAGCGGGAGAGCTTTAGTATTTGCATTTGTGCAATATGGTCTAAATGTGGAAATGAGGACATGGTCCCATGTGAAGAATCAGTAAAAAGTCTGCACTACTCTCACCACATGGTTTTTTAAGCCAGTATAGAAACATTTGGTGGGGGCGGCATCTTCACTGATGTTATTGTCTGGAAGTACTCTGTTTAATTTCTTATTTATTTCGTAATGTTTTCTTTCCGTGGAAACACTTAATTGCAAAATATTGCAAGCCAGGACCGTGAGGTAATGACTCAGTGTTGTAGAGGTTCTCTGAGAGACTGTTGGTTTCTCCACGCTAGTATCCATTTGTTATCTGGCACAGTAGGTGTGGTCTCATTCCGTCTCCTTTCTCCTTCATCCATCTTTGAACCACTCTCTTCCTCCAGCACTCTCCCTTTCTCCTCCTCTCTTTCACACGCTCCTCTTCGGCATCTCCACCCCCCTCCAGCCTCTCAATTTCTGCCCTTGTTTCTCGAAGAGATATTCCCGAGGGCAGAGCTCCTAGGTGGACACGAGAGAGGATGGAAGAGAGAAAATGGCAATGAGGGTTTGTAGGGCAGGCATTTGCTAAGAGGTGTGGGGTGAAGGAAAAGGCAGATCTCTCAAAAGGGTGAGAGAAAAACAGTAAAGGAAAGTGAGATTAAATAGAAAGGAAACGGGAGGTGGAAAGAAGTGAAGAGACGAAAGGAAAAGGAGTTACAGGGAGAAAGAGAGCAACAGACGCAACGATAGGTAAGGTTAATTAGTTGTGTCAGTTTCATCACTTCATTAAACCATGCATTCAACCATTCATTTGAAAATAGAGTCGGAAGGCTGGATAAAGCATCTTGTGTACTATAGCATTAAAGCCTGAATGGAGCTGTTTGCTGAGGTTAAGGTTAAACGCTCCATTCAGCGCCAATTCCCGTATAAGTGCATTTTTCATCTTTGCCGCGACAGTCATTTGGAACAGCTGTTCCCTCAAATACTCCCAGCAGGTGGAATTTGTGTCAAGAAAACATCATAATCTTATTCCATTAAGCAAATAATGAGATTAGTAGGAATAACAACTAAAAACTAAAATAAATACTGATAAGCTGCTTTTAAAAGAAAATATGTATGCAAATATGTAAGCTCATAATAAATGATAAGATGAGGAAGTGTGTTGGGATAAGCTAAGTGAGAGAAACGGAGGGAGAGAAAAATAAGTGTAGCTGAATCAAAAAAGGCACGGCCACGAACACAGAAATACCATGACGGATTCAGCTGGCTGGACTAGCCGAGTGTGTTTTTATCCTGGTTCTGCAGGCTTCTGCACTGTGATGACTGCCAGCCCCTGAACACTGACTTCCATTCGATGCTTTGCAGATGATTTTACAGCCATTCAGTGTGTGCATATGTGTATATATATATGTGGAGAGGCTGTCATAATGTCACTAGTATTGTTTATACGGACTGTGGGAAGAGGAGAGGCAGAGGAGGGGGTTTCAGGGGACATAATGCCAGTGCATGATCAGAGGGGGATTTGAAAGGGGGCCCGGAAGAAAGGGATTGAGAGAGGAGAGGGACGAGTGCAGAGATTTAGTGAAAAAGAGAAAGAGGCACCCTGGGCTGGAGAGTGGAAGACAGAAAGAGATGGGGAGAGAGGAGAGGGTGAGTTAGAAAGTGTTGAGAGAGGCAGAATAAGGCTGGTGGTGGTGGAGAGGGAGAGAGATAGAGAGAGAGCGGTTCAAAACGGGTCTAAGAGGCCATGGCGAAACACTTCGCAAAAATCTGCAGTCTGATGCCAACTCACGAAAACACACACATAGATGCACTTCTAGCTAGTCCATTGAGAAACACAATGTCTAGAGGAGTGGGAACTGCATTCAGTAGGTAGAAACAGACCAGAATAAGGGTTGGAAAAAAGTAATAATAACTTGGTTTTAATCTTCATATACACACATGTGCACACGTGAAACTCGACTTTAACACATTTAGGAGAAGTCGGCTGCTGTAAAACGCCTCGGGGAGCAACATGAGGTTCAGTGTCTCGCTCAAGGACACTTCATGTAGACCAAGCTGGGGATCCAACCTCCAACCTTGTGGTTAAAGCACAACCTCCTCTTATTTTCTGACCCACAGCTGCCCCCAAATCCATTGTCTCTTATGACAAAAATATGCTCAACTTGATTAATAATCTACTGCCTGCATACTTCAAATATTTCCCATTTTCTTGCACATTTAAAACCAGGTGTAACGGTGTCATCATGCCTGCACTGTACATACGGTAGCAACACTTTGGTCAGGTGATGGATTAGCATTAAGGCATTCATATTCACCCTCTTTGAACCCTGTGCAAAAATGTAAAAAAAAAACCCATAACCTGCTGGTGTTACTGGATGGATCACCAAAGTCTAGTGTGGTCCTTAATACCTTTTTTTGGCTCTGGAGTAATCAACAGCGATTATCGAAGCTTCGGCCGGGGAGCGCTTTGATTGGAGGAGCACGTTAACCTCCCGGTTAGTATACAGCAGGGATTTGTGTGATCAAAGAAGCACAATACCTCTGTCTCACACTCGGAGGCTTCCCCCACACAAAATAAATGGGTCCACGAGTGTTGGTTTTGTTCCTCGCATGGATCGGCGCACTAACGTCTCTGTCGGCGCTCAGCGTCTCCTCTCCCCCTCTCCTAGCCGGTACTCTCTCCCAAAATCACGGCTCATCTCTCCGCAAAAACACCTTATGATTGAGTCTCTAGGGATGATTTTAAACAACCTAATTTAAAGATTGCTGTTTTAAAAAGGAACCAACAGGCTTGGGTCCGAGTGCTGTTTGTTGTGTTATGTCCCAGGGATTCCCTCTGGGTAAAAAATAGAAACTGATATTTGTCTTTTTTCCTCCTTATCAGCACAAACACACGCGGTATTATATTGCCTCTCTGACATTTGCACACATACACATACATACACACTTTTCTCCATCCAGCGGCCCTCCTCCCCTCCCTGCTTCATTAGCCGATCATGCGTAAGGAGACCTGTGCTATATTTACTCCTGCCCCCTCCCTTCACACCGCTGCTGTGGATGTGTGGATGCGTGTGTGTGTGTGTGTGTGTGTGTGTGTGTCCTTGTCGAAGGAGGGCAGGGCAGAAAAGAGAAAGTCAAAGAAGTGGTAAGATGGTCAGAATGTAAAATGCAGACAATAATGAATTGAATTAGAAGGAGAGGGCCAGAGTGACATAGTGTGAGGAGACAGGCCGAGAAGTATTAAGAACCTCTGAAAGCACAGTGGATGACAATGACTTAATAGTGTATGACTCAGCCTGAAACACTGAAAACACGCAGACCAGAGCAGACTGTGTGCAGCGTATGAAGGTAGACACCGTTAGTGGGCAGGTTTGCACATTCTGACCTCATCCTACCCTCAAGACATCCTCACGTCATGGTCATCTAGTGTTATCAGCAAATTAGTGTCATGCTGAATTACCATGTCTGTTGCCGTGATAGGGTGTGTGTGGACAGCCCTGCCAAAGATATTTGGGTTGAAGTGTGTGTGTGTTGACCACAGCTGCGGGGTAAAACCGATGACTCAGATAATAAGAATTGGGTAATTTCCTCATCTTTTTGCTGTGTGTGTGTGTGTGTGTGTGTGTGTGACTTGTCGTAACCAGCTGTTGACCCAGATGAAACTTGTTGTGACATAATGACATTCTCAACTCTGAGAGTGTGTTTTTGTGTACTCAGAGACTTGGACGACTCCAGTCTAAGAGATAATGTTTCAAACAGCTATGAGCTCATGTGCTAACAGATGTGAGCCAGAATCAGATATCTTATATAACACTAATATGAGATATTTTCCTTGTCTAGCATACTTACATACTACTTCATAATTACTTCCAAAGGGAAACATTGATCAATCTCAAAGAAAAAAAATACGGGACCATGTGGCTCATTTATTAAAGATACTCCAGACTCATATTCTAGTTGCATGCCATGAAAGATTTATATCTGTGCCAAATTCAGTGGGGCTGTCTGATTTTTCTCCAGTTTGTGATAATCCAGCAGCCAAAACAAAATACTATCATTATTCACTACAAATATTCATGTTTGACGTAATGATACTTTAAAAAATTTAATCTAATATTCCCATGGCTCTCCTTCCTCGCTCTTCAGGTGAACGTGTCACCATGACGACAGAAACGGGCTCTGAAACAGAGGTGAAGGAGAAAGCTGAGGAGTCAGCCGCTCAGCCGGACCAATCGGAGAAGGCGACCGAAGAAAACCAGGAAGTAGCCAACGCTGAGGGAGAGGAGAAGGAAAAGGAGAAAGAGAAAGAAAAAGACGGCAAAGGAATAGCTCGATACCTGCCAACATGGCTTAAGAAGCAGAAGTCTCAGAGCCAGGTAAAAGTTACTGGACTATAAATATACACTTACTACCCTGTCATGGCTGATTAGAAAACCTTGCATAATTTATCAGGCAGCAGTTATTTTATGTTCTAATCATAACTTATGAATTATTTAGTATTTAGGTTGGGTTTTTAATGTTGTTTTTCTTTTCCCGGCCCGTGAAGACCTCCCCGACCAAGGAGGTGCCGCCCACAGAGGAAGCCGTTAGCAAGGTGACACAGAAGGAGGACGAGCCGGCCCCAGAAGCGAACGGTCACGCAGAGGAAGTGGAAGAGAAAGAGGCAGAAAAGTCGGAGCAAGTGCAGGAAACAGAAGCCGAATCTCATTCCACCGCCAGCGCCGACACTGAGGTAACGATCGTACGGAGCGTATCGGGAGAGGTGGGAGGATAAAGTAGGCTCCTCGCAGATGATGATGTCAGTTTGGTTTGAGGCGTGATCCGTCTCTATTTACTCTCCCGTTACACAAATATGCCCTGAAGGGAGTTATTCAATGACGAGGAGAGGGAGGGAGACGGTGCAAAGGAAAGTGTGGAAGCATAAAAATCACAAAACCGATACTTAACTTAATATCATTGTTACTGTTGATATCAGTAAATGGTGGCTTAGCAAGGATTTAATCTACTGCTGAATCTTAAAAAGTGGCGATACCAGACTGGTTACACCTGTATATTGTTGTTGGCCGCATGCCAGATTAATATGACCTATTCTAAAAAATGGTGTGTAGCCATTGGACCTGCAATTGTGTATAAAAAAGCACAGCCTGTGCCAAGTTAATTACAGAAAGAAATACCCTGTAATTGTGTAGAACGTTGTGGAAATGTTATTCAGGTTTAATGACAATTCTTGCACACACTCACACACACACACATAAACTGTTCCATCCAGTGATCACATTAAGCCATCCAGGCCCACCCAGTGACATCAACATTACAGTAATCAGGCCAAAAGAAACGCCTGCCGTTTCTAAGAGCAAATTCTTCTTCTAGCAAAAGCAAAGAGAATTACGAAAGAAGACTGATAGAGGGAACACAGTCTTCTCTTCTACTTGTACTGGTTTTAGGAGATTTCCTTCATTCTACTGAACAAACGATGACTTTTTAAGAGATGATTGTATGTTTTTACATGACGGCCACAGTGGGGGAACCCTGTGTGTAACTGTGGTTTGGTGTAATTTACCTCCCGTCAGCCTGCCAACCAGGAGAAGGTGGAAGAAAGCGCTGAGAAAAGTCCCGAGGAGACCACAGTGACGGCAGAGGGAGAAGGAGCAGAGGA
The DNA here is from genome assembly GCA_029853015.1 of Chelidonichthys spinosus. Classification (NCBI taxonomy): domain Eukaryota; kingdom Metazoa; phylum Chordata; class Actinopteri; order Perciformes; family Triglidae; genus Chelidonichthys; species Chelidonichthys spinosus. Next base: position 4,506,121 of record CM056838.1, on the reverse strand, counting down.
GCAGAAGAAGGAACCGGAGGGAGAGGTGGAAGGTCAAGTTGAAGGAGGAGGAGGAGGAAGAGAAAGCCAGACCTCCATTTTCCAGTCTCCCCTTCGTCTGGTGAGGAAGAACAAGATGAAGCTGGTGGTGTGTCACGTGACCCTCCTGGACGGGACCGACTTCACCTGCGAGGTCGAGGTAAGACAACACTTTGGGAGACTGGCGCACACACACACACACACACACCCACGAACGTGGGTGTGGAGGTTAAACAACGGGAGTATCTTTGTTTGTAAATGTCCTGTTATGCTGGTGCAAAATTGTTCAAGCACATTTCATAACGAATCGGTTTGGATGAAAGAAATAAGTGGATAAAGGTTAGTTCTGTCATGATCACATGGCACCGATCCAATGTGTCACGGCTGATGGCGTACGAAATTACAGAATGTGTTAGAACATACATGTAGTTCTCGACTTCAATGTGTCATGGTGCAAGATAAAGTAGTCCCTATAATCCCTATAATTATCAGCATTTCTGATTTAGATCAGGCCACTGAAGTGTATGAGTGACTGATTAGATACCAGCCCTGTCAACGGGAAAAATCAACAAGTTGTTGTTATTTATAAGAGGGAGGTTACAACCAGCGACCAGAGGGCCGACACATTGTGTTCTCTTTGCTAGTCAAGTAGGCCACACGTGAGTGCCAGTATGTTAATGATGTAATTGCTAATAGGATCAGATGTTGTGTGCGTGTGATTGTATGTGTGTGTGTGTGTCTTTGTGTGTGTGTGAGAGAGAGACTGAGAGAGTATGGGAGTGGGTGTATTTTAACTTTCTCACTTAAAGTGCAGTTATGGAAGAAGCACCCGCTCACGTTGTTTGGGGCGTGTTTTAGGGGATAAATGCAGAACACGCTACGGGGGCTTGTCTGGTGACCAGAAAACACACACACACACACACACACACACACACACACACACACAAACCTGGCAGATTATGAGGGTCCCATCAGATTAGTTTTCAGCATCTGCTACTTCCAAACAAGCACGTGCCCTAGACCCCTCTACACACATTCAACCATACAGATACTCACAACACACATGTTCTTCATGCTGTTGTGACAACTTATTAGCAGCTTTTTAGGTTAGAAATTTAGAGATGAGTATAAATAATTTGACTACAAATGTTTGTTTTTTTTAGCAATACCCTTCCTCACATTCCCATAATCCCTCATGTTCACTGGGAAGCTGCCCAGAATAGCCACCGTCCAGGTCTCCCCGGAGCTGTTAACAGTTAGGTTTAAGGGCCCCCTCTAAAGAACAGCAAGCATTTTGCCATGTCTTGATTTTTTTTTCCCATTTTGGTTTTGGGGATTTCAACCGGCAACTTTATCACGGCAAACCCTTTTTCCTAATCTACAGTATGTCAACACCCAACAGCGTGCCTGTGAGTGTCCACGACCGCTTCAACAGTAGCTGCTTTGTCCCGCAACAGAAAATGCTGATACTGCGACTATCTGCTATTGTCCTAACACACACACACACACACACACACACACACACACACACATCCATCCATCTATCCCACCCTCCACACACTGGCATAGTTAGGTCGCGAGAGGGAGAGATGCACAATGCATTCCAGAGATTAAATTTTCTGTTTTGCCCAGCAGGCCTCCAACACACAACCATACACACACACACACACACACACACACACACACACACACTAGTTTATGCTGTAACTCTTCACATCTATTCTTCTATCCTCCATCTGCCCTATTAATCTGCCAATGGCATCACATTTATCCCAGTGTAATAACTCGATGCATATTTTATTGGTTGTAATGCCTTGAATGGAAAGCGTATCCAGACATTTTCTGCCTCCTAACATTGGCTTTCAAAGGCGAGTCTTAGTGTCACATGGTGTTAATGCTGTTACTAAGAATTTCATTAGTATAGCTTTCAGCAGGATTTAAGTGTCACACGGTTTAAGTACCATTTCATAGAATTTCAGTCGGCTTCAGACATGAGTCAAGTAGTGTTTGTATATATCAGGCATGGTTGCTTTGGGTTTGATGCATGGAGCAGCAGTGCATTTACCGCCTTATGTTTATGCAGAAAAACAAGATGCGGACAAGCCCTTCGTCCCTCTAGCTCTTATATGATCATTATATGGTTTACTTCTTCATCCTGATTATATTTATATGATATATCACAGCAGATTCATAGCAGTTGAGCAGTTTGGTACTTGGTAATGTAGGGATCTAAGCCCATACAACTTTTATAGTAATTTCTATAAAAGTCTGTTAATGCTCAAGCTGGACAGGAAGTAAACTTGGACCAAAGCTGTTGCCCTAGCAACCGAATGGCAATGAAAAAGGCGTATAGTCCAGAGAAGATCAATAGTTAGCTTGGCAATATGTAAATAGTCCTGACATGAACTGTGCTCATTTGGAAAAACGTGTGACAGACATCCAATGATTTGTGACAATTGTTCTGAGGTAGTGCCTTGCTTGGAGGCACGCTGGCACAGACACAGGAACCCCCAAAAGGTCACATTCTCACATTCTTTGGGCGTTCAGAATGCAACTCCGCTGTGAGTGCGTGAATGTGCGTCTTTGACCAAGTATAGGAAAATACCGCAGATGTTTCGCAAAAGAAGAAAAATGCACTCTTTCATCGTCTTCCACTTTCACCACGCTCTCTGCCCTGTCTGTAACTCTGTCTGTGACTCTGGGTGTGTGTGTGTGTGTGTCTGCACAGTGTTAGACTGAAGCTGTGCTGACAAACTGAAAAGAAATGAACATTATTTAATGAATTCTTCACATCTTCTTTTTCCTCCCGCTCTGTCTGACCTTCGGTCTGTTTAAAGGGCGCTGCTGCGTGTTTGCGTGCACATGGCTGTGTGCTAAATGTCATTGTCATAGCTGAGTGTGGAGGATTTTATGACTAAGGCCCCCATCGGGACTATGAAGGAATGCGTTGCTCAGAGACGGATGGCGGGATGGAGAAAAAGAGGAGTAGAATAATGGGACAGATGTAATGAAACAGAGATGCATTGATGGAGACGATGGAACCAAACCATACATATCGTCACGATCATAAATCTCAAGATTTATTTGAAACTGGTCAAGTAATATACAAACTTTAATCTTTCTCTTTTAATCCCTCTCTCGCTGCAGAAACGTGCCAAGGGCCAGTACCTGTTCTTTAAGGTGTGCGAGCACCTGAACCTAATGGAGAAAGACTACTTCGGACTCTCGTACACGGACAGCCATGAACAGAAGGTATGCATTCATACTGTATGCCAAATAGGACAGCAATGTACACATAAAGTAACTCTACACATGGACATCTGTATAGTGTCTGGGACACCGTTTCATGATAGAAGTTAACGTTCTTCCTGCTCTGTGTCTCATTTCCTCTCGCTCGCTCTCTCCAGGCTTGGTTGGATCCCACCAAGGAAATCAAGAGACAGATACGCAGTAAGTTTTATCTTCAAATCACACTGTGTGCTTCCTTAGTTTCCATCCATCCGTCCACCCATCCCCAAGTTATTTCACACATACACGTCCCAAACTTCTCACCCAAAAGGAAATGTATAAAAACATAAACACTTAGTTAATTAATGAGCTCAAGTATCCCCTTATTAAAGGGGTAAACAAACAAAGCCAGAGACATTTGAGACCAAGCGACAGCAGTCTTGCTAGAGCTGGCAACACCAAAGAGGTTACCAAGGTGTGATCACTCTGCCTCTATTATTTATCAATCTCTTTATATTAACTGTTGTTAATTTATAAATGCAGGGCGAGGTGAGGCATCTCATGTTTTGTTGGTAGACAGCTGTCAAGTGTGTGGAGCGACCAAGCATAATTAAAGCTTTGTTTTATTATCTGTGACAACAAAGATGCTGCATTTGTGACTATGTTCATAACACATATGCACAATGATAAACCTGATCTTTAGAATTGAGATTAAACAGGTTGCTTTTTCCCCAGTTTGAAGTCGTCGTTTTCTTATTATTTTTCTGGTCCTACATAAATATTTTTCTGAGGGCTTTTGAAGAATATAGCAGTAACTCTCGCTCATAAAAGTGTCTTTTCTTAAAGAAAGAAGCTTAACTGATTTAAATTTGCTGCTACTTTCCTGCTTTCACATTTCACTAAAAGTCAAAACAGACTTTACCACACAGTCTAAAACTTCAAGTTGCACTTTTAAGAGAACGACTTAGTAAACCCATTTCGTTTTGGCTCGTAAAGTGTTATTTTAGAATTAGCCTCTGTGAGGTAGCCGGGTTTGTGCAGACTCCGTGTGGTTCTGTGTGCACCGCCGTGTGTGTGTGGTGAACATGCATGCCTGGGTTTTTGTGGCTGTGTCACGGTGTGTGTGTCTGCGGTTCATGGATGAGTGGTACGCAACCGGCGGCGTGTGTTCATTTGTGTACTTTTTTTCTACGCGTGTGTGAATGAGTATAGCGAGAGAGAGGCTGTGTCACGTGATGTGGATATTTCTGCCTGCATGTGTACAGACACAGCACCACACAAATGACAGGTTTGACTCCGTTCTGCTCTAAACTACCATCAGTTTACACTCAGCCGCCACCACTCTACGTCACTCTGACCGGGCTAGACATTTGTCCTTGAACCTTTTTTTTGTTATGGGCCCGTGAATCGTTTTGGAAAGGTGTTTTTAAAGCCCTGCGATATACAGATCTCAAAACAGCTGTTCCAATCGTCCACCGTAAGACTCGGACTAACGTTGCGATCCCAGTTGTCACGTTTGCTCCACGGATTTCCTCAAGGTTGTTGTTTAGTGGTGTGAGTATGAAGGTCCTGTCTAGACTCCTTCCCACAATGCAGCTCATTATATCCACAGCTGCGTGGGTGTGTCTGTGGCATTGTTGTTTGCAAACGTAGAGATAAAAAAAATATGAAAAAATTAGTTAAATCTGATCAGAATAAAACAGATGATGAGCAACATACAGGAAGCGCGACAGCAGGAAAATAAGAGGGGCAAACTTTATTCCGATAGGATGAAGTATCTGTTATCAGACTTGGAGCCAATAAAAAATGAAACTCGATCCATGCAAGTGAGCGGCTTCTTAGATGTCACAGACTTGATCTCGCTCGTGGAGTCAGGCTGAGTTTCCCTGGAAGCAGAAAGGCTGGAGAGTCTGGATTTGGTCCAGGCAGTAGACCTCTCCAGTGCGTGTGGCTGTTGTTAATGTTTAACAGCAGCACACATGTTCCCTCAACCAAACACACCTTTTATGCTGTGGGGTGTCTCACCTTGCTGATCCTGTCAGTGCAGTGTCATGCAATTCAGTTTCTATGATGAAGTATAGGACCATGAACGCAAGCATGTTTTAAAATGTATGGCCACATTCCTACATTGTTATGCAAGTCATCAATTTACTTAAGCATGCATATGTTATATATTATGTAGAAATATCATTTAAAGCAGTAAGTCAACCTTTGCATGAGATGAATTATTGCATGCTACCAAGAGCAGTGCACATAGGGAGGTGGGTTAATATGCGCATGTATCAATATGTGTATGTTCTCTGCGTCATTGGGTGGAATTATGGATGGCACGTGGTCGTCTAGAAAGATGAAATTGTCACGAGAGAGACTCCCAAAGCACTTAGTGAGGCCGTCGAGCTCAATAACGCTTCCAGACAAATTGCATACACCGGCACACATCCATGCTCGTGGGCTGGCGAGGAAACAGGACTCAAGATATTTCCATATCTGTGTGTTAAGCGACGAAAAAAAGTGTCCACCAGCATGAAACGGGAAATATTTCACCTTGTTTTCACCTCAAGTGCTCGTCGTTTCCGTCTCCTCCTGACAGTGCGTGTCATTGTTGAGTTCCCTCACGTCCTTTCACAGTGTCCACCATTCTTCCTGCTCCTCCTGGGATGCAGCTGTGAAGGCTCTGTGTCTGCATGTGTGTGTATGTGCCGCGCGTGCACGTTCACATGTCGCGCACGCCCCGACTCGCGTCTGACCTTGGAGGAGGAAATGGTCTCGATGTGATGTCAGCTTTTACCGGATGGCATTTCCCCGACAACGTGATCCCCATCTCACATGGGTTGTGCGTTCACAATGTGCACATGTGTGTGTTGTTGGGTGGCACCAAGTGATGCAGAAAGGGGCGGAGCAAGCAGGGCAATATTGCCTGCTGTAGGAACGAGAATAGGACTTAAAGCCAAATAAACATGGGTATGATGGGAAACCACACTATGACTCGATGGAGCTATTACGATGATGTTGCGTGCCTTTGTTTCGGATGATGATGATGATGATGATGATGATAAAGACTGCAGTTTGGTATTTGACGAAGCCGGAGCGAGGTTATGCAATACCAGATCTGCTGCTGTATTTGCATGTGAGCGCTTGTATCTAAGCGTGCATGATGTACCAGGCTTAGCACTGACTGAAATCTGTTCTGCATTAGTTGCCCTCTTAACCACTTTTCTCTCTCTCTCTCGCTGCCCGTCACACACACACACACACACACACACACAGACACACACACACACACACACAGATGGGCGGGCGAGATGGACAGAGGAATGGATGGAATTGCTTAGAAATAAAACCAACTCTGATCATAAAGCTGAGACCCCCCATTTTAGGCTTTGTTTTGCTAGTCTTAATTAGGGGTGGGCGATATGGCCTCTAAATGATATCGCGATATTTTTTTGCTATATCGCGATACACGATATATATCTCGATATTTTGACATTTCCTCTAAAGCACTTAAAAATGCTTAATTTAACCCTTTGATGCATAGTCATGCCAGTATGATGATTCTAGTAGGCTAGTCCCTGCAACATATGTCTGCATTAAACCATTCTTATTTATACTGTATTCATTAATGGTTTCTATTAGAACAATTTTAAACTTGTGTGCAAAAGGGGTAAATCACAACGAAGTTAAATTTAACAAAACAGTTTTTATTCAAGGCAATTGCAAAATGCACATAAGCTTTTAGCAGCTAGTAAATGAAAATAAATAATGCCACATGATGTAGGCCTACATACTGTAGCCTATTTCTATAATAATACAAATAATACAATAACAATAAAATACACAAAATACTAAAATCACAACATTTTTTAAAGTGTAGAACAGTGTGTGATCAATAGATCGCAGTGTCTGATGTTTAGTCATCTGCAGGTTGGACCGTTCAATATCGCCGATGTCCGACAGCTCTACAAACACAAACCAGAGAACAGCGGTTTAATCACAGACGTGTCCACGACGCTGGGAACACAGATGTTATGTTACGTTGGTAACGTTTAGTGAGCCAACGGCAGTCAGAAAGTGGCATGCTAACGTTGTTGTTAGCAATATCCCGCTAGCCGGCTAGCTAGCCGGTCAGCTTCCATTACCCGAGGAAGCAAAGCCACTAGTTGCTGCTGTTACGAACGTAATCACTAGCTTGGTAAACTAAACAGAAATGTGTCGTTGGTTTGCAACGAGGTGAAACATTATAAAATTGAAACTTACCGGGAACAGTAACGTTAGTAAAACTCCGCACTCCGCAGCGGCGTATTTTCCCCCGTCGCCTTGAGCGTTAACCCCGCCCCCAGCCCCTAACGTAAGCCGGGGCCGGTGTGTGTGGGCGCGTGTATGTGACGTAAGTTGAGCTAGTGGGTGTGACTTTTTTTCTGTTGTCTGTGAGCGGGACAGAGGAAAGAGCTGCGCTAAAACCAGTCACACTCGGCCGCGGCGGCTTAGAAACTGACGTAACAACATACACTCGATGTTCACGATATAGTCATTTACTACATCTCATGTAGAACAAGCCGCGATACATCGAGTATACTCGATATATCGCCCACCCCTAGTCTTAATATATTATTTGATTGTGCTGTTAATCACTCTGAACAATAATCCCTCTTTCTCCAGGTAACAACTGGCAGTTTGCTTTCAATGTCAAGTTCTACCCTCCTGACCCCTCACTACTCACTGAAGACATTACCAGGTACACACACACACACACACGTTAGAGATGCACCAGCGTTTACTTTAACCTGCATTCTTTGTTTTTAGGGCCATAAAAAGCAATGGAAAAACCTGTAAACAAACATTGACAAATTATCACCTTTTTAAGTCGTTAAAGTTAGCAAACAGTTCCAACTCTTTAGCTGCTAATTATCTAACTCTAGTTCACCACCAAGTAGCGTCAATTCATCAACTTTTGAATGAGAACTGATTCATCAAAGTTAGGGGCTCTTAACCAAAACAATGTGCTGAAAGAAGCTCTGTGCACGAGCGTGCTGAGCCGCAGAATTAGGTGATAATTATCTTTGGGATTGTTAATGACGCATAATCACTTCACCTATAAACTATCGCTTGGTGCAGCTTTAAAATCTCACTTTGAAAATTGATTTGCATGTCTAGGAGGACGCAAGTTGGCATCGTGCACATTGCCTCATTCGTTTAAACTTGTACATATGCATGCACACACGCACATATACAGGGGCATGCTCCCAGCACACAGCATTTAGGTTGGAGTGTATGTCTAATGGGCCAAACAACTGTTGGAGCAGAAGGCTAATCGAGGACACACTCACTAACATGCATACACTCACGTAGACCTGTGTTGTGGGGCTCCACTGTTATTTCTCCTTTCATTTTTTGCATTTTCTGCACTTTCTGTTAAATAATAATAGACCGTTTTAATGCAATTGCATACCTGTTTTTCAGAGAGTTCCCAGGTTTCAATCTATTTTTCATTCTGTGTCGTTAACGTGGCATTATTGTCCCGAGGCAATGTATTCGCCCAGTGAACAAAGGCCCTGTAACTGGATGACTGGGGATTAAGCCTCCATGTCAGCAAGTCCCACCAAAGTGACTTTGAATGACATTTTTTTCGGCAGCCAGCACCCTGAGGTGTCTGAATTAGTCATTCACACAGAAGTTCCATTCACTTAATGAATTCTTCCACAAAGGTGTGCAGCAGGGGACAGCTTACACGGCCCTAAATCCACACAGCCACTGGGCAACTCACTAACTGCAAGCACACGTGTTCTGCGTCTGAGTGTGGGTATGTCATGGTGAGGATAAGGTTATACCCACAGTACCAGCAAAGACATTTAATCCGCACCGACTGACCCCCATGCTCAGGCCTCACAGGAAGCCGATTGCTTTATTATTATCATGAACAATGGAGCCGGTTTCACTTTAAAGAAGTGCTTAGAACGAGTTTTTTTTGTTGTTGTTATGTGTAGACTACTGTATGTTTCTACTAAAACTGTTGCCCTCTTGTAGGTACCTGTTGTGTCTGCAGCTCCGTGAAGATGTGGCTTCTGGACGCCTGCCATGCTCATTTGTCACTCACGCTCTGCTGGGGTCGTACACATTGCAGGTACAGTACACCAGGGGGTGTTGGAACTATTTATATACTCAAACTTTTCAACCTTAATACTTCAGACCTGTTTAATGGTGATAAAGGAAAGAAATTTCAGTAAGAATCGTGTTAAATATCACTGATGTATTGTGAAAATCGTATATATTCAAATTGCATTTGGGCTCAACAATAGCAAGACTGGCATAGTCCTAATAAATCCAGATGTAAATGCATTTCTCTAAAGATGACTTTCAGTAATGCACAGATAATGAACCCTTTGCTGTGTCACCATCACATCAGTTTGTATTGGCCCAAAGCTAACATGGGTGAGAGTAATGGACGAAAATGCGTGTTTTATTGATGCAAATGGTCCCCATCTCTAGATATGCACTTTAAATGATTCAGCACAATTTTTATAATTTATAGCAAATGATTTTTGCGGCACCCCTGAGAGTCTGTGCACATTCCCTGATTATCCATAGCTGTTTTATGCACCAGTGTTTGTGAAATGGTGTTTCTCCTTTTGGTTTACAGGCAGAGTTTGGTGACTATGAACCCGACCAGCCTCAGCCTCTGGACAGTGCCAGTCAGCTGACCTTTGCGCCCAATCAGAACAAAGAGATGGAGGAGAAGATTCTTGAACTGCACAAGTCTCACAGGTCAGCGAGAATAGGGTCATGTGGACAAAAGTAGTTGATGTCCTTGTCATTAACAACTTTAGGATGTGTTTACTTATATTTGTAACACCTGTAGTAAAGGAGCCATAACTGGTTGCTTTCCATATACATTTATGCCACTGTTATATTGCTCATTTGAGGGTCTTTGTAGTAATTTTCTTTTCTCTGTGTTTAGGGGAATGACACCAGCACAGGCCGATGTCCAGTTTCTAGAAAATGCCAAGAAACTGTCCATGTATGGGGTGGACATGCACCATGCTAAGGTATGAAGAAATGGATGAATCCTCTCCTTTTGCTCTCTTTTCCCTTCTCTGTCCTCTCTTCTCTCATTGTTGTCGACATCAGGAGATTAGCACAGTTTCTTTGATGTGGAAAGACTTTGTCGGTGGGTCTGAATGTTTGTGTCACTGCATCCGAGTGTGTGTGTCAGCTGTACAAACACTCAGAGAGGCCATTGCCATGGGAACAGCCAGTCTCTCTAACTAGGATAGCAGGTCATCGGCAGAGTGCGTGCATTTTTCCATGAGTTATTTTTTGCATCTCTGTGGAAGACGGGAAGAAATAATGGGGGACTTTTGTGTGGGAGGGGGAGTCTGAAAATAGAAAGAGAGGATTGAGGATACAGAGAAGACAAAGACATAACAGACTGTCAGAGGTAAGGTTAGAGCGAGACGGGGACAGATCCTTGAAAGAGAGAAAGAGGCCTGTCCCCTTTAAGCATGCTCCACTTATTTGTAACACAGAGGAAGAACCAGGGGGAAAGATGAGAGCAGCAGAGAGCGTTTCAAATGCTGCACGTTTTTTTTTTCTGGCATACCAAAGATGTGGGAATTCAAGGGGCAGGTCTATTTCTGTCCTGTGCCATTAATTTGATGTGCAAGTATCATGACATATTGCACTTTTCTATGTTGACTAGAAATAAAGTTTGATGCATTTGAAGCATTCTGATCAAATTTGAATTGCATGATTATCAATTTGCAAGCAAGACATTTCATAATAAATGAAATGCATATGACTCCGTACATATGTTAAGGGTTTTGTAGGGTAATGGAGAGGCCAAGTCCCTCATTGTTAACTCGCAGAAACCACAAAAAGCAAGTGGTAAATAGTTTCCCCATTACGTCCATTTCGTCAGTGTGTCCGAGCAAAAAAGCCAGGCAGCACGGGGATCGATGAGTAGCCGATAGCATGTCAAGGCCATGTGACATGCTTGTGTGTCCCAGTCAAACTGTCCATTATCAACATAGTGCATCCTCCCATTAGTACAACAGATTTTTCCTGTGTAAACTTAGTACTGTAATCAATACCTTACCATAACCAGATGGCCTTGGACTTAAAAGCTTTGTCAGGGAGTTATTCTATCAGCTAACCATGTTACAGTTGCACTGATTGACCGTGTGTGTGTGTGTGTGTGTGTCAATTGAGTTTGTGTTGACCTAAAGCAGACTACTTTAAAAATCAATTGATGTACAGTATGATCCGATTTAGACAAACAGGCCACACATACATGTTTCACAGAGATGAATGCATTATTTCATTACAAAATGTGTCTTTTTTTCCCCCCTGATATATTTGACTATTACAGGACTCTGAGGGCGTTGACATCATGCTAGGTGTGTGCGCCAACGGACTCCTGGTTTACAAAGACAGGCTCCGAATAAATCGCTTCGCTTGGCCCAAAATACTGAAAATTTCATACAAGAGGAACAACTTTTACATCAAGATCCGACCAGGAGAGGTTTGTACCCACATGTACTCTATGAATACCTACGCAAACGAACGCAGCACATTAAATTCATCTTTGTTGGTAGAATAACAGAGTACTCGTAACATATTATACGTGCAAAATGTCATTTCTTTTCTACTTCTTATAGACGGAGCAGTTCGAGAGCACAGTGGGATTCAAACTCCAGAATCATCGATCTGCCAAAAGGCTGTGGAAAACCTGTGTGGAGAATCACAGCTTCTTCAGGTAGAAATACACACGATGAAACGCTGGATTTCAGAGATTTCAAATCAGGAGTTTTTGGGTGATCAAAACAGCTTGTTTGGTAACATTGAATGGAGGAATGGAAGCTATATCAGGCTCAATAAAAGGCTGTGGTTGCGGTTGTTTAATCAGTATGATGCCCGGGGCAATTCATACACACTAGTACACACACGAAAGATAAACCATGTGCTCGTGATTGTTGCATTTGTATTCCCTGCCAGTGTGTTTGTATGTGTGTGTGTGTAAGAGAAGAGAGCAATAAGCTTTAATATCCTGTTGAAGGAAGAGCTGGCTGGAAACGGTTTGCCTCTCTTTGCACATTCACATACAGTTGTGACATGTCACGTTTTTAAATTCACGCTCCTCTCGGCTCACTTACCCATCGTTCTCGCCCTCCGTCCCTCTATCTCCCTGTCTGTTGTCTGCAGGTTAACCGTACCAGAACAGCCCACCAAGGCTCGCTTCTTGACTCTGGGCTCGAAGTTCCGTTACAGCGGGCGGACCCAGGCCCAGACCCGCATGGCCAGCTCCCTCATAGACCGCCCTGCACCCAACTTTGAACGCACCTCGTCCAAACGTATTAGCCGCAGCCTGGATGGAGGTAACACACACACACACACACACACACACACACCTCACAAAGACAGAAAGACGTATTCCAGCTTGACCCTAATCAATATTTGATGACTGGACAGACGGACATAAAGAGGAGTGGAAGGAATGACAAGCAGATGGAAGTTGGGAAATGGGTGGAGGGTTTGCATGCATATGTGTGTGTGTGTGTGTGTGTGTGTGTGTGTATGTAAAATGCTTGTGTCTGACCAGATACAGGAAATAGCTGCAGCATATGTTTCCTGTCACACAGTGAGAGTCGGAGAACGAGAGAAGAAGAGATGGAAAGAATGTTATGTGTATCTACCAAAAAGGACAAAGGCAGCATGTAGCTGGAGTACAAGCAGTCACTGACATGTCAGTGAGGGAGAGATGGCTGAGCAATGATCACATTCATTTCATCTTCATTTTATTGTAAATATTGCTGGTTATTCATATTTCAAATAAGCGCTTTTCACATGCGCAGCCTTTTGTTTTTGTGGTTTCTGTGTTTTGGCTTTCAGATCCCACTTCATGCAGCTGTGCACTGCTGTTTCATGTGTTTGTGTGTTCTCGTATGATTATTCCACTGTCTTACATTGCCCCCTGCTGGACACATTATTCCACTTTAAACCAACATCCTTGTTTAAGGGATAGTTCCGTGGTACTTATCCATGTCAGCGTATTTCTCTGAAATTGGGGGCGTGACTGAAGGTAATACACTATACTAGACTATGGATAAATACCCCATAACTCCCAACTCAAATGATCCAAACTGTACCTTTATTGCAGTTCTACTACAACTTCTTCTTTTCTACAAGACCAAAGAGCAGTGTAGAAAGTGTTTTTTTGTACGACAAATGAATTCCATTTCGGTCGGCGGAGGAATCGGACTGTTTTATTGTGTGTTTTATTGTGTGTTGAAGTGTAGAAGTTCAAAGTTGTGTTTTCTTAATTGATTTTGTTCCTGTTTCTCGTTCCTTAGCACCAATGATCAGCATAACTGAAGCATCTGAGAATGGACGTGACCCGGAGCTGCACTCTGACTCTAAGGTGAGTGTTTGTGTGATGTTTTCATCACGTGTGGATATATGTGTGTGACAGAAGAAAAAAAGATATGAATGTTAAACACTTATCCTTTTTGTTTCTTTGTTGTCACGCTGAGAGGCCATGTTGTCCCACAGGAACCGTTTATGTGATTGTGCGTTCGTGCACGTGGGTGATGGGAAAAATCCATGTTTCTAGCTCTGACGTTTTTGGCTCATCTTACTGTGTAACAAGCATCTCTTACCTTTTTACACACCATTTTATCCTTTAGATCATGATAACAATGTGTGAGTTAGTGTATTAATCATGTAATAAGTTGTAAACATGTGAGGAATCATGCAGCAGTAGTGCTGTGGGCTCGTCCCACTTCTGAAGTTGTGAGGACAAACATAGTGGGTTGTAGCTTAAATCTGTGTTGCAATAATGACGCGGTAACAAGAATTAAAGACAGACGTGACTGCCCTAGACCTCCATGGGACCATGCAAAGTACCAGGGTTTTTGGGAGGCTTAAGGCCTTTATTTTTTATAAAACAACAGTTTGATCTCCCACGGTGTGTAAAGACCTTTTTATAACGCCTTTATCTGGTTTCTTTAAATCACCTACAATACAACCATAGGAGTCCTATGCTGATGTAATTTCTGTATTCACAGGATAATATTAGATACTTAACGATGCCTCCTCTAGGACCAGGAGGCATCCTCCCTTTTGTTCCCTTAAGCTGTGAATAAGTGAAAGAGGAGAGACACGCCGTCAAGACTGACAGAGAAAGTCTTAATTTAATGCCTACCTAATAAATATGATTATCTACACAATCCTTTGGATGTGAACATGGCTTTAGAACAGCTGTCATCGGCTGCCAGGCAGGTGTACACGACTCTGCTATGACTCAATCTACTAAAGAGTGTCCTGGGACTAGACTTAATACATATATTAGAGTATTACTGTATGGTATGCATGCCCCCTGCTCCGCCTCCCTCTCCCCACTTTGCCTCCCCTCCCCCATCACTCACACCCCGGCACTGTGGATCTGACCTCCGCCGTAGCCTTCGTCCAGCGGCGGCGCCCCCTATGACACTGTTTCTGCACACAACTGTACTCTGCACCACCCGGCTGTATTCACTTTAACCTATTTTTTGGTGTGTTGCTCACTGACTAATGTTATGTCTCTTTCCCTCTCTCTTTTTTCATTCACACACTCCCCTTTTGCTTTTGTCACCTCCCCCGTACGTGCCGTCATACTTGTCATCATTTCATGAAAAAACTGAAATGATATTTTTAATGCACTTTGCACCGGTTGTTCTGTTTTTTTCTTATTTTACTTGTTCGCTGCTTGCCGTTACACGGGTCTCTGGTTTTCTTCTCCTCCGTTCCCTTCCTCTCTCCCTGTGTGTTCTCCTCTCCTTCAATCCGCCTCCCATCAGTCAATCTTCATGTTCCCACTCTCCTTCTCCTCGTCATCCTCACTCTCCTCCCTCCCCCCTTCCCTCGAC
The DNA here is from genome assembly GCA_029853015.1 of Chelidonichthys spinosus. NCBI lineage: Eukaryota > Metazoa > Chordata > Actinopteri > Perciformes > Triglidae > Chelidonichthys > Chelidonichthys spinosus. Next base: position 4,490,978 of record CM056838.1, on the reverse strand, counting down.
ACGATCTCCGAGTTCGACCACGGCCTGTCAGACATTTCCGAAGACGACGACCTTATCGATGACTCGAGCGCCTCCCACGCACTCTGGGCCCTTCCCTCGAACACCTTCTCTCTGTTCTCCGATCAGCAGGCGTCTGATCTCCAACAGCTCGCGCAAAACCCTCCAGCCTCTTCCCCAATCACGAGCTCCCAAACATGCGGTTCAGAGGTTTATGGAGCCGAGGAGGGCAGCCAGGCCAAAAGCACAGCAGCCGCTGGGTTACCTAATTGGTGGAGCCGGTTCTCTCTGAGGGGTGTGGTTAAATACGTGTCGTTCATCCTGTGTTTTCTCTCCATTTGGGGGAAGAATGAAAACCGGTGTCTGCCCACAAAACTGCTTTCGGGATTGATAAAGAAACTGAGTTTTTTTTCTGCAAAGCTCACGTCCAAGTCAGTCGAGCCAGTCAGCGCTCCCGAATGTATCGTTACACCCAGGTTACGTCAAATTCTGAGCTGTTTGTCATTCAAATTTACACGTTTTGTGGCATTTCTTAAGAGCTATCTGCCTCCTAAAGTTATTAGTTTGGTTCCTGCTGTTCTTTGGCACCCAACACAACTACACCTGCCCTCCCTTACCTGTCCTCCACTTGCCTCCTCCCTCCCCTCTCTCCCCTCTTATTTATCCTCTCTCTCCTCCCTCTCTCGCTCAAACTTAACCCTTTCCATACATCGCTACCTCCTAAATCCTTCCCCTCTCTTCCTGCCCTGCCTGCTAGTCGTCTTCTTATTGGTTGTGATGCTGACAGCAAGCCAGTCCATGGTCTTAGCCCTGATTTTAGCCACACCCCTCGGCCTGACCCTGTGTTACCTCGAGAACGTGGTCTCCAGTCAACGAAAGGCACTTTTGCCAATGTTTATCGCGAAAGCACCGAGCGATCAGTCGAGTTCTCCTCTCACACCGACGCACACACCTCCACGCATCAGGCACCACGCTCACACGGGCGCTACCTGGACGCAGGAGATGTGCGACCCCGCTGCATAAATACACCCTAAACAACCCTCTTCTACGTTTTACCTCTTCTATGTTTGAATGTGTGAACTGTGTGTCTGAACGTTCATCCCCAACCTCAACATCCACATCCTTTACCCAACATCGTCTGCCTGCCGACCATCCCTGCACCCTGTGTTGTTTATAATAAAGAACAACGATTCAAATAAGTAAGAGTAAAATAGAGAAAAATATCATATTGTTAATATAGAGAAAAGCTAAGTATATTATATGATACATACTGTACATAGATAGGGAAGGAGAGTTGCAGGATCAAGATTCAACCACTCGGTGTGTTTGAAAGCTTTAAAATGAGTCATGATTATCATCAAATGAAGGGAGATCCTGATTTAAATAAGATAAATAAGCATTTAACTACTAAAAGCACTTTGCCTAAATATTCAGTTGCTCTGTTTTGCCCTCGTAGTGCAGAGAACAGTTAGTTGTATATTAGATATTCATGCAGATAGACATCCAGAATAGATTCAGTGACCTCCCCGACCCCGTAGCACTGTGAGCCTTTTGCTTTGTATGTCATTTACTGAATGTTATGAGTAAACAGTGTTACACTCACCGTGATTCCCCAGATTCTGTCCGTTGTTTGCTCAAACTATTAACGGCATTCCTGTGGTGGCCTTTTGGCTTTTCCTTGGTCAAATGAAGCTGTGGATGCAGATCAAACAGACATGTGATTATAACACAGGTTGGAAAGAATAACAATCATAAGTCTATTAAAATAAAAGCTGTCCTCTGGCGGTGAACATTGTAACATCCAATCCTTCTGTTTGAATACAGAGTAGCATTTGTGTCCGTTAAATAAAAGTACATGTAACGATAGTAGTGGTAGCATTTTACTTGGTAGATGGTTTGGTTTTGGAGACATTCTGAACAGCTGATTTCCTGAAAGGAAAGCCGCACATCAAAAGTTGGTTAGGACTATCTATATATGATAGACATAGAAAAAACTACTGTGACTCCTTTCGTGTTACGCCTCCTGTGGTCACATGACCCGTCGTGCTCCCTGACACCAAGGTTGCTAGGGGGGGATGAAGAAACATCTTCTCCCATCATCCATTTCATACGTTTTTTTGTTTTTTTTCTTCGTGCCCTTATCCACCCCATTTTTGTCATGACTTCCATCGCCATGACAACCACATTGAAGGTTATGGAGGTGGACTTGAGCCCTGGTGATGCAGAAGCCACGCCCTCCCAGGTCTGTAGGGTCCGTCTTTACCCAGCATGCTTTGCAAATTCCCTTGCCAAGAGCTAGTGTAAAGGTGGTTTTTGAGGGGTTTTGTGGTGCAGTGGAGCTCCCATGCAGGAAACCTAACCTGTCCTTCCTCTCTCCCTGACTTAACCACATCAACAGTCACTCGGAGGCAGTGAGCTCGCCCTCTCTCAGGTTTACACACTATTATTGGCTGTTTGGGTGTTTTCTTTGGTCTGTCAATCATTTGCTTGGCACGCGTTGGTTTGGTTTGATGGTTTGTTTCACATCTCTTTTAAGGTGAAGTTGCCCTAACATCTCGAAACTGTTAAAAATTCTTTAGCTACACAATCTGGAAATATTCACATAATCAAACAATCTTTCTCTAATAAGACATTTCATTTTCAGATTGGTTCCGAGTGTGAAAACTGATACTGAAAGGGCACTTTCACCCCCAAATACTCACTTCCGGTTGCTCTGCTGTGGTTTATGGTTTCACGGTTTCAGTTTGGTTTCGGGTGCATATCCGTGGTTCATCATTATTTTGGGGTTTTGCTGAAAGCACATTGGGGTTTTGTTGGTTTGTGTACATGTCTGTTTGTGTTGCTTTTGGATTTTGTGTGTCAACATGGGTGCAAGTGGGTGTTCCATTCAATGAATAATACCAACATGTTGTTAATTTGTGCTTCTACCCATTTTCCAGCCTTCACCACACGTTTGCTTTTGAGTTGTTGAGTTTTCAACTTTAAAAATATTGTATTTGTACTCAATTTATTTATTATATTATGATTTATTTAATATTTTTGGTTTATCTTAAAGATTTAAAGCAACGTACATTACCATTTAAAATTAATTTTCTCCATTGAATTTTTTTTTTACTGTATGTCTGCCTTCCAGAGTCCAATGAGAGTGCATGGGGACAATATTTATGTGAGGCACAGTAATTTAATGTTGGAGGTTGGTATTGGCGTCGTCTGATGGCTGAATATAAGAATTACATGTTTCTGTGTACTCTGACGCCATCAGAACTACAACTTCCTCTGAACTGTACTACATTGTAGTACTGCCGCCCTCTCGCACTCTCAGGCTCTGTTGCATGCCTGTATGTGGACGTCGATACATCAAGTTTACGCTCAACTCGACCTATTTATACTCTGAAAATGTTTGCATACTAAATGGTTTCAGTGCTAATTGTCCTTTTTCACCTAGCAGCCAGTTTGAACACACAGGCTTAGAAACATGAATCAATTCTATTTAAAGCAGCTACATTTATCATTATTAGTATCAGCAATTTGCTCTTAGTGACAAACCCCATTAAATTCAGCTCTATGATGCGTTTTAGGATCTTTTAGCTCAGTGTTTTGGTTTCATAGCCCGATTAAAAGGTCTGCTTCACTTAACTAGTATTAGATCGGCAACAAACCTGCTTGAATGATCAGGTCAGGGATGTTAGCTGGAGGTGACCATATGACCGCTGCTCCCTGAGCGTGCCACAAGGGAACTAAGATGTTTTCAGTGCTGAATCTATGAAATGCAACATATTTATCCGATGCGTTTCTGGCTACACAACGGCACACTGAAGACTTGCTCTTCCAGGACTTTTCCCAGGCTGAGTGTTCACAATGGCTGCTTTGTGATGAGGGTCAGCGGTGTGTGTGAACGTGACTCATGCATGCTCCGGGCATGTTGAATGCTGTTTTGTGAGCTTTTCTTTTTTTTTGTAATATCTCGATACAATCCTTGATTGATAAAAGAGTTTGATTATTGCCAGGCAGCTGCCTCTAACTCCACTAATCTTGCCTCCCTAATCCACACAAGGAGCTTCTCCTCCTGTTTTCTGGTGATTGGCTGCCGATGTTGAGTGATCCGTGGTTTGATAACATACTAAAAACAACTACAACAGCACTTCTTTTTATGGAACGTGGGACTGATAGTGGTGCAATGTCAGCTGGTATCTGTAGTCTATATTGTATAAAGTATTCAAAGCTGAGGGGTTGCACAACAAAGATGTTTTTTAGTTTAGTTATCTATGATCCATCTCCTCTATAAATCAATCTGATTTTCTAATAGCTGTATCTGATTGTATCCTGTAATATCTGTGAGTAAAAGGGAAGAAGAAGTTGAGATGTAAAGATGACGATGAAGAAAAAAGGACACTAATTAAAGGGAGGTAGTGTAGGGAGAAAGGGATCCGGTTAGTCCGATCACCACTCTCAGCTCCATGTTCTGCAGTCTGCGCTGCTGTTCTGGGCCTGATTTTTAAAGGAGAAAACTCCACAACAAGATGGAGAGGCCCTGTTTCACTACAGCCTCCTTATAAATACTGTAAGTCACACATGGTGAAGACAATCTCTAAAGTGATAAAAGTCCAATTCAAACCACTTAAAACGAGGCTCCAGTGAGGCATGGCATCCATCTTGTCTTCCTCCTGATTGACAGACTAATGTTCCTGTTCTGAATCCAGTTTTCCCTTCCCCACACCCCTCTCTCCTCTTATCATCCTTCTTTCCCTCTTTCTTCCCTTCCCCTCTTCTTTTCCTTATTCCTTCTCCCATTACATTTCTCTTATCGTCATCCTGCCTTCTCTTTACTTATCATCCCTCTGTTCATTTTCCTTCCTCATTTCCATTTCATTTTCTTCCCTCTCCTTCTCCCTTCTGTCTATCCCATGTTCCCATCCTCCCCAATCTCTCCCCTCCCGCCTCTTTTTTTCCTGACCACCCATCATCCCTCATTTATCCATACTTATCTCATTTACTCTCCCCTCCCCTTGCCCTTCTTCCCTCCCCCTCCACTCCCTCACTAGGACCATGATAAGACCCAAGACGACGTTCTGAAACACCAAGCTAGCATTAGCCAGCTAAAACGCTCCTTTATGGAGGCGCCACCTCCCTCTCCTCCTCAGCCCAACCAGTGGGAGAAACGTCTCACCTCCTCTCCCGCTACAACGATACGTATTCAACAGCAACAGCAAGTGGTACGTCTGTCTTGGATGATTCTAGAAGCACGAGGCATTCCACTTTGCATTGTCCGGGTGAAATGTCCTCACTTTGTTGCGAGGAAACAACAAAGAAGTATGTGTTCTTGACCTGCTGAGTGAAGCTCACTCATCACTTGATGGGCTGTTTGGGGTTTTTCTTCGTCTGTAGGAACGGCTCCATTCCTTATCTCTTTACAGCTGGACTCGCATCACATTTTACATCCCATTCTTTCAGCACAAGTGTTTTTTCTCCGTTCCGTCTATGGCGTGACCTTCTGCTGGTTTCTGATCTCCTAATCAAACCTTTCATTCTCTTCTGGTTTATAAAGTGTTAGAGGTGTTAAACTGCTTTATTTGACTGAACTTCCTCTGCATGCGATTTCAGGATTTCTCTTCTGTCGGCCTTTTCTCACCTGTTGCCGTTCCTTCTCTTCCTCCCTGCGCTCTCTGTTTGTGTGTTGCTGTAGAGCCTTGAAGAGGAGATAGCTTCTGTGCTTTTCAGTAGACACTCTGGCTTCTGTTCAGCTCCGTCTGCCTGCAGTAATGCCGGACCAACACTAGATGCTGATGTAACCACATCTACCGCTGCTCCGCATGGGCTTCTTATTTCCCCAACTGCTGCTGAGGTGCTGCTACTGAACATTTAGGAGTCGGTTTACTCTCAGTTCAGTCATTGAAAGTAAATTCCGCCTCAGCTAATTAAAGATGCTTGCCAGATGAGTTCACAAACGGCACTAAAGAGCCGCAAGCAGTCCATAATGCCTGCTGTGGATGCTGGATGAATGTTGTCATTCAGTATCGGGGATCATTCATCCTGAATGATGAATGGGCATGCTAATCCTAACCTAACACAACCAGCAGCTGTGGATGCCGTCCCATGTTTGGTTTGTGATGGTTGTCGATTGAATGTAAATGCAAATCTGCTCTTTCTGTTCTTTACGAGCTCTTTTAGGACAAATAACTAAAAAAAGCAGGTATTGAAGCAGCAGTTTGCATCACATATAAGACGTAATAATCTAAAATATTTCTTTTAAACATGGCGCACATTCTGATGTCTAAACTAAATTAATAATGTATAATCAACATAAAGAAACTGCTGCCTTCAATATCCTCTGTAAACAATCTTCCATCCTTCTTCTCTGTTCGTCTTTCATCCGTCTCTTTCACTTCCTGCTACAAATCACTTGATGCTTTATGCAAATCAGGTTGATTGCGCATGAAAGACGGTCTAGCAGGGAGATGGAAGGATGAAGAATTTCAAGTAACACATTCACCCCCCTCCCCTTCCCCCCTTTTGTGCCGTCATAACAAGCATCACGATATCGCTATGGTGACGTTAAGTGCTAACAATGATGATTTCACTGCTGCTGTGTGTTTGATTGTCATGGTAACTTCTCTGTCACGCAGGAGTGTGTGCCCCAAACGGAAGCAGCAGCTGCTGCCGATAACACGATCTCTGATACCAAAGAACCTGCCAAGGTGGTCCTAACTTTTCCGTCTATTAATGCATCCAGACTTCCATTCATGACGCTTTTTCCTTCACACCTCCGTTTCACACTGGCAGCTCGAAATGTCATCCTCCTACAGCCGTCCATTCTTTGAGTCTTCATTCGTCTTCCTCGTTGTTCCGCTCACTCTTACATCTCTGTTCCTCTTTGTCCACAGTTCATCATGTTGTTTTTGCTGTGTGTTTCCTATATATATATATTTCATTTGAGGTTAAAATGTTTTTTTTGTTCAATGATCATGTTATGCTTCTTTTTTTTTTGTCCCCATGCGTTTGTTGTGTATGTGTGTGCACCTCATTGCGTACTACGTGTACATGTGTGCGTGTGTATGTATCTGCGTGTGTGTGTGTGTGTAGACAACCGAAGTTGAAATTGAAGAAACCGTTGTCGTCCAAGAGGTTTCCATAGCACCCAAACCCGGACATGTCACGGTTACGACCGGCTCCCCCGCGGGCGCTCCTGCAGAGCAGGAAACACGACAGCAGGAAGTGACAGTCGTAGAGGAAGTAGTGGTAGCGGTGGAGCCGAAAGCGGCAAAGCAAGAGAGCGTTTCATCTGAGAGCGAGAGTGAAGAAGAAGCAGAGTACCAACCGAATGTCTCCATCTGCCACACACAAATACCCGAGGAGGAGGAGGAGCAGGAGGAGGATAAGGTGGCGGAGCAGGAAGCGTCGGCTCCGGATGCTCCTTCCCTTCCGGGTGAAGTCAGCCAGCTCGTAGAGGCAGACAGTCGAGAGGAAGGAGGAGTCCAGGAAGGAGGAGGCAGAGGTGAAGATCGCAGGGGTGGAGGAACAAGCTGAGCGGGAGGCGGAGGAAAGCGCAGACGAGCCGATGACGACACCTGACGAAGCTCCTCCCAACGGTCACGCGCTGCCCGAGGAGAACCTGACCGGGACGCTCGCCCCCGCCGAGGAAGAGGAGGAGCCTAAAATGAACGGGGAAGCCTCTCTGGTTGAAGCAGAACACCGGCCACAGGTTATTTGTTGCTCTGAGGTAAAGTCTTCACTGGGCCGACCGCGGAGCTTCCCTCGGGCTTTCATCCCTCCTACCGACTGTAGAAACACCCACTATTCGTTTCTCCTTCCTGCTTTACCACAGTGCCGGTTTCCTTCCTGCTTGTGTGAATATTTAAGCCCCATGTACATCTTCACGCTCACAACCGCCTTGTGAAAACTCCTTTAAGCCTTCAACGGAAGAAGTGCAGTTAAAACAGACAACATAGTCATGTAATGATGCAATTCATCAGCATCAGTGTGTTGGTGTCACGTTACCATCCCCGACACAATTAGATTTCCACCACATCTTAATGTCTGTGTCATCTCCCATCATCATACTTCATATACCTTCATATGCCATCATCGACACGCCTAGTTGCCATCGCTGCCTCCTGCTCTGCATCGTATGTCAGTGTTGTGAAGCCAATGGGGCCAAAGCGGGGAACGCATGGCGACTTGCATGTTGTGTTTCACCGTCGGTGTGTGTGTGTGTGTGTGTGGTGTGTGTATTCCTGTGCGTGTCCTCCACGTGTTTGGCAGTGATGCGTCTCCTCTCAATTACCGTTTAATTGGCTCATCACAGTCGCCGTGGTAACGGAATTGCGGAAACCCATCATTGCCAGCCACTTTGCGGAACGTCCTCTCTGCATGCTCGTGCACGTATCAAGTTGCCGTCTCTGTTTGCACGTGAGCACCGTTTGTTTTCCGGCCCGTGTTTTCATGCATGTTTGTGCCGTGTCGTACTTTGAGTTGCTCGTTGACGCCAAAGATGTTTTTTTTTTTTTGTAGCCGTGCTGCTGGTGTAGCTGTCGCTTGTGCATTGCTGAACGTAGTTGTTGTCCTTGCATCTTGTGATGTTGACTCGCCTGAGTGTGGAAGCTCCTGATTTATTTGCATGAAATGTGTTGCATTTACACATATTGTGTTTGTTTTACCACTTTTGATGATAATTATAATAATGTTTTTCTCTGATGGTTAAAACAAATCTATGTATATTGACTTAGATTTCCAAAGCTAGTGCATAGATACCAACATGTTCCTTTATGTTTCCTTAACTGTCTCAGGTGTAATGTATTAACCCTCTTTGTATTAATCCTCCCCCCCCCTCACTTCTCTCTCTCGTCCCTCCCCAGCCACCCGTGGTAAAGACAGAAATGGTGACTATATCAGACACCTTTGCAGCCCAGAAAACTGAGATAGCTACAAAAGAAGTGCCCATCGTACATACGGAAACCAAGACCATCACATACGAAGCCGCACAGGTGCACACTTGAGAAACACAGGGAGCTCTTGTTCATTTTCTCCTCTCGTTTTGCAGCATTGATTGCATTTGTGTGAAACGTTTAGATTCTTTATCATTATTTTGTATTTGAAAGCACGTCCCAAAAAGCTTCCTTCCTAGAAACGGTGCATGCCGACCAATTATTTCATTCCTTCTTCCTCAGAGAAATGATTTTTGTAGTTTGTGACGAAAAGTTTATCTTGAACCGCAGACATCTAACGTGGGGTTTTCTAACGGCGATGAACAGGAAATGACCCCTCTTTGTCTCCCCCGATACCAGTTGGATGGTAACGGTGATGGCGAGCCTGGAGTGTTGATGACTGCTCAAACAATCACCTCTGAATCTCTGTGTACCACCACGACCACACACATTACCAAGGTACACACACACACACACACATACACACCTGTTGTCCTTTCCATCACCTCTATCAATATCATGTAACTACCACACACATTAAGGTATAAAATACAAGTAAATGTGTACATTTAGACTCTTCGTGATATTTCTGCCTCATCTGCTTGGCCGTGTTGTCATGACGATGCTAGCCGTTCAGCTAGGGCATCAACGCATTGTTGTTATTTTGTTGCAGACGTTAAAGGGCGGCCTATCGGAGACGAGGATCGAGAAACGCATCGTCATTACCGGGGACTGTGACATCGACCATGACCAGGTCAGTTTTGCAGCGGCGCAGCGAATCCCTGCGCCTGGTTTACTACTCGGCAGATGGGCTGCTTTGTTTTGACCAAATGTGGCTGGTGCGAGACGCTCTCCATCATTTTGCAGAAGTTTTAAATTTACTTCTTGTTACATTAGAATTGTTTAAAAAAAAAAACTTTTTTTCTGGAGCTGCTGAAGCTGCTGAAGACGACTACAAAATCTTTCTGGTTGCTAAAGGGAACAAAAAGACACCTGGTGACATGTCTATCATGTTGCTCGCTGTTTTAATGCACAATTTGATTCATGAATCACTTATTAGAGATGCTCACACCACTAATCTCTGAGACTTGAGGGCCCAAAGACAGAAAAATATCCGCTATTTCAAAAAACAGCCCAAATTAGCGAAAAAAAATATATAAATCATCTTGCAACCCCATAGATGACCCACTGAACTAAACTACCTTCCTGTTACAAGCTTCACTTTTAACGATCTAATAATAGTATATAATATCACTCACACAGGCCTTTTGTCTGAAGATGGATTACTCTACTGATCTATAGTGTGACTGAAGAGAGGGAGTGCCGGGAATAAAGCAGTTAATCAGTTAAATGAAACATCATCGTCTGATTATTTCACGGCGGTTACGTCCTAAAGCACACATGCCCACGTCTCCATGAAACCCTGAGGGGAGCTCCACCATTGACATGCTGCCATGTTGTGTGTGTGTGTGTGTGTGTGGCTCAGTGAAACACTGAACATCTAAACAGTGCATGTAGATTTTTATTTCTTATGAGGCTGCAGTGCTAGTCACCGAGCTTAGCTTAAAAATGAGATGAAGAGGGGCAGCCTTTTCTTCTTTCTCGAAACAGGATCCTGAAAAAAGTAACAACAGATTATATTTTCATTTTGCTATCAAATGATGAGTTATTAGTATCCAGTGAGTTTTTTTCCGCCCCAGGCATAAATATTCAGTGTAAATGAAACTGCGTACCTTTTTTGCTCCGCTATTCCATTCTCTTACTCCATATGCATCTTCTTGCTTGAGCCCACATCTTCCTCCAGGTGAACCGATTTGTCGTTATCACCACATCCTGGCTCCGGGCGCTCCTCATGCATTTCTTGAATCTCTGTGTCCATTTGTTCCTCCCCTTCATCCAAGGTGTTCTTAAAGTCAGTTTCATCCTCTTCCTCCTCGGACGTTTCGTCCGTCTCCTTTGTACAATGGCCGTATTTACTTTCGTGTATCTTCTGCATGATGCCCATTTTTTTCACAAGTTTACCCTTTTGCAGGACCAAATCGATCTCCGTCTGCTTTAATTCCTTGACCTGCTTCCTCAGCTTGCTGATTATCGAGGTCTGCTTCTGGTTGGTTTTCTGAGCTGATTGAACGGCTTGTTGAAGTTCAAGCACTTCGGCGTTCACTGCTGCTCTGCCTGGCTTGTGGTGTTTGGCACTCTTAAATGCAAATCAATATTCTGTTAAAATCACAATTGCATGCTTACAGAGTAAATGTTAAAAGCCTTTCACATCTCTTTTGTAACAATAAAGAGCTAGGTCTCATTAAAATTCACTGTACATCATGTAGTATAGCATGAGGAGACGTGTTTCTATTGATGTAGTCTTAGTACATATAGCCTATATAAAAGAGTGTCATCATGCTGTTCTATACACTGTGTTCAATTAAAAGTTGCTGTGCAGTTGCCATGACAACAAGTGAAAACAACCACTAGCATATTAGCCCTAGAGCCTAATCAATAAACACACATAAGATGACAATTTGGCACAAATAAATAAAATCAACAATAACCATCAACAGCCATCAAACTAAGGACCTAATTAGAAAATAATAATTAGAAAAATAAATGCGTAGATCCTCAGGGAGTGACACTAGCATAAATGATGCTTGTGTCCGTTATAGCGTGCTAATTTACTGTACAAATCATTAACATTAACGTTGCTAATTTGACAAAGCACAATCATTTTAACAGAGCAATAGACAATAATCCGCACAGGCAAGTGGGTTTTTCTTCTCATAAATATAAGACTTTATAATCTCGTAAAATTGCAACCTCTATCAGCTCTGTTTACACCGTCCTATAATTCAGATTTCAAAAAGTGCTGTTCTTTTAAGATACATGCGTTGCTAAATTTGAGTCCAACAGAGAAAATCTCACCTTGTTTTCTGCTCGCTCCATGTCAGCTGACGAGATTGATATTGAAGATATCCCAGTGGTCTTTTGAAGGAAGAAGCTCGCTGGAGGAGTGTAGCAGGAACGTATTTTCAAATGAAATGTTTGTCATTCCAGACAGACACAGTGGGTGTTTATATTTGAACCTCAATTCTAGAATGAAACATTAAAATAACATTGGAAACAGCAGCAGTTTGTTTGTACTCACATGCCATTAGTCCCACTCAGATTCCACTCATTTCTTCACTTATTCATCCATTCATCTACAAATTGGTCTCTTAACCTTTTTGTTTTTGACACCTCGTGTCTGATTTGGTTGATCTCTACGTTTTTTGCTGTCTTTGTCTTTCATTGCCAGATTTCCATCAAAAACAAAGTTAATTACCTGCAGATTTCCACTTTTTTTAAATATCTTAACGGGCCTGTTTTGCAACCATAAAATAAATATGAAGACATTTCATATATTTTTAAGTTATGGGTGACTCTCAGCTGTTTATTTGTTATGAGTGGCTTTCACTCGAGAGTAAAATAACCCTCAAAATATCTAAAATATATGACAAAGAAAGAAATGTTTTCAAGGTCTGTATCGTCATGCATGATTCCTCGTCCACTGGTTTGTTTAAGTTACCTGTCTTATTTGATTTGCTGGATTTACGTGTCTTTTTGAGTTGGAAACGGGATTTATTCTTAATATTAATATTTCCACTTGATGTGTCTGAAGCCATTTTACTTCATCCAGTTTACATCCTCCCCGTTAAACATTCAGTAAACTGTAAAATGGCACGAGTCACATTGATCGTGAATCCAGCCTTCTTGTCGTTTTTCTTTATGCTTCTTGTTTAATTTTTCATATAACTCCACCATTTTCCCTCTCCTCCCTCCACCTTCCTCCACTGCCTGCCGTGCTCGGTGCTGCTACTGTGTGGTTGCCCCCTGGTACTGCAGGCTCTGGCCCAGGCCATTAAGGAGGCCAAAGAGCAACATCCTGACATGTCTGTTACCAGAGTGGTGGTTCATAAAGAAACTGAACTGGCTGAGGAGGAGGATTGACTCAACTCAGGTAATAATAATAATAGTAACTCATTATTATTATTATTATTCACGGTGAAAGTAATATTTGAGGTTTTTATTCGCAGGTGTAGTGGTTTGGTGAAAAATCATGGAGGTAGAAACAAAAACTCCCACACATGAAGCTGTTAAAACCATCAGCCGTCGAGTTGAGGGAAGAGAAAGTAATACATGTAGGAAGTGACTGATGGCGGTCCGTGTGTGGAGGACAGGAGGAAATGTTGAAAATGTTTTGAATTTGGAAATCTACTGTTAAATGCTAATCCTCGCCTTTACCTCTATGTTCCCAGAGCTGAAGGGCCCACCGTGACCTCCATCATCCTACGACAACCAACCTTGACTGACTGAAGAGGAGGAGGAGGAGGAGGAGGAGGAGGAGGAGGAGGAAAACAGAAGGCGAGGGGGGTAGACAAACGGGAGAGAAGTTGCCAATCTCTTCCCCGTCGGTCTTTCTTACATGTCTGTGGTGCATCTCAATCCCTCACTGCAAAAACCCAGAAAAAGAAAAAAAACATAACATCCTCACTCTTTCTGAGGGAACAAAAAAGAACCACTTTGTTAGCTTAACATGTGTAGCGTGTTTTTTTTTTTATCGTTTTTTTTTTCTCTCTCTTTCTTTTAACTGTTTTACAAAAGGAGTTATAATGTGTCTGTCATGGATGGCAAACTCAAAAACTGCAGGAATGCACTGATAACCAATCCTCATGAGCTAAAAAAAGGATGATTTTTATGGTTTCACCAGTAACTGTGACCGTTAATAACACATTCAGTCACTCAGCAGTCGTGGCAACTTTAACTTTCTTCAGCGATAAACAGGTGCAGGCGATCTCAAACAGTTTAACTGCGTTATTTTCGTCAAAAAGTAATTCATTCGATGCTGAAGTTTTGTACTTTTTTGGTGTATCAGGTGTGGGAAAGTGGTATTGGTGCATTCCTGGAAAAAAACAAACAGCTTTGTTAAATTACAGCTCCCTCCTTCACTTCAGAATGTAAATGGAGAGAAACATAATATAACAGTCAGTTTAATTAGTTTCTGTAAGGAGTAGAACTGCTTCTATTCGCGGTCAGATGAATGGAAGCACCAGCTGTGTCACATTATCACATTTTATGACTAACAATTACACAACACAGGGAGCTGTAACTTAAGATATTTCAGTAAAAACCCGTTTTTTAATGTCTTTTTTTGTCTGTAATTATAGTTATTGTTCATCCACATTCCTTGTGTGTTGACCAGCGGCTGAGTGAGTTCATTTTCAGTCTAATTCGTTTCACCATTTAAAGCAGTCGGGAGTGGAAGGAATCTTAAATCACTGGGTTTTAACATTAATTAAGCTTGAGCGGCCAAAACGCAGGTGGAATGAATTCCTTGTGATATATATTTGTACGTTTTACTGTATTTTAGAATTAGTTTTTTTACGAAAAGGACTGAAAATGATCTGACTTTAAAGCTGGTGTACACAACCTGTCTGTACAGTTAAAAACGAAGGTGATCAGAAGCGCTCTCCTTGGGCCCGCCCACTGTACGACACTAGCCATTCCTATTGGGCCACGGGGGAAGCAAGGGAGCAGTGAACTGACTCCTGATTGGGAGAGGACCAGTAAACTGAAGGATGATTGGGAGATAGAGGCGGCGCTGTTTAGCGCCAACTAACCACATGGGAGAAGAATTAGACGCACGTTTACTCCTCCAGACGCAAAATTCACCCACGTTATTTTGCATCTTGAAGTGAGTTAAAGCTGTTTTAAATAATCTTAGGACGGTGCTTAACACACAATCTCAAATCCAAGCACAGGTACCAAAATGATGACATACAGTCGCAACAATTTGAACATCAGTTCTGTCCCTAATTCAGAATAATGGGATTTCTACCAGTTTGCTATCTCTGCATCAGAGTCTGTTTGTGCATTTAATTCCCAGCTTCTTTACATACTAGAGTAGATAACGGCAACACACCCCGCTAGATATTATTACATCTGGGGATGAATTCAGCACGTCTTCACACATTTTTTTTTATTTTTTATCTTGGGCGAGTCTAGATAGATGGCTACTGTGTTGATTGGTTTGAGAGTGTGTAGATAACAGATTATCTCATTACAACACGTCTGGATGAGATTAACTCCAGAAAACAGACACAGGAGCAGTTACAACAAAACGCAGCTTAAAGGGAAGTGCATCCGAGGGTTTGAAGTGCTCTTGAAACCCCTAAATGGAAATCTCGTGATGTTTTATTCATTTTTCGGTGTCCTTTCACCCAAATGTTCCACAAAAGCAATGTGACTTTGTGTAAGTATCCGTGGCGATACAGACTTTTCAGTTTGAGCTGCGTTGAAACCGAAACATTCTCCTGATATCTAAACCGATTGCAAGCGAGGAAGTGCCACAGATATAAAATCACTCCACCTGTACCTGCCTAGATTTGTCTTAACCCTCAAGTCAGACTGGAAATAGAGGCATTTTGAATTGGAGTAATTTCTCACTTCTTTTCTCCTTTTTTTAATGAAGAAATGTTAACACATTCTGCACATTTGAAATGATATTTACCTCCCCAGTTTCAGGCTTACATTCTGGACGGAGGCACATCCAGACAGTGGAGTGTGTTGATGGTTTAGGTCTGATCTCACTATGCAGTTAAATGACATTCCAGATGAGGGGGAAGCTTTAACCTCTAACCCTCTTGCAAAGCGACAAAAGCAGCAGGAAAACAAACAAACAAAAACATGTTCAACACAAGGCAGCTTTGGAAGCTTTCGCTGTTCCAAAAAAAAAAAGGAGGTTAAAAAAAGCATTGGTTATTTCATTGGTTATTTGTAGATTTTCTCATAACTCGTTTGTCTTTTCTCTGTGAAACTGGTGTAGTTGTTGAAAGGTGGGGTTTATTGTGCGGCATCTTAGATATTTTGTATTTTGACATTAAAGGAACAACACTACAAATCAAATTTTCTGCCACCATTTCTCTTTTCATTTTATTTTTTGGTACTTTGAGCCACAGGTTTAACTCCTTTTCGGGGGTCTGGGCTCTGTTTTAACCAATCACAGGAGCTTTGGGGGGCTGCAAGGTCTGGTTTTCCAAAACCTAGCGATGAATTTTATTTGGGGTTCATGAAAAATCACAAACAAGTGTCTTGCTATCAGTCATTTTCATTAAGATAAAAAAAAACAGCACTGATAGACTTTTCTATCTAGGTTTTCAGTGGTTACCGTGGCAACTCCATGTCACTCCAAGCAGCTGATGATGATTCTACGCCAGCTGATTTTACAACTGTCAGGGATCTCAACATGGCAACATTATGGAGGGGCAATGCTACGTCAAACCAACACTTTATTGCAATTACATTAGATCTGAAGAATAATCTTTCTGAGGCAGATGGAAGTAAATGTGATAATATTGCAAATGATAATTAGACTATTATGACTTTACAGTAACAGCTCAGGCTTTGTACCACAGATGAGACATTTAATACCAGCACAGTTTTGTATTTTCACTACAAACTCCCAGCGACAACTTTGT
Organism: Chelidonichthys spinosus; assembly: GCA_029853015.1. NCBI lineage: Eukaryota > Metazoa > Chordata > Actinopteri > Perciformes > Triglidae > Chelidonichthys > Chelidonichthys spinosus. The sequence goes on along the minus strand of CM056838.1, from coordinate 4,474,552 downwards.
AAAGACAACACCTTTTTGGAAAACCACCCGCAGCTGCCTCATCGCTCCCCCTTTAGCCGATCAATGATCACCGGTATGGTTTTTCTATCTAGCAGCTTACATGTCTTGTGTGTCCCCATCCACAGTCACTCCTCCCCTGTGTAACACTGTTTAAATAAAGGATTGTTATACTCTGAATTCTGTTGGTCACATCATTTCTTCATTCACTCCACTTTCATTGCTTAATTTATCGATGATCCTGTGTGTTAATGTTCATAAAACTAAGCAGAATCTCATATTTTTTGGCTCAGGTAAATCAAATTATTTCAGGGTGTCAAACTTTTGGCAAGCTAAAACTTTTTCCTTAAAAAAATAAATACTGCTCTAAGGTGCCATCATTATGTCAGCGTTTTCCTGAGGGTTTTTAAAGAGAAAGGAGTAATTTTCACAGCTTTTCTTTGACAGGTAATGATTTTCTTTTCAGACCTGTATATTTATAACTTTATACCAGAGATAAATGTTCCTCCATGCTGGAGGTCACATTGTTCTGTGGAGAGACTGGCAGGACTGCTTGAAACAATCAAGTCCATTTCTGCAGATGTCACGTGTCTGGCCTGTTGATGACGCGTTTGGGTCCTGTCAGGTGTGAGAGCGCGCCCCAACGCTCCTTCTCCTCTGGTGTGTACTTCTGCATGTCCGCCCGTAGATGGCGCTTCTGTCTTGCGGAAACACCGATAGATCGACGTCAACTGTGATGGATAAAAGGGAAAATATAATCCAGATCAACGAATTAAAATAGCTCACAAAGTACAAACAACCTGAATAAAATTCTGATAAATTAACTTGTCATAGTTGGGTTTTATGCTAGCCGAACACAGGCAACATCGAAGCATCTGGTTATATTTTAGTTAGTAGCGTATCTTTCAGCTCTTTTACTAATATATTTATATTTATTTATATATTAACTTATATATATATTGCACTTCAACCAATTAAATTCAACTTTGAAAATGACAAATTTGCTCATGATTTAGGAGTTCATCTTATTTTTTATTTTATTTTATGTATTCTTATTTCTTTAGGTGTTCATCTTAATTTTCTATTTTTTTTATGTATAATTTTTTTTAGGTGTTCATCTTTTTTTTTTATTTTATTTTTTAGGCGTGTATCGTTATGGCGTACACACCATGGTAACCGTGCCGTTCAGGTCTGCGCATGCGCAGTGAACATTACTCAACTCGGCCTCCTCCGTCGTTTTACACTGACAGCAGGTGATTAATATCTTGTTTTTTTACATGTAGCCTCCACGAAATCAAATTAAACTCAATATGAATGGCTCCAATATGAAAGCTGACACAGAAACTCGAGCTAGCTAACTTAATTTAACCGTTAATTGCAATTAGTAGCAAACATGCTAACATAGTCAAGCTAGCTTAACGCTAACAGCTAAGCTAGCTCTTATATGTGAGGTTAACATGATTGAATACAACAATTGATAGTTATATGACAACAGGCCCTTTCCCCGCAACAGGAAGTGCTGTGTTGTTTTATTAGAAACTTGAAGGAATTGCTTTTTTATATTGTAAAAGGCTGGAGAGTTTCTTCTGGCTGAAGGTTTGAAAATCTCCTCTCGAAATCAAACCGGGAAAAACCAGCGAGGATGAGGACCACCGCAGTACCGAGTGAGTTCACTTACCCACCTGAGAAATCTAACTTCGGACACATTTCATGTCATGAACTGTAAACTGCATGTGTGAGATAATGCTAATTGGTGATAATTGGCCTCAGAGTAAACAACGGATGACACACTTCCATCCATACAGAAGTAGTTATTTAAAAACAAAACACGCCACAAAATAGTAATATTCGGATTGTAATTATAATAATAATTGACATATTATAGTTCCTTTCGACCATTCAATTTTTACTTAAATTGAGTAATCTTCTCTTCCATATGTTCAGTAATATTGGGAGCAGGGGATGAACGTGAACTCTTTGCTGAACGAGTTTGTATTTTATGTCAAAGCAAAGCACATAGGTTAGGTTCAGCTATCAAAACCACGTGTTATCAGAGCTCACACACAAACGGACAGATTAAATATAAACTCCAATGTGTTTATGCTTTTAGGACCTGCCATATCTCTCTTTAACACACACTGTTTCTCTCACACATCCACATCTACACACATGCACACAAACCAAGCCAGTAATCGTCTTCACGTCAAATTTAATTTCATCCTGAAAAGTTTTTGGTACTTTTTCTTGATTTAGAGCTATTTTTTTCTTCCTGTGAACGTCACTGTATTGTTGTGTTGTGAGGTATTTTTCAAAGGACAATGACTTACACAAGACAGCGTTGGTTGTCTGCGTTTTGTCTGCAGATACGATGGAGCTCCCCATGTTTTATTTTGCTGTGGATGTTGGTTTGAATGAGACTATTTCCTGACATGTGTTAGCCAAAGCGATTGGTGGCATGCAATATTAATCTCCCCTTTGGAGAACATTTTGATGCTGAAAACCTTGCGATGTGGTGATGAGTGTTTGTTTACAGACATCAGCCTACAGTGTGCGTTAAGCTACGCAGCAACATGCATAGAACATGGGACGAGGTTCGGATCATGGCTTTGACATTTAAAGTTAATTACGTGCCGGTTGCTTACCCTGTCTGAGTTTCCAGCTGAGGTAGATAATCAGTTGCAGCAGCAGCAGACACACGGACAGAAACAACAGCAGGCCAAACAGCCAGAGAGGAAAAAGGCCGTCCGTGTCCCTGGTCTGTTGAAGAAGCAGAGCCAGATCAGCCCAGGGGCCACTCAGCACCGTCATGCTGCTCCTGCATGGCAAATGGAGAAGAGAGGAAGTCAACACTAATGTGATGATATGATTCCTATAACACTTCAGTAGGCATCCATTACTTCTTTTATTAGCATACAAATGACTGTATAATATTAACTGAAGTGGGTCCTCCCTATAAGATCAGCAGGGTGGGAGTAAATCCTTTACTATTCTTACAAAGACAAAGTATTTCAAAGAATACACTTTAGCAACAGGTTACTAAGTAAAACAAACAAAAACTTTAGTGTATGTTAAATAAACTGGAGTAATTTGAGCGTTGTAACAACGATTGTTAAAAAAGGAAAACAGTAACAGTGGCAGTCCACTTTACAAAAATCATCACGTTATTGTTTTTCAGTGGATGACACATTGTTAATGTGCGATTTAAAATGCGGTAAGAGGCATTTGAAGGACTTGATTTTCATGCGACTCGAATTGAAAACACATTCTGAGAGCACTGTAGCAGTGGTTGTTTTTGTTCATGTTGGAATGGAACAGACATAGGAAAACACAAAGAGATTCACACTGGTGCAGGGTCAGCGTGAGCCAAAACAAAGTACCTACACTTACCTACACAGTTTAGATTCATTTAAAGGCACAGCAGTTGATAGATGGTGTATTTCAAAACTTCTACTCACAGTTTTCAGGTTCTTCAAAGAGACTGAATGGATGCAGGTGGAAGAGATCGATGGCAGATGGCTGCCAAATATTATCAGCGAGCTAATACATAGTTGTCCTGGCAGTCGCTGCTGTGAAGCCGTCTTCAGTAGCCAGGAGTGGAGGTCAAAGGGGACGCTTTACGATGGCAGTCACCTTACTTATATCTTTAAGTTTTAAAATGACGTTAGTGTCCGCTTGTCACACCAGGTTTCACTGCTGAAGAATAATGTGAAGTAAAAAGTTATGCTTTTCTCCTGTGTCTCTCTCTCTCTCTCATTGGTAGAAAAACCACCTCTGTTGTTGTTGACGATGTGGACTTTGTTCTGTTCCAACAGTCAAACCCTGTGATTGCTAAGAAGATTAGCGATAGCGGCCGGGCCTGCATGTGTGTGAGATACAGAGCAGAGAGGTGGAGCTTCGTGTTTCGGGGGTTCGCTGCAGGTTTCAGTGTCCTCAAAGAAGGAAAACGTATGTAATGTTTAATTATACCTCTGACCTATGTGCTCACTGCGTCATACACACACACACACACATTTCTCTTTCTTGTCTCCCTCCATCTTTTCTTTCTCTCTCTTTCTTTTCCCTTTGTGTGGTTATTTTCACCAACAGACACCTTTTTGATCAGGGCCACTATTGATTGACTTAAAACTGATAGCATCATCCTTGACTGTATTGTTACAACTCAATGAGGAGAAACAACAGTCCATTAAATACTAAAGCTTAAACATAGACCGTAGTGTGACACCCCCTGTTAGAAGGACACACGTTTTTTTGTTTTTTTGTTTTTTTGTTTTGATAAATGCATGAATTCAATACAATCGGTTTTGTTCTCTTTGGCAGCACCTGTGGTGATGTGTGGTAATTGCAGGTGTGTTTTTGGAGTTTTCCCAGTGTTGTTGTTGTTTTCCCTCGTGAAATAAAAATCTTCCAAGATTATTACTTAAATGTAGATGACTATGTTTTCAACTGACGGTTGCTCATTTTTCTCACCCAACAGGATTGATTTGATGTCCTGTTTCTGACCACCTGGCGAATGTAAGTGCAATTCTTCCTCTCCTATTAGCTTTGTTTTTGCCCCCACCAACTCTCGGTGAAATGTCTCTTTAGCTGAATGCTCCACAGTGTTTTTAACTCTGTATGTGTGCAGCTTGGTGCCGGACAGGTAGGATGAATTGAGATTCAGAGCTTTTTTTTATTGAAACCAGCTGCCTGTAGCAGCTACTCTGAGAGTGGGCCGGGCGGGAAACCAAAACATTTAGCCAACTAAAACATTGTTGAATCATTTTTATTTATAGTAGCATTATAATCAGATTATAATGTAAGTAAGGCAGTATAAAGTATTAAACATATAATAAAAATCCCCTTCCATTTTGTTGAATTTGACTTTGATATATGCAGGCTGTGCAGTTTCACTATATTATCATGTCTGGAATAAAACTTCTTTTTCATGTGGTTGTAATTTAAATAAACACTGAAGAATATCTGTAAAGACAGACTTCAACTTTACGCAGCTGGCAAGCAAACCCATTCTGTTGAGATGTTGCTCAAAGTCTCTAGATTCTGACACACAAGTGGTCAAACCAGATATTTTCACCCGCAGGTTAATTTGACGACATCTTAAGAGAGGCAAAAACATAGTTTTTTCATGCACTGGTCTACTTTACTTCCACAGCATGCCTTCGTTCAGACTAGTGGAAAGAAAACATCCAAAATACATGTCTAGATCTAGGAATGTGTGTCTAGATTTCCCCTAAATTAACTGCATTAAATCATGCATAATATGCATATTTTAACAGAAGATTTCAGAAGAATTGTGATGCAAATGCTTGTCTCCACGTAAGTAAGTGTTAGGGAAGTTTCTTGGGGATATCTCCTTGCCAAAATTAGGACTCAATTCAGCTGGGGGTGTCTCTCAAGCTAACAAGGCGGCAATAAACCAAAAGCAGGTCGTGTTTACTCTGAAGTCCCCGGAACGTCAGGATCCTGTTGTGTTATATTTGCAGCCAACACATCTTTGTTCTCACTCGGATGAGCAGCAGAGTATCCCTGCTGTCGGTGTGGTGCGACACTCGCTCACTCAGATCTGAGCATCAGCACTCGTGTCGTGTGGAGACTCATTTAAACACACCAGTAATCCTTTCTCAGGGGAGCGAGAGGGAACGGTCTTTAGGTGAGAAAATCACAAGACTAATTTGGCTCCGGCTGCTGAGAAGTGCAGGCTAATTGAGTGAGGCCGTCATCAACATCAATAGAATTGATCAGCCTTGTTGTTTCTCTGATTGATCAGGAGATAATAGGTGTATTCTTGGAGAAAGTGTACGTGTCTCTATCTCTGCTCTCTTATTGATTAGTTGGTGGAGGCTGGTTAAAATAAATTTATGTATTGGTTTGATTGGTATGAGATTTATGTAGTTGACTCTACATGCCAAAATGGGATGTTTAGTAAAATCGAGTGAGAAAGAAAAAAATAATACGATGCACGCAAAAGAGACAAACTGCACAAATGTTAACATGATTGATGAAGTGGCTCTTGTGGGAAGAGGAAGTGGAACTTGTTAAAAGTCTTCTCTGAGCATCCATAACGCGGTCTTAATGTTTAGTCCAGATCCGGTTAGACTGCTCCCCTGATACCCCGGGAGGAATTTTGGTCCATTTAGCAAGTTGTCTGGAACGAACAACCAAATAAAAAAAGGTACTTGTTTTTTTCGGTTCTCTGCAAACACCAGTGTTGTGCAGAAAGCTGTGGTGAACATAAAAGTTTTTCAGGCTAATTTTAAAAGTTGTCGGAGTCTTACATCTTCAGGAAGTTTATTCCAGCTATTCGTTGCATCGTGACTAAATGATGATTTGAGTTTACTCTGGGAATCACTAAAAGATTAGTCTCAGAAGATCTTAGTGGTCTAGAAGGCTTATGTACCTCATGGTATGTCATGTTATGTTGCCTCATTTCCACTGCATTTGGGTCGAGTCCGGCTGTCGTAGCTCCTCTCGTGTCACTACTGGTTGCAAAAGGCCAAGATGACAAAACTCTTGCAGAACAAAATAGGAAGATGCTGCATCATGGAAGTGTGAAGTCTTGGGACAGAGCTTCACTGTTATTATCAACCGTTATTTTCTCAGGTTTTCATTCCATCATACTTGGATGTCAACCTCTTATATTTTCTGTATTCTGCTTCATCTGTGTGTGTGCATTTATGCTGGTATGGTTACCACTTTGAAGCGTGTTGTGTGTGTGTGTGTGTGTGTGTGTGCGGTCTGATGTGTGGGTGGGTGGTTGTCTGTGTACACCGTCAGTATCCGTGGGAACGGATCCTGTGTTTCATTGATTGTACGGTGAGATGAAACGGCGTCTCTGTCTCTTTGTCCTGATGCCAAGGCTTTCGTATTGATAGGAAACGGAAATGAAAACAACTCCCGTCTAAGGAGTAAAGACGTGTTTCCTCTGTGTTTATCGTGGCTCTACGTGTTTATATATATCATTAGATTGAACGGTTCGTACGTCTTTCTGACCTGTTTTTTGGGTTAGATGTTTCTTTGTGTGTTCCAAAACCATAAAGGGACATTACTGCTCTAAACACAATCTGTTTAATACATATTTAAAGAGTATTTCTATCTCCCACTTGACTCACACAGTTAGCTCCTCTCTTTAAAGTTTCTTGTGTATTACATGAGGAAAAGTACAAGGTTTCCAACTCAGGCCTACTAGATGAAGAGCCAATTTGGTCTCAAAATGTTGTACTCGTCCTAATCTAATAAAGAGTTGACATTAAAGGGGGGCGGATGACAGAATAGCAAGTGCTTGGGAAGATGGGAATCCCAGCCAGCCATGGCTGGATGCATAATGTCTTCAGGTTTGTCCATCCGGTCCATTCTCGTGGATGGACTCAAGGATAACCTGATTGGGTTTTGGAGGTCAAAGGTCAGGTCACGGTGACCTCACGCCAGTCCCATTCTGGGATCAGGCGTTCAGGCATATTTTACAGGATTCGAAAAACACGCACGACTGCATGATCAATAAATAACAACTTATCTGGTGATTTAATCAGTAGTTGCCTCAGCTGACCTCTCTTCTCTCCACATATCTATTCTTTTTATTTGAGAAATAAATTCACTTACATCCAACCATCCTTTCTCTAAATTCATTTATCCTAATTAATTTATACCTCCTAACTACACATCATCTGTTTGCTGGAGAGGAGCAACCCCCGGGGTTTTGGGCTGTGTCTGGTTCATGTCCTCCTCTGCAGCACAGTTTAAGTATTTCTCTCTTGTGTTGTGTGTATGAGTCTCACGTATTTGAATTTGAATTGAATTTGTGCTTGAGCAGCTCAAGTCAAATGTCATGGGCTTAATTGGGTAGATGTCGCAATCAATAATCTGTCTGGTTTAAAACATAGCACCTTGCTATATCGCATTCAATTATTAAAAGATGAGAGACACGTCTCTTATGCCTTATCTTTTAATTGGCAGGGACAGTTGGAAGCAGTCTGTGACAGGTGTCGAGGCACAGGCCGGCCGCGGGGAAATACAATCCCGGATTGGTCTGTAATACATCCCCTTACAAAAACACATCGCAGATGTTACTGAGAGGTCACAGGTCAAGTCATGGGCTGCGGTACATTTACGCCTACGAGGAAAACATGAAGACGATGTTAGAGATGGACTGATGTACTGTTGAGAGACCGCAAATCACATGAAAGGGGGTTTTTAAAGGAAATGGTGATGGAACATATTCATCCACAGCACAGAACAAAATGTTCGGACGTTATTCCCGATTGACATTCATGGCAATTTGCTCTGCCAAGCTGGAGTCAAGCTGTCGCTGCTCGCTTACAGTGTGTGTGTGTGTGTGTGTGTGTGTGTGTGTGTGTACATCGTCCATTGTCGATGGTTGATTTTGACCATTGAAACCAACAGAGTAAAGTAACAAGTATGATTTATTAACGTGTGCTCCTACTAACATGTTAATTGTTGTTTTGTATTATAACTGAATGCCTGCCTATTGTTCTGTTTATGTGCCTGGAGGTGTTTTTGTGTGTGTGAATGTATGCAGGCTTCAAGAAACCAGCTCCAACTTTTTTCTCCCTCTCTCTCTCTTGTTTTTCTTCCAGTTGTCATAGCAACCTCTTGGCCTTTTTAGCATAAGTTTCATCGGGGGTCGCCGATGACGCTCATTGCCATAGTTACCTGGGCTCTGTTAATGAGATTTGGTGCTTCCGGCATTATGTAAAATGTGTGACATTTACCTCCAATCACTGACGCTCGGGGATTTCACAGACGCTCTGCTGGAGCGTGCATTCTTTCTGATATTGATGGGTATTGATTCAGTCACAAAGGAGAGGGAGGAGGGGGAGGAAGGGGAGGGGAGGGGGGGGACACAACAACCTCAGTCACCACAAATGCCTACAGTACAGCTGCTGTCAGTAAATGCCTCTGGGAGAAGTTGGATTCGCTCCCCCCTCTCTGCAGAAGCCTCTGGTGTATTAATAGTTCAGGGAAATATGTAGATTATACTTTAGCATGCTCCATCGAGTGACATATATTCTGTGACTATATACATTTGAGAGAGATTTTGTCATACTGTACGTCTGGATCATATCTTAATTTAGTAATCTGGACATTCATTCTTTCTTTGTCCTCCATGCATTTAGACTACTGTATAGGGATCGGACAGTATAGGATCTTGCATCACAATAAAATGACTCACAATAAGTGGATAGTGGTGATTTTCCATTGTCGGAATAATCGTGAAAATCGTAATGGTAGAAAAGTGAAAACTTTGGCACGATTCCTCCAGGAATTATCAGAACAGACTCACATAATTGCTATTTTTCACATTATTCAGCCATTTTCATGTGGTTTACGATGTGTCCTGATGAAGATGTGTCTTCAAGTGATTTTAGGATGCTTTGCAGCCATTTTAAGAGGTTTAAGCATATTTCGATGGCTATCGAGATAATACCATGAATCACTATTATTTTGGCCAGAATCTTCACATGGAATTTTCATATCATCCCATGCCTGCGACTTTAGCTTTGGTCTTTTTTTTTTTATTCTGGCATTGATCAGAAGTCTCTTTCATCCCAAGCTTGTTTCACACTATACTTTATGAACCGGTTGCTCTCGTCTAGGCTGTTTCTCCTTATTTTCCAGCAAGGGAAGGAAAGAGCAGAGACGAGGAGATCATTGAGGACAGTGAGCGGTCAGACAAAGACGAGCAGTGAGACGGAGAGCGACAGAAGGCAGTCAGTTCCTCTCAGATGTTCTTTCCTCTCAGACGTTCACTCACACATACATGACAGTACGTACTGTTCATTACTGCTCTGCTGCTCGATCTCTCGCCGACAGACATCCACAATCTGATGCTCCAGTGTAAAGCCGGAGCATGAAGGAGAGGGACAAAAGACAGTGAGATAATGATTATGAAATTAAATGGTAATTAGCTTTGCAGTAAGCGAGATGTGAGATTGACAGGTCTGAGGGTGAGGGGAAAGAGGAACGCAAAGACAATCTCACGTACATTAATCCATCCATGATTGGTTAAGAAGAATGAGAATGTGTGCTCGGATAGATTAGAGACTCGCAGCGATACAGAAAAAATGAGAAAGGAAGTGGGCGGAAGTGTGAGACAGAGGGAGAGGGAAATGTGATGGAAGAGAAGAAAGAGAGAATGGGGAAACAGTCAGAAATATTTGGCATTTTATCTTCTGTTAATTAAATTTATCACGTTGTCAGTCTGTGGGATTGAGAGGGGTTGACAGGGACAGAAGGGGGAGGGTGCCGGAACTGTTAAAATGATCATTAATCTGTTAATAAAATGTTGTTGAGAGGGAGATGGATTGACAGAGATGAGTCAGTTTAGGAATATCGGATAAGATAGCATGGGGAACATGAGCAGTAGAGAGACCTGGTGGGTGGATGTGATGAAAGAGACTTGAGGAGAGACATGGGGGAGGAGGGGTGAGTAAGGAGGGAGAGAGAAAGCAGAAGTCAAGAAAAGTGGACTGGAGGGGAAGGAAGAAAAGAGCTCACTTACATATTTTTATTCAATTTATAAAGAATAAAACCTAACGGAGAGAGGGAAGACAAGGGGTGGAACAAGGGTGGGGACTACCTAGAGAATAATAAAGCAGGCACAGAGTGGGGAGGGGGGGAGGTTTGCAGCAGCTTATTCTGTTGCCATAGCGACGATTTAGCATCATGACCGACAGGGTTGTTGCATAAGAGTGGCCAGTGGTGTCCTTTATTATGTTTACACACACAACCATGCAAACAGCAAGGGCTCTCATCAGCCAGTCACACACACACACACACACACACACACACACACACACACACACACACAGCAGAGATAAAGTTCCCATTTCATAACTCAAGTTTCATCCTTTAATCTCCAGTCACCTGGCCACAGATCTGCTGCTGTGATCCCTGATGTGATTAATTACACTTGTGGTTGAGATAAACAACAATAATATACCAGCTGGAAAGGTGAAACATACATAATATTACATAATTAGATCATATCGCCCCCTCAGCAGAGATGCAGATGAGCTGGGGTCTTAAATGGATGAAAAACAATGAGCTGATATTAGAAATAACAATTTGATTAAAAATGAAAGCCTGTTTATGACCTGACGTATCGTTTATTACATGAATATCTGCAGAGTATTAACCAACTGTTTGATGTTTAGCAGGTGCATTACTCATGGTGCTCCAGAAAAGTCTCCCAGTCTACATAATGTAATTATTAGATAGATTATTTCAATGGATTTTAATATCGACTAGAAGGGGAATAAAGGAGATGCAACACTTCCTCTAGTAGAAACTATCTATGTACTGATCTGGCGTGAGCGTTAAATTAAACATTATTCATTGGATACAATTTTTAATTCAACTAAGAAAACATTTAAAGATAAAGAAACCAGACGGACTGCGTATTTCTGGCTTATCCAATAGATTAAATAGCTGACATCATCATCGTGATGCAACAATCCTATAAATCCAATATTGCCTTCATGTGGAAAAGCAGTGAAAAAAACCCTCGCTGGCAGTTCCATTTTGTAATCTTATACGACTGAGCCTAATTTGAGTGGATGCTGATGGTTTGTTTTACTCGGGTCACTTGATTTTTAAGAGTTCTGGCTCATCCTCGTCTGTAAGAAGTGCTGAGAAGTCTAACGTTGTCATTTTTTGATGCTTTCATAAAGATATTAACAGCCTCTCTGGTGTGACTACAGACTCTTAGTCTTAATTAGATTTTATTTAGTCAAGCTGGTGGAGTTATAGTATTTGATTTTATAAGTTGCGAGCGAACAGAGCGGTGAATCATGAATCAGTGTGTGTGTCCTCACCAGGGAGCTGAACCAACAGTCCAGCAGTACGAACCACATTCTTGTACCGCTGCCCAGAGACGAGCAGCTGATGAACTCTCAACGAGGTTCGCGGTAATTCAAATATTTCTTTTCTGACACAAGCACTTAGCACCGGCAATCACTTTTAACTACCAGATTGGGGAACGCATGAACGCAGGAAAAAAACGCTATTACTGTCAGGTTTTTATAGTACTGTTCACGAACATGAATTCATCTCGGAGAGGGAGATGTGAAAGCGTGGCTTGTAATTGACGTTTCCTTTTAGTTACGTTAAAATTTGAGTCACACATTCAGTGGAGAGACTGATGGCGGAGAGAGAGGCAGACATATATAGACAACGTGATGTGTGTGTGTGTGTGTGTGTGAGCGAGTCATTAAAAGGATGGACTAAAAGGTTATCTCATCCCCCTGATGATGCTCTTGTACCGAGTGGGGTCAGACAAAAGAGAGGAGTGGGGAGTGTTGAAAGAGAGGAGGAGCACTGGGAGCGGGAGGAAGGGTTTTTTGGCAGGAGGTTACAGTGAAAGAGAGCCGAGATAAAGGGAATGAGGACGAGATGGAAAATGGGATTTGTTGTCGCATAGTCGCTCCTCCATGTATGTCTCCCTCTTTGCTCTTCTTATCCACATTTTGAGTCCTCTCCTCTCCGTCCTTTCATCTCCCTCGTCGGCGTGACACCGCTTAATTTTGACAAGCGCTAAGCCAGTGCACAGCCACTCAAGCAGCCCTCTGAGGCTCATGCACTGAGAGGCTTTGGGCAAGATGCAAACAGAAACAGTCTGACAATGCTAACATGCTAATGCTGCTAAAAAAATAACTCCATAATCTGTTTAATCTCAAATGGCCTGCGTCCATTGTGAAAAATAACGGTTTCCCACAGCTGGATTAACTATAAACCAGCAATACACACGCCTCCGAAATCATTTTGTGTTTTTATGTTCAGTCACACAATGACCTTCACACATGGGAGAAGTTGACCTTCAGGGCTTTCTGCCAGAAAGGCTTTATTTTAATCTTTTTTTTACAGAAACATTACCAAAGTAGGTTTGTTGCCTAAACAAAGAGAGATTTCTGGCAGAGAGACCTGAAGGCAAACTGCTCCCATGTGTGTGACCTTCATTTAGAGCCGTTCACTGCCAGACGTGATTTCATATCGCAGTTAATGGAACAAAAACAACCCAAAAAAGCCAAAGTAACACTCAAAAATGTCAACCTCGATGTGGTGCTAGAAAGAAACCGGCAGACTAGTGAAGTCTGTAGGATTCATCATCTGGGGAACGTGAATATCCAAACTAAATTTCAGAGCAATCCAATAGTTGCAGATCGAATAATCAATCCGAATTTTCACAAAAGCGTAGTAAATCTTGTGTTTAATGCGCTGTACATTAAGTATCATGAAACTGTGCACACGCACAAGCCAAAAATAGATGTTCGATGCCCGTTTAGTTTTATTTGGACGTAAATCAGATGCGTTCTTTCCTTGGTTTGAAGTTTTCTAACGCCACTAAAGCAGTTTTTTTCACATACTGCACTCACACTGGAATTAAATCATGCTTGTTTAGGCCAACATTCCTCAATGACACTGATGTGTTGATAAGATTTAGCCTCCAAATAAAATGTCAGCCTAATTGTCAAACACACTTATATAATAAATAATTTTGCCTCGCTCATCCTTTTGGTATCTGGTATCTTTAAATCATCACAGACCAGGCAGTTGTCCAAGTTTCTTGCTGCTATGTGGAGCAGTGCATTAAAAGAAAAGTAGCTTTTGTAGTATCACAGCAGTTTCTTGAGTCTGGCCAATGATGAGGGTATAAATAATGACTTTGTATTCAAGCCTTCAGGCACAAACACACATGGACAAACTCACAGCCGCCCTTCAAATTCTGCTTGCCTTCAGCTTCTCTTTGAAATGACAAAATATGACGGTATCCCCCGTAATGAATGCACCTTATGTTGAGACCTGTGGGATTCCTTTGAGGAATAATTTGAGGATTAACCAGAGGATCACAGTCTCTAATCCTCCGTTACATTTATTAGTAATTTGGGAAGACTTACAGAGGACTGGATCCTTTTTTTTTTTGGAAGTAAGGAGATTAGAGAGAAGGAAACACAGATGAATGCCGAGAGGAGAGGAGCAGACTTAGTGGGGAGGAGATCAAGTGTGTGAAATGGACAGAAGCAAAAAGAAGAAATAAGTCCTTTTGAAGGTGAATTAGTTGGAGAGAAGGGGGGAAAAAAACAGGAAAATGTTTTCAGTATAGAGGCAGACGTGATGGAGATGGTGGGGACAGCAGAGGAAAGACGAAGGAAGAAACGTACCGCTATTTAAGATGGAGAGATTCACTTTTATGTTTTATTTCTCAGAATGTAAATGTAATGGTTTGCTGAGGCAATAAATAATTTGTGCAGGATATATCTTCGAAGAAGAAACTTGCTCAAAAAAGTAAAAAAAAAAAGAAAACTTGAGGCCATTAACAGGCTGTTTCATATGATTAGTACAACTTCTACTTCTCTTTACTTTCCTGCTAATGATAAAACAGCCCCTATTACTGCAATAATACTAATATATTCATATCACTTTTTATTGATTGATTTGGAAGTCTCCTCCGTCCAGCATCTACAATACATAGAGCACTTTTTATAGCTATGTGTTATAAACTGTAATCAGATGTGTCAGACACACAGCAGTTATATTATTATTTTGAAGGACATACCCCAGATTACAGAAATCAAGACCACTACAGAGGTCTCTGATCCTAAGATCCCCGAGAGAGAAGGGGAGTCTTGCAATGACCATAATTACCCACTGATTATTAGCTCTCACTGCAATATACTCAAGTCATATTTAGAAAAACAACCAAAGAAAGCCAAATATTAATGAGGAGTACAGAATGAATATTTTCTGGATGTGCTGTCTACTTTTACGCAGGTCACAAATCGTGTGCTTGTGTAACTTATGAAATATGATTTCCCTAGTTTGAACCTTGCAACTAGAGCAGCGGTGCAGCTAGTAGCGTGTTGCTGTCACAGATAGTAGATTACTACCTGTGTTTTATTGTCTGCCGTTGTCATCATTTGTTATATCCCAACACTCCCACCTGGAAGGAAATGTGCCCATATTTTGTATCGCCTTCTGCTTTTATTGCCAAGCCTGCTTCTGAACCCGTTTCATCGTGATGGTTAATGATATCAAGCGGAAAAAAACCTCATTCTGTATGAACAAACAGCTTTCACGAGTCACATTGGATTTTATTGAGGAGTATTTTGCTCAGAGCTGTCTCATGCACAAAAGTTTTGTCACACTTGATCATTACCAAGTAGTTTGTTTGTAGTTTATCTTTGATGAGGAACGCTTTTTTTTTTTTTTTTTGTGTGGTTATTTTTGTAATTGGCGACTAAATAACTCATCTATATGTAACAATATTGTATGTAATCTGTTTTTTAAAAAGTCTTCAGCATTGGCACACATGGGCTTTGAGTTACTAACTCAATAATTCATCATGCCAATCAACACAATTTCATAGGAAAACGGCATAATTTATAATGAAGTGATGAAACTGTGGGCAGACATGGATGTAAACATTGATCTGTGCTCTTCACGTCTATAAAGTTCAGCTTTCATTTACAGTGGATGACGTTTGGACTGATTGCATTTCCACCTTTTATGGGATCGTGTAGAGTGAAGCCGGAATGTGAATGTGGCGTCGGAGGGATTGATGACGGGACACAAACGTTGTCCTTCAAACGTCAGAGTCAGAAACCTGAGCCTGCTTTGTGTGTGTGACAGTACTCTCTGCTCCTCTCTCTCTCACACACACACACACACACACACGATCACACACACACACATACAGAGCAGCTTTTAAGTTCTGCGTAGGCTTCTCTGTGTATAATTCATAACTCTGTGACTTCAGATCAAATATGCATTATTTTACCAATAGAAGTGTGTGTGTGTGTGTGTGTGTGTGTGTGTGTATGTGTGTGTGTGTGAGGATGGGATGTAGTCTGTGAGCACTCGAGGGTAAAGCTAGAGTTTTTGCGTGTTTTAGTGCATAAATGTTAACGTGATCTTCACTGTATGTCCTCTCTGCTTCCTTTTGATTTCACACTGAACTTCTAGAAGTTCATAGCACCACAAAGTGCTATTCTGGAACTTGACATATGCAAATATAAGTAAACTAATGTGAGATGCACTGTTTTTTGGCACGCCGGCTTCGTTTTGAGATTCATTCATCCAATATAGATGAACCCCAACCAGCCGTGACCCACTGATTCACATTCCTGAGTATGTGATGGCTGAGTGGGTTAAAATGTACTTCACCATGTAGACATATGAATTATTTATTAACTACAAAAACATGGCAGATATCAGCCTCACACAAACAAAATATTAGAATGAAATATCCGGTTTCCCTTTGTTCCCTTCGTTGTCTGAGGAGCATTGACCAATCACGTTCAAGCAAGTATTGGTTGAATGCAAATCCAGGAACCCATCTAGCTTTTTATGATCCAAAATTAGCATGTTAGATGGCTACTCGGACACTCCAACTCCCATATCGCATGTCAAATCTGCTAATCGGACTGTAATCTACGAGCAGCACACGCGACAGGAAGTCTTGACCTGGATATCCGCTGGTCTACCCTACAAATATAGACCCTCGTCCCCCAGAGCCTCATCCGTCATCCCATTGGTACCGATGTGACTCCGACCATATGAAAAGGCACAAAGTGTGTATCGCTGTTTCACACTCGGCAGCAGGGTGAAAAGCCTGCTCGCTTGATGTCACACTCGATTGCATATACAATCTGTCGGAGAAGTCGGTAGTTGTTTGACAAGAGAGAAAAGCCCTGCGGACTTTCTCCCCGAAGCAAACCTGACCAGAAGGAGCCTGAAGTGTGGGTTCTTTCCAGATTTTCAGATTCCCAAAGTTCTTCTGCTAACTTTGCCTGTTTGTCGCTGGCAGCAGCCTACAGTGGGGTTTGCTGATGACAGCTGCCTGCTGCTGTTGCAACACATGAGGCTTAAACAGTTGAAGTTGTAAAAACAATGAGCTCAAAGATGCTGAAAAGCTTCATTGAGCTGAACGGGAACGCCAGTCACATGATAATTCTCAGTGGGTTCTTCACTATAAGTAAGCCTTTTCATGCACATACTCATGTGATCCACTGTTTTGGTAAAACTTAATTCTCTCTTGGCTTGGGTCATCTTCTTTTTTTTAGTAGTGATTACAACAAAGACTTCCTGGTTTCATTTGTGGAGATTATCTTGTGTTTTTAGGGATCATCATGTTGTGGGTCTGTAGTCTGTCACATATAAATGTTTCCCCATGCTCCCCATATGTTTTGTATTTACTTATTTTTTGTTCCACATGTGTCTTTGTTGCACCTCTGACGTAGATATTCACATGCAAACCAGTTGTTTTGTTGTCATGATTACATCCCACAGGCATGGATGGACTCTGTGTGTGTGTGTGTGTGTGTGTATATGTGTGTGTGTAGTCATTGCCCCAAGCGAACCAATTATGGCAGACAGCTGGAGACATGAAGAGACGGATATATTTCTGTCTCTCCTCACTGTAAATGATAATTGAGACAATTTGAATCCAGCGGCGTCCTCTAACTCTCCCCCTTTTCTGTCGGAGCAAAGACAAAGTAGGCCTCGGCTCTCCAGCCCTGCCAAATCAAATCACAAATGTATTATTTATATTTCCACGGGACGGAGTCGTAATCGTCACACTCTAATCAAGTTATATTGAACTTCCCTCTGATCTTTGTAAGCAAAGAACTCTTTGTATATTTGGGACAGAGCGAAGCCCTAAAATATTTAAAATACGTATTATTCGTTTTTGCTTCAACAGCACAGTAAAGAGCCAAAGTATTGCAATTTTCTCTCATCTGAGTTAGAGTAAAACAAGATCAAGATGATTTGGGACAGTGTGCAGACGTCATGTGACCCATGTTTATTATGATGGAGTAACAATATAAGAGTCATTTCCCCGAGGCATCATTGCTTGCTTGCTGTCTTGGTTTTTAAGGCGCTCAATTTGAATTCCAGTCATTTTCAACTTTGAAGTTCCAATTTTTATCAATTTGGAAGAAATGTTATTTAGTTTTTCACATAAAAAGATGTTTGAATGTGAAATGCTCTGACTCTGGAATACCTTTAAAACACTTTAGTCCAGTTTCATCTGAGGAGCAGCCCAGTCTCTTGACGTCCCCCTTAAGGCATTTATACTAATCCTGTTTAAATGGTTCTCAGATCTGCAGCACAACATTTGATCTGGATACCGAGTGACAAAGTCAAACGTTGTGTGTTTTCTTCCCACTGAAATCCAGGCCACAAGAAAACACAGCAGATGTTTTCTTGCTTGTGGAATGGAAACGAATTTACTGGCAGTTTGCTAAACATAGTTTGCCATTATTGTTTCTCATTATGAAACAAGATACTTTTAGAAAAGCTTTCAAATGTACAGAAAAAAAAAACAAGCATAATGATACTGCCAGGCCTAGTACTTGTCATTAAAACCTCGTTTTTACACCATTACACCGTCTCTACCAGCTTGCGCTGTTTACACAAGTAACATTGGAGTCACGTTATGTTATTTATGCCAATTTCTCAACCCACTATCAGCATGTTGGAACAGAAACCGGGATTGTGACGATCGCCGGTTTGTTGTTGTCGTCTCATTATCTTCTTCTAAGCTTATCTGGCTTTGTCTTCCACTGCAGTCCATCTGCTTCAAGGTGTGAAGGGATTGTTTGTTTCTGATGCTCCGCTCCACGTCACTGCTTCTACCCAGAGATGGTTGTGACCCCTCCCCCCACCTGTTGGCTGGAATACATCCTCTTTCCATTCTCCTCTGATCTCCTTCATTGTGAGAGCGTTTTTTGCTCCGATGAATGAGGATGTGAATCATCAGTTCTCAACACCCATGGGTATGGATGGCCCTCTCCACCGCCGTTACCAGGGGATATCTGTTGGAAGAAAAGCGTTCCAGAGACTTGAACATCCTGTGCCAGCGAGCCTTGAAGCTGCACAGTTCATCTTTTTTTTTTAACTTAGCTGAAAGGTAAAAGAACTTCTTGGGTGTACCCAATAATGTATGAAAATTAAAATACTGAACGTACTTCAAATTGTATTCGATTTAAAAGCTTTGTTGCATTACGGGGTGATTCTCCCGCGGCTCCTCAAAGCTAATGGCTCCCTTCACATTAGCCATAATCTTTTGATCAATTATTAATTACGGAAAATTGATCAGACCAACAGGTCCTTTTACTTTAATCCTATAAAAGAGCACTTCTGTGTGTGCATTTGTGTCCCCTATTGACATTCTATAAGACAGCTCTTTAATGAGACCGAAGACTGATGAGTCCAATGAAGCTTGTCAAAGTGAGAATGGATGTGGTGGGGGGGGGGGGGTCACCATGGCAGGAAAGCTACAGAGGAAAGCAGAGAAATGTCTGGAGAGACGATGGAGAGAGACGAATGGATGAAAGCTGGAGAGAGACTAAAAGAAAGACAAACGGCACAGATGGGAAGACCACACAGAGACAGAAGGAATAACAATTTAAGAGAGAAGCGGTAGGAGGAGGAGGAGGAGGAGGGGGGGGGGGTCGAGTGCCCCGAGGTTGTTCCTTTCAGCAGCACTAATTTAATTGGCTCGTTAAGAAGGATGTGGGATGCTTCCCCTTGATTGGTTGAGTAGGCAGATGATGCCTGCAGAGACAGGAAATACGGGAGGGGGCGTTTAAACTTTCAACACACACACACAGGGAATCACACAGATGGACATGCACACACAGGATTTAATTTACAATAGAGATACAGTCGCCTATATTTACTCACATTTGCACATCCATATTCACATGTATGTATATATGTGTTTGTGCGAATTATCGTGATTAAAACACACATCCATTAGGACGCATGAATGGGCAGAAAATTATACAGACACGATGTACACACTGGCGTTTTATTTTTAACTCACATACACACACATACACAGAGATTTGCTCATTCATGCATGCATTGTAGTTTATTAATGAGGACAGAGACCAAACATCTTTCTGCAGTGACTTTAACATCGGCGGTGTGTGTGTGTGTGTGTGTGTGTGTGTGTGTGTGTGTGTGTGTGTGTGTGTGTGTGTGTGTGTGTGTGTGTGTGTGTGTGTGTGTGTGCTGCACGCCACAGTCTACTGTACTTGTACGCAGACATTAAAGTGTGTGTGTTTGTGTGTGTGGGGTGAAAAAAGCTTTTAGTTTGCTGACTCTTAAGAGTAAAAGTGTCCCACTTGGAGACTGCAAACACACACACACACACACCTAGTTGTGTAACGTCTATGCCAATCTCCCCACGCTCACTCGCTTGCTCTGTAGTCCTGGATGCATCAGTCAACGGACCTCCGGAAGCTCTTAATTTCCCAGGAGTCTCTCTTCCTCGCCGTCTCTCAGCTCCTCTCATCCTTTTCTTTCTGGCAAACACTCGAACATCTAATCCAATCAAATGAATTGCTCTTTTCCACCTTACTCATTTAATATTTGCACTGAATTACAAATATTGGAAATTGGAACACCAACTACTTCTAGCAGATCCAATGACTTAAATTATGTTTGGAGAGGGCGTTTAATTGCAGAGGCGTGGACGTGACGTCACATGACTTGGACTCCAGTCACAAAACTGATGACTTTAGTTTTGACACTCTTCACTTGTATTTTGGCCTTCAAAATACTTGACACTCCCCTTAACCCAAACATTAAAATGCATGTTATTTAAAATCCATATTAATAGTGTAAGTGTTGTTTTACTGCCCGTTTATCTGTATTCATGTGTCTCTTTATTCATTCATGCCTGGTATTGACGTCGTTATATGGATGCCCAACAGGCCTTTGCCTTTGCCACTTGCTATGAATAATATTTGCTATCTTGATGATGCAGGCATAGAGATTTGATCTCAGTTTGCAAATCAGGGAGGTAGAGCTTGCAGACTTGTCAGAAACACGGTTTGTCCTAGGTCAAAGGAAAAACTACTGCTTGTTTTTAGTTTGCAGAGTAATTAAAGTGTCGATTTTTGCCGAGATGTTAGGAAGAAGCGGAGCAAACATGAAGTTCTGACAGGATCCTCTTTAATTGGACAGGCGGTTGTCGTCCTGTATCATCAGGAGCAAAATTGGATTTATGAGTAAAATTCATGCTTTGATCTGCTATCATAAAATCCTGTGGTTGGTTAATTTGCTTTCACACCACAAACGATCACACCAGACGAAGAGCCACCTTTTCAAGTCTCGGTTTGGTTGTTGGTCCGCACCAGGATTCTACTGACAGCTTTCCAACCAGTGTACCAGAATTAAACCAGATACGATAGTGAGGTACAAACCTGCCAAGAGCAAGTGTAAATGCAGTCTTTAATTTGATCGATGGTATCATTTGCCAGAACAGAGATACAGCAGCAGAAAAACGATATCAGTACGGTGAACGATAAATAACCGAGACAGCGCTGCTGTTACAGTTTGTACCACTGTGAACTCATACATATTCCCTCATAAGCATCACTCTCCACCTGTCTGAGTAGCACTCACTGAAGAGTGTGAAATATTAACACAGTCCGCCTCTTAGCCCTCCCTTTAGTTTGTACTGTCATGTCTCTACGAAGGTAAAAATGAGGATACGACAGGGACAGAGGGAGGAAGACGTACAGCAGTGCATGGAGAATACACGGACAGGGAGGAAGAGAGGATAATGAAGGTGGTGACCGAGCGCAGGGAAAGCAAGAAGAGACCACACTAGTGAAAAGGAACTGATGGGTGGAGTAATATAGAGACAGATTGTATTTGGAGGCATTGAGGAATATGGAGCAGATGCAGAAAGCCCACCGGTGACTCACCTGGTGCTGGCGCTGTGTGTGTGTCTAATGAGCATCGCTGTGGAGGCCTCGGGCTTTCTACTTATCCCCATTAAACCATTTTCAAACATCCCTATACCACCATCAAATTAATGTGATACTACTGCTGTAAAAGTAAGGACAGTTAAACAGTTGGCAGTGTGGTTTCACATATTTAAGCCTTGATGCAAAGAGCTTTAATGGAAAACGTTTTTTCACTTGTTCTAGCCTCTGACATCCATAAAAGTTATATCTTGTTTGTACGGCATGCACGTTTGCCTTTTTCCTCTTTAGTACCAGGAAATAATCCAGGAGTAGTAATATGCAACAAATAAAATCCAATACCTTTACTTTGATGGTTCTTGGCACCTTTAAGGTGACCTTTCTGTGTCTTTACACAAAAAAGAGTCAGTCACAACACAAAAGTCATCTAGGTCTTAGATGAGCAGTACAACTTTTCTCTAATAAACAGTGGAAATGTTTTTATTTGCATAATATAAAGAAGTAAACTCCTGCGAGGTGAGAATTGCCTCTGTGTTTGAAGAGAATGCAAAGTTTTGTTGTAACATTCATGTTTGTCACACCGAAGCATTTCCGCTGTGCAAGAACTTTGTACCTTCTGCAAATACAGACGAACATCTTCACCTCCTTTCCATTCTTTCAGTTTCTTAGTTACTACAAGTGACCTTGAACACCGTAAGAAACCCACATTTCAATAGTGATTTCAACAAAACTGCAGATAAAATGATCCGTCCACAAAGCAACAACAATATAACTTACAAGAATATGTTTTTGCAAAAAGGGTCAACATTTGATGCAGCAGATCCTGATGTTTCCTGACATATAAGACATACATCTGTGGAGTTGACAAGCACTGGTAGCATCTTGTCGCCTTCAGTCCTCAATATGAGTCAAGTTCCAAAAATCCTGGATCCCGCACTTTCAATAATGCAACTTGATATCATCTTCCGTCAGACTCACCCTGTCTAGGAAATGGCCATTTCCTCTGAAAGGGGAACTCTACTCCTGCAAATGGCAAAATAAATTGTATAAAACCTCCAGAGATGTCACTTTAGTCTTCAGACTACAAGTTGGGGGAATTAGTAAGAAGTGAGCTCAGAAGTGTGAGTTTACCAGACCTCTGCTCCTCCTGGATTACTCTTTCAAACTCCAGTTTTTAAGGCCTTCTGTTAGAAGGATTCAGAATGAGAAATACGAGGAGTCCTGCACCATAAATCCAAGCAGCGACCCAAATGCCAGAAACTGCAGTTCCTTAAATGTCCATGTCAGGCTCCAAAAAAGTGAGGCAATCCCCATAGACCCTCATGTTGAAGTGACCAACTTTATGGCAGAAATAAACATGTTTATAGCCTGATCAAAACACAGTTTTGGTCTCAAGGGCTAAGAAAGAAAAACTGTCTGACTTATATTTTAATATAACTTATTTTATTCTGTTTAAATTGTTTTGAAGGGACCTATTTTCCCCCACATGTAAACCTATTTGTTTGGACATTTAAAGCCTTGAAGATGAAGATAAAATGATCCAGCTTGTCCTTCTTTACATCTGTAGCTTTTACAGAACAATTCCTCTCCAGACTGATGACACAGCAAAGCAGCGGTGGAGCACATATGGTGCAAGACGCCTCGCCTTTTATTTAGAACAGATTAGGAAATATTCATACAGTACACTATTTCATTTTTACACCCCCACCAGCTGAGTCTGGACAAATCCAGGTCAAGAGCATCAGATAAATTGTGCTGACCGTACCTAATCTGTCCATTATCACTTCGGGAGCAGCAGCCAATTGAAATAATTCCAGGAATTTTACGGCTCAATTTTTATTTATTTATTTATTTATTTTTGCCGTCATTTAATGAACGGCTGTTATGCATTATAGTGTTTTTAAAAATCTCAGTTTGTGTGCGTGTGTGTGTGTCAGTGAGTTTACTCGTCAGGCAGGGGTCCAGAGCACATCTCAGGCTGCTATGGCAACTGGGCTGGCACCCCCACTGCTGCCTCATGGCAAGTACACAAACACACAGAGAGATGCACGAACACACACACACACACTGGAACTATCACCACAAGGCTTCTTCAGTGACACACACTGTAGGGAGACTCAGCTTTCTGCTTAATTACACAGGATTCAGTACGAGGGGGGGTCGACTTGACGTAACGACAACACGGTAGGATTTAACCAGATTTCAAACAGTTTGTCTAAGAATCCTGGAAAGTAATAAGAAATCTGGTGTGATAAAATAAATATTTACTGTTCCTTTCCTTATGAGAAAATATGAATAAGTGTGTCAACAACTCTAGAAACTAGTATATTACTGACTGCATGACTCACTTCCTGTTCTAAACCAGCGTTGCTCCAAACCACGATGCGTTGCTATTATCCATACCAGCTGTGCTAATGTGGTTCTCTCTCCTGGCAGCCGTTCTCCTCTGCTAATCTGCCAACCATTCAATTTACCCTCCAGATGTGTCATAGTAATTAGTGTGTTTATTAGCTGATTAATCAGTAAACTGCCCACATCTCTGCTGTTATTACTGGCATAAACACACACGCACGCCACATTCTCGTCCTTATTTTTTCACAAAAGGAAAAAACACACAAAATGAAACCTTTTTATAATCATGAGGGAAGAACTAACTGAATGAAGGCCAATCCTCATGTACCTGAGTTCCAGACTGACTGGCTCTTTGTGGTTATAAGCGACAGACTAGAGTTCCTAGCCTTGCTTTTCTTTGTCTGTGCTCAGTGTTCTGCCCGGTTCTTATTCCGTTTATTCCACACGGCTGTTGCTGCGCCGTGAAATGCGAGAAGCCTCACTCGTGAAGGCAGTTGTCTAGAATAGCAAATGTAAGTGCTTTCGTCACGTGAACTTGAATACGCCGGCTTTCGCATGTGAACGTTTAAGGCCGCTGTATGCTGTTTATGCCCATGTTGTCAACAGACCCCATCAAAAGAACCAAAATCTAGCTTGTTCGTTCCGACTGACGACGTAAATCTTTAGAACACTGCACACATAGTTTCATAACACTGTCCGTCTGTGGGTCTTTTAATTTAAATTTGGCACAGATATTTCAACATCCAGTTGATTTTTTACCTCAGACTATGAATCCCAATGACTTTGATGATGCTGTCACTTTTCCTAGAGTGGCACCATGAGGTTGACATTTTAGGTTTTGAGTAAAATGTCTCAATGACAATTATACATAATGCCATGCCATTTGGTACAGACATCCAAGTTCCCCTCAGGATGAATTGTAATAACTTGAACTACCAGGTAACTCTGCTTCAGTCCAGCCATTTAACGATACGGGTCATATCTGTAGCCTCATGCACATCACGTCAGTTGCAGAATATTACAAGACTGAGTCTCTCCAAAACAAAAGGAGCGACCCAGGCGCTAACAAAAGCCCAGACGATGCAGAGTGATGCAGCATGTTTGTGTGTCCTGCTCCGTTTGTGTCGAAACTGGGATATGGATGCACAATCTGTTGAAGCATTAAACATTTAGATTCTCTGCATTTACGTCGGTGCACACAGTAAAAAAACATTGGGGACATTTGATTCGATTGCTTCCCTCAGACAGCCATCTGTCTCAACGGGAGAAGCACTTAGTAACCAAAATGTAGTAAGAGGAAGTCCTGGATGCCAAATGACCCAAATGTGCCCTGGCTGTAGTCATCATCTATCTCTGCTGCCTAAATATGTTTCTGGCCTTCAGGAAGGGTTAGGATTATCATCTGTGCCCTCAGATTCCTGCTTTTAAACTACATTGAATGTGTGTATATTTCTATTGGAGGAGGAATATCTATGTACGCTTTCATGTTGGTTGTATCTTTGGTGTGTGTGAGTGTGTTCACACAGAGCTGTGGAGCATATGGTAATTGTTGATGACTCATCCAGACCATATATTATAATATTGTATGCAGGGGGGCGTGGAGAGAAGGAGCAGGAGATTCAGAGACACAGGAATTAATGATGTATATGCAAGGTTGTGTCAAGGTGTGTCTGTTCATGTGTGTCCTCCTCCTTGTGTGTGAATCTGTGTTGATTAAACACACTCGGGACAAAAAGACCTTTCAGTGAAAATACAATTTATTTTGGACATTGACCCATAAACTGTCGGGAACCAGTTGATGAAGCTCTCTGGTGAGATTCCTGCACACTCTTGTCTTTTTGATGTTTTATCCTTCATGTGTGTTGCATTAAACGTAGCACGGAAGATGTTTCACTACACTGAGAAATGTGTTGAACTTTAGCCGACCTGAAACGGAGATATGGAGCGACACGGAGGCTTCATATCGGCTCGTATGTTTACTGAAGATAGACGCGAGTAAAGTCTTCACACCTCAACATGTTAATAACAACTCATGCCGAGACATTATTACTATGTTGCTCAGCAGCTGAATTCCTGAAGTCCAACCTGCAATCTTCATCACACGGTGAATAAAAAAAAGCTAATAAATAAAAAGACAACACAAGATAACGACAAACAGGATAGCACAAAACAGCAATGCTCTTATTTTAAAGTCCAACTGAAGTCACATTTAGAGAAAACATCTGTTTTTGTAGTCAACGTGTTTTTTTTTAAATGCATTGTTAGTTGTTTTGTATTACATACTACTGACAAACACAGTATAGAGTACATACTGTGTTTGTCAGTGATATGAAACTGTGAAATCAGATTATTTCACAGTATGCCAGGCTTTAGCCGTTACAAGGAATGCCTGGAGGGATTTTGCACAAACATATACTTGGATTGCGGGCGAGCAGATTCGATTTTGCTGGTCGAAGATCAACGTCAACGTGACCTCACAAAACATATGGCCACAACTCAAGTATCGAAATGCTAATTATAGCAATTTCACACTAATGTCTTAACAGGATAGCGTAATGAAGCGATGGCATTTTGGATGTATGTGGACGTAAACTGCAACGTGACCGCGAGGCGTTCATTCTGGTCTGTTTTTGACAAAATGTTGACTTTATAGGATACTGCATGGTTCGGGTCCCTCATGCCTGAAACTATTATATTCAAAAAGCTCACGGAGAAACAAACAGGATCATAAACAAAGGGAGGCTGTAAATATAAAACATCGCTCGACAAAATGTTGCCCAAACGGCTGCTTCAGTTGTAACAACGACACAGTTGAACGCCATCCCTCCCAATATTAATGTATTGAGTCAGTTTGATAGGCTGCTGACTCAGCAAGTATCTCTCTGGCTGCTGTTTCTCCCGACGCCGCCTGCTGCTCTGTAGCCGCACTTAAGGAGCATTTCAGCTCCAAAATATATAAGACAACCCACAGGTTCACATTGATTTTATAATGGACACTTGGGCCGTGATATTTAAACAAACTATCCGTCAACGGGGAAAATAAAAGCCTCTTGTCTATGAGCTCAGTCTCTTGGGAGCTCCGGACTCACAGCAGGATCGGAAAGCTTCGTTGAGCTCCTCAACTCCAGAAAAGTTTGAGTAAGAATGTGGAATTGTTTGCTGTTGAGGAGCAGATACGTACGTTGCAGATATTTTTTTATTTTTTTTATTAGTTTCAGTTGGACTTTACTATGACAGCGTACTGGATTTATACAGATAGCACAAGTAACATTACTGCATGATGATTTACTGTTGGCCCGGGTGCAATGGCAGTTTATCACACTCTCTTTTATATTGACCTTTGAAGTAGTGCAGAGCCAAAAATGTGTTTGACTTCAAATGAATCAATCTTTTCTCAGTTGTTTAAGACTTTCATCAAGTAAAAATGTGTCAGATGTGATATTTTGTCGTTATTTCTCTTTAAACACTTACAGTCCTAATAGATCTTACTTCTGCTTGTCTGTAAATATTAATACAATATGGCTTTTTCTAATACTGAATGGTTTGGGAAAAGGTTGACACAATGATCAACATATGAACGATAGACTGCATATCCTGAGTGAGTATTTTCTAGTAAGACGCTGACTCACACGGCCTGAAGCAGAGCCGTACACGGAGATTGTTATTACTTCTAGTTTTCAGTAGCGGACAGACAAAACATCTTACGGTAGTTTTTGGGAAACATGGACTCCTTTATTGTATTTGGCAGCCTGCAGCATCTCAGTTTAACTAATTTCGGTGCCATAGCGTACTGACATAGTAAATGTATTTGTTTGCTACAATCTGAGGATCAAAAAGACACACAAGCATACATAAACCGCCTTTAAAGCAAATACTTTACCACTAATGTCTATGCCTTTGGGGCCACTTCAGTATGTCATTACGGGTTCTTATATCGGTTAGAAGCTGGTTGATTCTGTTTTTTTGTGTGTCATGACTGGTAGATCCGTTCAAAAGGATTATTTTCAGCCTCAGTACATCTTCACAATCATATAAAGCACAGTGAAACCTTGTTTTCAAAGTTGTCACACACACAAAAACAACGAATCATTATTACTTTATTGTCTTAGAGCTTCTACTCTTCGATATTAATCTGGCCGAGCTCATTTCTCAGATTGTGCCAGTACTTCCAGTGTGGCCTCGATCTCACCAGCAGCTGTTTGAATGAAACCTCGTAACAAACCAGATTTCAAAAGGTTTTGACGTCCCCAGCGAAATTTTATGAGAACTACTTTTGTGTAAAGTAATGTATTTATTTCTATTGATCCCTGTAGTTCCCCTCCACAGAGGTCACAGGTTGGGGTCAGAAACTCTGGACCTGGTACAGTCAGCATTTAGCGTCCCGCTGACTTGAGGCCTGAAACTTTTGACTGTGCAAGATGGTCCTTTACTCACTACTCCCAATCCTGCAGGCAGCATTAGTGTCCTCCCGACACACACTGTACACTCACACAGCCTGGAGACGGGTTTACGGGACAGGACTGTCTACATCCTTCAGAACCGAGTCTCCGAGCTGCCCCTCTTAAGTGTGCTGCTGTTGAACTCGTCGTGCTCAAAACTTAGATTGTTGTGCGACCTGGATATCATCAGCAGCTTCTCCCGCCTGCTGTACTCGCGTCTCGCTGCCGACGCGTCCAGCAGCCGCTCCCCTTGCTCCTCCCTGTCCTCCAGCCGCGTGTAGCCTTTGCTGCTGCCCCGGTTGCCACTGTTACTAAGGCAGCTGTTGCTACGGTCGAGGCGGGGCCAGCTGGGGTGCTTCCGCTGCTCCGGGTGAACGCTGAGCACGCTCGGCCCACGCTCCAGGTCCAGAGACTTGGAGTGGCTGCCGAGCATGTGCAGGGAGGAGTTGGAGCCGAAGTCGCTCCTTGCCGCTCCCGGCGAGAGCCAGCAGCCTGAGGTAGAGGAGGGAGCGGGGGAGAGGGAGTACGAGGACGCTAAGGAGCAGTGGGAGGAAGAGGAGGCGGAGTTGCTCCGGTGTAAGCCCGGCGGTTTGGAGGCCTTGGCAACCGATGCAACAGGAACCACAAGAGACTCCATGGAGCTCAGAGGCTGTGACCTCTCGCCCTCCCTCCTCTCTCCTCCCCTCTCCTCCTCAGTTATCGCCTCCATCTCCGGTTCGTCAATAACGCAGTTGTTGAGTTTGATAACGGGGAGAGTGAATGCAGAGAGAGAGGAGGAGACAATGGAGCGTGCGTGGTGTCCTCCCTTCTCCCCGTCTCCGTCCACCGACCACTGGTGCCGCATCGAATCCGAGCGAGCCAGCCCGAGCCCCGGGCGATCCCTGTAGAGTGGCGCCAGCAGCCCCGCAAAGCTACAATCCAGCTTGGCTTGCCCCCCGTGTCTGTGAAACTCCTCTTCCCCCAACAGCACCTCCTCCTCCTCCGTGGACCCTTCCCCTCCAACGCTGCCCCTGGCCTGCGAGGAGAACGCCAGGAGGGAGTTGCTGGCCCGACGTGCCGCGTTATCGGGCCCGAAGGCTCGTAGATCCCCGACTTCTCTTGCGTAGCCGCTGTTGCGGTGAAGCTGTTGTTTGTGCTCTCTCTGCCTGAGGCGGTGGATGTCGATGACGGTGGAGTACATGTCTCTCATGTGGATTATCTAGTGCAGGAGAGAAAATGCATCAAAAGAAGTGTTCGACTAGGACGTATGCTATAGATTAAAATGTGTCTGTTTGTTGGACGTTTGTGACCTTGGAATACGTGTTTCTCACATGAATTACCTGGAAGGCGGGGAAGGGAGGGGGAGAGGATAAATCAAATCAAGGGAAGGGAGAGGGAGAACATAAGAGCAGAGGAAATGTGATCAGAGGAAAACTGCCGGGACGAGGATGGAGGAAATATGATTTGCATGTTAGTTATGTAGAGATGATGAATATGGATGACAGCATCTCGTTCTGTAGAGAGTGGAGGAAGAACTGAAATGAGAATATGGAATTGGGGCGGATTATTGACTACATCTTCTATCGACTCAGGTTTTGTGCTTTAGAATTGGAAAACATGATTGAAATTGTCCTTCATAACAATGCGGAGAATCAATTTTCCTGCACAAATCAGTGTTTCAAACCTTCCGAGGCAATATCGGATCTGTTGATATTTCCCGTTCCAGCTTATTGGCTGAACATGCAGACGCTCAGAATCCACTCGCGACTCGCAAATGTAATTCCTCTGGTTCCAGACACTGATGCATGTCCCAGTATTTGTGCCCTACCTTGGTTTCTCGGTCTCTGTTCTCATGAAGGATGGCGTTAGCGCAGATGAAGATGAAAATCCCAATGCCCATGGTGAAGGGCCCGAACATCTTCATCCTCTCAGAGTGAAGATGCTGTTCCAGGAACCGCGTCAGAGCGCCCCCCGTCTGCCTGGAGGGCGTACCTACACGCAGAGCACATGCAAATAAGCAATTTTAATTTATACACCACAGAGCAACTGACCTTCAGAAAACCAACCTACCAATAGAATTGGTCATCTTTTCATCCCTTACCTTGCCCATCATGACTCGTGCTGGAGTTTGCCACGTCCTCGTCCGTGGCGGCCATCTTGGCTCCATTTCCTTCCCCCGTGGCGGACGTTTTAGCTCCTTCAGAAGTTGCTGTCTTAGATCCTCCTCCTCCAGTAGACGATCTGGTCGAATGCTTGGTTTCACCGTGCGGCCAGTAACCCAGCGTCGCCATGCCGATCCCCACCGCCAAGATGACCAGTCCCAACAGGAGGAAAAACCCGGAGGCGGAGTAGAGGCGGAGCCTGCCGCGTACTACCACGACATCGGTGCGTCGTTTCCGTTTTCTGGATGAAAATAATAGAAGAAAACCAAAATGAGACGTATATTTAGTGACATCATTACAGCCACCTTAAAAAAATTACAGATTTCCAAGCATTTTCATGAACACTATATATTTTTGCGAATAGTCGAAGCTAATTTTTATAATATTAAAACCAGTGCTCATGAGTCACACTGCGACCACTTTTCCGTTGCCCAAAGTAGTTGATGAAAAAGCGAATTTGCAATTACAGGTCCCAGTAATCTAAAAAATATGTACTTATGTGTTAATATATAAATCTAAATTACCTGGGGGCAGCTTCTGAGGCGGAGTTTCCCAGGCCTGCCGATGTTGGTAAGGACCGAAGCTGAGAGCGGGCGGAGTCTTGGCGTTTGAGCTTAGCCAAGCCTGTTAGCACTCCTGCTGCTGCAGTCATACTTAACCTGCAGATACACATGCAGAAACACAGTAGTGATGAGTGTCCTGTACGCCCAGCGTCTGCTGTGTACTGCCACATCACAAAACGACGACTGACACGCAGCTGTTGCAAAGCAGTTTGTTCAGATGTTCATATATTCACAGGAAGAAAAACCAACATTACCAACAAACACGTCTGTGTGTTTCAGTGTGAGACCTTCTATTCAGCATCTCTCACAATTGGGCAGCTCTATTTGTCTGCTTTAACGCAGGCTTCCTCACCTACATCAGTGTGACATTCGTTCTACACACTTTTAGTGTGAAAGTGTGTCAGACTTCCTGTTTCTTTCCAAGTTCCTGCTAACATATTAGCGGTGACACAGTTTTAGGCACACAAATTACACAAGTACACACCCGGAACGATCATCTTTTTTTACTGGTGATGTTTTTGATGTTGGGTGTCAGCCTCCAGGACAACATGGGCAGGGGCGTGCACGTGCATGTGCACGTGCGTGTGCATGTGTGTGTGCTTAGTCATACATTTACCCCTGTAGGGAGTTTGTTTACTGCGTTCCTCGTGTGTATGAGAGAGAAACTAAGGAAACAAGATAAGAGATGTATAAATAGAGAGCAAACACGTGGCTTGTGTGTTTCTTTTTTATCTTGGGTGTTTTTCATTTGAATTCAAAGCCTTCACTTTTTTAGCTTTGTCGTTATTTACGTTGGCGTTGCAGTTATAAAATTGGAAATACAGTGCTGCGTTAATGACATAATATTAAAAAAGTCTGTTTGCTCACCAGCTGCTCACATGTCTATTAATAGTTATCAAAGGGGAGAGGGTTAAAAACTAACAGGCGTTTTCCGGGAGCCTTCATTTCTTTTTTAAATGCCAGTTAATCTGAGCTCACATGAACATTAGCATTGTTGCGTTTAGCACTAAGAGGATTAAACCGACTATATAGTTGATGCTGAATAACAAATGCAACTTCATTACTGCAGATTAAATGACCTTTTTTTTGTTTGATGCCATGTTGATAAAACTACACCAGGTGGAGGTTTCAGGCGTCCTACAGTTGCAGCACATTGGTGTGATTGTTTGAATCTTTAGCACCACCTTCACGTGCAGTTTAAAATGCCACTGGCGTTGACATTTTAAACGTTTTAACCTCATTTTCTTGCTCCCACTCACATTTTAACATCACCTCCTGAACGATGAACATTGAAGGAATCATCACTCCCATGATCCCACGCTACTTCACCAGCATCAGTGAGGTATTGTGTTGTTTGAGAGACTGCTCGGGCAGTAAAATTACACGTTGTGCATATCAAGGAGTAAAAAACAAAGTTTTTATTTATTTGGTTGCCTGTCTGTGTATATATGAGGATAAAACAGATTTAGCATGGGAACAAGAATGCACCCATGACCTTCAGTCTGTCTATTTTTTAATTCCTCTCTCCCCACTTGCGTCCACATCTCTCCTTCCTCCTCCAAGAACAGACTATCTGTGAATCTCTGTCTCCTATTTGCACCCTCAGTCTGTGTGCTAATGCATTCTGGTTGTGACCCTGAATAATTGTTTCCCTACATTACCTTCTTTTCCTCCCCTCCAGCTGACTTTCCCATCCGTCTCTGTTTGTCTCTCCCTCCTTCCCCACGCACCCTCAGATCTATTTTGAATCCCTCTCTAATTTGAATGATCTTTTATTTGGTCACTTTCATCTTTCTCTTTCTGTGTCTTCTTCTTCCAATCTCAAAGCAAATACAATGTACTTTCAGATTTGGAATCAGACAAAGCTTTTAGTATTCAAAAGTAACTGTGAATCACACACAGGACCAGACGTTCTCTCCTCCCACCCTCTTTTTCTCTTCTCACATCTTAATGTATTTTTCACGTCAATCATCTTATTGGTAATACAAGCTCTTTGCCACAGATGGTGAATCACACAAGGACGAACACAACCAGGTTTTTCTGCGCTCCCTCTCTCTCTCCCCCTTCACTCTTTGGCGTGCGTCACGTAGGAACCCACACAATGTTTGAAGAGCAGGGGGAGAGATTTCCTCCGTTTGCCGACAGACGAAGGAGAGATGGGCGTCCAGGAGGGAAGGCCAGAGGAAAGGAGGCAAGGAAGGCATAAAAAATGAGAGGAAAGGTGACAGCTGGGAATATAGGGACAGCAGGGAAAGGGGGGGTGGACTCAGATTGGATGTAGAAGCACTTATTTAGATCAGCAGGGTGGGTACAACACTGAGTCATGACCGGAAACTAGTGAAGAACCATGATAAAAAAAAACAATTTTGAAAAAGACGTGGTGGGGGTGATGGGCGGATAGAAAGTGCTTTTCCTACAGTGACCGGAAAGAGGCAGAAAACAAGCCAAGTGCGTCTGTATTTTAACAAGGCAGGAGTAATAAACAAGCAGAGAGCGAAAACGCCGCCGCAACGGACTCGCCAGCGGAAACCACTCAGGCTTTCAGGCAACCACAAAAAATAGTTAATAAGAGTCTTGTTGTTAGGTTTTTTCCCGTACAAGTTAAAGATAATCCACCGCTCCATTTCCCAATTCACAACCTTCCCATCTTACCAAATCAGTGTTTATTTCACCATGAATTAGCCTCCACGTGATCACCTTAATTACAACTAAATAGCTCTCGCTGTTTATATCTGTGCACACTCACAGTAAGGCAAGAAAACAACTGCATATTCAATAATTGAATATATATATATATATAGGAGATGTCACGTGACGTATTGTCCCTATAGCAACTATATATCTGCTGCTTCTAGGGTGACACGTTTCTATAGCAACTGCCAGCTGTGTGCACAAGAATGACAGGTTGTTCACAACAACAGTAAATCCTATTTTTTTTCCCCGCATGTGTCATTTTTATTTGTATTCTCTTTTTTAGGGAGGGGAGGGGGGATAAAAAACAAGCCTTTTATCACCAAATGCTGTTTGCAATGATTTCTCTCCATCAAATACCAAGAGTTGTGATTGAGAGGGGGAGGAGAGGTGACAGCAAAGGATGCTGGGGGAGGGGAGGGGGGATTAAATGAGAAGAGGAGGTGGTGAAAGGGAGACACCGAGGATTTAGAGAGAGAGAGAGAGAGTTTGGCATTAAAGGTGTTTGTAAAAACATCACGTCGAGGTGTTAATTACATCTTGTTGCGATTAGTGCTGAAGCTCTACAATTCCTCCACACAGCTCAGTGAGGTCTGGTGTGTGCTTTCTTTGCACATCTTGAGAGAAGCGCTCATCTGTTCTGCTTCACACCCGGCAGGTGTGTTGCCGCGGAGACCGCCAAGTGCTCCGACGGATTTTTTCTGCGCAATTTGGACCCGTGACGCGTTCAATATTAATGAACTTTGAATAAACAAGAAAATGACTCTGCTGAATGTATTTTCGCCTACTTTTCAGCCTTTCCTTAGATGGAAACGCTGGTATTGGCAGTGGTGGAAGA
The DNA here is from genome assembly GCA_029853015.1 of Chelidonichthys spinosus. NCBI lineage: Eukaryota > Metazoa > Chordata > Actinopteri > Perciformes > Triglidae > Chelidonichthys > Chelidonichthys spinosus. The sequence continues at coordinate 4,439,797 of CM056838.1, read as the reverse complement.
AGTACTCAAAAGGAGAAACAGATTTATAGTCTTTGGCCGAGATCTAGTTGTTTTAATGAAAAGAGTGAACACCCATAATCAGCTGATAAAGGAGGAGTGAGAGAGAACTGTGACTGATTAAAGCATAAAAGTAGTATTCCTGATTGAGCGCTAAACTGTATTATTACAATGGTTTCCTCTGAAGTAGAAGTACACAGTAAGTAAGTAGCATATTTTATTAAATGCTTTGGGGGCTTTTTGTTAGTTTGGGGTTCAATGAGAATTACAAACAATTCAATATTTTTCATATCAACCATCATATTAAATCCATATGTTTGGGGTTAAGGCTGCCGCTGGTGTTTAATCCTAGTTTCTGGCCGTGAACGACGCTACTACGTCATGGCAGGTGTATTAATCAGGACCCAAGGAAGCACAATGTTGGGTGTGAGGTTGTTTCTGAACAGGTATGTTTTCAACGGGGCGCTAGTTAACGAGAAAACAGTGGTGAGTGTGGAAGAGGAAAGAGGGATGGTAAGGAATCCAGAGCAGAATTAAGGTAGAAATGTGAGTAATCAGGACGAGAGGAGGACAGCAAGAGGGGGAGAGAGAGAGAATAGAGGTGATTCTTTGGTCTACATGTGACAAACTCAACCAGAAGCACCCTGACACACGTCTTCAATGACTCCCCTCAGTCTGTGAACTGCACACTAACACACTAACACATCATGGAGAATGGCATCTCCACAAAACGAACACGGCACGGAGAGAAAAACGATCATCCATCATGTCTCCCATTATAATTACAAGGTTTTTTTGGTGTCATAAACTGCCGTGTGAAGGTTAACTGAGGCCAAATTGCTGTAATAAATTTACAAAAAAAGAGAGAAAAAGGCCAGTGGCTGTGTTGTATTCACCTGAGCTGGATGTAAATGGAGACAGACACCCCCTGCTGTTGTAAGGTCACCTGCCATAATATCATGGAGCTGGGAGTCACGCAGATAACAACACAGCTATTTCTTTTTTTTAATATCAAGGGCACATTTTCAGAACATACAAAGGCAGTTTAGTTTCTGTTCTCTTGCCAAGACAGGAAATTAGCTGCGTGATTAAGGGCAAACATGCAGTGAGCGATGTCTGATCTTTGTACAACCTGTTCTTGACACCACTTTTACCTTGAAATACTGAAATAAAGAGACTGTCAAGCATTTGATTGCCCGGGTCAAACTTAAGTACTTCATTTACATGCACACCTACACAGTCAGTCAAGCACAATCATCAAAGGATGAAGAGTCCAGGATGGCGAGCAGAGCGTGTTTATACACTGATTTCTTTGGATAAGAATTAATTTAGTGTTATAATTAATATCATATATTAAATAGTATAGTTCAATCTAAGTATACTACTATCGAGTTATATTAAAGGATGGGAAAGGATAGGAGGGGATAGTGGACTAAATTTGTCTAAGCACAGATATATATATATATTTTTATGTGTTAAAGGAGTATACTGTTTTACATGTTTCAACCCATTAACTACAAATTCTGCAAACATAATATTACATAAATCGCAGTTAATCACTTCACCAAATGACGGCTGGAAGTAAAAAGCCGTTATAATCATAAATAGTCTTTCAAAAACCCACTTAGCTTGTACCTTCCCCAAAGCCCCCCCCCATAAAGCATCAACCTATAATGGAAGAAGTTCACATGATCCCTTTTTACGTTGTCCTGGTTTGCTCTTCGTGCCTCCCAGGTCTTTTTTTTATTTTTAGACAAAATAGCTCAGTAGTGTGATGCTTTCTGGGCACAGTGTTGAATGGCAGATACTTCCATAAACATCGTACCTTGGAGGAGAATTCAAAACTCACCCTTTCTGCAATAAAATCACAACAAAACAGAACTGAAAAAGCCTCTTGGATGAGTCTTCACAGACCTAAAGCAACATCCAGGTTCCTACGATGAAGCTTTCAGAGATGACCATGACCTGGATAACTGAGTTCCCTCACAGACATTACAACACAATAACTAATAAAACATTCGTTCATCGAGATGACTTCCACCACCTATTTCTGCTTCACAGAGGTTGGAAAGTCATATTCAATCTCGCATTGTGCTCTTTGTGAAAACGTTCAACAGGAATGGTGGTCTTAATGGGCCGCCACATGAAACACCACTTACTATGGTTTTCTATTTCACAGTACGTGACAGGAAAGATGGCAGGTGGTACGAAGACATTGATCCCCACACATGAGGCAATCTGGTTTTAATGGGGTTTTGTTGATCCCTGCAGTGTAATTCTCTGTTTGCTTTTTCAGAAAGGACATGAACCCCTGAAACTATGCTGGAAGTTATGGGTTATGTAATGTCAACATAGCATAGAGAGTGCAAAGACGCGGCCCTGAGAAGAGGTCAAATCACCCGTCCGGGGCCTTTTAATCGCTTTAAAAGCAGCTATCACAATTTCCAGTACTAAGTAGAGGGTGGGACAATATCTAAGTGCATATATCAAAATAGATTTTTATTAAAATATGCAGGCGGTATTGACTGATTCCATGCATTAAGCCTGTTGCCATCGTCACTACTTCATGACTCCTCTGGGCCTTTTGCCAGTTTATGTCTTGGAATGATGTCAGACGTAGACATGTTCAGTCAGTGTGTGTTAAAGAGGGGCGAAGCTAAGACAACTTCTCCTTCAGATACACAGAGATCGTGATGCACATTGTAGATGATGTCTTGCAATATATATCGTGTATCGCAGAATCGTGATATTGTGGGCAGTATCGCGATATTATCGTATCGTGAGTTACTCTGTGATTCCCATCCCGAGTGCTGAGTTGGCTGGACGTGAATCAGGAGTTGGTATTGGAGCAATAAGGATGAGTAAAACCTAAACAGAAAGCGAGCATCGCTTTACTCCTACAGACTCACGGTCAGCGGTGAGTCATCTGTCTGGAGAATATGTCACTTTGTGTTTTCCCGCTGACCTTTCAGCAGCACATTTTCTGATACAAGCGCTCGAGTGTCAAAACCCTGCACCCTCCTCACCATCTTGTTTTTCTTTTTTAAATTATTTCCTCATTATTTGGATGATACGTTTTTTTTTTTTTAGTCTTGCATCCTTCACACTGAATCACTGCCTCCTGTAATAAATGCAGCTCTACTCAATCGAATCAATTGAATCATCACATGCTCATGCCGTGCCTGCGTGTATTGGAGAGATCCCCCCGTTGATTCTAATATATTCAAACAAAATGACTCACTCTGTCTCCCTCACAGTCCCCATTATCAGTCAGTCACCCACACTCATCCTGAGGCATGACCTGTCCCCCACCGCACCCACACTGGAGTCCTGGGAGCTTTGTGGGGTCCATGTTTGGATTCTGGAGGCTCCACAGAAATTATTTCACTCTAGTATTCCTCAGTTAATATTTTACATAAACATCATTCTTATTAGTTTGTCATTTAAGGCTCTTCTCAGAGGGAATTATGGCTGTTTTGTAAAAAGTTGCCATTTGTTTTGACTGATATTTCAATTTTTATACAATTTGCGATATTAGGTGGAATATCTTTCCCCCCACATCATTATTTCCAATTAGTTGAAAAACATTCCAATAATTATGGTGTGATTTTTGCAAAGATGTTTCCTGGAGATGTCTGGAGATATGATTAAAATAATATTTGACAACATTTTCCCCCCTTTTTGATTTGGAAATGGCAGCAGGCCAATTTGCGATATTAGGGGGAATATGTTTTCCCCCCACATCATTATTCCCAATGAGTGGAAAAACATTCCAAAGATTATGGTGTGATTTTTTTGCAAAGATATGAAAGTCTGGAGACATTTTGCCCCCTTTTTGATTTGAAAATGGCAGCAGGCCATATGTGATTTTGATAACTTGAACAGGAATGATTTGCTCAATCAGACAACCTGGACTGTTTCCCCTAGATGGAGTTTCCTCGGGTGAACTTGACTCAACAGGAGTCTTTTCAGCGACAAAGTGAAGAAACGATGACCTCCCGGGGGGGTATTTAAACGGGATTATCCCGTTACTGGGTATGTGTGAAGGAGGATTATTTGATACGACGCCTGACTTCTTAATGAATCTCAAATTGAACACGGATGCATTTCTGCGAGAAGCGTTTGCCAGCGAGGGATGGCTCAGTGAGTCACCCTTGTTCTTCATGCAACTCTCAAGGAGACAGTTGATAAATCACACTTAAGACGCGAAAACCACAGCGTCTGTCGTTTAAAGCGTCCCGCCACTCAAAAAAAGTGATTTGCTTCATGTCACATCACTTGTTTGGTGTCGGAACTTAAGATATCTTAGAAAGATATGCGTGAAGCTAGAAGTCTCACCTTAAATCTGAGTGTACGTATATGAGCGGGATTTTGTGACATCACAACTGGCAGCCAATCGCCATCCAGCACGTAACACACAGTGTGTGTGATGTGTGAAATTTGAAGCTTCCAGTGCAAAAACACTTTGCGATAAAGTAAGAAAGCACCTTGTGCGCTGCTGCTTCTGCGTCTTTTATCTCTTAAAACGTGGAGGATCGTGAGTGAAGGTGCATTTAATATGACCTTAGACCCTTAAGTGGTGACCTTTGACCCATCTATGAAGGTATACATGTTGACATCACACCTTGTTAGGCTTATTATGATAAAGAGATCATAGCATTCAATCCCTAATAAATAATTAAAAAAATATGCAAGACAAGACAATAAACTGGGCTATTTTAAATGATATTAAAGCTTAAACGCCATCAATTACAGTGGAAAGACCTAGTCACTAATGGATTGTCAGACCGCCTGCAGCTCATGTTAAACTTCCTCGTTCATCAAATATTCAACAACACGTTGTGAAATATGGATGGCAATAAAAGGATGGACTGCAGAGCTGTCGACTCGGATGTTTCCGACGCTGCTCGGGTCTTACCTTTGCAAAGAGCCGAGTGTTTCACTGCCACTGTGTCATCAGGCGTGCAGGGGGGGTGAGACGGCAGCCCGGGCTGAAGTAGAGAGCCATAGTCCACCTTGAAGGCTACTTCCACCGACGTGCCATGACGGGAGACGGCTTCTTTTTTTTTTATATTGTGGAGAGCAGTCCAGTTTCAGTTTTGCGTGCGCGAGCTTTCCAAAGTGTCCGTGCGCGTTTTCCGCGTTGTGCACAGAACGTGCGCTCCTCTTTAGAGAATCCTTAAAAAACAACACTCGTTAACGCACAGGCTCGTTATTCCCCAGCGGGGAAACACCCCACGTTTCATCGGGGAAGGACGGCTCCACAAAGTCCCTCCTGGTGGCTGCCTCACTGGAACGCGTAAAACTCTATCTCCCGGTATGCGCGTCCAAAAAAAAAAAAAAAAAAAAAACTTGATTTCACGTTAAAAGACACGAAAGAAAAGATACAACTCTTCTTTGGAAAGTTGTTGCGTTGTGAGAAAAACAGTAAACCGGCGAGAGGAGCGTGTTTTTAATGCCTCTGATCTAGAGAGAGAGAGAGAGAGACGGCAGCTCCATCCAATTCCTCCAAAGCGCTGGTACGCTTGTGGGAACGTGCGAGGCTTTCACCGAGGCGCGCGCACGTGAGTGTGTGCGCGCGTGTGAGACAGAGGGGTGGGGGTGAATGGTTTGTATTTGCGCTGGTAGTGTGTGTGTGTGTGTGTGTGTGTGTGTGTTGGCGAGTTTATGGAGGGAAACAAGGCACTGTGCCATGCGTTGCCTGCATGTTCAGGGCACACACACGCACACACACACACACACACACACACACACACACACAATACAACCGTGACTCGCTGTGATGGAAGACGGAAGCAGGGAGTAGACAGAGAAGAAGAAGAAGAAAAAAAGCTTGTGATGTTAAATGCAAATGCAACATTCCTGCAGCGACAAATGCAACAAAACGTGTGTGTAATGTTGTGACTCCTTGCGTGTTCATGAAACGCCTGGAGCCTGTAGGGTTTATCACCACGCACACAGAGAGCATGGTTTCTTTTTTGGTTCAACTTTTCTGTCCCTGTGAACACAGAGAGGGAGGGGAGGAGGGGGAGGGCATGCAAAAACATTGCAGATGTTGGCATGTGTGTCATTTCCTGTATTTACATGCTGGACTTAATTCAATGAAAACACACCAACTGAGGCGAGGTGAAGAGAATGCAAGACAGACGTGAGAAACAATAAGCTATAGAAAAAGTGTGTGTGTGTTTGTGTGAGAGAGAGAGACACACACACACACACACACAGTTAGCTAAAAATAAAACACCCTGAGGGCAGAGTGGTACAGCTGAACATCATTAGGACAACGTATTGGTCCTTGGGTGCCATCCTCAACCTCTTGCTCCGACCTTAACTCCCTCTCTGCAACACAACACACACACACACACACACTAACAGAAACCTTCAGACTCCTCCAGCGTCCCCGCTTAGCTTTTTTTCTTTATTTCTCCTGATTCCTCCAGTAAGATTATACAAACCCGCTCTGTCACTCCTAAGGCAGCTGGTTGGGATTCATGTCGGAGTCGTACCCCCGGTCGGTCAGTCAGTCGCTGTATTTACATTCCACAATGGAGTGAAATGAAAACACGCCGGCCGAGAGAAACGGAGCGGGGGGAGGCGTGGAGAAGAGTGTGGGAGAAAAAAGGATTGTTGGCTGTTGGATTTCTTGTTTACAAGCCCATTTGGGAATATGGGATTTAGAAAACGTAGACTTTCAAGGTAATACTTATTGTAACCAGCTGCGGACGGGAGTCTGTATAGGAACATACTGATAAATGAAACTGAGAGGGAGAAGGGGTTTTGAAAAGAAAAGGGAGGAGAGGAAGTGGGGGAGGTGTGACAGGAGGATGAAGGAGAGGACAGGAGTGACTGTATCCTTTTGAGCATCTTTATCGTTTGAAACGTGGATATCTCAATGGATATTAAGGTGTAATTATTGACGAGTAAGGGGTATGGGGAAAGGCCAATAGGATACATCAAAGGGTTATTTCCAGCTCAGTGATTGGCTCATTGTTTCATTCATTATTGATTACAAAATATCAGAAAAGTCGTTCTTTCACCCACTTGTCATGCAAACCTCTCACTTCCCTGCCGTTGTTTCCTGTTTTTGTGTATCTTGAATGAATTATAACTGTATGTTCGTGTGACTTCAAAATCTGCATCACACACACACACACACACACACACAAGTACTTTCCGTACAACAAAAGTGTTTTTACTTCGTCCTGGATTAGATCTGCTCTTGACGAATCAAGAATATTTTTCAGATGTGTCTGCGGGAGTCGATTTAGGATTTAGGGAGGAGGGCAGGGCGATGAAAAAACACAGGGCTGTCACCCGGGAGACTCACATCACATGACAACCAAATACTTGTGTTGGTAGTAGTAGTTTTGTTCCATATTTGTTTTATTCTTTAGCCTGAAGAAAGTACATTTCCCTCTAAACGTAATATGGAGAGCAGCTTAGTTATGGGAACGTAATTTTGTAATAAAACACACACACTACATGATAATTACAGCCTCTGCTTCTACAAAGCACATGTTGACATGTAGGTCAATGAGCCCCACATGAGCATCCCCCCTTCTCTTTCTCTCTCTCTCTGTGTCAAATTCATTTTCAAAGAATTTCAAAACAGATCAGCAGAACAGCAGAGGAACAGTGTGCTCATTTCTCTGCTGCCGTGGACGACGCAGATTGTTTAAAGTCACTGGTGTGGCGTAAACACTCCCTCTAGATACAGGAGCACGCTGTTGAATTGTCCCATTTTTCATACTTACATCAGGTCTGCTTCATGTCCAAATGTGCTGCTAATGTTTTGTCATAGTTGTTTGTTATCACTTGAAATAACAGGCTACCAGAATTATTGTTTGCTCCCTCAAAAAAAAAGGAAAGAAAAAAGGCCTGTTGTTTGTCGCTTGAGGTTTAGTGTGAAGTTAATAATTCATAAGTGCCTTGAAATCCAACTACAATGCCTTTAAGCTTCAAACGTTCCACCGCCGCTGAGCTTCAGCTGTGCTGGGCTGAAAAAAGGATTTAGGTGTTTTAAATTATATAAAAAAATCATAGTACTGATACGCAGGTTATTTCATGTCCTGCAGTCAAAGGAACAATTTAGCATTCAGGGGGATCTATTGACAGAAAGGAAATATAAAAATGATTTCTTTAGTGTATAATCACCTGACAATAAGAATCACTGTGTTTCTATACATGGAGCCGGCCTCCATGTTCAGCCTAACAGACAAAACAAACACTGGCTCTAGATTCACGTTCTCACGCTCACAGGGAGAAGTTTCAGTTGGTTGCAATCTACAACCTCACCACTAGATGGTGTCGTATCCTACACACTGCACCTTTAACGGCAAACTTTTTGATTAGAGTTACACTCTGTAATGCTAACAAGTGAAAAACATAATCAGACATGCACTTTTTATTCTTCCTATTTGAGTCATTTAGCGATTTAAAAAGAAAAATCCATATGATTCGTTTTGTGCGCTTTACAGTAATAAATGTACCACCACACACACACACACAGGGATGACTTATGATGCCTACCTTGCTCTATATCCCCACTCCCACTCCCCTGCTCTCCATCACCATGGATACGATGATGCAGGTTACCGTGGCAGCCAACCTCTCACACAGAGGTGCATGTGCTTCACCACTCAGACGCACGCAGGCTGTTTCTTTGGCTATTTCTGGAGGGGCGCCGGACGGTCGTCATTCCTCCGTCTCCACACACACAGCGTTTTAGCCTCTTTTCTTTTCTCTCTTTTCATGAACAGATGATGGATGAAGAGATTCTCCCTCTCGGCTCGGTTTTTCATTGAAATATCACAGTTGAATAAAACACAGTTATGAGTTATGATGGATAATCAGTGCCATGCATGTGGCTCTCGTTTGGTGTCACGGATTGGCCTCATGTTGCTTCTTCAATGACGGATTAAGTTCCCCATGTGCATGTGAGGCTATGCTGCCACCTGGTGTTCATACTGAAGCTGCAATTGTGTCCCCTTTGATTTTTTTTTTTTTTTTTTGCAGATTTTGTTGCAGATTTCTGGACTTCTGGGATCAATCACCAAAAAATAGGGTAAAAAAAATATAAGACACTAAACAATGCAACTAACAATTATTTTCATGCATAATTAATAGATCATTTTTTTATTTTCTCAATAAGCAATGAGTTGTTTTGTCTATAAGCGGTTGGAAATATAGTGAAATTGCAGATGACAATTTCCCGAATTTTTCATTTTCCCTTAAATCTTAAATTATCCATTGATTATGAACATCTCAGCTCAACTTTGTACCTGTGTGTTCTTCTGCTTACTGCTTTTATTTTCGGACTATTTATTTGAAGAAGGAGAAGCAACAAAAGGGAGGATTGAAGGTAAAGAGGAGAGGACAAGAACGTGAAGGAGGGAAGAAGGAAAACAACACAATGTGAAGTGTGAAGATGGAAAAAGAAGAAGTAAGCCAAGGGGGTAAAGGAGCGTAATGGAGGAATCAGGAAGGTGCCAGAAGGTAAGGAAAATACTGCTAAATATAAATATATGTATGTAGTATTTAGCCTCATAACCCACTTCCTCCTTCAGGCTTTTTATGCACATATGTAGCATACGTGCATGTTCACCATGATCCCTATTTGGGATTTACTTGTCAGTACTCTTCTTAGTAGTAATCCCATTTCTTTTAATCCAATCCTCCCTCCTCCGCCCCAACATGCTCTCTCACACACAAACACACGCCTGTAGCCCACATTCTCTCATTTAGACCAGCGGCCATTCATGTTGTTGGACTACTGCTGTCGTTGTTTTGGATTCACGCTCATCAAACGCCATGGACCCTTCTCTCTCAAGACTACGCCCAGTGATACCTTGGTGAGTGTGCTGTAATAGAGAGGGTTAACGAGTCTCGGTGCACAGCGAGGTGTTTACGGTCTAATGGAGCTGATTGCTGCTTCGACCCATGTGTGCGCTGCCTGTTTTTATAGTTCAATTAATTCATTTGATTTTTATGTCATCCTCATTACAGTCATAATCAGCATTTAACTGAGCGGTTTATGAGGAGTGCGTCCTCATTTCACAATTAAGTTTTGAGTAATCATCCCAAACACAATTAAAAGTCCATTTAAAGTCTCAAAGCTGGTTTTTTAAGTAGTCTGGAGAAGACAACCAAACCAGACTACATGAGCCCACATCCTCATGGCTGCCTGGACAGGGTGAGATACCACATGGTCTAAAATGAGACGTTATTTAAATGCATCCTTTATATTTTTAGTACAGCCTCAAAATACAGATGAGAATTTTGCAAATATTTTGAACGCCCACATTTTTGGGAACTTTAGATTGGTCTCCTGAGCTTGTTAGACGCTGCTGCCCACCACGTGGCAGAATAAAAGCAATGGTCACCACAAACTAGTTCAGCATCTGCAGCACCTCGTTGTATTGAAGCCTCTGCAGAAAGTAGGACCAGGTCTGGCCCTTCTGTCTTCACAGCCCTCTCTAGCCTGCTGCCCACACCGAGGTATTTTTAGGAGTGAACCACGTCGACAACCTCGCCTCGCATGACTGCAGGGGTCAGAGGCTTAGTCCTGCAGAAGCCGGCTCGCTTGTCTCGCTTATGCTCGGCTGCAGATGGTTGATGGTGGTAGATGCCAGACAGGTAATCCAGTATCCATTCCCAACAGCGATGATGGCGTATCCAGGGGGGGATAAACCTGGTGTAGTGATGATGTCATCGCCCAGAGGGGTTCAGTGCTGGTGTAAGAAAGAAAGAAAAGACATCCTAAATGTCTTTAGTGCTGAAACACTTATTGGATTGGAAGCTGTACTTTGGCACAGTGGAGTTTTGAGCTAAATGCTAATGTTAGCTAACACCAACGTCACTGTCAACATGCTGATTTTTACGTTGTAGGCGTTGAGTTTGGATTTGAGAAACGGACGTGATTCACAATGTTCTGGCTTGTCTAGTGAAAGTCGTTATTCATCTTAATGGCAGCAGACGTTTGACTTGACGCGCAGGTGTAAGTAATAAGATTAACGGTGACTCCATCCCATTAACGAGTGCCAGTAAGCCAACATGCAGGGTCCTGGCACCGGGACACACCTGACTGGAACGCGGCCCGTTATTAATGTAATTAGTAACACCTGTGTTTGACGAGCTGAAATGTCAGGAATAGGTCTTATATCTGTCGTCCGAGGGCGGCGTGCGAAACCACTTCCTGTAACGGCTGCTGGTTAATCATCTATGAAAGGCGACGGTCTGCAGCTATCTGCTTCCTTTTCTGGGTCATGAGGGGAAAAGAGGAAGAGTCTCTGTTAGCTTTGGAAGACACACAAAGCATAAAATAACCTTGAGGTCTTTCCAGTGAATATTTACAAAGGAGAGCTGTCTAGTCGGATTAAAACCACCGTCATTACACTTTATTTCAATCTGTGTATTCACAGCCTTGTTTCCTCTCTTATAACTTTGTTTATTTGAATCTAACATCTGCAGAAGAGCGATGGAGGACCTTTCAAAAGCCAAAAGACATCTATTTTCATCTGATTTTTATCCACCCACTGATTAATAGTTCTTATATATGTGGTTGAATATGACTGTATGTATTTGTTGTTTGTGTTATATTGTCCATTGATGGTTGTTTTTTCTGCTGGCTCCACTAAAAATCGGCCCTCGGGGATAATAATCATACCTTGAAACTTTTTTCAGCAGTCAAATGAAGGAAAAATAAAAAAAACTGTAAATATGGTGACAAGGAGAACATCCAGTTGATCGATTATTATTAAATATCCCTGAAATTACAGAAAATCTGTAAGCAAGTGTACAAGGAACGTGGCGAATCAGAAAGATTTCGACCCCCAGGTCATTAATAATAATATCTCCTCCCGTCTCTCACCTCCGTCTCCTCAGGTTGTCCTGCAGAATCTGCTGATATGCATGGTGTGCTTCTACTCTCTCTACTACATGGTGGTCAGCCTCTGCATCGGACTGCTCAGGTACACACACACACACACACACACACACACTGCAATAACAGAGTGAAGACAGAGTTGGCGTTTATCATCTCCTGCTGCGTCTCCAGGGTTCATGAGATCAACAGCTTGTTGGCTCCATTCGACTACACGACACAACCGTCATGGCAGAACCCCAAATACCTGGGTGAGTAGCTCCGGTGGGATAAAGGAAAAGTATTTCAGAGGCAATAACTTGTCATTTCCTCCCCTGCTCTATATTAATTTGACACTTTTATGTACTATTTACTTTGCAGATGTGGATTTATGTGAAATGTGATCCGCTTATGAAATAGGAAGCACTGTTAACAGATGAAAGCTTCACCGCCACCAGCAACAACGTGAAAAAGCTTCTTACACATTAATCCATCAGTCATAATAATCCAACGTATAATATGGTCGATCATGTTGACATTCCATAGTTTTACATGTAATATTTGTTCCAGAAAGTCCGTCTACCTACGTTATTTTTCATTTTTAATGCAGTAGGTGTAAACTAGAGCAATGATACTTTTACTACGTACTACTTCAGTAAAATATCTGAACACTTCCTCCCTCCAGTGGGTGTAATTTCCACAGAAGTGACGTACGTTTTGGGAGGGCTGGTGTTCGCCTGGATCGTAGAGGAGTGGGTTTGGGATTACGCCATCACTGTCACACTGCTGCATGTCGCCATGACTGTCGCAGGTAAACACACACACACACACACACACACACATGCAAAGTGGATCAATAGAGCGGAACAGCTGATAGGATTGGAGGCCTGGTTATGTAACTGGATACGGGGCTTGTGGTTCAGAGATGTATAGACATGCACCAGTTTTAAAATTTAAAGGACCAACATACATTATTGAAGGCATTTAACCCAAATTAAAAGAAAACAAACACTTAATAAAAAAAATCCAAAAGAAATTAGGAACTAACTAACTTACTTACTAACTAACTTACATCCTTTTTTTCTACGTCTTTCACAGCATGTTTTATGTACAGGTAGTTTTTTTTACATTTTACACAATGTTTCCGTGTTTCTGCAGTGATGTCAGACTTCCCTTCAGCTGAGCACTGGTGGATAGCACTGGGTGAGATTTCTACTTCCTTCTTCCTTTCTCCACCCCTCCATGTGTATCCATATCTCTTCCCACTCTCGTTTGAAGAACATGAAAGTGATAAATATGATACAAAAATATACATAAACATAAAAAATAATATAACATCTTATAATTTTCCCAAACTCACTATAACTCACTCAGGCTGGGCAAAAATCCAATATGATCATTTATGGTCTTTCAATGGAATCATATCAGGATCCAATTTGACATTAACATACACAATTAACAAATTGATAATAATTAAATTTGTCCAAAAATCTAATAATTTTGCACTAAAGTTCTCATTTCAATGAGAAAATAGTCTGTACTGTTCATTTGTCATGTATTTATTTCACACAAAAGACTACAGACTATGTAGTTATTGAATTACCAGAACACATCTTGTGATTTATATTGTTGTGAAATCAAATCGTCTATATATTTTGGCCATATCGACCCAGTCCTCCTTCCTACATCTCTTCAGGCTTCAGGGAGCTGCTGGCCACCAAAACCTCTCTTTGAATAATGTCTCTTATTTCTTGAATCCCGCTCCCTGCAGGCTCAGGCCTGGTGATGATGATATTCGGTGGACAGCTCATGGCCCATAAACTCTTCCGAAGCAACTTCGTCTATCCAGAGGAACTACAGAACTTCTAATGAACACAATGAGGAAAGCTCTTAATTGGCTTACTGGTTAATCTCAGGTCTGGATGCATCCAGTGGGTTCACTTTTCTGACTGTACTGCACTGTTCATGTTACCATCCATATGAGCAACTAAGAATATACTGTATTATTATGTAACACAACCACAAGAAACGCTCTCTTATAGTCACATCCCTCCTTGTACAAATGTCCCAACTTTGTCTATTTTCTAAAGCATTTCTGTACAGTTTAAATATTGTTTTGTATTGTTTCTTTACAAACGCCATAAGTTAAAGGTTGCATTCTGTCAAAAGACTGGATTTACAGATGCTTAATATGACAAATTCAACTGGTGAATTAAGTCATATTGTTGTAATGTTAGTGTTATTTCATATACCAAAGTTGTAGAGTAGTGATGTAGTCCGATAAAGACAATTATCACCTGTATTTTAATGCTGGTTTCATATCTATATATATATGTGTGTGTGTGTGAGTTAAAATTGGATTTACATTAAATACTCAGAGCACTGTTTGTGTCTTTATATACGTGTAAAACTAGAAATCCCCCAGCCAAAGAAGCCCCTTGGCTCCTGACCCTGTCTGGAGGAGGGATGGGACGATGTAAGCTTTAAAGAACACTCACAATCTGTTGATCGTGGTGAACTTCCATCACAGAGTCTATCGTAAATATCTTCACGAGTGACTTGAAAAAAGCTGTCCAGCTCACTATCATGTTAAAGAAGCGAAAAAATAGAGCTTGATTTAAATAATACAGGGTACAAAAAATACATTTATTTATTTTATCCTTTAGTTATGCAGGGAGACCTTGTTTTTTATGATCATCTTATTTGAAAAGATTTGGTGTATACTAAAAAGATGTTTACTAAAATAAATTGTAAAGTGTTACAATGTTTTTTTAGACTATTATTCATATTCTGATGATTATTGGGATAATATCGTGGACCGCGACTATTAGAAATTACAGAAAATCATGTATTATGTTTTAAGCATCATATATTTGTACATAGAATCTGTGTTGTTTGTTTGTTTGTTGGGGAAATCACTTAGCAGCAGCAGTGGTCAGTAAACGTAACACCTGTGATGCGCCCTTCACGGCCCCACTAACCCCGCCCTCCCCGCGGGCCGCAGCCGGTGAACTACTCGATTGAGCGCCAAAACACAGTCGAAGCCGCCTGATAAACTACGGTTAAATACACCTGCCGACCTGAAGCGGTTAACTTACACACCAAGGAAAATGTCAGGTAACGGTTTAATAGCCAGTATCCGGAGGTTAATAAACTCCGAAGAGCAGCTGAGGAGCAACACTCCGGTAAGCTAACATGTAGAAGTGGGCTAAGCTAACAAGCGGCTAAGTTAACTGGCGGCTAAGCTAAGCAGCGGCTAAGTTAACTGGCGTCTAAGCTAACCAGCGGCAAGGTTAACTAGCGGCTAAGCTAAGCAGCGGCTAAGTTAACTGGCGTATAAGCTAACCAGCGGCAAGGTTAACTAGCGGCTAAGCTAAGCAGCGGCTAAGTTAACTGGCGTCTAAGCTAACCAGCGGCAAGGTTAACTAGCGGCTAAGCTAAGCGGCGGCTAGCTAACCAGCAGCAGCAGATGATTAAGCATCAGCTTTCTCTAAAGTTGTAAATAAAGTTTTAAGAAAATTGTGTTATTGTTGTTTCAAACGTTAAACACGTTATTTTCTCAAACTTGAATGATGAAGTCATCAGAAGTTGATGTCAGGGATGAAAAGTTCTTCTAAAGCAGGTTTAATGTGTACATATTACACACTAAACCAAATAGGAAACAGGAAATGATGTTGTGAATGTGAAACATTAAAACGCATGAAAAAAAGCAACCTAAGCACTAATAATTGGTGGTGAAAACTGTTATTTTGCCGTTTGTAGAGTCCGTTTGAGCAGCTCCACCTGCAGATGAACGATGTCCTGGGGGATGGAGGGATCATGAAAGAGGTGGTTCACCCTGGAGAAGGCCCGCTCGTACCCAATAATGCTTCAGTATTGAGTATCTACAAGTGCAGTTTCCTTCTCCTGACACAGCTTTGCCAAATTATTGTTTTGTCCCGTTGTAACTACTTCTTCTTCCTCAGTGCATTTCTCTGGTTTCCTGGAATATTCTGACCAGCCTTTTGAAACCACCACGCACCTCAAGTACCCCCGGATGATGAAGTTAGGGCGAGGTCAGTGTAGCTTCAGTTGGGTTTTCTCTTTTATAGACATTTAAAAATAAAAAGATGATCATTCCAAACAGATGTGACGCTGGCCGGACTGGAGCTGGGACTGTTGACCATGCAGAAAGGAGAGTTCTCTCGTTTCCTCTTCCAGCCCCAGTATGCCTACGGGAACATGGGTTGTCCTCCGTTAATTCCCGCCGCTGCAGTGGTTCTGTTCGAGGTCCAGATCCTCGACTTTCTCGACTCGGGACAAATGGACGACTTCATCTCAATGAGTCCGGTAGGGAGGCTTCAGTCTGAGAGTAGTGAGGGATCAGAAATCACACGATACAGCAATAAATGCTTGTTTTTAATGCTACTAAGAAGAGATATGTTTCTATCAGCTTGTGCATGCATTTGCTTGTTATTGTTGCTGGTATACACATTTCATTTGACCTTCTCTGTCTTCAGGAAGAGCAGAACGCAGCTCCTCTGTCCACGCTGCTCGAAGTTGTCAACACACTACGCAGCTTTGGCAACCGTTGCTTCAACCAGAGCCGTTATGACAAAGGCAAAGATCACTATAAACAGGTATAAAGGAACTACGTTCGGTTTCCGGTACTTTAATGTTTACCTACAGGTGAGAATGTATGTCTATCTGTATATCTGATTCTGTGCTTGGCCATCAGGCAACGAAGCTGCTGGGCTACAGGGAAGCGCTGAACGATGCCGAGGCGGAGAGGATCAAGGCAGCGCTGCTTCCTCTCTATCTGAACCTCTCTATCTCTGAGCTCCGTCTGGACAGACCGTGCAAAGCCCTGAAGTATGGCAACAATGCCTTGGAGATCGACTCTGCCAACACAAAGGCGCTTTACCGTTGTGGTCAGGTGAGACGGGGATATTCATCGTTTTGTTTATCAGATCAGAATCCTCACAAGCCCTTGTTACTCTGGAAAGTGTGCTCGATAGTAAATGAGGTTAAATATCTTGTTTTGTCAATTTTTAAAATGATGTAAAACAGACAAATCTCCACATTTGAGAGGCTGAAAATGTGTCTTGCTATTTGCTTACACTCTACATAACCATTATTACATTCTTCATACTGGTGTCTGATGTTTTTCAGGCGTATCTGGAGCTGCAGGAGTATGAGAGCGCCCAGGATTGCCTCATAGCTGCCCAAGCAAAGAAGCCCTTTGACAGCGACATCAACAACCTGCTGAGGAAAGTGGTAACGTAAGAGGAACTTTAAAAGCGATCAAGCTTTCCCTTTTGTCTTGAGAGAGATGTCCTCCCGTGTGCTTTATTTGGCTCGACATAAATCACGTACATGTTTCAGGAGCTACAAAGACAGCTTGGACGAAGAGAAAGAGATGTATTCCAAGATGTTCAGGAGCCAAGATAAGGATGTCAAGACTGAAAAGGTGAGAGATCAATATTCATCCAGATTCCTTTTTTAATCTTTCACCATTTAACTAAGACATAACTTTACCTCCCATGATTCTTAAAAGGCACACATGAATACACCTTTAGCTGACTGATCTCATTGGTGAAATGTCTGTGTTGCAGATGACAGAATAAACTTCAAGGTTCAAATGCACACATTTTTTCCATTAATGCAAATTCTTATATTGTTTTTGTAAATAATAATGTTATACTGTACAGAAGTACAGTGAATTATGTTCTTATGTTCTTTAAAATCCTCTAAATGTAAGTTGATAATCAACAGTTCTGTTTCTGTTTGAGGATATACTTTGCAGAATTTGCTTTTATTTTGAATACCTAAATATGAAGGCTTGTGTATTAAATATTTTCACCACGTCTGATCACTTGTTTTTTGTGTTGAATCAATGTGATATAAATGACCTCAGTTGTAGACATCGGTATCCTCCATGTAAATTCCTGTTATCTGGTGACAAAAGTGTGTAAATAATAGAAATATTACAGGGCGTGGCCACTTAGATGCTTTTCCTAACATGTTGGCTTCATAAATACACATTAGGGTGTAGATAAATAAGTGTCCTAGGTTCACCTCAGTCTGTTGTTTGTCCTGCATGACATCTGATTTGCAGCAAAAGTGTAACGCTGCTCGTTTGGGAGAATCCATCTTGAGATCATTTGCATTTTGAAACGAGGGCAGCTAGTTGTTGTGTGTACCAGGAAACACCAGGGGGCGACCTTCAACAATCTGCCTACAGAACAGCAACTCTCTGCTCATATGAAATATTCAAGTGAAGGTTTGTCAGGAAAAACTCCAAATACATCTAAGACCTGAGGTATCTGACCATCTGAAATAGAAAAAAATAATAAAATGAGGTTTCTAAAGACTGCTGGAGGATATTCTTAAAATCAGACAGGCCTCATGTGCAGCTTTATTACTGTGTATTGCCTTTGTGGCTGCCTATTGTAGCATTTACTCCACTGGCCTCATCTCATTCACCACAACATGCTGCTATGTTTTATGAGGAGGCGATATTTGGCCCGGTGCAGCAGAATCAGAGACGTGAGTGGTTCGTAGTAACCGGACAGGAAGAGTAGTGGGGGGGAGGTAAGATGAATGGAAGGGCAGATGGAGGAGCAGAAATCTGATTGACCTCTTTGGCTAATCCACTCATCACAGTGTGTGAGTGTTTTACCGTGACCTCCCAGCATATGGTCAGTAGGTCGTGCTCTGTTAGAAGACTGACTGGCCACGCACACAGACGGACATGATGGTCTCCAGACTCACCTACTACCTTCATCTCAGGTGAGCGAGGACAGGCAGGAGCGTAATGCTGCTCATTAGTTTCAATGAGGCGTGTATGTTGCTGTTTGAGTGTGGATGTTTAGATTCTTACCCAAAAACTCATTGTTTAGTAGTTTAAATGTACAAATATCAAAACTCTCATATTGTGTCACTGAACAAGAGATTACATTATGAGATACGAGAACAGAAACTAGTCAAAAATAATTCTGAGGGGAAGTTTTTCAGGTTTTTATTCACCTTACTTTTACAAAGTACCTTCACCTGCAAGATGTATATGATAAACTGGTAAACAAAAAAATGATGCATTGCTCAACCAATCCAGACCATCTAAAAAATGAAATATCCATGTAAATTATTGAGTCATTCTTGATGACGAGTTCTTTGGATGATGATAAGTTTTGTTGCTCATCCACTAAGTTGCATTGGCATGTTTCATCTTGTAGCGTTGCTACTTTGAAAGCCAGCAGCTGGTGCTTTGAGTAACAAGTAAAGATCCTGTGGGGCCTCGGTTGAAGCCACTGTCATACTGTGTTTGGCCCCTTTGGTTTGTGTGGGCTTGCTGTGATGATGAAAAGCAGAAAAGCATGTGCATGCATGTGCATTTAATAGAGAGATGCATTATGTCAAGATGGACAAAAAATATTATTTTTATTATTATTATTTATTTATTTATTTTTATGCAAACGGCCTTAAACAAAAATCCACTTTATTTTTTAATGGTTTCCAATGAAGTATTCCACCAGACGTAGTGAATACACTCTTCGGGCAGCAGAGGGCGCCAGATCACCTATAAAGCGTGTTTGCCCCGGTTTCAACCAATCCCCTTGCAGTGTTGCATCTAATCCAGCCCCCGTCCTGCCTCACAAACACAAGTTGGAGAGCAAGACGAGGACTAGAGGAGAAGGAGGGAAGGAGAAGGAGAGTTTGATGTCAGAATGAGTCGGCAACGTGACGGCACGGCGATGGGCAACGTTTCTAAATAGACCGACCGACAGACAGATAGACAGATAGACAGGTAAACCCGGCCAGTGAGTGGATGTCAGCAGTGCGCGAGCGAGAAAGAAGAAACGGAGGAGAAACATGAGTCGGCAGCAGCAGTCCCAGGGAGTGGTTTTAACGGGTTACCACAGCAACGCGGAACTGTTGCCGAAAAGTGGACCGTGTGGCTCGAGCTGCCCGTCAGCGCTGGACCACGAGCCCACCGCGCCCAGGTGGGACATATGAGAGTGCGCGTGCGTGCGGTGTGGTGTGTGTGTGTGTGTGTGTGTTTGAAAGCGAGTGAGCAAAGGTCACGGTGTTTATTTTCCTCATTTTTCAAACAGAAAGCGCTTGAATGACAGTGTGTTGATCACATCCTGCTGGAGAACTCGAGCCCAGCTGTAGTTTTTTTTTTTTTTTTAAATGTTCCATGATGGGACGAAGTCCGCCCTCCTTGGCCTCGGGTTCTGTTTCCCCTCCTTTACCACATTCCTAATCAGCAGGTTAACCTTGACTTTGTTACACTAGTCCGGATATTGCAAAGGGGCCTTTTCTCGGTCTTCTACAGCCTGCAGGTCTTATGAAGAATGTGCAATATGAGCATCATACCTCTGATCAGTGTCTGCAATAACAGTCACTCCAAATGTGAGGATTTGCTGCATTCATTGTAAATTAAATGTATATTTGGGTTTTTGACATTTCCAGACATCACTTGAGTCTCTTGGACATTTTTATGAGCAGTTTTTTTTTTTAATTTTCTGATAAAACCCTTAATTTATTGAGAAAATAGTATCTTCAAAAACAGGAACAACACATTATAGGTACTGTGTAGTAGCAGGACTACCAGGTTATGAAGGTGTATGCTACACCTGCAAGTACTCCTTAATTATGAATAAATCGTAAATTTGACGAGAGATATTGAATTCTCAGTGACATGAAACACTTGAGAGAAGCTTCAACCAGCATTCTGCTTCATAAACGACTGACTTTTTAAATATAATATGATGTGTAAACTTTCCAAGTACATTTATTTTTACAGATGGATACAGATGAAAGTAAAAAAGCAACGTCGAGTGTGTAAACAAGGCGTTGGGCGTCTGTTTAATAAGGCTTATGTATCTCATCACACCTTTTCAGTGAGGCCTAACTGTGTAGAAGCATCTCTGCTCCACTCATTTCTTCACATCCTCTGCTCTCCTGTCAGCTCCTCACACCGAGGAAACGCTGAGTGGGAGCTAAGCTCACGTGGAAACAGCTGTTTACTTCCTTTTATTTATAACAGGGCGCGCTTGTTTATGTGTCAGTCCATTTTACACCTGCAAACAACTAAACAACTCACAGAGCGTCAGTCCAGCTGGCATTCAGGAGTCCACACCTGCATCTGTGTGTGTATACAGTGTGTGTGTGTGTGTGTGTGTTCCACATCAGCTAACGAGAACAGCATCACGTTACACCTCGCCTTTGTCTCTCCTCCCACGGCAGAGTTACTGTGTCCTGTCTGGGTTGTTGTGGAGGTTTTCGTTGTGTGGTCATTGTCTCCCAGGTCAGGAAAGGAGAGACAGACAGGCAGGCAGGCAGACAGACAGACAGAACACTTCTGGCCTTTTACCAGCTGTGGACATCCGAGCCTTCGGTTATGTGCAGCCGGCCGTTCATGCACACGGACGCTCGGAGGAGGATTTCAGCTTCCAGCTAACAGGAAGTGGGTTCCTGTTGTGTTTCCCACTCTTGTGTAGGAGGCAACGCTTCCCCAACATATGTGTGACTTAGTCAGAGAACACATGTGGTTTGGATTCATTCACTGCGTGGTGGACCAGATCAGAGAACCCCCCCCTACAGGAAATGACATCTGCAGAAAGGAAGAGGAAAGCTGTCAGGCAAGCATGGGGAAATTTGCTTAGCAGGAATTACCAATGTAAATGAACGACATGATCCAGAGGAACAGATGGTAGAAACCTGGAGCTTGGCGGGTGATTCATATAAGCAGTGGGTCGTTGCTGGGACCAGTCAGGGTCAGAGTGGGGGGGCGGGGGACAGAGGGATCCTCTGTTTGCCACGGACGGCAGCTGGCACCTGTTGATCTGAGTGGGAACGCCACACATGAGTCTCCGTCGTTCACTTTTTGAAGCCAAACAAAAACAATACATCTGATCTGATCGTCCGTCTCCATCGTTGGAAGAAGTACTCGCATCCCTTCAACTATTATTCTTCCACATTTCTGGGGACATCCGGATGTGTCAGTAGGATGAATAAGAGGCTCTGTGATGAAGTTTTGCTCTGTGGTTTTTGACATGACGTGTTAAGTAGTGAGTGAGTTTTTCCTTCCCCATCTTTGTGCCGCCGGCTGTAGCTCCATATTTACCGTACAGATAAGAGTGGCTTCTCAGCTTGCCCTTTCAAGAAAGCAAATACAAACTGAATTTGCATGAAAGGAGTATTAAAACCATTAAAAATCTGACTTATTTTCAGCAAATTCTGCCTATAAACGAACAACGCGGGTTGGACTCTATGAACTCGAGCTCTGCCTCACCGAGTTCACGTCCTCGGATCTCCACTCACGTTCAACTCATCGGGGCTTAACCGCCGTTTCCTTTCTGATCCCGTTTGCACCTCTCAGCGTGGGATAAGTTCAACGGCTGTGTTTTTATCTCCACACACACACACACACGACTACACACACTCCTCCTTTGTAGCTCAGGCAGCTGATAAACGGCGTGCTGACGGAGGTTCAAAGAGTAAAAACGATGGCTCACACGGCTGCAGCACGGCGTTCCTTGTGAAGGTCATTCCTGTGTGCATGCTTGGGAGAGAGGTGTGTTTGTTTTACTCACAAGGGCAGCCCACCTGACCTCTGAGAGCAGGGGAGTGTGTGTGGCCTGTTGTTTGTAATACTGTGAATAATCTGTTTACATTAGCGGCGGTGTTTCTCATTATGATCTCATTATGATCTCCAGTTCACTGCCTGGAGGACGACTAATCGCAGAGTGATCTAATGACTTGGAGGCTTCAAAGATTAATGTTCAACATGGTCGTAAATATGTTTTCTATTACAGGATCATAGTTGAATTGAAGGCGAGGGGTCTAAGCCAATCAGATAGTCCATGTGCCACACGTCTCGTTGACTTTGGATCTCCTGTATCAGACAGATGTGACCTAATAGCAAATGATGTTTACTAAGATGCCTGCGAACGGTGGGACTGATAAAGGATTATCTGAAACGAGGAGGATGATCTTAGACACACGTACGGCGAGGGGTAATTATGTCGTTACTTCAGATGAAAGGTGAAAGAAAAGCGAAGCCCATGCAGAGGTGCCTTTCACCTGCATTCTTTCAAATAGCCAGCAGAGGGCGGCTCCTCTGGTTACATAAATAAATCTGATTGTATGGAAGTATGTGAGAAAATGACACTACTTCTCACTTAATTAAAGTCCGAGTCGGCAAGTCCGGCGAATGGAGGGCACTCAGATTTTGAATGTTTACAACTCTCACGCTCCTCCCCCACGACCACCGAGCTCCTTTCCCACGACCACCGATCTCCTCCTCCACGACCACCGAGCTCCTCCCCCACGACCACAGAGCTCCTCCCCCACGACCACAGAGCTCCTTTCCCACGACCACAGAGCTCCTTCCCCACGACCACCGAGCTCCTCCCCCACGACCACAGAGCTCCTCCCCCACGACCACAGAGCTCCTCCCCCTCGACCACCGAGCTCCTCCCCCTCGACCACAGAGCTCCTTCCCCACGAACACAGAGCTCCTTCCCCACGACCACCGAGCTCCTCCCCCTCGACCACAGAGCTCCTCCCCCACGACCACAGAGCTCCTTCCCCACGACCACAGAGCTCCTTCCCCACAACCACAGAGCTCCTCCTCCTCGACCACCAGGCTCCTCCCCCTCGACCATCAGGCTCCTCCCCCACTACCACCGAGCTCCTCCCCCTCGACTTTTGCCGAGGGGGAGGGGGGACTTTTGAACTCCCTTAGATCACGCCACCTTTGAAACGCGGGTCCGATGTTGACTCTGGTTTTATCACGGGCACCATCGCCATCTTTCTTTTTTTCCTTCTTTTCCACCGGTGTTTCCTTCTCCTTGGTTGTTTTGGACCTCCTCATTTCGGTTTTTAAGGAGGAGTTGGAAGCTTGTTGCTACTTCCCTCCTCCTCCCCCCTGTGATAGTGGAACGACCCGAGGGGGGAGGGGCTCTGTGTGTGCACGAACACAGCCCTGCGTGCTGATTGGACAGGATGATCCGGGCTCTGTAGATTTTCGCAAAACAAACAACTTGGCTGGTCGCTCCCGCGGCGTTGTCCGGTCTGGGAGATGCCGTGTTTCCATCTTGCATCTTACACTTCCTGTACGCGGTCTACGATTACATCTCATCCCACATTTCATTAATTAATTTCATAGCCGTCAAAATAAGATGGATTCATCCTCTGGGGAGCATGAATGCGTGTACATAAAGCTCAGGGCGAACCCAGCAGGTAGTGGCTTGGATACTCCAGTGTTGTCTGAGTGACAGAGGGACGTTGCCATGACACCAGCGTGGCTAAAAATAGTACAACGTTAGAGCAGTGTGAACACAGAGATAACTGATAAGTATCATACTGTGGTTTTTAGCAGGAACACACATGTAGACGCTGCTTATATTTCATTTACATATGAGTGACCAACTAATAATGTGTGTGTGTGTGGGTGTGTGTGTTTGCTGATCTCTGATTTATGGTTCAGTCCAACCGTCCTGTACTGCCGTGCTGTAGCTCGGGATGAAGGTTAATGATTAACTCGGTCTGCCCGGGTTTAAACCCGCTGCCAAGTTAAACAAATATCCCCTCTATTCTCTCTGTTTTCAGGACAGATGAAAACATCTGGGTTCCGATGAGCGTAGATGAAATTAAATATGCTGTTTTTCAAAAACAAACAGGGCCAGAGAGGAGTCGGATGGCATGTTTATGCGTTATCACGCAGAGATCTATGAGAAAACAGGGAAGTAATCCAGGGTGGAATACAGAAAAGAGAGTAGGAAGGCAAAGGAACGACACAAGGTGAGGTGGAAGAGGAGAGGAAACATACCGGGGGAAGGAAAGGAGAGGAGGAGGCCATTGTTGTTAAAACACCAGATTTTTCTTTGTTCAAACCATATCAAAGTGTGTGTATATTTAAACGTGTGTGTGTGTGGCAGGAAGTCTGCTGTGGTATGTGGCCTTGGCTCAGCGTGAACCCTCAGTGTAATGCTGATAATTCCAAATTAATTAAGATCGACTGGATGCTGTTTGGACTTCCTGGCGGCCTCGTGTGGTTCTGGTTATTAGAACTTTTATTTTGATGTTTTCTCCCTGGTCCTGGTCCCTATGGTGTGTTTGAAACCCATCATCAGGATCAGGTGTCAGTCATCAGGCAGGATAACGGGGCTGCTCGCCCCATGATAACTCTATCTTTGGCTCCGAGGGGGGAGAGAGAGAGAATGTGCTGTGTCAGATGGCACTTCCTGTCACAACAAAAGGGGACATTCAGTCGGAGTCGCAAGAGTTTACACCCGACGACTACAAAGCACACACTGTGTGTTATAGTAGGATTTACTAACATCTGTCTGTTTTTTGGACACAGCACAAAGTTAATGAATTAGAAGAAGATGTTAAATATTAAAGATGTGACATTTGTGTCCAAAAAGTTCAAAGTTCAAAGTTACTTTATTGGTCAGTCAGTGTGACTCACTTAGAGAACATCTCTCTCTAGTTATCCCATTGCAACTTGGATCTAAATCAATGTACGACTGGTCCTCAGGCGATCTCACTCTTATAACGCCGGGATGTTTTTACGACGGGGCCCTGAGCCGGTCCGAGGCATCCATCGTAACGTCACAAGGTGCAAAGTGCGCGGCCATAAGTGAGACCGTTACGGAGGCAACATGTTATTTGTTAAAACCAGTTGTTGTTGTTGAATGTTAACCAGGTATCTGTCTGTCTCTCCTGCAGCCGAAGAACCGGCCACTACAGTGTCCAGCAAAACCAGAACACGCACCAGGGAGACGGATCCGGGCCCTCCACTACCACCGGCGGTGTGAAACCCACCAGCAGCGACCCACCGCTGCTACTCACCACGCACGGCAGCGATTGCCCCAAACCTCATTCCTCCTCCAGCCCCAAACCGGGCTCCAGCCCCAGACACAGTCCCAACACCAGGTCCAGACCGCGGCCGCCATGCCAGCGGTGCAACTCTCAGGTAGGACCCGAGGAAATCCTCTATCAGCCTCTTCTACGGGATGAGAACGGCGGCTGAAAAAATGTTACGGGAGCTTTCGGTTGGCAGGCACACAGTTGTAGTCCCTCACATGGTTTGAGGTGATTTACGGCTCTCTGGGACGCCGTGCTTGTGTAAAACGAGCACGGAGACTCAGTCGTGACCCACAAATCAACCTTCTCTCTGAAAGGAAGCCGAGGGAACCGGAGAAAACATGCTCTGATCGACGAATTCCAGCTGGTTCATGTCAAATGTGGATGAGTGTGTAAATCTGAGAGAAGTTAAGGACACTCTTGATACTTGTTTAAACCAGCTGATTAGATTTGATAGATCTCGTGAACTCTGTTCGCAGGACTCCCTGGACGAGCTGGAGATGGACGACTATTGGAAGGAAGTGGAGAATATCAGTCGCTCGGGCGGAGGAGCCGGGAGGGGGGAAGGCGGAGGAGAAGGGGAAGCACAAGAGGAGGAGCAGCAGAAACTTCCTGAGGGTAGGATTCACCGTGTCCGACGACAGGGGAGATAATAAAGTTTATTTAAAGACAGTTTGGGTTCCAGGTTATGACACGACATGTATGTAAAGATTCATGCCGACTGGACTACTTGCATAAGAGGAATGTGTGTCTTATTCCTGTTTATGGAGACTATTGTTCTCTGGACCAAACACACACTTCCTGTAGAATGTGTGTGTGTGGTCACACCTTTCCCTTTCCTGCACCTGTAGTCTTACTATAAACACTCCTGTCTTCTTCTTATATTCATATTTTCATCTTCCTCTCATTTTCTCCCTCAGAAGGCGAACAGGAGGAGGCGTGGCTTACGGAGGCGGGGCTGGCGCGGCTGTTTGATGATTCGCTCGCGGCGGACCAGGATCAGGTGTCGATCATTTAAATACCCCTCTGGTTGAGTCACAGTTCATACGTACGTTTTTCATGTTGACTCATGCTGGATTTGATTGGCTGACAGGAAGAAGACAGCGCGGTGTTCCTGTCCACGCTGACCAGGTCTCAGGTGGCAGCGGTGGAACGTCGCGTGACATCGCTGCAGCAGACGTTGCTACGGCGACGCAACCGGCAACACGTCCCCGATGTGAGGGATATATTCAGACCTCCTGAAAAGGTTGGACACACACACACACACACACAAACTCAGCATCTGGGAATAAACACTTGAAATGACATTTACAGCTCTATAAACTGTGATTGGCTAGAATATTAACATTTTAATATGTGTAACTGATAATTTAGGACCTCAATAAAGGTATAGTTCATACACGTTTCCGTGCTGGGAATTAATTGAGGGGTGATAACACTATCATGTGTTTTATATGAAGCTCCAGCCAGCAGCTAGTTAGCTTAGCTTAGCATAAAGACTGAAAACAGGGATAAACAGCTGGTCCTTTTCAGAATTAATCAAGGTCATGTCAGATAATTGATAAGAGAACTTGATACTGTTTATTTCCCCTTCATAGTCTCTTCCCACAGCAACACAAAAAGGAAGGAAGCGGTCACAACTTTACTTCTGTCTGTTGGTCATCATGACCCAAATACCAAGCCGTCACCAAATCAAGTCCCTTCAATAGTCTGGATGGATTCTTATTCAGCATATGGAACATAGAGATATTGATTTGGGTAGAAATACTGCCTCTTCTCCAACACGGCTCTGGTCAGCATGAACTGTTATGTATTTGGACACAGTTTGTCCACTAATTAACAGATAAGATAATATGTAACGTGGAAAATATAACCCAGGGAGTCTTCAGTTGTAGTTGAACATTATACTGTGTGTGTGTGTGTGTGTGTGTGTGTGTGTGTGTGTGTGTGTGTGTGTGTGTGTGTTCTGCAGGATGATGAGTCGAGTAAACTGGAAGGGGGAAGTGAAAATGGACAACAAGATGTCACTTCAGCAGGTACACACACACACACACACACACACACACACACACACAGCGTGAGTCACCATGCAGAATGACCAACTGAGGCCCAAATAAACTTCTGCCTAGCAACCCACACACACACACACACACACACAGAAATAATATAATAGACGATTAAACTTGATATAATACAATGGAAAACAACGACACGCAGGTTTTTTCAGCTTGCAGAGCTCAGCAGATGTTTATAGGAAGTGCTGTTTGTAGCTGTTGTTAAATAGATGAATAATTTCATAGCTACACAACATCAGAATGATGATGACTTTTCTTTAAAATGTAAAAATGTCGCTTCATCCACCGATGGAGACGTTGTAGGCACAGAAAACGCAGCAGGCCGTTCTTTCTAACTCTTTATGATGCAGTGACTTAAACATTGTGTCGTTATCTCCAGAAAAACACATTTAACGGCCTCTCTGTGTGTATTTATACAACGGTACTTTGCCCACACGGACACATATGTGCTTTCCTTTTGTGTCTCGGCAGAAACGGAGACGGAACTCAACGTGGAAGTGGCGTTTTCCGAGCAGGCGCTCACTTACAGGGACAACCACCAGAGGTTAAAGGTCACAACAAGCCCCAACTCGCCTGATGACAAACTACCTGTGAGTCACACACACACACACACACACACACACATAAAGGGCTACAACTTTGTAATTGAACCAATAATAATATAATATACATTTGAGTGGTATCATATGAATGCCACATATTTACATTTTTACGTCCAAAGTTGTATTAAAGCTTGTTTTGTCCACTTATTAATCACCGAGGGGTCAATGATTACCGGAGACAGCTGAGACAGATGTGAGAACCGTACACACACTGATTTTTTTCACTTCTCACGGTGCATCTGAGCTTCGACAAAATGCCTTTGTTGCACATTTACGTCACGTAATTACAGGTTAAATATTAAAATAGCTGGCCTCGGATCTTTTACGACCAAATCTACTTTATGACCACAGGTTTATCTTTGTGCTCGATCTACAATTAATATTCTTAAATCATAGTTCAGTCGGGTTATATTGTGTCGTTTTATCAACAATGAGCCCAGTTAGGAGCTCAGGATATAGAGCAGAGAATGCAAACAAACATTAAAATATTGTATGACTTTTTGTTTGACTTTCACTAAGCATACATTATGGCATACACGATAACACAACATAATCCCTTATTAGTCCCACGGCAGCAAAGAGAAGAGGAAAAACAGAACAAATATTATAAAAAAAGGAGTAAACAGTAAAAAACAAAATATAAAAATGATATTAGCAGAAAGCAGTGTGAGCAGTTTGAGTAGCTCCAGTGCCACCTGGTGGTTGAAGCTGATATAACACTTATGTCCTGTGTTTTAAGTGTTTATAACATCCAGTTCAGTCCGTTCAGTGGGACACAGCCCACATGCTTCAATATGAAAAGAAATAAAGTCATAAAGTTGATTTGACATATCTTTTCTGTTTACTTCCAATCTTTTCTCCCACATTCTCTGACGCTTCTCTCTTTGTTTTTCCTCTCAAGAACTTTAAGCTGCTCCGAGATAAAACGGGTCAGACCAGAGTAGGAGATCTGTCTCCTCTGGATATGAAAAAGGTAAGGAAGGCGAATAATATACATGATCTGTGGATGTGTGTGTTATCAGTTCTTGGAGTTGTTCCTCAAACATCATTGTGTTATTCATGTCTCTGTCTGTTTTAAATGATCCATCAGGTGCGACGGCTGGTCCTGGTGGAGTCGACGGCGCTGTTCGACACGGCCGGGATCGACCTGAAGGCACAGAAAGCTGTCAAAGTTAAGACGAAAGGTAAACACAAACAGTTAAATCCCCGAAGGTCAACTCAGACATGAACAGAGACACAAAGCTAGACATTTACAGTAAATAAACAACAAATACAAGCAAACACGATTCATTAGAAATAGCTAAAATTAATGTTTTGTCTGGGGAAATATGTACATGGATATTTTACTAAGTATTCATGCTGGTTTTCTGTGCAGAAAGTGGTCTATTCGGTGTCCCCCTTGCCACTTTATTGGATCAGGACCAGAGGCGGGCTCCTGGGACCAAAGTGCCATTCATCCTGCAGAGGGTGAGTGAAACAGGAACTTGTTCCTTTTTAAATCTGCACACGGTTTGATGCTTCTTTTACAAACGACTGGGAATTTCTCGTAATCAGCTGCTGCTCAGAGGGACCTTTGACCTTTTAATCATCAGTCTGGTTGCACACAAAAAAATGTTGTTCACATCGATTTATAACGAGGACTTTCTACAACCTTAAAGCATGAGAGACAATTCAAGATGCCATCCTCTCATCATCTGACTAACAAATCAAGGTTTTCAGGCGATCCTAAACTTCCTGTCTTGTTTCGTAGCTCATAAATCATATCGAGGAGGAAGGATTAGACACGGAGGGGCTGCTACGGATCCCCGGGGCGGCCACCAGAGTCAAGGTCGGTTGAAGCATTTTGCCTGTCGTCACTACACACACATTGTAAAACCAGCAGAGTAAACACAGGTTTACCCCCGGGGTTGTGTCCCTCTGCCCCGAATCCAGTCCCTGTGTCAGGAGCTGGAGTCCTCTTTCTACGACGGGGTGTTTCCATGGCAACAGCTGAAGCAGCACGACGCTGCTAGCCTTTTGAAGCTGTTCATCAGGGAGTTGCCCCATCCGTTGCTGACCGTGGAGTACCTCAACGCGTTTATTGCCGTCAACAGTACGTCCACGAAGTGTCGTTAAACACAAGAGCTTTGACGCCACATTCACTCGCATTAAGCACTTTTTTTTCTTCTGTTTTTAAAGAGCTTCCCACAAAGAAGCAGCAGTTGCAGGCTTTGAACCTGCTGGTCCTTTTGTTACCCGAGGCCAGTCGGGACACTTTGAAGGTAAACGCATTGAGCTCCACGTTCCACTTCAGTAGATAAGAAACCTTCTGACCGTCTCCGTTGTGAATCGGATTCCCAGGTACTCGTGGAGTTTTTTCAGCGCGTGATTGACCACCAGGCAAAGAACAAAATGACTCTCAACAATGTCTCTGTTGTCATGGCGCCCAACATCTTCATGTTCAAAGGCTTCCGATCCAAGGTTACAGAGCAACAGGAGTTCTCCATGGCAACCAGCACAGCCAACATCGTCCGGCTGCTGATTCGATACCAGAATCTTCTATGGACAGTAAGGATAAAAAAAAAAAGAACAACATGTAAACCAGCTGTACATTTTGTTGCCATGCCAACATTCATGCATCAGGAGAGAGTATTATTTCCCACAGCATCCTGATGAGGTTACTATCTAGACTTTTCTCCCACGAGGTGTGGATGATGGTACAGCGTGTACCAACGGTATGAAATCTCCCTTTTGTGTCTTATCTCCAGATCCCCAAGTTCATTATGACGCAGGTCAGACATCAAAACATGGAGAGCCTTCGGAAACAAAATAAAGAGAGAGCTGTGAGGAAGCTTCTGAAGAAGATCACCCCCGACAAACCGCCTGATAAAACCGTCCCGGAGGTAGGAGTTTTGACCATAAAATATAGCTCAATTTTAATATTAAAGAGACAAACATACCGATACCCAGGGGTGCAACTACCCATGTCAGAGGGGTATGAAGCAACAGTTTATGACAATTCCAACTCTATGTACCATTAAGGGAGCGCAGAATTGATTAAGAAACAGCAGCTTAATATAGAAAATACCCCAAAAATAATATTCTTTTACCCACTTTTTGCACCACTGCCAATACCAGTCATCATCATACCATCATCCTGGTCTCAACAGAGAAACAGTGCCATCTAGTGGTGATATATGTGAATGGGTCAGCTTTTATCAGTTTCTGTGATTGCTTTATCAGTCTTTATCCTCACTAAAGGTCAGATGCTGTGTGAACACCTTTTTATATTTCTTAGAAAACATATTTCAAAGCATTTTATTTCTTTACTTTTTTTCCCCATCACTTTGCAACTCTTCGTACTGGGAAGTTTTATGAATACGGCCCATCAGATCACACTGGTGTGATGGTTTTCACCCGTTCCATTCCTACAGTGTATTTATCTTTAATTGGATGTTAGAAATATGTAACGATTAATTTGTCGTGGGTTCACTGTGGTTCCTTTTAGGCCACCGTTTTATAGCTAAGCCAGCAACACTTGACCCTGCAGGCTCCGCTAAGTGCCGGCGTTCAGAGTTTACTAAACAGAAGAGCAGGAGTTTATCCAAGTCCACATTCTTTGTCGTCTGAAGTCTCGGCCCGGTGTGAGTGTTTGCGTTTCGTTGTCATGTGTTTATATCGGTGTGTTTCTCGTTCGTCTCCGTCTGCGTTTTTTTTTACGAGCAGGAGAGTTCGCAGGGATTCATTCGAGTTCAGGCGCCACAGTTCAGTAAAGTGTCCATGGCGGTTCAGCTCACCGGAGAGTTGCAGGCTGCTGATGTGTTGACACGCTTCCTCAGCCAGGACAGGTAACGTGTATGTTCTCACACAGATACACACAGCGGGTTTTATCTGAGCTCTTATTCTTACTTTGCCTCTCCTCCCAGTTCGGTGGCGGTGAAACGGGAGGAGCTGTGTCTCTATGAGATTGGTGGAAACATCAGTGAGTCAAGCTTCTTAAAATCTGATTTATGATGATGTTTAACCCAGGTAGTGAGCCAACAGGCATAACGGTGGAAGAATGTAACTCCATCATGTTCCTCTTTTATCCCTCAGAGGAGAGATGTCTCGATGGGGAAACATATATGAAAGACCTCTTCCAGCTCAACCCGACAGCAGAATGGGTCATCAAAGCCGTGCAGCGATGAACTCCTTCCTACCCATCATGCCCTGCTGCACAACGGACTGCTGCAAATGTTCACCAGTCTGTCCTTATGAGAGAAGACACCTGGTTCTCTGGTTTCTGCTAGTTCTGGGCGGCTTGTTGAGTTGCATGGTTTCACACGGTTGGGTTGCCCTGAAAACTACGGGGAAATTCTGCCACTTAATTGAATAACCAGATCGTCAGACAAGGAAAACATGCTTGAAATGAGAATGATTTTTTCCAGCCTGCCTTACGCTTGGAATTCCAGGCCTCAGGTGAAGTAGCTTGACTTGTTTTTTTTAGAAGAAGGTCTTTGGATGCCTGACAGACCACTTTTATACTGTGGTGAAAATATCCCATGTTCCAGTTTTTCACAGAACTTCAGCCACAACATTGTGATTCCTAATATTCGAGATACTGTAAGTATTTCAGTTGTCCACTGTGATTTATTTGCCACTAATCACTTTGTTGTGTCTGCAGTAATAAGCTGAAATAGCATGTTTGGCACAATAATAATATTTAAAAAAATCTATTGAATCATGACTAAATGACGTAACATAAATACATGTATATTCTATATAACTAATGGAGAACATGGGCTTTTGTTTATTTATATTTTTATTAAAAGCCCCCCAAAACAGTGGTCATGAATGTGAATATATCAAAGCACTTCACTGTAACAGGAGGGGTGAATGTGGGAGTGAATGTATGTGAGGGACTTCAGAGTGAGGGGAAGTGATGTCGTGCTACAGTACTGTAAGTCATATGTGAGGGACGGTGACCTTTCAGAATAAAAGCGTCACTGACGGTTAAACAGGGCACGCAATGATGACATCGTTGTTTTTAATGGTACATTAATATTTCTGTCCATTACAACTCTTTAAACTGTTGATGTTCGAGTGTGTTCTTCAAAAAACTGCTTCCATGATACACGTTCACTGGTGAAAGTCTTTTCTTTTGGCACATAGTCTGTGTTTCTCTTGGCTTTCAACAAAAGTCTAATCTGACTGCGGTTCTCACAGTTTCGACAGCCTGCGGAGGATCTTATCTGCACCACCAGGTCACACATCACAGATCTTTCTCCGGTGGAAAGCTGTGGAGTAGAAACAACACTCCATGCCTTGTATTCTCGTTTACTGTGAATGTTTTTTGTCTATTGCCTCTGAAATGACCACTAAAGCAGCCTGTAAATAAACATGCAGTTATTAATTACTACATCTGCTGGTATGAGTGCTTATTTATGCAAATAACAGAATACATGGGAAAACCTGTCCACCGTGCAGACCTTACAGTAACTCCCCTCTCTCCATCACGTAGCTAACAGTCCTGATGATTTCCTCTAAGAATTAATGGCCCAGATTAGCCGAATGGTTAGTGCTAATGGTTTTAATGGGCTATTCTGTAGCTGCACTGGTTTGCTGTGTCTGTGGCAGACATTAGATGTGACGGAGCAGTCACCTCTCCTTGTCGTAAAGCAGCTGAAGCCAATCCTGACTGCAATAACATCAAAGAGTGGTTAGGAATTTATTGTGGAAACTATTATTCTAAAGCTGCTAAAACAAAGAACAATATTCAGCTGAAAGGAAAATAAATGTAAATGTATCTTTACCTGATGTAAGGCCTTCCATGAAACGGATGGATATTTTTTTGTCTACCAATTTAAAACAGTAATATAAGTATAAATAAGTAATATAAAAGACAGTAATATAAATAAGTATTATCTATGCAAATGATTTGCATAAAGTCTTACTAGTGCATTGAATATAGCCACAGTAGATTCACCATTAAAGATTACATAATAGGCTTAAATAAAAGCAAATGTGTGTGTCCTCACGGGTATTGGGTAGTTGAGGAGTTGTATCTCTAATCAATATTCATTTGAAGATATCTATAATTTATAATAGATATATAATTAAATTATAACTCTCCATAATTCCAGTTTGAGTTATCCACAACATTAGTTCAACATATCTTTAATGTCATTTTGACTAGTTAAAACTTTATTTATGTATAATCTAAAAAAGACAATAAAGATATATTCAATGTTGGTGCTCTTTAAGCTCCCGCATCATTTGCATGGTGACAACCGTGCACTGCAGTGAGCACAGTAAAGCATTTAATTACATAATTACTGAGTGTCATGGCAAAACAAATGTATTTCACATTCGATTATTTATTTATATAAACTGTTATACTTAAAAATGTCGCACTTATATTAATAACGCCTCCAAAAACAACCTCCGCACAATAATTACCTGTTTCGGTGTCGTGGACAAACTCATCAACTGGAAACATAATTGTGTACGCACCCGATTGGCTGACATATCTCTGGCGCGCGCTCATTGGCTACTGTCACGTTTAACGCGCTGTGATTGGTCGAATGGCGAGAATAGGAAGTGTCGATCAGTAGTGGGGGGCTTAACATGGGCAGCTAAGTAGTGTCTTGGTTTTAATATCATTCAAAGGCTAAAAGCGTTTGCGTGTCGCTCTTGGCGTACGCTTTGCAACTCACCGCTCGGCAACCATTTGTTTCAGACCGAGGAGTTGCGTCAAACATTGCGCTGTTTGCTCCTTTTGTCTGGCAATGTAACATTAGCCTGTTAGCTAGCTTAACGTCAAACGTCATTCAGTCAGTAACTACTCTGCTAGCGTAGCTTCCCGTTGGAGCATTTGTTAGCTGTTTTGACAGCTAAGAGGAGCTAAACTCAAGTTGCCCCCCGAGGGCATCAGGTTCTGCTTCGTTGAACGGTGTGTTGGGATTTATTCATGCTTCGTGTCAGACTGTAACCGGTTATTCAACCGGAACTGGATGTAGAAACAGGCAGCAGCTAACAGCTAGCAGATTGTTAGCTTGTCAACATCAACGGCGATGGGCTATAAAAGGTGTTTAAAGACGGCACGGACCTTTTATTTGTTCACCATTTTGCTGTTTGTCTTCGTCAAAGGAATAGCGGCGGTAAGTGTGATATATAACTGGCTAATAACGCGGATAGATGTGTCTTCGTTTCTTCAAAACTGTTGCAAGCAGCTGTTTATATTTAGCGAGCAGCTTCTTCTTTTTTTTTTCTTCTTCCATCTCAAGTTTTACAGTGTGTTTACTCTTTGCCGTGTTTACACTTTTCAGATGAAGAGCAACACGGAAATGGTGGGCCAGAGCTAAAGGTACACCTTCATGCTGGTTTTTAAAGTTAGCACACCAAACCCTGAGGACGAATAGCTTGATTTATGTCAGGAAAACAAAATGTGATATTGTCCAGGTGCTGGCATTTCAACTTCACAAAGTGACTCACTCCCATTTATTCCATCAGAAATGCCCAAATTTGCAGGTATATAGACAAATCAAAAAGTCTAATGCAGCAAAGAGGAAGTGAACAGATTTAAGGCAATTGAGGCTTATTTCTTGTGTTGGGCTATATAAATGCATAATTGACTTTTAGGAAGTAGAAAACATTAATAAAAATGATTAATATCACAACTGTTCTGTAAACAGCCATGCATAGCTTTTGCCTTATGCAAATCTATCAGTAATCTATTACTTCCATCTATTCCTTTTACAATAACTTCATGTCCGTCCCTCCAGTCTTACCACGACCCGGACTCTGAAGAGGAAGATGTCCGTCTGGTGTCAGAAATTGTGTCCGGTGCCTCTGTGACCTCTCGCCGTGAAGTCGGCCAGCCGGAGGAGGAGAGACAGTCGCCTGTAAATGTACTGGAGGGAGAGGAGAAGGAGGACCTGCCTGAGCAGCCTCCTCCAGCTGAGGAGAAAGCTAAAGAGGGTAAGGAGTGAGCTTTAAATTCTTAAGTATGACTATGCTGTCAAGTACTTGAAATCCTTCAACATATTATTGTTGCTTCTGTGGTTTTACTGCCAAACATATGCTTTTTCTGTCTGTAGTTTGTTGTCTTGGCTTCTGAATGCGTCTCTAAATGTCTGTCTGAAACAAGGTCATGAGCTGGAGTCATTTCTCTCGCTGGTAGATGACTCATTTTTGAGCTGAGTGCTTTTGCCTGTGCAATTACAGCCATAATGGCTGGAATAGCCAGAGACACTAGAAACTGGCTTCAGCACCGGCAGGTGCATTTGGACAACACTTAAATGTGATTATGATGAGTAATGGCTGATTATTTCTGTTGTGTATCTGGTTACGCTTCACATAGCTGTGTTTGGTTGGCGAACCACTGGGCATCTGGTTTAAAACCTTGGGCTGAAGTATCAAATATGGCAGCTAAATATCATAACCTCATTTTCAACACTTTGTTGTTGTTCATATCGATCATAATTAAAAGGTAGAGCTTGTCGGAGGGACCTCTTGTATGTTTAATGTACAGTTTTAGAACATAAAAGCTTATATTAAGCATAATGTCTCAAATATGACACGCCTTGTCTTATGTCACATCTATTTCTGACTTTCTTGCCTTTTTTTTGTGAGCTTTGTTGAGTCTGGACATGTTAACCTGTTTCCCGTTTTGCTGACTCTGAGCAAAGACGTTTGTGGTTTCAGGGCAACTCCAGATTTGATAAACGGTTAAACCCCATGAGAAATTAACAGCGCCTTGCACCTGTGGCCCCGCTTGCATTCAGTTTCATCATTTTTTCTCAGGGATTGTTATTCGTGTCCCTCCTGCTATCTTGCACAAGAATATAATTGAGCTTTGATGTAGATGGACTTTAACTGACATTTATTCAAATTAATAAGTTTTACTGTTTTAATGGGGGTTTTTTTCTCCTCTGAAGATTTTTATTTACACTCTAGACAAAGGAAGGCGTACAGAACACATGAAACAACAGGAAAGCCAGGTCACATAGTGTGTTTCTAAGAAGTCCCTTACTGTTTCCCTTTGGCCACTAGTTACTTATCTCTTATGGAAATGAGCTTTTGCTCCAAATTTCTGTTCCAGCAAACGTATTACATATTACAGGATTTCAGCACGAGGCAGGGGCAATACCATCCTTACATTTCAAATTAAACGTGTGCAATACTGGACAACCCATTCATTTTTAATATTACACTCTACCCCACAACGACACATTTTTATACATATAAAATATGTTATCATAATATATCCATTTACTTACTGGTTTTGTCTATTATAATTATGTTTTTTTTAAATTTAATTCATGCAGTTCCTGTGGTGAATGGAGGTACGGCGCATGGAGATCCCTGCATCTTCCCCTTCCTCTTCCAGGGAAAGGAGTACTTCGACTGTAGCACAGATGGACGGGGGGATGGACGGCTGTGGTGCGCCACGACCTATGACTACGACCTGGACAAGAAGTGGGGTTTCTG
Source organism: Chelidonichthys spinosus (assembly GCA_029853015.1). Lineage (NCBI taxonomy): Eukaryota > Metazoa > Chordata > Actinopteri > Perciformes > Triglidae > Chelidonichthys > Chelidonichthys spinosus. Next base: position 4,401,953 of record CM056838.1, on the reverse strand, counting down.
TGAGAGTAAGTCTTCAATGCAATACATATACCATCATAACACAACTTTTTGAAGCCTAAATACAGATAAAATGTTATAGATCATTATTTGCTTATGAAAGTATGGTATCATATGTATGTTCTCATTGACATCTGCTCTCCTTACCTTTAGCGGAGGAGGAGGCACAGCAGAGAATGCAGGCGGAGGAGGCTGAGGAGCAGTATGTGACTGTCCTGCGCATGCTCAATTCTACCACCAGGAGGACCCAGAAGAAAGAGTGAGTATTCTTATGATTTATGTCATTGGTGTGCATCCACCTGCTTTTGAATATGGCAATATTTTTATAAGAAGCATTTGCATTTGTTGAACAATAATAAAAATACTATAATTTTGTTCAGATGGGGAAAAAAACAAAATGTATTATGTGCCCTGAGGCTTGTCATTTACCTAGCTCTCAACTGTATCTGATGTGATTGTAAAACTATATCTCTTATGTGTGCTTTATGACATGTGACTTAGTACATCTTAAGCACACAAGGATATGCTGTTTGTTATGTACACACCATTTCTGTTTACGCCTGTGTCAACCTGACTTGTGTCACGGCACCGCTGCTTATCCCACCACTCTTTCACTTCCAGGTTATATGAAAAGCTGCTGAAAGTAGCGGAGAAAGGCCACCAGAAAGCCACAGAGAAGGTGGCGTACGCCATGCTGTTCGGAGACTACATGACCCAGAACGTCACCAAGGCCAAAGACATGTTTGAGAAGCTTGCCATAGAGGGCTCGCCTAAAGCTCAGACGGTACAAATCTCATCCAAAATGTTAAATAGGTCACTTGAGAAAAGTGTTGACAGACCATTTTGACCTGACATTTTATCACACGGCCTGTTTGTCCGAACAGAAACAGTTGTGTAACGCTTTGCTTTGTTACTTTTCCCATAGGCTCTTGGCTTTCTGTACGCAGCAGGACTCGGCGTTAACTCCAGTCAGGCCAAGGTACTTTTAGTTTTTCTGTGACTTTCACTTACTCCAAGTTACTCTGAACACTTATTAACGACATTCTCTGTGTGTCAGGCCCTGGTTTACTACACTTTCGGCGCACTGGGTGGCAACTTGATAGCTCATATGATCCTGGTGAGTGGATTTGTCCGTCGATGGAGCAATGCACCGTCGTCTCAATTCTTAAGTATAAAAAAACAACGTTTGTTTCATTAGGGATACCGATACTGGGGAGGTGTGGGTGTTCCCCAGAGCTGTGAGTCGGCACTAACGCACTACAGGCTTGTGGCAAATCAGGGTGAGCATTTCTGCATTTCTTTTTAAGGATCTTCAGGTTTGATGCTCTGGTCAACCTGATCAGTACTCCTTCTCTTCTTTCTTATCCTCCACTCGACTCTTCCCCACCTCCTCCTCCAGTGGCCAGCGACGTGTCCCTGACGGGGGGCTCGGCGGTGCAGAGGATCAGGCTGCTGGATGAGGTGGAGAACCCGGGATCTACCAGTGGGATGTTGGAGGAGGACTTGATCCAGTACTACCAGTTCTTGGCTGAGAAAGGAGATGTTCAAGCTCAGGTGAACTCATGTCGTCATCAGTAAATATTCTTATTTTTTCCCCCATTAAAACCTACCTAAAACCTGGTAGTTGTGACTTGGTTACTTATTAATATCTTCTGCCAAGTTTTACAGTTTCTGTCCTTGAAGACATCATGAATCTAAAATGTATTTTTTCATATTTATAACCCTGATTAAGTGTCACTGAAGTGAACTTGGTTATTTGCCCTGATAGGTGGGATTAGGTCAGCTGCACCTTCATGGGGGACGTGGAGTAGAACAGAATCATCAGGTGACCTTTTGTTTTTATTATTAAAGATTAATTTTAACTCTGGTTTTGTTGTTTTTTGCACTGTTAAACGTGTTTCTGTAAAATGCTTTTCTATCCAACAGAGGGCGTATGACTACTTCACCCAGGCTGCAAATGCAGGGAATACACATGCTATGGCTTTCCTCGGCAAGGTGGGTGAAACATGGCCTTTGTGTTCTTTCTTTTTACACTGACTGGAGCTCATCGGTTAATATTACCCATCTGTTTCACTTCTCTGTTGGTAAACATCATGAGTTTGTTGCCCAAACTGTGGGAAAAGTTGGGAGAAGCAGTCGGCTAGTTGGAGAGCAGAGGGAGATGGTCGAAATTGAATCCAAAAATGTTTTTTGGCATTGCTTGTTTTAACGGAGGGCGGTGCGCTGCATTTATATTTGAGGCATCAATCCGAAATGTCACTCCTTCTGTCCTATTTTTAGATGTACTCTGAAGGCAGCGAGTATCTCCCTCAGAACAACGAGACAGCCCTGCAGTACTTTAAGAAGGCCTCTGACTTGGTAAGAATGACTGTCTGTTATCTAGATCTGACCTATGACTTCTGGAGCCAAACAGCTTACTGTTACTCTACACTTTTACCCTTAGCTGATGAGTTGTCATCCTTTGCCAGTACTTCCTTTTCAGTCGCGCGTTTCTTTTTACATCCAGGGTAATCCAGTGGGACAGAGTGGCCTTGGCATGGCCTACCTTTACGGACGAGGTGTCCCAGTGGTAAGAAACCCTTTTTATTTTTGTTGCCAACGTGTTCCTCGTGCTTCAATCAGAGCAACAATTTGAGAGTTGATCCTTTTGTGTCTTCAGAACTATGAGCTGGCACTGAAATACTTCCAGAAGGCGGCGGAGCAGGGCTGGGTGGACGGACAACTCCAGCTGGGCACGATGTATTACAGTGAGTGTTCAGAGCCCAGTCCGTGTCTGGACACCTGTGCATGGTGTGTGTGTGTCATAGCTTTTCCCTTCCCCTTGTCTTCTCTGCGGTAAATGTTGTAACCACATATGAAGATTTCGTTTTTTATTGGCCTGCAGTCTCATCTGATTCACTGTTGTTTCTCAGATGGCATCGGTGTGAAGCGTGATTACAAGCAGGCACTTAAATTCTTCAACCTGGCCTCCCAGGCGGGCCACATCCTGGCCTTTTACAACCTGGCCCAGATGCATGCTACTGGTACGGGTGTGATGCGCTCCTGCCACACTGCCGTGGAGGTGAGCCACCTCTCCGTTATCTGTAGACTGTCACATCCGTCACATCAGAGCCAGATGCTGGTGCGTCACAAACGTTTCTCCCTATATTTTGTTGTTGCAGCTTTTTAAGAACGTGTGTGAACGTGGCCGCTGGTCAGAGCGCCTCATGTCGGCCTACGGCAGCTTCAAGGAGGGTGAGACCGACGCTGCGCTGGTCCAGTATCTGCTGCTGGCTGAGCAGGGCTACGAGGTCGCCCAGAGCAACGTCGCCTTCGTTCTGGACCAGAGTAAGAGAAACCACGACGAGAGAAAGTGTGTTTAAGTGAAAATGCGAATTTCCCAAAGTGATTTTTTTTGTTCATTTGGATTATAACAAACAGAAGGAGCAAGAATCTTCACTGAGAATGAGACGTACCCTCGTGCTTTGCTCCACTGGACAAGAGCTGCAGCACAAGGTGACAATCTCATCCATTTTCAGTCTGAGTAGATTTATTTATTTATTGAGAATCATCATCTATCATTATTTATCTATCATTCCCAGGTTACACTGTGGCAAGGATAAAACTCGGGGACTACCACTTCTATGGCTACGGGACAGACGTGGACTATGAGACGGCCGTCATCCACTACAGGCTGGCCTCAGAGCAGCAGCACAGCGCCCAGGCCATGTTTAACCTGGGCTACATGCATGAAAAGGGGCTTGGCATTAAACAGGTGAGTCACTGGTGACTCTTAAACATCAGCTTTCTTTTTAAGGCTTCCCTCTAAACAACTCGGTCACGTTGATATATGGAGGCCGAGTGTCGTTAATGTAGTCGCTGGACTGATCTGTGATTCAGAACGGTTTCATGTGGTTCTGCAGGACATCCATTTAGCCAAGCGTTTCTACGACATGGCCGCTGAAGCCAGTCCTGATGCCCAAGTCCCCGTTTTCTTGGCTCTGTGCAAGCTGGGCCTGGTTTACACTCTGCAGTACCTGCAGGACCTTAATGTGAGTACTTCACCCTCAATTCTGGACTTGTGAACAATTTGGCTTTGAAAGGGAAACTCAAAAGCTCAGAGGGAAATGAAATTAATCACATGTGCCTTTTGTCCTCCATCCTCTCCCCGTTCGCCTCCTGTTAGTTAAAGGAGCTGGTTTCTCAGGTGGATCTGGACCAGCTTCTCGGCCCAGAGTGGGACCTCTACCTCATGACCGTCATCGCTCTGCTGTTGGGCACGGTCATCGCCTACAGGCAGCGCCAGCACCAGATCATAGTCCCCCCTCGCCCACCCGCGCCTGCCCCAGCACCCCCGCCGAGACCGCCTCAGGAACAGTCGCAAGCCGAGGCGGAGCCCCAGGCTCAGGGAGAAACGCAAGCCCAGGGCCCGGCTCAGGAGGAAGAGGAGCAGCAGCAGCAGTGAGAGAACGCCAGACGGAGCTAGGAGTGTAAAAAGACAGACGAGAGGCTCTGCCAGCCCGGCCCGTGGAGCAGCTGGTGCTTACTAGCTGAATACCCGCTAGTCCGAGCACCTCTCCCACTCCACGTGCTAAAAGACGACGCTAATGGCTGCCGAACAGTCTCACAACTCCCTTCCTCCATTTAAAAGACGGTGGACAATGCTACAGAACCGAGCATTGAGAGGACGCCACAGACTTGGGACTTGCTGGACTGTGACTCAGGATACTGCCAGAAGCTCCCGTGTCCTCACTGTGGGAATAGCCTCGTGGTTGCCAGATCAAAAGCATTTTTTTGGACTAGTCAACATAGTTGGACTCTAAAACGTGCATTAGTTTCTTCTCACGTTCCTGTTTTGAGAACCTCACACTCATCGGACCTGCCTCAATCCTAATTTAGCACAGTATTTAAAAAAAAAAAAGAAAGAAAGAGAAAAGTAATCAGGCAGGAAAATACAAATTATTATAAGTCATGTTTTTGCATGTTTTCTCTGATCATTTTGACTCTAATTTAAGGTACAATTTTCAGATCCTTTGAACAAATTTGTAATTGTTTTCGCATTAATAATTTGTTTGGTTGAAGTATCGGGTCAGTACGTTTTGTTTTTTTTTCCTACCTGCAATTCACTGAGAAGTAATAATTTAATGTAATTCATCGTTAGTAATAGTGCTAAAATGTACTCAAGCCATGATGTGTCATTAGTATGAAAAAGCGCTTCGCTTTAAATGATAGATCGGCTGTACGGATAGATGATTTAATTCTGAGCACACAGGTTGATGTTTTCAATATAGCAAAGGATGAGACGCTGCTCCGGTCTGAGTCTAAGATGTCACCGAATCCCGGCTTTTATAACTTCAACAATCTGATGAGCAAAAGTCAGAAAAAACCGATATTAAAGGGTCGAGCCGAGGAACCAGCTTTTTGAAGATGTCGTGTACCTTTTTTTTTTTGTGATTATTTTTACATCAACAGGTTTTGAGTTCATTCTAGTTGTTGGTAGAAGTTCCTCTCATCACACATCTGCCCTCTTCTCTCTTTTTAAAGTTTATTAAGCTGAAATTGGAGCAGCCTTAAAAGAAAGCAGCACAGCGCCTCAAACTCTGGATTGTTTCTACATTAGAGAGTGTGTGTTTGTGTGCGTTTGTGTGTTTGGTTACACAACCTCAGCTGTTGTGAGAGTTTCCACCCCCGCAACAAAAGTCCAAGTTGGAGCCCTGCCTCCACTTTTCAGCTCACATTGCCCTAAATCTGAGAAATTAAGCCATCCAGTATTCAACAAAACAATATTAGAAAGGTCTTTTTTTTTTTTCTCCCCCGCCTCCTGAAGTCCATTTGTTCAGTTCCACCGTGTGTGCTTGATGTTAGAATTATTGAGAATTGATCTGACGATACGTCTGCATGAAGTGTATGAAGTCCAAATAGGATGATAAGAAATGACTCGATCCCCGCCCACAACTCACAATTTGTCCGAAATGAAACACTGGTGGAGATTGTGGAGGAGACTGGCATTTTTACCATCGCAAAAATACAAGTTTATAAAGAAATTAATAAATGATATATGGATATTTAGCGGGCGTTTCTTTGAATGCTTTGTCCGTTGCCGTCCCGGTGCATTGTTGTATTGCTGACATTGATTGAACGGCTCTCACTGGACCCGGCCGGTTGTCACTCAGCTTTAGAGGGCGAGAGAGACAAAGTGACAGCGCTGTAAACGCCGGCCATCACATTGTGCGTTGTGCAGGGGTGACCCATTGACTGGCCCGTACGCGCTACTATGGAGTGGCTTTGGATCGCCGTGGCAACATGTATGCTCGCGTCCTGCTCTGTCAAAGGTAAGTGCTGGAACAAGCAGGAGGGCACACGTGAGGCTGTATTTTATTGTTACATCAGCCTCTGAAACGGGGCCTTTTTTTAGACGGATGTTTACGGTGTGTGTGTGTGTGTGTGTAAAGAATGTAAAAATATCCATTTATGCAAGCAAACTTGTTGTTTTAATGCCTATCAGGAAAACCTGTTAAATTGTGCCATTTAAAAAGCTCCGTATGGACATGGTGTTATGCTTCTCTCTAAGGCAACGACTGGTGGTGGGAGTATGAGGAGGGGATACGACACTACAGCAAGGAGGCCCTCAACAAGGTACCATCATTATTACATCACAGTAAAAGCATGTGATTCTGTGAGGCTGATGACAGACTGTGATCCAGGTGTATAAAGAGTGTATAACATGGGGAAAGCTATAGGTTTAACATGAGGCAGGATTCCAACCGACTGAGCAGGCATCAGGAATTTGCACACCAGCAGCATAGCTGTAATCAGACTAAAGACAGAGCAAAGCATCAGGGAGTGAAAGGACAACACATTATAGGAGCTGTGGGACACGTTCAATGTATCTGAAAGTAATGGATTCATCTGGTTTCTTCCTCAGGAGTTTCCGGAGAAAACTCGCCCGGCGAGCTTCAAACATCCTGCGTTTCAGTGCCCCGACATGAGTCCTTCCACCTCCGTCCCCTCCTCAGGTCGGTTCGAGGTCGCATCCGAACTTAAATATCTTATCCAACAGTCAAAACCGTGGATTTACTTACTTTTTTATCTACATCTAGTCGAGTTTGTGAAGGCGGCAGATATCAAAGTCATCGCTGCTTTGGGAGACTCACTGACAGTAGGTGTTATCTGTTTGAATATAGTATATTTCATTAAAATAAGTCCAAAGCTGGGATTGTTAAATATCTGTATTAACGTGTATTTTACCGACAATACCTTTTTAAATGTCATTGTTGTGTCTTCCCCTTTCAGACTGCCATCGGTGCCAACGCCACCACTGTCCTCGGGATTCCCATTGAGTTTCGTCACGTGTCATGGAGGTAAAGGAAATCATGTGTGAAAGCTTTAATGGATCCCTGGCTCTGATAGAATTCATAATTATGTGCATACTTTCCTTAAATGGCTTTAAAAACGTTGTTAAGTGTTCTTAATGTTGTTTTTTGGGGGTATTTTCATTTTCCAACCAGCGTTTAATTATCACAAATTATAAATAAACAGCTAGTTTTTGGCATTTCTTCATCTTGCAGCATTGGAGGCTACGGCTCATTTCAGCAAGTCATTACTTTGGCAAGTAAGATGTTTTAATCTACTGGTTTGACATTACTGTGTTCCATATAAGTCGGCTAAACAAACCCAATATGTTGTTTTAACACTTTTCCTTTTCTTATTGTAATTTCAGACATCATTAAGCTGTTTAATCCCAACCTGCTGGGCGCCGCTCCCGGCAAGACGGTTCATGGGCTGCAGGCTCATATCAGCGAGACGGGCTTCAACCTGGCTGTGACCGGACACAACACCTTGTAACGAGCCCTCAGAGTGACCAACGCTTTGTAAATGTGCATGACGACCCCTCTGTGACCTTCTGTTTTATTTGTTCATGATTATTTAGCAACCTCCCCGGCCAGACGAGACATTTGATCGACACGCTGCGAGGTTACGAGGTACAGCAATGCCTGAGAGTTAGAGAATCTGAAGGAAGCTGAGATATCCTGCAGAACACGCCGTCCCTGAACGTGTCTCTTAAACGGCAGATTTCTTGTCTCTTCCTTCAGGGTCTGAACTTCGAGGAGGACTGGAAGCTTTTGACCATTCTCATGGGAATGAATGACATCTGCGATTACTGCAAAGATAAGGTCTGCCTTCTTCTTTAAAACAAAGAAAGTTCATTAAAAAAGTGCTTTTTACAGTCTCCGTGTTCCCTCTAGGCTCTGTTTTCAGTGGATAACTTCATACATTACATCACCGTCTCCTTGGAAATGCTCATGAATGAGGTAAAAACAGCAGAAAGTGGTTTGTTGTTGGCGAGGCGTCGGTGTGGAAGCCGCTGGAAGTCACTTCTCCGTGTTCCTCCAGGTTCCTCGCATGATCGTCAACGTGGCACAGATCCTGCCCATGCAGACGCTGAGGGAGGTGCAGAAGCCCACCCCGGGGTGCCTGCTCCAAAGGTGAGCCTCGTTCATTCTTCAGTGATTTGCATGCCGTTATGTGATGTTTTGACCTTCACTCTGCAGAGATGGATCATGAAAAGGCTGTTTTCAGGTTCGTCTGCTTCATAGAATTGAAGGATTTTGTGACATTCAGGACTGGTTCGGAAGCCATTCGTGGTCCAATTAGCAACTTATGTTATTATGGACTGCACAGCATTCCTAATCTATTTATTTAGTTATTTATTGACCCAGCTTTCTTGAATTTACATGGTGGCTTATTCTGTTTTTTATTATTGAAAGTTGAACCCAAACTACAGGAGACATCTTGAGATATTTCATTGGATCTTAAAAGTACTAAATCCTGCATCAGGAGCATAAACTCCTGTATCGGTTCTTTAAATGTAGCCTGAGTCATTCTTGTGCTCTTCATGCAATGTTTAGTTAGAAATCCATTGCATTTAAACGGCACACCATTTATATTCATTTTGCAACTGATTTTTCTGTCCTACTCTCTAGATCCTTCTGCTCGTGCCTGATAGAGCCAGAAGCCAGGTCTGCCGAGCTCCGAGAGCTGGTCGAAGTCAATCTGGAGTTCCAGGTCCAGTTTAAACTTCTCAGTTGTGCATATTATCCTTAATGGGAGGGAAAAAATCATCATCAACCATCCTGCAAGTCACTCATAATGTACAAAGTGGTGCACGAACCTAAAATAGCACATTAACGACTACGAATGGATTTTCATCCACAGAAGAGACTGGAGTCGCTGCTGTACAGCGACCGTTTCTTCAAGGGCGACTTCGCCGTCGTTCTTCAGCCCTTCCTGAAACACGCCGACCCCCCCCGCCTCCCGGTAATGATTGGCTCGTTAAGATCCCGAGTGTGACGGCTGTGGCTGAGATGCTCCGTCAGTAAACGTGTGTTTGGTCTCTCCGAGCAGAACGGGAAGATCGACACCACCTTCTTCACTCACGACTGCTTCCATTTCACCATCAAGGGGCACGAGGAGCTGGCCAAGGGCCTGTGGAACAACATGGTGAACAATGACTATTTAATGGCACGGGAGGTTAAAGGTCAACAGTCACGTGTGCAGAAATGTCACAAAATGATGAAAAGATGATGAATAATCTAATAATTTATAGCTGTAGATCACAAGCGTAGGAAAATGTAGTCCTATAAGAAAATATTCAACCTTTTTGTTCAGTCATGTTTTATCTGATCTCATCTCTCCGTCACAGTTTCAGCCGGAGGGAGGAAAGATGATCGTGAGCAGCTTCTCTGATCCCATCAGCCTCATCTGTCCCTCCCTGGTAAGTCAGGTTGCCATGACACCAGAGCAGCAGTTACCTGTGGCTTTTAACCTGAAAGGTTCAGGAATTCTTTTGATGGAGTTGAACAAGAGGGAACTGGTCTTCAGCTGCGTTTTCTAAAGGATGTTGTTGTCGGAGAGGAAAGGAATGGAAATGTTTGAAACCTTCTTTCGATACGTTCTCAGCCCTACTTTAGATTTTATAGACATTTTTGTGTCTGAGTCTTTAAAGTCAGGCCTTCAAACTTTTAAATTGACCAAATTCACTGTGTGCACATATTTGCTTATTATTAACAATGATATGAATAGGAATACAACATTTATTCTAATTAAGTAGAAGTAAAGTAATTGCAATCGATGTAAACCGATGTTTTGATGATGTGTAAATCAATTTAAAAACAATGTCCTGTTTATGATTTGTCCTTAAAGAACTGTACGATCATTTCTATGCTTTCGGCAGCAAAAATAAAGGTGATTATGATATTCTAACACCCCATCTTCTCCATGTCTCCCCCGTAGGAACACCCGTACATCTTCACCCGGCCGATAGCAGCCCGCTCAGGTCAGCCTCCCCTCCAGTCCGTCGTCCTGCTGCTCCTCGTGGCTTCCACGTGTCTCGGACTGGCGTAGGTTTCCACTTTTAACCGGTACTGTTTTTACAATCACGCTAACACGGCCTGCTGGTGAGGTGATGCAGCGGATCGCCTGCAAAGGAGAAGTCTATGAGCCGCTCCACACTTTGCGTGTCCGCGGCCCCCTCGCAGCAGCATACAGGAAACGACTCGGCTCTAAGCTCCAGAAAGCGCCGTGCATGTGTGACGGCGAATCCTGCAGACTTAAATATTTCATCTTCAGAGGCAGTTGGAGTCGGTTTTGCTGCTGAGAAGCTTTATCCGGGTCGTAGCAGAAAGCAGCTTTTCTATTTTTACTTTTAAATATGATGATTTTCCTGCTCTGACTTCAGACTAACTGTGAGGATGAGATCTCCTGTTTCTAGGTGTCATTTGAAGGGAATGTCTTTTAACTTCACCGTACAACTAATATAAAGTGCAGATTTTGTAGTAGAAGTATCAGTTTTGTGACATATTCATACCTAAAACATTAAACTCATTAGACTTTGCCCAAAAAAGTGTTTTTTTTAAATGTTATTTCTTTATTCCAGCTCCTCTGATATTATCAAATAGCATTATGTTAAATTATGTGTGACTTTTCGACTGCTTAGTCACACGTCTGTTGCTCAGCTCTCCAGGCTGCTGCTTGGCCCACTTTCCACGTCTCCATCCTCCCAAGTCGCTGCTTCGTTTTTCACGAAGAGAGTAACCAAGTTTTTACAGCCAAACCAGCCAAATGTCCTGCAGCCTTCCTACGGAAGGGTCACTGTTGTTCATCTGCACACAGATGACCTCCATTCATCTGCAGTAGCTGTGGTTCCCTCCCTATTCATCCCACTAAGAGTGTACAGTCCCTCATGTATTGACTCTGTTTAATTAGTGTGATTTGGAGGGCAGGTGGAAGCTGGATTCGCTCCGGTTACTGTGGTTTACTGAGAAATGTTAATTCAGCCGCTGAATGGAGATGAAAGCCGTGTGGTGTTTGCTCATGGTGGCAGAATGGGATGCTTTGCGAGGCCAACCTCTCTTACATAATGCAAACTGGAGACTGAATGGGGACAGGTCCGTTCTAATGTGTTTTATTAACACTTTTCCCAGGATGTCGTTAACCAAACGCTCCGGGATGTGAAATATATATTTTCCTCGACTGTTCTATTACTAGAAACTCATTGTAATTCAGCTCTCAGAATTGCAATGAGTTTTTTTTTTCCCCGCAGCTGTTAGATCTCATAATTGCATTCAAAGAAAACCCTCTTCATATTTAAACAAAGCCGCCTGCTGCCGTTTTATGTGGGACAAATAGGAACTGACGCATATGTGGCCTTTTATTGTGTCTCAGGAAGCACAATGAGGTCTTTGGGATCCGGGCGGATGCTCCAATAGGAAATTTGAAACGGCAAACAGAGCAAGCCCACGCCGTGGAAACCTTCTTTGTCCGTCGGGTTTTTAAATGAATGTGTCGCTAACAATAGAGAAAATGACCTTATAGGCTCAAATACATGTGGGGCTTATGATTTAGATGGCAAACACTTTGAGGATCCATCGGTTGTATAAGTATATGTAGACTTTATATAATGACACTGTAAAACATGCATGTGTTTCTTTGTTTTAATGAAAGTTGGCCACATAAACACTTTATAACAGGTTCCCACACACATGCTTAAGTAATACAATATTAATAATGCTTATTTTATACACAGTTATACAGACAAGAGCTTTTCAGATGCAAACATTTATACATTTGTCATGTGACCCAATAATAAAAAATAACCAATAGTACTAAGATATACAATAAATGGTAAAATAAAAACCATGCCAACCCATAATTTGTTTGATCAACTGGTAACCATAAACCTTGGTATGTCATTTTGTGCCAATCTGTTCTTAATCTGTCATATTTAACCTTTATTTTTATGTTTCCATGATTAGAAAATGCCCCCTGCTGTTTTAATCTTAAATATTCCTACAGTAATCTGTCTGGGATGAATCTAATAACCACCTCAAAAAGGCAAAGCCTGCATTTAATAAGTATTTATCAACATATTTAACCATTAGCTTCATGATTATGGAATATATAATATATGAGACTCACAGCTCAGTGGATGCTGCATCGTCATGAGTTATGAAACGTTTTTTTTATTATTATTTTTTATCCATTCAAGCCACCAGATCAGAGTCGGCACAGTCACCATGATGGCAATCATTTTCAATAAACCGTCACCATAGCAACACGTCAAGACAGAGACAAGATCAGCAAATACAGACAGAGCTGCCCCTTCTTCACTTTGGTCCTACTTGACACGGATTAATGTGACGGAGACGAGGCTTTTTACCCTTTTTACATGCTTTATTACTTATTTATCAGAAGATTTAAAGTGTCTGATCCTTAAATCAACTCATCAATCACTGATCAACTTCTTTGGTCAAGGAAAGCAGTGATAGAGCTTTTGTTTGGGAACTACTGTAATGGAGACAAATAAATGTATTTTTTATATATTTTATGTGTTGTTTTTGAACCTAAAATGAACGCTGATATTACATAATCTGCTCCAGGAGCACCCATGGATACCGGATTGTGTAAACCTGTACACGCCCTGACAACCGTGGAGGTATGAGCAGGTACACCAGTGATCATTTGCCTATGGGATGATGATGATGATGTCACTTCCTCCTCCTCCCCCCCTCTCACGTCGTCCTATAAAAGCGGGCGCTCTTGCAGCGGGGTGTCGGTGTGAGAGACCGGAGAGGACGACGGCTGCCGGCTCACCGATGCTGCTGCTGCTGCTGCAGGAAATCTAGCTCTCCAGAAACCCAGAAAGGCGACTTTAGTCCAGGATGCGTCCGTGAAGGCACCGCGCTGTCTCCTCCAAAAGTGTTGGAAAACGCGCCTCCTCGACATAAGCGTCGCTATCTTTCTGTTCCTGGAGAGCTTCATGCTCCTCGTCTCCCCCAACATGACCGGGAGAGGACTGCTCCTCCTGACCGTCCTGTCCATCCTGTCCAGCTGCGGTAAGCAGACCACGTCACGCTGCTGTGTTTGTAGTAGAGAGATCTGCGGCTGCCTGCTTTCAGCACCGAGGACAGCGACACGCTGCTGTTTAACTGCGGCGGAAGATGGAGCGGATCCACCTGCAGCCTTCCACGTCCAGCCCCCCCCTCCACCCCCGGGGACAGTGATAGAATGATGCATCTTTTCTTCTTCCTTCTTTTCTTGCAGTTCTGTCATTGCCAGTGACTCCGAGTCAGCTGGAGAATGAGGACGTGAAGGTAAAAGCAGCACTATTTTTTATTAATAATTATATGGCATTCATTAGTGTATCCACTTGCAGTGATTATGAAAATGAAATCCAAGCAATTTAACTCACTTGAGCCTTCTCTACAGGGGAGGAGGGGGGGGATCTCAGTATGACCTTGTTAGGATAAATTCTGGGAGTAATGGAGCCTTACCTCCAGGATTTAGTGTTGCTGGATCCATTTCAGGTCTCCAGAGAGAGATAGAGAGGGGGTGGTGGTGGTTAGAATAGGGTTCAGAGAGATGAGACCATCGAGGGGGACATTAGTGTGAAAGGAGGAGAGGATTTGGGAAATGGGACTGAGTGAGGTTCAGCGACCTGGCAGGCAGAAGCAGAACGCTTTGAAATGGAAAAAGGAAAACGATCGGGCTCGACACTGAGAGCACAATGTGAGCTGAAATGATTCTTTGCAGCGTTTCAATCTTTTTTTTTAATCACTGGGTGACTTTGGCACAAGAGCAGCATTCAAAGAGAAGCGATGAGTTTTAACATCTATAATGCCGTGTTAATTAATTCCCACATGGAAGGACTTTTTCTTTTATCATAACATCTTTAATTATTCTGATTGTTGTAGCATCTATAGGATGAAACCTCACATGTGTAGTAACTCTTGGATGTCAGGAACTTATCAGGTGTGTGTGTGTGTGTCTGCAGGTGATGAAATGCATCGTGGAGGCGTTGGCAGATGTGCTATCAAGGCCCCACCCCCCCAAGCCTGTCAGTCAGGAGTGTTTGGTCACACTGAAGACAGGTGAGCCCCACCCAAAGGAGAACACACTAAATCTCACAGTATTTCATAGCGATAAGATAATATAATACTCCTTTATCATCCTTTTATAGTGGGGACATTTACAGGGTTACAGCAGCAAAAGAGGATAGTACAAATACTTAATTTACATTTGAGATTAACAGCCCATGCCTTCATTTGTCAGAATATCTACTTTTTAATGTTTTTTATAGGTACAAGTATGGACCAATGTCCTTAATACAAACACACAAAACTCAACAAGAAAATACACTTTTCATCCATTTAATGACACGATGGAAACGTTTAGTTGGAGAGTGTTTTAATCCTTAATCTGACCGTATAATCTGATGTAATGGTTTCTGCACATTCCACCCCAGGCTGTCTTTTATAATGTTAGGCTGTATAACAATCAGACGGTGATGATTCATAAATTCTGAATGCTGTGAAACTACAAGGACTTGGCTCGTAGGCAGAGTGAAACAAACCAGCCCTCCCCGGAGCAACGTGGCCTTTCTGGGAGAGCCAATCCCTGCTCTTCCGTTTCCTCCCGAGGGCTTGACGCCCACTTCATAAGGTTAATGGATTGATGAGACGGCTGCCGGGTATAAAACTGGCTCCGTTTTAGCAGCAGGGGGTCAGTAGCACTGAGTGGGGAATATTCAGTTACATAGCCGGTGTGTTACCTTGATGCTGCCCTTGTTGTGAAAGAAATCAATGGGAGCATTACTTCACCGAGCCTTCGAGAGAGGGAAACCGTACACCACCAGAGGGATGGAGGGGGTCAAAGTCAACGTGTTAAAAAAAGAAAGATCACTGACCGATATCAGAGCACGCAGCTCTGCTACTTAGTCGTCCCTTTTGTGCTCGCAGCGTACAATATGCTGCAGCAGTCTGTGGGTCAGCAGAAAGTCCGGCGCTCACTGCTGCTGCGACTCACCGTCGGCCAGATGATTCATTGAGCTCCTGCTTTGAAAGCAGTAAATTTCAGGGTGATTAACTCTGATGAAGCACTGAAGCAAAGTCGCTGAGCGCTGTGAAAACGTGGGAAGGGGAAAAAGACGTATATACCTGTGTTTTACCTCCCAATGTTGCCTTTGGTCTCTTCTCCTTCTTCTCATTTAGACATTTTAACCACTAACCTGCTTTATTTTGATGCATTTGTGTGTGTGTGTGTGTGTGTGTGTGTGTGTGTGTGTGTGTGTGTGTGTGTGTGTGTGTGTGTGTGTGTGTGTGTGTGTGTGTGTGTGTGTGTGTGTGTGTGTGTGTGTGTGTGTGTGTGCAGACGACAGACTGGTTTCCATCCTTCGCCATCATAACTTTCTGAAGGAGCTGCAGGAGATCGCTGTTCGAGGTGAGTCTCACACACGTGCAGGTTTGGGTGCCGAGCATGCTTGTTCATATGTTCATACAGACCAGAAATATGGCAACGACAGAACGTTTATTAAGACTCGTATTAACTGCAGGTGGTCATGAGAGAGCTCAGCTGCACAGAGACGCCGGTAAACCTGAACCAAACACAAAAACTCCTCCGAGCGCCGCCGATGTTGCTGGTGAGTCCCTGCGTTTCTGCGTTTCTTGTATTTCAGCAACATTCAGTCGCTTCAGTTCTCTAATCAACAATTTTTAAACGCGCCAGCTGTCAAAATGATGTATGGCTTCCATTAATTCCCCGTTTCGTGGCGTCAGCGAAGCCGAGCTGACACAGAGGAGATGTGCTGAGGGGTATTTAGACTCCGCTAGACTTCTGCCTTTAGTTAGAGCCAGACTCCCACACCGTGGGTTAGCAGTACAAGTACAGTAACCACTAATAGGGGCTCCAACCAATGACGTACAAGTACAGTATGTAAGTAAACGTGAACCTGAGGACGTAAGAAACTGGTAATGTGTCTGTAAAATTAATATTTAATGAGAAGTGAACTCATTCTGACCTGCTGTGTCGAATCAATGATGCATCAGGAATCATTTCAGCTCTGATCAAAATGTCATATTATGATATCGTGATATGATATAAAAATGTTTGTCATAGTTTATATGGACTGAATCTGTTAGCATTATTATAGGGATATTGTTTTATAACTGTAGATAGAATTGTATATAGTATGTTATTGTAGGTCATATAATTATATATAACATTAGGATGCATTTACTTTTTATTAGGTGTAACTAATAGTTATTTCCATTGTTGATTATTAAGTAGGTATTTAGTCTAACATGTCAGTACTTGATGTCTGATGATACAACACTGAGAACATTAGTATTTAAGAGGCTGTAACCGTTTAATATTTGGTATTTGTGATTGAAAAGTGACGAAGCTAATTGTTTTTTAACCTTAGTACAACGTTCTGTTCAGTTCCGACACACAACGAACACGGAAATATACTGCTTCTTCTAACAACACGGGGAAATCAATGTCCTGGAGTGAATCAAATCTCCCCCTGCCGGCTCTCAGATCGATCCATGCTGGAGGCTTTGGGAGGCCCGGGTGAACGATCCATCCTGTCCCAGAAGAAGAGGACGCCGGGAAGCGAAGAAAAGGATGACAGCCCGGGAGATGGAGAGTCCCGGCACCACAACGGCGGCGTCGACGAGGTGCACGAGAAGAAGGAAAACCAGGAGAGTCCAGGAAGTCATGAGTCTGAGGGGAGCAACGCTGAGAAGAGGAATGAAGGAGAATACGAAGAGAAGAACGTTCATTCAGAGGAAAACGTGATCGAGGATAAGAAAGGCAAGTATCACATTTCTTTCTTTGGTTTCTTCATAAAGTTCCAATTAAAGAAACCAATAAGATAAAACGTCAGTGCTTGGCGTTTTATTCAAGAAAATAAATGACATCCAAGCTAATTAAAATATGCATTAAGCAGCATCTCGATCGAGCGAGTGCAAAGTTTTGTAGATTAAAATTGCCTGCCACCACAAGACCAGGTGATTGATGGAAGTGCTCCCATCTACATGATGAAATCCCCCCCCCCCCCCACATGTCTGGCACACTGACAGCACAACAACAGCGATGATTAAATGCCTCCGTCCCAGACTTTAAATGAGCTGGTGTGCACGGTTACATCTATCCTTTTATTCACGGAGAATGATTTCTTTTCTTTGCGATAAAAATGGCAAAGTACAATGAAATACCTGTTCTGTTTTAAAGGCAGCCTCTGCCAAGTTATCTGATTGCTCCAGTGATGCTTTTAATCCCCATAAAGCACAGCTTGCAGTCCTGGTGGTGGTGGTGGTGGTGGTGCTGCCAGCTGGCAAGAAATATTTCATCACCCGAAGTGGACTCTTGAGTTTCTGGTGTGCAAACATCTCTCATTATTCATTCTGTATATTCCTCAGCTGCTGGATCCGGTGAAAAGACGGACGCACCCAGAATCAAATCAAAAGGGAAGAAGTCTGGTGAAGAAGATGACCTGGAGAAAGACAAGAGATCTGCATTTTTCTCACATAAGCCTAACCAAGAGGAGGAGGAGGAGGAAGGGGGGATGAAGAGGGAGAGCTCAAAGCGATGGACCAAGAGGGGAAAGTTGTTGCAACTGAAGAAGAAAGCAGTCAGAGAGGAGGAGGCGCCGCATCACTCAAAAGAGGTGGCAGAGGAGGAGGAGGAGGAGGAGAAGACGCAGAGGAGTCCGGAGGAGAAGGAGCTGCAGATGATCGCTAGGAGGGCGCCTGAGGAGAGGAGGGGGTCGGAGGAAGAGGGGAGCGCCAGCCGGAAGTCAGAGGTGTGACCTCCGTCTGTTAATCTCCCAACAAGCAGGAATAAAAACAGCTGTTCCACATGTTGGGAAAGACGTTTATTCACTTTCTTCCCACCAGTTTGACTAGAAGATATTCATCTTCTTGCTTTACTCTCACAAAGAAAGAGAATAAATGTATTCCCCACTTTGTTAAACTACTGAAGGACTCCATGCATTATGTTAAATTCTACATAACTAGGCTAACCTGCTGATGAGGTTTCTTTTTTTACTAAAATCAAATAAAGCAGAATCCTCCCTACGACTTAAATCCCATAAAGATATAAAAAGCTCAAATGAAGCGGCCCCACATTGCTCCATGTTTGATGTATGATGATGATGATGATGATGATGATGATTGGAGATTGTGTCCAGATACTTTAGAGCTCTTGTACATTTGATTGTCCTTTTTCTCTCATTATCTCTGCAGGAGCCAGAGATCGAAAGCCTGGCAGCCATTGAGTCAGAGCTGGAGAACGTTGCCCAGAAACTCCATGAGATGCGGCGAGGCTGAGACGGGAATCGATTGGTTGAAAGAAAAAAAAAAAAAAAAAAAGAAGAAGAAGAAGAAGTTGACACTGCAACCTCCTCTGCCTCCTCCGCTTTACCAGCTGCTGGTTTTCAACGGTCCGAGCGTTGAAGAAGTGACGACGTCGTGTGTTTTTCCCGGAGGGTGCTCACTTCCACCGCGCTGCTGCAGCCTCATCCCGTCCCTCACATAGATTAGCAGACAGTAGATGCACACTGCAGCTGGACATGCGTCCTAGAAACAAACCAATGCCCAGTCCTGTGCACTAGAACACACACACACACACACACACTCACACACACACACACACACACACACACAGGAAAAACCTTTCTCGTTTCTCCGACAATCATCTCGCTCTCTTTCTGCAAACGTGTCTTCGCCTGCTTTTTCAAATGATTTCAACACGTTGATTTATGTGATACAGGAACACACACACACACACACACACACACACACAGGTTGTACAGTAACGGCATGTATACATGTACAAAGCTCTTTCTGGGATGCTTTGCTTACTAACGGGGAGCTGAAGAAGAACTGTGTAGACGTTTACTTTGTGTGGATACAGTTTAATTAAGCCAAGGCAATAAGTGAATATTTTTAGCAGATTAATGAACTGTAATTAATTTACGTAAGAAAACCAATAAATTGAATAGTTTAACTGGAAATCTGTGTGTTGGTAAATCCTTGTTAGAAACGATGTCGTGGTTTTGCATCACTTTGTAATCTTTTTTTAACGAGTGAAGCTGCTGCTTTAACGGCGTTGGAGTGGAGATTCATTCACGGTGTGACATTTTCATGCGGTGTATTTTAAACCAGCCCATAGTGAACACTGCAGTTACAGCCTGCACTCTGTGGGCGAAGAAGCTCATGATTCATCGCTCTGACACACAAGCTGTTTACTGTACATTCAAGACCACAATGATTTAACCCTCAGTGCTGCCTTCACAGTAATTTATTGAACAAAGAGCCGGTGTAGTGAATCATAAAAGTGAGATTTGTATTTGGACAACAAACTGCCAACAGCCCTTGAACACAAGGTTAAAAAAACAAACAGAATGTGGGCAGAGGAGAAATTAAATGTGCAAATAAATAGTGCTGCTTCCTCTGGCAGCTTGAATAATAACATATAATAATAATACAGATGCTGTACTGACACTGTAAAGAAGACGTGTGTATGTAGGCTACAGTATCTACCAGCCAATTTAGGCAAATACATAAAAAGTCTGAATATCAGGTGAAACATCAGTTAAAATACTAAAAGTATTTGAAAATAAATAGAAAATTCAACACAAGAAGGAAATGGTTGCAAAAGATGAAGAAACAAAATATATTTTATTTACCATTGGGGCAATAATTATGTATTATTTATTACTTAATAAACTTTCTGCAGCAAACCATTATGACTAATATTAAAAATGTGGATCAGAGAGGTTCATTTACATTTTGACAAGATGGAAATTTTCTTTTTTAAATCTATTAAAAAAGAAGAGAAAAAGGCACCAGATGGCGACATTCGGCTGCTTCGGCCTTTTTTTCCAAAGTTGTTTGTTTTTGCTCCTCACTAGAACCCACATTCACTTGTTTCCATCCCGTCTTATGTAACAATGATGGAGGGAAAAACAAGCAGGAATGCTTTCTCATCGACGCATGAACTCACATAATTGAATCCACCTTCCGCTCATCTAACAAATCAGCAGGGAGCAATTTAGTAAAGCGGTTCTGTGCATTATTCATGCGGTTTGCTGGAAGAACTCATGCATTTTTGAAACCTTTGTTTACTGAAAACGGCATCAGAGTAAATGATTTGACGTGAGTGGAAAGAACAAACCCTGGTTGTGATGTTCCTCCTGTGGTGGGAGTAAAACAATCGTGTTAATTCACTCCAGCTGCAGACTCCATTTCCTGCTCCCTGCCTCCGACGTTTCTATGGATTATGTATTGATACCTGCACTGGCAGAAGTTGAACATGAAGTGACAATGTGTCTCCGTTTGTGTTCGACAGAAAACATTCGAGAACTCATGCTTGTATAAAAAAATATAACATTTTATTTCCAGCTACAAAGTGAAACATGTAACATTTTTGTCACACTTCTCAATAAAATAGTAAAAAATACTGTCGACAAAAAAGTGACACTATCGATACATTTCGAAGCACAGGAATTTGGCTTTTAAATTAACTTAAACTGTACAAAATATATACACCATTTACACATCAACAATAACAAAAAAGGAATGAAATAACAATTCTTCCAGTCTTTTTCTTCTATTTTTTTTGTACAAAATAGACACTTTGTTCCTTTAACCACTTGGTTTTTCTTCCTTCTGACCTGAATCAGGAATAGTCAACACGTCATTTGTTTTTGTCCTCAGTGCCGTGGCAACGCCAACTGTGTTCCATATCTAACCTTAAACTCAGCACGCTGCCTTCTCATCCACATGCCGGGCGGAAACTCTGACCTTTCCTCTACTCGGTGTGGAGTAGAGGTGGTGGTGGTGGGGGGGAGGCAGAGACAAGGGCCCACATTCAGACCTGCTAACAGACACAAGCACACTCACACTCTCACACACAAGCACACATTCAGACCTGTTTGCACAGGGGAACACTGGCCCGCTGTGGTCTGCGTGCTCCATCTACAGCTGCTTAGAGTTTCCAGGTCTGGTCTGGGCTCAAAGGGAGGGCGGGGGGGTTTATTAAACACTCATTTAGGGGACGTCAAGGTTTAGATAAGGGTTAAAAATACAGTAAAATGGACGGGTCGGTAAAGGGGATTTAAGGGGGGGGAAAGGGGCGGCAACCTGACAGTAGGTTTGTCAAAAAAAAAATGGAAGTTATAGTGCAGGAATCTCTCGGAGCTGCTAGGCAACCCTCTGTCTGAGTCTAGTTGGCCGATGTGCTCCAGCCGTACAAAACACACCCTTAGATAAGTGTCTGGACTACGTTAACAATGAGAAAATGACAAAAACACATATTATACTGAGCTGCAAAATGAGATGGAGTTCTGTTTGTTTGTTTTTCAAGTCATAAGCTGCGGGCCGTCCTTCAGCGGCTCACGCCATGTCTCCCATCATCTTCTTGTAGTACATGGACTCGAAGATGTCGTTCTCCCCGGGGCAGTTGTGGTGGCAGGCGCAGGACTTGATGAACATCATGTGCTTCTTCATGACCTGTCCGTCGGGGCATTTGAACTCCATGGGCAGGGTGGTGGTTCTGTGGGGGGTGCAGCAGCGGCCGTCCAGGCAGACGCCGCAGAACTTTGGCCTGTAGGACTTGGTGGTGGTGCAGCCGGAGATCTCGAACTTCATGGGCTTGGAGAGTCTGGGAGTACGGATGCACTTTTTCCCTTTCTGCAGGAGGAGAAATAAAAAAAAAAACACCTTAATTATAATTATGTTCCAGAGTGGATACTGTGTGAGTTCATGAATGCGGTGCAGTTGAATAAAAACTAAAAACTCACCCTGATGCTCTGCTCCAGCTGGGACTCGCACGGTCGCACCATGCACAGCCGGGTCTGTTTCTCCAGGCGGCAGTCGCGGTTATCGTTGGTGACTCTGGTGGAAACCCCGAGGCCACAAGTCTTGGAGCATGCGCTCCATTCAGTAGTCTGAACCAGGCAGTTCTCCCTCATCATGGAGGGATCTGGGCCATAGGTCTCTTCCTCTCTGTAGGCTGTAGAAAGCAAACGCAGGGTTAGACAAAACTGGATTATGTCTCATCTCCAACGCTTGATTTAACGAGAAAGACTAACTCACCGGCCAAAGCTGAGCCCATGAAGCTGTGTCTGCTGGGAGAATCACACTCCCACTCCTCGCAGCACTTCCCCGGCACCTTGACGCGTCTCGGCATGGGGCAGTCGGGGCTGGGCAGCCTGATGTCCATGGAGCAAAGCGGCACGCAGCCCACGGCTCCGTCCAGACAGGTACACTGGTACTTGCAGCTGCTCTGGAAACTCTCTCCACTCTTGTACATCATGCCTCCGAACACACAGGTGGCTCCCTCTCGAGCTGTGGAGCGGGGGGGGGGGGGGGGCAAAAAAGGTCATGATCCGGTTCGTGCGTTCAGGACAGTTAATGATCTACAGCGGGGCGAATCCACAGTTCAATGCCTCACCTGTGCACACTCCTATGCGTCTGTTGATGGGGGCTCCGAAGTCACAGTAGAGACCCTTGTGTGGGTCACAGAGGTCTTTCTCAGTGCAGAGCTCCCCCATCTGTTTGGCACACACCCTGCAGCAGCCGCAGCCGTCCAGCACCAGGCTCACCCCCGGGGGGCACTGAGGGGGGGCGGAGGGGCACGAGCACTGGTTGTTGCACTCCTGACCTGCAGCCTGAACACACACCCGGCACACGCTTGGTTAGATATGATGCCCAGAAAGTCATAGGAACACATCCAGCACATGGAGAAGGCTGCAGTTTAAAAGCTCAAAATCAGTGGGCATATATTGAAGTTTTTTAACTCACCATGTATGAGAGCGTGATGCACAGGAAAGGCAGCAAAACCATTTTCTTCATTCCAGCAGACATCTTTGCTTTCTCCTTGTAGAAATATAGATTCTAGTTTTTCTTTTTTCCTTGAGGAAGTCTTCCTGTAGTCTCACAGTTTTGAGCTCGAGAGAAAACCGTTTTCTGATCAAGTCGATCTCTTGTCGCGTTCGCCTTCGTCCCGCTCACAGTCTTCCCTTCTTTTTTTTGTTCCCTTGTCTTGGTGAAAGCTAGAGTTTAGCTTCGGTAGAGGAGTTGATCTGAGTTCTGACTGCGGAGCCCGGCTCCCTTTATACTCGCTGGCCCTCGCTGCACGTCACTGGGGGCTGAATGGAGAGCCAGCCCTGGACAAACATGGACATACTTGGCATTCTTTCCTCACTTCCTGACCCCCACTCCAGACATCCCACATTCCTGCCGTCTGAAGGCAAGGCTCTGCTGCTCAGCCAAACAACACTCTCTCTCTCAGAGCGGCTTTCATCTGGAATGGGAGGTTAAGTCTGGTTAGAGGCCTGGGACCCCACACTGGGAATTCCTGAAGACTGACTTCACAAACAGACAGCCGGTACCTATAAATATTAATTTAAAAAAAGAAGAAGAGAAAAAATCAGCACAGTTCAAAAGTGAAGGCACCACAGTTTTAAAAAGTAGACGACAGGTAGAAACTATTAAAGATGCATCATCAAGTGATGATTTAATACAGTGACTGCGTCCGGTCGGCACAGACAGACTGTACTTTTAGTACTTTTAGTAAACTGTTGGTTCATTTGAGTCATAAAGTTATCTAACAAGGCGCTCATACACTCCTTGTAACTTGTGTACTTGTGCGGTTACATCTGGGATGCTGCAGTGGCATTTTTGTGCTCTGACATCAGCGGCAGCTTTCAGCACTAAACATTAAAACACACTATGAGCACATTATGATCTCTTTTGCATGAGGGAAGCATTCGCTTCACAAATATTTTCCTCCGATCTTGTTATGAAACACAGAATATGCAGGGTTGTTGTTTTTTTTTGCTATGATTTTACGCCTTTGTGACTAATAATATACAGTAGTAGTGTTTGGAAGTATTAAGAAGTAACTAATACTCCATTATAATAAAAGTCCTGCATTTAAAATCTTATTAAATACATACAAAGTCACACATATTACAAAATATATTGTTAATCTGCATAGATAGCATTTTATATTTGCAGTTTTCCCAACCTTTAGGGTTCTGATTCCCCTTATTGGATCATAAAGATGAATCTAAGGGGTCGTGAGATGATTGATGGGTTCTGATAAACACATTTTTTTCTAATCTTAACCTTTTAAAATATGAATGTGTGCGTCTTTAGGATGCAGACAGCTATTTAAATGACACCATCTGATAAGTTTACAGGGGAAGTCTATCATTAGCGCTAACAACAAACAGCTGGCAACAAACAAGCAGTCGAGTGTTGTTTGCCAAAAATGTTGGGAACCACAGGTTTGATGTTTAACAATGCTTTACATTTTTTAAGTTTATATTATTAATGTAAAATCCTCATCTGGAAAGTAATAAATGTATAAAAATAGCGTCAATTAAAACATGTACAAATACATAATCAAAGTCATATGACATAATTTGAACTTGAACCCGATGGTCCTTTTTTCCCCGAGGTACCTGAATGCATCACCTTGCCCAGGTATGCAGGACGGGTACTTCGGGGCTAATGTTCATGCATTAACGTGGTCTTTTGGATGTGTGTTGAGTTGAGCATTAGGCTGCTTCACTTCCTGAAAAAAGAGGATTGTGTTGAAGGATTTCATTTCACATTTGACTGGACGTTTTGACTCCGGGGCTCTTAGTCAGGACTAATCGGGATTAAAAACCCTGAGTCGACATGAGTGAAGGCACGAGGAGCCGATATTACGGGAACAAAGGCTACATGTTCTCCGGCTTCTCACCTGCCTAATGAGGTTTAGTCTGTGACGGAGTTAAAAAGGCCAGGTGTGCCCTGTCCCTGGCACATTTTACTACATCAAACCCAGAGTGGAGGATTGCAGGAAAGAGACTAGACGGAGGTTTGTGTATTTCTTTCTTTTTTTTTTTTTAAACAAAAAAAGGGGGATCACACACCAGACTCTTATGAAAGGCGGCCCTGCTCCTTCTCGAGCCGGCGAATCGGAAATGAAAAACTCCCAGAGAAACCTGGAGTTGGAGGAATGTGAGTGAGAAGCCAGCAGACAGGGCTGTTACTACAGAGGAAGCTTTTCCATATAAGGGCGCCTGCTCTTTTCCTAATATGGATATGTTATTTCTCCATGCTGGCTCAGTACAGTAGGAACTCCTATTAGACCATCTGAGTGAGGAAAAACACAGCAGTGAGTGAAAGTGTGGTGAGTGTGTGTGGATTCTGTCTTTCCAAACAGACCAGAGAAAGTGTGTGTGTGTGTGTGTGTCGTCATGTCATTACAGCCTCAGGGGCCCAAAAGGTCAACTCCGTGATATCTAAAGGAAACAGCCTGATGGAGGAACGTGCTCCGGCCACGCTGCAAAACAAAACACACTCTATCGTACTCGGCAATGCGGTTTTTCTGTCGGCTTGTTCATTAAGTCGATTTATCTCACATCACAGGCAATTTTGTCCGAATTTTGTTTGAAGATAAAGTGGAATTCTGTTGTTTTGCATCGAGAGTGCTGAAGGTGTACTATGATAAAGGCGTCTATCAGTTGCAGGATTATAAGAAAACAAAGGGAAAATGGTTTCTCCCTGTCATATATCGGAGCGTGGGTCGGGATGTTGTCATGCGGTCGGTTTGTTTTCGTTGTCAGGCTGACTGTTCTGTCGGTCTCAGGGGTTTCCTGTTGCTGAACATCGGCAGGGGCCACACGCTTCACTGTTGTGCCGATGTGGATGAGTGGACGGGTTGGCCAAAGGAAACACGCGGCTCTGTGTGTGGTAGGCCCAGATATGTGGAGGCTAAGTATAGACCAAGGTATTTGTTTAGGAGAGTAGCCGCGGGTTCAAACGAGTAATGGAACTGTGGCGGCGAGACAATGTCGGAGGGAAGGGGGAGGAGTCTGTTCAGCTTAATTTCACCCATTTGAAAAATGAATCGAATCAATGCATTCAAAGTCTAAGTACGCTGGTGATGATGGGATTCGTTGATAAAAGTAAACACCTGCAGCTTTAAAAATAATGTTTTTATGTAAGACTGGAAGGTATTTTGTGGACACTAATATAAAACCCAACCAAAATAAACACCAGTAAAACATCAGAAAAATAGCTCCCCTACAAAATAAAATACCTTGATTTCCTTTAAATCTCCATAAACAGGTTGTTTTTTTGTTCTGTAAACAGAACAATGGCTTATTAACACCTAGTTAAGTTAATGTGGTTAACTCGTTAGCAAACAGTTGCCTATTTACACATCTGGCAGATATGGAGCCACATTAGCATTCATTTGGAGCTGCTTTTGAGTCCAAATTGTCTTTTTTTTTTAGCTCTGTTTTGGTCTCCACCATCTCCTAAGGGGAAATGTCTATTTAACCAAAATGCTACTTTTCTTCAAAGGAAGTTTTGACAGCAAAACCACTTATTGAGGAAAAGCGTTGATGTTTTACTTCATGATTAATGACTTACATGACAAAATGTCTGTATTTACTTTTAGTTTCACACGGACAGCATTCCTGTACTCCCCCCCCTCCTGCTCTTTATACCACGTCAGCTGCTCTCACCGTCTAATAATGACGTGGGTGGGTTTACATTGGAGTTAGTTGAAAGCCCGGTGGCAGCATGCAGACGCCCAATGGGTGCCTCTGTGCGGCGGAATCAAACGCTGTGTTTCTCACATAAAAAGTGATTTTTTTGTACCAACATTAGTCGAGAAAATCACGAAATCAACAATGTCAAAGTGTAAATGCTGGCATATTAAACCATGATACTTAGTTTGTGACATAAACCACGTCAGCAGGACATGAGTGACACTCAACACAGGATCCAGTCTCTGGATTACTGCTGACTCCGCTGTAATTAACTGATAACTCGCGTATTGTTTCACGGCTTATTATTTTTCCAAAACACCAAATCTACCTTCAGCACCTCCACCCCTTAACGAGCGATGTGCCTAATTTATCCCTGCAGTCACACTGAGGGTGAGTCATGTGACCCGTGTAGTCATTCCAGGTCAAGGCCTGCCTTCTGTCCTGGATTTACATCGCCGCCCGCCGCTTATAGCCTCGTTACTTCACTGCCGGTTTCATAGCTGCCGTGTGACATCACCAGTGGTTCATAACCGTCTCAGCTGGGGGAGTTTCCAACCCGAGGACGTGTGAAGATGAAAGGCGGTGTCTGAGTCGGCGTTCTCATATTCCCACACCGGCCTCCGGTGACGACATCGTCCTTGTTTACTGTCCTGGAAACTGAATATCACTCCCTGTTTTCTTTGACGACTCATGAGTGTGCAGCTCCATCACGCCACGCTCCACGATGTCATACCTGCTGCTGATGTCACAGACGAGGCCTCTTTCTAGCCGTTTCCATGGTTGCCACACACTGCCCCAGTCATACCCTTCCCGGCACTTTTGAAGCCAATTAGGCAGATAAACATCATATGTGAAAAAGGCCAGTCAGTCGCGGCAAATTCTCCGCAGCGAGGCTGCATTTTTGTTCCACCCTGGGACGGATATAGAATTTTAACTTAACGCAGTGTGTGGCGTTTCTCAAAAGCATCTGTATTTCATTTTGCTTTTGTGTACTTTATACATTTTATGACCGTTTGAAAAGGAGGTGTGAGATTAACTTTATTCATTAAAACAAATGGGGCAGCAGCACCGAAATAACATGGATATGCATGAAAATATTCACTTTACTGTAGGTGTAGGTTGAAGCTACCGCATGTATATGAGTATGTACAGCATATGGTTATGCAGGCGAAGTGTTTTTCCCAAACTGGGCAGGTCCACGTTGGAAGGTTTGGTTGTGCTATCTGCACTCAGCTGTCCATTAAAACTGAATTCCATTAGTGGTGGCTGGCAGACTATTCGAGGAATGTTCCTTGGCTTTATCCATCAAACCAACCATCTATATACCACTGTGCAAACTGAACACGAAACCAAAATCTTAAAAATGATTTTCCTGCCTGTATATTTCTTGCCTCTTTGAACCTTTTGGGCTGCCCGCCTGCAGGGAGAGAGAGAGAGAAAGAACGAGACGGTGAGGGCAGAGGAGTTGAAAACAACATGGTTTCCAAACAGGAGAAAAAATAGTTATTTTGTAACTCATTGACATTTTAGGCATGTCGCCTTCTCCGCTAGTGGATAAACCATCACATATATCTCCATCAACACACGAGCCATAAGAAATCCCAGCCAACAGCCCTGACAACACAGTAGAATAAGTGCAAAACAACACTTTGTCATCTGCAAAACGTGCTCCATCAGCGAAGCAAATAGGCTAATAAAGACGCATCGGGGAAATGCTTTCTTTTTACAGTTTGCAGCCCATCTGCAAAAACAATCGGGATGAAAATTTGAAACGGACGGGACGGTGATCTGTTGAAATTTAACAATGGAGAAGGGACAGGTCAATCACTTTGAGATGAAAGACTTGGAAACTTTGTTTGAAGTGTGTCTATGAAGAGACAAGCAGTGGAAAGTAATAATGGAGCCTGGGATGATTTGTTGAGATTTAACAATGGGGTTGGTGGGCAGATGAACTGTCAAGATGGAAACTGTGTCTATTTAAAGCTTACGGTGGCGGAAAATGTTCAGACTGGAAACATGCATGAGACTCAATCTTTTTTAGGCACGGCCTGCACGAAATAGCTGGGTTTAGGATTACTTGGGGTAATGGGCCGAGGTATAATATATTGACCGTTAGATGCCAGAGGGGCATAGTTGGAAGGTGAAGTGCATTTTTTTTGTCAAATTATCTCATAAATCATTGAGTTAGGGACGTCTAGGGGAATGCGTTCGCCAGCCTGTGTTAACAAGGGAGAAGATATTGCTTTCATCTCTCTTGGACAAAGCATTTTTTTTGGCTGGCAGACACTCACAGGTGGAAACTAGCGCTTGATATAGTGCACGGGAACATTTGTGCAGATATAACAAGGAGGATTAATGGATGGCTGGGATGACAAATGCAGAGAGGGAGAGAGTGTAAAGTGCCTTTTTTTAAAACCTGTGTCCTGGAAAGTGTTTAGACTGGAGACGCTGATGAGAATTTGGGCTGTTGCTCTTTCAACAAACAGCAGAAACTAATCTCAGCTGTGGATTCGCCGCCACACACATGGATGTGGAAGTCGGGCGGTCTGTGCTTAAACACAGCTCCGTGTTGGGTCCCGCGTGGCCTCTGTTCTGTTGCAGTGACCTTTCAGCCGGGGGTCGAGGGGGATTTCTAATCTTAGACATCACGCCTTGCGTTCTCACCGGGGGCTTCCTCTCCTGAAAGTGATGGTCAGATGAAACCAGGCGAAGTTTGGGGGGTCATGAAGTGCCTGTGACCCCTTAAGACGGTCTGCTTTTTTTTTTTTTTTTTACAGGTGATGGTGTCTAAATATAGCGTGGGTCCTGCCACACACAGTGCAGCTACAATGGCAGCATTTAACTGGAGCACATTGAGAATGACTCAGCTTGTTGTTTGTTTCACATTTTTGGGGAAATTTGCTTATATGCTTCTTGGCAGGAGTTAGATGGCGAGATCGATGCCACTCTCATGGCTGCATGTTAAGTGTGGAGTTAGAGCCGGAAGAAGAAAGTTAGCATAGCTTAGCATGAAGATTGAAAGTAGAGGGGAAACAGCTGGCTCAGCTCCGCCCAAAGCTAAAAAACATACCTTATTAAATAATATGTTATATTCAGTTTCTTTAATCCACAAGCAAACAAACAAACTGACAAGTTGTGGTCTTATGTTTGACATTTTGACAGGTCACATTAGACAAATCATAGCTTTAGATATTAAAAGGAATGATTCATTTTCAGGGTCCTGGTTCTGTACGCTGTCATCACTTATACTTATAGAACAGAGCCATTATTAAAAAAATGCTTTCAGATCACATCCACTGTCATATTGATGCCCCTTTTTAACAATATTTGCAGTATTTGTACTTTTATATCAAAAATCCAATGTTTCATGCATGCTTTTCATGAGGCAATACCAACCAATTATTAACAATTAACAATATCAGTCAACCAACCTGCAACTGCGGCTCCGCACACAGCTAGAGACGGTTGAGAGACAATATTTTGAACCATCAAATCAAATTCCTCCCAATGTCCCTCCTAACTTTCCTGTTTCTACCCTTTCAGCACGATTTTAAAGGTGCTATGTATGAGATTGCCTACTTGTTCCTCCACTAAATCTTTACATAGAAAATGTTTGCTGCTATAATAATGCACCTTTAATGTTATTATTAACACCCGTGCTTTGACGAGTCAAAATGTCGGCGCGTTGAAAAACTCCTATAGCCGGAAGTAATGATTTCCTACAGCATGTAACACATAATGTAGCATTTTATATTTCTGTTTGTGTATGGCTCTATAACAAATGGTAAAAAAGGGTTATTTAGTGAGTTTTAGAGGGCCATGTGGTTTATTCCCTGCTGTCCAGCCTTCATGCTAAGCTAGGTCTTAACTGAGAAGCTGCAAGATACAGTGGAAGGGGCAGGACCGGTAAATAAAGGAACATACAAAATGTATATAACCTTATGGAGGAAACCAAATAGCATTTTCCCACAAACCACTGTTTTTCAAAGCTAGGTTTACCTCTCTTTTGAAGTGGACACACGTGAGTCTTTGAAGCTCCCGAATCAGTCAATGTTGCTCTTTATATATATATTTCAAAGTGACTTTTATCATCCAGTTACAACAGGACAAATAAGCTCTGCAGGTTTTCAGTGTTCTCAAATTTACTCACCTCGTGGTTCTCTGAGCCAGACCACATCCTAACTTTTATGATATTTGAATTTTGAAAAAAAAAAAGAGAAGAAAATCCATGTCATGAAGTGTTTGAATTGAAGGCCTTGTGGCTCAAACAGAGTAGCCCATGAATGTAAATACATATTCTGTAGCTTTCTTAGGCCACCGCTTCCCTGCAGGAATGTCAGCTTCCCCCTATTAGCTTGGCACACGACTGCATACCTCGACTAATTAGCTTCCTGTAAAAGCCTTGAATGAAAACATCGACTTTAATCACACGCTGCTGCTTTGTCTCATTGGCTGCCAAGGTAAATGTTAATTCAAGCAAGAGAAAAAAACAGACATTTTTGCTTTGTGGGTTTTCTGCTTCCCAGACAGGTGTTTCAAGCCGTGATGTGCAGCGATTCAGGTCAAGACTTCACCTTAACATTCCTCAACATCAAATAAACTCAGACTGTTTTTCTGTCGTTGGGCCGTTTTTAAAGGCTTTCATTTAAATTCATGCGATTTTTTTTTCTTTCAAATTGAGGTTGCCAAGCTGGTCTTGAAAGCATGTGTTTACTGTCTGTTTTACTGGATGGTTATTTATTGGTTTTCAGCAAGAGAACTGTGCTCTCATACAGTTTCATAAGCTTAGAAGCTAACTTTACCGTTTGTTGGTTTTCTGTCAGAAACAGTGAGTCTCTGCTACATAGATTGTTTCTGATTTTTCCCAGATTTTTGCAGATTTAGAGGGGCCTCTGCATGTGGATACTTTTATATGATAGTTGCCTATAGTAATAATTGATACATTTGAGTTCATTCTTGACCTTGAAAACAATCTTACGCCAAGGTCAAGTGGTATATTAGATTATATGACTTATCATGTGATATGTTGTTGATTTGTTGGCAAACAGTTTGCAACAAGTCCAATATTCACTCTCCTTTGAACTCCGTTTTGGTCTCCTCCTGAAGGAAATATCCGGCTCTAGCTGTTATATACTCCACTGTGTTCAACAGCTAGCTGCTAACTTGTGTGTACCGGCTGTTTGGTGCTGGATAGGTAGCGCATAATGGGTTAATTTTGGGGCGAGCGTCCCCTTCCACATGGTTATGTAAAAATATAGCTGAATAAGTGTTTCTGCACAGTGTCTCTTCTTGTGTAATCATAAATAGTAGTAGTAACATATGACTATATCAGCTGTATGACTAATGGCATATACTCCTACATTTCAAAGTATTGTGTATGTGGTTTGAACATAAAAAACAGACCACAGATTTGGTTTCTCATACTGGCACTTACATCAACAAAAAACCTTAAATCTGACCGAACAATGTTCAAGCCACAAACGCTCTTATTAGGGAAGTGTGCAATGAGCGCCTCTCATCACTGCTGGAGTTTTGGCTCCGCCAAAGAAAACCCAGTCAAACCCTTTGGCAAAGCCGGCGTCCGTGTGGTGTCTTGACTGAAAAGAACATTCAAAGTCAACAGTGGATCTGTCCTCTGATGGAGCTGTTAGTGCTGAAGGCTGCAAAAGGGAACGCCGTTCTCAGATGACTAATCAAAATGAACAAAAGGGTAGCACGAGGGTGACTGTTCCTTTACAAACAGCTGTGATAATATTACTGTTCAAGGGCTTTCCCTTTTTGCGAGGCTGTCAGCGTCAACACGAATGTGTTCCGAACCGAGTGAAGGATTGAAAAAACAATATTGTCAGCTCCCGCTTCATAAGATGTTGACGGAATAATGAACTGCGCTTTAGCGACTGGTGGTTTTTGGTCATTAGGAGAGCAAACTGTTCCCAATAACTTCTTGATAGAATTGTGCTGTGCCATATAGAAACAGCCTTGCCATAACTCCCCATCTGCTCTAATTGTTTCCAGATATGAAGTTTCTGCACAGTGGCTAACTGGACCCCTCCCTGTCTGTCTGCGTGTCTGGAACTAAAAGGCCTTTCCCCATCTGTGTGCTAGCTGCAAGGTCAGACTGCAGCCTACACCCTCGCCTCACGTCTGTCTGTCTGTTTGCCCGTCTGTCTGGTGGCAATCAGACCCCTCGGTGCTTGTCTATGTGTCTGAAGGTAAAGGCTTGCCTGTTCTTACACAGTGTTTTCTGTCTCCTTCTCTAAAAGTAGCTTGCAAAGTCAGACCTATCATTATTTCTCCATTAGTCGAATGGTTGCTAATGTTAACCAAGGGAGACCGAGCAACGTGACCCAATGCACAATGCCGTACGAGCGTTCTATACCTTGCAGCATACCGGCCCATTCCAAACTGACAGTGGAAAATATTACTCTCCCATCATCCTCTTCACAACAACATGGAATATTCCCCAGCTGGAACAGTGGAAGCTGGGTTTCTCAGCAATGTGAGGAGGAAGTGATGACGCAGGAAGGAGTCATTGCTCAGCTAGCTGTCAAACCGGCAGCAGAAGACCCAAGTTTCGCATGCTTCTCCTACCTCAGCACAGACAGGCAAGAAATATGTTTTCCACTCTCGGCAGGAGTGAATCACAGCATAAACACAAAAGTTTTGAAATAGTTTAGTGGTAAAGTAGTGGCGGTTAAACCATGCTGTCCATTTGAGACTTTACTACAATGTGGACAACAGGCAATGCCCGGAGGCTTAATTGTTTCCTTAACTAAAAGACTCCTGCTTCTTTCTTAAACATGGTGATATTACACAGCATTAGTCAATTTAAAGGATAGTTGAAATGTTGATATATTTATTTGCTTTCTTGCTGAGAGTGAGACGTAGTATTAATATAGTTAGGGTTAGGGTAAGGGGTTAGGAAATTCTTTATTTTACTATTAATCTGGGGGAATTTAAGGTGGAAGGAACATAGGTTATAAGGTTTATTTAATTAATGATCTGACGGAACAAAGGGCTGAGGCAACATAGGGTTGAGGGAACAAAGGGTTGAGGGAACATAGACACGATCACATCTGCACTAGGGTTAGGGTTAGAAAATCCTGTATTTGATTATTAATCTGAGGGAACATAGGGTTGAGGGAACACAGGGTTGAGGCAACATAGGGTCAAGGGAACAAAGGGATGAGGCAACATAGGATTGAGGGAACACAGGGTTGAGGGAACATAGACAGGATCCCATCTGCACTAGGGTTAGGGTTAGAAAATCCTTTATTTGATTATTAATCTGAGGGAACATAGGGTTGAGGCAACATTAGGGAACACAGGGTTGAGGGAACAAAGGGTTGAGGCAACATAGGATTGAGGGAACAAAGGGTTGAGGGAACATAGACACAATCCCATCTGCACTTGGGTTAGGGTTGGGAAATCCTTTATTTGATTATTAATCTGAGGGAACACAGGGCTGAGGGAACATAGGGTTGAGGGAACATAGGTTTGAGGCAACATAGGGTCAAGGGAACAAAGGGGTGAGGCAACATAGGATTGAGGGAACACAGGGCTAAGAGAACATAGGGTTGAGGCAACATAGGTTCGAGGGAACACAGGGCTGAGGGAACATAGGGTTGAGGGAACAAAACGGTGAAGCAACACAGGATTGAGGGAACAAAGGGTTGAGGCAACATAGACACGCTCCCACCTGCACTAGGGTTAGAGTTAGGAAATTGTTTATTTGATTATTAATCTGAGGGAACACAGGGCTGAGGGAACATAGGGTTAAGGGAACAAAGTGCTCACTGTTTCACCTAGTTCTGTTTTTTACGCTAAACTAGTAGTCAGATATGAGACTGGTATCCATTTTTGCACTTTCAGCAAGAGCAAATGTATTTTCTTAAACGTCAACGTATTCCTTCTACAAATTGACTTCAAAGAGGTTGTTAGTTTTCCACTACAAAGCAACTTAAACTTGGTTTACCCTTCAGTATATTTCACTTGATTAACAGTTTTAATCAAGAGCCAAACCCCACAGCCGCATACTGTCATGTCTGCTTTAGAGATCATTAGCTTGTCAGATTCTTAATTTAGTGAAAGTACCATCACCGCCACATGTGTTACACTAAATGTATCTCATACATCATCAAGTGTGAGTTCACTGGTATTTTTCCAGCTGTATCCAGTCCTGCTCAGTGTATAAATCCATCAGCAGCTGAGGAGGAGGAGGCAATGACGCAGAAGGAGCTATCATGCTGGTATCTGTCAAATCTGTGGCAGCAAAGTAGGATTTCTGTTTTTACGATGCATGTTATGCATTTGGTAGATGTGGCAAAAATAATGACCAGTTATTAGCTGAATGTTTTGTGTATTTTGGGGCACTTCCACTGCTAGATTGAATCGTAGCAATAAATTCTTGCTTTAACTTCTGTTTCTGAGATTTTCACAGACTCCTCCGTAATCAAATCTGGAGGCCTGCTAGCAAAACCCCAGACTCCTGTGCTATAAAGCAGCATGTTATGGCCAGGGCCCCTTGTAAGCCCTCAGTTACAGTTCAATGATTGAAGGGTGCAACAGTTACGTAACTACGAGGTGTCGTGTGATGCTGTATGAATATGAAGCCTTGTCCCACTAGGGAGAGCCTTTGCCGGGCAACGTCTGACAGGTAGGTGTTCTGTCACAGTGGGTCAATATGCAGCCGTATCTCAGGGGCCTGATTTGTACTCTCTCTGGTCCTAACACATTTTTCCTTTTACCCCTTTATATGCTCATTTTACTTTTTTTTTTTTCTTTTTTTGGTCTCCTCCACCCATCTGGTTTCTCAATTTTCTCTTCCCTTGTCTGACAGCCAAGGATCTTTTACTGCTTCGTTGCTAACCTTTTTTTTTTGTTACCTGGTATGTTTCGTGTGTACTTGCGAAATTTAAATCTAATTTTGCACTCCGACTTTCACTTAGCATGTATAAGCTGAAGGCTGCACATTTCTTCTCATTTGACTGCAAACTTTTTGTGGTTAACTGTATTCTACTTTACCCCTACTTCTCACGGTAACTGTTCCCAGGTATGTTATTCTCCTGCTTGGACATGTGGTTTGGCGTGCCTGTCAGGGCAGTTTTCCTGGCTTGGTGTGTTTATGCAGGTGCGGGACATTCAGGACACACCGCCCTGCTGAGTATTTTGGAGGGGCTTTTCAGAGCGGCCTATCCTGTAGTATTAGAAGGGGCCGCCTATATGTGGCATTTTGGTGGGACAGCCCAGAAAAGGCATTTCCTCAGGTTACTGGAAATGGGGTAGTATTGGATTTGAAACCAAGTCAAACACATCAGAGTGAGAAAGGATTTGAGGACAGGCGAAAAGATGGATTTTCAGAAAAACATCATGAGATAACAACGTTGTGAACAACAAGAGTGCCCAGTATGCATGAGACAATCCATCACATTATTATTATATTTTAGGAAATGAAGGGATCAAAGAACATTTCTTGAACCTACTATAAACATCACAATCATATTTTTAACCATTATTTCTTACTTTTTTTCTGACAATGCAGAAACATTTGCCAAAACTGTGCCAATTGAGTCACCTGCATTTCAAAAGTTATTGTTCGACATTATTAGAAAAGACACCTAGACAAAGGAGAAACTGCTAATGAGTCATTCAACTGCAGGAAAGCTTTAGTTGTTTTATTTGTAACTGCAAGGAAAGACATAATACAGCATGCTGGTGCTGGCATCACAGGTTTTATTAGGACATAACAGTTGTGTGTCATCTGCATAACAAATGCCAAAAAACACCTCAAAGAGTTTGGTTTTGTCTGCCTATCTGTTCCCCTCCCCCCTTGCCCTCGATCTCTCTCACTCCCCACACACCTGCCCTGGATCTGTAATCAGCACACCTGCCGTTCATCCAATCATCAACTCCTCACTACAAGAGCACTGCACCAACAGCCAGTTCTTGTTGGGCCGTTGGGCCATGTGGTTGTGTTTCAGTTGTGCTTCAGCTCTGGTTTATCTGCTTACCTGCCTGACTTTAGGTTGATTATTATCTGCCTGACTTCCATTCGCCTGTCCTAAAGGGACTTGCCTGTCTGCCTTCTTATTCCTACAAACCCAGCAGCCAGCTCACCTGGTTTATCCTCTGCCAAGACAAATCCAGAATCACTGTCACACTTCCATCTTAACCCCCTGCCAGCCCCAGTCCTCCTCACCACTCAGCCTTCAATACACTTCTGTCTTCCTGATTAGCTGATTTGGGTTCAGCATTAACTCATGACACAATACTATAACTTATGTCATTTTTAAACAATACTATCTATGACATTTTAAACAACATTTTAAAGGCATACTTTTCTATGGCTTTTATTTTATATTATTTTGGCCTTTTTATTGCAATAGCATGAGAATGAAAGGGGGAGTGAGATGGGTCTTGGCCTCAGTAATTTTTATGACATTTTAATGGCATAATTAAATCCCACAATGGTGTGACGCTCCTGAAGTGGATGCAGGTATCCTCTTTACAGATACAACCAGTCTGATCAAGCTACAACAACAATTTCCAGCTAGTCAGGATTAAAGTTCATCTGACAAAAGAACAGTAATGATCCACAGCAGTGGAACGGATTGGTTGTATGCCATGGTTTCATTATCAGAAAGGACAGAAAAGAAGAATGGCCCTGCTCTGTTCTCCAGACAGATTCCAGGATAATGAATTCCTCTGGTTTGGTCAGCCAACAGAAGAAATTAGGAGAAAGGGGGAGTAGGACTACAAGTATGAGAAGGGAAGGTGTTTGTCCAATCAGCATGGCAGCATTGTGGATAATTGCAGATTACTGGATAAGTGGATTGACTAGAAATGAATGTGTGGGGGTGTCCAGAAATGCAAAACAACACATTCAAGGAAAGTGGACATGCATTAGTCTTCAGTAAGACAAACACATTAAAATACCAAAGCAAACTGAAGGAAAATCTCACATTGATTGGATTGAATAAAAAAAAAACTAGGCCTGTTGGCTAAAGAAAGCAGAGTTTGGTCCAATTTATCTGCAACTCCTCACATTAACAACCTACACTGAAACTGGCTGGATACGCACGGGCTCAAAGTTGATCTTTTTTTTTTTTTTTTTCCACTTAAAAGCATGTGAACTTTGGCACGGGC
Organism: Chelidonichthys spinosus; assembly: GCA_029853015.1. NCBI lineage: Eukaryota > Metazoa > Chordata > Actinopteri > Perciformes > Triglidae > Chelidonichthys > Chelidonichthys spinosus. The sequence continues at coordinate 4,363,933 of CM056838.1, read as the reverse complement.
TTAAAATGAGCACATGCTCAATGAGCTATACTGTTGCTGCATGGGTACAAACACAGATGCACACTTAGCGCACACCTTAAAACACATTAAGCACACACACACACACACAGCACACTGCGCTTCTACATCGGAGTGAACTAGGTTGAGAAATTTGAAAGAAAACAAACAGGATTCCAGAGCGGTGCGGTGTGGCGTGAGGCTGCTGGACTGGAACACAAAGAGAGGCCTGTTCGCGGCGTACAGGAGCATTCCAGCTAACAGAACAGGCTCTGGGACACTGTTGACCTAAGCTACTTTAGAATGTTTGTGCAATAGCGTTTGACCACTTGATTAAAAATATCGTTTGATGCTGGAGTGGCCGCGTCCTAGCGAGGGGCAGTTCAGACTGGTCTGAGCGGAGCAACATGTCGCCGCATGAAGGGAGGGCTCTTATGAGATGCCCGGAACAGTGAGCCACAGTTGGAGCGCCGAGGATGACCGTCCATGCTGGCACTTCACTGTGTGATTATATAATGAGAATACTGTTGAAAAAACGTGACATTTTTCAAGCATAAAGGACTGTACTCAGACACAGTGGATGAGCTGTTACATGACTCAGCTGTTCTTCGCCACGTTAGCAGGACGGCTCTCTGGACCACACTGTGATCCGTCATTGCCATAAAATCCAGTACAGACATTCACACCCCCCTCAGGATGAATTCTCATCACCTTTGAGGCCCCTTAACATTCCACCAAACTCCATTATGAAATCGAGAGTCCAGCACTTATGACCAAATACCTGCAAAATGGGTTACGTTCACGTGATCTTCTGCTGTTCTTTGTGTTTTGTGTTAATTAACGCTAAACTAAGAAGGTAAAGCTTCTAAATAACCTTCTGATGTTAGCATTTAGCTCACTGCTGTGGCAGCGAACTCTTGTCTAGTTGAGTGTCTTTAGAATCCAATTAAAGCTATGGTCTAGGATTTGGATAGAAATTGACCAATGGGAGCCATTGCTCCGGAAGGCTCCCATTGGCTCATACCCTCCATCCAATCCCCTTGTCTCCCTGCTCCTCGTCATCCCACCTCGTCCAATCGTGGAACACTGAGGGGAAGGGTTTGGTTGGGGGTGCTTTTTTCAAATCTGTCTCTGAGGCTCAACTGATTTTCAGAATGTAGACCATAGCTTTAAAAGGAAACCATGAATAACACTAAAAATAAACTCTAATGACTGATATGAAAATTCAAAAACATGGTTTAATTCAGATGTTATAGAATAAATGAAATGGGTTTACTTGATTCATTTGCTTCACAAAACCCTTTGACTAAATACTGGATTGGGTCTCTTCATTGCCCCGAAGGTCTGGTTCCAATATGCAGGTTTTCACGTTCAGACCGTTGGGCTGATGAGAAGATTGGGATGTCGGATCCTCGAGTTCGGGGAGGTTTAATGCAGCCGGCTCTCGTCGTCTTCAACAAACACCGTAGAAATGTCCCTGAGCACATTTTCTTAATGTCCAAATTGCTCTGGCGGAGCTGCCCAGTGGACCAACACTAGAAGACTGTGGTCATGCTGGGCAGCTGCCAGCTATGAATGTGTGTAACTCTGTATGAGTGAAGCAGGGTGTTGATGAAAGAGAGCGTGTGTGCTTGGCAAATATTCACGGGATAAATTAAGGTGGAAAAAAAAAATGGAGTCTATACTGAGATCTACAGTCCAATGAAACGTTTGATGTGGCGGCACATTTGTGCTTTGAGGGTGGGATTGAACCGGTCACAGGACAGAAACGCAGGGTGGTGTTGGTTTACCCGAGTTTATCTTGTTGTGTAGCGTTAGTTGAGACCAACCTGCTGTAGCCCACACAGGAAATCTAAAAATGCTAGGTCAGCAAAATGCATCAATTAATCCTGTTAAAAAAAAGCCCCAATGATGTTAATTTAATCTCAAATTCATCCCATTTCACATTTCTCCTCAGAAAACCTATTAATCTCTTTATTCATCTGATTAGTAAAGTTCATCTTGTCTCAACTCATTTTACATAAGTAGGCTACTTTAACTCATCTTTCATGTCAGTCTCATCTAATCTTATTATGTTTCATCACATCTCATGAAATGTCATACAATTTAATCACCTTTATTGTGTCAAATTTGTCTAATTTTGTGTTTAATTTTTTCATCAATACAATTTTTAATTTACCTCACTATTCTCATTTCATCTCATCTTTTAAAAGTCTCATTCTATCTCAGTTACATCTCATCAGTAAAACGAATTTCATCTCATTTAATCTCACATTCTTCTTGTCTTCTCTAATCCCATATAATATAATTGTATTTTGTCTCATCTTTTATCTAATTTTACCTCAGTTAAGTTTGTCATCTCGTCATATTTCAACTTATTTAATGTAATAATTTAGTTTTTTCTCATCTAATTTCATCAACTGAATGCATCTGTTCTCATAAAGTTAATTTCCCCTCTTCTCATCTTGTCTCATCACATATATAATAATCTGATTTTGCCATATGAATTCATCTTGTTTCATCTCATCCGGTCTTCTCTGCTCTCATTAAACCCGACTGCTTCCTGACAGTCGAGGAAAGAAATCCCAGACAGTGAAATGGAAACGAGCAGTGAGAATGCCCCCGGTGTGAAAACATGACGAACATATCACAACACTGCGAGTAAACCGAGGGCCTCCCTCCTTCCTCCCTCCTTCCCTCCTTCCTCTCTCACACACTTGTCCTCCCCTCGTCTCCCTCGCAGACTCGAGGCCGGTCAAGCATCTGGTGTGTTTTTGTGACAGCAGGCTGTGTTTGCGGCCGCTGCTCCACCCGTCAGCCCCTCTTAACCTTTGACCCCGACAGCCCCACCTGCCAACTCAAACAGCCTCGTGCACACACTCTTCACATCTCGCGTTCTGTTAGCTTTGTCCAGCTCTGACGTCAAACGCCTCTCGGTGCAGCTGATTACCAGGTATAACTCACCCGGGCCCCGGGGCCTCGGGGCCTCGGGGGCCGGGATCTGTAAATAATGGGCGTGCATTCCTGCTTGTGAGGTGTCGTCCGGTAAAACGACCGCATTGAGATAAATAATCGAAAAATAATGCATGTCAGCGAGTGTTTTTAAATCTCAATCTATCTTGTGTTTCATGAACAATTTCACTCTTTAGAGTCTTTATTAATCATGCAGCGCCGTCTGCTGTGTAAATACTGTTAACAGTTTTTATTTAATTACTCACACCAGGGTGATTATTGATATTTGATAACCAAGAAAACTCTTATATTTACTATATTTACTTAGGTGACAATTAAGATTGATTAAGCTGATACTGATATATAAGTATTTAATAGCGTAAATAGTTCAGTACCTGCCTCAATCTGCCTCGGACTATCAATGAACACACATTTTTCTTCCAGAGTTTCAATTATTTTACTTTTTTTTTTTTAATTCTTTTTTTTTTTGCAAGTGGGCAGGGTTCAATTGGGAAAAAAGGGTGATGTCATGCATTTCTTTGCACCAATCAGGATTTAACAATGCTTAAATTGGATTTTTTTTTGACAGTTTTGTGTTTTTTCTGAAGTTTAACTTATTTTTTTAGTCCTGAATATTTAGTGTTATTAAAAAACCAAGTCGGGGGCTTTAAAAATCAAAGCTTTGGATTATTTTTAGACTTCACTTGGACTATCAAGGTGTTCTGTACAACGTCTCCTTACTCTCTTCTTATTCTGTTCCATTTGATAGTTTGCTATCAATCTAAATAGCCAAACGTGTTAGACATCACATGACTATCACCATGGAAGAACAACCAGCATAGAGAACGATGTGGATTCGGTTCCCTAATCGCCTAAAATCATGGCATGTTTTTCCTGCTTCTTCTGCATCCACCAAGCGTAACTGCATTTCCACAGGAACTTCCAACCCAGAGCCAAATTCCTACAGTCCCACCATAACAAACACCCACAATTTAATACCCACCATTACAGAACCCCAGAGTCAAATACCTACCAGCGGACTAACCCAGACTCTAATTCCTCTGGTCCCTCCAGAGTTGAACCCTTACCACTACATAACAATAATAAAAGTGGAAGCTTGGCGAGGCCTTGTTGCTAGTACCCGTGTGTGTGTGTGTGTGGTCTGACCAGTGCCCACATCCTTCCAGAGCAACATGGCCACCTAGGAGACACACATCCATTCCTCAATTACCTCCCTGCCTCCCTCCGTCCCCACCTTTCGTTCTTCCTTCCCACCAACGGCGAGGCGGATGGAGGTTATGACGTCTGTTGTGTTACAAAAGGTCAGCGTAGTTTGTCTTCTGGCATTTTTCCCCTCATGGTTACGTTTGCAAACAGTCCCAAACACATATAGGATGATGATTTGGGGCTGAGCAAACGCCGGATGGTCTTTTTAACTCGTTCACACGGGACATAAAAAGCAAAAAAAAAAAGACTTTCTCCCTCGTTCCAAATGAATAAATCAATTTGGGCTGTAATCGGTGGATCGGCCTACGATATCGGTTTTCACCTCATCCTTGAGTTTTATCGTCGGCATAGAAACCACAAGGCACAAGTCCTGCAAGCTGCAGACTGTAAGCAGAGCAAGGATAGGACTTTAACAAAACATGCAAAGTTTTCACTGAAATATATGTGGAACAAATGCAGGGCTAGCCAGTAATAGCTTGACAAACTGCTAGCAGATATATGATAACTGCCCCGACTGAAGGTTAAAGGCCCTGGTTTGTGTCGGGGCCAATCAAAGTGGTCTTCCAGGTGTTTGAAGATGACTTAAAAAGTTATTCCTGGCCACTCCAGGGCGAGGACCAAGCTGTAAACACATTATTACCTTATAAAGTTGCCGCTGTGTTAGCCAGTTGCCTATTTACACATCTAGCAGTGATGGATCAACATGAGCGTTCATTTGAAGTCTTTTTTTTTTTTCATCCCCTGGAGATCACAAGTGCAATATTCACTCTCCTGAGATACATATCTGGCTTTTTGGATGCTAAATGCACCACTTTGTTGTCCGCTTTGGTGTCCTTTTGGTATGAAAAGCCACTTTTTCGTAAACACGAGGATGCTGCACGCTGTTTACTGAACTCCCGTCATGGTTTCTGGTTTTCGCCACGAGCTCCCACCCGCAGCCACCGACATATTACGGTAACTGCTCCATAGGCTTTAAATATGAAAGGGCGTCCGAGTTCAAATGCTTACTGGATGTCAGGTATTTATTAGTTTATTGGCTCAGAGGGAATAAACACTTCTGCACAGGTGGACTGAGGGCACGAGCGAGGAATTCTGACTTTGAAACGGCAGGTGAGCCTACCGTTTCCTCTCAGCGTGGAACATCCTGTCACATACCTGAGAGCTACTTCCTCTTCAGAAAAACATCAATATTTACCAGAATACACAGAAGCCTCTAAATCTGAAAAACCAACCTTTACCCTGCGGGTTTGATTTTCTGTTCTCGTGCCAGTTGTCATCCCACCAATGCCAGCTCTACCACATCTTTATTTATGCTTCTTTTTTCTTTTTTTTGCCCCTGAAGATATTCCTTTTCAGAGAGAGTACACCTCAGCGAGGCTAACGGCATTCCTCCTGCCGGACTCGAGCTGGACTCCAAAGTAAAGTTTACATTCCTGGGCTGTTTGGGAGGAATGCTGCCCTCTGGGGCTCTGGACCAGACCCGAGGATTACAAGTCAGGGATCATGGATGGAGACTCACATGCACTTTTGGGTCACTTTGTCACTCATGGGAACTATGACACCAGGTTGGCAGTGGAAATGTTTTTTTAAATGTATCTAATAAATACTGAGTTTATGATTTTGTGTTGAAAATGTAGTCTGATTAAATGTGTATTAAATGAGGCTTAATTTGGCACACAATCAGCATTTTTGCAATTTAAGGACCTTTTCTTTTTCTTTTTTTACATACAAACAAACAAACATGAATACATGCATACATAAATGTACAAAATCTATTGCAGGAAATAAATTATATATGAAAAATAGTCAATCTTTACTCATGAAATCAAAGAAAACCACAACTCGGCATCCCATTTTTGTATGTATATGCTTCCCCTTTCAAAAATGATTAAATAATCATGTCTAATAGAAGTAAATGAACTCAACTCATGTCTTTGAATTGTTAAAAATAAAGATTTGCAATGCATTGTGATTCTGAAAGCCCCAAATTATATTAAAATGTTATAAATGTAAAAAAAAGAAAAGAAAAAGGATGACTCAGCAACTTTGATATTACATATCAGCTCTTTAGGATGAGGTGCTGGGTTTTAGCTTTAGCCCTAAAAATAGTGAGGACATCAGCAGCCGTATAGATGTGCTGTAATGGAGAGGGAAGGTGAGGGGAGGAGAAACAGAGGACAAACACATGATTTCAGCTGAAATAATAATAATAATGTACTCAGCCTTATCCATTACTGCTCCGTCCGAGGAGGATTATTATTAGCTGGTGTGCAGCCCGGAGCAGACAGGGGTTCATTGTCCCACTCAAGGACACTCTTGCTGCTGAAGGGCTAGAAACGTGAGCAGCCACACTGAAGAAGAGTCCAGACTTTGATGTGGGCTAATTAACATGGGTCAGACCAGAAAAAGAGATGAAAAGAGGGACGATCAAAGTGTCTGTGATAAAGATCTGATGGTATATTTGAAAAGCGGTGTGGCTTCTAATTGCAGATTTCACCTACAATAACAGTAATATAAGAGCATTACATACTTGTACATACTGTATGTTGGATGTATGAGGGTTATGTAAATAGACTAGTGCTGCCCCCTACTGGCAGCAATACTTCAATCTAATTTGATAATATTCAAAGTTAAAAAGACAGACCTTTTAGCAGATTTATAGATGTCATAAGAGATGCATTGAGATGCAAGAGATTTAGATTTTTTATGACGGTGTACAAATATCTGCACATGGAATATTACTCACATTTGTGAATCCACATCCAACCCAATTTCTCCCCAGTAAGTATTTCTGAATCCGACTGACTTTTATTTTTATGCCATATTCTAATTCTAATTTTAAATATGGCATGGTATGTATTTTTTATGACATTTTCTGGCATACTATCCTATATTTTAAATTCATTTTTACAGCATAAAAACTAAGATTTCTTTATAACATTTTACGACACAATATATTTTAACTTTAATGATATAACTTATTAAATACTTTTTTAATGACATACTTACTGTTACAATTTTATGAATATAAATGAAGTTTTTTATGGCATACTAACATTTTATTACATATTTGTGGCATGACTTTTTATGGCATATGACTTGTTCTGGTACTGTGGTATTACATTTTTATGTAATTTTATGACTTTTTTTGGCATGCTACATTATGACCTTTTATGGCATCGGCTACTACATTACATAAATTATTTTATAGAGCAACATCTTTTTATGATTTTTACTTTTTAATAGCATACTATATGACATTTGCATGCTATACTCTTCTATGACTTTTTATTATAGAAGAGCCTCATGAGGTTGCTCATATTTGTACAGTGCAAAAATACAAAAAATGACATGTAATTAAAAGAAAAACTTAATTTGGGGTTAAAAAATATTTAATTCTGAGACAAAGTGGTAAACTAACTTGGTTAAAATGACATAATTTGATGACCTACTTCCATCCTACTTATGGAAAAGAAAACTAGTAGTTGTTGAAACCTGTGTGTCCATCCACCTCAAAAAACAAAAACTTCTTCACTTCCTTTGCAGTGACTCTGCAGCCGGTCATATTTTCCTCATCCCCCGCTCACAGCCCTGACATTTCTGTCTTGGAAGGAAAATCCTGCCTAATTTGCAGCACCATGCTACTTTCCCCAAATACTCCCTGTCCTACTGACGCCCGGTCCAACCTGTTCTCTGCCCTTGTATTCACAACACTGTGTCCAAATCCTCCACATCTCTCACTATCTTGCCCAGGAAGCTTCTTCCTTCTGTGTCACGGCAGATTGTTACTCCCACAACCCGATCCAACCCCAACGCTGTCTGCTCTGACACATACAAGCTAAGTCCTGTCTGCTCCCTGATCTCACCCACTCACGGCCGCCCGGAAACCTTTTTCAGTCCATGTGGAGAAAACAGGGAGATGACATATATTTTTTATTTATTTTTGGTTTTCAAAATATGTTTTAATAAACGTGGTACCACAGGGGTCTGTTGTTGGTCCTCTATGTGTTTCATGTTCGATGTAAAATATAGATTTTCACATGTTCTTATCTGACAAAATGCTGAGTTTAATGCGGTTCTCAAGAATCAGGAAGATGCTCTTGCATCACTGCTATGCTGTACTACATCACCAACACCACCTTAGCCATTATCCCTTTGAGCAGACCCTATTATGATGTTCACCACGATGATATTTGTCCTTTCTTTTTTATTCCAGATCACTTAGATGCATCTAAAAACCTTGAAACACATGGTGTTTCCCAGCATCACTCACAATATACTGACCTCTGCTGGTGGGTATTCAAACTGAAGAACTTGATTTAAATATCTTGATCAAGAAACATGAGATTATTTAAAGAAAAACAAAAAAACAACAAATCTAACATACTGTTTAGGTAAAAAAAAAAGTTCAGTTGCCTCAACTTAAAAAAATGAGTGAACTAGTTGCATGAATTATTTAGACTTTTAACTAATCTTCCAGTGGTGGTGTCAACACAAAAAAGTCTGTTCAGTGTACTAATGCATATTTGTCTCCCCAATTAATAAGATGTTTTCCTAACTTGTAATACTATGTTTTCCTAACAAATACTGTAAAGTTTTAACAACTAATGTCAAGTTTCCCCAACAAATACCATCAGGTTTAAACAGCTACAAGTAGGTTTTCCAAGCAGAAATTGTCCCAAATAATAGTGCCAGTTTGTAAATGATGAGAATTTACTATTCCTGAGGAATAGTTATCATGCAATAATACTTAAAGAAGTGGACTGGAGTGACGTGATGGAAAAGTAACTTTAAGTGTTGATTCAGAATTCAAATTAAACATCAGAATTACAGAAAAGAAATCACTCTCATCTTCTCACAGTACATTCAGGTCTTTTATTAGACACACAGTAGGCAGCTAAATCTCAGTGTTAGGAATATACATGTTTTTACATATAGGTCAAATAGTTGTTAGTGTTTGCTTTAATTTTTACAACAAACATGGCTGAAGAGATGAAGTCGGTTACATGTCCGTCGCAGTTGCACTTACATTCTTTGCGTGTGATCATCTGCGATGTCACATCATTCACTTTGATTAAAAAAAAAAAGGATTGTTCTTCTCGTCTCTTAAGGCTACACAATTTAAAAATCAAAGAAACATGCTGCCTCCTTAAAGTAGGAACTAGATCTCCTAATTATTTGGAATGTCTGGCAGTGGAGTGTAATGAAATATAGTAATATATTATGTACAGTACTTCTTGATTGGTCATTAGAATACAAGTACAGCACATGAATTTGAATAGAAATCTACTTTAATTCATTATATCTTAAATTACAGGAGATAAAGGATGTAAAAAAGCGGGAATTTGGGACTCAGAGCGCTGCAGTTTGGCTTCTTTGTGCCAACAAGCACGTTTTCTTTTAAATATCTGACCCGATGAAAGGAATATGATTGATCTGAAGGTGGACCTCCTCTTGCCTTCCTAAAGCAACTCGCTGCTTCGTTGCACCCAGAAGCATTTGTCCTGAGCTCTCCCGTTAACATGCCCCAATCAGACACAACTAATTACATGAAAGCCGATTCTAACAATAGAGCTACCAGCGCTAAGTTCGTGAGAGGGGTGAGAGAAGGAGGAGGATGGGAAGAGGAAGAACTGTGCTCCATCTTTAGTCCAGGCTGATGGCGGAGGAGTGGAAGAAGAAAAAGAAGAAGAAGAAGAAGAAGAAGGAACCCTCATTTTTGGAGAGCACCCCAGATGATGAGTCCAATAATAACAGCGACTACAGCCAACACTATCACCAAGATGCAGATCTTCTTCCGGGAGCTCCTCTGGGCAAAACAAAGAGAGAATAAATAAGAGTTATTATCTTATTTTGGATCGGTGGTGACTCACAAGCATGAATCAGATCACCTTGTGACGCAGCTTTTTCTTCACGCCTTCACGTTATCTGCGTCTCTCTTACCAAAGCAAACTGACTTGGTTACACAAGGGAGACCTTGTGGAGGAGTCATACATACTGCTACCTCTCTGCTAATCACTCTCACTCAGGTTTATTAATCGCTCCACTGGATAGGAGCTCACTTCTCCGACATGTCTACATTTGAGTAATGAGTTCTACCTGGTAGTCTGCAGCACGAGCCAGCTGCTGGGTGGCGTTCTGGACATTCACGTCTGCATTCTCCACATTGGCTTCTATACTGTCTGCAACACACACACACACACACACACACACACACACACAGGAAACACACTCAGTTTGCATGCAGCAGCTGAGAGGAAGAGAAAGTGAAGTTGTATTTCCCCAGACATTAGAAAGAGAGAAAGATTACTGGAACAAAGTCATATTCTCCTTTTTGTTTGTTCATTATTCACCTCTTATTATTTAGGTTGTTGGTGGACTTTTTTTCTCTCTCTTTTTTTTTGCATAAATATTCCTGTCCTCACGTCAGTGTTGTAAGTTATCCCATTATTCGAGGGACAGAAAATAAATGTTTGCTCACCTATCATGTCTCCCTGCTCGTGGACCATCACCGCCAGGTCCTTGAAGATGTCATTGATGTCTACGATGTCCGACTGAAAGGACAGAGATGCTCTCACGTGAAAAGGGAAACACACATCAGTGGCCATGCCTGTAAACACCTTTTAATTCTTATCTGTACCTCCAACTGCCGAATGGACGACTCCCTCTCCTGGATCAGCCTCAGGTCGTCTTCGGTGATGGCATCGGCCTGAGCCTGCACCTGGGAATCACTGCAGGGAACCACATTACCATGAAATGCTAATAATGGGAATAATGACGACAGATATTATATATAATGATGAGAAGATAGTGGACCGACCTGAGGAAAGAAGGCACGTTTCCAAAGCTGTCGTCAGGCTGCCCTCCCTGTTCAAGTAAATGAAGAAGGTTTAGAGGGACATACAGGGCTGACGTGGGAAGTATGTAGAGCAAGGTATTATAAATATACTCATTAAATATCATGTTGGTGTGAGAACACAGTTGCCAAGCAGGCGGGCTCTCCAGATGGAAACCAATGTCCAAAACAGTCCAATTTACTATATTATATAGTTTTATAGAAATGTTTAAAAGAGTTCCTGAGGTCTGAGTTTGTATTTAAGTATGTAAAATGACACCGAATGTCATTAACAATTAATAAGATAACGTAACATTTTAAACAGTAACTCCACAAGAATTGTCGTGATTTAATAACTAAAAGTTAAAACACATAGAGCAGTTTCTTAAATGTTTGTGAAGGAAAAAGTTCCTTTTGTCTTATCTAGTCTGAAGATATCAATCTACGTGTGACGAGCCGAGATGAACTCTGAATAAACTTTGGAATATCGTGATCATGTGGGTCTGATATGTTTTGCATTCTACGCATATTTGGATTGTCTAAAATGATGTAATAATAATTATGTCGGTTATTCTGTACACATGACATCTACTGCATTTCCGTCCTGGGAGAGGGCTCCCTCTGCTTGATCGTAGGTTCCCTCCATCTTTTCCCTGTGGAAGGGATTTTTTGGGGGGATATAAGAGACACTTGAGGTCATTTTTCTATTCAGATATTAAGCTGTATAAATAAAACTGAACCCTCTCTGCCTTCTTGAGGTTTTCTGGGTATTTAATTAAGAGTTGGAGGTAAAGTCGATCATGTTTGCAGGTGGAACTGATGTTTATTATCTGCTTATTTGTTCATATGGTTCATATGAATAGTTAAATATCAGCGGGCTCCTCACCGACACCCTGGAGCTGGCTCTGACTCTGGCCACGAACTCCTTCTCTCTGTCGGCCGCCTGCCGCTGCGTCCTCTGAAAGCTGTTCAGGGCGGCGGCGAACTCATTCACCAGCCGCTCTTTCTGTAACTTCCTCTGCCTCTGAAACACACGTGGAATAAAAACAATATTACAACTTCAACATTAAGATGTTGGACAACACTTCATGGAAGACGTTGACAGTTTGGTACCTGATCAGGGCCGACGGGAAGAGCACTGAACGCTTTGATTAATCTGTCCGTCTCCTTCGCCAGCTGGTTGCCTTGCTGCGTTTTCTGTTGCCTGGTTGATCAAAGACATTTTTTTTTGTTAAAGTAGAGAAACAGACTGCTGAGAGGAGAAGTAGAAGAGAGTCGGATATCATGAGACCCTCGTTCAGCTGAAATAGTCCAAAAAACACACAAATCAAGCTCTATTACACTTAAAAATGCAGCGTCAGTATTATTTTTTCTGTATTCTCCTTCACTGTACAGTAGTAGTAGTAGTAGTAGTAGTAGTAGTATTAGTAGTAGACTCACAGTATCTGTGGGAGCTGGCCGCTGTCCTGCTCCGTCCCCAGCAGAGAAACCACCCTCTGCAGCTCCGATGCTGGGCAGGCAGACACAGCAGTCAGTAAAACAGGCGTAATATGACTTCTGCAGGTGTTGATGATGTTAGTGTGTGTGTGTGTGTGTGTGTGTGTGTGTGTGTGTGGTGTATTTACTCAGCAGCGTCAGCTTCTGGATGTTGGAGCTGATGTTGTGAACCAAAGCACCGGGCTCCTGTGGGATCCCAGCCTGGTAGGCCATGATGGAGAGCTGTGAGGACACACACACACACACACACACACACACACACAATTCAAAACACTGCACACACTCACGAGTCAGACCCAGAGCTGTTACCATAGTTACGGTGGTTCGTTCAGCGTGCTGGTGACCGACACGTGAAATTGCCTTTGGGCATCCGAGCTAAAATGCTTGATTTGATTTGTGTATGTGTTTTAATTCTACCTATGCATGTCTGTGAGCAACATTACATCCAAACATTATCATAAAAGTATAACATAAACTGTTATTACCAAAGACTAATGGATAAATAGTTAAAAGATCCAGCTAAACTAAGTTAAACTCATTTGAACATTTGGTTTATGGGGAAATTAAACAAGCAGAAATGACTTATGGGTGTGAATTGATCTTCCAGATATGATTTCTTATAAACACCTCAGACCAACCGGAGCCGGTTTGTAACACTAAGAAGTTAAAAGACAGCTAAAATGAATGGAGAAGTGATTTAAACAGATAGAAAATCATGTATACACGGTTGATTTAATGAAAAAAACAACAACATTTAAGAATGTAAACTTGACCAAACTGGCCTAAACAATAACTAATGGACTGTATAAAATAATATAATATCATATCCACTTTAAAATAACTGTACATGAACACAGATAATTAGAAAATGATGACATTTGGAGTGGTAAAATATTATTGTTCTATTGTTAAAATGTGACTTTATACTGCAGCATTATAAATCCAAACCAGTGAGACAGTTCCTGCTGTGATTGACTGACCATGGGAGGAATATGTAACATTGGGTCATGTTTACTGGAGGTCAGGGAAGCTGACTTCCTGTACTGTTGACTCAGGAGCACCGAAACCAGGACCAGGATTATGTAAATCCGGATCAGTATTATGTAAATAAGAACTCCCCACTGATCCACCAGCGGGGACACATGGGAAGCCTTTTACTGTCATTATGAATTAAAATGAATTAAAATGGAAAAGTAAGCCTGAGGTCTGCCTTCATGAAACTTAGTGCATCCTCCTTTTACTGCAGCGAGGCAAATGCGGAAATAACACCAGCAGAGGAGGCGGTCCACGCGCACTAATTAATAACAACCCGCTTATTAACACGGTTATTGTTAGTGCTGTCATGTTAAAGTTGTGAACTTTAGTCCACGTTGAGTAACAGCAGCGGACGCACAAGTCACTAAGTTACAATCAAAGTCGCAGTTCACTTTGGAGTCTCTCTCTCTCTCTCTCTCTCTCTCTCTCTCTCTCTCTCTCTCTCTCTCTCTCTCTCTCTCTCGTTTTCCGGGCGATCAAATAACTTTAAAATGACCCATAACTCAAGTTTGAATAATAATCCGTCAATACTGTCATTCCTGCCCAAAATGTTCAGCTCGGCTGTGTAAAAGTTTTCGACTTTACCTTCCTTGTGACTCGCAGCAGCTGTTTCCTGATTCCCTGCCTCCTCCCCTCCCCTGTCACGTGATGAAGCAGTGAAGCCAAAATCACTGGTAGAACTTAGTGACTGTGTGACAAAGGAAGGCGTGCAGCCTCTATATTAAAATATGAAAACAAACATTACAAACTGTGTCTAATGCATGATCAACACCATAGAAATGGCTTATTCCTGCTTAATAAACATAGGAATCATCATCATCATCATCATCATCATTGTGGCCCACAAGTGAACAAGGTTATAGGTCAACGATAATTTGTTTTAACCACCTAAAAAGTCTGTCTGAAGGAAACAATTGCATTTAGATGAATAACAATACAATGCTGATCCATACCTGTGTATTTCCATTATGCTGCTTTATTTATAGTGAAAGTACAGTGAAAACATGTGTTCTTATTATTATTTTTATAATTGCTTATTATTAATAATACAAATGTATTACTTTTATTAGTCAACATAAATAATGTATTACTCTTAGCAGGGTGGAAAAAAGCTGTGAAAACTGCATTTAGACTTTAACATCACTACAATTAACAGATAATACACTATTAGCTGAATAAATAACAAAATCAAGATGATTTTAAAAAGAAAAAATGGTATGAATAATAACCATACAGTACTTTTCTGAACATGTATTGGACATTAGCTCTCATCTGTTGTTGCTCTGTTAAGATCTTTGGGTTTCTGTGCACATTGAAGAGGCCATCGGTTCAAACAATGTTTGACTTATGGATTTATCTGTGCACACACAGCACATATTTATTCTAAGACAGAACATGTCAAACATACATACGTGTGTTTGTGTATATAGTATATATAGTATTTGGACAGCATGGCCCCTCGGTACATGTGTTATAAGGCTCAGTTCTTTGAAGACTCTCACAGATTTGGGACATTTTCTTTTCGTTTTTTTGTTTTACAAAGTTAGGAATGCCATGTTAGAGTCAAGCCTGATGTTAAAAAAAAGGAATAATAGAATGATATTGGATCAGATCCAGGTCTCCATACCGGGAGGGGGAAAAGGTGTGGGGGCTAGTCAGAGTTTACAGAGAAGATGGAGGTGTGATGAGTGGATTTGCATTGAATCAATACACATCTGCTTGCAAGAGGAAGAGACTGTCTGAGAAGTCGAAGGTGTCGGGGCAGCGGGTTTCTGTACACAATGTCAAAACAGGGGTCATTCATCAGGCCTTGATCAATCAATGTGAGATAAGGATGTGTCTGAGACGGTCCAGGAAGGGGTAAAGACCATCAAAACAACAACAGTTAACACACAACGGAATAGGAGCAGCAGGGCATCTGATGAGTACAAGAGAAAGGAATATTAGGATGTTAAAATAAAACTTTAAGGTAACACTTTTTCTTCTACACAGCATCAAACCTGGAAACATGATGGAAATAACATTATGTGGTCGTGAGCTAGTGGCCCCTCTGTACATGTTATCTTATCTCTCATCCAGGGTCCACTGAACCACATGTCCTGGCTTGATCATTTGGGGCCAGAACATGTAACATGAAACCCCCCCTTCCCAAAAAACCCAGTATATAAGGCTGTCAGTTCATAGGAGACCCTCACAGCTCCTCAGCCATGCTGCGTCCGGCGATCCTCGGCCTCCTCCTGGCATGTGCGGTGTGTTTCAGCAGCTCTGCTGTCATCCGAGAGAACGGCTTCCCCATCCTGTGGGCCCAAACGGCCGGCCAGCTCACCGACCTGCCCGTCCAGAATGGCATCCTGAACCCCGACCCCTGGCACTTCCTGCACCGCATGAGTCTCTACAGGCTGCTGATCGCTGCCACGGACCCGTTCATGGGCTCCATGGGGACCAACGCCACTGATAGTCCATTCTGGGGACTGCCTCTGCAGCTCGGATGGATGCTCACCTCCGGTATGTTGGAAACATAAACATCTTTCTTTTGGAAAAAAAATGACTTCCTAGTCCTTTGATGAAATCTAGACACAAACTGTTTCTGCAGGACGTCTGGGTGACCCAACCGGCGCCTCAACCTGCGGCCTTCAAACAGGCGATACCATGTGTATTTCTACTCAGAGCTGGTGGAGCTGTAAGTATGAACACACACACACACACACGTGTATATATACAGGGTCGCCCATTAAGCAGGAATAATTTGCAAATATCTTTTATAGCTCCAAACAAATGTCATGCATTAATTAATTTAATTGTGACACAACTTCTCTCCCCGTCCAGGTGAGAACTACTTTGTCTCCGTACTCCCCTTCCTGTCTGCTGCCCAGCAGGGCTTCATGGGAGCAGAAGTTCAGGTACTTGCAGCTCTACATCTCAGACTGAAAAGTCCCAAAGTGTTGTAGACATTTTCTTTAAGCAAAGAGAAAGCAGTTTTGACGATGATTGTATTAATAAGTGATGTTGATTCAGGTCCAGATGCAGGTCCCTGAAGGCGTAACGGACTACTGCACCACATATGCTGACTGTGCAGCTCGCTACCCTGACGCCATGACCAAGTGGGATGCCTTTTTCCAGGTACATTAGTTACGCACACACATACACACTATTCTGCATGTCCTGACTTTATGGAGGACAAATCACTGCAGTACCTCCTCAATATTGTATATGTGTGTGTTTTAAAGGGTCTCAGGGCTGCAGCCGAGTCCCCTCTCCCCGACAATGAGAAGAAAGACGCTCTCCTCGGCCTCTACTGGGAGGCCCAAATGGCTTCAACTCGTGCCTCTGGTGCATGCGATGCCAGGTAATCCATCTACCCCCTGGTGCACACACTGCCTGCTCTATCATTAGGTAAAGAGGTGAATAAGCTTTACCTCCCCCCCCCCAGACAGACCTCCTACTCCTCTGTAGAGGTGGCATTTGGTAAGAGCTGGCTGAACTCCGCCGAGTACGTTTCCGCGGCACATTTCCAGTCCAGTTTGGAAAGAGCTGCCATGTTCATTTCGCCTCTCCCAAGTCGTGTTTTACAGGTAACGTGTTTACAACTGCAATCCATCCAAATGCCTTTTTATTTATTTTGTTAACAACCTGTGCATTCGTCTTAATCTGTCACATCTGCACGTCTGTACGTCTAGGAGGGCGACAACGCCCCGAACATAGCCGATCTGAGCACGGAGGAGAACCACACACTTTATATCTTCTCCTGGATGGACAGCATCAACAGTTTCCTACGTATGGGGCACACACACACACACACACACACACACACACACATTATAAGCAAGGCTTTTTATTGAATTGAGCTTTTACTAATGATCTTACGTGTCATCCACCAGTTGGGTCGATGGTGCGGGTGTGGAAAAGTGCCATGTGTTCAGTGAACACCAGAGAACAAGGCAGAGACATGCTGGAGCAGCTCCTTCTGAATCCCTCATTCGTCACGGGAACTTTCCTGTCCCTCGTCACTCAGATGACCACGAGCTGCTGAGACCCACTCACAAAAACAAAGAGATAAAGCCAGTCCAATTACAGTCACTTCCTTGTATGAAGGTTAAAGGCTAATGTGAAATTATCTGACTCTTTTTTCTTTTCTTTTTTAATACATAATACAGGATTACTTTGTAGTCCTTGGAGGGAGGTTTCACTAGGAGAAGGTACTTGCAATAAAAATAAATCAACAGTCAGTTCCAGTTTACAGTTTAAGGAGGGTAATTCTCTCTTGTGAATGTGTGCCGCAATAAAGCACCAATAAAAAAAATATTGTTGTCATTATTGTACTTTTTTAAACATTGTGTTGTTGCAATGGATATCCCAACGTGTATGGCTGACGGAATTCTGCTGTCTACTATAAGTTTGAATTACAACAAAGAGGAGTGGGTCAAAATTCCTCCACATCGCTGTAAAAGACTCATTGCAAGTTCTCACACACGCTTGATGGCTGGATCGCATTTTAATCGCATATTAATATTTGACCTGAGAATAGTGGGAAGTCATTTTTTTCAAATGAGGTGGTTAGACTACAAATGTAGACATGTAAAGGCACCAACCAGTGAAGTGGGATGCTTTCTTTGGAAGCCTTTTTCTCAAAATCACAGTTCAGTGATGTTCAGTTCAATATGACGTGTCTTGCTTAATGCTTGGAGCACAAAGATGATATTGTGATGTCTGTAGAATGCTAAGAACCTCATTACAACAGTATTTGTAACTCAAAATGTGTTTTGGAGTGACTGAAAATGTTCACTAATATAAGTAACAAATGTTTAAAAAAAGTTTCACAAAGGTTCACATTTTGTTTACCATTGCTTTGGGGAATTTGATTGAATACATTTTTTGTAAGGCAACCCCTAAACGTTTTCATTGCTTAATCATAACATACAGTCAGCTTGTCAAAACAATGTTATATACTGCTTTTTATTTTAAAAAAATACAATTAATATTCTTGTAATTTAACTTGAACTTGGACCTGGAACTTTCCTATAGTATCAAATATAAAATCATCGTTTTACTTGAGTTTCTAAAACATGGTCATACTGTAGATTAAACTATCGATGTATACATTGTAGGCTACTGTGCAATTATATGAGTTATAATGTAGATGATTGTGACATAGTCCAATTACAGTTCTTCTCTTGTCCAACACCGCCATTAGGTGGCCATTTGATGTAAGTGCTAAGTTTCCATTCATTGTCAAAGGGTCAAGCACTTAGAAGGGTGCAGCGAGGTTCTCAGACCATCAGTGTGAGAAATGTACCCAAATCATTCTACTATGCCATTAAATGTTTTTGTTTTTAATTAAAGTTTCAAAAAATGAGAATCTGGAAATCAAAGCCCTAGAATTTGATGATGTCATCATCATCACATTCTGGGGCTTTGAATGTGCCTTTGATCCTGGAAGGTCTGAACATTCTAGGATCAAAGGCACACAATTTTGTGATGTCATAGTGACATCAAAGCCATAAAAGTGTATAAAAGTGTCAGCATACAGTAGGAAATAGGATTTATCCACACACACTTAAGAAGGGAGTCTGACAAACACAATTAACTAAAGAAAGTTTAAGGGACTGATCAATGGAAACTATGTATCTCACTGGTTCACGCCTTCTCCAACGGAGAGACAAACAGGCTGAGGAGCAGCGGAGACAGGAACCTCCCCAGCAGAAACAGGAAATCATGAACAGGCGTGATTTGGCTGCGATGCTGAAGAGAAACAAACTTCTTGCGACCGAGAGGGAACATCTATTAAAGGAGGTCTCTCAGAAACAGCATGCTGCTTTGGCCCAGGAGAGAAAGTTAGCAGGTGAGGCCAAGCAGAGACAAGAGGGAAATGCCCAAGACCGGTACAAACAAGCATGTGCCATAGACCTGGAGAGAGAGAAAGTTGCTGTAGCCAAGGAGCAACGCTTACTCGTTACGGTCATGGACTCACACGACCGTGCAAAGCGCATACAGATGAAGAACCATTCACAGGTTTCATGGCACGAATGTCAGGAATATGCTAAAGCCGTGCAGTCACAGAAAGATGCTAAAGCCGCGCGGTCACATGAATATTATGAAGCCCTGCAGTCACAGAAATATGCTGAAGCCATGCTGAGACAGGAACGTGCTGCAATTAAGCATAGACAAGCCAGTGATGCAGCCAAGGATAGGCAAGCCAGTGATGCAGCCAAGGATAGGCAAGCCAGTGATCCAGCCATGCATAGACAAGAATATGCTGAAGTGCATGAGATCCACACCTCGGCAGAGCCTTTGTTGAATAAACGCTATGCGCAGGCCCCAAAGAACGTCTACGTCGTAGACCAGCATATGCTGAAACACCACAAGTCCACAAATACCGTTCTCCCGCCCATCCCCAATGCAGCTAAGGTGTCTTTAGTTGCAAAAGATGCAACCGAAAAACAGAAGTCCTGTGACCGACTTGCGGGTACCAAGGGGCCATTTACCAGCCTTTCCACAGCTGAAACAAGGAGAATAAAAAAGAAGCTGGAAAATAATGAAATGTGGGAACTGTTCCATGAGGGAGCCATGGAAACAGAAGGCAGTGCTGTGGCACATGATCTCCACAGCTCAGCACAGCCTTTGTTGGAGGAACCCAAACGGCAGTTCTCAATGCCCTTTCCCCCGCCAGTTAAGAAGTGTTCTGAAAAACGGACGTCCCGTTACCGCCTTTGGGGTACCAACGAGCCATTGCTCAGATTTTCCACAGAAGAATCAAGGAAAATGAAAGATCAACTGGGAGCCAATGTCATATGGGACAAACATAAGTATGGTACATTTGATGGGCCAGTAATCAACTTCTTTGAGTGGAGCCTGAGTCCGCCCATCAAAATAAAGGCATAAAGTGCACGTCCCTCCTATAAAAATGGGTTTTCGCCGGGTGCTCCGGTTTCCCCACACTTTTAATACAAAAAAAAAAACACGATCAAATGATCTGGATCAGCCTGGGCCAATATGGGTTTCCGCCGGGTGCTCCGGTTTCCCCACACTTTCAATACAAAAAAAAAACACGATAAAATGATCTGGATCAGCCTGGGCCAATATGGGTTTCCGCCGGGTGCTCCGGTTTCCCCACACTTCCAATACAAAAAAAAACAAAACACGATCAAATGATCTTAACCAGATAGATAGTAGCTGTTCAGCAAAGATGCCATAAGTACAACAGTGCTATGATCAAAGTGCTGTAGGTAAGAACATGCTATGCAGAGTTGAGGTGAAGTCTGAACAGCTGAATCTTGAACCTCTTGCAGAAGATGGCAGTGACTCTGCTGTCCTGACATCGGTCGGGAGTTCGTTCCACCACTGAGGCGCCAGAACAGAGAAGAGTCTGGACTTTGCTGAGCAACATTTGTTTGATTTCAGCGAAGTGCTTGTGTCGGGGCGTGTGGTTTTAATTAATTGAATAATTAATTCTGTCCATTAGGTTATAATGGATTCATATCAGATGCAGTCATCTTGATCTGAGCCATACAAACATTCTGTTAGGTGTTGTTTTCAGTGGACCCAGATACAGAGACTAGAGACTGCACTTCAGGAAAACAGATTGATTGAGCAGATGTGTTCAGAAGGTTTGTACAGGCGAGGAGGCCAGACAGGCAGGTCGGAAGACGAGCAGGCAGGCTGGCAGGCAGGAAACCGAGCAGAGGAGCGCTGGAGGTTTTCTGGAGGGCGAACCAAAACAACAAGTGTCAGCAAAAAAAAGGCTGTAGGAACCGTAGGAACAGAATAATCTGGCGCCGAAGTTGTGGAGAGGCAGGTTGATATAGACTGAGGATGTTGAGAAGCAGGTGTGCCACTCTCCTGCTGCCGCCGCCATGCCCACCGGACACACAGGGAAGGAGCAGGTGAAGGAGAGGAAGGAGGAGGAAAAAACAGCTGAACCGCGACACATTCAATGTCTATTTCTATTTGGATCCACAGCGTTGGAGGCTGTTGAAGGGGAAGAGAAATGCCAAAAATAGTATTTCTTTGAATATATCTTATCGAGGGCTGCACGGTGGTGTAGTGTGTAGCACTGTCGCCTCACAGCGACAGGGTCCCGGTTCGAGTTCAGGTTCCTTCTGTGTGGAGTTTGCATGTTCTCCCCGTGTAAGCGTGGGTTCTCCCCGGGTTCTCCGGCTTCCTCCCACAGTCCAAAGACATGCAGGATGGGGATAGGTTCATTGGTGACTCTTGAATGGTTGTCTGTCTCTACATGTCGGCCCTGTGATAGACTGGCGTCCTGTCCAGGTGAACCCTGCCTTCACCCAATGACAGCTGGGATTGGCTCCAGCCCCCCCGCGACCCTGAATACAGGATAAGCGGTAGACAATGAATGGATGGATAACATGAACGTGAACTGAAGGTAAATGTAATGGATGAAATTCAAGACTAATGGAAAAAGTCTTTATTTCAACACAAAACATAACATTTAATTTTAACAAAATACAACACACATGTTGAAGTACTGTAGGCGATGGCATCAAATTAGAATGACATCCAATACATTTTTAAAAAGGAAGACACAAAGGGTCTTTATACCTTCCATGGACAGGCATGATAAAACCCTCTGCATATTATTAACACCACGTACCGTGTCTATGCTAGCGCATGATTGTCTGTGGAAAAGTAATATTGAATACAAACTCACGATAAAAAACAAAAGACGACACCAATGCAGATTGTGATATCCTGCGAAGGCGTGCACACTATGTGTACTGTGGGTGTCCAGAATATAATCTGGTTGCACTGTAACTGCATAAAAAACCCAGAAATAACTGTTATATAACCTGTGTCAACTTCCAGACAGGACTCGCCAGTTAATTCCACGGTGACATGTTTATGATTCACTTCACCGCCTGTCCAATCAAACGTTGATACTACACACCATTGACCTGGATAATTTACAGCAGTGGTTCCCAAACTGTTGGGTGGAGCCCTCCGGAGGGGCTCAGAGGTATTGTAGGGGGGTTCACGGTACGTGGGTAAAATGTAGAGTGAAACCGCAAAAAAAGGGTGAATAAACCTTTTTCACAGCAGATTGCTTTGAAATGCCCAACACAGGTGTAAATAATAACAGCTTTAAAACGACTGTTCACTAAACCACTCCCCCAAAAACTGACCGTCCAATCACAGCGTTACTATCCGGTTTTGAATGTTTTTCTATGCAATGAAGCGATGTAGCTACTAGGACATGTCAAACAAAGAGTCAGATGGGTGTGTAAATCTGCTCCAGCATTAACCACAAACATGCTCAGCTAACTTGTTTACATGACCTCTAAAGCTGTCATCTAGAGTTAACGCCAAACTACATCATCATGTGGGATTACAGCTCTCATGGTAGTTAACGCTATTGCATCAGAATAAAAAGCATGACAAAACCATAGCAACAATAGCTGAGATGGGCGGGGCTTAGTGAAAAAAATCAGTCGTTTTAATGAAGCTGAGCTATTATTTCATCAACGTGCGTTTCCTGCTACGAGTCAAACCGCCTGCTGCTTGAAAGGTCTTGGAATCAGATTAATTCATTAAGGGGAAAACAAAGAGGGCTCTGGGGCTATTGAGGTTGCCGTGGCGATGCAGCTGACAACATGTAAAGTTAGATCAATAGACTTGACAGGGAGAGAGAGAACACATTTGTAGTGTCCTTAAACCTGTCAATCATATCCGAAATATGAAGAATTCATATTTTTGTGTTGAACACCAGGATGTAATAATTCTAGATTTTCCCCAGCATTGTAACCAGATAATGAAAATAGAATAAATTACCGGCCCGGTATTTATTTTATTTTAAACAGTTTGGGGACCACTGGTTTACAGTAACAATGATCTTCTTGACAGTAACTTTGGATCATTACATCAATAAATAAATAATAACATTACATGTCAAGAAATGTATGTCTAATTGATCCCCAAGGTATCATAGCAACTGACACATACACGGATTATAAATGTCACCTCGCTCCATCCAGAATGACGGCAGAGGCAGTTCCCTCTTCCTGCAGGATATAAATCTCACTGAGTTTGACAAAAAAAACCTGTGAAATATGGCATAACTAAGGTTGAGTCTGTCCAGATATGAAAGAAGGAATGTCACTGTAAAGTCTAAACACAGGAGAGTAGTTTGGGGGGGTTTAAACAAACATAAGTCAAACCCACGGTTGAGCTTGAGCAGCAAGTGAAACAGCTTTAGCAGAAGTCATCTTTCAAATCATACTCGGGTGAATTCAAATCGGGGGGGTAAACATCCACGGTTAGGCTTAAAATGAGCACGCGTTTCACATACACAGTATCGGCCATTTTCATTCTGGCTTTGGCTTCTTGCCGTCTGCTGAGCGGTGAGGTAGAGAAATGACTGAACGGCATGGCGAGTGTCGCTCGGCTGTGTGAGAGGTCGAAAGATCTTTGCGCCTCACGCAGAAAACTGCCCTGAGCCCGCGTAATGCACTGGAGTGTGTGTGTGTGTGTGTGTGATTTCTATCTGAGAAAAAGGTGTTTGCAAACGTGTGATCAGGAAGAATGTCCGAGGAAGTTACGCTTCTCCGTAGGCTGAGGCCTTGTCTTTCAACAGGTCCAGACACACATGACAGCTCCAGCTCCCTGTGGAGAGAGAGAGACAGAGAGAGAGACAGAGAGAGAGAGAGTGATAAATAATATAATAATAATAATAATAATAATAATAAAGCCCAATTATAATATCAATATAATTTAAATAAATAAATAATATACAAATATTATAATACCAATAAATATAAAATAAATACAAATATTATAATACAAATTTAATATCAAAAAATAAAATATATCAATACATAAACAATATATACAGATATTATATAAAAATAATAAAAAATATATAAATACAAATATTATAATCAAAATGTATATAATAATAATAATAATAAGAAACATATAAATAATATAATATAAATTAAATTAAATTAAATACAAATATTATGAGAACATATTTATAATAACAATAATAAACAATATATAAATAAATATAAATACAAATATAATACAATAATAGTAAAGCCCAATTGAATTGAATTGAGAGAGAGAGAGAGAGGGAGAGAGAGAGGCTGAAGTCTTTGTCCTCCCTTGCTCTTTTCCATATATAGACGTGTGTCCTCTCTCTATACAGTGCTTGACATCTATGGTATCAACGCGCTGGTGTGAAATTAAAACCTGCGAGTCACTGCTGTACCTTCTGGAGGTTTGGTCATCGGAGGCTTCAGGCAGTACATGTGGTATCCTCTGTCACAGTCGTCACAGAACAGCAGCTGGTCCTGCATTAGTACATCAACATCGTAATTATACATTATATACAAACATGTGTGAGTAAATCAGAATGCTGCTATAACAGCGACTAGCAGCATTTATCAGATAGCAAGAGAGTTCAAAACACTATGGGAAGCTAATGTAGCTAATGTTGACATATTGAGTTGTCCGACACAATCCTCTGTTTATTCCTATTTAAATGCATCAGTGATCACGTTTGACCAGGTGCAATGATTACTTTATAACCAGGTGAAATGAATTAAGACATTTGCATTTATTTCAAATTCATGGGCAACCCTTTATATCATTCATACTTCAAATATCACGATGGCTTTGCATCTGTATGAAATCGTGCCCGACAAACAAACATATTTACTCTTTTTCCCATCAAAATCACATCGAGGGCAACTTGTCATATATAATAATAACACAGCCCAATTATTATATAAATAAAATTAAGATAAAATAAACACAAATATTCTAATAAAAATGTATATAATAATAATACAAATATATAAATAAATATACATAATAATATAATATAATAATCAAGCCCGATTCTAATATAAATGCAATTATAATAAATAAATTATTATAATAAATAAATTATTCATATTCCATAAATATGAATACAAATAAGATAATAATAATAATAATAATAATAATAAAGCCCCCCCAGTATAACAGTATACATACATCGTTCTCCGAGGTGCCGCAGAGGCTGCAGGACTTGCACTCTATGCACTGCCACTGGTACGTCCTCACCGCCTGCATCATGTTATCGGTGAACTGCAGACACGTGGGGTGACCTGCAGGGGAGACGTGAGGAAGAGGGCAACAGAAAGATAAGACAGGGAAGGGGTGACCGGGGATGGATCGCAGCAAGAGTTTCCAAAATGATGTGTTCTGTTATGCAACAGTTGAGAGACACGCACAGGCACGCAGGAGGTCTGAACGTATTTGCATAATCCATAATAAGATGATTTGCATGATGTGCGGCTGCTTCAGGACATACACAGCATCTCCACTGCACTCAGGTTTTGTATTTCCTAATGTGGATGTTGATTGGAAAGTACTTTATGTCTCCCTTCAGAAGAAAAAATATCTTTACGAGAGCCGGCAGTAAGTGTGAACTCGGCCTGTAATTGCACCCAGCAGCCTTGACAGTGAAACGTAGCATCAGAAGACAAGTGATTATATGTCTGGAGAACAAAAACAGAGTTGTGATTGGTGCACGGGAAAAACAGGGGGAAAGCACAGCAATATATATATATTTATATCATCCTTCTCGAAGTCTACGGCTGTGACAACTTGACAAGAGTGATAGTTGGTGTGTGAAAAATTGCCTCCTCGTTCCCCGTCGTAATCATAAACACTTTTCTCCCGTCGAACTGTCTTTTACAGCCTCCCCACAGATTCACGGCGCTGTCACAGCTATCTGGGTCGCCCGCGATATCAATGGGGTATCAATGAGCCACGAGTGAGCCGTAATCAGGGACTTATATCTGGACTGAGAAAGCAGCCAGAAACATGGAGAAAAAGTGGAGTGAAGGAAAAAAGCTGCTGCCTGTCTCCCAAAAATGAAATTTAGGAATTACAGTCAGGCAGTTTGAAAAGATGGATACCACATAATGAGGCTGTAGAGAGAAAAAAAAATCTACTGATGAAGGAAGAGAGATTGTCTGTAAAGACGGAGAGGAGCAAGGGAGTGCCGATTGGCTCTTACCTCTCGGCTACCTGTCCTCTTTAGCCAATGGGGTGACTCAAGAGTCCATGTTCACCCCTCCCCCCCGCCACACTAGTCATGTAATTTCTGGTCCATCGTGTCTGCTATTAAACCTTCTCAGTCCAGACTTAATTAATTAGGATGCAGCTGTGGAGTCTACTCTATATTTACTTGATTATGTTATGCAAGAGATAATTGTCGGGTTATGAAAAATGGAAAAATGTCTGATTGCATTGAGCAGTAAAATCCATCTGAGAAAAAAACAATATTGTATCCATGAAAGGCAACGTTTCCAAGAAGGATGGATTCAAATGTCTTCTTTATGAGTTGAAAATAAATCTGGAGATGTTCCGAGGCCACCGTGGTCCAGCCTTCCTAGTGGTGAAACGATTAGTTTCATTGCCACGAGGTCCAGGGAGTCAGGAAGTCATCAGCCGTCAGCTTCGGCATCATCATTGTCCGGACACAAAATGTCTTCCAGCTGTGCGTCTTCGAAGCCATGAAACGTGGAGGCCTCGCTGTCTGACGCGCTGCCCAACAACTCCTCTAGAGCGCTCGGCCTCCTCCCATCCTTCTCCCCTCTTCCTCTTCCAGCTACCATTGAAAACATCAGCGTCAGCAACACAGACACACAGCTGTAACAGAGTCTGCCGTAGCAGGAAAACATCTCACGGCTGTCTTACTGCACGGGACGGCCGAGCGGACTCATGTTTTTGCTGAGATATCCAGCAGAGGCGGAGGAGAAACAGCCAAATGTGCGATAAAGGTGATGCAACGAAAAGGGTGAATGCATGGAAAGTGCAAAGAGTCGGCTCTCAGTCCTGATGGCCTACGAGGCTCATTGACAACCCGTTGAAAAGACTTCACATTAAAGACACTTGACTGGGAAGAGGTGGACCAAAATGAACTGGGATGAATGGTAATGTAAACGTGTATAATAATAGTACAGGTTCATTGATGTGGCTTCCAAGAGATAAGTAATTCTGTCATTATGATATATAATAGATTTTAAACTGCACCACCATGTGGCCATTAGGGAAGTTTAGTCCATGTAAGAAAAATACAAGAGAGGAACAAGACTGTGGATAAAAAAAGGAAGTAAAGATCAACAAAAACGAGATGTGTAGATAAAGTATGAGGCTAGATCATTTCTTAAATGAAGATTTTTTGGAAAAAGTTCGCCTGCTTCTGTGTCTGTGAGCTTAGTGGTATCCATCTTCTCATCTCACTTTTGTCAGGAAAGCAAAAGTATAAATGTTGTAGTTTTCTTGCCGTCTTATCTAAAATCTCTCATATAACTGTGTTCAAAGTTCAAAAAGGGATGCACCGCTACCACTTTTTCCTCTGACCTTGAATAACCTTGAAAACATGACATAACCCTCACTTTCTGTTACAAAATACGACATGATGTTGGTGATATTTTCAGCATTCAACGTTGTGTTTTCTGACACGAACTGAGCCTAGTTTGCCGATAGAGATGTTTAAAAAGCCTCTCGTTTTTCAAAATGAGCTGGCTAGCGACTTGTCTGTAGGATTCAGGCTATTGTTGCAGCCGGGCGGCTTATTAGGAGCAACTGCTGAGAGGTTAATGCATGTTGCAAGGTATCTGGTTACGGGTACCCGACGCTGGTATCGGTGCATCCCCGTCATAAAGTCATAAAGAACCTGCAGCTTGGATGGAAGCCCTTCCATGTTGGCTGAGACTCACCGGAGCGTCCGCAGTCGGAGCAGGACACCAGCTCCTCCGCCTGGCCCGTCTTCCTGTTGGAGTCCTGGTCTCCCAGGCAAAAGTCACAGTAGTCGTTGGGGATGATGGTGCCGTCCGCAGCCTTCTGAGCTGTTGGCGGGAGCAGAGGAGAAGGACTCGTGAGCTCCCGGAGGTTTCCTGGGCGTATCGTAAACCGTGATTTTGAGTTTCTTACGTTTGTGGTTGTCTGCACTAAACGGAGGAGACGGGGCCATCTCTGTTTCCTTCTCCTCCTCGCCCTCCTCCTCCGCCAAGTGGGTGTGGGTGTAGTGGTAGCTCAGGCCCGGTCGGTTCTTGTAGCGTTTTCCACAGACTACAGATAAAACACCACAGGTCCGTTAGAGAACGCCACTACAGTGCAACGTGCTGTAGGAGAGAACAGACTAAGGAGCAAAGATGTGGATTTGCAGGAACCTCAGTGCACGTTCATTATTCATCGTGTTGGATGGTTTGCACGTGGATGTAACCATTAGTTTAAGCCGGAGTTGTTAAGAGGATGTGTTATTGCTCCTTAGACAGCGAGGAGCTACATATACGATAACATAAAAGCAGGCCTTTAATTGAAACGAATGGGGACAGGACACAAGAGACCGTCACCAGATTATATTATGAGCAAACCAACACAAGATCAGAGCTTTACCGGCTACTTTTAATAGAAAACAGGTTGATTTGATCTATTTATTGCTCTGCATTGATTTGTAATGCATGAAGGTTCTGCTAGCAAAGAGAAAAACCCTTTAAAACTGAAAGATGCACTACCCTAACAAGGGGAAAGAACCCAGAACTACAAGCTACTGCACTTAAGGATAGGAGGAACAGGGAGAATGGGGGGGAACTCAGTATTCCTACAGTGCAGCAACTATATGTCTGTTAGTTGCTGCTCTGTGAAAACAGTGAAATCACAAATCGAATACATAAAAACAGGATTGGTTTGGAAGCGCAACGTGCTCATGAAATCTACATTCTAGTGTCTCTCGGGGTTTATTGTAGGACTTGATGAGCACATTAGAGCTGTAGCCATCATAGAAGTGTGATATTGTTTATATATCTGCTGCTTTTCCACCCGATTCTGCGTCCGTGTCTGCAAAAGTAAATATTTGACATACTCCGTTAACTCCGAAACAAAGCGTATAAAAGGATGTCCGCCCACCGTAAACACTTCTACAATGGCTACATCTGCGGATCACATCACAGCTAGTGAGGCTTTAAGAAACATGCAAACCCCCCGCGTTAGTGGGCCGCCGCTGCTCATTTGGTGCATGCCTTGCGGTAAGCAAGCATTAAGGCACGTGGCGTTAGTGTCATGCAATTCTCTCACTGGATTCAGAAAGCTTAAAAAAAAAAAAAGCTTTGGGGGGGTTTTCTCCAAGGGGATTAGTATTCAGCCAGCCATTCTCACACCTGGATGCCCATGAGCAAAACTAAAGGCCGATCATAAAGACAGTTGACGGAGGCCCTAGAAGCTAGAAGGACAAGATGGCGACAGGTTATACCTTCTTCGGCCTTTTTTGAGTTATGCTTTTGTTTGTATCTGTCTGGAACAGAGGAGACACAAAAGCAAACAATAAAGGAAAGATAGCACAAGACACACACACACACACACACAAAAAAACGAGGATTCATTTGTTGAGTTTCTCGATCGGCAATCCATTCCCATGGGATAATGGGGGGGTTCTGTCCCAATACACAAGTTGCATGCTATAGTCAGGTCTTGATTAACAGCAAACTCTGTCTTCATGCTGCAGAGCACAGCTTAGGATAGAAGGAGAGAGGGGAGGATGGGAGAGAATTACTCGTCTGCTGGATTTGTTTACACAAGGCAAGAATTTGGAACGAGCGTGTAGAGAAAGATCTCCCGATAACACATCAGAGGAGGAATTAACTTTTTGTAACAGCCAGATCGGAGGAGGAGGGGGGGGGGGAGTCGCTCCACGTCCTCGACCTTGAGGAAAACACTGTGAATGATTTACGAAGATTTTCCTCTTTCTCTTACTGTCGCAGACGTAAGGTTTGTCCTGCTCCTCCACGTTTACCGGTTCTGTCCTCCTGCGACTGGATCCTCTGTTCTGAGAGGAAACACAACGTTTATTAAACCTCATTTAATTTATTTCTTTATTTCATGTCAAGCATTACTGTGAAAGAAAAGGAAAAACAACCATAAATCAGATTCATCCAGAATACATGGAGAAGGAGTGGATAGAAGCAAAATGCTTCTAAAAATGATCAAATATGTATAATTTACCTACATTTCTCTGTGATTTTGTTGGATCAATAATCACTCAGTCGTCCTCCTCTCTATATTGGCTGAATATTGTTTTCTTGTACCTTGAACTTGTTTCTTGTACTGTAAAAACAGTGTACTGTGCATACGTGTTGATATTTCTATTCTATAGTCTATATTTCTATATTTTAACTTGGCATTACTTTATAGATCAAAAGCATGGTTTTGTCGGGAGGGAATGACTATTTATTGCAGCAACTTTGTTCAAATTTTTAGTTTTTTATGTGGGATGGGGATTAATGATGTTTGTAAAATGTTATGATTTTATTTATTTTTTTTATATTAATATTGAATTCATTTATTGTTCCACCAACAAGGTGGAAAAAGCAAGTTTACTAAAACCTGCTGCATCTCTCGTTTAATATATCGTTTTCTGTGCACTGTCCCTGTTCATTACACACAGGTGTGTGTCTGTGACACTCACTTTGCCTCTGTTTCTGTTCTTTCTCTTGGGGACATCCATGTCAAAGTCTTCGTCATCATGGAGGCCGTCTCCGTTCTCCTCCGCTTCCAGAACTCTCTACAGAACACAAACACACACACGTGCAGACGGCGGGAGGATTAAAAAAACCGTTGGAAAAGCGAGGAGACGTGGCTTCATATTGTCCCGACAGACGTGGTTGAATACCTGTATTTCCAGCAGTGTTTCCTCTTCCTTGCAGATGTTGTTTTTCTTCTCCAGCAGGCTGTCCCCCCTCAGGAGGGCCTCCAAGGCCGTGGCTTCCCCCGGGGGCACCTCGCGCTTGGGGGCCAGCTCGGCTTCTGAGGACAGAAGAGGATAAGATGTGTGTGTGTGTGTGTTGGTCTGAGCCGGTGCAATTTCCTTTTTAAAACACAAACAAACAGTTTGTCATCCTCACTGACACTCTGATTATTAGTTTTGTTGATCACATGAAAAGGTAGATCCGGTAAACGTCCTCTCCTGTGTATCGACGTGGACATTAGGGGGGGGGGGTTATTAACAGTGTGTAAGAGCAGAGGAAGCAATAAGCCCAAACTAGACGACACCGCTCGTAGGCCTGAATTATATCTCCGGAGCTCTGCTTCCACCTGATCTTTATCCCCGGCTCTCTTTTCATTTCCGTGGAGACCAACCTGCTGCGTTATTGACTCCCCGTCCTCGTCTTTGAACCCTTAACACCGGGATCAGAGCAGAATGGGCCATGTGATAAGAAAGGCGTGGGAGGGGGGGGGGGGGGGAGGGGGGGCAGAGTTACTGAGCCTGTGTGATGTTTCTTATTGAATACAGAGCTGCTGTACCTCCAGGGTCTCCTCTTTCCCCCTCCTCCTCCTCCTCCTCCTCCTCTCACTCCTTTGTGTCTACTTGTGTGGGTTGACATGCTGCCAGTGACATGTCCTCCCTCCCCAGTCCATAAACCCCCCCACCCAAACCCACCAAAATCCACCAAACACGCCTCCTCCTTCACCTCTGGACACACTCCCTCCCTCCTCTTCCCCCTTTTAACCTCCTCACCTCTCCCTTGACTCTCCAGGGCAAACGTGGTGGAGAGAACACACACCCACACACACACACACACACACACACACACACACATGTCGTATTGATCAGGATCCACGGCCTTCAAAGCAGCGATTTTTACACACGAGGTCAGTTTACGTGTCGGAGGACTTGCGTGGGAAAGCGGCTGTAGAAGGTTTTATGAAAAATGAATCCTGATGATTCCACGTCTGGAGACTTAACGTTTCTTTTTTAACGGGAAGGGTGTGGGATTTGAAAGGGCATTTAGGAGACATGGGGGCCTGATTGAAGATGGGGTTGCATCATGGGGCAATAGGATCCAGAATGTTCAGTTTGATCCTTAATCCGGTTTATGGAAGTATTATTTTAATGCTGGATGCCAACCAAAATAGAGTTAAGAGACTTGAACTTACACTGTAATGCTCAATACACATGAAGAAGGAGAGGCAGAGGATCTACTGTACAAAACAAGTCACATTCTGGGTTTCAAACTATTTCAAAGCAGCTTGTGTATCTTAACACACACACACACACGGAGAGACAAACCTCTCTGCTCAGGAAGCATTAAATAAACATAAAGCCGTTCCAAAAAGTCTGAAATGGGAGCACGCACATTCCTCTGTCATGTTTTGATAGATATCTGGGCCAAACTGAAGAAATGGATCTCTGGAAAACAAAAGTGAAGGCTTCTACTCTTTCACCCGACAAGAAGCTCCTCCTGCACAGTTTCTCTTGACATGCTCCGGTTGGTCGGTTGCTTCTGGGGAGTTTCTTTGTTTTAGTTCCTGAAAATGAACAGGTCAGCTCTAAGCAGAAGACTGCTTGAAGCTGAATCGTTCTTCGTGGAACGCTTTGGAGTATTGTATTGCGTCTGGAAGACAGCGAGGAGGAGGAGGAGGAGGAGGAGGGGGACAATAGTGTGGCAAAGCCGAAACAAAGACTCACATTTATTTCTCCCCCTTATCAGGTTCCTGAGGCATTCCTGTGCTAAAACCCCCTATATCGCACACACACACACACACACACACACACACACACACACATAAGAAACACACACGTCCACCTCATAAGACTCACTTACATTCTAATGCCTCATGGACAAATGATTATAGAGGCCCAGTTAGGGCGCTTCTGTGCTGCAACAGAGAGCCCGAGTCATGTGTGGGGGTGTTTGTGCACTTATGTGTGTGTGTGTGTGTGTGTGTGTGTGTCTCTGCTGCCAGAGAACAGTGAGAGGAGGCATTGATTCAAGAGAGAGAATGAACCTGGAGACCTGGCGAGAGGGACGGGCTAACCAGAGCCAGATGGTCAGATAGCGAACATTAACGCCACCGTGGACACCGAAAAACACGCTAAAGAGCCGCGCAGCTCTAAACACGTGTGTGTGTAACGCAAACACACACAAA
Source organism: Chelidonichthys spinosus (assembly GCA_029853015.1). Taxonomy (NCBI): domain Eukaryota; kingdom Metazoa; phylum Chordata; class Actinopteri; order Perciformes; family Triglidae; genus Chelidonichthys; species Chelidonichthys spinosus. The sequence goes on along the minus strand of CM056838.1, from coordinate 4,330,455 downwards.
AAAAGGGAGCAGATGGCGTTCACATAGTATGGGTCAATACTGGGAGTCTCACCTAGCCGGAGCTCACACAGGCGGAGCTGGGGGTCCAGGGGAGGGTGGAGTCGCCGCTTCTTTCTCCAGCAACGGGCGGGATAGGTGTACATCTGTCCTGCTGCTTGGCCTGGACACACACACACACACACACACACACACACACATTCATATATGTATGCATACACACATGCAGAGGCACAAGCACACAGGAAAAGGCTTTAACAACCACTGGCAGGCTTACAATTTGAACAAAACGTGCATTGAGACCGCTACAGAGACTTCCTGACACTTAATATGTCCCGCATGGTTCACATATTCACAAAGATCTCCTCAGATTCCAGAAACTCACATAAAAACCTGGAATTTTTGGGTACTTTTCCCCCCAGACACACGTCAGTATAGAACCAGAGGATGTTACAACATTTCAGCAGGGCAGATTTCTTTTCTGGGTTGAATATTTTGCATTAACTTTGGGGAGAAACAAGCTATTTTCCCTCTCAGCGTGAACAGAGAGGGTGGGGGGGAAGAAGAAGAGGGGGGATCAACCCAGAATAAATTCATATAATGCGAGTGAGGCCTGCCACAAAGTATAGGGTGTGGCCTGAAGAGCTTTGCATACAAGATGGAGCGCAGGCTATTTGTGTCCGGCTCTCTGCAAAGAGCAGATTGTTCCCTTTTGGTTGTACAGGCGACCCAGATGTGCACGCCTCGGCATAAATCAGCGAGTGGTAACTCATGTAATATACAAGACGAGAGCTCGACTCCAGGGAGGACATTTAAATATGAATCTCTATCCTTCCATATTTCTGCTTTTTTTTGCTTCGACGAGAAGATTGATGCATGTTCACACGCACAGCCGGTTAGCCTAGCTTAGCATAAGGGCCAGCAGCTCACCTGGCTGGCGGTGGCACTTTTCCATCCAGATGTAGCAGTTGTTTTGGGCCACGCCGGTCTGCGAGTCCAGGAAGGGCATGCGCACGCTGCGTTCGGCGCACAGGCGGGCGTTGTAGCTGCGGCAGTGTTCGATAGCCTCCCTGTAGAACTGGTCGCCGAGCCTGAACGCAGACAGACAGGTCAACAGTGAGATAGACAGGAAAGGCATGATCAGGTGACTGCTCCATGTTCAACATCTGACTCAAATTACCCACGGAGACGTTATAGTCCTTTTTGAGTTAAGCTATCTGCAGCATGCTGCTTTGATTTCTTCCCAGCTCTCAAAGTCGTATAAACTCAATGCTAACATTTTTTTTTTGGGGATGGTTAAAGGATTATAACATGTGCTGGGAGGCTGAGCGCCCCCCTTTTCAGTCTTGGTTAAGTTCTGCATTTGAGCTCAGGTTGTTGTGTAAAGTCTGGATTTGCATGAAAACTGTGGAAGCATGAAAAGGAACGTCTATACAAACAAACTGATGGATGGGTGAGTGTGCTGCATTAAAGTCTGCACAACATATGGGCTAAACACATGATGTATAAATCAGGTGAGCCATTAATAACCTCCAGTCTCGATCCGGAGGGACGGTTTTCTGCAGTCAACATGGTTAGAGTCAGACAGACAGATAACAAACCAGATTACCTCTGGCCAAAAATAAAACATCCACCTTGAGTAGGTTATTCTTTATTGAATTACACAGCTGGAAGCATAAAGCAGATATAGTCCTGATGGGGGTCTGATCCTCAGCCAGGGCGATCACATGTCTCGGATGGCGAGTCAACCGTCTTTGGGGACGATTTACTGATTTGAGACAGCCATGAAGATGAACATTTGCTGTCAGTGTCTCTTATAGCGTTTCCAGACTTGACTTCAGATCATATCTGAGAGGGGGGGGGGGGGGGGGGGATCTCGTCTCTTGCATGTCTGCTGATGTGCATACATGTCTACGTGCCTGTCATCCTGTCTCCCTGACTGGCCGAGCACAGATATGTAAAGAATTTCAAGCTTGACAAAGACCAGCACTCTGGTCCCGCTGGATCTCACAAAGATGTGCAGTGTTTTGAGGTGGAGGGAGGAGGAGGAGGAGGAAGAGGACGGGGGATGGGGATAGGGGGGGGGGGGCGTATAGCAACAGAGAGTGAGACAGTTATTGCTTGTACTGATGAAGCAGAACGACGGAGAGGCAGGTATGAAGATTAGAAGGTGCTTGATTTTCAAAATATGATGATGTAGAAAACATGCTTTAACATAATCCTAACTGCAAAAAGTCTTCAAATATATGTGAGTATATATATTCAAACATGCCGACATAGAATCCCACGTTATATATAACCTCCACTCTATATTGATAGACGTGGCGTTGGCCGGTTGAGGCTTCGGTCGCCCGCAGAAACGAGGACGGCAGCTGGCGTTCTTTGGCGATTTTGTTTTGACAATATGAACGCAGCAATCCGGTCAAATCCACATCTCCAGAACAGACTTCCCGTCACATAACTCACATTCCCAGAGGTGAACTTGTATCTCTGCTTTCACTCCTCCAGGCAACTGTCTTTCCTACATCCCCCCTCCTTCCTCCCTGTGTCATCCCATATTGCCTTTACATTTCCAGCGACTAGCGTCTGTGCAACGTCCCCGAGGCGGCTCCATAGACTCTTACATAAGGGTTCGTGCTTGTTGGACTGCCGTGCGTTTTGTCTGCGAGGTGTGTTCGTGCGTTAAGTGAGGGTAGAGACGTGTGTGTGTGTCTATATGCCTCCCTGAACATCTATCTAGGTCTATGGGTTGCATGTGCACCCGATGCCTCCTCCTCCCCCCAAAGCCCCCCGAACCAGATCCAATCATCAGGAGATACCGCTCCTGTTTGTGCCCATTAAGTCGCCTGCATGGCTGATGCCAGTGATGGAGCTTACGTAAGTGGAGTTTTGCATGTCGGGGAACACATTCCTCTTGGTCAACAGCTTCCTGGATACTGATGGAATCTGCAGTTGCTGCGTGTGTGATTGTTTCAGTACAGAGGAGCTGTGTGTGTGTGTGTGTGTGACGGTCAGTGTTTGCAATAAGCTCTTATTGACCTTATAAATATTAAAATGCTTCTGTCATCGCTCTCATCTATCTTACTCTCATCTGCCACACAACGTCTGTTATGTATCGCTGACGGCAACTTCTCTTCCTCTCCGCTAAATAGAATAATTCATCACTGAAACTCATCAGCAGCTTCATAAATCACTGTCATACTTTTCTCTGCATCCATGCTCATTTCCCTCTCATCCAAACCTTCTGGAAACGTGAAATGTCCGTTATTAAATATTTATTCAAACAAGCATTTCAGGTCAGTGGTCTGAATTGTGAGTTCTATTGTTTTCTCTCCCAAATATGATAATAAACCAAATATTTTGGGGGGTTTAGACTGTTGCTAGGATTAAACAAACAATTCTAATACGTCATGTTGATTATAACTGACATTTTATGTGTTTTTCACATTTTATGAACCAAATAATGATTTGATTACTTGAGAAAATACTGTTTTTTTTTTTGCTTTTTGGGTTAAAGCAAAGAAGAAACAACAAAAAAAACCTGCCTGGAGGCTGGAGGTGTGTTTTGTCATTCCTGTCCTCAGTTTAATACCTTGTAAATAACTTTTATACGCTCTGAGCTGATATCTGTAAAGACATGTGTTGTTGTTGGTGTTATAATGAGAATGAGGATTCAATATAAAAAGACTTGTAGGTGTCAAATCAAAGGAACATAAAAGTAAAACACTAACATCAGCCTCCTGGTGATCTGCTAATGGTTTTATAGTGGATTTCAACAAAAACAACAACCACCAGCTAATTTAGTGATGTTTCTTCACCACAAACCCCTAATTAGATCAACGGGGCAGACTCTGCTTGTAGTGTGTGTGTGTGTGTGTGTGTGTGTGTGTGTGTGTGTGTGTGTGTGTGTGTGTGTGTGTGTGTGTGAAACACCGCTCTTTCTCTGTTATTATTTGTTAATGTGACATTAAGGTGCTGTGATTTACACCCCGGGTTCAAACCATGATAAAGAGATGACAGATCGCCTCAATGTTATTGCATCTCATTAGTTATATTCAGCATCTTCCAATTAATAACACATTCTGGTTTTAGATACATGTTGTAACTACACAATGTTTTTTGTACTTTTATGTACTTTTCCTAAGTTTTGCACAGTTGGACGATAGTAAATCATAATAACCACATGGATTTATACTAAATATATGCCTTTGACAAAAATTACTTATGTACACAAAACTGAAAAAACAGTGTTCCCTGACCGGGAATCGAACCCGGGCCGCGGCGGTGAGAGCGCCGAATCCTAACCACTAGACCACCAGGGAGCTGGTATGTCTCCCCACCCTCCCCCTCCGGCCTCCCGGTTCCCTGAACCTGATCTGTTTAACTGTTTGTATGACATCATCAGGCTCACTGAGTCAGAGGTACAGTCACGGGAAGCCCCAGCTCTTCCACAACACGAGCCTCTAGCACCTCCAGACACGTCTTTCTAACAAAGTTTGTGGATCTCCTCAGGGTGTCTCGAAGGGACATTTTAAACTAGTTGGGTGGGTTCGCCCCCAAATTAAAGAAAGATAGTGAAGGGGACAGGAAGTCCTCTTGGAAGAGGCCCCCAGAGGAAGGCTCGGGGCAGGGCATCAGCATGCGGGCACTGATAGGCGTCTTTATGAGGCACTTTGTAGGCCGACGGCGGGGTGAAGCACAGAGAGGAGGAGGAGGAGGAGCCAAGGAGGCAGAATGGGAGGGAGGAGGAGGGGCCCCGATATGTCCCGGGGCACACGTGTTCCCTTTCAAACCCTGTCACACTCATTTTCGTTCAAAAAACACGGATGTGTGCGCACGAGCGCTTTCACACACACACACACACACACGCGGTCGTCTGTGCACAAACAGACACACAAAGGGGATGAAAGGGAAAGGTGCAGGCAGGGGAGGGGGGGTTAATGGGTGTAGCAATGAGGAAACCCTGATTCAGATTTATTTCAGATCCTATTTTCTCTGCATTTTCCTCTAAGAAGTCATACATGCATATAAAAAAAAAAAACATAAAGAGAAACGTGTCAGTTCCATATGCAGGAAAAGAGGAAAAGAAAAGCAGGATTGATCACCGCCTTCTATTAAAAAAGAAATGTTCTGGACATTTAATTCCCCATGCCTGGAAACCATTCCCGGACATTCCCATTCCCCGGTAGACAAAGGCCAGAGTTCACCCCTGTGCTGAGGGGTGTAGCATGAATGTATGCAGTCAATGCAGACAGACAGACAGACCCCCCCCCCCCTCTCAAAAAAAATCTCCATCACTCACCCAAGCTCCCTCTCACGCAAATTGGGGGAGGGGCAGGCAGCTACACAAGCGCCCACGCATGCAACAAACACATAATAAAAACACACGTTGCCCCCCGTTCCCCAAACCACCACCATCTCCTTTGCATTTTCCCCTCAAATCTAAACCCACGTCCCTAATCCTTATACAAAACACAGACAAAACCACCTTCCACCTTGTTCATTACAATCCCAAACCTGGCGATCAAAATGAAAAGGAAGGCCGTAAACAAATCTCTGCATACGAATTGCACGTCGCTCATTTGAATACTTCTCATGTCAGCTCTTCATTAAGTCCCAATCCTGCACAGCCACCCAGGTTTCCAAACACAAAGAGCTTCTTTGTAAAGAAAAAGAGGAGAGAGAGAGAGAGAGAGAGTGTTTAAATAAATCAAGCAAACATGCACGGCCAAAAAAGACGTGACTGAATGAGTGGAGAGAGCCAGACGTATTTACTGCGAGCAGCTGAGGGTAATAATTCATCTTTCAGAGCGGGCGCTTATTGACTGCATATTATTTAACGGCCACATCCCGAGGACAGATGACAGGCTCTTACATTCCTACATTCTCTTGTGTTATTATGCGTGTATGACTATTTTGGTAGGATTGAATCCTGCTTTTAAAAAAAACACACACTGTTTTTCCATTTTTTTGCAGGATAGCTTGGGGTAAGGTGGGGGTAGGGGGGGGCATGTCTGAGAGGATCCTGTCATCTATGAAGGGCAGATGGGGTTCCCTTCCTCCATCGGTCTGTCCGTCTTTACATGTATATCTCCGTCTCTCTCGACAGATGGGCCCAGGAGAATACTGGGACGCTCCTAATCTGCTGTCCTGCATGCACAACTGCAGACATACAGAAACCAACCCATACATTCTCTACAGCCTAATCTGTTTTAGTAGAATACAGCAGATTAAACCCCCCCCCCCCCCACAAGACCTGGTTGTACAGTGGGATCCTATTTTTATCAACAAAAACAAGAGCATCATGAGTTCCCTTAGTTGAGGAACATTTCAAGCTCTTTTTCTTTCTGTTATTCGGGATGTTAATTGTGCTAAAAAAAAGCTCATTAGTGTGTAAAGACAGTTGGATGCCCCTTTCCAAGGTGGGCACATTATGACAGAAAGGTGAGAGCCAAGATGTGGTTATCCCCTCCATCAGACACACTGATGATGTACTGACTCTCGCACACCAGATTCAAGATAACTGTCTCACCCTCACGCACATTCCTCACGATTAGTGGAGAAAACATCTGCTGTCAGCCGGACAGGAAGACAGACAGACGGTGCATTCAGTCACACAGACTGAAATATAGCTGGAAGTTATATCTGTGAGGGGGGATCTATCTAAATGTCTTATTATGCTGGTCATTTTGTGTGGAATAAGGTGAAATTATTGTTTTTTTTCCCCTCAAAGAGACCATGTTTTGCTGCTCAATGGTGGCTTTTCCTCCAAATCAGAAAATGATGGCACCGTCAAAATCTAATTCAAGGGGGGGGGGACTGCACGCCCCCTATCTGTATCACACTGCAGCTTTCTTCTCCGTGCACGAAAAAGGAGATCGATACGTGTGTAATAACGTGTTTATAACGCGCTCTCCATTGTGTACAAGCGTTTTTTTGACATTCGCACCTCAAAAAAACGCCCGAACCCCGCGCAGAGAGCGAGAGTCCCCCCCTACTCCCTTCTCAATGTGCGCTTTGTGACACACTTGATTGCATGAAATTACACATGCAAATCAACCACGTCCGGCGCTGACAAAGAAGCCCTGCATGCAAACTTCTGTTAGACGTGTTTGTAAAAGCAAAGGGGAAAAAATGGGCAACTTTCCGTCCAAAGTGATACCCGAGAGAGAGAGCGAGAATGCGGACATTTACACGCGGCTCGGAGGGGTTTTCTCCGTGCAGAAGCGCATGCTTTTTAAAAAAAAAGATTATTACACAACACGGCAAGTAAAGCAACGATACCTGCACATATTAACGCACGGAGACTGGGACAAGTACATGACGAAAAGTGTTGCTTTTGTGCCTTTAATGCACGCTCAATATAAAACACAATGACCGCATGCAAGCAAACGACACAATCATTTCATTTAAAAAAAAATGCAATTTACTCACGATTTGAGGGGATTATGAATGACAGTCGCCATTTTCCTGCAGGATGTGTAACGTAATATTCCAAATCTCGGTGTAGTTTGGGACCCTTATGAAAAAAAAAAACACAACAGCCAATACGGTCCTGGGCATCGGGCTCCCTACCAATACAACACCAGCATGAAGACGTTGGGCGTGGCCTCGGAGAAATCTGTCAACATCGATGTCCCAGTCCTCAGAGAGTAGCCTCGTAATCATCTCATGGAACAAAATTGCATTATTTCAGCGAAAGCGTCACAATTTTAAATATGTATATTAAAAAAACACACCATTTTGGTTTATGGCTCTTGACGGCTGTGTGGACAATAAAGCCTGTAACACAATAATTTATTTTTTAATTAATTATCGGGTTAAAATAAAGTTTGTAGAATACATAATGTATTGTCAGACTAGAGCATTTTGAAAGTCAATCCGTCAATCTTATAAATAAAACAAATTCCTACATTCATATGCTGAAACGGTCGCAAAGAAAAACAACCAATGGGTGCCTGCAACGTCACGGCGCTTTTGTTAGCGAGCAGCCAATGAATGGCGTTTGGAGGCGGGATGCCGTGGCGGAAATCAGCAGCTAGCTTAAGAGCTGTGTTTAAAAACTGTAGTTACATCGGTTTGATAAGTAGAAAGAAATACTGTTAACGTTCAACGGAAAGCGTGTTATATAACCCGTTAAAACAGTATTTACCTCCACTCATTTGTAACGTCAAGCTTTACTATATAGGTGTGTAGTTAACGTTAGCTCAATAATGCTAACGGCTACAACTTGCTAACTCGGCTAACACGTAAACATGCTGCGTCGGCTCGCTTCACACGCTCGTTACACGTAGAAGTGGTGCAATAACGGACAAGAGGACAAGAAAAGGGAGGATGGAGAAGTGGAACTGGCGAGAAGGGCAACGGCCGCACAGGCGACGAGGAGCCGGGCATCGCCACGGTTGGCACAGAGGCAACCGGCAACGGGCAACGCAAGACGAACGGTGGTGTGTTGGAAGTACATGTGATGTGTTTATATCTCCTCGGCAATACTGCCCAGCAGCACAGGCGGTGTTTTGTAATGTCAACGTCAACAAAAGGGTTTTGTTCACAGGTCTGGACATAATAATGAGGGTAATGATGCGGGGCCTTCATTTAGATCACATCAGAGGAGATGTGAAAACCAGTCCGCCTCTAACTCTTCCTCCTCATCACCCTCCTCCTCCTCTTCTAAGACCAGCAGTGCTGCACCAGGTCAGTACCACACAACACCAGCCCTCACCAAGTCTGAACAAACATCAGTTCCCTGGTTTGTCATGAGCCATAACACTTCACAACTAAGGCAAGGCCATTGTTTTTGTATAGCACCAACAACAACAAGGCAATTCAAAGTGCCAAGAATACCAAAGGAATAGAAATTTCAGTGCAGTATATGAAGCTCATAAATTGTATTGTTTATTGAAACACAAAAGTCTTCAGTCTTGATTTAAATGAGATTTCGAGCAGACCTGCAGGTTTCTGGAAGTTTGTTCCAGATATAGAGGGCTGAGAACCAAGAGGGCGGACGTGACATTTCACCAACTTTACTGGAGAGCCAAAACAAAAAATGTCTATAGTTTGCTCTTAATTTCTGTACTGATTTCACCTATTTAAAGCACATTTATTGACACAGATGGATGACACAATACTTAATGAATAATAATGGTCAAGTATGCCTTTTTTGCACCACGGTTTTCATTTCATTCTGACAACATATAGGCGTATCGTGAGCAGAAAAGAACACGTGTTGTGTAAAAACTGCACCCAGACCTGTCCCAGAGGATCTAAGAGGTCTGGATGGATCATAGCTAAGCAGAACATCAGAAATGTAGTTTGACCCTAAGCAGTTCAGTGCTTTTCTAAACCAACCATAGTATTTTTTGAATAGATTCTTTATCAGACAGGAAGCCAGTGTAAAGATCTGAGAACTGGAGTAATATGATTTACTTTTATGGTCTTAGTGAGGACTCGAGCAGCAGCGTTCTGAATTAACTGCAGCTGTCTGAAGACAGTACTGTGTACTTGTTAGTGACAGTAGGTCAACTATTTAGATGGTTATTCCTTCTGTAAGCAACTTGATCACCTGTGCAACTTCGAGAACAAAAGATGTCGGTGCTTAATTTTTACGACCCTGTTTTATTGCCAGAGCTGCCTGGTTTCTACTTTGACCCTGAGAAAAATCGTTACTTCCGCCTGTTGCCTGGTCACAACAACTGTAACCCACTGACCAGAGAGCAGCTGCAGGAGAAAGAGAGGGAGAAGACGAGAAACAAGATGCTCGCTGAGGACGAGAAGCCCAGAAAAGTGAGTGGTGTTCTTTTAGCTGTTGTTTCTTGTGCTTGAAGCTTCAGTTATTCTTTTTTTTCTCCACGTACTTTGGAATAACGATGGGACATGTTTTTATCTCCTTCATAGAAAGCACCGAGAACAGGACTGAACGCTTCACTGCTGCTGCAGAAAAGACACCTCGGCCTGTTGCCTGAGAACTCCTACTGCAGGTACGTGCTGTGTCACACACATACACACACATAGAGCTTTTCTCCTTGTATCCGATCCATATTGCAATACCCCCACAGCTGTAATACATTACAGAAAACAACCCAGGAAAACACAGTCCCAACATTAATGATAATCAGTTCTGCATGTGGGGAGTTGGTTTTCTTTGGAAACCAACTCCCCTCTTTCTTCTGCATTGTCAGGCCACTAATAACGATGCAAATCAATTTTGAAGTGGGTTTGAAAATAGTCGGAGAAAGAAACACGCTAAAATGTAGTAAAAATGAACATGTATTAAATTCACACACAGTGGGAAACCATATTATTTATTCCCTTTTGCCAAACATTTCTATAAAGGCGAGGAGTTAATGATTCTGGTTAAGTGTGTGTGTATTGCAGATCTTTCTGCTGTGTATTAACGTGGTTATTGTGCGTCTCCAGGCTGGTCCACGAGGTGAAGGTCAGTGGAATGAGACGCCACAAACTGGAGATCCAGAGCACAGACAACAGCAACCCCAACACGGACAACTTCAAACTCATAGTGGTGAGAAAACACACAAAATACAATGTCGTCGCAATTGATTCACTGTGTAAACACATTTTCTATTTAATTAAGACCACATATATGGCCTGCATAAAGTCTTAAAAGTAATTTCTCCCTCTTTCTCAGGGGGATTCTGCGTGTGAGCGAGTGTTCACGGTCAATGATGTCTCACACGGAGGCTGCAAGTACGGCATCATGAACTTCAGCAGCGGCAGCCGAGGATCTCTGTCCGTGGAAATGTGCGACAACCTTTATTTTACAAACCGCAAGGTGGGAGTTTTTTTACAGGTACTCTTACGTTTGAGGAAACATTTTATATTCAATTGAGATAACCTTAAGGTTTGGCTGAATGTGTTTTTAGGTGAATTCCATCTGCTGGGCCTCGGTCAACTACCCGGACTCCCACGTCTTGTATCCTTCATCGGCTTCGGTAGTGATCTTAGCTTACATGTGAAATGCTGTTTTGGACTTCTGGCAGTTTTTGGACTGTGTGTATTTGCCTTGACCCGAGCCGACTGTCAGGTTGTGTCTGGTTGGAGCGGCAGACACCCCCGGCTGCGTCAGTTTACTTCCTGCTTCGCTCTTCAGCAATTCCAACCCAGGTTGTACTGAATAGAATCTTCTCAGGTTTCTCACACTATTTACATTTTACCTACTGTATTCTATTCTTTAAAGTAGATAGCGGTTCCTTTGCAAGATTTGCCATGACGTTTTTTTGCTTTTCAGAATTCCTGAATTTGTAAAATACCTTTTATGCCTGCAGACTGATAGTATCATAAATTGTCATATTTCATGCAGGCATTTTTAGCTTTACAGCCCCATTTTAACCATTTTTTCCTCTTTCCTTCATCCTTCTCTGTCCTTCTCAGACCAGCCTGGGATGCTGTGTAGCTTTAAGATCTCCTCAGCCTGGTCTTGTGCTTGGTGTCTGAACCCCCAGTTCGACAAGACCTTCAGCACCGGTCTGTGCATCCATCAACTTATGATCAAATATGATATTCCTCGTCAGATAACCACAATAACTGACTTCTGTAGAGCCGTGAGATGGTACATTTTGTATTTAGGCATTCACAAACAATAAATCTATAAATAATTGTGTTTTCGCATGTGTTGGCAGGCCTGTCTCGTAGGGTGATCGTGAAAGATGCAGAGACGGGCAGAACACAGACGTACAGCACCGGCAGTGATGTCTTGGCTCAGCAGTTTGCCCTCAGGGTGAGCCATCTGTTACATTACACTGATTGAGCATGTTTGAGTTCACTTATAAACACACTATAGAATGGATCGCTCTTCGAGGACGATGAAGCACAATGTGAGAAAGAACAGTAAACATGTTTCTGCTGTTTCCGTAGGTCCCTGTGCTGTTTAATGGGTGCCGGTCAGGAGAGATCTTCAGCATTGACCTGCGGCAGCGTGGTCGCAGGGATCAAAGCTGTAAGGCCAGCCGCTTCCATCAAGAGTCGGCCATCACCTCCGTACGCGTCCTCCAGGATGAGAACTACCTACTTGCTGCTGACATGCTGGGCCAGGTCAGGTTATCTAATTGAAAATTGGACGGTTTTAAAGAGTGGATCATAGTATGTAGATTTTTTTTTTTCATCCCGGATGTTCCAAATGAAAGAAATTATAGACCCATGTTCTAATTAAAATACGGGTTTCTCTGAAGATGATACAAAAATGGACCCACATGGATCTAATTGCTTTAAATGTGTCTGTTTTCTCCTTTTATGTGCAGATTAAGCTGTGGGATGTGCGAGTGACGAAGCCAGTGCAGGAGTACAAAGGGCACTATAATGAGCATGCCTACCTTCCCATCCACGTCAATGAGCCCGAGGGGCTTTTGTTGGCAGGTAGGAGAGAACACGGCATGCTCTATCGACTGTAATTCATCAAAAGAATTATACTATACCCTGACATGTGTATAAACTGGCATGAGCTTCAAGATCAGATTATATATTTCAGAGATAGTCTGAGAGAACTGAAGCCTGCCATAGATGTCTCTTGCGAGGTGCTTTACAACTTTAATGGGAAAACACTCGTTTTGCATTTCCCCCTCTGTTCCTTCCTTCAGTTGGTCAGGATTGCTACACGAGGCTATGGAGCCTAAAAGATGGCCACCTATTGAGGACTATCCCATCACCCCACCCGGCCGCAAACGACCTCATCCCGAGTGTGGTCTTCTCCTCCAAGTTGGGTGGCTGCAGGGGGCTCCCCGGCCTCCTCATGGCGGTCAAACACGACCTTTACTACTTCCCCTACAACACGGACTACCAGGAAGGAGGAGAGCAGCCGCTCGGCCAGCCTTAAGGAAGACTCTGAGTATGCTTCATCTCATAATTAAATTTCTTAAAATACCACGTTTTGTTTTTGTTGCTGCCAGATGTATGGGTGGAGTTATATTCAAACACAAAATCCATCAGTTTTTTATAATTGAACAGTTGTACTGAACTTTGACCTCAGAAGAGTTACATTGAAGTCTCAGGGGAATGTTGTTTTTTTGACCCACTTGTTTATACAGAAAGGAAATAGAAGTCCTTCATACATGAGTTCACACAATTACTACATTTAAGATTTCTGTTAAATTAACAAAAAAAAGTGCTGTCACTTAAGAAAAAATTGACTGATTTGTAATCACTTAGGATGTATTTAAAAAAATAATGGGTTTATTCTTTAAATCAGCACATTTTCCTATTCCTGTTGAATTACAATTCTATTCTAAAAAGCATTTCATTGCATTGTATTTCCTTCTTAATGAAACACACACAGACTGAGTTTCTGCAGTTTAATACATACTGTTTGAGCATACATGAACATAAAGGTATTGATTCGATCCTTGTGATATTCGTATTCATTGAACGTGTCTCTGAGATGGGAACCGTGATGATGTAACGGGTCAAAGTGTTATTCCAGCTGCTTTGTAAACAAACCAAACTCTCCCAGTCAGTCAAAAAACAAAAAAAAACAGGTTAACCATCACTGCAGTGATATCTCTGCATCGTCGTATGTATTTTTCCAGATGAGTGAGTCTCAAACATTGCTCACTTATTGCCTCTAGCTAACTAGCTACACAGCCTGAGTTGACAGAGTAAACGGTTACTCTTTCCTGTTTTGAGGGGCCAGCCTCAAAGATGGTTTCAAGTCTTTTCTGTGCCATATTGCTACTGTGAGCCAGCCACTCTGTAAAATCAGTCCCTGTTGTATCTTCATCATTTATATCATCCCACTGCAGTCAGATTTATCTTGTTTCAACATTATTAATCCCCAAAACATTTAAAAATGTCTTTATTAAAGTAAACTTTCCCCCCTATATGTATATTCCATGTCAAATTTAAACGTGGGCCGCATTATTAAGGCTGTTCTATTATCATCTGCCCATTCAAATGCATAAAGGAGTATAGAGGGATTATGTAAGAGGTTAATAAGTAATTCTATGAATTGGAATGCATCTCTGCTACAGTACAGTTCTAGTCCTCCTGAAGCCAAAGAGCAGAAAAAGCTAAAGCTTGCAGGGCTGAAGCAGAGAAAAACTAGTATAGATCCATGCAAACAAGGATCAGAATCAATTGTAGTGGATCATGTTTCAGGTTTTCCATCGTTTCCTCTAAAGCCAGCCCTGAATGCTATATACAGGCAGAAACATTCTTAGAATAAAAGTGCTTACCTCGGACCAGTTTAAGATGCTCAGTCAGTAAGTACTTCTATCGTTAAAAAGCTCCAGATTACAAAAGGTGCTAATAGTACTAGTGTGTAACACCGGGGAGGGATTGTCAAAGGGGTTCGAGGGCATCAACACTCATTTTTAAAAGGGGTTATATGGGAATTTACCATCGTAAGCAAGCATGTACAGTGCTCACTTTCATAAAAAGTCAAGTTTTATGTCACCTACCCTCTTGATATTCAAGTCTTGCTCTGGTATTCTTCACAGTGTAAAATATAGGCATATTAAAGTGAAATAGCATCGAGGGACTGACGTGAGGACAGCATTGATAAACAACAGTCCAACCTGCCGCAGATATCTAGTGGCCGATAAGAAATGCCACTAAAGAGACAAACTGAAGCCTTTTAGCCAAATGTCAAAATGTGGTCAATTCCAGTTTTTCCGGCGTCCTTTCGCCGTCCCCTCTCCGACTCCCCAGCTCCTCGTCCTGCTAGAGCTCCCCAGGCTTCTGGTGGCAGCCGGTGCAGACCCTCACCGGGTGGTCCCAGCCGCGGGACGGCACGGCGCGGCGCTCCTGGGAGCAGTCGTCGCACACTCCCTGGCCACAGGCGCGGCAGTGGTGGATGGAGAGGCGCGGGGAGAACTCCCTTTGGCACCCGCAGCATGCGTGGATGTCCTGATCCGGGACCCAGTAGGCCGGACGAGCCGCATCCTTCACCAGGCCTGGACGGGGGGGAAGGGAGAGGAAGCAGCGGCTTCAGGTACAAGTGATCTTTTCTCTGCATCGTTTTGATAACGTAGGCGGATGTAATGCTCACCGAGAGGTATGTCGATGGCACCGACCACAGCTCCCAAAGTGTTCTGCACCGCCTCCCCAACCCTCCTTGCTATCAGAGTGCCCCCCTCCTCCTCCAAGGCTGCATCCAGCAACTCTGCAACAGCATGCACACATGAAATCAGGCACTCATGCACACTGTTAATCACATCCAGACATCCCCGTTAAACGTAACAACGGCAAACATTAAGGAGGGATTTACCAGTTGGGATTCCCCTGTTGTGGAAACAGGCGTCGCAGACTCGAACAGGCGCCAGACCCCAGCCTCTCTCTGGGACCGGCCGGGTCTTTGAGGAGCAGGAGTCACAGAAGCCCTCTCCGCAGGCACGACAGTGGTGCTTGGTGTCATTGGGTTGGAACTCTTCTGCACATTTATGGCATTTCTGCAACACAGACAGACAGACAGGAGTCTCCCACCAACCGTGACACTGTAGATATAATTCCATAGAGTGTACCATTTGGCATCTGCTGTATGTCCACTGCTGCATCAAAGCAGTAAATGTTCTTCTTCAAACAAATGTAAAATGTTGCATCATTGTAAAGCTGCCAATTAATTTGACAGAAACATCAATTTAACTGTTAAAAAATGCCAAAAAACTGTTGAATTTTATGGAAATGGACTCTATTAAACCGTATGTGGTCTTGGTAGCGACTAAGGTTGGAATTTTGAGGAAAATAAGTACAAAGTATGCATGTGGTCATGTTTCTGTTTTCCTGAGTTGAGACTTTTGTCTAGTTTAGTGCAGTTTGGGTAACGTACCAGGATGAGGGAGTTGGGCGTCCAGTATGTGGGGGCGATCTGGTCGGTCAGCCAGGAGGTGACTGCTTTGGCGGGCTTGACGCTGAGCTCGGACACCGACTGAGAAATGTATTTGACTCCGTCCAGCAACCTCTGGGCGGCGTTGTTGTTGTCTTTCAGAAAACCGTCCGACTGGAAAGAAAGGAGAGAAGAACAAAGCAAAGGTACGAATGAACTACATATATTTCTAAAGCATCTCAGCATTAGTTGTGTCCAGTATTGTAGTGTGTGATTCACTGAGACCTGACCACCATGCTGGCAGAAAAACGATAATTTTAGCAGGAGCATGGCCGTAGCACCTGACGTACAGAATGATGTATGCTTGGCATTTACACCTCCATACTCAGCACTTTTGATTAAGTATGCTTACATCATCGTTTTAACATCGGGCAAGAATATTCTGCAAATGCAACTCCCAACGAACGTGACATTAATTTGATGCCTTTGATGCTTTGGCTTGCAAATTAGTTTAATCGGTTTGGGCAGAGCCTCATTTGGGCTGTTCCATTGTGGCCTTACCCCGGGCCAGATGTGCTGGATCTCTGTTCTGACCACAGTTTCCACTGGATCCTGGTTTCCATACCAGTACTGCCTGCTTCTGTAGATCACTGCGCAGTTGGGGCACTCGATTACATACCTGGTCATAAAAAATATATATCTCTTACAGATGATAGAGCTGCAATACATTTGTCTTTGAGCAGAGAGTTGGTTTATCCCATTGTGCTTGTCAGGGAGCCCCTTCAAAATCTTCCAAATAGTTCAGTGGTAGCTGGACTCACCCAGACCAGGCGTAGATGGCCAAACCAAACCACGGTGAGTCAGACGAGGCGGTCGTTTTGGGAACAACGATGACCTCCTTCCCTCCCTCATAGCAGGCCTGAGAAGTTCAGCACAGACACTCAGACATTTCACTCAAACGTATACGCGTGTGTGTGTGGCATGTTGGGCTTGTACTCGCCTTGCAGGTGTAGATGCGGTTGTCGTACTGCGCGGAGTAGCGGCACCGATGTTTGGCTTCGTGGTCGAGTCCTTCCTTCAGGTGATTCATGCTTCTCTTACAGCCTGAACTGAAAGTCAGGAGACAAACCGTCTCAGAGTCTTGGAGTTTTAAGGGATACATTAATGACACTTGATTATTCCTGCACCATTAGTTATTCATTTAATAATCATCTTATTATCACCACCTGTGCACCTCCGTGTTCGTCCACAGCTATTCTCACATTCTGCTGCAGCAATCTGCATCATATTTTGTGTCTAATTTCAACTTTTGTTTGTTTGTTTGTGCAGAGGGACACATACCCACAGCTGAGGCAGAGGCTGGAGCAGGTAAAGTACTCATCTGGAAAGAATGAGTTACTGGCCATGTGCTCATCTGCGATCTCCCCGCTGAACCGCTCGCTCAGGGCCTGAAGGAAGGAGGAGGGGGAATGATGTTCACTGTAAACATTGTATACACACAACAAGTGTTCTCTCTGAGTTACAGTGCAAACGGTGCTGAGGCATGCGTCTATAGTCCACACATCGAGCGTCGGCACCTGCAGAGCCTTGTAGATGACGCTGGCAGAGCGCGGCGAGCGGGTGGTGTTGTTGTCCAGCTGTTGCTCCAGGCTGCGGAGTAGACCGCTGAAGTCCGTGGGAGGGTTGTAGGTTCGAGTCCCGCGGTACTGGACGGAGCTGAAGGCTTCGGGAAACAGACCGAGCTTCCTGAAACGCTCCTGGAGAAGACGCTCTGCCGATTCAGATGGTTTGTCTAGTGATGGAGAACAAAAAAAACAAAATAAAGTGAACGAGAGAGAACAACTCCAATCAATTAAGTCTAAAAGAATAAAAGATGTACCCGATCCGAGTAGCTTGGTGTGGACGGTCTCGTGGAAGATGATGACGGCGGGGCCCAGAGTGGACAACGGGACGTCCAGACCACAGCGGGTGGTCGTCGCTTTCAGCTCTCTGGTGAAATGCTTCAGGTAGGCGTCCGACGCGTCGCCGAGGAACTTGAAGAGGTCGTCGTGGAGACGGTCGGCGTGGGTTCGGTAGATGACCACATCGCAGATCGCCAGGACTTTGAGGAGCAGGCGTGTTCGCTGACCTTGATTTGCTCCTGATGAGTGAAACCATAGTTGTGTAGATGTTATTCATTGAGAAAAAACAGCCTCCACCCGTACCTGTCCTGATATTAAGCTATTCCACCGTTTGTCCCGTACCAGCCCCGAGCAGTCCTTCTGTGTCGATGATGACCACCCGGTGCACAGGGTCCATGGCCGCCCACACACCCACGGTGCAGGACTCTTGGGTGGGCGAGGTCTTGAACACTTCTCGTCCCAGGAAGAATGTATGGTTCAGGGTGTGGGACTTGCCCTCCCCGGTGTTTCCAAAGATGGAGACCACTTTGAGGAGCTCGTCTGGCCTGCAACGCAGTCTGCTCACAAAGTCGTCCTCGTCCTTCACCTGAGAATCCACACGAGACCGTCGTCATCACAAAACAGTGACACCAAAGGATGAAGACATGCTTTTAAGTATTTACCTGCATCTCCTCCCTCTCGTCCACCAACAGGAAGCTGCACACCTTCTCCAGCTCGGCCCTCAGCACCTCCATCTGGGACTCCCCGGCGGCCACGCTGTCATCCTGGGGCGCCTGGGCAGGGGGGTACGGTGTCACAGGGTGCTTCTTCTTGTTGACTCCGCTGTGGGTGCGCTTCTGGCAGTCCAGGCACAGGTTGATCTTGCAACCCTGGCAGCGCACCGTCGCCCTGAGCCGCCCGCCGTTGACGGGGCAGCTGCTGTCCCCTTTGCACGAGTCGCAGAAAGGAACGTGGCCCGCCGCGATCCGGACCCGGTCGTGATTCCGCATCCGCTCCTGTCGATGGAGCTCCAGTTCGCAGCGGGCGCACTGCAAGCTGCCGCATTCGTCGCATTCAAACGCGGCCTCGTCTGAACCCCCGCAGGCGTAGTTCTCCTGGCAAGCCAGGACCGCGTTCATCCCTTTGTCTGGACCTGGACCTTGACCACTCATCTCAAACCTGACGGGTCAGGACTCGGGATTGCAAAATCAAAACCTCTAAGAGCAAGATGTGATGAAACTTCACACTCTAAAAAAAAAAAGCCAAGTCACTCATGCAATACTGTCAAAAAAGTACTATGACAGGTTCAAATGAGGACCGTGTTGCTGCGTGCTATTAATAGTAGTCAAGCGAGACCACGCAACGATTTCAAAACACACAGGCGAGTGTTTACTTTGTAGTTTTTATTTTTTTGGCACAACAGTTTAGCTAACATTAGCATCTCTCGTCTTGTTTTGGTAATGTTGCAGCTGCCCCGATGCAAAGTTGCTATTTAAAAGTTGCCCACTAGGCTCGTCAAAATAAATACAAAAATAACAATAAAAATACAGTATCTTATAACTGGCACTGACACACTTTCTTGAGGAAACAAAACAACCTTCCGTTTTCAATCGACTGACCTAGCAAGTGGTTCACCGGCGGACGACGGCGGACTAAAACGCTGCCTCGACACCGTCTAAACCCGGACACGTATGCGGGGCAACACCGGACCGACAACACATAGCTGACGTTGTCGAGAAAGTTAGCTAGCCGACGCTAATCTGTGCCAGACTCCTTGTAGATGTTGTTGCTTTTCCATCAGCTGATCGGCTTGTTTTTACCCAGAGTTCAAAAGTCACAAAAATGCACACAATGCATTATGGGAAATGAAGTAGTTTAGGAGATCGACATAAACCGTCATGTTAACGCTTTTAATTATATTTATAAACTATTGTGTTATTTCTCTATACTCATGTACTGCTTTATAAATGTAGTTTGACATTAGCTAGCAGCTTAAACAAAATAAACGGCTATAATAACAACATACTAACCGTTACCCATAATGCTTTGCGCCTTCCACCTGCTGTGTGTGTTGTGTGTTTAGCTTTATTTTTACGCGGCGTACACTGACGCTTGCAAAGAGACGGAAACAGCAACTTATATTAATAAACACTGCGTGAATATAGACGTATTATTACTAAGTGCATTAACAAGAACCAACCCGAGACACCCGGTGGAAGTAAGTTAAACGAGCGAAGCTAACGTGAGAACTGACTTTGGCTCTAATTCATTTACGTTATATGTCCTGTGAATGACGTTATTCGGGTTTTTTTTTAAACCGTCACGTCATCTTACATCCAACTGGATGAATTTAAGTAGCGTCGTACAAATGTGTGTGTTATTCCTCATCTTATAAAGCACACCACATTCTCCCTTCATATGACCTTGTCTCACCCCAGGAAGCTAACGGTTGTTCAATGCTAACCTGTCTTCGGTGTTAGCCGGCTAAAGCTAACTAGCTAGTTCGCGCTTCCTTCTACTCTTTCCGTTGTCGTTTGTTGCGTTCACGATGGAAGATGAGACGTTCACGGACATTGAGGGCAAAGCCATATCTCTGGACTGTCAGAGCCACTCGAGCCTGTGCAGGGAGTTCACCGTCAGCGTCCCCAAAGTGTCCATCGGTAAGGTGATGGTGTACACCTGCTGCGTCTGGCTTTCGGCATACACCGTGTTCTTCTTCACGGAGGTAAGTTATACTCCTAATAACACAGTCAAGCCCTGGATCAATGTGCCCATATCGCTAAAAAATATCCTTTTAAAGGTAGTATTACTGTAATAGAATAAAAATCAGAAAGGAGTTAATTGCCAAGTTCTTGATTTACCTGAACTCTTCTTTTATTTTTTCTTGTTAAACAGCACTTTGATGGAAAGCTCTTTATAAATAAACGTGTTATTACATGTATTATGAAGTAGGTTTTCACATACCTTGGTGTTCAGTGTGTTCAAATATTACAAAGAATAAACGATAAGCAAAGTACTGCAGTCAAGAACCTAAACATAATTTAAAAAATACTATAAATGAAAAAATCAGCCATATATAAACAGTATTATAATAAAATGTACAGCTTTTCAGCTATTTCTAGAATAAACAGTATTTTTTACTTGCTTATATCATGTTATTATCACACCATACCTCTATTTTGCGAGAGCATCAATAGCAATATCGTCACATTGTTGATGTTGAGGGCTTCAATAACATGTATTGAATCATTTGTTTTGTATATTGTCCACCTCCAATAGCAACAATAGTTGCCCTATGATTATTTTTTCTTGTGTTAAACGAGACCCACATACAAAATATTGATGATCTGCACATTTAAATGATCAGTTTCTCTCTCTCTGTCCCTCTCTTGCAGAACACAATCGTGCTGTCCAGTGCCATAATCGTCACCCTGGTTGGTATGATGCTTCACATCCACTTCGTGAAGGTAGACCACGAGTCCCTGCTCGTCATCGGCTCCTTGGGCATTCAGGTGTCCTCCAGCTACGCCTCGGGCCGCGAGACCACCTCGTTCATCGAGATGAGCAAGATCAAGGATATTGTCATCAATGAAGCGATTTACATGGTGAATACGGACATTTCGGTCTAACGCTTGTGTGCAAATTTACATGATTCTACGGTTATGTAATTTTATTATTTTGTGAGAATAGTGCATTGATGTCTAATGCTTTTATTTCAGCATCAAATCATCTACTACCTTTGTGTGCTGTTGAAGGACCCTTCAGACCCTAACGCGGTGTCAAGCGTTGTGCCGTTGTTTCAGGTAAGGAAACTTCCTTTACCTTTTGGTGTTTTGCTTTTTGTTTACCGCCTGCATGAAAGTTATGTGTTATACACATACGTATTTCTAATTAACCTAATTTTCTCTCATTCTTTCCAGAGTTCAAAGCCAAGGTTGAACTGCTTGGTGAAAGTTTACAAAAGCTGTCAGGAGATTCTTTCAAAGTGCTGATGACACACAAGTCATTTGGTATGCCTTTTAATATTCCTTTAAGTTATTTTATATTCAATGGATGAAAGTAGAAAGAAGGTAGTTTTTTTTTTTCTTTTCTTTTGGTACATCTTGTTTTTATGAACGGTGTATTTCATGATTTCTCCCTTTTTTTTCAGCTGTATGAATGTGAATGTAAGCTGTTGAAACATTAGTTTAATCATAACTTCATACTGTACATTTTGTGTGTTTTTATTACTTGATTAACTTGCAACATGCAAATAGCAGTGGTGTTAACCCGAAGAGCCAAACCCTTTTTTACTGACAACGTACTTATTTGTGCATTTATTTTTACAATGATTAATATGCAATGTACTGGACAAGCATCCTCACACTGTATTTTTGATTTAAAAATGAATACATTTTCTAAAACATACTCAAATGAATATTGTTTAATTATTTGTAGACTTACAGTATATCCTTGGGGTTCATTTTTTTTTGAGGAACTTTACGTTTCTTCCCCAGTAGGGGGCAGCACCACACTTACACAAGCTGATATATTACTTTGTCAAACTTGGAAATCATGAATGAATGAATGAATGAATAAATACAGACACGACTCTTCAGATGGACGATTACACCTCTTTGTTCATCAGCAATTACATTATCAGCCTGCTTTTAAATCAGCCTGTAAGTACACAGAACCATTTAAAAAAAGGGTTCTTGAATAAACATACTTTTTTAAAATTATAAATAAATAAATCCACACCTTTTGTCTACACAAGTATATTTTTAGTTTCTCATAACTACACACACAACTCTTAGGGGCGGTTGCTCACATTTACCTCAGTCGTCGCCTTACTTGAGACTTGATAAACCAGACTCAAGGTTACATCATGGACAGAATGACAACAATGACGTAGTGTGTAGGATCAGTACGAATTGGGAAACTCGTTCTCTTGGAGTATATAACTAACCCGAAGTACGAGCTGACACTACTTATAGTATCTTAACCTTCGTGTTAAATTGGAATATTAATTATCCCAGTTGTTGCCCTGTCACTGTAACAGGTATGATGCAACTCGGATTAGAACTCACATTCTAAGAAGTGTATTTCTTTACACTTTGAATGTCAAAAGTAACTGCTTTTGGAGTAAGGAGCTATATATCCAATGCTAACTGTAAATGTCTATAGAAATATATAAGTGAGGACAATATAAGCATACGATTGGTCCCCTAATCTTTAACAATGTGTTTGAAAGGTTACTAGGTCTCCATTGCCCACAGTTTAAAAGTTCAGTGCCCTTGTTTTCACCACCACTCAGCCCGTTTTTCCCCTCCAGCTCTTGTTTTTTTCCCATCCTTGCTAATGCTCTATGACCGTCTGTAGTTCCCGGTCAGACCCGCGTGTGAACTCAATGCTCCACAGGCCAACAAAACAAGCCGAAGGGTGTGATTTTCACGGGGCGAAGCGTTACGCCGCTGTGAAGAGTGGCCTTCTGACAGGATAATAGTCCCTCCTGGAGGTGCGAAACAGCCAGGAACCAGGCGGAGGATAAAACGTGGGAGTGGCCAGGGGTGACACCTCAGGGCTCCTAAATAGGCCCCATAAACCAGCAACCCCCCTTCAGTGTAAATCATAGGTACTGTGGAGGTTTGGCAGGCCAAAAGCACAGAGAGGCTTTCTTCAGCTATACAGGTGTGGACTGTTAATTACCTCAGTTTATAATAGTAATTATACATTTTCTATTGTGCTTCACCTGCAGTAGTTCTGTATATTATGAAATCAAAATATACAGAGTTATGAATAAATACTGCACATTTTCATTTAAATGTGTAAAATTTGAGTGGAATCTCAACGGTGGATGTGTGAAATTGTCTTTTTGGCGGAGGAACCTCAGGGGTTTAGTGGGAGTGGAGGGGTCGGAGCCCTACTGGGATGGGGAGTTGCCCCTTTACCACCTGCAGTGCACAAACACACACTCCAACATTGCGACTACAAAATGTGTTAAATGAAAAACGCAAAAGGAAAAATGAGAAAAACGCATAAAAAAAAAAAATACAAAAGCGCAGAAGTTAAAATAGGAATGAATAACTAATTATAGGTATGGGATACAATATGAAAAGGAAGCTTCTCATTAAACTGTCAGCAATAAAGCAAACCAGTTTCCCAAAAGGTCAAACTACATCACAAACTGACTGTATATAACTTTTATTCTGAATTACAATCAATTGACATGCATGTAAAGTTGACAAATGAATAATGCGGAGGCTTCTCATCTGGTGCAACCGAAGCCATTTTCATATAAAGCCATGATTCTATGCGGCGGCGTGTCTGTATTGTTGTCCCTGCGTATTGAGTTCTTGGTTGACAGATGCGGCAGGAAGAAGGCGTCACGGTATTGTTTGAAACCTGTCACGTTATCCGCTCTACCTACGCGTCCGTACAGGCAGGTGTAACTTGATGTCAGTTTGGATTTGAATCTCACAAAATCCCTCCTTGCCTCCCTGGTAACGTCTGAGAGAAGAGTTTTACCGGTCACTCTGCTTCTACTGCACACAGTGTTGTGGCAGGATAACTTCCTGTGGGGTATTTATTTGCATATTTACACCGCAAGCCAATTTCCCCATGTAGGTTTTTACTATAGACGAGTTGAAATGTTTGCTTTTGGGGCAGGTAGCAATGTTAGGCTCCATATTAACTCAACTATAGAGCTTTATTTTTCTCTCTAATGCTCGAAATGTCACCTTTCTGTATGGGCACGCTAATGCAGCCCACTGCTGAAAGGGAAAGCAAACAATAGGGGACAAAATAATGAAATTAAAAAGTATAAAAATATAGTTAAAATACTAACAACCCACACAAATTGACAGAACACCGAATCCATTCATGTTCAAAAGCCCAGCCTCCTCCACACTGAACTGTGTTCACATTCATGGCAACGGAAGTGCAGATAAGACTGAGCTGCAGGTTGAGGGATTAGCCTGGTTTGCTGGGTGGCATTGCAGAAACCGGTCTTGGCACAAAGGGACACTGATTAAACTCTGGATCCTTGTTGGTAACACGATCCACGCTAAAGGTACGACGTAGGTGATGAAGCTCGCCGTGGAAAAGAAGTCTAACGTAAACCAAACGTGCAATTTGGACAGTTTTGAGATTGTGATCTAGTCTGAGGCTCATCGAGCTAAATGGGCATTTAAATGTGTAAATGACTCAATCACATGACTTGGACTCGAGTCAGACTTTAGATTTGACTTGATACAATTAAAAAAATACTTCCAACTTTAGCACCAATGGCTCATTGCTTGGAGTTGAGCCTTTTTACTTGAAAGTTTCCCTAAAAGCCCAGAAATTAAAAACATGACTTTTTATTTTTATTTCCCAGATCCAATTTCTTTGTGCCACAGTGAGGCTGTTTGACAAGGACTTTGAGGGGGGGGGGAGTATTGTTATATATCCCTATACGTTGTAATCCATCAACTCTTTGACTAAAGCCGTTGTTTTGGACGTTTGCAACCAGCGTGATGTACAGCTTTCTTTCTTCAGGGCAAGACTTGCTCTTATTTACTCAAGGACGAGTTTCCTCCCTGGACAGGAAAGTCCGGTGCTGCCCTCCTTCCTTCGCTCCTCTCACACGTAACAACGTTGAACCTGAACAAAATGTATTTACCCAAGCGTTTCATCACCTCCACCAGCCCGCGACTTTCAATGACACCTTCGATACCACTCAACGGCCCTTTGGCGGGTTTACAGCCGAGAATCCCGCCTTTTTCTTTTAAATCAGTCGGTTTAAATGCAAATTATTGAGGAGAGAGAAGAAAAGAAAAAAAACAATAAAAAAGAAACTCATCTGAGGCCACGCCCTCGCAGCGTCACCTGGTAGTCGTGAGGTAAGCGAAACGGAGTTCTCGTCGGACCAGCTGGGAGCCGATAAGAGAGCCGAGCCTGCTCTACAGGTCTGTCAGGGCAGCTCAGAGCTGCCTGCAAACACACATTCATGCTCTCTGTTTGCCTTCAGAGAATAGAGCCAAGCCATTGTAATGAGTATGAGCTGGTGTGTGTGTACGAATACTACGTAAATTGCCATATTCAAATCCTTTTGTCATATTTGTGCCATTATCACTCTGGAAATAAGTGATTTGATTGTCCGCCATTTCTTTATTGTGCTTTATTCATCCTCCCATATCATATATATCTGTGTGACGACAGCTCCTAGTTTTCTTGACTTCCAACGGTGCCACGCTGTCTGTGACCAGAGGCAGACAAAATGTGGCTCGCATAAAACTTTAAAGGCAGTAAGAGAAGGAAAAAAAAACGTGCCATTAATAAACAAATGTGACTTTAAAGAGGGTGATTGTGCTGAAGAAGCAAACAATCATTCTGTAACGTGTCTTTTATGAATCATCCCAACAGCGAAGGCTCCCCTCAGACTAATGTAATGACAGGGATGATGCCATCACGTCTGATAATAGACAGGCATGCACAGATGTGTGTCGAGGATAAGTGCAGCACGCCTGCTCTGTTATCAGCTGCTGCAGAGATGTGGATTTTTGAGAGGTTGTGTGACTTGTGCTCCCCACGCGAAATGACATCACAGTTAACAGGAAGATGGCTCTGATGAGTCAGTGAGGGTTATGTAGGATACATATGAATTTCTAAATGCACACACGTGGGTTCAGGAAGTAGTTTTTAAGTATATAGCTTGTGAATAAGGTGTGGTAGAAAGATGTATGAGACGTGACGACGTGGAGGACTTGTGAAGCGTCACAGGTTTGGTATTTCGGAAAGGCCTTCGAGTCCTTCACACTTGGCATGCCTTATGTTGGGGGAGTCCTTAGCGCCAAAGCAACAGATAAGATGGACCTTGTAGGTGAAAAAAGGTCTGGACACGTGTTTTCGCGATAATTCTGTGTGAAAACAATCTTATACATTCAAGTGAGGACAAGTGAAGCTCATCTGTTCATCTCCGAGTTTAACAATAAAAACGTTATATTTTTGTGATTTGTTATCTCGGATTAACTTGGTGTTGACAGTGAAGGGCACGCTCTCTGGAAAATAACTGAAGAGGTTCGTCACGCAGGTATAAGCCCCGCCCACGGAAAATGGTCGGGGGGCCCCTGAAAAGGTCCAGCAAAACATTTACATTTACATTTAGGTCATTTAGCAGACGCTTTTGTCCAAAGCGACTTACAATAAGTACATTTGTCAAAAGAAGGAAACAAAGAAACCACAACGTATCATTGCCGATAAATTAAGAGCTAAAAATAGAACAAGTGTTAGGTCCTCATCTGAGTAAAGTACTACCTCAAACCAGCTATTTTAAAGCAACAATAAATAGAAAGTGGATTGTTGTTGTTTTGAAGGCCATCTCTTTATCCTTCATTCTCAGGAAGCCAAGCGTCTCTATGAGAAACATTCACAGTGACAAAGGACTTGCAGCTAAAAGAAAACATGAACATTGCTTCTGAATGCATGGCAAGGTTTAACAATATATGAAACTAACAGCGAAGTGTTTTCAGGCTGCTGCGTTCTCTGCAGCTCCAGCTTCTTCTTGTTTTCCCGAGGTAAACATTTGTGGTCCGCAGGCCGGCTTCATGTCGTGTTGACATTTAATGAATTAACGCTGTTTGCCTAATGTTGCGACACGAACACCGTGATCCGTGGAGCTGTGAGGCTCATTACTCGAGCGTCTTTTAGCATCTTTGGGGATGAAAAACCTACAAAAACATGAAAATCACAACCCCTATCCTCTCATATCCACCTTATATCATCTTCATATGGATGAACAGTTGGAAAAGGTGATTATTTATGGGATTCAGAACATCTTGTATGACAAAAGCTACGTTCAGCTTCACTTACGTTCCTATTTCAGAGGGAATTACTTGACTACATTTGGCAGATACATCTAGTACTTTTGTTGTGGAATTAAGCCATTCAATTTTTCCATTGCAAATCAACAATTTTGAACAATTTTCTGGATTTAAATTTAAAAAATGTCAAAATACTGTTAACTGTTAACTACCAAAGATGTTTAAAATAAGTTAAAACCACCTATACCTGTGCACGTTTGCCGTGGTGTAATGTTAGCACCGTTAGCATTGTTAGCTGCAAGCCGCCGACTCAGGCAATCCAAGGGCTCCCGATGTCACGTTAGCAAGAAATTTGGAAAATGTTCCTATTTGTTTTCTTGCCAAGAGTGGATGAGAAGATTGATACGAAATAATATATTATAAAATCTTAATCCGATAAGTAAAGGATCTGAATGCGTCCTCCCTTTCCGCCCCTACAGGCCAATAAAGGAAACTTCACTGTAAATGGAGCGCATACACGATTATATTCAGTGTTTACTAAGCTGTCTTGTGATATATTCATAAAAATGATTCATGTGAATGTGAACCTTTTCTTTTTTTCTCTCCCCAACACCCCCCCTCCTCATGGACCTGCTCCTTCACGATGGCGGCAGGCTGAGCGAGCGCTGAGTAACCGGACAGCAACCAGTCACTCTCTACCCAACAAGTCCAGACTCACCTCGTCACTCTCTCAGGAACCCGACTGAAGCACGGCTACCCGTTACACGACGTCATGTTGGGAAACCGAGCTGAACCGAAGCGTGAGTGTGAACCGTTTATATGTCTGTCGATGCAGCGTTCATCCACACGCATGTCAGATAACGGCTACGTGGGACAACATGTGTTGTATCGACTTGCATCGTGTCCTCACTTGCTTCACTGCCACCATGTGGGTTGTCTGGATGTCACAACAGCCCCCCCCCCCCCCCCCTCCACCAAAGCCACTGTGAGAACACCTCACCCCCTTGATTCCCAGACGTGGACACACCCAATGAACAGAATCCACTACCAATGAAATCACACAAGTCACGTATGCAAATAGCGCTCTGTAGTCGCGGTTAAATATGGTTAACTGTCACTTTTGAAAACAGTCGGATCTTTGTGTATCCGTCTCGGCTGAGGATTAAGATGGAGCTCGATAAACTGCAAAAGAAGGGAATTCAATGTCACTTCTAGAGGCATCTTTGAATTAAAATGAACTATCTTTATTATAGAGATGCAAATACTCACATACAACATCTCATATGTAACCTGCCATTAACCCAGATACCCCAAATTTTATTTAATCTTAACTTATTCCGATTTCTTTTGTCTTCTTACACAAGCATATTATAATAATCTAATTTTTTTTTAAAAAAGCATTCTGCTAATGTCTTTTATAGCTTCTCCTTTTAACTATTTTTGACCTTGATATTTTGTAATAATTTTTTATTTTATTTTAAATTAATTGCATTTTTCATCTCTGTAGCACTTTGAGATCGCTGAAATGTAAAGTTCAATACAAATAAAATGTATTATTATATATTTTCTGAGAAATCGGTCCTGTTCTGGTTCGTTAAAATCATCAATATGTGAAATCTGAATCACAGGATCACTCACAGATTATTCCTGCACTTCTGCCAGAAAAAAGCAAATACAGTGGTTATTCAATCGCTGCGTATCTCACACTTGATCATGATGACTAGCCGTGTCACTGCTCACCACCATGGACTCTTTTAATTCAAATCAGAAGGAAAGGCGTTACGATCCTCCATTCTGGAGAGATAACACGCTCGTCGACTGGTGATCTTCAGGAGAATGGGCCGGCGGATGTGTTCTGCATGAGAGAACAGTGCTTTTGATAAGATTAGTGAGTAAACCATCAGTCAGACACTCTCGTCTGTTGTTTTCTCATCATAGAAGGAAGCTTAACACTCAGTGATGTGATGGTTTCTCAATAAACACACCGGCACTGAGTCATCCTGTGTGGAACAGTAATAAACAGACATCACTATATCATCTTATAGAGTATGTTTTAAAGTAGTCTATTAGATTAATAACAGAATTACTTTTAATTTTCTGCATTAAAATCTCACGGCGAGCAGCGGTCTTGTTATAATTGTGTTATTTTTTAAACACATCTACATGAGATGGAGTAGTAGTGCATGCTTTTCAAATTTATGTTCAAATTTCTTTATTGGAGGATTTCTTTATTGGAGGATAAACCTCACAAAAAAAACAATAGAAACCAACAACACTGGACAAATAAAATACATAAATAAAGATCACAATGACACAAAAAATTAAAGAAAAATGACATACACACAATTGCTTTCAAAGAGAGAATATATATATATATATATATACATATATAAATCATCCATAAAACCTAAAATAATGTTGTACTGTTACCAGATGTTTGACATTGCTATGGCAAGTAAAAGCTAGCATCTTAGCCCAACCACCTGATCAATAAACCCCCATAAGATGACAATTTGGCCTCATATAAATAAAACCAACAATAACCATCAACATCATCACCCTAAGGCCCTTAACGAGGCGTCGTCACACGTTTTGATGTATTAATTAGAAAAAGAAATGCGAACTGGTACATTCATGGGACGTTAGCTAGCATAAATGCTGATTGATCGCATCATAATGAAACAGAAAATTTGCGATTTTCCTTCTCTGAATATTGCCCCCCTCTCAGCTCTGTTTTTTTTCCCTCCCTACAGTTCCCCAATACACCGTTGAGGTTATCATGGCTGCATTCTCCCATTTAAAGCTATGCTAACATTAGCATTTGTATCAACACGGGCGGTTGGTGCTGCACTGTTGCGTCTGCCCGCCGTGTGTGTTTTTATGTGTATTTCCCTTTATTTTTTTAAGTGAATTAACTTATACTTGTCACAATATGATTGCAAATCCGTAAACGGCACACACACACACACACACACACAGGTCTTTAAACTGGGGTGCTGTGTCTTTGGGTCGTTGGCGAAATAATGGGACCCCCTTTTCTTTAAGTGCTAATGACCTCATCAGTCCCTAGAGTGTGAAATGCAAAAAAGCTGTGTCCAACCACTTTGATCAAGCATCACTGATGGTCACTCTGACGTCGTTATGCTCCCTGACGACTGCAGATAAACATGAAGGCAAACGCCGACGGCACACAAGGCGAGAGACGGCGTATCTGATCAACGCCTCGAATGACCCGGGTGCCTATCAACCACGCTTAAAGATGAGCAAAGGCCTCGTCGGAGTGTTTACCTCCCTGTGCGTAACGTGACGGATCCACCGAGGAACACTGCAGTCTGTTGGCTCTGTGGGACAGGAATAATCGTTGTTGCCTCCAGGCAGAGTCAGGAAACTGATTTCTAACCGGCTTCGCTTCGACACCGAAACTGGCAGTTTATGTTTTGACAGAAATAATGGGAGTTTTTTTTTTTTTCTTTTTTCAATCAACAGAACTGCAGTTAATGTGACTGACAGTTGGCTTTTGTTGTGCTAATGAACCTCGTACTTGAATTACATGAGAAATAGAGGGAATAGAAAATGACGTGCAATTAACATTTTAATAGTGTTAACAACAATAGCGGTATTAATTTGCTATTCAATAAATGACTAAATAAATGTATGATTTTATCATTTACGCCTGATTTTTGAACTTTGTCACACATTCAAGGTGCAAAACGACAATAACAACAAAAATCACAAAATGAGAGATTGTTGTTGTTTTTGCCTGTGTGAAAGAGACACTGTGCCAAGACTTCCCCTAAAGCATGATTGTTCAAACTGCCAATTCGCCCTTTGGAGCAGCGCTAGTGGGCCAATGAGCTTTGTCCTCAGCCCGGCGGACCTGTCGGTGCACCTGCTGATTCCCAGGCCTCCTTGCCAATCTCCGAACTACAGTGAAACCCGGGGCGAGAGTGAAACTGGCTCCGAGCCAGAGGAAGAGCTGGTTGACTACTCCTGGTACAATCGCTGAGAGCTGGGGATTCTGGGAGCCTTGCGCGGAGATGAGAAAATAGAGATGACTAACCATGAGAAGAGACCGAGAGGAGGAGGAACCGTTCACTTAACTCCTGGGAACCTAAAACCTGTCCGACGCTTCTTGATTGCTCAATGAGTGTACCGCGGCTGCACACCCTGCATGCGTAAGTGTCTGTGGTTGCATCATCAGACAGTTTCTCCTAAATGAGAAGAAACTTGGAAAGCATCTGGGTTTTTTGACTTTTGAATGAAAAAGTCATAAATAAGACATTCGAGTGGTTCCCAATAGGAGCTTCACGGCTGCTTCCATCACCCATCATGCTCAGTCATGCATCAATCACAGACACACGCCGTAAACCTTTTGATTCCTTTGAGTGTTTGCTAAACTCCTCCTGAGCCCCCTAAACAACCGAGGGCTTAAAGGTGCAGCCTGCTCCTGTAAGAGCATTATACATATAGTGGCCTAATGATGGGGATTACAATTGCGGACTTGATTTCGTTTAATTGGGGGAAAAATCCCCCAAACTACAGATGATTTTTTTTTATCAGGTAAATTCTTCCTATGGACTCTTAATTAGCCATTCAGTTGTTAAAGCTGTCAAATGCATTCATGTCTGAATCTGGAGTTATTTTCCGTCCAAACGAGGCTGGACCTGCTGGGAGGCGGGGTTTAAAGGTTCCACCGTGGATGCGTCAGTTCGCTAGAAGATCTGGGTAATTTCATCTAAATTGCAAACTTGGAACTTTTTTTTTTTTTTTTGCAACTTTCATAGAAAATCGTACCAAAGAAACACATGCAGCCACACGATCAGACGACTGGTGGATACAATATTCATATTATTACTACTGATCTCCAAAACTACAACAATAAGACCCACGTTTTAACCGGTGTTGTGTTGAAATCTGTCCCCCTGGTTGAACAGAGCCTCCTTGCCATCCATGCTTGAGATTAAAGGGACAGTTCACCCCTAAATCCATATTTGCCTCTTACCTGCGGTGCTTTTTTAAAGTTTTGGTGCGAGTGGCCTCGTTTTTGGGGATATCGGCCCTAGAAATGTTGTTCTCTGGAACTGGTTTGCCTGATTTTTTAAAAACTAAAACAGCTGCTGATCTGAAACAATAAAATATAGTCCTTCATTTGAAAGGTGCTAAAAAAGGCTAACTGTGGAGAGTCCTTGTGTTTAATTTGATCCTATTAATTAATCACAGCAGCTTTACACACTTTCATACTCTTGATTGATTGATCCTCTTGATATCCCTCCCTGGAAGAAGAACACTGGAACAAGCTCTCCAAAAAAAACCCACCACGGCCGGCCCAACCGGTCCCCGAGGGGTCAAATCAAGGTCCGTCCCTGCGACCTCTCCATACGAGGTCATCGGGCCGAGACAAAGTGTTGCCCCGCTTCAACCCGTCGATAACAGCCGTTCAAACAGAACCTGACACGGCGCCGCGTGATGGACGGCGCCGCTGACTAACGGCAAACAGATTGCCGATGCGTGTTGCTTTCTCTCCCGTTGCTCACCTGTGACTCATCCGGCCTGACCCGAACAAATGTGCTGCAGCCCACCAGTGTGTTGTTACCCCCCCCCCCTTCATATCGCTGAGTCATGTTTACTTCTGTTTGCCGGAAAACAAAAATCAGTCCACGTTTTTTCCAACAGTCACACCTTCCACACTTTGTCAGTGATGTTTCATAAACACTGCAGCCACTCCATTGTTGTGATAAAACAACACAACGCTACTGTTTCTTCATCAGTGAAGTTGACTCAATCACCCCCCCCCCCCCCACTCCTCTTCTCATGCCTCTGGCCCTTTTTGAAACCAGCCTCAGCCATCAGTCACAGCGTGGCGTTGCCAAACCCCATCAGCGGTCATGTGGATTGCATTAGAATTGGTCCAGCCGAGGAGGCACAGCCGGGGGGCCAGAGGTCACTTATCATATCCTTGCACTGAGATGACGGTTCAGGAAAAGTACCCGGAGTGCCGATGAGGATTATGCAGACCCCCCCCCTGCGGAGACCAGATCTCCCAGGCGACTCTTTTTTTTTAACTCTTCCCCTGCATGCAAAGCAGTCGCTTCCATCAGACTAGCGATCGGTCAAGCCGTCCTAAAAATACACATCACACGGGAGCTATAATTTCCACTTCATTTATTTGCATCACATCGCTCCCACGTGTAAAGAGAAGACACGCAGGTCAGAGGAGGAGATGGTAAAAAAAAAAAAAAAGGAGTGACAAAATGTAACAAATCATAACGTGGAGTACATTAATGTGATTATAACATTTCATATACATGACAAAAATGGGCCTGTTTTAACAAACAGAATAACACATACATTAAACTGACTTCCACAAGAAGTATAATAAAGAGACAAACTTGTGTATTCACCAGATATAATTACACTGGAGTATGACTTTTCTTTAGCACACACATCACAGACAGAATGCTTTGTGTAAGTGTATTACCTCACACTTAGAGGCTGTTAGCCTCTAACTCTGTACACACGGGGGCTATTGAGCAGATAAGGAGTGTATTCAGCTTGTAAACAAAAGAGAAGGCAAATTAAAAATGCCGGGGTCGACGGTGGAGGTGGGAGGGTCCGCGGGGTTGGAAGTCAAGACTCCTGCAGTGCTCACTTTTTACAGATGCAGATTGATGGGAGACGGGTGGGGAGGGGGGATTTACCACTCCCACGCATCCTTTCACCTTGAAGAGGAGCTTTTCAACCTAGTTCCTGTGCCGTGAAGACACGGGAAACACATTTGTTCCAACGCATGTTATAAAATCAGATTACAATCAAACTTTAGGTGAGGAAAAAAAAGATCCGAGCCGAAAGGGAGCGTTCACACACGGGTAGCAACGCTTGCAAACCTGAACTCGCATATAAATAGTCTGACGCAGCAAGGACACAACAGAGAAGAAGAAGAAGTGGCCGACGTCCCCATTTGCTGAAAAAAAAAAAACCCAGCCCCACAGGTCACGTTCTGTTTCCCTGCAGCTGCACGGCGGCGACACACCATGCAAATCCGCCATATTTACATGACGGCCTGCGCCTTCCTCTGCCTTCAAAGTCTCAATCCACTGCCCTTCCTCTCTCTCTCGCCGCTGCACATGAAAGAATACAACACACTTTGATTTTTAATGCGTAACATGTGTTCCTCCCCCCCCCTCTTCCCGTTGACCTGGAACAATCCACA
Source organism: Chelidonichthys spinosus (assembly GCA_029853015.1). NCBI lineage: Eukaryota > Metazoa > Chordata > Actinopteri > Perciformes > Triglidae > Chelidonichthys > Chelidonichthys spinosus. The sequence continues at coordinate 4,295,817 of CM056838.1, read as the reverse complement.
TCTGCATATAATGTAAACAACACTGCCGTCCACGGGTCTCTCTCTGCTGGAGCGCGACCCACAATCCTCTCTGCTGCAGATGTTAGTTCCTCGATGCTCGCTGTTCTCGCACCATTTGGCATCCCGGAGTCAAACAAGCCCAGGGAAGGATGCTTGGCTGCCACAGATCAGAGCCGTGACCATAACAAGTGAATGATTTCAATAAATTAAAAAAAAGTTTTGTCCAAGTTTTGTTTGAGTTCAGATGAAGCAGAAGAACTTCTTCCAGCTGCACCTGGAGAAGGCTTTCGTGCGTCTGTCTGAAAACCTCCTCTTCTTGGACTTGCGGGTTTTGCTCTTTATGGCGGCGAAGATGGCCGCGTCGAACGCCTCCTTCAAGTTCTTTTGCGTGAGCGACGAGCACTCCACGTAGTCCGCCGCCCTGATCTTCTCCGCCATGCTCCGGGCCCGGGGGCTCAGGATGGGCTTGACGTTAGACCGGTCCAGGTTGATGAGGACGTTGACGTCCAGCAACAGGTCCGACTGAGTCCCCACGAGGACGATGGGCGAGGACGGGTTGTGGGCCCGGATCTCGGGGACCCACTTCTTGGTGACGTTGTGGAAGGAGGTGGGGTTGACCATGCTGAAGCACAGGAGGAAAACGTCCGTATGGGCGTAGGACAGAGCCCTGAATTCATCAAACTCCTCCTGGAGACGGAAAAGCACAGGTTAGCATCAATCAAACTGTGAGCAGACGTGATGGAGAACCGAGAGAAAGGGAGTGACTCACTAAAGTGTGAGGAAACGTTAATAACTGAGGGTGAAATCACCTCACTGAGTCACATGTGGGATGAAGCAAGGGATTGACATTATTAATGATGGGGATTTAAAGTTAATACATTTAGGAATACAACCCCCCTCCTCAAGTAAAAATAACATGGTTTGTCTACATCATAAACAAACAGTCGACTTGTCTTACCTGTCCAGCAGTGTCCAGAAGCTGAACTCGAACCGGAGCGCCTTCTACTTGGACCTGACCTGTTGAAAACCAGCAACATGAATCTGTCAGTTGTCAATTTGAATTATTAGCTTATTGCAAATAAAGAAACGGCAAAATCACACACATAAAGTAGACAACATGAATGCAAAACAATAACAAGCTGAAGTCAAACCCTTTAAATAATCTGGTGTCAGAGAAATGCAAGTGAATGCAATACTCTTAATAAAACTAGTGACTTATTATATTCAGATTTGCATTATTTCTATACAAAAATCGCTGCTAAAATGCACGGAGTGTAAAAACATTGTTCTTTTGTACATATATTTATATACTTTATAACTTTCGTTATGAAATATTTTCCTTCTGTGTGAAGGGAAACTGCAAAATAAGAATTTCTGAACTATTTGAACATGTTTCTTCTGTGTCTGACAATACAAATGTTGAATTGATTATTGTCATAAATAAATAATGTATATCCAGGTGTGATGACTGACCGGAGAAGACGTCGAAGCCGGTCTGCTGGTATTCTGTCGGGTATCCGTTTGAGGTGTAGCTGACGATCATGCTGGTCTTCCCGACGGCTCCGTCTCCGACCAGCATACAGCTGATGACGCCGGGCTCCAGCTCATCCTCCCGGGTCAGCCCGCAAGCGGAAGGGACTCGGGACTCGTGGTAGAAGTAATCCATTTGAGGTGGCATGTCGAGCCGCGCATCAAACGTTGAACGCTGACTCTTCCCCGCTGATCGCCGGTGAGACTGAATGCTGAGAGTCTGTCTGCTAGAATCGTCTGTCACGTAATGACGCCCGGCTGCCCCATCCAGTTCTGAGTGACGGTCCACACGCGTGGGGCGGGACGGTTTTTAGGGGAAGTTTGTGCTCAGACAGGTTGGGATTTGCATAGACACTCCCATTAAGATAGATTATTATTTTTATTATTTTTTTGCCACTGATATAGCAAGGATCTGTAATGCCATGTTTATACACATTGGAAAAAAAACATAATTTACAATCAATAACAAAACATTATATTGCAATAAAACAATACTAATGCATGAAAAAGTATTTAATTTATGATATTTTTATGCAACTAAATGCATTGCAAGGATCTGTAATGCCATGTTTATACACATTGGAATAAAAAAAAACTAATTTACAATTAATAATGAAACATTATATTGCACTAAAACAATACTAATGCATGAAAAAGTATTTAATTTATGATATTTGTATGCAACTAAATGCATTGCAAGGATCTGTAATGCCATGTTTATACACATTGGAAAAAAAAAACATAATTTACAATCAATAATAAAACATTATATTGCACTAAAACAATACTAATGCATGAAAATGTATTTGACTTATGATATTTGTATGCAACTTAATGCATTGCAAGGATCTGTAATGCCATGTTTATACACATTGAAATAAAAACAGAATTTACAATCAATAATTAAAGATTATATTGCACATGAAAAAGTATTTGATTTATGACATTTTTATGCAACTAAATGCTCAGCATCTTATCACAAACAACTTCTCTCTATGTTTGGTCAAACCGCGCCCCCCAGCGTCAGAAACCGAACACTACACACGATTGTGATCACATGATTCCGCGTGTCACCTGACTATCCGCCTCCACCCTGTGTTGTCGTGTGTGTGTATAGTCTGAATCCCAGCTAGCACGAATGATTTGAAATGTCATATATGCTTGTGTTTACCGCAACGCAAGATATTTATTCCCGACACGTTGCTTCTGAATTCCAAGCGCACGCGGAGAGAGGAAGTACGCTCGTGCGCCGCTAACGGGCTGGAGGTTATGTTAGCTAGCTAGCTAGCTGTTTAGCCATGTCGCCCTAGGGTTGTTCGTTCGCCAGTGATTTTATATGTACAGACTTCATTCACAGGTCGTAAAATAAAGTGGGGGAGGACGAAAAAAAACACATTGAACCATGGCTTCTATTCTTGACGAGTACGAGGACTCGCAAAACACCAGGCACAGCGCGCAGCAGCACAGCCGCTTGTCAACGGCCAACATCGGGATAACGCATTCAGGTAGGTCGCCCTCCTCTCCGGAGATGCTCCATTCCGATTAGCTACGACGACGCTATCACGATATTATTGCTGTTTGGGCACACGTTTGAATATTGCAGTCACGTTTGCCTACTCAGCTGTTTTACTGACATGACGCTGCACAACGTTTTTAGGCTTTGTGAATGTGAGACTTGAGGAGGAGAAGCCGATATTCAACAAGCAGAGGATCGATTTTACACCGCCCGAGAGGATAAACCACCTCGCAGTGTGCAACAATCAGCTGTGCATGAGTCTGGGGAAGGACACCCTGCTCAGGTGAATATTACACTATCATAAGCACTTTAACACAACGTTAATACGCACTCGTGTTGGCTGAGATTCCTTCATTATTCACTGTTAATGCAACTGCTATTGGATGTTCTTAGTAATGTTTCATGTACTACCCTTCACAGGATCGACTTGGCCAAACCAGATCAGCCTAATCAGATTGAATTAGGAAGGAAAGATGACAGTAAAGTGCATAGACTCTTCCTGGATCCCACCGGTGAGGAAAAAAACACACTCACATTCAGATTCTCCTTTGAAAACAATGCACAAAGGCCATAATGACTCATTTGGATATTGGATATTTGTATGAGACACCTCTGCATTTTATAATATTGTAATATGCAGATTGCCTAATGCTTTTTAAATATATATTTATTGCTGTTTTAGTCTATTTTTTCAGGATTTATAAGATAGGACTACATAAAAATGTCTATAAGACTGCAGCAACACCTTGAGCCTTCAAATCAAATGCTACTACATAATGTATACTGTGGCAGGGTGATGACAGAAGCTGTAACCTCCTCCGTGTTTCCTGTCCGCAGGCTCCCATCTGCTGATCTGCCTGAGCACCAGTGAGTGTCTGTACCTCAACAGGAACACGCAGAAGGTGCGCAGTCTGTCCCGCTGGAGAGGCCACCTCATCGAAAGCGTGGGCTGGAACAAGCTGCTGGGCAACGAGACCAACACGGGACCCATCCTGGTCGGCAGCAGTCAAGGCATCATCTTCGAGGCCGAGATCTCTGCGACCGAGGGCAGCCTGTTCAACACCAATCCTGATCAGTACTTCAGACAGGTCGGAGCACGTGTGGTCCATCCGTGTTTATTATGTGTTATGCGCATTTGGCAAGGTTTACAAAAAAATTTCAACTGTTACCGGAACAATATCTGAAAGTGGACTTGCTTTAGGTTTTTTGAAGATGCTTCACCTCTAATCCAGGAGGTTTCTTCAGTCCTTACCAACTTGTGTTCCATGATTATTGAACGACTGTGAACGTACAGCATACTACTAAGCAAAAACTGCCCTACATATGTTATTTTATTCCTTGCTCTTGGAATGCAACTAAACAGTAACGCGGTCTCTCCCTGAGACAGGTCCACTCCCTGGAGGAGGATGGGAGGCCTGCGCCAGTCTGCTGCCTGGAGGTGGAGCGAGGCCTGGAGAACAAGTACTTCATCATCGCCACCACCCGCAAACGCCTGTTCCAGTTTGTGGGCAAGGTGGCCGAGGGCTCGGAGCAGCAAGGCTTCAGCTCCATCTTCAGCCAGAACCAAGACCTGCTGCCCAGCTTCCAGGAGTTCCCGGCCAACATGGGCTACAGCGAGATCACCTTCTACACCTCGAAGCTCCGGACCTCCCCCAAGGCGTTCGCCTGGATGATGGGTAACGGGGTTCTGTATGGTCAACTGGACTATGTCAGGCTTGATTCTCTGCTGAGTGACGTGCAGGTAAATGTCTTTCAGTAGGTCTTGTTCTTCAGAAGCTTAAACTAATCTATTTATATGTTTAATATACTTATCTTCCATATCTTCTCCCTCCCGTTGAACTAGGTATGGGAGTACACCCCTGACATCGACCTCAGTCTCAACAAGCCCATCTCCATTGTGCTGACGCAGTTCCACTTCCTGCTGCTGCTCCATGACCGAGTGAAGGCCATCTGCACGCTGAATGGACATGTGGTGTACGAGGATGTGTTCCCAGATAAATTCGGCACCCTTAAGAAGATGATCAAGGACCCGATCGGTGGGTTGGTGTGGATCTACACCGAGCGGGCGGTTTTCCGCTACCACATCCAGCGCGAGGCCAGGGATGTCTGGCAGATGTACATGAGCATGACCAAGTTTGACCTGGCCAAGGAGTACTGCCGCGATCGCCCCGAGTGCATGGACATGGTGTTGGCCAAGGAGGCGGAGCACTGCTTCCAGAACAAGCGATACCTCGAGAGCGCCAAGTGCTACGCACTGACACAGAACTACTTTGAAGAGATAGCGCTCAAGTTCATCGAAGCTAAACAAGAGGAAGCCCTAAAGGAGTTCCTGCTGAAGAAACTGAACAATTTGAAACCCAGCGAGAGAACCCAGATCACCTTGCTGGTCACCTGGCTAGCGGAGCTCTACCTGAACCGGCTCGGCCAGCTGGAGAGCGACGGCAACAGCGTCATCTTCCAGGAGACCCGTGAGGAGTTTCGCCAATTCCTCAGCAGCTCCAAGCACAAGGAGTGCCTGTTCAACAACCGCAGCACCATCTACGACCTGCTGGCGAGCCACGGCAACGTGGACGACATGGTTTACTTCTCGGTCGTCATGCAGGACTATGAGAGGGTGATATCCCACTACTGCCAACACGACGACTACAGCGCCGCTCTGGATGTGCTCTCCAAGCACTGCGACCAAAAGCTTTTTTACAAGTTCTCGCCCGTCCTCATGCAGCACATTCCCAAAAAAGTGGTGGATGCGTGGATTCAGATGGGCAAGCGGCTGGACCCGAAGAAGCTCATTCCGGCTCTGATGAACTACAGCCAGATGGGCAGCACGCAGCAGATCAGCGAAACCATCCGCTACATGGAGTTCTGTGTGTACGAGCTGACGGTGACGGAGGAGGCCATCCATAACTACCTGCTGTCGCTTTACGCCAAGTATAAGCCGGACTCTCTGCTGTGGTATCTGGAGCAGGCCGGCACACACGCCTCAGAGATCCACTATGACTTGAAGTACGCCCTCAGGCTGTGTGCCGAGAATGGCTACCTCCAGGCCTGTGTCCTGGTTTATAGGATTATGGAACTGTACGAGGAGGCAGTGGACCTTGCTTTACAAGTACGTATTCCATGTTTAATAAATACTATTCAGTTACGAAACACATCCAACACCATCCAGCCGTTATGGAAGCTGTATTTGAATCTTCTTTCTTAAATGTGACTTATTCAACAATGGATTTACCCCCCACAGGTAGATGTTGACTTGGCTAAGTCGTGTGCAGACCTGCCTGAAGATGACGAGGAGCTGAGGAAAAAGCTCTGGCTGAAGATCGCCCGGCACGTGGTGCAGGAGGAGAAGGATGTGAAAAAAGCCATGAACTGTCTGTCCAGCTGCAACCTGCTCAAGATTGAAGACATCCTGCCCTTCTTCCCAGACTTTGTCACCATCGACCACTTTAAGGTCTGTAATGCCGGGTTCACACTGGGCGCAGAAGCGTCGCGTAGCACCATGATTTTCGGCGAGGTGTTTTGGCATCTGGTCTATTTCCTCCCTGTGATGCGAGCAAAGCTGGCAAGAAAGTACATTGATAGCCTCCTTTTATAGCAGTGTATTTAAAATATTTGAAGGATTTAATTCTGATGGTTGATAATATATATGCACCTCACGCTTTTGACTTTCCTCCCCTCTTATTGTCATCCTATTTCAAAATCGATCCACTGTTTCCTTAAGTCACCGCTGTTTTTGTTTTTTTAATATTAAGTATTTATTTGATGGTTATATCTAAAGTGAGCTCGATGAGAACGAGATTAGCTCTACAGAAAATAGCAGAGGTATTGCTATTAGGTTATTGATATTGCACAAAAGTATACCATATTTCTTTTTAGTATTAATAAGAAATACACATAACCAAAGATGGTGACACTGACAATCCCCTATTGATACCATGTATTAAATACCATTTCAGTCATTACGTATTGATTCAAAATATACTCAATGTGCAAATAAAGCATGCTTCTTCAAATGAATGTCATTAATTCTGGTTTCCAGGAGGCCATCTGCAGCTCCCTGGAGGAGTACAACCAGCACATTGAGGAGCTGAAACAGGAAATGGAGGAGGCCACAGAGAGTGCCAAACGCATCAGAGAAGACATCCAGGAGATGAGGAACAAATATGGCGTCGTGGATTCCCAAGAAAAGTGTGCCGCTTGTGACTTCCCATTGCTCAACAGGCAGTTCTATCTGTTCCTATGTGGACACATGTTCCACTATGACTGCCTGTTCCAGGTAACTTCCATAAGGCTTTTTCAATGCACACATGATGTTCTTTTAGTACTATCTTATTAAACAGTGTCATGTCTTAATCTTACTTCAAATTATACATTTTAAAGATGCGTAAACCTTGCATGTGGTAATAATTCCAATGTGTCCCTTTTCCCCCCCTTCTGCCTTGCAGGAAGTAACCCCTCACCTCACGGCTTATAAGCAGAGCCGTCTGGAGGAGCTGCAGAAAAAGCTGTCCGCGACCACGCAATCCTCCAAGTCTCGCCACCGCCCGGCGCCAAAGGACGAGGGAGACACTGCGAGCCTGGGAAAGGGCAGCGCGTGCACGAGCCGCGAGCAGATAAAATCCGACATGGATGACATCATTGCGTCTGAGTGCGTGTACTGCGGCGAACTGATGATTAAGTCCATCGACAAGCCTTTCATCGATCCACAGAAATTTGAGGAGGAGAAATCCAGCTGGCTATGAGGCCCTCGTCTCACTGTGAAAAGACAGGACAGCAAACAATCTCATATGTCAGTGAAGCTGCTCCATCGGTAGCGTCGACACATTCAGTGGACACAGACATACCTGATTGCCTGTTAGTAGTGCCTACTGTTGAAAACTGTATCATCTCCAGCTGTTCTCTGCTCAAGTAGATGTCTATTGTTGGCAGTATTTGAAGCTGATCTTTGCACTTTGTATGGGAGCATCTAGTAAAAGGTGGACGTCGTGATACAAGATGATGTGGTGATGAAACCTATTGCCAGGGCTGTATAGTGCATACAATGTGCTTAACACTTGATTATAATAACTGGCTAGAATCAGATATAACTGCACTATACATCTATTAATTACATTATGTCATGCACTAGTTTTGTCTATTGGAAACAACCTGCTCTTGGGTAATATCTGTGCCTCCTTAGCTCAGTTCAACCACTCCACTCTGAAGCTTTGTGTTTTCGTCTTACAGCGAACGTGGGGCAGATCATCACCCTGTTGTTGCATAAATATTCCCTGTTTTGCAAATTTCAATTGTGGCACATTAAAGCTTGTCAGCACTGATGGACTGATTGTTCTGGCTGTTTAAATATAATAAATATATAACAAATGATTTTAACTGTTATCTGGACTGAGAGAAATCTATACCCTTCTTGACGGTTTTCTTGGGAGGGCATCGGCAGCTCCCTGGAGGAAAACAAAAACATCAGCACATCGGGAGCTTAAATAGGACATGGACCAAAACAATACTTAAGCAGCGTGTAAGTTATGGTTCAGTGTAAGCTGTGGTTAAGGAGATTTAAGTTTAGACTACTATGACAGCAAACATTGTTTTGATTCCTACCAGCCTCATGAACATTTTGTGTATCACATAATAAATACCCTTAGAAACAATGAATGCTCATACATTTACACATAAATAAGTATACTTATAAAATCTAACCCAACTCGGCATCAAAAATTATTATACAAATTGTCATTTATATATATATATATATATATATATATATATATATATATATATATATATATATATATATATATATATATATACAAATTGTCATTTATATATATATATATATATATATATACAAATTGTCATTTATATATATATATATATATATATATATATATATATAATTATTATTATTTATTTTATTTATTTATTTTACTGTGGGTATCCCAATCACCTCACCATACCTAAAACGGAGTTCCCGTCTGATGACGTCAGACGTAGCGCGGTAATCTTCGCAGTGAGCAGACGCTACTAATCAACATCGGAATTTAATCGATGCACTCGTATTAGTTGCGCATATACGGCCAAAAACGACAAACACGAGTGACGTGTACCTCGGGGAATTAGAGAAAGACACCCCTGGGATGTGTCGCCACAGCCGTGTCCTCTTGAGACATCGACGAGCGAGCGTCCCTGTCTCTGGGATTGATTAAAATGCCTGCTCCTTTGCTGTACCCTCGCCATGGCGTCGTGTCTCTGCTCTCTCAGTAACAGAAAGTGGCCGCCTCTCTGCTGTTGCTGCCGACTCAAAGCTCACAGACTCGCTCGGCGCCTCAAACCGCCATTTTGGAGTCAGAGAACCGAGAGTCGGCAGCAGCGAAGAGAGAAACGAAAAGGGGGACACGGGGCCGAGGTGAGAGACTCCATGGTGGTTGTTATGGCGAAGGAGCAATGGGGGGAAGATGGCCGGGAGGGAGAAAGAATTAAAACATGGGGATCATTCGTTCACCAGGCAACCGAGTCCCCCCCTGCTCGTATCCGCAACAAGGGTAACGGGAGGCGCGGGCGGAGGGCCTTGCTGCCGCTGCATCGTGACTAGCCTGTTTAAGAATTGCCATTAAAACCCAATATCATCTTAATACATTGTTTAGGCAAGGGAGGTGGTGGCCTTAAAGAGACAGACCCGATTTGAATACTTCATATTAATGGTGTGAGAGGACGTCTGGGTCAAAACGAGCGTTTGATAAGCTAACGTTTATGATGGAAAAGCTACATTAGAGAAAGCGATAGCCAAGGAGGCAGTCGCAACAAAGACTACGTGTTTAGGAAAATAACTACCGTCGCGAATTTATATTTTTTGTGTGGTTTACTTAAACCAGTTAGCTGTCAAAGTGTGTGTCAGGCTCCTTGACCCTTTACTATCAACGATCGGCGGCAATGCTGCCTGTACTCACACAGCGAGGCAGCTAACGGTCGTTAGCCCGCAAGCTACAACCCAGCGCACCAACCAAGGTTAGCTAGCTAGCAAACCCCCTAAAGCTAATGCTAGCCCGGGTTTGCTAGTTTAGCCAATCATAATGACGGCGCGATAGAAAAAGATGCATATTATTTATAACAACACAGCTCTCAGTTTTTCTTCATTAAAAAAAAAAAACATTTCCAAACTCTTGCTTTGCTTTAGTTGGCCTTTAGTTTCTTGTCACCCTCTCAATACACGAAGCAGCCAACTTTGCCTCAAAGTGAAGTGAATATGTAATGAGGGGTAATTACACACGACACTGTCAAAACAATCACTTGCACACTCAAATTAAATCATAACTTAAACAATGGACACTTAACACATTATTTTTTAAATTGGTGATATTAAAGTATTTAAATGTTTCCCTCTGACTGATGTGGAAATAGTAATGTTAACATTATGCAGTATAAACAAGAGGAAAATAACTCTTGAAGTCTGGAAAAAGGCTGGCTGATCCAGTTCCTTGCATTTTCTTCAATTAAATATATATAAACATGATAGGAAATAATGTCAATTTGAATACATATTAGTGAATACTATTTTTTATATATATATATATATATTTCTATACAAAATGTGTATTGCTTATAACATGAGTATTCTTATTGTCAGTGTTGTTGCAGAACAAAACATGAAACAGCATTAGCTCCCATTAAAAAAACATTATTGTCACATGGGTACAAGTGTGTGTGACTGAGCTTCTTCTTTTGTAGGGGATTTTCATCATTGTCTGATTATTAATCTTGGAATCAAGAACAATGGCATCACTTACTGAGAAGGTAGGTCCACTTTTTATTTCTGTGGTTTGCTCAATGATCCGTCAGCTCAGCCTATTGGAGGAGAGCAGTCTGATATTTGGACAAAATGGCCATGTTGTGGCTACAAAGACTGAGATGTAGGCAGTAGATTGACTGGTCTGGAACCAGCCTTAAAGGATATTTAGGTCTACATCTCAAGAATAGCTTGGAAAATATTGATTGTGAACCATTTGTAAATCCTTTAAGCACCCAGTTCTTGCTATGGTTTAGGTGAATTAAACTCAGCAGAACATTACCCATCCCACCCTGCTCCATCTAACTGTGAGCCATCTGCCTTTCCCTCTCGTTCCATCTCCTCTCTCCAGTAATAGTTTGGTGCCCTGCTGGGCAGAGCTGTCTGTGGTGCATGGCGTCAGGGCCGGGTGGCCGACTGGAGGCCGGGACATCGGGGAGCTCCGGCCTGGCCAAACCTCTCTACCTGCAGCGCTTGGAAAGATCCCTGAGGTTGGACAGTTTCCTGCGCCAGACTGCCGCCATCTTCAACGGAGACATAACCAGGTAGAGGCAAACTTTTTTCATTTTCAGTAGATGATGCAGTTTAAAGTTGGCTCATGCTTGGATGTAGAGATTGGTTCTGTGAAAACGCAATGTTTGTTGGTATTTGGCTGCGAGCTGAACGGCAGCTTAATGGCTTTAAAACAGTCTCCAATCCTATCTGTATATAAATAAACAGAATGCAATGAGTGGGCTTACAGCTGCATACTTCTCATGTTCTAGTGATGACAGTGATGACAGCGATGGTGCACTGGGGACCGGGCTATCCCTGGACTCCTCACTCACTCAGCATACAGCTCCAACGGTCAAGAGTGAGTCGTGTGAGCAAGGGGACGGATTGTCGGAAGGAAAGCCCCTCAATGGGGTTCTGCTGCAGGGTAAAGGTAAGATACGTAGTATTTCTAATACACATGCACGGCCTCACTGGTGTAATATAACTGTTCATAGAAGATATAGTGAATGCACTTTAACTCACTTTTTTGTTGTCCCCCTGTAAACTCCACAGAACAAAAGGCGGATAAAACAAGCCTCTACAATTTTTCCAAGCTGAAGAAGAACAGGAAATGGCTGAAGGTATAAAGACATAATCTCCATTGTGCTATTGATTTTTTTGCATTCATGACTAATATATTACACAAATATCAAACGGATTAATGGATGAACATTTCACTGCTATGTTGACCTCCTCTCCTATCCATTATACATGTGTATATCCTGAATACCCTCCGTTTCCTTCAACCACGCGTCTCCTCTGTCTCCTGCAGAGCATCCTGTTGAGCGACGACACCACAGACTCGGACACAGACTCGGACGACTCAGACTTCAGTTTGTCTCGGGAGGAGCTGCACGACATGCTGCGGTTACATCGCTACACCAGGCAGCACCAGAGCAAGTTCCACTCTGACCGGGAGGTACGGACGCACACACACATCAACACACAGCCTGGTCATGTTGAGAAGACCTCTAACATATGTTATTGGAATGTAACATCTGTATTTTTTCCCTGCAGCTTCATCAATATCAGTACTACAGCACCGGACTCCTCTCTACCCATGACCCCTTCTATGAGCAACAGCGCCACCTAACGGGCCCGAAGAAGAAGAAAATCAAAGATGAAAAAAAATTCAAAGGTTAAGACCAAACGAAATAAATCACTGGGATCTGTTGCAGTTGCGATTATGTCAGAGTCCCGAGTAAAAACAAGTTATTATTGGAGTAGTGGACAAGTTTTCATTTTGATAATTTATCTTATTTATTTATTTTTTTTAGCCAAACTGAAAAAGGTGAAGAAAAAGAAGAAACGGGGAGAGGGAGAGTTTCTGGATGATGGCCGTCCTTATGTCACCAAGATCTTCGCAAAGTTTTCCCATGATGCTCCGCTGCCCGTGGTCAAGAAGAAACATCTTACAGTTGAGCAGCTGAATGCACGACGACGCAAGGTCTGGCTCACCATCGCTAAGAAGGAGATTCCCAAGGTTCGTCTGCACAACACTGATTGAAAAACGAATGCTCACAAATAATATTTAATATACGGGACTGTTTTTAATTGTTCTAATTATCCTGTTATACCTATTTTGCAGTCTTTCAAGCAGAAGACCTCAGCGAAGAACTTAGTATTGACCAATGCAAGAAAGGTAAGTCAAGTCAAACAGACTTTTAAGCATAAATTATAGATTAAATTCAACATTTAACCTCGGTGTGTTTGTCCCAGTTGGCTCATCAGTGCATGAGAGAGGTCCGCCGTGCAGCTATCCAGGCCCAGAAGAACTGCAAGGAGACGTTACCGCGGGCCCGCCGCCTCACCAAGGAGATGATGCTTTACTGGAAGAAGTACGACAAAGTGGAGAAGGAGCACCGGAAGAGGGCGGAGAAGGAGGCCCTGGAGCAACGTAAACTGGACGAAGAGATGAGAGAAGTAGGTGGAACTGACGTTGAAATGTTAACATCAATATCAGGTTATTTTAGATGGTAAAGATTTTAAAAAAAACAACAACCTTACACCGAACAACGTGAGTGGAGATGAATTATTTTAATTTGACGTATTTTCAAGGATGAAGTGATTAGAAGTTCGGTGCTCAAAGGTCATATAGTAAGTGTATGTAACTCTAGTTTTCCCTGCTTTTCTCTGTCTCTTGCAGGCCAAGCGTCAGCAGCGTAAACTGAACTTCCTCATCACCCAGACGGAGTTGTACGCTCATTTCATGGGGGGTAAAGCCAGCATGGGGGGTCCGGAGGGAGACGCGTCTCAGGAGGAGATCCTGAGAAAGCTGGAAGACACTGCAGCGCACAGACAGATTGACATCGGAGGAGGTGTCATGGTCAACATGGGACAGGAGGACTACGGTACGAACAGCACAGTCGATATCATTCTGTTGATGGAGTTAGGTCACCAATTACTATCTACTGGTGACAAATGATGGTATTCTGCAATTGCTTTTCATCTTAATTAGAAAAATCCATAATCATATATTCTTCTATAATTCTTCTAGACGTTGCCAACATGCTCTTGTGTATGAGATTGATTGTATGTAATTTCAGATAGTGATTACTACAAGTCCCAGGCCCTGAGGAATGCCAAAGAAGCCTACCAGATTCATCAAGAGAAAGTAAGTTGATGCACACACACACACACACACACATGCACACACACACTACACTGTGCTAATCTCCAAATCTCGTCCCTGTAGACGCGGATGTTCGACGAGGAGGCGAAGGACAGCCGCAGTGCGTCGCTTCATGCAGCAGTCGGCTCCTCGTCAGGCTGCGGGTTCGGAGAGAGCTACAGCCTCGCCAACCCGTCCATCCACGCCGGGGAAGAGATCCCTCAGCCCACCATCTTCAACGGCAAACTCAAGGGTTACCAGCTCAAGGGCATGAACTGGCTGGCCAACCTCTACGAACAGGTACTGATGCCTGTCTCTCACATCACACTCAATGTTTCCTTCAGGCCTTTTCAGTCGGCCTTATGTTTGGAATATGACATTTGGATTTTGTGGCCAGAGGCATGAATAGCCAAAATAGCTCAATTCTAAAGTTTTTGCAAGGCTACACCTTATAATAAGCTGTCGGAATGATCTGCAGACATAATATATATTTTACAATGTCCCTTTTTGTTGTGCATGGATGCTCAGTTCAATATTTCTGGATCAATTCAAACATGTTTTGAGAGTCATTGCAGATTTTTCTGGGGGTTCATTCAAATGACTACGTATGATTATTCCTTGCTTATTAACACACTGAATGCTTTATTCTCTCTTCTCTTTCCTGCAGGGAATAAACGGGATCCTGGCAGATGAGATGGGACTGGGGAAGACAGTGCAGAGTATCGCCCTGCTGGCACATTTAGCAGAGGTTAGAGAAAGAGAGCACCAGGCCAAATATGTCTCTGCTGTTGTTACTTGCAAACATCCAGCTTCTTTGTGCACCTGCATCCTTTTAGAGATCCCCTTGTTTGTCTGGCTGGGCGTTGCATTGAATGACACGCGTGTTTTATTGTGAGCAGCTCATTTGTCAGCTCTCACAACACCAAAAGGAGGAGAGAAAAAAACAGTTGAATTTCGGGAAATCTGCACTTTCAAGTATTGAGCCATCACTGACAGGAAGATGCTTCCTGTTATCGGACGCTCACACATTACAAAGACCACCTGTTGTTTGGCAGCTGACGACGTGTGCTCTTGTTTTTCCCCTCGTTCCTACACAGAGAGACAACATCTGGGGTCCATTTCTGATCATCTCTCCGGCCTCCACGCTCAACAACTGGCACCAGGAGTTCACCCGCTTTGTGCCCAAATTCAAGGTGAGAATCCTTGGTCGCCGCCGAGTGAGCGCCGCCGGTGGAAACACCTGCAGAAATACGTCCTTGTTCGAAAAATCTGTCCCAACATTTGAGAACATAACAAGGTTAAAGGACTCAAAGATGCAATCTACAACTATCCTTTAGGGGGCAGTGTTGTATCAGGATATTATTAACTACAAAACTCTGGCTGGCTGATTGCATTCTTGAATGTTTAAAAAAACGATTTTATCAAACGCACACACCGAAATATGCATTCAACTCTCAACTTTGTCCGTTTTCACCGCAAGTTTGAAAATAAATCAATTCCACTCTGCTTTACTAATGAGGTGTGAAAAGAGCCTATTACACAATTTGGAGATAAGCTTCCTGTACACTCAAGGCAAGACTGACTGCAAACAATGGCCTACCACAGCACGCTGAGTGATGTAATGATGTGTAAATCTTTTCACATCACATTTTGCATCAACAACTCGGCGACTGAAGCCGTGATTCACACACGACGCTGCGGCTAAAAGTTTCGCCCGTCGCTCTGTTTTCATTGCATCGCTTTGTGGAAATGTTGGAATCCTTTACTTTGAGGTCTTATGAGTTTTGTTGACAGATTGGCTGTTTCCTCTCGTTTTAACTCGACTGATTCATCCGTCAGGTGTTGCCATACTGGGGGAATCCACACGATCGCAAGGTGATCCGCAAATTTTGGAGCCAGGTAAGGAACGAGGACGAACACCGAACACACTTTTTTTTTTTTTCCTTCTGCTTTTATCCCGTCTCTAACCTACGTACGTCTGCGTTTGAATAGAAGACCCTCTACACGCAAAATGCACCGTTCCATGTGGTGATCACAAGCTACCAGCTGGTGGTCCAGGACGTCAAGTACTTCCAGAGGGTCAAGTGGCAGTACATGGTCCTGGATGAGGCCCAGGCACTGAAGAGCAGCACGAGGTAAGGCTTGGATTGATACAAATATGTAGCTTCCCACAGCTGGAAGGTGCTGGAAAATGTGGAAATACACTTTGAAATGCTTGGAAAGTGCTTGAATTGACTTTGGAGAAGGTATCGACACGATCACCATGTAAAATACTTTAATCTCTAAACTGATGGGGGACTTCCTCTGTGTTAACATGTGTTGATTTATCATACGTGATCATTATTTTGGTACTTTTTCAGAGTTTAAAGCCATCATACTGGCGTTGTTTCAGCCCACTCACTATGAATGGGGTCTAATATACATTTATTTAAGTTTTATAGATTGTTAGCTGCATGTTTCCTTTCCCAAATTCAGCCACTAACGCACTTCCTTTCCAACTACACAAAACAAACGCAGTAATATATCATATACGCCAGTGAGTTTCAACAGCAGCTAACATGAGTTTTGAAATGTTTTTTGCTTGAAAGTCTCAAAATTATAAAATTGAACACTCGTAGACCAACGTAGTTCCACAGTTTGGGTCGTTGCTGTGGTAACGATGCCGTTTCAACTCTGCGGTTTCAGCGTTCGGTGGAAAATCCTTCTGCAGTTCCAGTGTCGAAACCGACTGCTGCTCACGGGGACGCCCATCCAGAATACCATGGCTGAGGTGAGTGTGTGTGTGTGTGTGTGTGTGTGTGTGTGTGTGTGTGTGTGTGTGTGAGTGTGTGTGCATGTGAGTAAAACAGAACCGCTGACGGCCGTGTGTCATTACTGTCTCTCAGCTGTGGGCCCTGCTGCACTTCATCATGCCCACGTTGTTCGATTCCCACGACGAGTTTAACGAGTGGTTCTCCAAGGACATCGAGAGCCACGCTGAAAACAAGTCTGCCATCGACGAGAGTGAGTACCGACTCAACGGCTCTGAGGAAAATAATGTTGTTTTTTTTCCTCCCTTATTTTCCAGCTGACAACACATGGTATTTCTCAGCTCATTTGTACGGATATTCTATCATTTGTGTGCCAGCGGTGAACTTTTAATCTCTGCTCGGCGTCGCCTGTGATGTGTTCCTGTAACTAAACGGGATTGTTTGTGTTTCAGACCAACTTTCCCGACTGCACATGATCCTGAAGCCTTTCATGCTGCGGCGAATCAAGAAGGATGTGGAGAACGAGCTCTCAGACAAGGTAGGGGAGCGGACTTTCTTCTCTTCTCTGCGTTTGCTGACACAAGCTTCTTCTTCTTCTTCTTCCTTTACAAATGAGAAAAACGGCTTTTAATGTATTTGAGGGGAAGGTTTTTGACAAATCCACTAGAATGGGTTCAGGTTTTTCCATGAAGGTTCTGGCATACGATGGGACAAAATTATATATTATATGATATTTTGTGAATATCACGTAGCCCAGCTTCTTTCCTCCCCTGGCTGAGCCTGCACCCTCCCTCCATCCGTCTTGTGCACCCCGTTGACACGGAAAGTGTTGTAATAAGCTCGTGAGCGATGCTTGTGCTGGCAGACCCTCATGACAGATGTTGGACTCGGGGTCTCCTGCTGTCACACGGCGAGCACACATGCTCGCTCAAACGCCGTGGGAGTCTCGCTGCACGGAGTCTGAAGAATGGCAGAGTTCACCCCCCCACCCTCTCTCGCCCCCCACATCTGTCTTTTTTCGCTTTTCCTCGGCACCCACATGCACTCCTGCCAGCCCACTTCCTTTTTCTTCTCCACTTGTTGCTTTCTCTTGTTTTGTCAGCACGCTGAAGCCAAGACTAACTGGTGAAGTTCACTCATGGTTCACGGTTGAGTTTTTTAACGGTTTGTTGACGCTCATCGAAGCGTGACCCCAGATGAAAACAGAGATTTTAATGCGCGTTGAAAGAATGCGGGTCAAGCTCAAGTGAAAATAAAATACTGTGTTATGACATAGCAGTGATGTGGAATCATATGTGACGGCTTTTAATTTGTAAATCTATGTGGTCCGACGTCATTCACTGTTATTTCTATGTTCCTTTAACGATGCTCACTTGTTCTACACTCCCTCTCCGCAGATTGAGATCCTGACCTACTGCCAGCTGACGTCCAGGCAGCGGTTGCTCTACCAGGCTCTGAGGAACAAGATCTCCATCGAGGATCTGCTGCAGTCCTCCATGGGCACGGCCCAGCAGTCCCACAGCACCACCTCCTCCCTCATGAACCTCGTCATGCAGTTCAGGAAGGTACGAGCCGTGGCCTGCCCCTGCAAAAATAGATTAAAGCAAAGCTAGATGATTACGGACACAAAGACTTGTGGTTGTTTTGTGAGATGCATCAGTCACGATGATTGATGACCGTTAATAGCCCTGATGATTTGGGGATCATTTGAAGTGTCCTATCATCATCATATCAACAGTTTTTTTTATCAAAGCGTGTTCCAAAAGTAATAACAGCTCCACGTTTTATGAGTGGAAATAAAGTTCAAGATGTACAATTAAACGGTGAATTGACTCGGAACAAGCAGTAGCATGAGCGGTGCTGGTGCCTTTTCTTTTCTTCTTTTAGATATGCTGACTGTGTGTGTGTGTGTGTGTGTGTTTGTGTGTGTGTAGGTGTGTAACCATCCTGATTTGTTTGAGCGCCAGGAGACACGCTCTCCCTTCCACATGTCTCTAAAGCCCTACGTCATGTCTAAGTTCCTCTACCGACACGGCCTCCTCCACACTAACAACCAGGCCAGGAACAAGTAAGCTCTTCCACACACACGTATGCCCCGACATCCAATGAAAACAGGTCTATTAATATTTACACAAGCATTGTTTTGAATTTTAGGTTGATTGAATTACCATATAAAACACCGTTGAGTATTTTCTTGGCAAACAATCATCCCAATTATAGTGTTTAATAGTCAAAAATGTTGTGGTCAAGACTGGAATCCGATAATCATCCCAGAATTCAGTCTCCTTTCCTTTTTCTCACATTCGGTGGTGTGACTCTGTCCAACTCCACTTCCTCCTCAGATTACTTCAAGTGCTGCTGTCTCCCTTCTCTCCAAGTCACATCCAACAGTCTCTATTTCACAGAAAAGGTGAGCATGCGTTTGAATCCAGACGGACACAAAGCTCTCTAATTGAGTTTCAAACCTCAGTGTCACCTGTTTGTTCCTATTCTCCCTATTTATTTCCATATTTTCCATGTATTTTCTTTGTTTTGTCCCATATTCTCCATTCAATTTCCTGTTTTGTGCCTTCAAGGTGACGATAAAGGAAGCTGTTTCTCCTTCCTGCGCTTCATCGACGTGTCACCGACCGAGATGTCAAATCTCATGCTGCAAGGCACCTTAGTAAGGTGGGCTTTAACTTTCCATCTTCACGTCTGTTAAACCCTTAATAATGGCCTGATGTTATACGGTAGTTACGGTGATAGCAGAATAGCATTTTTACGACTTCCTGCTGTTTTCTTTCGCAGATGGTTAGCCCTTTTTCTGTCCCTGAAAGCTGCGTATCGGCTCCACCATCGGCGCGTGTTTGGCCTTGAAGAAGAGGGTCAGGAGGAAGCCAGGGACTCGCAGGGGCAGAGAGGGGGGTCCCAGCCCAGGAGTAAGTGTCTGTCTCGCCAGGACCTCATTCTGTGGCTGAACAGACCCACCAGTTTCCTGAACGCACGCGCCAGTCCCGTTGTACAGGTGAGAAACCCACTCAGACTAAAACCTCTAAACCAGCCATCTGCAGTGCGTGTGGGCGTGTGACGGACAGTGAGGCATGTGCTGCTGACGATGCTGAAATTTCTCCCGACAGCAGTCAGTGTTTGGCCACACAGCTTGCTCTCTGGCCCCGGCTTCCTCTCCCTCCTCGGGGATCCAGTGTGGAATCCAATCCCTCTGTAGCCCTGTGACCCAGCAACACTGTCCTGCCTCCCTCGATATGTCTCCGGGGGGGGGGGGGCTGCGGCTGTATGTCTAGGAAAGTCACATTTTCAAGATTTAAAAAGATGGAAATCCCTTCTGTTTTTATCCTATTTTAGTCTTGCAGACTTGTTATGGTGCATTAAGAACGCGGTTTAGCTGACTGCTGTTCTTTCAGGACGTCGGAGGCTATTATGCTGACAGGAAAGCTGACTCCTGACAGTCCGAACAGAAGCTATGGAAGTGAAATGTTAGCTGTCATATGGCGCTGTATGGTCTGGAACGAGCGGTGCGTTGTTGGACTATTCTGGCAGTTCTATCCAGGGTTTATATGTGTTGGATGCTGCAGCTGAGAACCACGGGGTTACATTCACATAGCCCCATATTTTGTATTGTTAGGCAATTTGGAAATCTCATTGTTGGTAGGGAGACCGAGACACCATGGTTAAATATACAGATCACCTCCAGCAGCTGCAGCCCAGCGGACACACTGCAAGGTCGTTGGCAAAAAAAATCCGCAATTAATAAAAACACATCTCATCACCCAGTGGATGCTCGCCCTATCGGCAGATGCGTATCGCGTTACCTTCCTCCACCGTTTTTCAAACTTGTTCGGGGTGGAAAACGCTGTCGGGGTAATTCCATCCTCCTCTTCCCCTCTTGGCTTCGCCACACCGAGCCGGGCAGCTGCCGAGCGGCTTAGGTTCCCCCCCGGAGCGGCTTAAGCAAGTTCAAATATGAGAAGAGAAAACTTACAGACACCTGGAGAGCCAATACGAGCACGCTGACCCCCCCAGACTCCGACTTTAGCTTCTAGAAATGACTCACTCCCACAGTTTACCTCTTTCAACTCCTCATTTTTCTTTTGAAGCGGCGTAGCCGGCACCCTCTGCCTCTCCTCGCTGCTTGGCTCACCTCCCTCTGACTGTGTACTTGACAGTGTGCTCCATATTGCTTTCAGCTTTCCTGCTGTTCCTGTTGATTGTGTGTCAGACTCTCCCTCTGAAAGGCATCTTTCAAAGCCGTTTTTATTTACATTTAGAATATATACCGTACGTTCTTGCCATCTATTGGTCATGCATCTTAAAACTGCAATGCATGACGGCTTTAAATTCTCATTTATTCCTGAAAACTAATGTGAAATCCAAATGGCATGTTTTGGCCATGCATTGGCAGCATCTGCTGCAGTGAAGAATTATGAAACTCCACGAAGCGGAGAAATGAGTATGGAACTAGCAAGGATATCTTTTTATGATCTCTGCCAGTAGGTGGCACTGTGGATCCACCGTTTTTGTGGCATCAGACACCACAGAAACGTATGCATAACTCTTACCACTGCATTTTATATAAATAATAAATCTATTTAATTGAAATGTACGTCTTTCTCAAAACGTTCTGAGCCGCAAAGATTACCGTTTATCCTGTAACATGCGACATATTAAAATCATATAAGCTGCATAATCATAGATTTTGCATAATATTTTAAGCATTTAGCAGATATTTTATATAACATGTCAGGCATGGAGCCAATGAAACCTAAATACCCCGTCAAAGCAGTTTATTAAAAATAATAAAAACATGAGCATTGCACTCTGAAGGCTCTGTACCTCTGTCTGTACACCTTCTTACTTTTGCAGCCTATTATTTTGTTGGCTATAATTTGAAGATAATGTTTTCTTTAATAGCCCACTTTGGGGGTTGAAATGACTAGCAATTTAATACACTTCACCACTCAGATGTAAATGAAACGGGATTATCATATTTTTAGTATTAAAAAGTAGTAAAAAGTAATTTTTTTTTCGTGTGTGTGTGTGTGTGTGTGTGTGTGTGTGTATTTCAGGACCTGGTGTTCACAGCCTTTAGACCCGGCATGATGGGACACACAGACGTGATGATCCACAGTCGAAACTCTTCCACCTCCAAGCTGCGGCCCTGCCAGCCCACGCTGCCACCCAAGTTTCTGCTAGCTGCCACGCCCAGGGTATTCTTGTGTGTGTGTGTGTGTGTGTGTGCGTGTGTGTGTGCGCGCGCTGACCCGTGAAAGACGGACAAGCATTTGGGTGGTTGTGGAAAGGGAAGAGGGAAGCGTTGCCTTTTGTTGGATTTCAACAAAGAGCAACTCTTATCTGTGAAAAGAGTGTGTGTGGTGTGTGTTGTGTCTGTGTTGTGTGTGTGTGTGTGTGTGTGTGTGTGTTTAAGGTGTGGGGGTGACCACTGTGGGTTTCAGCTGCATTTAAAACAAACAGAGCCTCTAAAAATGCCTTCTTGCTCAGGTTGTTCACCAGTGGTTAAGCTTCTTCTTGCCCCCCTCCTCCACACACACACACACACACACACACACACACAAGATACACACATAGTGTACATTTTTTAACGACTAGTTTTCAAATGTAGAAAAAGCCCAATCTTTCCCTTTGGTTTCCTAGGTGACAGCCGTTCCCATGGAGCATTACTGTGACGACCGCAGTGCAGAGTACGAGTGGCGGGTGACACGCAGCGGCGGGGGCGCGGTCTTCAAACAGTGTTTCCTCTACGGCTCCCCTGAACTTGCCTCCGACTGGCGCGTGAGGGCCAACGTCTTCCACCCACAATGCCCGGGGGGTGTGATGGCTCTCTACCCACGGCACGGATGGTCCTTCATCCGGATACCAGGTAAGGACTCTTGTGTGTTATGTTGTTGCTACACTGAACTTTATGTCTTAATTGGACATAACTAACTTGATGCTACGTACGTTGTCAGTAAATCACTGTCAAGAGCAATTAGTAAATACAGCAAAGTGTGATAAAAATAGTGACTTCAGTGATAGTAAACCATAGTGACTACCTTCATTTCAAGGATTTATAGTCAGTTTTTCTGACTGAAGGGTGAAATATGGCCCCCTGTGGGAGAATCAACAAAGGTCATCCCAAGGTCAGGGGGTCAGAGCCGGGCACATCAGCCTCCCCCGTCTCTCCCTGTCTGCCAGGCAGCCAATCCCTCACAACCCTGATGGAACCACTTAGATAAAGGGCTCCTGCACCAGACGTTCACTTGCATTAACGCATACCAGCCATTTCCGCTGCGGCGCGCATACAGCGCCGTGTGCGTACGTGTGCTTTACCAGCGCCTTTTATCGGAAGAGCTCCGGCTCGTCGAGCTAAAGGGGTCAGCAGGAGCAGAGTGGGAGCTGATTCGCTGCCAAGGGTTCAGATGACTGATGGATGTCCAGGGCAGGAGAGGCCATTACAGCTTTACAGACAACACTTCCCTTCTCACTGACCTTGCTCAGGCCCCTTCGGCGTCTGATAAACGGCCTCCGTCCTGGATTATGATGACTGCTCTCTTTTGGTGTTTGTGTGGCAGCAGAGATTGGACGAGTGTGTCCATTTTCCATAAGCCTGCAATGCTTTTATTTTGTAGGATTTTTAACATCCGTAGACACGACGCCCTCCAGCAGATTGCAATAGTAACGCAACCTTAATTTATTTACCCGTCGGTGTCTACATGCGCTCGTGAGAGTGTTTGTGTGTAAAAGTGAGAAACAAAACAAGTATTTGTGTGTCTGTGTGAGAACGGTCTTGAAAGCTCTTGTGAAGTTATACGGAGGCAGACAAAGCGAGGAAGTTTAGCTACTGGTCATTGTTCAAGTGCTTAGTTAGGTAACACTAATAGATGGTCCGTCTGTGTGTGTGTGTGTGTGTGTGTTTGTGTGTGTGTGTGTGAGGGTCCCTTGCAGGGCTCACACGGGGCCTGAAGTGTCTCTCCCCTCTCACCACACACACTCTCCCACGCTCGCCGGGGTTGCCTTTTCTTCGCACGCTGGCCCGAGGACAAGCCCTCACCTCCGCCGCCGCCTCTCTCCCTGCTTAACAGACAGGACCGGGCCGCTGATCTGAAATCAGTTATCTGGCCACAGGCCTCTCGGCCCGTCTGGTCTCCCACTTCGTTCTCAGCCTCGGTAGGAAGGAAGTGACCCAACACTCCGGCACCCGTCCTCCGCTGAACGCATTGTTGCCACATCAAGGCCCAGATATGTACAGTAGCCCAGCTGAAGGTTCCCACCCTCCCTCCCTCGCCGCACTCCCAGCCCCACACCTTTACAGAACAAATGGCAGAGCTGAATGACTGTTTGTTTTGAGCGCCATGGCGTGAGTACGGCTGCCCACTGATATCGACGGAGGAATCTAATCAGAGGCCTTATTAGGAATCAGGGAAAACAATTGAGGTCGTAATGTCTGAGGACGTCAGATTTATTTGTTTTTGACCTTATTGTGATGGCAGGTTTTCCCTGGAGGATAGATGTTTTTTTTTTTATTAAAACAAAGAACCATAAAAAGTGTGTGATGCTGCTGCAGCCAATCGAAGAGACTGTGCAGGGTGTCAGTCATGCAGGAGGAGAGGTTTTGACTATAAGTGCATGCTGGTCTTGTTCACATATAGACACATTTCATGCAGAGAAATGTCATGCATCAGGTTAAAAACGAGCTTTGATTATTTGCAGAACATTCCAGCGTGACACAGAAATAACCTTCTGCTGTCTGTCTGTGTGGCCCCTCCATCGCTCCCAGTAATTAGATGGGGCCGCTCCACAAAATGACGGCCTTCCCACCATAGCGCCGACTGTCTTTTTCTAGTTGTGTTGTGAGCTGGAGGGGGGCCTGACCGAGGGCCTCTGTATGAAGGGAGACGGTACGGGACTTTATTTCCGTGCGTCTTGTTTTTAATGACTGGATTCAAATGTATGGGGGGGGTGAGAGAGTCAGGTCTAGCCCAGAAGCCCACATCAGGCTGTGGGAAATGCTGCTCTGCCTTCCTGTCCCTTCAAAGAAACTCTGCTCTCCAGCAAAATAGCAGGAAGCCCCCCCCCCCTCTCTGATAGACAGACAGGCACAAAACAACACAGACAGTCGGCTTCACCACATCGCCCCTCTCTCTTTCTGTGCATTAAACTGGCAACCGGTAACCCATCTGTCAAATTTAGGAAAGCAGGAAAAAAATAGTTTTAATTTCCTCGTCCAATTGATGTAAGATGAAAAAAGGCCAGTTCACTCGCACTTTAAGAAACTTGGATCCCAAAGTAGACTGAAGGGGGAGACATTAGCCACGTTATAGCTCCTGTGATAGCCGAGAACATGGAAGCCAAGGAGCATCTCGCTCACGCTGTCCCTCGGCCAACTAGCTTTCAGCTGCGGTGCATGTAAAGGCAGCGCGGGCCGAGGAGGGTAACGAGCGGTAATCTATCTTAATGACAGAGTTCATGTGGTGAGATCCCCCCCCCACCAGCGACTGTGTGTCTCTTCCCCTGCTTAACGACTCCTTGGAAAACCGGGATCTTCTCCTCTGCATTTTTGAGGGGAGGCGGTGATGAATGATCCATAAATATACATATAACATATGCAATATAAATACATGCCACAAGTGGTTTTGGGGATTTTTTTTCGGAAATGCATGTTTTGTCAAGTTGGCTCCGTGTTGTCGTGTAAAGTTTTCACAAAGCCCCCCCCTCCCAAAATGAGAAGCCTCAAATCTCCCAGCATCCCAAAAAACCCTCCCGCTGGCATCTGGCTCTTAGCCGTAGTCATGCTGTTTCTGCGTGGAAAATTAAGTTTGAGTCTGATTCCCGTCGATACGTGCGGGAGCAGCAAAGTAGTGTCGGGGCTAATATTTCCATCATCAGCCAGTGCTGAACAAGTGTTGCCCATTGACTTATTGATTGCACAGTGTAATGTATCATTATACAGTGAGGGGCTGACGCCCGGTTCGATCGGGGATTCGACCTGCTCCGTGGCCCCCCCATCTGTCTCTCTTTCTCACATAACCATCCATCTATCTTCTTTCATCAGCTTGACTTCTTCTTCTTTTTTTTCTCCATGCTGCAATCTCACTGCTGCCTGTCTCCCCCCCCCCCCCCGATCGCATCTGGTCCGCTCCCCTCCCGGGTTAGGGCGGCTCCGCTCTTTGGCTTTTGGCAGCAGAGCGGACAGGACAGAAGATTGTAGTGGCGTATTAATGAAATTAGCGCCGTAGTTGGTTTGGGAGTATCAGGCGCCAGGCACCAGGACTGGGCCGGGGTTAATTAGCTGGCAGCAGGCCTCTAATTGGGTCAGGACCGTGTCAGGCCCCTGGCTCTGGCCCTACAGGGATTGGATTACACTGTCGGGGGACAGACAGTAGGGGGAGGGAGAGAGGGTGTATAGAGGGGAGCGGGAGGGAGAGTTTCTAGTAGCATCCAGAGGGGAGCAGTGGATGTGATAGAAAGGGGGGGGAGAGAGAGGAGGGACAGGGGAGTGTAGCTTAATCTGCCAGCAGGAGGTAAGGATGGGAGGAGATGGGGAGGGCTGGCCGGGTGAATACCGCTGTTAGACTGGATTGGATTTAGGCGGGTGGGGGGTGCTGTGAAAAGGAGGGGAGCAGGGCAGGTGGTGAAGCTTGATATGTGTATCCATAGCAACAGCAGAGTGGTGTGACACCACATGGGATTTGCTTGTGTTTTTGGGGTGTGGTCTTATCGCAGGCCTCGTCCTCGTCGGTCCACAATTAGAAAGTTGTTGTTTTTGTGTGTGCGTTATCATCATTTAGATGATCCAGTAAGGGATCCCAAATGGATTTGTTTTTTCCTGCAGCTTTTGAGGATATAACAGCGTAAACTCCTTTTTGAAAGCGCCACATGAGTTAGACATATAGACATGTTGATTTAATCCTCCTGAGCGGCCGATGAATCACGGTTCATACACGGTGACTACATCCATTTACGGCCCAACGATCATGCATTTCACCGCAGCCACATGTAGCTTATAATGTAAGCCATAAGTGTTATGCTGGAACGAGACAAACCAAAAGCCCGAAATCCCAATTATTCATTCTCTTGGCTCCGCTTTATAGGGTATGGCAGCGATATTTAGAAGTGGGGATTTTTTTTTTTGGTGTGCAGCTCTAAATGTTTTGAACTCGGCCACCTCTCCGCTGTAAAGCCACATCGCTGGGCTTTAGGGAGGTCGGATCGGGCCGGTTTCGTCATTCCTGTTCTGATAATATAGCGTCTTTTTCATTCCAATCATTTCTCCGTAGGTTGAATGCTTGTTTCAATATGTTGGTGATCATGTGATCCCCTCAGCTGGTATGCAAAGATCAAAACGAAGGCGTTATCGTCGGCATATATCACAATGTGGCAGTAAGGAGCAGAGCAGCTCTCCTATTAATGGTCTTCATAATCACCGTAGGCATAAACAAAAGGATTAGCCCGGCCGACATGTCTCTTCACAGAGACATAATAGCCTCCAACTGCTTAATATGGGATTTTCAGATTTACACTTTATGCCATTCAAGAATTAGATTAAACACATGCAAACATTCGGTCCTGTTTGGCCACAGCGATCCTTAGGTAGGGGCTTTAAAAACCTCATCTTCAAACATGACATCGGAGTCTGGAGGCTTAACTATAATCCGCTAACCAGAAACGGATTGGTCGGCAGGGGTCGAGCATAGCAACCGTATACGTTTGCGTCTTTGCCAAGTGGTGGTTTTTTTTGCATGTGGGTGGGTTGGCGGCGAGGCCCCGCAGCGCCGCTCCGTGCCCTTGACTCTGGTTAGACTGGCACCTGTGGTGAGGAGGCCCACGTCTGAACTTCACCACCATCATCGCCGCCGCCGCCGCCTCCTCGCTAATGCCGCCTCGCTGCAGCCGGAGCCACCACCAACCCCCCCTTCACTCCACGTCTGGACTTTCTTCTTCTCCGCACATGCCTCATCCTCAGTAACGTCTCACGCTGGCTTCCTTTTTGCTCTTCGATTCGTCCACTTTCGGGACGCCATCGCCAATTATAGGCCTTTTTGACGGCAG
Organism: Chelidonichthys spinosus; assembly: GCA_029853015.1. Taxonomy (NCBI): domain Eukaryota; kingdom Metazoa; phylum Chordata; class Actinopteri; order Perciformes; family Triglidae; genus Chelidonichthys; species Chelidonichthys spinosus. Next base: position 4,268,053 of record CM056838.1, on the reverse strand, counting down.
GATTACGCTGTTTGTGTATCTCTGGGTTTTGCGGTGCGGTGGTCTCTAGGTAACTGAGCCACAGCTATGTGTGACATACCAACAAGTAAAAGTATAGTTAAGTCTGCTCTATGAGTGTCTTTGATTATCCCCCATGTCCCGTCTTTTTCTGCCGGGCGTCCCTAATATTTTTAAATACACCTTAACATGAATACAACCTATATTAAGCAAATATAAATCTTCCTGTTTTTTTAATATTATGTTGTGAAATTGTGATGTAGAAATGCCAAAATAGAAAAATATGAATCTGTCAACAACTATTACTGTATACATACATATTACGTTATACATGGTACTATAGGCTGCACTACACATTGTTATTGGCCTTGGTTTGATAAGCACACACAATTTTATATGATATTTAATAGGGGGTCCCTCCAACGGGTCACTACAAGCCTTGGGGGTCCTTGGCCTGAAAATGTTGAAGACCTCTGTTTTAGTCCATTGAATCTACAATAGAGCCCGACCGATAAAGGATTTTGTAGGCCGATACCGATACAAATGTTTGTTGATTTAAAAATCTGATATTCCGATATATCAGCCGATATTTTTTTATTTCAGAAACGCGTAAAAAAACATTAACAGATTTCCCTAATAACTACATTAGTTATTTGTAGTTATTTATGAGTCTTCACTAAAATAATATGATAATGCGGTTTAATAATAAACTTGTTTATTTTATTGTCACAATGAAACAGAGGAAGATCGAAACATATTAAAGTTCTGATAAATTAAATAAACTTAAGATAACTTAAAGTCCTTTGAACAAAAACACAATAACAACAACAACCAAACACAAAGTTACCAGTATTAAAAGACTTGGTAAGCTTCATAAATATAACTTCCAACAAGACTAGAGACAAATCCCGTTGAGTTCTATAAGGGTGTTTTGTCCGTTTTTTATTTTATTTTTAAAATATTAATTTATCGGCCATTATAAATGCTGATACCGATAGTTTGGAAAATGCCTAATATCGGCCCGCCGATATATCGGTCGGGCTCTAATCTACAACAGTGAAAAGCAGATAGACTTTGCCCGTCATACACCTGTCTGTCTGGAGATTAAAAAAACGAGTGAGTTAAATGAAAGACATGAATAGAACGTTGATTCAGATCGCATCCCGTGAACACGCAGGAACTCCCGGACTGTGTGAGACCAGGCGCCAAATGCATTTGACAGGCTGGCGGCCTCCACAGTGACCTGTAGGTGAGCCCTCCAAAGCCTCCCCAGAGTGTTTCCCCTGTTCATCTGTTCTATTAGTTCCTCTTTAACACCTCTACAGGGCCTGACCTTGTTTTGGGGTGGCCATGCTAAAGGGGTCGCGGGTCAGGGTTCAGCCTGAGTACACATTAGCATAGAATGCTACTGGTCAAAAAAAAGAGAGAAAGATCCAGTTTGTTGGATTGTCTGGAAGCGATGATTTCATATCTCGGGGTTTCACACATATTGTGGTGGGAAGTTGTCGTATGCATGTATTATCACAGCCGTCAGTTTATACGTTCTGAATATGTGTTTTGGATTAATGGGACGACATTTTAACGCGCTTGGTTACATTACGTTGACAAAGCAAGGAAACACGTTTGGGAAATATTTATAAGTCCAGGTTTTCGCTGTTACAAAAGGGGCTTGGGAACAAGTGTCCAACCCGAGTGCGAGACGGCCAAGCCTCACGCTCCCATAGGGACTCTCTTGTAACCCCTGGCCCCGACCCTGTCACCCGACCCTGGACCTGGCCTTAGGTTCTCCCCTACTCAGGGTCACGACCCCTTGGTCAAACACCATAGTGTGCCTGTCGCCGGGTCGATGGCGGCTCCCGGCCCCCTTTTCTCATTCTGCCATTGTGCCAGATGACGTTAATTCCTCATCAGCTGGACGTTGAGGGGGAAAACCACTTCAACAGCAGACCCAGGGTCAGATCGCTCGCCATTTGCTCTCCGCGGTCATCTGACGGCCCCGTAGAACACCTGATGTGGTGCTGGCAGTAACGGGACCAAGACCAACTGCCGGGCCTGTTTGTTCGTCTTTTGTGCCATTGTTTGGAACGGAGTGTAAATCACTGTTTCTCACAATTTCTCTCCCTTTCTCATTCTCTCTCTCTCTCTCTCTTCTCTGTCTCACTCTCTGCGCTCTCATCAGCAGTCCGGTCAGCGAGGGGCACACGCTTCATTTAAACAATCACCAGATCAGACGGATTTAGGAGGATTGATCCCCAGGCTGATCCACTCGGGTGAAAGGGTCTATATCCTAGAGAATACCGTCTTATCCAAGACTTGTATTGATTAGGGGAGAGTTAATAACCTCTGAATTGATTGGGCTGCTTTTCTGCGTTCTGCCAGTAAGCAGACGTGTTACATAAGTTGCTGTACGTTTGCGATGAGGAAAAAGAGCGCTATGAGGAGATTTGATGTGTGATTTCTTCACTTTCAAGTGATAAAAAAAGGTGTTTTTTCAGGTTTTTGTAATGATCTTAAATGTCCATAATGTGACCTTTTTTATTTACATTCGGACTGTGTAAAATGAGTCACATCAGTCTCTCGCTATCCAAGTAGTTTGGATTTTCACTTCTCTGTCTTTTTCCTCTTTTAGATAAGGAGAGCCTGATCACGGAAAGTGGGAAGCTCCACACCTTGGATATCCTGTTGAGTCGACTAAAGACCCACGGACACAGAGTCCTCATCTACTCCCAAATGACCCGCATGATAGACCTTCTGGAGGTATAAACACACACACATCTCTCTTAAAAACATCCTTTTTCTTTCAGTTGGGTGATAATTGAAGGCTTCATAACCGTGAAATATGAGTGAGATGTGTTTATTCTCTGAAAACACAACTTTAACATGTAATTAGAATAGATTTGTTTGTTCCAAGCCAGTTGTTTAACCAGCCGGCTTCTACCAGCGAGGTATCGAGCTCCGGTTCTTCTAATCAGCCTGCCTGCCTCTCGTTAGCGGACTCATTAGACGGCTAATTAACAGGTCAGAGCTAATTAGCTGGGTCTCATCTGCAGTGGAGGGAGCCAGATGGGAGGGCTGACTGGAAGGAACGAGGTGGAGAGGAGAGGGGGCTATGGGAGTGGCAGAGATCTTTGGGGTTAGGAGAAATCCTGCAGAAGACAAAGGTAGATGAGGAGGCAGAGGGGGAGAAAAGGTGGGAACACATGAGGATAAAACCTCAAATTACAAAGGGTGGTTTTTAAGGGTGTCCTTCCCAAAGACTGGGTTTGGGACCCACAAGTGGGTCCCAGGAGATTTTATTTGGGTCGCCAGATAAACAAGCAGAATTTCTTCCACAAACTTTTATTCAACATTTAACTCTGCAGTACACATTTAAGCCACATGGGGGGCACTTAACGCCTCATTGTTCTGCCAATTGCAGCGTGCTTCGACTGTGAAAGGCTAGCGTCCATGCTGTTTGTTTCACTGATGAGAGGAAAAACCTGTTAAGCCTGTTAACTTAAATGTATAACGGATGAGAGGAAATGAAAAGAATGAGACTTCCTGTAAATGACGCCTTCATGCATTTTATCTATCCATCTATACATATCCCATCACATGCACAGAAACAAAGTTGTGATTCATCACATGTCTTTTCTTAATGGCTGCTTTACTAATATGAGATCTAAAGATAAGGCCTTTTGTGAATTCTGGTTTGGCGTTTTGACGAAAAGACGTCCGGGAAACGCTGCTAGGTCAATGTGGATACGTCATCATATTGTTTAGGTAAATTGGTGAATTCATGCCCGAAGAAAACAACTACATCAAACTTAACTTTCTTGGCTCGCTGTAATCTGTTTTGAAGTCGGAGAGGGGGGCAATTGGATCGAAGCTCAAATCATTTGCAAAAAAAAAAAATCTACGTCAGCGCGCCGTAGTGGAACAATGGTGCGGAGCAGCGCTGCCGGTGATCATGTGCCGACAGCTCCGGGGCAATACTCTATTTTTGCCTCCATATTTGTTGCAAACATCACCATGGAGCCAAACGCCTCTGGCATGATGTCATTGGGAATTCCTTCCCCATTCACACGGTGCAGGGCCGGTTTCCACGGCAGTGGACCCAGCCCAGGTGGTTAAAAGGCCGTCTTCCTGCGTGTCTGGAAAACAGAGGCAATGTGTTGTGTTTAAGGTCAAAGGGGGAACGGCAACGGTGAGTAGATGGATCAGATAACGCAGGCTGGATAAATACTGTGTTCAGGCCAAGAACCTGCTTCTACCTGCTGCCAGATATGTGCTTCTTTATTAGCTTGAAATATGGATTTGCACGGTTTCTTTTTCAATTTGACTTTCAAATATTTCAAAATGAAAATGTATATATTAAAGGCAGAGTGTGTTATTCTATTCAGAAACACTTTCTGTTATACTTGAAATCCTTGTAACATGCTGATAGCATCACATTTGTTTCTCTGTCGATCCTTAATTCCTGATTGGTGCTTTGAACAGAGGTCTGAACGAAGGGGGCGGGACTTTTTCGGTCCGGCGATGCGTTCAAAGTCAAAGTTTCTGTGGTTTTTCCAAATTACTCACTTTAATTGAATGGTTGTAGACCGATCCGGATGTGATTCTGGGGACTGATAGGGTCATGACAGTGCCCTTTTCTACAGTCCAAGTGACCTCACACAGTAATAGGAGGCCATGACGGCGTCTCCTCCACTAATGGGTTAAATAGATCCATGAATGAAATCATGTTTTCAGCCAATCTGGCTTCAGTTTTTCCTCCACCGTATTATCCCTCTCATTCGGTCGGGGATCAGAAATCCTGCAGACGGAGTTGATTTTCCCCCGAACACGAGACTCGTGGCTTAAGAGAAACGAGTGAAGGAGTAGGCCGATTCTTATCTCTGTCATTAGCGTCATTGTTTTCGTCGCCGGTCGGCTGCCTGCTTCTTTCTGGTGACATCACGTAGTTGGATAATGGATGGTGGAGATCCGGGTGGCCTGGAGAGGGAAAAAAAACCCAACACTGGCAAATTTCTCTGGCAGCAGCCGACAGCGGAGGAGGAGCGCCAAGTCGCTGCCCTCACGCTCGAGGTCTGTGGCTGCTTAGACGGCGTTTAACCCGCACTGCGAGTCTGCAGCTCAGACCGCTGTGCTGACGGGAATGCCGGCGATGACTCGGCGGTACTGCAGCCAGAAAATCAGCAGCAGATTTAGTTGTTTGTGAAGTGAGGATACAGTGATGCAGTTTACAATACAAAGCATCTTCTGAATATTTCATGGTATGCTTCTTTGAGGCTCAGATGGATGGATGGATGGATGGCATTCTTCTTCCTTATTACCCACAATGCAACTTAGTGGCAGAGATAGTTCACTTTTAGATTCGGGTGTGTTTTGCTGTGAGATGCTAATGTTGCTTTGGGACGCTAACCCCAAGTAGAGATGAAGTCAGCTCAATTCTCATCCCGATTTTTTGTTTTTAATTAAATACATTTTGTAGTCGTGAGTCCCAGCTGACACCGACTCAACCTCCGGGCTGACTCTGGGCCAGTTATCAAACTCTGAGGTCCCTTCTGGAGTTCCAAAAGGCTTTGACTCCCTGAGACCTGCAAGCAGACTTTGGTGTGTAAAAGTCCTCGAAGCTAAAGCAACTCAGCCAATGAGGCGAGAAGAAATGTCGTCATGCTTATAAGCGAAGCTCCGTTCTCCCACGCCTCCTTCCTCCCATACATGACTTCAAGTTAACGTTGTTGGATATAATAACCATAAAGTGCTCTAGTTAGTTAACATTCTTGACCTGCAGCTACGCCCTGATTTATAACATTTGCAATAGAGCAAAAAAAATCAGTGAAAGCTGGCCGAAATGAAGCGGTGTCGCCTCTGATTAACACCAACCCAAACAATATCCAAGAGAAAGTTGCCAGCTGCTGAGGTAAAGCTTTCAGTGTGGCAAGGCTCTTGGAGAAAGTCCACAACGAGACCCGACAGGCTTTAAAATCACCGCTGAAGTTTGCAGACGATACTCAAGATCGATCTATTTCTGAAACTCTTTTTTTTCCCCGATTTAAGCAGATTATTTATTTAAGATAAAGAGGGCTGAGTAAGGCTTTTCTGTAAAGAGCAACAATATCTGCAACATCCTGCTGGCGAGCTATCAAAACCCCAATGCAACAAGGTTAGCAGCGTTTTGGCGTGCGCCGGGCTAATGGTCCCTAATGTAGTGTTCACTCAGAGCAGATGGGGCTGTTAGGAACGGAGCCAGGAGGGCAGGCCCTGCCGGAGACCGAGGCCCCCCAGTGTCATGACAGGGGGGTTCGGTGGGGGTCACGGAAAACATAGTGTCGAATCATTGATATCATTGTTAATGATCGCCAGAGGTGAGCTGTGATGCGTGCCAGTAATTGCGTCTGCTTCATCGGCTCGGGGACATTGACATGTTTGACGGAGGAGGTCGGCGGTTCAGGGCAGTGCTTAAAGAGAGATCAACATGTCACCTCATCACTGCTGTTGCACTTAAGGACCCGTCCCATCAGACCTAACACCCACGTGCAAACAGAACACAGAACAGCTTAGCAGACATTTGGGGGGGATCGAGTATCCAAATCCTGCATTTTCTCAGTGTCTCCGGGCTCCGACTGTGAGCTTTCCACTCCAGAAAATGAGCGTAATAAATGTGGGATTGGGATGTTTTGGACACAAAGATTCTGTCAGGGAAATGCTCACATTAAAGATGAGTATTTCTTTAACCATGATCCCCCCCCAACAAGTAGACCTGCAGGGCTGTATCTGCTCCTCAGAGAAGGGCTCAAGTAGCCGTGCATACTTGTTAACTTCAGAAAACACTTAACGATTCCAGTTCCTTCACGTTTGGATGACGTCTGTGAGATGTTGGTGTTGAAATCAGTAGTGAAGGTCATCCAGGAAGGTTTAGTTATAATCCATATTCAAAAACCTTATTCTTGTGTGAAGGACTGGATCCAGTTCATCCTGCCAACATATGTAACATACTGTATAAGGACCACCAACTGGGATCCCCTAGAATAAACTACTGTTTATTTATGTGGTGAATTAAAATGTGGAGTAAAAAAGGAGGAATTTAAGCTGCATATTGTGCAAAATTCAAACAGATCTCTAAAATACATATCTCCTTTAGGACCCATGTCAAGCATTTAATGTATCTATTTAAGCTGCAATTGGGTTCTTTTGACTGGGATGCCCAGGACCCTAATACGTTGTTTTTTGTTTGGAACAAATTGATTGACAAAATCATGAAAAGTTGGAATAACAGAATAAAGGAGTTGTGAGATATTACCTCCCAGTCAGTAGGATGAGGATGAGATAATGTTACATATATGTATATATATATATATATATTGCTTTTTATATTTTTAGTTTCTGGAGACAATCCACTGAACTGCGACTGCACTCAACAGAATTCTGGCCAACAAAGGAATACATGTGGGGGTCTCAGTTCAACGATACAGACGTGACTCATCAGTTTCCTCCATTCCTCTGTCCCGTCTCTCCAGGAGTACATGGTTTATCGTAAGCACACCTACATGCGCCTCGACGGATCCTCCAAGATTTCGGAGCGCAGAGACATGGTGGCTGACTTCCAGAGCCGGTGGGTAAAAACCTACATGTGATCTCCAGCCAGTTGGCGACTGTGTGAATGAAACCAAACACCCACTTTTTCTTTGACCACTAACTAACTGTCAGTGTGCCTTGTTGTATATTGCAACAATCAGGGGCTGGTTTAATCCTGATGTGTGTGTGTGCGTACATAGTGGAGTGAGTCCCCATGCTCTGGTTTACATTAGTGTGCAGCTCGGTGGCGCCGGTGTTACTCTGGAGGGGGGAGGGGGATTTACTCTCTCTATAGGTGAGAGAATTTGTGGTGTGACCAGTCAGCGTTGGTATAAAGTGCATGTTTCATTTTCAGTTTTGAGAATAAAATCTGAATGTATATCATAATTTAATGTTGTGGCATGAAACGTGGATTTTGTAATAATATCTTTCCATTTTCTGTGTCTCCTCCTCCCCTTCCTCCCCTCCTCCCCCTCTGCCTCTCTAGGACGGACATCTTTGTCTTTCTGCTGAGTACGAGGGCTGGAGGGCTCGGCATCAACCTCACCGCTGCTGACACTGTGAGTCTCACACACTGAAGGAAAAACACTTGAAAATATATATATATATATACTGTATATATATATATGATGATGATGATAATCTCCCTCCGTGTCCCTATAGCCCTTTTCAAGTGGGATTAGCTTTCATGACAATGACAAATGACTGTTAACGCGGGACATCTGTCACGTCAAAGGGGGAGTTCACTGGGGATAACGCGTCCACAGTGATTAGTGTCAGGGAGAGAGGCGGAGCGTCCGCTTGTCCGGCCTGTCGGCGCACAAATTGAGCCGTGAAGTAAGCGATAACAACACAGCAAGTCAAAGACGTTATTCTTGTCCCCCCCCCCCAGGTCATCTTCTACGACAGTGACTGGAACCCCACAGTGGACCAGCAGGCCATGGACCGAGCTCACAGGCTGGGTCAGACCAAGCAGGTCACCGTCTACCGCCTCATCTGTCAGGGGTCCATCGAGGAGCGGATCCTGCAGCGGGCCAAGGAGAAGAGCGAGGTCTGAAACACTTTCAGTATTCAACAACTAAAAAAAAAAAACCTCTATTCCAATTCATAAACTGCAAATGAATGCTCTATTGTTCTTGTGTAATAAGATCCAAAGGGTGGTGATCTCCGGAGGCAACTTCAAACCGGACACACTCAAACCCAAAGAGGTGGTCAGTCTGCTGTTGGACGACGACGAGCTGGAGAAGAAGCGTGAGTGTTTGATGCTTCTCTGACTTTTCTTTCCACAAAATGAACAATCTAAATATATTAATATATTGTGTCTTTCCCCTGTAGTGCGTCAGCGACAGGATGAAAAGAGGCAGCTGGAGGAGTGCAGCAAGGTGAAAGAGCGCAAGAGGAAGAGGGAGAAGTACGCTGAGAAGGTACGGTCCGACATCAGCATCATCTCTGTCATTCTGGCTGTTAGATATTCCTGTTTAGAAGTGTTTCGTTGTTCTCTCGGGAGCACAATCATCAAGTGGATATTTCATAACCACCCATTCGTTTGTACCTTGTTCAATAAGCAGCAGAGGAAGAACGAGGAGTCGGAGAACAAGAAGAAGAAGGAGGTGAACCTGGTCATCTCTCATGCGCCGTCAGCAGACAACTCCAACCTCTCTGCAGACGGAGACGACTCCTTCATCAGCGTGGAGATGGACTCGGCCATGCCCAGCCCCTTTAGTGAGGTGAGGGGTTGAATTACTTTATTAAAGTGAAGGAAGAGGATGGCTGACTTTATATTACGGAACAGTATATTTTTTTTATTCCTCTTTTTTCTTCTTTCACTCTATCCTCCTGTCATTCTGCTTCTCCTCCTCCCTCTAACAATTCCTCCCTCTCTTCTTTTTTTTAACTGTATCTGTATCCTTTCCTCTCGCCTCCTTCGATGCTTCCTTCCGTCTCCTCTCTCCTCTACACCGTACCCTCGTGCCCCGTGGTTCTGACCCCCCTAGCCTGTGTGTATGTGTGTGTGTGCTCCCGTACACGGCCAGATCTCCCTGAGCAGCGAGCTGCAGCCCGGCTCGTTACCGCCGGACGCCGACGCCGACGAGAGCAGCAGCGACATGCTGGTCATCGTGGACGACCCCGTGTCGTCGGCGCCGCAGTCCCGCGCCACCAACTCCCCCTCCTCCGTGTCGGGATCCGTCTCCGACAACATGAACGGTGAGACACAAACGCAGGTTGTTTTTAGCCGAAACTTTGACCTCGATGTGCGAGTGAGTGGGATTTCTTTATTAGGAAGACGGAACGTTTTATAGAAACAAACATACACAAACAATAATACTCATAGAGACGCATAACAGACGATAGATGATCAAAATGTTCATATTTCATCTGAGTACATCATACTAAAAGCTCCAATTGAGCCAAATAAAGTGTAACCTGTGTGTTATCTATCCTTGGAACGTCCTGGAAAAGCAGATCTGTGTGACTCGCGTTAAGGTCACTACTTCGCTATCAGGACTCGTGTTTTAATGGGCATACGTCCACAGAGACAGAGTAGTCTCTTACCCCACATGCATCATGCAGCTGATTATATAGATTTAGGAGGGTTTTATTTTGCCTTGGCCGCAGTGTGTCGGTACGTACCGTACTTTGGGATCCAGACAGCCTATAGTTTATATCGCTTGTAGAGTATATCTGTACTTTAGATGCGCTGCAATAAGCTAATCCCTCCTAAATACATGCTTCGTTGTCATGCTAAGAAGCTCCAGCCAGAGAGGTTTTTTTTTAAAGCCCAGTGGGCTGGGAGAGCGTCACATCTATGAGCTTTCATGGATGTGAATGTCATCGTAATGATAGGTTTGAAAGAGAAAGTGAAGGTTTAGAACGGGGGAGTCTTCTGGTGGACTTGGAGTGAAGAGGGAGGAAGGGGTAAGATTAAGTCCTGGAGGGGAGGGTTTTCATCTGTGCCTGGGTGTTGGTGATAGGAAAGGGCTCATCTCGCCACAGAGGAGGCTCGTTTGAATGGAGAGAAAAGGCAGAGCGGTGGAGAGAGCAGGGAGTCGGGAAGAGGGGGAGAAGGCACTGGGGGGGATTAGGCATATTACCACGCTGGCTCTAAATCTGCAGACAGTATGGAAAATGAGAGAAATATTCCAGCTTTTGCTTGAGCCTGTACTTAGGTTAATGATGAGTAATGATTGATGAGCAGGGATTACTGTGTGTGTGTGTGGTTGCAGCACTAAAGTAAAACTGTCACGACGCGATGTAGTTTAATGCCGAACTTGTTTTATGTGTCATCTGTCTGCAATGGGGGAAAAAAAAATCTTGTTTTCACTTTTTGACTTTTCTTCCCTCCCCTCAGGTGTTTCAGCCTCAGAGACGATCAGTCCGGGCAGAGGCCGGTCCGGGCGGAGTCGGGGGCGGCCTAAAGGATCGGGAGGCGGGGCGAAGTCCGGAGGGAAAGGACGCGGGCGCAAGTCGACGGCGGGCAGCGCGGCGGCCATGGCGGGGGCGATGGCCGGCGCGGCTGCTGCATCTGCGGCGGCTTATGCTGCTTACGGTTACAGTGTTTCTAAAGGTGAGTGAAGAATGCATCGGTGAGGTCACACAGACTACATCCACCTTTTATACAATCTATGATGCACACCTGCACAGAAACTGAATGAAACCAAAACAATGTTACTGTTAACTTCTTGCTATGGGATCACACCAGCCGCAATGCCAAATTGGACCAAGGGTTGTGACACACCCACACACACACACACACACACACTAGGGGTGAATATTGGCAAGAACCTCACGATACGATACGTATCACGATACTTTGGTCACGATACGATACGTATCATGATATCGTGATATAAATAAAGATGAAAACACAAGTACCTGTATATGTACATCAGATGATATTGATCAGAGGACAAATTGAGTTGAAACTATTTCATTCCAAACAGCCTCTCCATTTTATTAATTCCCATGAAATTCCCTGGAATAAAAAAAATAAAATGAAAAAGTACTGCATTCACAACGCATCTAAACATAAAAGTGAATCGATTTTGGAGTTGAAAAATCGATATTGTATTGGGCGGCAAAGTATCGCGATATATTGCCGTAACAATATTTTTACCCACCCCTAACACACACACACACACACTCAAACACACACACAGAGAGTAACCATACTCGTGTCCGTCCCACCTTCCAGCAGGCCTCGCTGCATCCAGCCCCCTGCAGCCTTCCCTGGGCCGGTCTGGTACCAGCCCTGCCTTCAACCCCAGCAGGAGCTCCTCTCCCCAGGCCAGAGGAGGCGCCTCCACCCCGAGCCCCCACAAACAGCTGGCCCACCACCACCATCACCACCACCACAGCAGCAGCAGCAGCAGCAGCCATGGAGCCGTCAGGAAGGGCAAGGGCCCCGGTGGTCCTGGGGCTCGGTGATGCACTCAAACACATGAATGTGCCCTCACACACACACACACACACACACTCTGTCTCAGTATAGAACACACACAGATGACTGACCTACTCTCACTGTGATCCCCACAGATGCCCTACACCTAAAGTATATATAGTAACAGAGGCTGACTGCCTGGAGGACCACGCTGTGTCTAAAATGACACACACACACACACACACACACACACACACATATGAAGGTACAGTCCCCACCAGCCTCCACGTCTCTTGGTTCAGTTTTATTTGTTATGTGTCCGGGTCAGTGGACGAAATCTGCCTTGAGTATTGTTGTTTGCGTTGCGACGAGAGTATTTCCAAGTGCTTTTTTTGAGAAGACGGACTGTACTTTTCTATTCATGACAGGAAACTCTTTTTTTTTTAATTATTATTATTATTTGCTACCCAGCTGTGATGTTACAACGTAAACATGAACCAACTCATGTAGCTTCAAGGGCTTTGAAATGTTTGCCAGTTGAGGGAGGCAACGGGAGTTTCTGTCAAATGCACTGAGCCACGTCTTCCCGTTTTGTTTTTGTCGTGTTGTTGATTCTGTACATTAGGTTATTTAATTGTTCTGATATGCTGAGAGCAAACTGGCGGATGGTTCTGCATTTCACAGAGCGGTGATCCGATTACCTTACCAACCCACACTTTACCAAACGACATGTCGACAGCTTTTCTACTAAAGCTCCTATTTTTGTAACTAATGATGTGAGGACACACCAACATGGCAGGTCTGAACATTTTGAAAATCTTTTGTCCATAAAATGTGTTCCCGTGAGGACGGAAATGAAAATAGATTATATATATATATATATATACAGTATATATATATATGTATTTTTTTTTTTTTTTTGTCCAATGGGAAAATGAATGAGTCCAAAATGAGGAGTACTGGTTGATCCGGCAATGCTGCTAACAATACATTTATGAATTGACTCCAATTATTTGATTTGTCTATATTTAATTTATTTGAGTTATCTTGAAAAAAAGGAGAGAAAAAAAGGACAATTCATGATAATTGCGAATTCACCTGTGTATTCAACCGTGTAAATTGTAATGAAGCCATTTTTTTTTTTTTTTTTTTTTTTTTTTCCAAAATTGCTTTTTTGTGGTGAGGAGTCTGTGGTTCTCTTTGATGTCATTGATGTTTTTAGGATGAAAAAACAAAAACCCGTTTGCATCAGTGTCCTAAGTTGAGCACTACATCTGTTCTAGGTTCCTTTGTTTTGTGTTGATAGTGTGATTACAAATATGATGTTCTATATTGATGTACATAATGATGAGAGCGACATCTCCTTTGGCTTTTTCCCTCATTTGCCTGTCTATTTTTATAGGTCATGTGTACATATGAAGAAATGCATCTGCCGTTTTACTAACAGGAGGAGCCAACTGAAAAATAAAAGAGTGCTAAATCAGCATTTCGGCTCAGTTTGAAGCATTTTTTTGGGGGGGCTCATCATACTTTAATATTGAAATATCAGGATTATCAGACAATTGTTGAGCGTCTGGTTTTGTAAACCGGTCCTGGTTCTTGTTCTTGTGCTTGCAGCCCTGCTATAAATATCAACTTTATGTAGCTCAAAAAGAAAAAAAATGTTGAGACCATCACATTGAATCAGTCGTGGCGTTTTTTAAACCATAATTTCGTGGTTTTTGGCACCCGATACATCTGCAATCATAGATTTTTTTAATGTCACCATGTCTGCAAACTAAAACCACATTTTTTAAAAAGCTTTTTCACTTTACAATTAAAAATACTGCACACATTTCTCTATTGAGGCAAAAGAAAAGTGTAATTAGGAAGACGCCCTCCGTGCAGCCCTTAAATGTATTTTTTCCTCTCAGCATTCAAATATCACGTTGTTTTTTCCAGAAACAAACTCCCTGTCGTGTCTCGGATAATCTCTACTTTCTTCTTGAAGAAATAGTCCCTATGAAAACTGTTCACAGTAGGATGTCGCCTACTGTTAAGTCGAGCATCACAAACCAGATTCCATTCACCTCCAGTGTCTCGGGGATGGAGGTGGAAATGTCAAAGGCAGATGTTCAAAAGCACAATGAGTTTGTGAGAAGGATGTTTGTTTTGTTGTTTTTTTTGTCATTTGGGTGAAGTGACCCTTTAACAAACACATAATGAGTAAAACATAACCGGATCACGATAATGCATTTTTCTTGTTTTTTATTTAATTGTTTGCTGAGAAGTCAATTCTCCTAGAAGTGAATTAATGTGGGTATAATGTCCACATAGTTTGGTGAAGGGCCAGTCAGATCTGTATCTCAATGAGTGCCTCGGCAGCATGTTCTTCCTGGTGCACTCTGACATGACCAGCGAGCAGATTGTAAACACAGGACTTCCAGGTCTGAGCTCGTTCCCGGCCAGCGGTTATATAAGCCTCCGAAACTAAAAGGACTCTCCACTTGAATGGCGTCCAAGGTACAAGCTGCTCCGGCCAACGTTTGGGAGTGTCCAATGTTTGTGTGTGTGTGTTAACTGTTCCAGAATGCAGGTTTACAGAGTTATCTGGATAACGCCGCTGAGAACATTCTGCCACCGAGGCAGACGTTGAACAAGGTTGTGGAGTTGACCTCCTCTCTTCTGGGAACACGCCTCGGGCCTCACGTGGCTGTGAAATGTGGAGATGTATGTACGTATGCTGTTGACATATCCAGCTATGTGATATGTGCAATAATAACATCGGTTTCCCAAGGTTTTTTTTTTTTGCTGGTGACCTCTGAAAACAAATCAATTGTCTCTGTTATCACAGGGTTCTGACCTTAGTGTTCATGTGTTGTGAACAACTTCAACAAGTGATTTTTCCTTCTCAGGCTGTAATTTGAAGGATCTTTAAAAGGCCCCGTGAGTGCCATGAACCACATCCCATAGTTGATTTTGTTTTGTATAAATATGACTTTGTTTGTTATTAAATTATTAAGCTCATGTTCTTTTAGTAAAACTCATCCCAGAAAGGTACAAAACAACCAAAAACAAAAGTTTCTTTAACTTTTTATTGGCGATTGCAACTTGATGAAAAACTTTTCCAAAAGAAATAAATAAATTAAAAACACCACAGCAGTCATTCCATGAATTGCAAATCAGGTCCAACCACACCTAGAATGCTGTACCGTCTGTATGGATTGGACGGAATCAGAACTGTGCAAAAAAAATAAAATAAAAAATACTGCACAGATGTTTACAGTTTTTAAACAGATGTACAAACATGTATCAGGTGTAACATTAGTGTTAACATGAGGTCATGCGTCATAAAATACACCCAATAATCATGCTTCCCTTTTTATTATCACTTCAGTAGTATTCAATGGATGGTATTGATCTGGATTTCACAACGTAAACACATAGGTGGACTGGCATGACAGGTGAAAAGCCTCACTGTGTGTGTGTTAATGCATTCAACCGCTATACAAGCAGTTATAGGTAAGGGTACGAGCTACTGGGCTGCCAACAGATGGGACACCACGGTCAGCGCTGCCGCCTCGATGGCAAACAGGTGATGGTCTTCCACGTGCGGGCAGCTGCTCCTCATGAACTCCGTCAGGCGGAGCAGGTACTCCAGGTTGTGGCCCGTCTTCCCCCTGCACAGAGCGATCTGGACGCCGATCATCTCCGGGCTGGCCGGCCCCAGGTAGAGGGCGTTGTCGGTGGTGGCGATGTACAGGAGCGCCTGAACCGGAGGCCGGCTCTCCCCCTCCGGGAAGAAATCCACCATTTTGGTGACGTAGCCTCCGCAGACCGTCTCGCGCACGTTCAGGTACTTCAGGGACTCCTCGACCTGAGAGCCCGTCACCTCGAACCCCACGCCCCAAGTGCTCGCCTGTCAGAAGAAGGGAAGGAGGAACAAGTTAGTTTGGTTTTTTTCAGACTGGAAACTCCCCCCTGCAGTTTCGACAACGTCATCAACAAATAGGATGGACGGGCATTCCACTTACGTCATCGTCTTCGATCAGCGTCACCACTCTTCCGGGCTGCAGAAAGAAGAGGGAGAGAGGTGGGTCACGTCACGGCTGATGCAATCTGAGCCAAGAAGCCCCACAAAACAGTTCGTTGTGCCAAAGTAAGTTAAGTAATACAATAAAAAGCACATTTAAGCATCTTACCAACTTGTCGTTCCCGCGGTGGAAGTTGTCTCCGTGCCAGAAGCGTCTCTTGTAGCCCTGAATGTAGCCGACCTGGCTCCTCGTGTACTTGAAATCGGGCTTCCACACCAGAGACCCGTACCCGAAGATCCACAAGCTGGGCTTCCCGGCGGTGATGTCTTGAGGCTTCATTTTTTTATTTAAATCGATAGTGTTGACGACGTTCAAATGAATCGATGGATCTTCCCCAACTGATGGTGTTAGCTTAGGGCGACTAGCTAGCTAGCGTTAGCTTCCTCCGGTCCAGGAGCAGCGGTACCGGTTGGCTCGCAGGAATACCGCGGACGGTACTGGAGCCCAACTGCTTGGCAGTTGCGAAGGTGGAATTTCGCACTTGGTTTCGCCTTGCATGATGCATTGCCGTTGCATTAGAGCCGCATTACGCCTTAGAAATCCATGGCAGCCGTTGCGGCCTTCGAAATCAATGGCGGACTATAAAAAACCCGGGTTCGGCTAGCAGATTCGCCGGCCGGTGACGCGAGTTGGTTTCGTTAAGATTTACGAATCTAAAGATCGAGGTTTGGTTGAGTGAAGGCGGCGTTTCGACAACCTTGAAGGTGGTCTTCCCCGGACGTCGAGCGACGGCTATTTGAATCGTTTCCCCCGATAACATGGCGCAGCGGCGCTTATGTATTTATACCGTCCAGGAGAGGCGGGGGGAGTCCATCGGTGTCGTCAACCAATCATATTCAAGGAAAGCTGGCCCTGCCGCACATTTCATCCAATAGAACTTCGGTGCGCCGAATAAGGCGGGACTTTGAACCAAACCGCGTATGCCATTGGCTCAGATTTCACCCGAGGCGCACGGACGTCTTTCAACCTGATTGGCCGTTGAACTGTCACCCCAACCGTCTCGAGTTGTGATTGGCTGCTTGCGTTGTCATTTCCTGACTATATTTCCATAGGGTTCGGAACGATCTGGCTGATGCAACTTTCGCGCATCGTTTCAGGCCTCAGCGCCATAGCAGCAGCAACCAAGCAACATTCCAAGACATTGCATCAGGCTTGATCTATAGGAGAAAGAGTCCTATAATAGTGTTGACGTGTTTTATTTCGCAGGATATGACAAAATATTATAAAGGGAAAACAATATATTATTATATTTGATGTTAAACACAACGCAAATAAAATATCTGCCTAATTCTGCAAGTGGGAATAAGATTGTTTTTTTTATTTTAACCTTTATTTATGCCATTATTTAACATGGCATTGACAGTACTGATGGAAGTCACTCTTGACATAAGCCCCCCCAACATGGATGTTTAAATGAGCCAGTGCAATAGGCTTTAATCTAGTCCCACACAGTTCAAAGATCCAAAGGCATGACATAGGTCACCGACTGCTGAGGATCCCTCACCACCATCGCCACATTCCTCTCAGCCACCTAAAACTAAGTAGAGAACATGTTGAAGGGAGGTGGGAAGGTGGAACCTCACTGTTCAAATGTGATTTATTGTGTGTAATCATAGTGGCGGGGTATAGGGTCAATTTGGCAGGTCATGTGTGACATCATTGGAAATTTTACTCTTGTAGGATAAACATACATATGTCCCTTTTTCTGCCAAACACAGACATACATGAACAACTCATGCACACTTCAAATGAACCAACATACATCAGAATAAAGATTGCAAAAGTAAAAAAAAAAAAAAAAAAAAAGGCCAAATCACTGTTCACTGCAGAAACACCAATAGATAACGATGACCAGGGAGATGGAAGTCAAATCCCAAGCCCCCATCCCTCCTGCTGGATCTGATATACTGTAATAGCAGAGGCTCATGTGTGCTCAATAGATAGATTATCTATAAATAGCTGGCATTATCTGCCTTGATAAGAGGCCAGACAACTGTATCAGCTCTTCATAAATCTAAAGCACGGCACAATCCGGGCCTTTGAGCAACTCCGTGTCGTGCACAGGCTTCCATCCCATTATGCCGTGGCCTTTCGTGTGTCCTGGAGGCACACAGAAGGCTTCGCTAAGCCACACGAGCAGCACCGCCTGTAATCTAATCTAGAGCGCCGCCTCGATGTTTTGACTCGTTCCATTTGTCAAACATTCACCGGCCTATTTGTCTTTGCTGTCCAACTAATGCATTTAAAGTGGATCATCGTTCGAGCCCCGAGGCTCGCTAAAATATGAACTCATGTGGTAACATGTGGACGTCGCTCTTAATATGTCATTCTGCCTGTTTTTCCAGCTTGCAAGCCTCGAGGAACATGTCAAACACCGACTGATATGATGTAAAGATCGTTTGGAAGCTCAGTGACAACTAAAATCCTGCAGAATACGACTGTATACTTGCAAAAAAACACAGATTATGTGTCAAATACCCATTTATCTTATTGATTGTTGAACTCCAAGTGTTTATGTTATGCGTCACTGTTTAATTATGTTGCTTGAAGCTGGAGAATACCTGGGGTTCTGCTTTGGCATGTACTGACCACCTGTTTCCTGTGTGTGGGTTTCTTACTGACACCTAGTGTTAATTAATGAGACGACTACAAGAGCGATGCGAGGCGAGGTCACAGAGCAGAGGTGTGACAGCATCAGTATGTGCTGCCTACACAAGCATGTGGAAACACATAGGCAGGAGGCCAAATGAGGCTTTGAATGAAGTGACAAAGAGTTGCAGCGACGGAAGGAAAAAAGCCAGATCGAAGCGGTTCTGCACTCTGGATTGTGACTTAGCGTCAGAGACGGGAAGATTTGAATTTCAAATCTGCCTCCCCCCCCCATCCCTCATTCACGACATCAATGTGACAGATTCTTCCCCTTCTTCAGAATAAATAGTTGCTGATTAGCCGCGTTGGTTTCCTCGCTTGTTTTGAGGCAGTTTCCTGAAATGTGCAGACTGAAAGAAAGGGGGGGGAAAAAAGCGATGCGTGAGAAAAGCAGTTGGCCCTCGCCGGCATGTTCTGCATTTTTTTAATCAGGGAGGAAACAGGAACTGATGTCACCAGGTCACAAACAGGATGCTGTGATTATAACACAATGAAAATGCCTGGCCATGGCTGCGGAGACCCAGGGGCCAAAGAGCAAAGCTCTAGCATGTTTGCCACCGTGATCAAGTGTGAAAGAGGGCGTGTGTCTGTTTTATAGGTGTGTTGATGGCGGGGGGTGCAGGTAATGGACTCAACCAAGTGGGGCTTTAACTGGGGGGATGTGTGTTTTTCCTGAGCCCGACCGGAAGCACCCTTTTCCAAAGGTTTTTGTTATTTTTTTATACGCACACACACACGCCGTTAGATGAGGATGCCTAGGTCAACAGGCTAACAGGATGTGTGTGTGAGGGAGAAGCCATCCAGATTCTCCGCCGAGTGTTGATTGCCGATGATTGGGGCGGCGAGGGGGTGTTGACAGTCGCAGGATTTCTGTTAATTGGAGGCAGGAGGTTTGCTGTGTGATAATGCGAAGATGACACATTTCCTAAAAATGGATTTTCAGACCCACCGGAACAATGTGTGATCTCGATCCAAGTGTACATCAAAGAGATGGTTTATGTGTGGAACAACCTGCCGAGAAGAGCCAAGGGGGCGATAAGACGGAGCAGATGGCTGATAAGTCAAGTTTTCTATTAAAAATATTGTATTTATGAGGATTCAGAGCAGATCCACCCCTCCCTCCCCTCGGCTGCCATGCCCTCGTCCCCAGCTTTGTTTGCAGGAGTGGGTGGTACAGAACCCGGGCATTGAAATATTGCTTTTAACCCTGAAGGGGAGGCCGGCAGTTGGGGGAGCCTGTAAGTACTCGAGAGTGTGTGTGTGTGTGTGTGTTTTTTATGGGAGGAGGTCTGTGCACTGTGTCATGCACACGGGGCGAGAGGCCTGGCATATGCTGCTGTTTTTATGGCACTACAGACTCACTCCCGCTCCCCCACGGCATCTGTTTGGTTGGCTGTGTGTGTGTGTGTGTGTGTGTGTGTGTGTGGACGCGTGTGTGCGTGTGTGTGTGTGTGGACGCGTGTGTGTGTGTGAGCATTATGAGGGGGGTGGAGGGGTTTGGAGGGGGGGCGTTCCCCTTTGCCCTGCGCCTGGCTTTGTTTCGCCATTTCCAGCTTGAGGGGGTGGTATCCGTGGAAACGGATTTGAATTTCAAGCCAATTTAGGGCCAGAGAGAGAGAGAGAGAGAGAGAGAGGGTGAGTCGGGTGGGCCCCCAGGAATTACTTGAAGTACTGTAGTGATGATACAGTCGGGGGAGGGGGGGGGGGATTCATGTTTCCACCTACTGTCCAAAACATTAAATATGATGTGAATGCAGGAGAGCAGCTGGATTTCATATGTTTGAAAAAAACCTGCTCACGATTTAGGAGGGCTGGTTGAGCAACATGGGTATGACCTGAGAATGGGATGAGTACAGGATGCCCCCCCCCCCCCCCATAATAAAATAAATACAAGACACATTTCATCATTTGTACTCAATTTTCATTATTTAAAAACACCTCAAAAATAATTTTCCTTTTTTTTCCATTTACTGACATCAAATTAAAAACAGTTTTCAAGGAAGTTTTTATTCTTCAGAAGTTTGGTCCTTATAAATATGCATTATATACAAAATAATATTATAAAACATATAAAGAGCAGTGTGTCATATTTAAATTAAACTCTGGAAATAATCATTTAAAAAAAAATTACATTATTGGTTCTGTATTTTTGAAATTTATTATAGGCAGGCAGTGGTGTGACAGTCTTTTCTCCATGCTATGAGTCTCTTTGTTTTTCTCCGTTTTGTTGCATAAAAAAAACAACAAAATGCAAACGTTTCCTTTCTCTTGGATCTTGCTGGCACAGCACTGACTTACTCGCTCCTCTGGTTTTTCTCTTCAAATCCCTGTTGATTAAAAAGTGTTTTCCCCCCAACTTTTTTTTTTTTTTTTTTTTTTTGTAGTGCAAAAGATCCAAGAATAGACAAGGGCACACATTCCGCATCAAACCCCCCTCTTTTTAAGGCTTCTAGTGAATTTTGGACTGCATACAATCTTCACCGTTGCATGGGAAAAGTCCAACCTGTCATTTTCACGTGATTGACAGTTGAAGATTATTTTCAGACATTCATAACTCTCAGTGTTTGTGAGGTTGGATTGTGACAGTGGGTCTCGACCCTGAGTCTTTGCATAGCAGGCGAAGCTGGCAGGAGTGGGCGTTGGGGGAGGGGGGATCAAATCGTAGGCACCTTTTTTTTTTGTGTTACTGATTGGTTGGCTGTCACAGTCATCATGATTATCACACAAGGCCGGGGGTTCAGATACGAGGGGGCGATGATCCACCGTTCTCCTCCTTCCGCTGTCCAAGATGGCGGGGATTATAAATTAACGATGCTCCTCTATCAGTCTTTACGTCCCCTTCAACCACCACTGAGGTCCTTCACTGTACATTTTTGCATACAAACACTCGGTCAACATAAAGTTTCTCAGTTTTTTGTTTTTTTTTTCCTTTTTTTGCAGAGCAGAGTTTTTTTTTTTCTTCTGCCCTCTCCAGTTCTCAAGTGTTCCAGAGCAGCAGTGGACATCTAAAACAATCTCCAGTCTCTTCTCGGCATTTGTAAACAATCCAGAATCTTTGATTCTGCCTCGATTGTGTCTTTTTTTTTGTTGTTGTTGTCCTCGTTCCCTTCGCCTTCGAGCCCCTCACAGTTTATACCTGCAGAGGGAAAGGAGTAGAAAAAAACAATATAATAACCGTACATGTCAGAACACTCTCTGAACTTTTATTGGTTATGTGCTTCAGTATCACCATCATATTTTCCTTGGAAATTAACATCTTAAAAAATTCCACAAAAAGTGCCACAGCAGTAAAACATAGCACCTCTGAGACCGAGCGGAGCCAAACATGTGTGAGGAATCAGTATAAGTTCGGACTTAAAGTCAACACATGGCCAAGATAAAGAATGGCCGGAATAATTCACACAAACCAATAATGCACATCGGATATTCCCCAAACTTCCGCTCCAGATAAGACTCTTTCTCCTCTTCAATAACGAAGGTGCATTCAATGCATTTTTGGAGCGTAGGATTTACAGAAACGGCCGATGAAGATGTGAATTTTTTTGTTGTTGGCTTACCTCAGTTGCTATGACGCACTCCCTCCTCTCCTCCGCTATAACAAATACCGACTGGTACATGGAGTCTCTTGAAGAACATATCGTTGATATCCTACACTCTGGCTTTTCACTGCAAAGACACAAATCACACTTTGTGTTCACACAAACTCGAAGCACATGGCTGGAGCTATGCACGTATACGGCCAGGCATTTGTCAAATATGTGTAAACTGTGTGTAAAGGAAGAAGAATGTGTTTGAAGTTAAAATTGGCTCCAAAGAAGGGGATGGAGCCAGTGTGTGAAACATTTCCACACATTATTACAAGCAGTGTGATTGTGGTTCTTCTTACCTGTACATTCTACTCAACGGCATCTTGTCTTCTAAACATTTGTCATAAATTAGACTTTTATCCTCGTGTGACTTTTCATCCTTGAACTCCTTCGGTTTCGAGTTGTAAGGGTCCAAGTGATAGTTTTTATGGATAAAGTTTGATTTCTCCGTATCGCAGTCCACCTCCATGCTCATTTTCTGGTTGGTGTTTTTCAACTGGGCCTCCGGGATCAGGTTGTCCTTCTGAACGTTGGACAGGTTGTTCATGGTCTCCGTGTCGCCCCGGTCCCGTCGGGCCTGCCTGTGGATGTGCCTCAGGGCCAGGCCCACCATGCACAGCAGCACCAGCAGCGCCACCAGCCCCACGGCCAGAGACACCGCCGCCCACTGGAAGCCGTCCTGGATCTCCCCGTGGGTCACGGGGGAGGTCACGGAGGCGAAGAACTCGCAGTGTGGCCCGGTGAAGCCCGACTGGCAGGTGCAGGTCGCCGGGGGCTTCCCCGGCCCGCCGCCGCCGGTGCAGACGCCCCCGTTGAGGCAGGGCCGAAGGGAGCACTCGTCCAGGACTCGGTCGCAGTTGCGTCCCCCGTAGCCTGCGGGACAAGCGCAGGTGTAGTCGTTGATCCGGTCTAGGCAGGTGCCGCCGTTGAGGCAGGGGTTACCGGCACACTCGTTGATGTTGATCTCGCAGCGCTGGCCGATGAATCCCGCCCGGCAGCTACACACACGCATGCCGCCGTGGATCAGACAGAGCCCGCCTGCAGGAGGGGAGAGGAGGTCATCACAACGTTACAACACGATCTCCATCGTCACTTCACTCCACCAAACCCCGTGCTTTGTTCCTCCCACACACACAGACCCAATCCCACAGCCCTCCATGTTTACAAGGAGGCAGAAATGGAGCTGCCGCTGGATATTTGTCCCCTTTCATCAACAACAACCACAGCGAGACATTTACAAGCCGCTGCTCTGAGCTGCCGAGTGTTTACACGGAGGACAATAGACACCAAGTTCCCACCAATTCCTGTTGTTCCACACTGCTTCCAGTTGCAGGAGGGGGGAGGGGGGGGGGGGGAGTTCATAAAGGGGAGGAAGACCGTACCATTAGCGCAGGGAAGCGACGTGCACTTGTCCACTCTCTTCTCGCAGTTGAGTCCCGTGTAGCCGCGGGGACACTCGCACATGTAGCTGCGGCCCTCGTCCTTCTCCCAGCATTTGCCGCTGTGGAAACACGGCGAGTCGGCGCACGTCAGCAGGCTGTGTTCGCAGTGGGAGCCCTCGAAGCCTTGGGGACACGTGCACATGTAGCCGCTCTCCAAATTCTGGATTGAAAATGAAAGGAAAAGTTAAAGACTAGAGAGTAGGGGTGGGTAAAAATATCGATACGGCAATATAGTGCGATACTTTGCCGCCCGATACAATATCGTTTTTTCAACTTTCAATGCAGTAATTTATCCTTTTTCATTTTATTTTCAATATTTATTCCAGTGAGTTTCATGGGAATTAATAAAATGGAGAGGCTGTTTTGAATGAAATAGTTTTGACTCAATTTGTACATATACAGGTACTTGTGTTTCCATCTTTATTTATATTGCAATATCGTGATATCGTGATACGTATCGTATCATAAGGTTCTTGCCAATACTCACCCCTATTAGAGAGAGAAAAAAAATAGGTGAGAATATTAGAATAAAATGCATTTGAACTTACTGTGCACATCCCTCCGTTCCTGCAGGGGTTGCTGTCACACTGCTGCATCTCCAGCTCACAGTTGACCCCCGTGAAACCTGGCAGGCAAGTGCACGTGTAGCTGCCCTGCCCCGTGTTCATGCAGGTGGCGCCATTCACACAGGGATGGTGATGGGTGCAGAAGTTCAGGTCTAGAGGGGAGGGGGAGGAGGGGGGGGAGTGTTTGTTTACTTGTACTCCGGATGTGAACATAGCAAAAGGCACACTTCAGAGGAAATCTAATTTACTAATGCTTTGGAGTTGATTCAAGTGAAAACGAGTAATATGAGAAGATCCTTTTTTTCTTGTCTGTACCTTGGTCACATAATAGGCCTCCCCAGCCCTCCTGACAGTTACACTGCCACGGCAGCTGGCAGGTGCCGTGCTTGCAGGCCGGGTACTTCTTACACTCGTCGCAGAACGTGCCCTGCCAGCCGTCTCGGCATCTGCAAGAGGAAAGGGAACGAGTTCTCCGATTAATCACCTTTTCCTCACATCGTAGAATGTATTCTATGCATTATAGCCCCGTCACGGGTCAGCCTAAATCACTCATCCATCATGCAACCAGACGTTACGATTGGACACAGTTATTAAATCCTCGTATAAATCAATCACAAAAAGAAGGAAAAAATTTAACGTTTTCCCCTCTTTGCTAGCCATATTATGAGTACTGGTAATTCTGTTTTCCCACCTTATTACATGATAACATCCGTTATTGCATGTAAGCTACTTTTTTGTTGTTGTATAACTGCAGTGAATAATGACATAAGCAGTTTCTACATCACAAACAATGTGAATGCAGTAACTCCAGGGCATAAAATCCTTTATCGAGGATAAATCAAGATAACATAATAGCATAAAGGTGAAATATTGCTCTCAGGATTTTCTGGCAGCGAGCCAACAGTCAGAGCAGTTTAGTTTTTTTCTCGTTTCCCATGAATCCGTTTTCCCAGCAACCTTGTCAAACCATGAGATCGAGGGTCTTAAGATGTACTTTTAAGGTTTCAACATTTTTTTTTGCTGAGTGAGCAGCTTTATGGTGTTGGGCATCTGAAGGATTTAGTCCAAATTTGGGTCAGTTTTTTAGCGATGGGAATGATGGATTTGTCTCTAAAAAAGAGGGCAAAATAGGATTCAGGGGGGAATTTCTCACAGGGAGTGGGAGAGAGTGTGTGTGAGTGAGAGTGAGTGAGTGAGTGATACAAGGTGGTGAAAGGAAAGGAACATGGGAAGCAGAGGACTGAGCCAGAAAGCCCATGTGAACCTTCAAAGAATGCCCTGATTAGCCGGACACAAACATGACCTATAGGTTCATATGAATGAACTTGAATATGAAAAGCTCTCAACCTGGATGCAACGAGCAATGTTGCCCAAATGTTGCACCTCTTTCAACACGTCACAATTACTAATACTTACACACACTCGCCGGGTTTGGAGCAGTTTCCGTATCTCTCGCTGCAGCCCTCCAGACAGATCGCTAAAACACACAAAAACATGCTGCTCAATATGATTTATAGGAATATATCGAATATTAAAAGGCAGGGTAGGTGATTCAGAAAAAACACAGGTTTGACTTTGAATGCATCGCCGAACCAAAAAAGTCCCGCCCCCTCTGTTCAAATATCTGTGCTCAAGATCGAGAGAGTTCGCAGTGACATCATTATCCCCAACCCGACTTTTGCCACGGCCACAAATGACATTTTTAAATTTATTTTGATGTCAAAGCATTTAAATTAATCATTGCTTTTGGTACGTTACGATGATTTCAAGTAATACAACAGAAAAGTGTATCTGTATAGAATCGCCTACTTAACCTTTAAGTTTCACAACTTTCAAAAAGAAACAAGAAACGCCTCACACTTGTAGGAAAATCTCCTAAAATTAAATCTATAGGTGCTAAAAGTGAACACACACTCTCCACTGCACTCCCTCATCCTCTGCAAATAGCCAACAGAGGAGCTTATATGTTGAAGTGCGTCCCCTCAGAAGCCTTCATGTGATCTAAACCTGGACCAGGACCCTGACTGCCACCGTTTTTTTTTTTTTGTTTGTCCTGTTTTAAGTGTACCGGTCTTGCATGACACTGATTCGCGGGGCGACATATCAGGCGGCTGACGGTAAGCGGCCGGTTTAGTCCCGAACAGATGCTCGCTCTCAATAGCAGACAGCTGTCACTATTGTTGTTTGTGGTCCGCCACAACCATATTTGCAGCTGCTACTAGCGCGCGCCCAACAATGGAAGGGGACTAAACATCGATGGCGCGTGGCGGATAATAATGCCGCGATTAACCTTGGCGCGTGCAGTCGCCCGAGCTCCTCCTATCAAGGCACGCTCTTCTCCCCCCCTCCCTCCGAGGATTATGTTACCGGGCACGCGCGGCGGTACAGTGTGAAGAAGGTGCGTCAAATATATTACTTAAAAAAAAAAAAAACGGACTTCCTGGTTTGTAACAAAACGTCACACCTGTGTTTACTCATGAAGGAAGTGCTTCTTTACTGGCTTTAATTAGCATGTTTACTTTCCTACAATTACAATGTGTGCTTTAAAATAAGTGTGTGTGAGAATTTAAGTGTCTGAAAGACGCCTCATCTGTCTTTCTGGTGTATATTTGCTGAAGTCGCCAGACGATGGATGTTCCCCCACAATGCAACACGTGAGCCCATCTGGTTGGAATTTGGGCGCCGCAGTCAAAATAGCACATGCCAATTTCTCTTTCGCCACCGAGTGACACGGATGACAGATCCGCGCCGTCACCCCCGCGTGGTCACGTACTCCAGCACATGGTAGCCATTACTCCCACGGTGCCTCCCTCCAATCTACTATTTGATTCATTCGTTGTTTTAGGGGGGCTTTTCTTTAGAGCCGTCCAAAACACGGGTCGCGTCTTTATACGACTTGACAAGCAATGACACATCAGAATGATCGTCTATGAGGGATGAATCAGCAGATCTCCCTGGATGTCATTACGTCATGTGGCCTTAATGATGACGACCTTTGGGTTATCACTGATATATGGCTTCTGCACATTTTTTCTCTCTCCAGGAGTCGTGACGATGAAGGGGCAAAGGTCATCCACCAACGAAATACCAACTCTTTTAAGGTAAGCTGCTACACACGATAGGATTGCATCTACACATCGCAAAACATCTGGGCGACCCTCTGGCGTTCTACAGAAGACTCCAACAGGTGAATCGGCCCGATAGATAGTTTGCTTACGTTCTTCGCAGTATTTGCCCTTCCAGCCGGGCAGACAGGACAGCTGCCCGTCGCGGTTGCAGGTGTAGTGGCCGAATCGATCGTCCCTGGGCGCACACTTTTTGGAGCAGCTTTCTCCGTAGTAGCTTTCGTTGCAGATGAACCGGTAAGCGTATCTCAGCTCTGTCTGCTTTCCAGTCTGCGTGTCCTGAGACCAATCCGTGCCTACGCCCAGCTGCCTCTGGATGGCCATAAAGCTAATCATAAAGTCTGCATTGTTGGTATCTGAAAGAAGAAGAAAAAAAAGAGGAGGAAGTCAGAATGGATGTAGGATATCTATACGCCCGCAACCCCGTTTTTTTTTGTTATGTCCTGGGATGATTTGTGGTCGTGTGTCATGAGCTGCATCATTAATCGCTGGTGGGTTCAAAAGTCGTCCACTTTCGCTTTAATAATCTGCCCGGTGCCAAGCTGCATCCCTTATCAAATCCCATACAGCTTAGATGAAAGATAAACTCAGGTTGAAATTTCCTCTTTCTTTTCCGTCAGCAAAAACATTCCCAGGCCCAGTCCCCTCTTCCAAAGGGCGGAACAGAGTAAGGTGTAAAATACAGGAAGATGTAGTCAGGGGTTTTTGGCAGGCGCTGTGTATTCTCACCAAAGCCCACGGCTCTTTCCCACGACCAAAATAAACCAGAGGAAGTTCAATTGTATTGGGTATAAGAATGAAAAAGGTGTTCTGAAGTTCATAACAAAGGAGCCAACAGGCGTGAAAACGTGTGAAATTGCGGACAGTCAACGGGGAGGTGATGAGCCAGCGAGCTGTTTATTTAATAACCTACATTTTGCTTCTTTTTGTGCAAAAAACAACCAAACTATATGTGGAGAGCCTCCTGTGTGAAATGTACTGACAGAGCTCCCTCCTGTGGTTAAAAAAACGCTGCACTTACCTACAGGTAGATTTCCATAAGGTGAATGCCAGGCTTCTATTATTAATGAAAACGACCCCTAAGGACAAAAACACATGCAGTTAATTAATAATCATTGTTATTGTTATATTATGTTTTTACATAACTCATGATTTACACATTTTCTCCACTGCTTATGATGGCCTTTTTGAAACGAGTGACGTTGTCCAATCAGTTATCAGAGTATTACCTAATGATATGGATTACATGAGCTGACCAATAACCGGTGCGCCCCCCCCCCCCCAAAAAAAATTAAAAAAATGCAGTTCACTTTCAAACACCAGCATGCTCCCCTGCTCTTACCGGCCATCCGAAGGTGAACGGTATCTGGATCGGTCTCGGTAAAGTGCCCGTGTCCTTGGCGCTGAAAGAGTTCGTCCCCAGCACCGCTGTCATTGTACTCCCAAAGATGCAGTCACCTGGCGAGACCACAGCCTGATAGTTCTTCAAGCAAATTCGGAAATAAGTCCTGCAGTTGGGTTTGCACGCGTTCCCGTTTGCCAGCAAACCTTTGTGATTTTTAAATTCGTGCAGATCGAGCTCAAAAACACCGGATCCGAATACCTAAAGAAGAAAATGAGATGTAATTCAGGGGGAAATACGCATATGGCGTTTTTTTTTTTAAAGGGATAAAATATGAAATAAGTGGCGCTCCGTGTGTCAGGAGCACCGGAGGGGGAGATGCGGTGTCCTCCTTCATACCTGTGATATCAACGTGGTGCTGAACGCGATGGTAAAGGTGAACCAGGCTGCCATCCTTCTCGCTTCTCCAGGGCAGCCGCGTCACCAGCCAATAAAGCAGCAGGAGCAGCAAAAAAAAAAACCTTCCTTACTCCAAAGTATTTACACCGAGGTAAACAAATGGAAGAAAGACAAATAATAATAATCTAAAAAAAACAACAAAATGATATAAATCCTTCTTCACTCTCAGGGGGAGTTTCTCCCGTAGCTCCTTTTCGTCGGCGTGCGTCAAAACGCGTTTTTCCACAAAAAAAAAAAAACAAACCAAAAAAAAAAAAAAGTTATCCAAAAGGTGAGGGAAGACTGATATCCTGGTGTAGCCGCGCTACTTTTCTGTCAGCAGGCGTCCCCTCCTTGCATGGTGCTGCTGTACTCCACAATGGTCACTCACTCCGCGGTGCGTGCGCGGTCTCGGAGCTTGTTTTGGTGCTGCGACTCGGTGCGTCAGTGCGCCACGGACGTTCATCACCCGTCTTATTACTCGTGAATGAACCGCGGTGCGTCTCCTCCCCTACATATATAGACTCTTGCTGCGCCCGCTCATTACATAAACTGTCAGTCACTCCGCGCGACACCGCCCACTCCACACATTCAACCCCCTTCCCCTTCCCGAACCCAACAACAATTATCCAGATTGTAATACCCACACTGGCACTGTGTGTGCTCGCTGACTGACCACCATGGATACCGGGGCGATTATTATTAACAAGCCTTAACATCTGTTGACTTATTTTTAGCGCGCAATGCGCACCGCGGACGCACGTTTACGCACAGTGAGTGAGTGAGTGAGGGACAATGAGGGAGAAACTTCCAGAATAGAGAAAGAAGGGAATTCAATTTACGGCACCATTCCCTCGCAACCTTTTTGCCCCTTGGTTCCACTCAATTGCACCGCTAATTAGTCCTCCTCGCATGTGCGCACTATTTTCTTTCAGATCCTTCACTCTCTGCGGGGTCATACGTCTCTCTCTCTCCCTCGGGCCGCATCACAAACACTGTAAATGCGATTAAATGGGGGAAAAAAATCTAGCATGTTTTATTTTAAATGACTGTTGACGTTGAAATCCACTGTAATAGGCGTTTAGATGCTAAACAGACCCACGCGCCTGTACATGATACACTGCAGAGCAAATGTCCTCATCCAGCCGGACCCAAATTAATCTACAAAATATGTATTTTTGACTTTGATATGGATTTAGCACAACACCAATGGAAACGGATACGCACGCAGGCCGTTGAGTCCAGACTCGCAGTCTTCTCTCTGACGTGTTATTTTGGGTGCGTTTCATCTCGTGGCCCCTTCATGCCCACCCATGCGTTTTACGGTTTAGGAGCAGCGTGCCTCCTATTGTTGCGGCGCGTGTCCCTCTCTCGCCCTCATGCGGGTGTAATGTGCGGGACGGGAGACATAACTATTCAGCTGTATGCAAATGAGCTCTCTCTCTCTCTCTCTCCCCCCTTTACACACACACACACACACACACACACCAACACACACACACACAATCACCTGGATCCGTAAAATTGGTTTATTCTCCCCCTTGGCCTTTAACAGCTAATAGGAATGACACAGCGAGGTTCAGGACTGAGATAAAAGATTTAATTTGATTGCCTGAAACCTGAGAGTGGTGATGTGTACGACTAATAACTGGAAGCGTCCTCCCCTCCCTGAGTCAGCTGGCCATGACGTAAAAATAACTTTACACACTCTGCAATAATACGGGATGCTATAAAGTCTCTTATCATATAAACATGATAATAAGGCAGAGCAGGCTGAAATGAAACCTGTAAATACATGCTGTGGTCATGGGTTTGAATATTTATTTGCTCTCCCCTCAGTATCCCCCCCCCCCCCCACATCGCTCCATACATGGCTGGTTTTCTTGATAGTCTTGATTGGTTGTATTTGTTACTCGATCGCCCGTGTCTCTCTCATTTACCATCTGGTGGGAGACTGGCAGCCGCGTCTTCTATCGTCTGTTCACGGAGGGGACACGCCAACTTCCTCCAACCTGTTCATCTAAATTCACTTGGCATCAGTTACAGCCTCCATGATATCTGTCTGTCTGTCTGTCTGAAATCCTGTAACTGTCTGTCTGTCTGATCGTCTTGATCTATCTATCTATGCTCTCCCTCTATCTATCTCCATACTATCTATCTATCTATCTATCTTATCTATCTATCTTTATCTATCTATCTATCTAATATCCATCTATCTAACTGATGCCATCTATCTATCATCTATCTCATCTGATGCTATCATTATCTATC
The DNA here is from genome assembly GCA_029853015.1 of Chelidonichthys spinosus. NCBI lineage: Eukaryota > Metazoa > Chordata > Actinopteri > Perciformes > Triglidae > Chelidonichthys > Chelidonichthys spinosus. The sequence goes on along the minus strand of CM056838.1, from coordinate 4,236,625 downwards.
TATCATCCTATCTCATCTATCTATCTATGCTATCTATCTATCGCTTCTGTCTGTCTGTCTGTCTGTCTGTCTGTCTGTCTGTCTGTCTGTCTATCATCTATCCACCCTATCTATCATCCATCTATCCATCCTATCTCATCCATCCATCCATCCATCTATCATCCATCCATCTATCCACCCATCTATCATCTATCCTATCTATCATCCATCCATCCATCATCTATCATCCATCCATCTATCATCCTATCTCATCGTCTGTCTGTCGTCCATCCATCTATCCATCTTCTTCATCTATCTATCCATCATCCATCCATCTAATCACATCTATCCATCCATCCATCCATCTATCCATCCATCTATCTATCATCCTTCCATCCATCCATCCATCTGTTATCTATCCATCCATCCATCCATCTGTTATCCATCCATCCATCTGTTATCCATCCATCCATCCATCCATCCATCCATCTATCATCCATCCATCTATCCACCCATCTATCATCCATCCATCCATCCATCTAATCCATCTATCCATCCATCCATCCATCTATCCATCCATCTATCTATCATCCTTCCATCCATCCATCCATCTGTTATCTATCCATCCATCCATCCATCTGTTATCCATCCATCCATCTGTTATCCATCCATCCATCCATCCATCCATCCATCCATCCATCCATCTGTTATCCATCCATCCATCTGTTATCCATCCATCCATCCATCCATCCATCCATCCATCCATCTGTTATCCATCCATCCATCCATCCATCCATCCATCCATCCATCCATCTATCATCCATCCATCCATCCATCCATCTGTTATCCATCCATCCATCCATCCATCCATCCATCCGTTATCCATCCATCCACCCACCCATCCACCCACCCATCCATCCATCCATCCATCCATCTGTTATCCATCCATCCATCCGTTATCCATCCATCCACCCACCCATCCACCCACCCATCCATCCCTCCATCCATCCCTCCCTCCATCTATAGAGTGGATGATGTTTGCATTCCGTGTGTTACCGTGGCCGTGTGCCGTACGAGGGGTGAAAATGGAAAGTGTCTATATTTGTTCAGTGTTTATACGAGGCCGCCCGAGTGGACCGCTTGAATGCTCGGCATATTGACACACCTGTTGTGTCTCCAATGGGTCCGCGGAGACACAAAGGCATTGCAGCCCTGTGTCTATATGCCTCTCGGGCCGCTAATTCTGTGGCCTGTTGACATAACGACGTTGGCGGTTCTCTGAAATCTCAGCCGGGGTTCTTCACATAGAAACTCAGTGGCACATGTGTCTGCGTGCTAAACAGCAACACTGTTCATGCACTTAACGTGTTTGTTTTATATCCAGGACGGGCGACGGGGAGCTGTGATTGCCCTGATTATTGCCGTCCTATCTCCTTTTTTATAGCCGTATGTCTTCAGTCCAGCCAGCTACTAAATTTGCCATAAAAAAAAAAAGTGACGATGGCAGTTTATAGTCCGGCGAGTACAGCTGATAACATGAAACTCTCTTTCGCTACGAAGAGTGATATATGAGCTGCGTGTTCTTTTCCACAGCTGAAGCAACCATACACACAGCGGCTTTACTTCATCACAACGCTGTCAGCGTCAGACGCTCTCTGCTTACGCTGGACTCACATCCACGGCCTGGTCATTAGTTTCTCTTTTCTTTTTGTCAAAAACATACATGTAGAGACGATCCAGGGTGGAATCATTTTTAATTGAATTAAAGAGTAAGGGGGGAAAAAAATCATTTCAGAGTGGAAAACTGGAACCACATGTCGTGTGATGTCTGCAGGGAGAGCTTAGCCGCTGTCAGTCAATGCTTTCTGAGGTTTTATTTATAACGCGCCTCGCTGAAAAAGCCTCGTATTATTACACGCTTATGCAATGCCAGGCAGCAACTGGAGCCGACGACAAACAAACCGCTCACACACCGAGGCCGCCTGGCCCCCCCCTGGTTGCATATATTGAGATGTCGCATCAAAGCCCCCCTTTTGCTTTCCAGCAAAACGCAGCAGGGCCACGGCTGACCAGACTTCACCTCCAGAAAGGCTTTGATGTTCAAGCCTGTGTGTGTGTGTGTGTGTGTGTGTCATGGAGGCCGAAGGGAAGCATCTCGTCTCATGTCTCCTCCGCTTCCCCTCGCTTCTTCTCAGAGAGAGAGAACGACCCCGTGGGTTTCAGCAGGTCTGCTCTCGGATTGTTCCGTCTGCCTGACGGATGCCTTTTTTTTTTCCCGATTGTTTGTCGGATTCGAGGAGCGAAAGCCGGCAGTTCCTGTTCTCACCATTCTGGCCGGTTCTCATGAATAAACGGTGATCTTCTGACAAGGAAGCATAAACAGGTTGATCGGTCAGAGAGCGGACGGGAGAATATCTATTGTTATCGATGGAATGTGGAGAATGCTGCTCTATTAAAATATGGAGAGAAGAATGCCGGCGTGACGTTGACCCTCCCCCGGCTTTATCACCTGCTTTTTATGAGTCATCTGACAAAGAGGAGCGGAAGCTTCTGTCTACGTGTATCTGTGAGGCTGCTTCAAATCTACTTTTAGACAAACATGCTGCTGCTCCGGTGATACGCGGGTTTCATCGCCAATTTGATCATCGTTCACCGATTTATGTAGGACTCGAGTTTGACGATTCAATAAAACTTATTGCAACATCATCTATTATTCTGCAGAGGATAAATACCAGTCGTGACTGTGGTCGTCCATCAAACTAATCCACAAGAACATCAAAGTACAGCTAAACAAGATGGAATACTTTCGTAATGCTAAGGAAGAAGAAGAAGAAGGAAGAAGAAGAAGAAGGAAGAAGGAAGAAGAAGAAGAAGGAAGAAGAAGAAGAGCTGAGACGGTGCCATATTCTATACGTGTCGGTCATATTTATCTGATCTCGTTAAGCTGGCTGATGGGCCATCTGTTTTATTGATCAGGACCCCCCCTCTCCCCCTCTGCAGACATATTTGCTCTCTATAAACCAGCTTACGTTTGAAGTCCAGCTGCGCTTTATCGTAAAAGTATTATAAAACCTGATTTAAGTAAAGGGAGGCCAATATGCTGCAGCAGATTGACAGTGACGTGGGCTGTTAGACCAGAGGAGGGAGGGGAGGCAGATTTACGACTGGCACGGAGGGTTCATGTTCCCCCGGCTGTGTGTGCACCCGGTCCCCTCGGAGCCACACCTGAAAGAGGGAAGTCACCGGTGGCCGACATGAAAGGGAGGCGGGGAGGAAATCAGCCGTCAGGTTGGAGTCTCTCTGGATTTCTCATTTGCTCCGTGTTGCAGGTGAAGGAAACGACCCGCGGAGGTCGACTCGTTAAGATTTGTTGGTTTCTTTGATGAGACGAATGTGGAAGTGAACTATAGTGAAGCGTTCTCGAACCTGAAGTCCTTTATGTTGCATTTGATCTGATAAAAACATGTTCCTGTTAGTTAGGATGACTTAATTCCCTTCGTTTTGGCTTCACACCAGCCCCCATGGATCTCATTCCCTTCCATCACGTTCTCCCCCCATGTTCTGTTTTGGAACTTTCTTTTCCTTTCTCTGACTTTTCGCTGTTTACTACAAACAGCGGTGCACCAGCACTCACCTGGCCTTTCCAACGAGTACACTGGCAACATGAACCGACAGGGTTGTTTAGCCGCGCCGCGAACTACAGGGAAGGCGTCGTCATCAGATGTCACCTTTTCTGAGAACACCGTGATCTGGAGGAGGAGGAGGAAGGGCGAGGTCAACTCTACTTAGTTCAAACGTGGCCTTGTTCTTTCGTTTTTAAGGTGTGAGGTGTAGTTTTGGTGAGAGAGAAAGTAGTCCCTGTCAGGCTAAAGCCAATGGATTGGGTTGAGGGGCTTTACAGAATTCACTCAGTCCACTTTTGACGAAAATCAAACCAGGCATAAAGCACTCGTGATTTTAATGAATAAAAAAAGACTTGAAATAAAAGGCCTTTATGAGGAAAAGCCCCTTTAAATAGTATGCAGCATGTCTGAGATAATGACATTTAGGTGGGTTCATATTACGGGGACCCGGGGTGGAAATGAATCACAAGTGGGACACGCATGCTGCGATTACTGGCGTGATCTCAGGGTGTATAGATTGTCTAAAATGTGCTGCCTTCAGCAACACTCCCAACTCTTGTAGCCATGGAAACACAGGCTGTATAGGCTAAATATAGTGACAAGCGGCTCCTGAAGTTGATAAAAGCATTGAATATCAATCACGGCGAACAGAGAACCGTCATTATTCATGAAGGACTCGCTGATAATGAATGCCTCGGAACATGTAGTCCAGGATCAAGACCAGATCAGCCAGAAATAACTGCTTCATCATGCGGTGGATACCCACTCAGCCACAGTTACTCCTTGTTTTGTGATCGATGGATCATTTGGCCGCTCTGTGATTCTTTATGAATGTGCCAAAAGCAAATTCACATTCTTTTTATTTATTTATTTTTTTAAAAATGAAATCAAAGCCACCCATAAGATGAGCAGCGAGTGAGAGAATCCACTACACAGATCCCACCTCGGGCACCAACGTCCCGGGTTGGGAGTGAGAGTGAAGTGGGTGTACGCTGTCTCTCCAAAGCCTTAACCACAATGAGATTAGTGTCAGCATTAATCCCAATAGTCTCCCAGCAGCAGCAGCAGCAGCAGCAGCAGCAGCAGCAGCAGCAGCAGAGCTGGCCCACCGTTAGCCGAGGGAAACACCACGGGGGGACCGAAGGGAACGACTTAACCAAATAACGGGTTAATCAGATCCAGCTAGAGGAGGAGACGTCTTTTTGCATAACATTAGAGATAAAGAAACGCTGGGATGTCAGTGATACAATAGTGTCAGATGGGAGGTTTGGTTTATGATCTTCAGAATCCCATCAAGACAGATACCCAGCCAGCATGTCCATGTGGGGCCCATAAGGTTTACATTTGGGCTGCAGATAAGGGTCCCAAGTGGGTTTGTCCGCAGTTTCCATGGTGGCCCCACCTGTGTTTGCCCATATGGGTTTCAAGTTGGTTCTGACTGGGTTTCAGGTGGGGCCCAAATTGGTGAGTTGCACAGGACCCATGTAGGCCCCATATCCAGTTTTTATAAAATCAATTAAAACAAGACCTACAACCCCGTGGAGAACTGAAGAAACTAAACAACTGAAAAGAGATTGCAGGAGTGCAGAAAGGAGGTGGAGAAAAACAAAATTAACAGTCCATTATGAAATTTTACGCCAACACCTCAAAAATTACAATAACACAGTCAAACAAGCCAGAATCTCCCATTTCCAAAAATTAATCAATGACAATAAAAATAACCCCAAATTCTTATTCTCCACCATCGATCTTTTAACAAACACAAATTTTAAAAAATCCTCCAGGACAGCAGATAACGCCCTTTGTGAGGACTTTGCAGACCACTTCAGAAGAAAAATCAATGACATCAGAGCCAGTCTTTTATCCCAACAGCTTTTAACACCTGGATCATTGCTTTTACCTGAGGAAACACTGGAGAGTTTTAACCTGGTTGATGCGAGGACACTTGGTCGAGTTTTCTCCCAGGTAAAGCCCACAACCTGCCTTTTAGATCCAATTCCCACACCGTTTTTTAAAACACTCTATGGATTCTTCGAGGAACAGCTGCTGTATTTGGTGAATTGCTCTCTTCAGACGGGTGTCTTCCCCACCTCCTTTAAAACGGCGGTGGTGAAGCCCCTTCTGAAGAAGAGTGATTTAGACCCCAATGTCTTAAATAACTACCGGCCTGTATCCAACTTACTATTTTTAAGTAAAATTTTAGAAAAACTTGTTTTTAATCAAGTAAATGATTTTTTAAACTCAAACCATATTTTAGAGACTCATCAGTCTGGTTTTAGGAGGAACCACAGTACAGAGACAGCACTTTTAAAGATTTTAAATGACATCAGGTGTAATTTAGATAATCATAAACTCACAGTCCTGGTACTACTGGATCTAACCGCCGCCTTCGATACAGTAGACCATGACATTTTATTAAATAGACTGAGGAACCTGGTCGGCCTCTCTGGTACTGTTCTTAACTGGTTCACGTCCTACCTTACTGATCGAAGTTTCTTTGTAAGTATGGATACATGCTCCTCAAGAACCCATGAAATTGGATGTGGGGTTCCCCAAGGGTCAATTTTAGGTCCAACTCTTTTTAACCTTTACATGCTACCCCTTGGGGACGTCATCAGGAGACACGGCATCAGCTTCCATAGTTATGCTGATGATACGCAACTGTACATGGCTGTGTCTCCTGATGACACAGGGCCAATTGATGCCCTTTTTAACTGTATTTTAGACATCAAGTCATGGATGGCAGCAAACTTCCTACAGCTCAACCGGGACAAAACAGAGGTTTTAGTCATTGGTCCTGAAGGCCAGAGAGAGAAACTTTTACCAAAGTTACAGGATTTTAAACCCGCAAAATCTGTAAAAAATCTGGGCGTGATTTTTGACTCTGAGCTTACTTTTATTCCACATATCAAAAACATAACAAAGATAGGTTTTTACCATCTTAAGAATATAGCCAGAGTCCGCCCGTTTCTCTCTCAGGCCAGTACGGAGGTGCTGATGCATGCTTTTATCTCATGTCGTTTAGATTATTGTAATGCCCTGCTCTCTGGTCTTCCCAAAAAGAACATGTACAATTTACAACTACTACAGAACTCAGCCGCACGCGTGCTGACGAGGACCAGAGGACGGGAGCACATTACACCAGTTTTAGAATCGCTGCATTGGCTCCCTGTGCGTTTCAGGATCGATTTTAAGGTTCTTTTACTAGTTTTTAAATGTCTTAATGGCCTTGGGCCTTCTTATTTATCTGCAACACTTTTACCCTATCAACCCTCACGGACCCTGAGGTCCTCCGGTGCTGGCCTTTTAACCATACCACAAGTCAGAACTAAAACACACGGGGAGGCGGCGTTCAGTTTCTATGGCCCCCGATTGTGGAACAGCCTGCCGGAGAACCTCATGGCCGCAGAGAATGTTGATGTTTTTAAAAAGAGGCTCAAGACCCACCTTTTTAATCAGGCTTTTATCTGACCTGTTTCATTCTTTCTACTTCCTTTTATGCTTCTTACATTTGTTTTATTATGATTCTATTTTATATTATTTATTTTAGTTTATCCTGTTTTACTGTTTTATATATTATATTTATTTATTTATTTTTATTGTTTTATTTATTGAGTCTATTCTATACATTTTTGATGCATTTTACTGTTTTTATTCCTCAGTTTTTAACTTCTACCTTTTTATCTTATTTTACTGTTTTAGCCCCTCGGTTTTCCAGTGTTTCCTCCTGGGGGCCTACCGCACCGGGAGCTGTCTCTGGTCCACCGATGGGGGTGCTGTCCCGTGGACGGCCCTGGCCGGGTGGCTGGACAGCTCTACACCTTGGTGTGGAGCCTCCTGTCTGCCTGGGCTGGGGTGGTCCCTGTGGTGGCGCCCCCTGCAGTCATGGACCATGATTCCTCTCGGTGTGCGTCGGCCCCCAAAGGTAGCTTTTTCCTCACCTCAGATCTTGGTGCCCAGCCATGTCTCCTCAGTGACAGATAGTGTATATGTGTGGGTGTGTGTGTGTTTGTGTGTGTGGGTGTGTATGTCGGTGCATTTGGCTATGTGTGTGCGTGAGTGTGTATGTCTCTGTGTATATTTGTGGGGGTGGGAGGTTTGGGTTTCATAGTGTTTCTTTGTTGTTCATATTTTGTTTTGGTTTTGGTTTTGTTTTGCTCTTATTTTCTGTAGGGCACTTTGTGTTACTGCAAAGTATGAAAGGTGCCATATAAATAAAGTTTGATTTGATTTGATTTGATATCTGTGCCCACATGGGCATGAAGAGGGATCAGACTGGACCTTAAATGGGTCCTTATATGGGCAAACACAGGTGGGGCCACCATGGAAACTGCGGACAAACCCACTTTGGACCCTTATCTGCAGCCCAAATTTAAACCTTATGGGCCCCACATGGACATGCTGGCTGGGTACTTAGAACACCTGGTCCACTTGGAGATTTGTGATCTTTGGGTCTTCTTAAGATATTACACCTAATCGGCAATATTTTATAATCAATTTATCATTTTAATCTTCTTCTTGACTGTCTTTGTCACGCATGACATTGAACCGGTCGCCTTTGTGTTTTGGTGTGTTAATAAAACAATCCATTAGAATATGACAACCTTCAACATGCATTTTTCACTATTTAATGCCATTTTATAACAACTATTTTTTATCAATTCATTCAGAAAATGATAACTGGGTTAATCTATAATGAAAATGACCTAGTGGCATAAGTAGTCTGTTATGTGTCTTGATTATGACTCGTTTTTGCTGAAGAGGACCGTTAGATGTGCTTTTAGCCGGTGTTGGTGACCCAGACTGTTCTATTCAGTTGTTCTGTTCTGCAGCAACTATTTTGCCACTCTGCTACAAAAAACCCTCCATTCTACCCCCTGATTCCCCACCAGAGACATCCCCCGGCTCCCGTCCCCTCCCTTCCCCTCCGACGTTGGTACGATCCAAAAGCCCGGGCGGTTTGTTTGCTTGGGAAAGGAGAATATCCTCTGAGGTCAAGTCAAACAGGATGTGCTAGAGTGTGGTCCTTCGCTCCTATTGGCTCTTTGTAATAACGCTCTCAGTGGGGCCAACACACACACACACACACACACACACACACACACACACACACACACACACACACACACACACACACACATACACAGACGTGTGCATGGACATACACGTCTGAAACGCCATACTGCTCAAACCACAAACTCCGTTATGTGAAATGCCTGTCTGACAGCCGATCCAGTTGTATTTACCCTAAAAGAGGAGTTTGTGATTAAAGCAGCGTGTTCGGAGCAGACTTGTTTGAATAAGACGTTGCGTTGAGAAAATGTCAAACGCTAAAACTAATAAACAGAAAGCGCCGCAGACGAAGACGCCGCTCGGCGAGAGCCTCGGATCGGACGCAATCAGAGGAATCGCAGCAACCGCTCGTGGCGTTCTCCTCAGAGATTTTGTTCATCAACAATCTTGGAAATGTTTGTTAGTGTGTATCTAAGCAAAAAAAACCCCCACAAATTCTTTCGCCAACTTGACGCCGGGTGCCAACAGTGTAGGAGCAAGAACGAGCAAATTCAAATAGTTGTTTACTTTTTCGGCAACAGAGCGAGCAACTGCAATATAGACGTGCTGACGAAGCATTATCTGCATCAATGCTCTTTATATAACATTATAAACATGTTTCAGACATACTGAAGAAAGATAATGTTAATGTTAATGTTTCTAGTATCCAGGGATGATGGAATGAATCACTCAAACAAGTTTCAAAATGCAATGAACGTCCTTTTAGGTCATTTTGACTTGCAAATGCAAAAACAAAACTTCTCGCCTTCGGCCTCTTTGTGTCATTCTCCAGAGCAACGGTCGGATGTATTTTCTCCATGACAAATTGGAACGCACGAACAAACAAACATCCAAAAAGACCAATCAAGAATCCTCATAAGCTTAATTACCCTCATGTCATATTTACATGCTCACAGAAACTTGGCTTGAAACGTGTTTCCTTGTATGCACGTCTCAGTATTCTGCAGGACACTAAAGCCACTGACAGATAAGACAATGAGAGCAATAATGAAGGCGTAGATCTTCACAATCAGGGGGGTGGAAATAAACCGCCACCATTACCGGGATGTAGCTGCTAAGTGCCCAGTGTTAAACGGTGACCCGCGTGTTGCTGCTGCTGAAACAGCGCTGTTATCTACCCGCCGCTTGTCTCGCCCGGCAGTCAGCCTGGAGCCTCGGACAGACGGCGCCTGGAGGCAAAATAGTGGTCACATGGTGCCTGCCGCTGAATTGCAACGTATGAAACACGGAGGTTTGGTTGGCAAATAATCAGATGTAAGTTTACAGTAATCTGACCACAAAAAACAACAAACAAAACATACTGCAGTTTAGATCCCACGCTGTTAAAAACTACAGTTTCATCTGGAATACTTGGTAATCTATTACCTTCTTAATCTTTTAACATTAAAGTCTATTAAAGGCAGTTCAAATGAAAGTTCGGCCTCATTCAAGAGTGCTTCGGGAGGTTCTGGGTGCAGCCGTGGGCCGCGGATGTTCCTGCATGTTGTCATCTCACGCAGGTAAACGGGCGATGACTCAACACTTATTTTATTTTTTTCCTTCCCCCACTCCCACATCGAGTTCAGCCTCCGACGTCACCATGTCACCGAAAGGTTAATTACGTCATTTAAAGGTTATCGGCATTTTTTAACAAATGTGTGCTGTCGGGGAGCAGATTTGTGTTTAACTGACATCACATGGATGAGATGATTTAGAAACACAAAGTGAAAAGTTGTCCCTTTTTTTTACCCCGTTAAAGAGGGAGGTTTACGGGTCTGTTGGAACATCCTAATGGGAGACCAATGGCTCGGAAATTGAATCAATTAGGAAGAAGGGGTCAGAGGAAATGACCTTGGGGTCAGTGAACCTAACCTCTCAGCTACAGGAAGGGCCATGTGTCCACGGCTGTGTGGTCATAATGGATGGAGCAGCTTTCCATCCTTTATGTGCATCATTTGCACGCTGCTCACACTTCAGAAGAAGCACTATTGCAGCTCTTGTCCGGCTTTTGTGACCCTGGTGCGACGCAAAACTTCATCACACCTCTTTAGGAAGCTAAAGGAGGATGGGAAGCAAGGAAGCGATGCGTGTTAGGGGACTGGACTCATCACCTGGGCAGCGGGGGTTTCTGCTCAGCAGCTCCACTTAGCACTGATTAGTCCAGAACCCTAATGAGGCTCTGAGACCTTTTTGTGACTTTCCTGACCCGATTATATAAATATATTAAAAAAGGTGCACTACTCGAATGTTTTCCTCGACGTTGAGCAGTTGAGTCGGGATGGAGGAAGTGTGTGAGGAAAACCGTCCCCGGGCTGGAGGATGAGAGTAATGATATTTCTGTTTATCTGCGGAGATGGTCCTGAGGTATTTTTGGATGGCCGTTGTTTTTTCCTCCGTAAATTCCAGGTTCCGGCTGTTTTTCCTTCTCCTTGTTCCCAGCCTGTGAATGCAGGGCCGCTTCCTCTCCCTCCTTCCTATTCTGAGCCTCTGATTGCATGTAGGTGGGGGTGGTTAACAGGATAGTATGTGTGTGAGAGCAGGAGGGAGCCGTGTGTGTGTGTGTGTGTGTGTGTGTGTGTGTTGTGATTCGGGGGGGGGGGGGGGGGGGGGAGGAATGTTGCGATATGTATTTTTTTTTTCCAGTCAGTTGGTTTAAACTAATGAAAGCTTGTAGTGTCTCGGGTGTTGGGTGTGGAGGATGTAACCATTAAAGAGATCAGCGTGTCAACTGTTCCCCAAGTGCTGCTTTCTCCGATCCAGCTGGTGATGGGAGGTTGGTGTGTGTGTGTGTGTGTGTGTGTGTGTGTGCACTCTACGCCCTCCACGCTCCTCTCAGCAAGGAACAGACAGATGGATCTTTGCTGGGGCCAATGTTGTCTGAGTCTGGCTTCTGATCTAACCGTATACAGCCGCCACTAAACAAACCAGCTTTTATCTAAACGAGCTGCAAAAAAAAAAACCTCGGATGTAAAGTTTGCATCGATATGATCAAAGTAGAAGCCATAAGCATAAACACGCTGCATCGGTTGCCATGTAATCACACGTTGCTACGGCGGTGATCGATTGGTTAAGTGCTTTATTTCACACCTCGGAGCCGGGCCCTGATTGGCTGGCGTTTTATCTGCTGATGCCTTTATTTTTCTGCTTTTTTACTACTGTAGAAACTCTGCACTCGTCTACATTTGGCTGCAAGGTCACGGAACAAAGCGCTTGTTGGGTTAGTTTTCTTCCAATTGGAATATAAAATTATAAAATGTTATATTTCCTGCAGCCGCTGAAGTGTGACTTTGGAAACGGATCGTAGATGTTATTGTTAAAGACTTGAAGGAATGAAGTGTTGCAGAGAAACACATTTGTGATTCTTGAATCGCTTCAGCCTCTCTCTCGGTTTCTTTCCTCTCACAGCAGAGGAACAAAGAATAATATATTTCTATATTTCTGCATATCCCAAGGGAGTAATAAATGACTCATGTTGTACTCAACACAGGACAAAGTACAACAGAATATGTATTTCAGTTTCAGGGAAACAAGAAGTGCAACTAAAAAAAGATAGTTCATACAAGTGCAGGCTCTGTTTCTTGTATAACGTATTCATATTGAATATATTATGTTTTTTAAAGGTAAAAGATTGCTATCAGTTTGTTGTTTTTGTGTAAATTATAATTTAAAAAGTTGTAGTTTGATTGATGGATGGATGTTATAATGTTATTGGTTGAAAATGCTTCATACTAATCATCATATCATATTTAGTTTTTTTTAAGAAAGATTGAAATTTGCGATTCAAATACGAAGAAACTTATTTTTTGGTAATTTTAAAGGTCTATATTTTGGGAAATACACTGAACCGCTGTCTAGCTGAGAGTCAGGTGAGAAGATTGATACCACTCATGTGTACAATCGATATGATGCTACAGCTAGCAGTTGGTCATCTTAGCTTAGCTTAGCATAAAGGCTAATACCAGGGGCAAAGGTAACAAAATCCCCTCCGTCCACCTCTAAAGCTCACTTATAACCCAGTCTTATTTGTTTAATCCGTACAAAAGAAGTATTATATGGGAAATGATGTGCAAATGTTAACTTTGGAGGCTAGCTGTTTACCCGTTTTTGTGCTAAGCTACGTTAGCCGGGTGCTGGTGGTCGCTTAAATCATTCCAGAAATGTGACAGAAATGTGGAGCAGGTGAACTACAGTAGCAGGTCAAAGGGGAAAGACTGAAAGTGTGTGTGTGTGTGTGTGTGTCCTCTGGTCCTCTGGTTGAACAGCTCACTGTTGACATAAACACAAAGGCACACTGCGGCCCGCTGCTCTGTTTATTGCCCAACAAGCCACTCAAACCACCGCGATGTTGGATTTTTTCCCCAGTCTGCAGTTTTTCTTGGGCTTCGCCACCAAGCTGTGTCGTTTATTGTGGAGTGTAAACACGCCGACATCCACATGAAAGCACCGTGTCGGACTTGTTTCACTGGAGCGGGTCGTCCCGTTTATCTTCTCCGAACGGCCACTTGATTGTTTGAACGCGGCCTGTTATATCAGATTTATAGCTTTTGATGAATCTCCAGCGCATCCAAAGAGGATATGAAGTAAACAGCAGAGTGGAGTTTCCCTCAGTTCAGCTTTTACTATCATTTTGGCTTATTGTGTGTTACGGCAGAAGTATTGTTTGTATCTTTCCCATCTATGCCTTCCTCTCCGGGCCCTTCGGGGGTGATTTCGGCCGACAGCTGAAGACGCTTGAACTCACATTCATTCCAGTTATATAGGCAGAAGAAGGACGCTTCGGTATTTGCTGGGGATTATGAAATATGTCTCTTACAGAGAGTTTTCTGCCTCAAAAGATATCTCTCCTCTCGCCCCGTTGGACGATTATGTGGACTTTCCAGCTGAAAGCAAAGTGATAGGGGTGGTGTTATCTCTGTTTGGACTATAAATGTTTACGAGGGATATATTTCGGAGTGTAGCAAAAAAAAACAGGCCGTGTGTGTGAGTGTGTTTATGTTTTATTGCATGTAAGCATGCGTGAAGGCCGTCGGCTTAGAAAGGGATGGATAGAGGGCTCGCCAATGCTCTGGGCTTTTTCGCTTTACGGGGATAGAAGGAATGTGTCTTTTTCCTGGCCTCGTACATCAATATGGCAGATGTTTCCTAAAGGATGGATCGCGAGGCCTTTCAAACGGATTCACAAACCACCTTAATTGCCGTTTGTTTTGTCTCCCTCCCAGTCCCCGCCCCGCTCTTGGTCTTGCGTCAAACATCTGAGGAGCATTTTCAAGAACAAAAAGGGAACTCGGTATTGCCGCTGCATATTTGGCTCTCAGACACACGGGGAACTATTGTTTCCCAAGCTTTTATCCATCCCCCATTTGATCTCCGCTCCCCCCCCCCCCCCCTGGTCTTCAGTCAAAAAAAAAAACTGTGCTCAGTCTGCGGCGGCTCATTTTTTTTAAACTGGAGTAGCGAATCCCCCATTCATGGTGTTTTTCCATGCCTGAGATGGGTATTGGGCACTGATAGGATATCAAGCACACCTAAGTGCTTCCCTTTCCTCCCTCTCTTTATTTTCTTTCCTTTTGTCATCGGCCTCTGCCTCTCTATCAGGCCCCTCGCACATGCTCTGTGTCACGTCCTGTAGCCAAACAACAGCCCTACCTTCCCTGGAAGGCACGGCGATCGCTGCCGTAGATCAATCTCCCTACGTGGGTGAGAGATTGACGGGGGAAAGATTTACTGTGGACTTCTTTTTTTTTAATGCAAGACAGCAAGATAAGTCATGTATCCATCCAACCTTCATGTTCTCTCACACTCTCCACCCCTTTTCCCCCCCCCTTCTCATTCACACATACAAAAGGCACACTTATCATCCCTCCCGGTGACTCACGCTGAAATGAATGTAAGGATTCTCAGCGTTCAAAGCTCACTCTCATTTCACCCCTTTTCTGTGTTTATTGACCTGCAGCCATCTTTCATTCCCCATCATCATCATCAAGTGGGACTGTGTTTGTTGACGTTGTCGTGGCGACAACACGGGTTGCCAAGAGGACGTCCGACCGCGGCTGAATGGGAGCGCGACCCCGAAGCTTTGTGTTTTTAAATTATACCCTCAACCTTTTCTATCACAGACCATTCATTTGTATATTTCCCCGTAGCTGGATTTTGCCAAACCTTTCTGGAGGTTGCACAGACACATCTGGGACCGTGACATCACTCAAGCTCAAGTGGCACATCATCCCGTGCTGTCTCTTATTTTGAAAATCCTGGCAAAAAGAAAAGCTGTGTTTGCTGTGAGACACTAGTTGTTGGGGCTTGCCAAGGACGTATGAACAGGACAAGCTCCATCCTGACTGGCATCTTGGTAGGGAAGGGAAGGGAGGGGGGGGGGGGTATGACTGCATGATCAAGTGACTCAGCATTTGCTCGGCATGCAAGTGAATGCAGCGCGATAACGAAATAAAATCCGATGCGATGATGCATGTGACTTGTGCAGGAATGAGAATCATCGCATTTGACCGTAAGCAATGAAAGGAGTGTGGGTTTTCTGGCTCCGGCCGGTTCACCTCGCCCTCTCGGTGGCAGCGGTGATTCATGTGATTGAGAAGAGTGTGGGAGGGGAAGTGGGGTGGAAGGAGAGGAAGAGAGCCAGGAAGTAGGGGGGAAAAGCTGGTCTATCAACGAGGCCTGATAATGGAGACCCACAGGAAACTGCTGAGGAGGATTTTCCACGATGTCGCACAGGAGCCCTGGCACTAGGGCCGACTAACATGCATTATTTTACCCCCCACCCCCACCTCTAATCCCACACAAACAGGGCCACCCACGCCCAACATGGGTGCCCGTGTAATACAGCAGCGTCCCCTCAGCCGGAAAAACGGAGCCTCGCATCAATCGGTGCTTTTAAGTTGATCGGCCGATCCGTCAGCGTGCTCTTCTTATCTCCCATTCTGGCTGCACCTGCTCCGGCGGGGCACGCTGCCAGCTCCCATCCCAGGCCTCTGATTGGCTGGCGGCTCAGGAACACAAGGAGTGTGTACCCAGAGATGGACGTGGGCCCTCGTCTTCCTCCTGATTTGAAAACTTGCAGCACTGATCCGACTTCAAAACACATTCTTCAAGACGTATAGCCGACTAAGCTCGCTGGGAGAGAGGTGTCCAAAAAGGAACTTGGCTTTCCTCCAGATCAGCCTGAGAGCAGAGCGAGACGGTGTTGTTTATGTGTGTGTGTGTGTGTGTGTGTGTGTGTGTGTGTGTGTCGAACATGTTTGTTCCATACTCGGACAGGGAGGGGTCCTTGTTTTCCTTCTGCTCTTCCCTTTGGTTACACTGTTGTTTCCCAGGCCCCCCCTGTATAAAACACATCCCATTAGGAAGGCTGCACACACACACACACACACACATATGCACACATGAGGAAAATCAATGCTGAGAAGACCTTGTTTCTCTTCCTATGTGGTCGTTTAGACCCTCCGATGCTGTTTAACCGCCGGTCACGGTTAAAGCCGCAGCATATTTACCGCTCATTAACATAAAACAGCTGCTTTGTGAATGTCTGCCAGAAGAAGATTGAGCTGTAACGGTGCCCTCCTCCTGATATCTCAACGTCTGTTTTGATGAATGGGCCTTTTTTTTTATGATTATGATAATGGCACGTCAGCCTTCGGGCGTTCTGCTGGGTTCGTCTTGCATGCAAGGACCTTGTTTTGTCCGCGGCGAGCGGCTCGTCCTCCGTTCTGAGAAGCTCGCCATGCTCAGGACGTCCTGTAGAGTCGCCCCCCCTCCCCCTCCCCCCTCCACGAAAACACACGCAAACAGACACAAACATGCACACACATACTTTATCCTCCCCCCTCCTCCTCCCTCCGTCTCTCTCACAGCTCCAGCTCCTTATCTTCAGTGTCCAGGCAGCTGTGTGTTTGAATGTGTGTGTGTGTGTGTGTGTGTGTAACAAGGGAGACAAAATGTGTGTGGGTGGTGTGTGTGCATCCGTGTGTGTAAGCGATGTTGTGTGAGAAGGCAGAGAAATAGGTGTGAAGTACAGTCACCGAGGTTGCCTTTCAAGTCCCCCCCCCCCTCCCCCGGTGATGTGGTCAGTAGTTGGGAGGGAACAGGATTAACAGCTGCACCGGCTCGGCGAGTCTGGCGGCCGCAGACGAAGGAAGGACCACGAGTCGCTCCAGACAATCGGCGACTCCAGCGAGCCGTCTAGTGAGCAGAGTTCATCCTGGGACTCTCAAGAGTCCAGCATGATGTCACAATTAGCATCGAGCTTTACAGACCTTGTCGGAGATCAGAGAAAACTTAATTTCCCCCCCGTGATGGATGTTTTCTCAGATAATTATGATTTTAATTGTGTAATTAGGGCTTTCATTTGAAATTAGAATCATGTGAAATTGGTGGATGTTAGAGTTTCAGAGCCAAAGCCTCCCCTTGGGCTGAGGTGCATGTAATCTTTTCCAATAAAAAATTTAATTTTATATTTAACCAAAGGTGCCAGACTTCTCAAATGTTAAATTCTGTTTAAATACGAGCATCTTTTTTTGTTTAGTTAGATCGAAATCTGACTGATGCTAATGTTAGCATGCTAACATGCTCACAATCAGCCTCATTCACAAACAGGGATTTTGCACACATCTGTACTTACACTATTCATACAATTGTTTTATACAGAAATGACGGGATTCCTTAATATTAATATTTTTCACCATACATGCACACAAATGATGACGCCTCAATGTTAACGCACACGTTTTAGCTTAAAGCATCTCGAGTTTAAACCACATTGATTAAAAAACGCTTTAATTTAAAAGTTTCTAGAGGTTTCCAATGAAGCCTTGAATGCTTGCTGTCATATTTTATTATGATATCACACACACACACACACACACACACACACACACACACACACTCACACACACAAATATGATGAATGTTTCTGTGGTTATATAAATGTAATTTATGATGCTGTTAAATTGCTGCTAGACCGCCCAGTGATTACAGGAGTGTGCTGGCAAGCGGGAGAGAAAAACATTTTTTTATTTATTATATTTTTGTTTTTTCTTAAAAAAAAGTCTGACAAATATAGAACAGAATATTATGCCAGATAAAACATGTTGTGCATTTTGGAAATTAGTACATTCGAGTTTGACTTTTTGTACTTGTTTGGATCATGTGAGTTCAGCCACGACTGAATTTTTAATCTACAAAAAGTCTAATTATATAAGTGCAGCCTAATGTTTTTACTGCAACTCTGCAGAAAAACAGAATCAACAGAATGAAAAGACATTCAACTTTACCCCTTATTATTATACATATCCCGCTTATGGATGTTTGTACAATAATTGAAAAATTGCATGTTGCTCATCCTCTGTCTGTTGACCATCTTAGTTTAGGCTGTTAGCATGCTAGCAGTTGCTAATTCGCTTGCCCTTTGCCATTATTGAGACCTTTCACAAATATCAGCCTAATGTTGTTGCTAAATTAAGGGTCAGGGGTTCACTAAAGCCATTAGGATTCAGCCTCTGGGGACCACGAATGGCTCTTTCTATGCAATATAAGATATTTCAGTCTCAGAAGTGGCTACAAACGATGACGCCAAGTACATCATTGATGTCCGTCTGTGTCCGAGCTGTAAAGAAGTTTGAGTTTAGCATCATAATTGCAGGTTAAAGCTCGTTGCACAGTTGGAGCATTTAGCAACCCTGTAAAAAAAAAAGACAAAAAAAAAATGTTTTTACCTTCCAGCATTTGTAAAAAAGAAAAAAAAAAGTAATTAGCGAGCTATTTTGTCTTTGGGAGATGAAGAGGTGGGACCAATCATAACAAGTGCTGAGAGAGATGGTGTGCAGATGGCCCGTCGTTCTCGGGGCGGGGCGAGGAATCCCTACAGTGTGCTCTCGTCTCCGTGTGTTTGTAGTGCATTAAAACATCGCTTCCAGCTGTTTACAGGCAGAGCTTCGTGGATTTATGCGGCGTTGACACCGATCTGGCTGCAAAAGATGGGAGTCACGCTGTTGAAACGGAGCACAAAGGCGGCTCGACTTCTTACGCTATAGAAATGTGAGAATGTTCTAAATGTTCAATACATCGGAGCATCGCTCTCTTGGCCTCCAGTGAAATATCTAACGCTTGTCACACCATCCTTTTGTTTACGCCTGTTAGCATCCGACCCTGCAGACATCTCCAGCGGTTCCTCCGTGTCCAAAATCCCTGTTTACCGGATTGTTTGGGTTTGCACGTCTTTGATTTTTCTTTTTTGCACGTTGGTTCATTTGATGTTCTCTGAACGTGGCTTGTTTGAAATTCCTCCGCCGCGTTGCTTTTGGGGGTCGCTTGTTATCTGTCACTTTGTGTCTTGCTGCGATTTCGGGGATTGTTTGTCTGTGTTTTTCATCCTGATTATTATGGGATGCAGCTTGCTGCTCAGCCACTTCCTGTTTATTGTCCTCGTCCTGGCCCCGGGATCATCACTGACATCACAAGGTTGTTTACGGTGTGGGAACCAAGGTGAGCTATATTTATCGGGAGTGTGAAGGCATCTCCTAACCTTTGAACTTAGAAGTTGTAACGTAGTATTAGTTATATTGAAGCAGGGTCACAGGAGGAAATGCATGTATTCATATATATCATCTGCATATCTCACTCCCTTATATATCTAAATAAGTATATGAATAAAACGTGGACATTCATACCTTTCTGAGACGGAGCCAAGTGATTTCTTTGCAAGATAGTCCGTTTTATGAGAACGTCCAAGAGCAACATGCTTTGCACGTCTGCTGTCTCTGTTTGGTGTCTGCATCCTTCTCATAAACGCCGATGTATAAACAATAGGCTTGTGTACTTAGCACACTTCAGGACAGTTTATAGCCCCTATGACCACATCCTCATTTCAAGATGGAGATCAGTTTGTATTTTCTACATGTCCTCGAAAAAAACCAACACTTTGCATACGAAGCCCTCTAGCCATTGTAAAGCCGGGCTGTAAATATTATGTCGAAAGGGGTCAGTCACCTCAGAGTTTGGAATCCTTATGAGCATTCTCCAGAAACGTGGAGGGAGCAAAGCGAGCGCATTTTACAGCCCGAGTGTGTCAGGGCACAAGCCTGCCGTCTGCCCTTAGAGGAACGTAATTTATCACTTTTGGCCGACGCTGTCCTGTATGGAATTTGTGGAGCAATTACCGATTGCAACGACTGCCAGCAGCTGGTTAGCTTAGCTTAGCATAATGACTGGAGAGAAGGGGGAACAGGTAGCATGAACCTCTTGGCAGCACAAGTCTTTTTTTCCGACTACATGTTGTGTTTCGACAGGGGGGTTATGTGCCGGGTCATTGCTGCCACAACGTGTTGTTTTTGGTTCTATGAAGAATGTTGGGAAGAATGTTGTGCTTTGTTGTAAGGTAACTCAGTACATTTAAGGTATTCAAGTACTTTAATATAATAATAAGGTGCTTGTACTTTAGTTTTTCCTTTTTATGGAACTTTATATTCTGCTCCTCAATATTGTCTTTTAACCTCACTAAATTTGTGTAACAATATGAGTTCATAACAGAAAATACAAATCAACTAATAAACTATGATGTAATATATACGTATGTAATATATATGTAATATATATGTATATACTTATATATAATATATATAAGTATATACACTACACGATAGTAAAGTAATACCACAGTGAGAACTTCTATCAACACTGTGCTCCAAAATCAATTTAATCACATTAGTTATATAGATATGTATGGCGATGCCAGGGGGAAAAAATCACCCTCCGAAAGCTGGTTAAAGATGCTAGCTAAACCTAAACGTCCTGTAAAGACGGAAGGTTATTTTTTAAAATTGTAAAATTATGAGTCTATATTGATGCATTGTAGCCAAAACTGATGCTAGAGGACTGATTTATATATGTATGACAAAAAAATGTTTGAATATTATTTTCTATGTCTGCTTATAGATCCCCTTAAATTCTTCACACTGTGCCTTTAATCACCACACGGAATCAATGTGTGATTATTAAATATCCCAGTTTGATAATTTGATAAAAGCATTTAAAGCAAGTAGTGGTGGCGGTTCAGGCATCCCCCCCCCCCCCCTCCTCCATCTTCCTCCACTTCCATTTCCTCTAAGAACACAGTCAACTTCCTCTTCATCTCTTTCATCTCGCTCCTCGTCCTCGCCATCTACCTTCTCTGCTGTTCGGCAACAAATCTCCACAGTTGCTTAACTGATGTTTTTTTACGATTTGGGAACGCATCAGCAGAGCTGCCCTTTTAATATCAGTCACCCTTGAATTTTAAAGATCCAACGTTCATCGCAAATCAAAATACCAAGTCATCATCATACCCGCATTTTTGGTCCGAATCGGCACGTTTCGTCGTCTGCCTCTGAAGCGTATCTTCTGGACTCACCCAGCCTGTTCTGCCACCGTTGTTGAGGAAAATGCTTTTTGATTTTAATGCTGTATATAGTAAATGATACGTCATGATGTTACTGCAAATAACCCATTTACCCACCTTGTTTCTTTGTTGAACTCCCCATGGCAACGCCACATGCACAGGCTGGAAAAACAACATTCCACATTCATTTCTTCAAATCATATTTTTGCTCTTTTTATGATCGTCCTACAAGATCAGCACAGGTTTTTACTGTATAGTTTTATGCAAACACTCCAGGTTCACAAGAACCATATAAAATGGTTATTGTGTGGAGCGAGCGACATATTCTGCACTAGGGGTATAATGTTACTGGCAAGGTTATTAAAGCAGCACAATAGCAGCAGTTTTATGGCTGCTGTGAATGAATTATTGCCTCATGCTTTTTACCCCCTCCCTTCTCCGCAGTGTGACATGAATCAGCTGTGGTAGATTTCACCGGATCTGGACTAAAATGAATTGGCTAAACCCGAGATAAGGGATAAATAATTCAGATGATTTCAGCCTCCAGTGGCTTTTGAAATGTAAAGGGACCTCAGGGTGGTTTGTTTTAATTTCTCATAGAATATTACATGAAAATCTGACATAAAAGTGAACTTTATTTTGGAGCATGGCTTTTATAGTCCCTAATATCTCCAACATCTTGCATATATGGCCATATATACATATGGTTTGACCATCATTTTCATGGGATATGATTTTTGCAACAGTATTGCTGAGATCAGGGATTGTGGGGAAACAAAAGTGGTCAGATGATCTACCAGACGTTTAGGGGAAAACTGAAAGTGGTAGCACTTAGAAGTCTTGTAGCCGCAGATTTCACTTTTGATTTTCCTCTTCCAGTAATGTTAGAGAAGAAAACAGTGCAAACCTATCCCCCCTTTCATTTCCAAACCCTCACTCCGTGAAAGTCAGCAAATAACAGCTAGTATACCAGGATCCCTGGTTCCTGCCGTGCTGCAGCCCTTGCCGATGTGGGCCAACCGCAAACCTCGTTAGCGGTTGGCCCCGGCCCCCCGTCATCCACCGCCGCTAGGAGAGCGGCTAACTGCTTTGCTCTTTCAGCTTTTCCTTCCCCGACGTGGCTTTTACAGGCCCGCTTTAGGGAAAGCGAAGCTTTGCGTGCCAATATCACATCTTCTATTGCATCAGCTGATTAGTCTGATTAGTTTTTATACAAAGAGCGGGAAGGGGCAACAATGTGGTAACGAGCTGGGGAGTGAAGCTAAATGGTGCCGGGGTGGGGGGAGTGAAGGGAGGAGGAGGGGGGCGTCACTGTGACAATGCAAGAAGTCGAAGCTGTAGTTTTACGGCGGTTACCTTGAGCGAGTGCCCCGTCCGTGCTCCCGGCTGGATGATGATGTGACTGGCTATTGGGACGTGTGATTTATAGCCACGCCTCCCCCTTCCTCCATCCAACTAATCAGCTTCAGGAGTCGTAGCTTAGGTTGTCATGGCTACAAATGCTCCCGGTAGCATAGGTTTCCTCTCCCCTATTACCTCCCCCCCCCCCCCCTCTCTCTCTCTCTCGGTTGGCCTTATACCTCCAAGCCTGGGAGCGGAATTCTGGGAACATTTTTCCATGTGAAACGGCGAGGGTCAGTGCAGGGGTGTGACGCCACGGCATTGTTCCCGCTGCGAGGAGAGGAACCGTGCGCCATGAGGCCAATTCCTGTCCGCTCCAAAAAAACAGCCACTTTCTCACACCGCTTTCCTTCCTCCGCCAGACAGCTCAAAACAATCCCAGAGTGTTTCGTGGGTACGAGGAGGTAGAGAGAAACGGGTAGGACGGAGGGAGATGCAGAGAAATGAAATTAAAGGAGGTCTTTTTCTTTCTTCTTCTTCTTCTTCTTCTTCTTCTTCTTCTTTACTGTTGGTTTATTCAGACTGTTTATGGGGTTTGAAAACAAACAAAGGGGAGGGAGGTGGGGGGGGATCCCACCGTGCCCAACTGGCGCTCAAACAAACAGCAGGCTGACATTATATCACTCTGATTTGGGGCCTGAGCCGGCCGTTGGAGCCTCAGCATAATCTGTTCTGTTTTGAAAACAATGAAACATTCTTGTCATAAATAAATAAGGCCATGAGTTTCTCCATGTTTTTCCTGTCACCCACATTCTCATAAAAAGTCATCACAGAGCATGGGGAGTTTGTGGGGGATATTTAAATGTGCATTTTTTGGGTGTTTGGTGCCTCTTTGAATTGTGTCCAAACCCATTATGCCCCATAAATAGTCCCCCGGAGAGCCAAACTAATGTGCTGTAATCATAGACACATAACCCCTAACTAAACGCCCAAGCCATTCCTGTCCAGAGCGAAGCTGCTATTAAACATTGCGGGATGACACACTGACGAAAGGATGCGCTCCTCCTATCACATGTAATGAGTTATTTCCGAGATGATTTTGGCGAATTACGACATCTTGTTTTAGTGGAACCAGGAAGACGCGTAGAACCGGTTCGGGTCGGAGCAGAATTTGGTTGCAGCCTTCCTCGGGTCACAAGTTTAATAAGATCCAAATGTGCGTCTGCTGTGTGTTTAATAGGGGGATGCATTGCATACGTGACTGTGCTGACTCCCCCTCCTCCTCCCCCATGCTCATCGCTAACCCCGACCCCGACCGTCACAACCCCCCCGCCATGATCCCATTGTTTTATATATGCAATCTGCACGTATGGACGCCACATTCCTCCCCCTGCCTTATTGTGCTTCAATCACACTATAGAGTAGATGCAGAGCCCCCCCCCCACCCCGAACTCTGCATTCGAAGTACGCTTTCCTGCAGAAGTGGAGGAAACACGATAGGAAGGATGAGCCGTCCAAATCCCTCTCATGCGCAACAGGACAGGAGACGTTCCTCTTTTAGTGCTCCGTTTCCTTTTAATGCCTTCAAGGTTTTATTGGACTTTTTAATAGCGCTCCTGTTTTTTTTCATGACATGTGTTCTTTTTTTTTTTTTTTTTTTTGGTTTTCTCCCCGTTTTGTCCTAAATGGAAACCGAGAGCGTGGAGGAGGAGAGAAAATAGCCGCGGCTGCTCTCTAGAGTTTCCTGCCTGTTGTCGGGCTTGTCTGCGTGCGTGCCCTGTCCTCCGTCCTCCGTGGCCTGCTTGTCCTCCCTCACCCCGCCCCTCCTGTCTGAGGATGCATGTGTGTGTGTGTGTGTGTGTGTGTGTGTGTGTTTGTGCGTGGGCTGGATGTCTGGGAAAGCCTCTGACACAGCTGAGAGAGGAGATGAGCAACGGGCCTAATATAGTTTGCAAGTGTGTGTGTGTGTGTGTGTGTGTGTGTGTGTGTGTGATGTGTATCGTTAAGGAAGCACCTGTCCTGTGTGACCATCAGTTCTGTTGCGTTTATCTGACCCCTCTCACATCAGGTGGCTTCCTGGTTTTGCGTCAGATGCTGCTCCCCCCGGGCCCGCTGCGATTGGCTGACGCAAGCTCCTCCTCTTCCTGTGCTGCTGTTCATTGATCTTTAGAGGGTCGTCGCCTCCCTCACACTTCTTCAAGGCTTCAACAGGCTTCTTTTTTTTTATTTTAATTATTCATCCTTCACAGTGTTCCAGCCAAAGTAACAGAACACATTTTGCAAAGATTTTCTAAATTCAAGTCGACTGGAAATATTTAAAGTTGGCTAGAAGTTGCGTTTTCAACATAGAGCAACGGTTGGCTGGATGAGTTTGCTTGCTATAGTTCATAAAAAACAGCTGGGAACATCTATGGTCGCCAGCTGTCGTATAAAGCATCAGTGGGACATTTAAGAGGAATACATCAGACGAGGAAGAGACGCCGGCCTCCAATTATACGATGTCTTAAAGGGATCCTTCTTCTCAGATTTGTCCCATGAAAGTCTCCCATTCTTCCCTCTACTGTATCAGACATTAATGAGATATGGAGGTAGACACTTATAGGATGAAACCTCCTCGTTTATCAAATATTGCTCAAAGGAGGATCTCGATTCAAGTTCAAATCCGTTCAAATTCATCTCTTCAACCTCTTTATTGTCCCTGAGCAGAAACTCAGACACAAATAATGAACAAACAGAGAAGCTCCATGCTTCTGAGTCTTCATTGTGTTGTTATCAATGTAAACTGAATATGTGTGTATATGTGACAGGCTCAGCAACGGTAACAAACAAGGACTCGGCTGAGCAAACATTCAGGCACTGGCACCCACAAGTGCTTGTGATTTATTGCCATATTTATTTGGATTTATCGAAAGATTTAAAGTAAACAGAGAGATATTGCTCTTATTATGGTCCCTTTAAAACCCGCATCGTGCCTTTCTAATTCCAACAGCCAGAATGAAATGATCTACTGAGTTAACAGTTCATCTGAGGATTGCTTTCTTAAATCTGTAATACCAAGAAGTGGAAGTGACCCAGTCTTCCCTCCACACTTCTTTCTTGTTATTCTTCCTCGCTCCCTTTTTCCCCGTCCTCTTCCTCTCCCTCTCCGTCTGCCCTTTTTTGATATTGGTTCCCGTTCCTCATTGATCTATGAAAAGCCACCACAGTTCTCTGCAGCAGAGTCCCCCCTTTTACAACAAAAATCCACTCTGTTTTTTAGCCTCCAGCCGGCGGGGGGCTCTGAACTCTGTTTGTTTACCAGCAGGAGTCTTTTTCCTTGATCCCTTCAAAGGGGGCCTACTGTATTCTCTGATCCAAGCCCAGGACAAGGACCAGCTGGGTTACGGCACACATCATTTGGGGAATTAAATGAGAGAGCAGAGAAACAGCAAACAGACCCAGCAGACAACCCCCCCCCCCTCCCAATCAGACACAAACAGCTACTTGTGTGCCGGTGTTTCCTCCAGAAACAGACGTACGTATACATTATCGTGTTCCCTATAATGGAAATTACCCGTTTTCTTGCTCAAGGACACTTAAATACTGGCTGCGAGGTAATCCCCTTTCCTCGAGGAGTGAGCGTTTATTTATAAAGCCTCTCAGGATGCTGTAAAAGTTTCCCGAGAACAAAGTAAAGAACGGAAACTGCTCTTTTCACCGTATACAGTTACATATCAATTTGAGTCTGAAGCTGCTTCAGACTGTTTGTGATTGGTGGTCTGCGTTGCTTAACGTCAAGGTCAGACCGGCAGAGAGGAGCAGATGTGAGAAAGTAATCGGACTATTAATTTGGTTGAAAAAAAGCACTTTTTCTTCGCCGTCCTTGACAAGGACGGCTCCTCCCCTTCGCCAGCGTTTAAAGTACGGCCCACCTAAGTGCATTTATGAGTGGCAGTAATTGAATGTGGCTTAAAGGAAGCGATTCAATTACTTTTGTGTGTGACACGGCCGTGCCCTCCTGCCTTCTCCTCCCCGTCTAATGGTACGCCGCCTGTAAAGCCGGTGGTCCGGAGCCCTCCGCCATGCACTTAAGGAGGGCAGTGGGATCTATATGTGGGATCCACGGAGCGCTTTTCAATTGTCTAAAGTGCCCTCGAGCCCCCGTCTCTGCTTTTAATGATGAGTAAATACTAATTCCTCATGTGAACGGATCATATCGGCACATTCTCCGTGTTCATAATACCCTCCGAACTATTACTGGAATCAGCTGCAGCTCGTGTGACTCATCGCAGGCCCCCTCCCCAGCTTTTAGCAGACTATTAGCAGAATGTTACCCAGCATGCCGTTGGGGCGTGTGAATTTGTAAGCATACAATTACTAGTTGTACAAATTGTGTCACACATGTGTTTGTGGCTGATGTGTAAAAAATCCACATGTTATAGGAAATTATAATCATTATATAAGCGTATATGCTGATGACTGTATATTATACAACAGGTGTGATACTGTTAGATGAGCATGTCAAACGTATGTAAAATAAAATAAATAAAAAAAAAAACATCTGCCTACCAGCCCCCTAAATCTCTAATCACTCATGTAAAAGCTGGTTTTATAGGGGAGTTACGTGCCGGACTATTTCCTGGCCCGCAAGCAATAACTTCTTGAAAGTGCCAAGTTAGCTGTTTCCCCCACCTGCTTCTAGTCTTCATGCTAACATGAGCTAACCGGCTTCAACACGACAGGAAGCGTACAGATAACAGCGGACTTATAAACTCACTCTTGGAAAAAAAGATCATCACATTTCCAAGATGTTGAACTAAGGAGGTAGAATCGTGATTTGGAGTTTTTTTTTTTGCAACACTGACTCCAGACGACCTTCGCTAGTAGACGACAGACACCAGAGTTTACGACCCCCGTCACATCTAGACGGACTCGGCTTGTTCCTCAGTCCCGTCTGGTTTGTACCGAAGACTCCCAGAATCTCACGCCTTCTGTTTCTGATCAGCAACGCGGGGAAACGTCGCGCCACGAGAAGCAGCTTCCTTCTCCGACGCTGGTGCTGTTTTCTGCCGCTTTCCACAGCGTTCAGGGTTGTATGCATGTTACTGAAACACACACACACTTACAAACACACACACACACACACACAATGCTGAAGTAAAAATAAAGAGCCTAATTGACTTGGGGGGTAATTTTCAAGTAATTTCCTTTTTAATGGTCAACGGTTTGATGCCATTTCTTTGGTAAATGGCATGTGCACTTAATGATCTCTCTGTGAGTGACCCCCCCCCCAGAGGGCTGAAATGGTTTAAGTTTAAAAAAAAAAAAAAAACCTGGGCTGTATACTCAAGTGGGGACGACATCAAGTGTGGCCGTGCTAATTGCTAATAGCTGGCTCTGGATCCGATTTCAACGCACGCTGATTTGGATTCTGTTCAATGCCCGTGACGCTGTGACACAAGGTCCGTGGGCGCATGCACGTGTGCGTGTGCACGTGTGTGTGTGTGTGTGTGTGTGTGTGTGTGTGTGTGTGTTCGGGTGTGGAGGTTTTCTCATCTCGGGTCGGTTCCCAGGGATATTTACTCCCCGAGGCAGGAGAGTGACATTGGCCAGAGTGAGATTCGGTGGGAGAAACACAGCGCCCACATCACAGGGGGGAACACATGGCTGCACACACACACACACACACACACACACACACACACACACACACACACACACACACACACACGCACACACACGTGGCCATCTGGGCAAGGCAAACGTCAATTACGTCCAATTCCCCTCGTGTCACTCAGGTATTGAGGTACCATTAAAACAATGATGCATACTGTAGCACGCCGACATATTCCCGAGGCAAACGAGCAATAAGTTTCTAATCAGTTTACAAGCGAAACATGAAAGAGGTCTGATGTAAGAACATGGTTTCACGTCCGTCAATCTTCAGCCCCGCTGGAGGAACGGTATTCGCTGATGAATCGGCTCAATCATCGGCAGCCTCGAGGAACCAATAATCTCTGATGTCAGAACTATGATTGTGAAGGTTTCCTTTGAGTGTTTTCTGAGAAATGTACATGTGGAGGAACTCTCTCCAACTTTTTGGAGTTGTTGGGACCGGCAGCCCCATAGTTCATGGGTGGTTTGGCAACAAATTCATCAGAAATGTGTCGGTGTTATCTGACGATTAATGGTTGTAAATGAAAGTTTAAGATATATATTTCTTTCCTCGATAGATCAAAATGAAGATTAAGGATAAGGATTTTTTAAACACAGGAAATAGACCTGTATCTATCTGAAGGGGTGTTTAAGGTTCTGTACTGGCTTCATGAGACGGACTACAAGAAATGAGGCGGAAAGAGAGACGGAGAAAACCACGAAGGTCCTCGGCTGGACGTAGACGGGGATGTTGTGGTTCGTGCTCGGCGGCCCAGCCCTCAGGCCACCAGGGCACCAGCTGCAACGCGTCCCCACGCTCAATATTACAGATTTATTCATGACCATGAGAACATGTGTGGTACTTTAAAAATAAGAATAATACAAAGAATTCCCAGGAATTGAACACAATGACACCTCAAGGCGGTCACGGATAGTTTGAATCCACTTATTCAGAGAAACCATGTATGAGATTTCTGTTCAATTTGAGCACATTGACTTATTACGAAGTATAACCAGTTATAGTAACGAAACCAAGATGGCGGCGGTAAAAATGCTTCAAAACGACATCACGGTTCAGTACTTTCTTGTATCTTTGTTTTGTCTAAATAACCATTTTAAGAAAATAGGCCTCCATCATCTTGATTGTCTCGTTCCAACTTTTTAGATATAATCATTTAAAGGTTCGTTCTTCTATCTGCATCCTTCTCGACTTCCCAGCCGCCGTCCTGCACCGACTTGCACGGCGTCCATCGGCATCACGGGTGCTTTGTTCCGCTGTGGACACTCGCCTCCACCTCTTGTCCTGCGTGTGTCATCTTGTTGTGGAAGCTTCCTTATCTGCACTGATCTGCACACACAGCTTGAGGGAATTTCTTCAAGGAGAAATCCAATGTGTGTGTGTTTTTTTTAATTTTTTTTTACTCGAGGCAAAACGCGTGTCCCCTGGAGAGCCGGCGTGACAGGAAGATTGATCGTTTGTGTATATTTCAATCCAGTTTGCTGCTGCAGAAACTTTGCAACAGAGGCTGACACAAACACACCCAAATACAAAACACCTGCTTTTGCTTACACTCAAAAAGATTAGGATCTTATTTCATCGAGCCAACGATGATATCAAGACATATCAATTAATGTTGACTCGTAAATTGATTTTGATGTGATCTTGTAGGCTTGCAGGGGAAAATAAATGTGTCAAAGTCTCCTTCCTGCCTCCCGAATGTGTTTCTCACCGTCTCCTAATGAAGCCATAACTCCTAAGTGGAGTCCGTTTGACGTGAAGCCAAAAAAAAAAAAGGCCGTGCCATTTACCCCCCTCCTCCCCCCCTCGATCTTTTCTCTCTCTATGTGTGAAATCAGCAGGACGTTTTCCGACATTCCAACGTCTGGAAGAATGACAGCTCGCCTGGTGATTGTCTCGATCTGGATTTTGAGTGGAAAAGAGAGAGAAAAGCCAAAATATCAACAGAGGAGGAACCTCGGAAATGCAGATTTCTCAGCAGATGGGGAGAGAAAAAAGCTTTGGAAAGTCACATTTAATGTAAGGAAAGGTTAAACATCCCTCTTTTGAAAGAGATGAATAAAAAGGAAAGACATTTCTGGCAGGATAATTAATGACATTACAAAATGATGCACGACATGTTGCTTCACGAACAACAGAATCATAAATTTCAATGTATTTTTCGGGATCGAATCTATGATCGCTGGGCCAAAAATATTTCACATGCTTGGAGAGATATGAAAGGAATTTGCTCGTAGCTGCCCAGAGCTCTTTGAGTGGAGTTGGCTCAGACAGGCATTAATATGCTTGAGGGCTATATGGTTTATATGGTGAGGTGCGTGTTTACACTATATGCTCTTCATTCAAACCACATACAGATATTTCCACGCCGGGGGCATTATATTTTTTCTTCTCCATGCAATTAATTGGTGCATCAATACATTTTTTCACACAGAAAGTCAATCTATTTAAACTTTCAATATCCGTTGCAAATTGGCATCACTGCAAGTTTGAATCATTTCAATATGAGACATTTGCAAGCCAGTATTTAGCGTTTTAATGTTGTTTATCTATCACGCCTCCCGATGTTTAAAGGCTTAACAGCATTCTGAAAACTCCTCTCTTTCTAATGACTCACTGGTTTTCATCAAAATCATCTTAGCGCGCTACTTTCTTTAACGATGACAGCGTGCCGCTCTCGCTATCAGGCCGCCTGTATGGATGCATGTTTATTGAGAACAGTCCAAATAGTTTACATGGTCCCCTTATCGAAATAAGGCATGCACATTTTCCAGACGCTCGTCGTAAACGGTTCCCTGCCACTCGTGTTCCCTCGGCATTGTTGCTCTTATCTCCCTGACAACACGCCGCTGTGACAAACACACCGCGGCACAATGAGGATAAAAAAAGAAAGACTGGAAACAAACGTGATCTTTGCGTGCCCTTGAAAAAAAACCAAAAAAACATGTTAGTGTGTGTGCATCCTTGGTTTTATTCTGTGTACAGGTTTTGTGCTTTTTTTAACATGACGTTACAGCGTGTGTGTGTGTGTGTGTGTGTGTGTGTGTCTGTGTACTGTACACCAGTCCCCCTATGTGAGCAGCAGAGGAGCTCGACCTGTTGACTGTGATGACAAGATGACGGGTCAAAACAGGAGTTTATTTTTCCACTATTTTATCGTAAATACAGCTCGAGGCTGCGGAGGAACGCGCTCGTCCTGAGAAAGTGAAAACACAGGAGGGAAAAAAAAAATGGGAGGAGGGGGGGAGGGGATGTTCTGCTCCATCAAACGGGCGCGATGCAACGCCTCAGTCAACCGTGACGTCGGCGTCTCCGCCACGGCAACGCCGATCAGGTTCCCGCTCATCGGGCATTCTCAGCAAAACTCCATGAGGTGGATAAAGAATAGATACACACATCATAAAATCTTTTCATAAAACACCTTTTTATTACGCTTCCCGTCGCTTCGCAGGACGGCTGAAGCTCATTTACCTCGCTTTTCCCGGGTCTCCACAGTGGAAACGGGAGTGAAACACTTACTTCAGGTGCCTCTCCTTCTGTTTAAACCATTAGTCTAGAAATGTATGCCACTGGGGGGGGGGGGACACAATGGTGCCGACATATGTGGACAATAGTGGGGAGAATTTATATCGCCCTTGAAGCTCTTTACGCTGTAAAAAAACCGAGGGGGAACTCACACATGGAAGGAGCTCAGGTGGCTTAAAGAGCTCGACATATAGAGTATTGTTTGATCCCACGGACCAAAGCTGCCGTCTGGAAACCATGAGCCTTTAATGGACGTCCTCACCTTACAGTACAGGTCGGTACTTCTCCCCTGGATGAGGTCACTTCCTGTCAGATCAGAGACTCATTCTTTAAGTGAAGAGAGGAAATTGTAGTTAAGTTCAACGGTCAGACAGTAAGAAGAAACGTCTGCTTCTCGTCTTTTTGAACCCTGAAAACGACGGGACTCTTACACTCGAGTGTTCGGCGTGTTCCCTTGGACTGAGCGACCTCAGCGGCGGGGTCATGTTACACGCCGCCGCCGCGCGCGGTTCAGCTCACATCGCTCGTTAAGCAACTTGGCTCAAATGAGAGACGCGGCAACTCAGGCATCGAAAAAGCCGTCTTAAATAACAAGCTGAGAAAAAATGATTTGCTTGTAAAAAAAGAAGAAGTCAAAGGAGGTCAATGAGTCGTAGGTGAGACTGAGGAGCGATTTGGAAGAGAAGTCACTCGACGCGCCTGTCTTTCAGTTGATTTATGGAAACGTGTTTTAGGATTTCATCATCTCCGATGCAAAGCAAGAAAAACACCTGACTCTGCATCTGCTCCGATATCAGTCAGCAGCTTTTTTTCTCCTCATTCTTTCATTTCTACGTCCGTGCCTCTCGTCTGTTCACGACTGAGCAGCATGCAGCTGAAATGTCATGCTAGTTATTATGTTTCCTGGATTCCCATGACAAGGTTAAAAAGCCTGCAGACCACATTGAGGTCCATATTTGTGGGATGGATTGAAAAAAATTGCCATGAAGATTGCCATGAAATTTGCTCCATGTGGTTCTCCTCAGGATGATTCACTTATTTATTATTGCTCTGTCATAACGACAGCGTTGAGTTTATCAGGAGTTTGCTGTGTAACGCTAACGTAGTTAAAACACAAAGAGATAAATATTATATCCGAACACGAGTCTCGTAAACGTCCAAAAGGAAGTCGGAGCGTAAACTTTTTTGGCGTGTTTTTGGCGTGTTTTTGGCGTTTTTTACGACGGATGCGTGTTAGAAGCAAACAGAAAACAGAAACTTCCACAATGAGCGTGATAAGCACATACTCTCTCTCAGGTACTTTCCTTTACCCGTGGTCATGCATTTTTCAAGGCGTGCAGATAGAAAACAGATGGCGGGGCTAACACACAGGAAGTGCTCTAAAAGGTTCGGGATCTAACTGTTTGTGACACGGTGTGTCCATGTGGCCTCCTGCCTGCGCTTCTCGCCTGGGAATATGTATATATAAATATATATATATATATATATATACTTCACCTGCATCCAATACGGAGATGAACTTTTCTGACGATGAGAGCATCCTGCTGCAAACAAGCCGTGACCGAAAAAAGCAAGCTGCTTAACGAAAGGAGTCAAGCTTAAAATGATTGGATTTGCTGCAGGGCCGCCACGGGATTACCCCGGGTATATTTCAAGTTATTAAAATGTGCACACAAGGCACAAGTTTATTAGCTTCCGGGGGCCCGATGTTTCCGGCGATGGATTCGGTGTAAATGTGTATTCTTGCGGATTTGAACGAGCTTTTATTTTGGCGAGGGGAGGGCGAGGAGGTCAGATTACGATGCGGGGTGTTCTTCACTGGCGAGGAGAGCGGTGCTATCATCAAACAGAGATACACATTGTTCTCATTTAGCTTTGCATGGGAGAGTAGAGGCTTGGCAGACGGCAGCGGAGGCCCCTTATTGAAACAAAGGGTCATTTAATATAATGTAAGAATTGTTTAACTGGAAACATTTCACACACACACACACAAAAAAAAGTTATCCCTGTATGTAAGCAATGAGTTCATAATAAATATGACAACAATTCTGTCTTTTTTTTTTGTGTGTGTGGTCACATTTGCGCGCTTTGCCCTCATCGGTTTTCTTAAATGGCGACACACAGCTTTGGCTAATTTGATTTCTTCTTGATCCAATCCCAGAAACAATTATTTTTTCAATATTTGTCAAACAGTGCATGACTGAAAACATGTGGCTCCCAGAGAGTTTCCTGCTCAGCCTCCATGTTGACTTTCACCAGATGGAATTCCATCACTTTTGAAGAAAAGGCCACTTTAATGAATTGACGGTAATCCAGAAGTCACGGCAGGCAAGAAATAGATTTTATGTCTTTAAAATAACTTTTATATGATGGAGTTTTTCAGGGTGTCAGTGAACATTTTATAGGCTTTTTGCTAATAAATTACCAGTGGGAGCTGATAAGCCTTCTTACAGAGGGAAACTCCAAAATATCATGTATAATATGCCTTTTACTATTTTCTTTACTATATTTATTGTTACCATGGTACAAACTGTAAAGGGACCATACATTTCATTGTAATGGAACTTTTTAAAGGGGCGTTTTCAAGATGTAAAGTTAGGGGACTTGAGGTCTCAAGCTCATTTTAAAACACTTATGTCATCATCATCATTGTGTCACACTTTGGAAAGCTCCCTCCACAGGATTAATAAGTAAACTGACCTTTATGTGTGATATCTCACCGCTCTTTTACTATCTCCTCATTCTTGTTCTTCATCCACTCTTTTTAATCCTAAATAAGAGATTTGAACAGTATGGAGGAGTTATTGTTGTTGTTTTTAGATTAAACCGTACACATGCAGCCATTTCAGCAACTAAACATGGATATACATTGTTTTTTTTTAATCATCTGTTTTTCCGTCTTGTTTTCTGCCAAGAATATGAATAAATTTGTCGCCCATAAAGGTGGGATATTTTGTTTTCGGACACAATCCTCTGTTTTTTCCTATTAAAATACATCTGTAATCACTTGTGACCAGGTGAAATGAATTCATGCATAACAGTTATTTGGTGCAATAAAACACAAGACATTTGCAAACAATTCCAACTTTATGGGCGACCCTGTAGCTTTTTTTCATCCTTAACGTTTCCCTTTCATGTTCTTCTTCTTCTCAGATTAACTGTTTTATTGTAATAGCATCACTGACGTAGCAACCTTTTCCTCATCGTATGGTAGTCGATTGCAAGATAATAATATATATAATAATTGTAATATGTGGTCGGAGGCTGAGATTACAAAAAGGAGCAGCGTCATCCTGCCGTACTAATAAAGGAGGCCTCTTGTGGTGAAGCTCCGAGCATTTAATAGATTTAAGGTTATTTTAAATATGCATACTTGCCCCATTTTTTGACAACAACTAAAAAAAAAAAGGTTGGAGTGGAGTGTGTTGTGATATGCAGAGCAGCGGTTCATTATAGCAGGTTGCCGGCGGCGGCGGTGGCCATCACCACGGCGCCCACCGGGTTTAATTGAGTGGAAAAGCTGGTTCACGCAGCAACGTGTTTGTGTTGTGCTGACAGGTGAGCAGCAGGAGTAACGGGTGTCTTGAACGCTGCTCCTCCACCTGTCCCTGCTGGTAAACAACTACAACGACGTGTTTGCTAAATACTGAGTCATGCCGCGTTGTGTTTGTGTTGCAGCTGAGCCTCGCCGCGCTGCCGAGGCTTTAGATTGTAGAAACACCGCCATCACGGCGGACACAATAGGTGTCTCACTTTTAAAGGAAGAGTTT
The DNA here is from genome assembly GCA_029853015.1 of Chelidonichthys spinosus. Classification (NCBI taxonomy): domain Eukaryota; kingdom Metazoa; phylum Chordata; class Actinopteri; order Perciformes; family Triglidae; genus Chelidonichthys; species Chelidonichthys spinosus. The sequence continues at coordinate 4,201,297 of CM056838.1, read as the reverse complement.
GACTTTTTGTTTTGGAAAGACTGTACGCTTACACGGTTTCCAACATTGACTCTTATGACAATAAACATGCAACAGTTAGCTTAGCTTAGCTTAAAATAAAATGTTATCCTTTGTTTTTTTGTTTTTGTTTTTATTATTATTTTTTTTTACAAATTTTCACAAACTATAACTTTTGAGTTAGTTAGTTTGTTACTTTTGGAAATACCGTACGCTTACTCGGTTTCAAACATCGACTTATGACAATAAACATGCAGCAGTTAGCTTAGCTTAGAATAAAATCAAAATGTGCCCTTTATACTTTGTTTTTGACAGATTTTATTTAAGGTAACTATATAAACTTTTTAGTTAGTTAGTTTGTTACTTTTGTAAATACCGTACGCTTATTCGTTTTTCAAACATCGACTCTCATGACTGGACGATAAACATCTGGACAGTTAGCTTAGCTTAGCATAAAATCAAAATGTGCCCTTTATACTTTGTTTTTGACAGATTTAACAAACTATATAACCTTTTTAGTTAGTTAGTCTGTTGCTTTTGTAAATACCATACACTTACTTGATTTCAAACATCGACTTATGACAATAAACATGCAGCAGTTAGCTTAGCTTAGCATAAAATCAAAATGTGCCCTTTATACTTTGTTTTTGACAGATTTAACAAACTATATAACCTTTTAGTTAGTTAGTTTGTTACTTTTGTAAATACCGTACGCTTACTCGGTTTCAAACATCGACTCTCATGACTGGACGATAAACATCTGGACAGTTAGCTTAGCTTAGCATAAAATCTAAATGTGTCCTTTAAACTTTGTTTTTGTACATATTTAACAAACTATATAACTTTTCTAGTTAGTTTGTTACTTTTGGAAATACCGTACGCTTACTTGATTTCAAACATCGACTCATGACAATAAACAGGCAGCAATTAGCTTAGCTTAGCATACGATCTTTACACTTTGTTTTTATACAGATTAAACAAACCATGTTACTTTTTGAGTTAGTTAGTAAGTTGGTTATATGTTACTTTTGACAGAGTCGGGGTAGCTCTGTCCCCTCTTTCTAGCTGTATGCTAAGCTAACTGTCTACTGGCTGTAGCTTCACATGGACTAATCATTCTCATCTGAATCTTGACAACAAAGCAACAAAATATTCCAAACATACTCCTCTAAGTACTAAATCACACACAGCCTGTCCAAAAAGACACTTTGCTCCTCATTAAACCCCCGATCATAATAAAAACGTCTCCATGTACTACTTGTTGCCCAGAACGCAGAAACAGATCTCGGCCTGTCGACTGCTGCCTTCTGCCCCGAGGGGCCTCCGCCTGAGAGCTGCTGATGGAAGATGTTGTTTTGGCTGCAAGCGTACACATTTTACACATGATGCACACATGAACATCAGCCTTACGCCATCAATCTATATAACTGGTTAGCTGCTGATTTTCCATATAGCATCACAACAAACATCACCAGCCGCATGCGTAAACAACACATATGAGCTGTCCGACTTGGGCTTCATATCTAATATACGGATGTTGCATTAATCCTCTTGGCAAGAAAGTGTATTTCTCAACACGCCGACTCTTCTTTTTAAATGTGTCAAACTGGGAAATCTCAACACAAGGAGGGTTTTGTAGCGCCAGTGGAATCTGCTGCAACAGGCCGGTGATGCTGGCCAAGAAGAGGAACAGGGAACAGGAGGGCAGATGAAGTGACGGCGGAGGGGAATTTTTATTTTTTGGGGCTCGATGATAGAAGACGTTGACTGTCTTCTATCATCGAGCCCCACTTTGTGTGCCACGAGTAGAATAAACATGCCGTTTGCCAATATGCGTCTCTTCCGAGTCTCTCTGCATGTAGTCTTAGGATAAAAAGTGTGTGGTTTTCTTTGTTGAGCAACTGGCAGACAACATTTGGCACTCCAGAGGCCACAATAGCACAATCTGTCCTATCTGAGTAAACCCTAGAGAGGTCACGCTGAGGGCACACAGACATAGGCACAGCCTGCTTTCTCACTTATCTTTTTTTTTCATAATATACACATGCTTTTTCCCCGTTATGGTGTGATTTAAAGCTATTGTGTATGGGGGAATGTGTTTTTTTTTTTTACTGGTCACAATAACATCGTTATATGATTTGCAGCCCGAGAGCGGGCACGGCGTACATAACCGCCGACGCTGCCATTCCCGCGGCGTGGAACCGTTGTGCTCGGACTCACAGGGGAGCTGTTTAGCGTGGCACCACTCATTCTAGCCATTGTTCCTGCACTCGTAATGACAGACTCACCCACAATGGAAATCAAAATGGAGACTTGTGTGCCGATGTGATATGCATGCGAGCTGAGAGTTCATGCCTCCGGGGGGGGGGGGGGGGGGGGGGTGGCCTCGATGAGGAGGCAGAATAAGAGTCATAGATCCAGTACATTCAGAGGGATTTGGTGCCTCATGACGTGCAACGTACTGTATAAATATTATGATATGACATTTACCTCCTGAGCTTTAAACCTGGTTTTCATTTATTCCCAGATCACCCACAAGTCATTTTCTTCCACCCTCTTTATTTCATTAAATGTGTCATAACGGACTTTTCTTCCATTGAGTAATGACCGTAATTAGCCGGAGCAGTGATGTCTGGATTGTCTGTGTAATCTGCTCTGTTCTCTGTTTGGCCTCTGGGATATTTACACGGAGCTTATAAGTGAATCAGTCAGCACATCTGCAAATTAATGAGGCGCGCTGGTACAATTTCATGGTTTTTTTCAAGGCCCCGTGTATGCATGGTATACGGCTAACTTTGGGACACTTATTATGGTGTTATTATAACAAATTCGGCCTCCGCGGTGCCAATTAAGCACACACGATGTCACCTCGCGCGCCGACTAATAACCGCATTTCAATCACTGTCTCATTTGGCCTGTCACGCCGAGGCCGAAGCAACACGCAGCCCGCGGTGTGACTTTCCTCTGATTTAAGGCGATTAAAAAACACCGGTTTGACAGGCAGCTTTCCCCCCGCGGGGCTTGTCAGTTACCCGGCCCGGTCATGTTCTCCAGCTGCTGACGGAGCGCCCAAGCTTACAGAAAACAAGTGGTGGTTTTGTAAGACAGGTTCCAGTGACCCTCTGCCCTGTGTTCCCTAGTAAATCACCCAGACTTTTTTTTAAAGACAGACAGGGAGGAGGAGGGAGGAAGGAGGGGGGGGGAGGCGTGACTGCTAGCCAGCTAGATAAAGGCTTGTGCCAAGGCCTGAGCAAATAAACAAGTAGATGATTATTTCAGCACACACGACTCGGCTAATTCAGAATGAATTAAGAGTGCCCCGGCTCACCGCGCCGATAAGCCAAACCCCCGTCGCTCTCTGTCCTCGCTCTGTTTTCTTAACTAATGCCCTTTCTCGCCCCCCCCCCCAAGTCCATGTAATCAGGTTAAAAAATCTGCTTTGGATCCGCTCACCATTCAGGAATGAAAACGTCAAAGCGAATTATCCGAATCACCTTCTTCACACATCTGACTGTATTGTATATTTATCGTAGCTCTCGGTGCTAATCAGCTACGTTGTCACTTTCTTTCTTTGCTTTTCGTTCAAACCTCCAACGCGAGTGGACGACACTGAAAAGTTATCGTAGTTAGTTCGTCTACAGGCGAGTTTTTTCTCCAACTTTTACTCAAAGTGACTTTCTGTTTACTCCTGGCGTGGATCGGGCTTTTGCTTCCCGAGATGATGCATCGCAGCTTCGCCTTTCTTCCACAACATAAGTAATGACTCGCTTAATGACCACAGCAAGCAACTACTCCTCGAAATAATCAAATTAATCCTACTCTCTTTTGGAGGGGGGGAGGGGGGGGGGGTGCAAGCTGCCCCTCATTTCGTGGACTCATTCCAAGTGGATGGTTTGCAGATGTTTCCTCGTCGAGGCTCATCAGTGAACTTCTGTACCGGGTTTTGGATTTCACTCGGTTTGCTTTTCCTCGTAGTGGAGATGGAGTTGAAGGTAGATAAAAGAAGGAGTGTTATTCTATGATTAGAGCTCCTTAATGACCCCCCCCCCCCCTCCTTCTTCCAGGTCAGTTATCGGCCGTCTGGTCTCTCTGGCCAGCATCACGTAGACCACAGACCTCTGGTCCCCATTAGTAACCCCCCCGGCTTCTTGTACAGTATCTCTGAGTCCGACGTTAAGAGACCCGGGCGCCGGGTTCCGTTCCACATTAGCTCTCCCCCCGATGATGGAGCGGCGCTGGGTTTCCGTCGCTTTGATGCCCAAAATTTGAGCATTTTTTTTTCCTTACAAACACTTGGTTATTGGAAGGGTCGGCGTGTGCATTTGTATTTAACAAGGGAGGTTGTATTCTTGTGGGTCTAGCTCCCATGGACCAAAGGCACTGAGTCAGAGGAAGCGGAGCTCAGGGGAAATGAGCTTGTTAGTCAGGTCCTGTTCCTGTTGTCGGTGCCACCAGGAAGAAGAACGCATGACTTCATCGCTATATTGCACAAGTAGGCTACATCCACAACATTATTATTTGTTTATTGTTACTTTCCACTTGCTAATATTGTAGAGCCCGAATTGAAAATAGACCAAGAGGCCATACAGAAGTTGTGAAAGTTACAAAAATACACCAAACATATGCCCATATATCCCCCCGTTTATTCCTATTTAAATGCATCACTTTTGACCAGGTGCTGTGTTTTCCTCTGCTCAGCCTCACAGCAAAGACAAGTCTCCTATCAGCTGTCTTTGACATACGTGTCTGATTATCGGTCAAGTGGTATCAAGTGCTTGTGACGTTCAATTGTGTGTCTCTGTCTCAGCTGAATCCCTATTTGTGCTTCTGATTGAAGCTCAGGTGCTTATTGGTCCTGTCGACGGGAACCGGCCACCCTGCTGATCAGCCTCCATCCTTTAAGAGGAAATAGACTCCAGACATAATAATTGAGTCTGTTTTATTTTCTTTGTCTCCCTTAAAAAACATCACTATTTTCAGCACGAGATAAAAATCAGATCGTGCAACGATAAAAACAAATCATTTTCGTTTGCTTTTATACTTTCACAGATCCGATGAGGGAGCACATGGTGTTAATTCATGCTTCATCTGATACATGCGCGATGGGAGCGATACGACGATTTGCCTGCAGCCACTTTTGCTGACTTGCTTCCAGTTGAACGAGTGAGACCAGCCAGCGTTCACGAATGTGCATATTCTAGTCGTTCAATTGCATAACAACAGTGTCTGTGGTTGTTGTGAGCGCCGCCGACGGTCTCTGTTGGTCAAAACACGACAACCAATCGGAGGGCTCTCTCTATATCTTCCCAGCCGTAGACAATCTGCTGAGTGACAGTGGCCATGGCAACAGCGCGGCTCCCTTTGCACCCCATGCTGCGCAGCGTTCTGACGGCGGCTGAACGTGTCGTGGAGTAATTGGGGTTGTGGACCGGATGAGATTTGTCCCCTAAGGTGTGACAGAATGTGAGAAGTGGAGCAGGTGGTGGAGGCCCAGAGGCTCTCCCATACCCGCCGCAACGCTCGGGCCCATTGGTGGTCTCCTCACCAGGTGGACTCCTGTCGCCATGACGATGCACAGGTCCGGAAAATCAAATCGCCAGGAAGTCATCGTGTTGGATTCAGGGACAAGATATCGTGGTATGTTTTGATTCACTACACGTGATCTGAATCTGGAGGAAAAAAAAAAATTTGTTTGTTTGTGGAATTAAAGGTGCCACTGGATGCAGATCTCAACTGCTCCTAGAAAATGTTAGCATCTTCCTAAAAATGTGCCTTTGCAGACATCTAGAATCAATATGTTAGAGATGTTTCAATCATGTTATATCTGCTTGTGGTTGTCATGCAACATGTTCAAACTACACATTATTCTGAGCACTGAAGCTTCTAGATTTGTTAAAAAATACCCCGATTCTGTTGAACTTTGAAGTGTAAGCTGGCAGCAAAATTGTGCTCCTTGTGTTAGAATTTACCATGCTGCAGTTTTAAAGGCACATTTGAGCTTGAGCCTTTCTCAGCATCTCCAAAGCGTCTGTATGCGTCAAACAGGCGCCGGGTATCCCCAGAACGCACAACCCGATCCAAATCAATCGACAGAAGTGATCCGAGTGGATCAGCGTTCCCCCGTGTCCTGGCAAGTGACGAGTGCTGTAACCGAGTAGCACGAGCCCCATCGGCGATTGTGGGGACGACATCAGACTGATGCCGTGTGAAAGGAACGAGCTGTCACATTACACTTGTACCAACATCCATGAACAGCGGCGCGGCCCGTGCCAAACGCGATCGGGTGTCACGGTGGCAGCGGAGGCCGGCCGGGTGCGTGACGTCACCCGGTATCACTGCCCGGAGGGGGCGATGCCAGCAGGAAGCACGATCGATTGATGGATGGATTTCATTTCATATTGTTGGTTAAATTTGGTGGATGTAAGCATGCGTCATGGTAGAAATACATTATAGATTTTTATAGAAAAATACCAAGAAATAGATGACCAGGGATGTGATCTATAAGGTATTTTTCAATTGAGCTCAACTTTAAGTAGCATTAAGAACTGGATTCTTTTTTAAAGTGTAGTATTGCTGCCTTTGCTTCAATGAATGAATGCTTCTTCCACCACTGATGACATAACATGTCATAGTAAAAGATGTTGTTTTACAGCAGTGCGGTACCCCAAGCCATCGATAAATCTGATTAAAAAGATCGGGTTTCCTAGAAATACTTGGACGCCACAAAGTTACTGGAAAGGCAACTTTACATTCCATAAAAAACATTTAACACAGCCATGTTCCAGCCATACAAAAGCCTTGCTTAAGCCTTTGGAGTCGTGAACCGAAATTGATAAACAAAAGCCTTTCCAGTTCCTGTGCTTGGCACCATAAATCTAGAGTGTCCAGAACATGAAGGAAGTATGTTTAAATCATCAGTGGAGTGCCGTCGGTCATTCATAGGGAGGGGGCGGGAGAAAAAAAATTCTAATACCCCTTAAGGATAAACATAACTACCGGACTGAGTGGGATACAATGGTGTGAAATTGTACCCTGGTGCTGGACATCTCGCCGGCATAGCAACAACACGGCACAGCGTGCCAGTCAGAGGGATTAAGTTGTTTTGAAGCCACAGTTGATTGTACAGCAGATAGTGAGGGAGGGAGGGAGGGAGCCGGTGTGATAATGGTGTGAGATAACCTCCCGCAAAGCTGCATAGCCGAGACCCCATGGCTGTGGAAGTGTGTGTGTGCCTGAAGAGAGTATGTGTGAGTTTACGTGTCCTTACCTACGCGCATCCATCTGTTTGTACACACATGGTAATCCGAATCAACCGGCGAAACTTGAGCAGGCTCGCCCCACCGCGCGTTCAATTATTCAAGACGCTTTGGCTGAAAACACGATCACCTGGAGGATCCGTTCTACCTCCGCTAGAGAGAGAGGGGGGGGGGGGGGTGGGAGGAGACCACTGGAAAGGAAAGAAGATACCACACTTGCTCTCTGTGGTATATGTTCACCTAAACAGGCCGGATGAATTATCCAAACGGTGGTCTGGGACCTAAGGACCCGTCTGCAGCGCTGCAACGTTGTCCTGTAGAGGAATTGTTGGACACGGGGAGAGCTTGCAAGGGGATTGCTCGCCATGATGTAATTTTCTCTATATTTTCTTAAGTTTAAATTCCCTAGTTTTTCTCAAACTAAAATGGTGTGTCCCTGGTCTGAATCAAAACATGTCAACCTCCAGTATCCTCCTAATCCCCCACGGTTCTCCAGCAGCTGCCTTGATTTCATCCAACCTAATTTGCAGAGGAAAGCAAATTGTGGGCATTTGACCATCTGGTCCTACGCCTATCCCCCCAAATAGAGTCTTTTCCTGCCCAGTCAGAGGTCCCAATGTTATTAACAGCATTGGGCAAGGCACCCGGGAATTAACCCACTCCCTAAGTATACCATGGGGGCAGGAGCCCCGGCTCTGGAGGGGAAGTCAAGCCATGAAAAATAGTGATTTGTTGGGGTTGTAGCTGTGAAAGGCGTCTTCCCAGGGAGCAGAGTATCACTATAAGCCTCCAACTGGCAGGGAATTACTTGGTTCAGTAGAGCAGGGTCTCGGGGCTGTTCAACATCCCTGTGCCATCCAGGCCTGCAGGATCACAAGGCCTCATGCGGGCCAACAAAGGCCCAGAGCTACTTATTCTGGTTCCTGTCAGGCCAGCCAGCTCCCACCACTACAGTTTTGGTGAAAATCCTGTGGTCTTACCCAGGAGAACTAAGGCTGAGCAATTTGCATGTAACATAATCATAATAAGCATGTTTGCTTTCTCATTTGCCTTTAGACCACATCCCAGGGGCACAGAGAAAGTTTTTTTACGAGCCAATATGCGGTATGATGTACTAATATTTAATGATATCATTGAAACAATGGATATGACAAAATCGTGGAGTGCTCATAAGAGACAAAAAAAAAAAAAAAACCCCACGTTACATTGTTTGCTGGCAATAAACTGAACCTCATGTGTTTGAATGGGCCCCTCAGCCCCCATATAAACCCCCGAGGCAGCAACACAAACATTGGTGAGCCTATCATTATCTGGCCGGGCTAAATGAATATTCACACCCAGCAGACCGAGTGTGAAGCTGAGATAGCAGCTGGGGCCCCCGGTGCCTGGGGCCCAGACACCCTACCACTGTTCACTGGAACAGCCACTCTTCATCTGGATGAGGTGGGTGGCTGCCGCCGCCAAGCCGCCAACTGTTGCCAGAACAGGACTTTGCAGGTCTCGCCAAAAGGATGGGGAGGACCATCGGACACTTGGGTGACACCGGGTGACTAAACGAGAAAAAAGGATAGAACAAAGAAGAATTCAAGATGATAGGATGCCTCTATGGCCAGTTGTTATAGTTTTACCGCACTAAGGTTTGATGTTTCTTAAAGTGATGCAAAATTATGGGCTTTCCACCGGAAACCAAGTGGTGGGAAGCTCATACCGGGTCCTTCGCATCTTCACAAACAAGTTGTTGCAAAAAAGTTTCTTTTTGCCCTTGAGGGCAGAGCAACTCCAATCCAAGTATCGTGTATCTATTTTCAGGTACAAGCTTTCCAACGGTACCGGTTTCGAGTCTCTACGACCTTCTTTTCTGGAGATACACCAGGAGGACTACTAGACCGTTGCCCAATTCAAGGTAATGTTCATCAATTGTCAATTGTTTGTCAGCCAAAGCCAAACCCCACTTCTTCTAACACTTTTATAGTCTATAAAAGCAAACACAAGAGGAATGTATGAGCAATATATCAGTCATGCATTACAAATATTTGTTCCATTTCAACACATTTCACACATTTGGCATCGATTCAATGGGCTGCAAGTAAGACTTATCTTTATTGATCCCTTTGGGATCCCTAAACGATATCCCTAATATATAGGCTGAAAATGCTAATTATTACTTTTTTAAATACTGTGCTTTTCTAACATTTAAATGCAACCTGTGAGCTATTTTAGATTAAAAAGATGACATAACACTAGCTGAATGATGAAGCCTTTTTGTTAACACAATTAAAGAAAAAATATATATTCTCCAAAGTTTTTACACTTCCCCTGGCAGAGTGCTTCGGACCCCTGAGGGGACCCCACTCTGAGAATCGCTGTCATAAAGGATGGTTGAAGAAGCCGATTGTTTCTCACTGTTCTTCCATTGTTTTATTGTTTCTGACTTGTTCAGACCAATAACGCCCAGCGAGGCAGACATAATGAAACACCTGTCGTGTCCATCAACGATAATATAAAATGACATGGCCGGACCACTTTCAGAGATAACTCTCTGCTTTAATTGCCACCTGGAAAAACAGACAGGTGTGCTTTAAGTGTGCACTCAAGCCATAAAACAACTTTTCTGCCTTTTTATCAGTGATTTGTACTGATAATGGTCCTTTTAAACAGTTGTTGACCATATGCTCCCTTTGACATTGGGACATGATTATAATATAGCTTTTTATTATACCCTTTCTTGATTGTGGTTTTTGTAGTTGAGTGTTTAGTTGGCCACCACATGAAGCGGTCTAGAAGAAGTAATGTACGGGGGTAAAAACAAGATTCTCCAGTAATGGGATGTGTTAAAAACACGTTTCATCCAGGAAATCTGATCATTTTAAAATCATTAAAAATACATTACAAAAACTAAGTCATCCCTGTGGCTGCTTAGTGTGAGTATTTCCATCTGCATCAAACACTCAACTAAAGTTAAGGCCGTCCGCTGTGTTGTTGCCACACATCTTTTTGTTATGACAGCAAGTAAAGCGTTTCTGGTTTCTCGTCTGCATCTAATGATGCGATCCTCTGTCCCAGTACCAAACAAAGCTGTAAATATCCCCACGTTGTTTGATCCTTGAGAAAAGGAAGAGGCATTGAACACTTTTCCCGGAACTCCCAGCATACCTAGCGGCACAAAAACAGAGTGTTTTTTCCTCACTTGACAGAGATTTAGTAGTGTAAAGGCAACGACTGCCACTCGGAAACACAACATCAAATTATGTAATATTCAACACAGGTTCATTCAAATTTTAAAGAACAAGGACAATTTTATTATTGGGGGTATGAATACGAAAAGCAATATTGACATATCAATGCCTGAGATTCAACATCTGGAGTGCATGTTCCCTGCTGCTGAAGTCCCTTAAGTCTGAAACCAGTTCAGTGATTTAATCCAGTCTTCTGCCTTTCATATGCCAATTTAAAAGCAAGACATTGCTCTCAGTCAGTTTCGATAAATGCATCTATTTTTTTATTAATACGAAGAAGATGTAGATATTTTAATGCAAGAACAAAAGGAAAAACATCAGAACAGAACATCACACGGTTTGTCTAAATTCTAAATACAATAGAGCATACATACAATACAATGTAGTATCATATGATATATTTAGTTTTTGTATAGAGTAGTTTAAAACAACATATTAGGGTATAGTATAGACTAGTACATTATATCAATGTAGTATAGTACAATACATATTAAGGTACAAATAAAGTCAAAGTCAGCTTTATTGTCAATTCTGCAATAATATTGCAAATATTATGTGCCAGACATAGGAGAGTCGAAAATACGTTTCTCTCCGACCCACGGTGCAATAGTACAAAATATATATACAATAAATAAAATAAATTCTAAATAGTGCAAGAGAAATTGAAAAACATGAGATGCAATCACTTAATAAAATTAAGTAGCGTATAGTTATAATATAAGGATCACAGTGTGTCGTTTGAAAATGATACAAAGTATAATAAATAAATGATGATGTGATGTTTTCCACTTACATACTAAATGTCAGCTCATGCATGTTTTGGCTGACCGGCAGCCTCCATGAGGGGGCTCACTTGACAGACCACTGCAAAGGGTCAAATATCCATCGGCAGGTCACACGGTACAACCTGCAACCAGCAGCCCTGAGGATGATTGTGTGGAGTCCTATCCAATTACAGAGCATGCATGCAGTATAGAAACACAGCATACACTTGCAGGGAAAAAACCTGGGCCTCATCCCCGAGGAAACAGCCGAGGATCAGAGAGTAGAGACAAGAGGATATCCATTAGGAAGTCTCTGTTATTGGGATGCTGTGGTGCTGGTGGGGGGGGGGGGCAAAGACTCACGCAGAGCAGCAAACACTTGGTTTTAAAACTAAATTAGAACCTGCTGGTCACGCTTTCAGGATAACTGTGGAAAATATGTCCCATGCCCGGCTTCTAATTATAAAATTAATCCGCCTCCCAATATGTCTCTCATATATCGCCCAGCATAAAGGGCGGATGTTCCCCAGATGTTGCCTTTGTATTTACGGTGGACGCGTTTGTTAGAAAGTGAGGCGTTTGAGCGACAGCGGCCAATTGACTCGTCTCGACTGTCACTTTTTCTTGCAATCGTTGGACCGCTGCCACCGTGCTGAAAACTTCACGCTGCGAAGAATTCTTTGGAAACAGGAGGGAGGCTGCATTTGTGACAAAATACATGCCTTTTTTATTACCCGTCCAATTAAAAGAGATCTATCAACGACAAATAAACAAAGGGGGTTTTTGTCTTTGAAGGGATTAGGCAGAAACCAAATCAGCTGTGACTCTTCAAACGCTTTGTCTGTTCGCCATTAGCAGTCCGCCAGTGATTCAAGTGTGAAGTATTGTTATAAAACACTGCAGTATGAGAATACAAGAAAGTCATAATGTGTTATTTCCAGGGGAGCCTAGGTAGCTTATTTTTTTTTCATTTTTCATGTCTCGTTTCCTTCTTTTTTGTTGTTGCTGTATCTATTCATCTCTCTCTTTGTCTTCCGTCTTTGTCCATTAAATCTCTGGCGGTCATTATTCTGTTTCCTGTCTTTTTTTTTTGTGTTTTTTTATCGTCCCCCTGTCCTCTCCCCATCCATCCATCCTCCCTGCTGTTTGACAGGGTGTGTGTGTTGTTTTTAACAGAGTGACATCGGGTCTCTTCCCAGGGCACGTCCCGGGGAACAGCGAGTTCAGCCTGATGGCTCCCCCGAGTCCTGCCCCTTCATGTTCCCTTGCTAAATTACAACCTGTCGTACACGCAAACTCTCCTGGACACACACACACACACACCAACTAAACATGTCGTACGTACAGTATGAACGCAGGCAGCAACAGATACAAACACATCTAAAAAGAGGACCTCGTGTGGGCTATGTGCTCTCTCCCACACACAGAATCACACACCCACGTATACACACACTGTGCATGTTTATTCAGGTATATCCTTCCTGACTTTGCCAGTAAACCTGTAGTAGTCATGTGGTTACCTCTCAACCTTTTGTGAGAAAGAAAGACAGACAGAAAGTGAAAAAAGAAAAACTGCAAGGGGTCATACATTCCTTTTTTTCTGCATAAACACGGGCGGGTGAAAATGAAAGAGGAGGGTCACCGGAGTGAGAGAGAAACGCTTTCTCCATCGATTCAAAGGGAGGCAGATCGAAAGAGGGAGATTATTGGTGCAAAGTGAGATAGGGAGATAGACTGCCACGGCGATCAGCGATAGCAACGCTCGAATTGTTAGGTTGGAGAGGCAGATGAGCATGGAGGATGGCGGACGTCACACACACACACACATGCACTTAGCAAGCCTGCCCATCAGAGATAAACACAGAAGCTCGCTGCTAAAGACTGAGTCATCCTTCTCTGTGGCTTTATAGATGCTGCTGCAACACATTAGAACATCTCATATGGGCTTAAAATAATAGCAGTGTGAATATCTGTAAATCTCACACCTTTAGTGACCCTCCAGAGTCGGTTCCTTCCTTGCGTTTCTTAATCTTTTGTATTTGGAGCAACTATCAGGATGATGGATTGGCTGTCCACGCTGTATAGTCTATTAGCCCATTAGCACAGATTCAAATCCTTGCTAATAAACAAACACACACACAACCGGACGGGAGAGCAGGCCTGCAGTTTATCGGTGGTGCTGTCAGGCTTTTTTATGTCTGTACTTTGACCCCTGGCAGGTTTACTGCTACTCAGTAAATACACCCATTAACTATATCTCCTGCACCTCGCTACTAACATTTCTTTGAACCCTTCTGCAAGTTTCTCTCTCCCTTCAATGTTTTTTGTTTTGATTCCGAAATAATATTAATTCGTCATCATTTACGTACATGCTTGGGTATTTTGCAGCCACGCCCTCCTTCGCTGACACATCCACTCTTTGTGATTCGGTGTGACAGCAAGAGTTTTACTTGCAAACGCAGCGATAGCAGGGGAGGGTCATTTCCTGCTACAACTTTCAGCTCCCTGAGAATGACTTGCTTCCCATATACAGTATTATATCATTGGTTATTCGTTTCCACTGCTGAAGTGTCTCGTTGGGCTTTTCTGACCTGTGGCGTTCCTCAAGGGTCAATCCTAGGACCTCTCTTATTCTAGTCTTTTATTCATCACTTTGCGTTAACGTACCTGTGAAAAGGTGAAGGTGGGTGACGTTCTTACACAGTGGTAAAGAGGGAGGTCATTGGGGACAGATGAGTCAACAAAACATCCCTTTAACACGGTTAAACACTCTTTGTTTCCTATTTCCAAATCACAGGTATCATGCATGACCATTATCATTTCATAACCTATATCAAAATTGTATTATTGTCAGTCTAATGTTAACAAAGCTGTTGTCTTTTTTCCAGAATGCATTAACAAGAAACTTATTTTGGACGCGTTTCTATTAAAGAAAATAAGGTTAGTGCTATACACACCTACACACACACACACACACACACACGGGGGTTGAAGGAGTGATGGCGGGGGTCGAAGGAGGAAAACGATACTTGGGTAATCCACCTCGCCTTTCGCCTCCCTCCTTTATGTTCTATTGACAGCCGCCGCTCTTTTTTTCCCTCCCTCCCTTTATACATCTCCCGCTCATACCTTACATACCGGTGTGTGTTTCTTTCCGTTACTTCCTCCACAACCCCCATCCCTGGCTTTCGTTCTTTGCACAGAACACAGCATTTACTGAAGTGGAGTTGTACGGTTTAACACACAAGAGCATGGATACTGTGCTTTTTAAAAATCGATTTATTTTTAGACATCCTTCCCTTTCAGCTTCTTTGTGAGTCCTCATTCTTCTTACCCACAATGCCAATGTCAAAACATATTTTTGACATCAGTGTTTCCATAGTAACAGAATGTAGTGCTAGACGTCCATCCATCCATCCATCCATCTTCTCAAGGCCATGATCCTTCAACCTCTGCCACTCCTACACCCACAGTAGCTGTTGCATTAAGTACTGGAGGACTTTGTGATGGTCATTGACCCCTACTGGTCACCCCCAGAACCACATCCTTCTGTAAATTATGCAAGGTCAACCACTGATGCCATGACAGAGAGTACTAAAATTCTCACACGATGCAAATATGCAAAAAGTGAACGTAGACCTAAACATATATTTGCAAAAGTTTTTCAAAGCGAATCTTGTTTTTTTTTTTTAAATTCAGCTTGAAATAAGAAATTTCTCTCGTGGCTGGTCGGCCGTCCAGATCTCCTCTCTCTCCCTCTCTCTCCTCGGCCCACTCAAACTCCTACGCACCGCTTATCTACCTCTCACCTACATCCTCCTCTCATCTTTTGCCTCTCTGTCTAACTCACTCTCTCTCTCTCTGTTAATACACACACTTCTGTAAACCAGCCAATCATCGATGCCTCTTTGCCAACATCCAGAACAACATGGCCCTGTAATAACTTTGTATCATATAAAGAGAGAAACTAGGTGAATGTTCTCCTGACCCACGCCGTTTAGATGATCCGATCTGATTCAGTTCAGTATTCTCATCACCCAGGAAAAAAGCAAAGAATAAGGAAATATGTCTGCATAATGATGATCTTGCATGGAAACCTAAACAAATTGCATTTTCTTCTTATAAATATCATCCACTCGACATGATGGCTGCGTGAACAAATGCATATGATTAGCAATGTGGTCACACACACACACACACACACACACACACTTGGAGGGTAAGGCAGTGGAGTGGCTCCCATTTACACACGACTGTAAATTACCCAACACTTCTCAATCAATTATTCATAATCTGTAATTAATTATGAAACGATCAGTAATCCAACACCAGTCCACTCGGCTTGTGGTTGCCTAGTAACCATGACCCATATTAAATGCCACCATTGTTGCCCGTAACCAGAGCGCCAATTCTTTTTTTTTTTTTTTTCCCACAGGGCTCCGGGCCCAAGGGTTGGGGAGGGGGGGGGTTATCATAGTGGAGAGTAAATAAAGTGTGTGCGTGTGCATGCACCATGATCACGTGTGTGTGTGTGTGTGGCCATATCATACTGGCTGCTTTGAAGGTTGATCACTCAGGGTAAACAAGCAGGGCTGATTAATAATGCAGTGTTTTGGCTGGTGCCGGGGAATGAGTTGTGGCCCCGCTCCTGCTCCGGTCCACTAATGGGACCCGCCACGGGGAGCAACCAGCAGAGAGCCAGACAATGATGCTATAACACGTCTGCGGGGACACATCAACCCGCTCCCTGCACTACTTTGTCGGCACTTGTTCTGGAACTGCATCAGCAAGCCGTCCGTATGGCGCTCTGGAGGCCCCCCCCGGATGAATGATTTATAACGGGAGTTTGGGGTGCTGTTGAGTGGGCTATTTTTTTTAGGAGAAGGAGATCTCTCCCGCTTGCCTGTGTCTTTTTTTCCCTCTCCTTCCTCTCTGTATCTCTATTCCCTCTCATTATCTCTCTCTCTCCACTGATGGCTCTCGTCCTTTCCTACCTCAAATTCTCCGCCGCTGTCTTTTTAAATACAACTTCCACATCCCATCCCGTCCCCCAACCAGCAGATAAACACAGCCTGTAAATATAGAAGCTGTGTTTTCTGCTGTCCTGCCATCCCAGTGACATGTAAAAATATCCTTCAATCCAGGGGAACATCCTGCCTCCAGTGTGTGTGTGTGTGTGTGTGTGTGTGTGGTGTGTGTGTGTGTGTTAGCCTGCAAGAGGTGGTTGTCTTTTATTTCCACAGTGAGAATATCTGTGTGGGCCTGTGTGGGAGGTGAAGGGAGACAAAGGTGAGGAGCGAGGAAAACGTCAATGACATAAGAGAGACAGAGAATGGGCGAGAGAGAATAACACACACAGAGAGAGAGAGAGAAGTGTGAAGAATGGAGAGAGAGAGGGGGGGGGAGCAGTGAGCACCGTGTGACCAGACTGCGGTTCCTTCCTCGCCAGCCTGAGAACCAGGAAGTAGAGCTGCTTGTTCTTGCATTATTGGGACTAACAGGAAATGCAAAGGTCTTCAGGAGGGGGTAACCTGTGTGTGACGGGTGGCTTGTTGTTGTTTCGACTAATAATCATAATTCTTTACACACGCCAAGGCTGCTCATTGTAAAAAAAAAATATGAATCTTAGCCGCTACGGTCAATATGTTAATTATAACAATGGATTATTTGTGTTTAAAGGCATCGCCTGTGGCGGCAAACTCACACAGAAATATTAGCATCAACAAGGATTTAATGCTAATGTTGCCCCGTATGAATGGAATAATACATAATTAACTGTTTGCGTTTCAATTGAGATCATTTGTCTGTGTTTTCACCTCGTTTCGGCTGCCCACAGGTTGCCAAAAAAACGTGTTATAAGAAACCACAACACTTCAGTGGTTGCCAGAGTGAAATCATTTCACGGTGTGTTCATGGTCATAACTCTGACTCGGCGGTTTCTAACAATCAAAGAAAGTATCTTACTCTTCGAAACCGCAGTGTAATTGTTATTTATGTGTTTTTTTTATGCTTTCTAAATAGTTTGGTATGCTACTCCTGGGGAGGACCAAAACAGAAACACACAGCGTTTGTGATTCAGTAGCCGAAGTTCGATTTTTGCCCCACTTTCACAGCGCGACCCCACAAATCCTCTGACGTGTCCTCGACTCCATCCGGCCCAGTCCCCACTGAGATCCCCGACTTTGATTGAGAGACTAGAAATTAGGCCTGTAACACATCACTGGGGATCCGTCGCTTCAGGCCACGCCAAGCATGTCGCAACCACCAGACTCTCCGTGTGGATTCAGAGTCTGATTGTTTCTCTACTCCTGGGGCAGGTCTTTTTTTCCTTCTTTCTGTTACTACTTCTATGACATTTCCTCAACGCATTTCCAGCTGTATAAATGCATGACATCCAGAGGGAGATGTTAGCTCAGTGGACGTGGGCCTGCCGATGTGGACTTCTAGCCAAGCCAAGAGATCCTCCAAATAATCACTGTTGCCTGTGCAAACAGTGTGCAGGTGCTCGGGCACGGCGCGAGATGAGACAAGGGGGGGGGGGGGGCTCGCAAGGGCCAGGGAGCAGCAGGTTGCCTTGGGAACCCGCGGCTCCCTCTTTCTTGTCGTTACTCCTTTTGCACACTCCCCCTTTTTAATCTGCACCATGCTTTTCAGTGACAACCCCCATCCCCCTTGATATATACACACAATACATGCATGCACACACTCGCATAAAGGAGATGTGACACACAGTAGGCAGGCGGAAATATGGGTACACACACACACACACACACACACACATGCATGAACATCAGGCCTATAAAGAAACATGCTATTAGATCCGTCACTGAGCCTGTAAACCCTCTATCAATCTGTCTGTGCCTACGCTGGGTTTGGATTCCTGGCAGGAATAAAATAATAGCCATTGTGGAAGAGCATTCCTCTTACATACTTCATTAATCATGCAATACAGAATCCAGCCTCGGATCAGCTCTAGAAAGAGAAATGTCTCTTTGAAAACATTATTCCGACACGAGTGGACCTTCGTCTATTCATGAAATTGGATTCGTCTGTGTTTTTTGTTGAGGTGTACGTCCTGTTTTGTATCTGAAGAGGCGAACCCACCCTTGTCTTCCACGCTCTCAACCTTAGCCTTAAGTCGAGCATAATCAAAGCCTCCTTGAACAACCCCCAACCCCTTACGTCTCAATAGCCAACCCCGACCCCCCAATCCCACGTACACACGTTTGTCAAGCCACACATTTACTTCTATATAACTCTCGGATCGCTGTGATTGCGCGTTGGAGAGCCGAGGTGACACGATGCTGGCAACCTCCACCTGAGTGCCCTGGCTCATCACCACGCCACGATGACGCCACTCCTCCAGCTGAAATCGTTCACATAGTAAATCTTCCAGGGAAACCTGTTATTGTTCCAAGGTGTGGCTCTAAATCAAACCCACCAGCGTTCAGATTTTAGATGTGTGTTTTTTTACATTTTAGGCTTGGTGATGTATATCAGCACCAAGGTGAATTCAGGGCTTGATGAAATGTGTTTTCTTGCCTGCAGTATATCAAGACGTACTGAAAGTGTTTATGATATGCTTGGCTCCGGGCGTAGACGGTACTTAGCGCTGCCTGGATGGCGTTGTGCTTAACACTGGATCTCTGCTGCCTCTCAGTGGGCAGCAGCTGACTCGGTACTTTGATCTCACATCTGGAGCTGAGAGCCCGTTTGACAGAACACAAACCTTCTGACAATGACAGAATGTTGGAAAAATGATAATTACCTCGTTCCAGGCTCTGTGATGCGCCAATTTGCCTTTTTCCCAATGTTTTTTATAGAGTTTTTCTTTGAATTGAATAATCAAGGAAATAGCTGCCAGATTAATTGATAATGAAAATAATGAGTTTGCAGCTCTGCATTGTTTTGCAGAGTGACTGTATCTATTTGCCCAACTTTGACATCCACTTTTGATTGAAAATCTGTTTTTAGGTATTGAAAGAAAGCTTCTCATTTTTTCTTTGTATTTGAAGATATTTTCTGACAGCCTTCTTCAAACTGCTTTGAATATTAATGTCTGATTTCTTTTTCTCAAGGCCTTGCTGCATTTATTGTCCCGAAATCCACATTTACTGCGAGGTTCATGTCTATCGGAGGTCCCAGCTGTAGTCTAAACTCACGCCGGGGAGTCGGCCGGGTCAACCCACCACACTCCTGGTTATCTGGCTGACACTGAACACACACCCAACACACACTCATACACATCCAGTCATTTTGGGTCATGGGAACGCCACGGTGAGCTCACGCTGTGTTTATTCTGTATGGTTTCCTATTTGAATGTGTCCTTCTCACGAGACTGTTAATGGCTTCCCCTTTCCCAGGGCAGGGCAGTGTGATCAGACCTTATCCAGGTCATGCCAGAGGGGGCAGGAGGCACCAGGAAGCTATGAAGTAAGTCCCGGACCCCCCTCCGTCCACCTCGAGGACTCCTTCGTCCCAAGGTTTGTCCAGGGATTGAAAAGAGCAGAAAATTGAAGCTGTGAGTTGTTGGAGAGAAAGCTTGTTGTTGTTGGCGTGATTGTGTGCCCCCAGACGTTATGTCTGAGTTTCTGCTGAGACAGCTCACAGACTGGTGGAGATTAAATATGAATGCTTGCGTTCTGGACTATGAATCTAAAATGAACCGGGAACCGTTTCTGCGACAAGCCACCTTTTTATTTCTAGTCACATCGGGTGTCGCTTCACTTTTGACGCAGATACACGCTGAATGCATTTCCCTGAAAGAATTCACTTCACAGCCTTTGTGAAGATTTATTGAGTGTGGGTTTTCGGCGGTGAGAGGCCATCCCCCTTCTACCCAGAGGTAAGAGGATGGCTCTTAGATGAGAGCTGCAGGGGAATTGGCCCTAAAGAAGAATGCAAATGTGACATTTTAGGGTTGAATAATCTTCAGCGGCTTGAACAAATGTTGACATTTTGTGGAAGTGATCCAACTTCAGAGTGAGCTGTGCTCTCGTCCTGCTTCACTTTCAGCTATGGGAGTTTTCCACCACATGGGGGAGCTGTTGTCAGATGATTGCCACCTTGTCAAAACAACACTACAGCTTCCAGAGATCTCACTGGACTTGAAAACCAATTGAATCTTACAGCTAACTTGAGAATGTATGAATAATAGTCTTGGAGGCATCAAGTAAGAACAGTCCAACTTACAGAGGAGGTCGCCTGTAATGAATCTCGAATATATTCATCCTTCATAAACCCACATATCTGCTCACATAGCTCCGAGCGCAGGTTTGCTTACACACATTCATTTAAGGCCCTTGAGGGCATTAAGTATTCAGCATCGCTGCATAAATGAATGACAATGGCTTCAGTCCGACACCAAAGATTAGTCCACTTCACACCCTGGACTGGGTTGAAAATGGACCAAAAATGTTAACTTAAAAATGGCACCCGAAGCGAAACAAGACCGCCACTTTAACCGGAGAAGTCAGGTGAGAAACTGCCACTGGTGGTATCTCATTAAAAAGCCAATGCTTAGTATGGACTATATCAAGGCCAGTATTGATCCGAGTGAGCCATGCACCTGGATCGATTCGTCCAGAGAGAGGCCTGCTGGGTAAAATCCCTGCCCCATAGGCACGTTTAGAGTAAAGGTCATAGACCCGCCTGCCATCCATCTATTTTTTATCTACACCTGTCTCCATCCAGATGTCTTCGTTTCGGTCTCTTTCACATTGCATCCTATTGCTCACAGCTTCCTCTTCTTTTTCTGCAGAATGCTATCCTGATGCCACGGAGAGAAACATTGGTATCATTGATTTCTGGACACGTAATAACACCGTTTTATTTTCTCATTCTGATGAAGTTTTTAATGTCCCGATGGACTTGATTTCCCTCAGAAGCTATCTATCTATCTATCTATCTATCTATCTATCTATCTATCTATCTATCTATCTATCTATCTATCTATCTATCTATCTATCTATCTATCTATCTATCTATCTATCTATCTATCTATCTATCTATCTATCTATGAATGAATCCCACTGCATTTCTTGGCAACGTCCCCTGTGTAGCCCTGATTGAGGCAGAGACGATCGGTGAAGGTTAGGCTTTGACCTTGAGCAGTTAAGGTCAGGAAAGTCCATTGCTCAGGAGGACCCCGGGGAACATGGACGCCTGGCCAATCCCAGCGCTTGAACGCCACACAGGAGGGGTCTTGCCAAGAAAAGCAGTGTGATTCATAATAACACCTCTTCCTGCCCTGAATTCTCCATAGTCCATTCACATGCCTCCAGACAGACGCACTTTTATAGTTGTGTTAAAGCGACCATCATCAATATTTTTGAATTGTTTGAGTATTATCACTTGACTGCATTTTCCCGAGAGCTTCAGCATCTTTTAGCTAATGCCTTTATTTTACGGCTGCAACTTTACAGGTTTCACTTTTCTCTGGAAATGCACCAAACGGCGACGAAGGCTGTCTCTGAAATCAATCCGTATTTGCTATAAAATGCACTTATTATTATATTATTATATTGTTATTTGCTCACCAAAATGATATTTAAGTGTACAAAAAATATATGCGCTATGCTGGATAGTGGCCACAAAAACTCCGCCATGTAACAATCACACACTTTTTTTTGCTACACCCAGTCCTCCCCTACCAGGAAGGAGGGAAAAGGTGAAAAATGTGGTGATTTCGTACAGAGCTGCTGTTAGCGATTAGCTGGGAAAGCTAGTGGAGCATTTAGCAGCCAAACAACTTCCCTCAGGAGATGGTGGAGACTAAAAACAGAGATAAAAGGAGAGTGAATATTGCACTTACATGCAAAAGTTTGTTATTGCAGGTTTAAACAATAAAATGAGGAGCTTGTTTTTGTTCTCTGAGGAGAAATATAAAGTAGCATGGCAGTAATGTGGGCTCATTTGACACAACTATAAGGCGAAATAAGCTAAATTCACTCGCTCTCATTTCCAGCCTGTGCTGTGTGACTGCAAGCCTCCAGCCTAGCCAAGCCATTACTGACATGGTGCCATACTGACTCTGCTACTAATGAAATGTCGATACAGACCACCATCTACTCCAATCAAATGTTAATTGAGGAAGTGATGGATTGCGCCTGCGAGGTTGAGTCCACATAGATCTTCCTTTCCCCGTCGGCGTGTCTCTCTCGTCGTCCTCGGGGCTCAGACTGAAAAAAAAACAACTGTTGCATGTAGTGAGTGTGTTGATCTTTTAATACTTTGTCGAACGTGCTCACGTGCTTCTTACAAGCACTTAATCATTCATGTCGGTCCTTGAAAACCTGCATCTCGAACCCAGGTTTCCAAACCTCTGTTGCAGAGATCACACAAGCACAGAATACAGGCACGGTTCTCTTCATGAGGTTTTACAGTTTTCTTCTGATTTCTTACCCTCCCTCTGTGCTTCCATGTTAAAAAAGAAGAAGAAGACATTAAAAACAAATGATCAGACGGACTGGCAGTAAGTGCTCACGGTAGAGTAGTTCACCCCTAGATCTAATCTTCATAAAAACAGCCCAGGTAGATGGCGGTGCCCTTTAATGACGATAAACACAAGACTGTATTCATCTTCCTCCTCAGCGCCGCCGCATTACTAACTCCAGCTGCAGGAATGAAACTCCCGTCTTTAGGAGGTGGCTATGGGTAAAGATAAGTAGCAAAGGGGGCACGCCGGGGTCATGAGTGATACGAAGGAGACGTGGAAAAGGTTAGAATATTCTGGAATGTGTTAATTGGCTATCAGCATTAATGGGATGCGGCCGGCTGAAGTTTAAGTTTAAGTGGCGGGACGCAAAAATGTCACGAGCGAGTTCACCTCACCTCCAGGACGGAAATGTCGCCTCGCTTTTTTTTTTGTACACATGAGTGTGTGTGTGTGTGTGTGTGTGTGTGTGTGTGTGCAGATTCATATCTAGTGAGAAATTAGATACTCCATCTTGTTAACATCGACCTTTAGTCTAATTACTACAACTGCTAATTACGACCTTCCTCCCCTCCCCTTCCTCACACACACACACACACACACACACACACACACACACATTGCAGGGCCTAAAGTAGTTAACGAGGAGCTGCACATTTGCCAACATTACACATGTTGTCAACTATCAAATCGTTATTGATCACTGTTGAAAAATGGGCATCAGGAAATAACCAGGACCGATATCCCTCGACAAAAAAAAAACAACAACAACAATTTAGTGGAGAAGATCGATCTGTGAAGAGTGTGAGCATTCATCATCCCATATCTGCCCCAATGATGGTGTTTCCACTTGGGGAACATTTTCATTAAGAAGCACTTGTGTGTGTTAATCTCCATATGTTTTGTACTAGACATCCATAAACATCCATAAGCATCTGCTTCCTGCAGAGGCACCTAAACACGTGAATTATTTATATGTGATCTCTACTTTGCAGCAGCACTCTGGTGCCTTGGGTTTCTCTTGTGTTACGTTCAACCGTGCTGCTTTACATCACGGCCATCAACAGCTCCTTCCGAAGCGTCTGAGGGTGTATGTATGATTGCAGACTCTTTGTCTGCTTCAGCTGCCTGCACAGCGTGATGTAGTTCTAGGCAGAATCAGTGGGTGGCAGTGAATGTCAGCACTACTCTGCTGTGAGACTCTGAGAGCATTAAATGGAAATATAAGAGTGGATGGTTGTTTCCGTTCGGCTCTGGGCTTGAATGTTGATGGCAGGCCGTTTACAGTAGATTTTGAATTTGACGGTCCAGTTTGATGATGACAAGTCCGGCTCTCCGGGGGCCTCTGGCATTGTAAAAGACGGCGTGATGAAATAGCGGAGTGGATTGGGTGGGGGGGGTCTGGCAGCTAAGGACTGATGGAGACTGTGAGTGGATGGAGGATGTACAGCCTGGATAATCCTGGTGTGTGTTTTGTGTTGTTCATGTGTATTTCTTTCTGTCTGTTTTGATTTGTTCAGAACTCTGACCTCCATCAATCACTGTTGAGCCTGCCAGTTTGGGTTGAATGGCAAGAACAGAGCGATGCAAGCCCAGCTGTCTGGTACAGTTGCACACACACACACACACACGAGAACCTCTTTCACGGCCCTGAAGGACAAAGAGGATCAAATAAAACCTTTCACTCATATTCTTTCCACTCAGTTTTCACAATCTGTGAAAGAAACGTGAATTTGTTTACTAGTTCAGGCTGATTTACAGAGAAGCACAATATAACACCACATGAATCATTTTCATCCTTTATCCCCCCCCCCCCCTTCCTGCTGCCAGCGGCTCTGTGGCTACATTGTGGGGAGGTGTTAGCAACGCATCCAAGAAGGATTTAGTACAATAGGAAATATTATGGACCTGCAGTGGGGAGGGGGTTTCTGACTAACTGAGGGGGGTTTCATCTAAAAATGAAGGCACTCTAATGGGACTACATTGCTGTTTGCAGCAGGAAATGTCAACCTATTAAAATGTGTTATTCAAATCGCATCATGATTTCACGTGGGTGTTAAACACAAACAGATTGGGTCATCGAGGATAAGTAAGCTGCTTCGCCAATACTTTTTACTTTTCCCAACATGTATTTGGACATTTATTTGGACCGCTGTCCTTTTCATTGTCTCACTTTAATTAAATGTTTGAAAGGACTTGAAAGGAATAAGGAGGCGTGTGATTTCAAATTATAAAAATATATTAAATTATTGAATACCTGCTGTTTATAATTAACATTAATTATCTTACTGGTATTAAAAAGTGCTTAATTCGATTATGTTTGCACTGTAAGCACTGATAGGAACGTTAGCTGCAAGCTGCCGGATCAGCCGTGAACATGTTGAGAACTGTTGATGCTCACAATCTGCTATTTAGCACCTTTAATCGGAAGGTTTGTTTTCATATCACATAATTAAATTAATAGATCAAATGTAGATTTTATTAACTTTAGGAAGACACTTTGAGACATGATGTTGTGGGAAACGTATAGCTTCATGGACAAAACGAAAGATCTGCAGATGTTTGATATTTCTCTCATTTAGGGCCAAATGAGATGATTATTCAGTAAAAGCAGCTGAGGAATGGCTGGGGATAAACTCAGAGGACTAAATGAAAGAAAAAAGTTTAAAAAAAAAAAGATTGGAGGAAGGAAAAAAATTAGATCTAGACAAGGCTCTTCCAAATACCTGTCCAAGGGGACATTTTAAGGTTCTAAAAATAGAAAATCCTCCAGCCTACGATCCCCCCTCCGGTCTCCAGAGACTGTATCTCAGACAGAAATTGTAATTGGTCCTGAAAGTTTCTGCACCAGCACTTTCAAATGAATTCTTAATTTGTGAGGCAAACATTTGTGGCAGCCCCCTGAGAAAAGCGGCTCCTTGTGTGGGAGCGAGCTTGCCTTAACCTCGGGCCAGCGGCTCCGGCTGCCTCCAGCTGCCTCCCTGCCATCAAACAAGGAACACAGACACATTCAGCCGGAGAAAGGAGAAAGATTTCTGTTTTTTTGGGGAGGGATATGGTGCAGAGTATATAGAGGCAGTTGATGCAACACACTGGATACACAGACTTCTCTAAACTGTCTGTGATTTGACAAGAGAAGGCACATTCTGGGTTACCAGTGAAGGAAAACAATAAGCAGGGGATTAAATATGAGAACTGTATGAGCTTTCATTACAGGGCCACACAAGATCATGTTTAATCCACACTAGCCTACAGAATTGTGATTTTCATTTGTTTCGTCATAATACCATAGACTCACCCGTGAGACTTTTGAAATGCTATGAAACTTGGGGCAGCTGTGTCTGAGAGGCTAGGGAGGCTCCCCCTTAAATCACAAGGTTGCCGGATCGATCCCCGGCTCCTCCAGTCGGCATGTTGAAGTGTCCTCAAGTGAGACACAGAATCCTCAATTGCTCTCCGGAGCAGCAGCACGACCCAACGGTGGTTACGAAAACAAAGTTTAAGTGGCGACACCACCCACAACAATTACCTGGACTTTGCTGCTACTTTAGCCGTCGTGATGAACCAATGGGCTCGATCGTTGCAAAACCTTTACAGTCAAATCAATGTTGTAAAGTTAAACTGCACTTGACTTTGTGCTGTGGAACGATAGAAAACCGTCTTGGCAGATCTGATCGTTGAGTGAAAGGATTTAAATGATGGGTCCAAAATGAGAAGTTGTTGAACATCCACTTTTATTATGTCACGCTTGTTATGGAGGATGCTATGAGACAGAAATTGATGATACAAATACATCCTTATCCATCCATCCATCCTACCTACCTACCTACCTACCTACCTACCTACCTACCTACCTACCTACCTACCTACCTACCTACCCACCCACCCATCCATCCATCCTTCCTACCTACCTACCTACCTACCTACCTACCTACCTACCTACCTACCTACCTACCTACCTACCAACCCATCCATTCATCCATCCATCCATCCATCCATCCATCCATCCATCCTACCTACCTACCTACCTACCTACCTACCTACCTACCTACCTACCTACCCACCCACCCACCCACCCACCCACCCATCCATCCATCCATCCATCCTTCCTACCTACCTACCTACCTACCTACCTACCTACCTACCTACCTACCTACCTACCTACCTACCTACCTACCCTACCCATCCATCCATCCATCCATCCATCCTACCTACCTACCTACCTACCTACCTACCTACCTACCTACCTACCTACCTACCTACCCACCCACCCATCCATCCATCCATCCATCCTTCCTTCCTTCCTACCTACCTACCTACCTACCTACCTACCTACCTACCTACCTACCTACCCTCCCACCCATCCTACCCTACCAACCTACCTACCTATCCATCCATCAATCCATCCATCTTGATGAGCTTTTCTTTATTGTATGAAGACCCTGGCATTAGCATGTTCCTGGCTAGCTAGTTAGCTTGACAGTGACTGTGGTGCACCAGTTGTGTCACCATGTTTCCAGGGTAACATGCCGATATTTTGTGAGAACCCACGGTGGGATGTTTTGCCGTGACCAGGTCTTATAACTCTGGTTTTTTGAGCATATAGAACCCCCGACAGGTGTTGAGGGGCCTGTAGAAGTTGTTGAGGGAGAATCCTCTGGGAAACAGATAATATTCATTACAAAATCTGGTGGAATTTAAATGCAATACTACAGCTACACCTTTATACCAAGGGGTGATACTTTTTGAGGGACATTCCTAATAGGTTTTTCATCCACGAAAAGGATGAATGCTTGGAAGACGTGCATCCCCGCTACACAACGGTGGGACATGATCGAGCCTCCCAGCGCTGCTTCCTGCCTCCGCCGTGACATCGATTGTAGAACGGACACAGTTGATGAGAGGTCTACGGATAACAAACGGCTTCCTTTTCTGACAATTAGAATTCAGAACGGCACATATTTCAAGAAAAGCCAGGTGTCAGAGAGACTCCCAGCAGGATCAGAGCTGCTGAGAGACACGGGGAATATATATCTGCAGCGGTTCCCCAGTATATTCTAATAATCAATGTAGGCAAGCATGCTGCTGAAGGAAACAAAAGATTAAATAAAATCAAAGTGTTCTTTAACCCTACTGGCAGCTCCTCCATCTGGATCTGCACTCATTAGTTTGCAACACGCCAACAGACACACACACACACATACACACACACACATTTCCTATTACAGATAACTCGAGAGTCTGCGCTTTCTCATCGTACACAGAACCCTGAACTGTATTATTACAGAGCAGATGGAACATCACATTTTTGGAAGAAATGTTTCTCCGGTTTCCCTCCTTTCGTCTTCCCATAATTGGCTGAGGAGTGAGGTGAGAGACAGTTGAGAGTGAGAGAAGAATTGACAACTGCATATGCTGGTATTAAACATACATTTTAAAGAAAATAAACCTCAATTTTTACCTCCACCTGAAAGCCCTTTCTCCAAGGTTTATTTTTTTTTGTTCTGCATGCTCCAGCAGCTCTGAATCGTCAAGTGTAAAGTCAATGAAATGGGGTTTTGGAGTCTGGATTTCGTGCAGCCTCATTATACCAGATACAGAAGGGCTTTTGTCAAACAAAGTTTTTTTTTTTTTTTCTGCCAGCAGAGATTTGATTCTGACAAAAAATGTAGCAATTAAAGATTAAAGACCACTTTGTGATATTTTCCTTCTATAACAGATAAAAGACAAATACAGTCCTATGGAGGATCATCTTTTCTGCATGCTATGATTTCTATGGAGGCTGTGAATGGTTAGAATTATTATTTCTCTTTCAGCCATGCAAGTTTAGAATTGAAGCCATTTGCCACTTTTCGTACCACTTAACTCCCCCACAGTATATCCCTTTTAAAGCCAGACCTTTCAAAATTCCCTCTTTTTCACACTAACACACACACACACACACACACACACACATCAAATTGAAAGCATGGATTTTCAAGTTCTCATTTAGACTGTCCCTGGGGTGCGCCACAGCGCACATTCCAGTGTTACAGCTTGAAAATAATAAAGATAATCTCCGAGTGAACTCTGCTCCCTACAGCCTCATTAGCCTCTCTGCTTCTTCCGTCAACAGTATCAATTGATTTTGAGACAACAGAAGCTTGGAAGGGAGTTAGTCATTTTGTTAACTTTTTTTTTGTTGAATCGCAAATAATTTATGAGGGAGTTCACGGTTTGGTTTTACAATCAATCTCTGCTTGAGGTTATATATGTTTCAAATGGGTCAAATTATGCAGCATGCTCATATTATATATATAACATAGTATATACATTTACTGTGATGCTCTGCCATCTTTCACATATGTTTCGTCCTCAAGAGCTCAAACATTTCCTCATCAAACTGCCTAGAAAAACTATTGTTTTTCAGAAACACAGACACAAAAAAATGTAATTTCAAAATAAAATTGTGAGATGTTTTGAGTTAAAAGTGCCATTTTGAGATATATGAGTTGTTCTCCTTTAAAATATAGGTTTGTGAAAATACATCTTCCTCCCACTGCCACCATGTTTGCAAAGTTCCCACAAAACTTCTACTTCTATTACGTCTATTTGTCTATTAATATGTAATATCTTCGTGTGTGTGTGTGTGTGTGTGTGTGTGGGGGGGGGGGGTGTTTCCAATTTCAGGTATGTTTTAGAAATAGAAATGTTTTCCCAGTGATTGCAAGAGATTTCAGTCTTGAACAAAGTGTGTCAGAATGTAATGTTGTGCCGCAGAATTGCAAAGCAGAAAATATGCATGCACATTTGGTGCCTTTGTTACAACGGTTACAAAAGAAATCTGTAATATTTGCTTCAACGGCCTGACGACACAAAAAAAAAAACCTCTAGCAAACATAAAGCACCATATTGGCAAAGATTGGAGATTCGTTCATTTATGGATCACTATGGCAACCTAATTGTTAACTTTTCTGTTAGCAACCTAATAAGCCAAAAACCATGGCAACAACAACAAGTGAAACTCTTTCTTCGTTTGCTGGTGTTTAATCTGTGTTGGTCCCCATCGTATAATTCCCTATTTTGTTTTACATAAGTTAAATGTTTTTTGGGAATAGTGTATTAAACACTGTAATGGGAATTTTGGATGTCTGTAATTTATTATCAGAATATTTGTCAGGTCAGACGTCGATCCGCATCTCCTTTCTGACTGTTATGCTATGACGAAAATTAATGCCTGTTTGTCTATGATATGAACATGAGTGCCACATTGACATAAGATAATTTCAGGACTATGACGCCTGTGTTCTGTAAATCTTGACCTTGCCTGTACATCTTGTCTTTGTAAGATAGGACATGATCCGTCCTTTGGTTCCTCCTCCTTAAAAGGGAGATTGCTGTTGGACTCAGGGTCGTTCCTGCTGATTCTGAACCTTTGCATCAGAAGGCAGGGGTGAACAGTACTTTCTTCTGCAGATGAGAATACTTAGTGGAATAAACCTCGGAGAAAAAGCTGATCCTGGTTGTTGATCTTTATTGGGCAGATTTATTTTTCCACAACAACACCACGCCAGCAAAGCCTCCCCCATAACACAGGACAAGAGGACTACAGGGAGAGCATTTTTAAAATTCTTTGAAGGGGCTAATTTTTGTTCTAATAAACTGCTCACTTGTCTGCCTGGATCTGGATTTAGATAATGGGAAAATAAACTGTGCCTCTTCCTCGTTGCTACAGTAAACACGTTTGCTTTTGGCACTCCTACAAGGCTGCTCTTTTGCTGTGAAAGGGAAGTGTTATTTATTTATTTATTTTTTTACATTTTTTTTTATACAACCCATAAAAAACAAGGGATAGTGGATTTTGTTCTCCGCTATAAAAACCATGATGCTGACTTAGGACTGGTACAATCACCCATAATCCTCTCTCCACAAACACTTTTGATGCAGGATGAAGCGCACAAAATGTCCAAAGGGTATATTTAGGGTGTATTCATGAACGGTTTGAAAGGTTGACTTTAAATCCAAAAATAGGCAGAGCAGAAATCTAGCAGATTAGCACCTGCATAGATAGGAGTGAACATCATGAGTGGGTTTGGAGCCAAACAGCTGATGGATGAGGCGGTGACAGTGAAGCATGAATGATGCTGTTGATGCCGATCAGTTGATGCAAATGTGACTTCAATGCTCGGCTATGCTCCGTGAGTTATGAGGGTTGTAGGAATATGTGTGATGTTTATATATATATATATATATATATATATATATATATATATATATATATATATATATATATATATTTTGCAGATGTGCTTCAGAAGTTTTTTTTTTATACTTGAAAAACTATTTTTTTCCTGTCGCCACATTGGTGGTTCGATCCCCCGAGCTCATGAAATCCATATGTTGGATTTTTTGAGGCCATTTATTGGCAGCTTTGAAGGTATTTATACATATTATACATACGTATTATTCAACTTTTTTTTTTTCCACATTTGACTTTACTTTTGACTTTTGGTCAAATGCAAACAATATGATGTTATTCTGTAGTTGAAACAGTTACATATATCTGGTTTAGTGTGTTCATAGAGTCTCATTTAATCAGTTTCAAATTTGAACTTTTTTTTTTTGTCAAT
Source organism: Chelidonichthys spinosus (assembly GCA_029853015.1). NCBI lineage: Eukaryota > Metazoa > Chordata > Actinopteri > Perciformes > Triglidae > Chelidonichthys > Chelidonichthys spinosus. The sequence goes on along the minus strand of CM056838.1, from coordinate 4,170,001 downwards.
TCTTGGATTCTATATTCACTTGGAGAAACAGAAACTTTCTGGTGCCCAATGGACAAAATAAAATATTATTCTTATTATCAGTATTTAATTGTGTTCTTAAGATGCAAAATGGTAAAAGAACCCAAAGTTCCCTTAATTGAAAGCCTTTTCTCTGCCTCTCCATTGTGTTCTTACAGCAACCGACTTCAAAGACTAACTCTCTGCCCTGCTCAGATTACAGAAAGGAATTAATAATAATAAAGGATCCTGCACAATGAATTCAATTACACTTTACTTCACACAAAAATATAAAATAAAACAGCGATTTATATTGTGGTTGGCCTTCGGGCCACTATGCTATGAATTTTTTATGGCATATTACTTTTTTATCACACAACTTTGACTATTTATGACTTTTTTTCATTACATTTTTAAGCCATGCTATAATAAAACATTTAATATGACACAATATACTATGACTTTTTATGACTTTGTAATGACATACTATACTATGACAATTTATTGACATATTTATGCTATACTATATACCATTACTTACACTATACTATGCCTTTATTTTGAAACTTTTTACAACAATGCCCCTTCAAAAACATGCCTGTCCAGAAAGCTTAAATTTCGCACTCGACCAAATCACTTAATATGCAATTATACTACTTACTGTGTACTTCTACTTCAGTGGAAACACTGAAAATACATTTACCCGTACCAATGTTTTTTTTGACATTCATATGCCATACTATACTATACCATTTTAATGAAATGTGTATGGCTCACAGTATACTTTTCTGTTTTTTTATGACATTGAATGGGATACTATACCTTTTCTATGACTTCCATGACATGTTGTACAATACTATGACATTTTTATGGTATAATATATCTTGAATTTGTATGGCATGGTTTTATTTTGTGGCAAACCATATTGCGATTTGTTTTTTGTGGCCCTCAGTTGTGGAAGGCATCCTGACTCGTTCCTGTGCTAAATAAGCCACATCCCAGCAGCACCAAGGACCACAGCCTGGTGGAATTGAGTTCCCACATAATGAAGACCCTGGAGATGCTCCAGCCCATGGTCAGGCAACTCCAGCATACTATACTATGAAATTTCATTGATGATTTATGTGACTTTTTTATGTGACCGGCATATGATGCTATGCCATTTTTTATGTGTTGATATTAATTGTTCATTACATACAATAACATGCCTTTTTCTGACATTTCCATGGTATACTAAACTGTGCCATACTACTTGCTATAACATTTTGTACATTCTTTCTTCTGCCCCCTAGATGTATGGAGTTCACTTCACGGTCTTCAACATGAGCCTGAATCTTTAAAGAGTCCCTGCTGTGGAAGGCATCCTCCTTCCACACGTCCCAGAAGACCCTGACTTGTTCTGGAGCAGCTCTGGCCCAAGATCCATTCGCTGTTAAATATCCTCCAGTTCTTCTAGTCCTGAGTGGGAGTCTACTTGCTTAACCACACACCCATCTGGACAAGCCTGTAAGCACTGCTAACGCCATGTTTTTGACTTGCTTGCTTTAAGCTTTGGCCTGCTCCCCTGGGTGAGGTGCAGACAGTGATACCGGTACATGGCTCCTTGGATTTTCTACTAGCAGGCCCACAGTATGTGTGCTTCCCACAATGAATGTGTGTTGCTAGCGGTTTGAGCAGAACCATCTGCAGCCTAACGTGAAAAAGAAGCTGGTTGTGGATCTGACCAGGGTCAAAGCACTGACCCCCTTTTCCATCCAGGGGTCAGTGTGGAGGATTACAAGTAAGAACATTAACAATTTACTTGACTGGACCAAGAACACTAAAGCCTGCAGGAAGGGCCAGAGCACTGTTTTCTGAGGAGGCTGAGGCTCTTTGAATTGCCCTGTTGTTGAAAGGTGCTATTCAAATAAAATTGCCTATAGTTTTCAACTATTCCCTCAGAGGAGCAAACTTGGACTAATTTCACCACTACTTTTATACATTGTAGAATAACATTTCTTATTTCATTTTAAATATGTATTGTCATACAATACATACTTGTTTACATAAATACTTCTTGTGATTAAAGTTCTTTTAACTTCTCTGTGAATTTTTTTTTATTCTCAAATGGAGAAACTATCAGGTTATCAGGTAACCAAATATCGATAGTATAGTATGTCATAAATAAATGAAAGAAGTCTTGTATAGCATGTCAAAAAAGGTGAAAAAAGTCATAGTAGGCTATGGTATGTAGATGAATTTAATAAAAATGATCATAGAACAATATGTCAATAGACATCATGACAAAAGTCATACCATAGTATGTTGAAAAAAGTATGGTATGTCGACAAAAGCTCCTGCATTACTGACCACTGTGTCCAGTCAGGTAGTTAACAATTCAGGACACAAGGGAGGCATCCACCTGTATCAGTAGCTGGGTCTCACCCATTAGAGCTGGCCTGATGGTGTTGAAAGCCCTGGAAAAGTGGAACATGACTCTCACAGTGCTCAATGGCTTGTCTAGCTGGGATTCAACATGGTTTAGCAGGTAGATATAGGAATGCTGAATTCCCAGGCGTGTTGGTAGGCAAACTGCAGGGGTACAAGACTGGCCTGACCAGGGGCCCGAGCTGCTCTGGTACAAGTCTTGCCATGGTCTTGATTGGTGTTGGAGGTCAATGCCAAAAATCCTTGGGTCCTTGAATCCACTTGGGCATGTCTGAGGCAAGGCAGGATGTCTTCCGCAGCTGGGGGGCACAAAAAACAAATATGGTAGCACAGTACGCCATCAAAAATAAGGTAAATGTCAGAAACATAGATAATTAGTAGCAATAGTATAGAAAACCATCCATGTATGCATGTATGTTTTAAAAAGAATTATAGTAAAATATGCCATACAATGTCATAAAAAATGTGCCATCGTGAATTCATGAAACATATAAATAATCTTTACATTATGTTCAAGTTTGTCCTTCCTCATGTTTTGTGAGTGAGAACTCTAGTGTTGTTCAGAGGAACCTCTGTGAATTGGGACTTGTACTTAATGTTGACAGACCCAAAGCAATATGTCAAGGTCAACGAAGGCAGCTGATGATGCGATGATCCGATTGTTACTGTTAGGTCATTTATTAACTGAGGAGCAGTTTAGAAATACCTGAATTATTTTCCCAGAAGAGGATGAATGGTCTTTTCTACTACTCGTAGTGCTTTACATACATTCAGTCCCATTCACACGCATTCATTCACTGATGACCTGCACATCAGGCTTTAATCTCGTTCACACACATTCACACGCCAGTGGCACAGCCTTCAGGGGCCATCTGGGGTTTGGTATCTTGCCCAAGGATACTTCGGCACACAGACTGGAACAGCCAGGATTCGGACCAACGATCTCCTGATTGGAGGACGACTCACTCTACCTCCGATAGATAATCTGTCATAACCCTAACCCTTCCAAAAAAAATTGAAGGGTGGCATTTTCTATTTTAGAAATAAATGCAATTTTTCTTTTGCTGCAAGAAAAAATCACTTCTATTAGCGATTGATGCCAAAAACTCATGGACAAATGAGGAATTCCTACTCTTTTTGATGAAAGAGCTTTAAAAGCTTTTGGCCCCTCATGTTGGTGTGAGCTACAGACTAGATTATTGTATTAAATTCCAACATTTTAAAAACAAGATTAAGGATTATTTCAGCACTGAATATACTTGTTCTAATATACGCGTTAGTTTTTAATCTCTTGCTTTATGGGATTTAAAAATAAAGTTGTCTTTGGCCTTTTGCTGTTTTGTTTTCTAGCCCTTGTGATAAACTTTCATGGTTGCATTTTGGCCAGAGACCTTGGAAATGACATTCAAAATCTCAATGGGATTATCCTAAATTCTTTTTAAATACAAAAAAATAAAATCTTTAATGGAATTATTATGATGTATTACAGCATGACTTTCTATGGCATTTTCTTGGCATAGATTATTATGACTTTATGGCATTCAGAAAGTGTCTTCATGGATTTCCACAATGTATTTGTTATAGACTAGCAGCCTGTACAATAACCTAAACCTGTATCTCCATGTCTATGATGCCCAGGAGCAATTTGATTAAATATATTCCTCCGTGATGTGATCCTCAAGCATCATAAATGACTGTATGAACCGCCATCAGCAGCGGTAGGTTGGTGTCCGTCCACCTCATTAGGAGGACAGACATTGTCAGAAGAGATGACACCTTGACTGCGTTACATCAAGGAAGTGAGTCAGTCAGACAAAACAAAAGGTTCCTTCATGATTGTGGTTAAAAAGCAAAGTTGTTCCCCCTAAAAATGCAGGAAAAGGCCTGCAGAGTTTTGATTATCCAGTCAGCAGTGAAGAGAGCGAAGCGAAAAAAGAATCCGCAGAGTCTGATTTGACGGCAAACGGAGGCCCGAGATGAGCTGTTTGCGATAGGATCAAGCAGAAGATGCTCAGATATGTGTGTTACTTTAGAGAGCGGGGGAGGGAGAGAGAGAGAGTAGACTACGCCAGAAAGAGAAAGAGGCTATTGTTGACACTAAGAAGTCTCGGGAAGAGAGAAATATGAGGAAATTAAGTTTGTCAGATGTGTAACCACTCTTTTTTTATCCTTCCTTTCTTCTGGCAGACCAACCTGTTACTATGGCAACAACACACTCCATACATGTGCATACAAATACATATCCGCCAGTGATTACTCTTAAAAACCTAAATTGCCATCAAGTTCATTCAGGCCCCTTCCACAAAGCAAGATCTCATCATGGGGAAAAATCGAATATATATTTGAAAGTCAAATGCAGAATATCTGTATTTTCTGTATTTCTATAAATGCGTATGAGCGTCTACACTCTTTCACACACACAGTCAACGCTGACATTCCCTTTGCTGCCTCACTACATGCTGAGTTAAACCCCTTAACAAGCAGCAGCTGCCGGTTGGCCAGTCATTACACTCACGGCGTGCTGCCAAATTTTGTTCGGATCCACAGACGTTGATATAATATACACTGTGATTCAGGGGCATCAGCAGCATTTGATAGGCAGTTTAGGTGGGTGGTCTGGGGGTCCTCCTCCAGAAAATTTTTAATTAAGTAGACGTCAACCAACCCTAACCCCAACCCCAACCGTAACCCCAACCCCAACCATAAACCTAACCCATTTTTTTTCACACTTCTTATATCTCGGGAACGGAGGGTTGGAGACTTAGCGGTCCGGAGATACAGCAAGATTAAAAAAAGGAACCCTAACCCTATCAACATCAACCCTAAATCAAACCCCATTTTTTCACATTTCTGCTTATATCTTAAACATAAAACTGAAAGTGCATTGTTAATTTAAACCAGGCTTTTTTCCCAGCTACTTAAATTATCCACGCATCCCATTTCTTTCCCGTCTCCACCACCTTTTTTCGTTTCAACATTTTTTCTTTTTCTCTGTGTAACTTCAGAGGGAAGTCAATGACCTGGCCAGGGGTCAGGCTGAGCCAATCAGATTGAACAAAGTGAAGCAGTCCAAGTTGGGAGGGGCCATTCGCAAATGTGGGGGGGTCCAAATGGTATGATTAGGGATCCAAAGGTTTCCACGGATTCCAGATGTGTTTAAAGAGGTACGCCAGGAGTGTTCTTTGCTGGATGTTAACCTACAAAGATCGCAAAAAAAATGGCAATGTGGGCGATTTCGAGGTCTGAATGAGCCCACAGAATGGATTCAGATGGTTTTAACAACCCTAACTGGAGAAAATAGGTGGAAAACCTGATGTTATTGGGTCAAAGATTAAGTTCCTCGCTCATGATTAAAGGACTTGATGGGGTGGCAACAACAACCTGAGTCCTCAGATACGAATGCCAAGCCTCTTCATTGGTTGGGGATTCCAGGCGGCGCCTTGTTTAGCCCCGAGCCTGAAGTTGAGGCACCAATTGCCCCACATTGCACTCGTGCGGAGGCTCTCCATCCGAGCTTAACGGTTCGATAACGCCAGAAAGCACACCTGGGACCTGGAGCTATACATCTTCATGCTCATCAGTGGCCCAGCTGCAGGAAGTGCTTACTGTCCGCTCTGACCTTTCTAGAGCGCCGAGTTAAAGGAGGCGGGGCCGGGGTTGAAGGCAGCACGGCTGGCGGGTCTCTGGGGGGAAACAACAACTCGGCACGCAGCAGCGTATTGAATGTTTCAAGAATGAGCCAATCCAACCGCCGTGTCTCTTCCTCCCCACAACTACCTCTGACTCGTCCTCATGCTGTCTCCCTCTCAAAAACAATAATGCACAGCTTTATTTAGAGGTGAATGAAGTAAAGTCCCCTGTGGTTAAAGTCAGTGGAAGAGAGTGGGTTATGTAAGAAGGAAGAATAATTATTTATCATGTTAATTTCCTCGTGACACTACAGGAATGCTTGAGGGTCCCCAGGATTCAATTTGAGCTTGTGTTTTGACAGCTCGTACACATGTGGCTTGTTTTCCCTCTAAGAAAAACCATGAAAATATCTTCTTCATTATCATTATGTCTGTCTTTTCCACCTTATTAGATGCATTCAAAACCACTGCCTGAAAATACCGAAGGGACGACACACAATGTCGGCGAGTAAATGATGTTTAATCTGTTGAAATGGGACCAGGCATGCCTATTTTATTAAATGGATTTACACTTACGTTTTTTTACATTATGCATATAAGGGCATTTCATTTTTGTACACAATTTATATTCAGAACTTAATCAGATAGTGTACATTCTGAAGGTACATCTTCTTTACTACACACAAGAGTAGCAACAATGCAACATACTGTAAAAGTCTTAAGCTTGAATACGACAATGTTCGACTAGGAAGGTTTGACAAGGTTCTATGATGAAGCCTAATGCTTTAATAATCTGTCAGTGAGTCATTTTATTATGCAGATTATATGTACACACACACACATGTGTATCATTTACTGTGAGAATAAATGTGTTTAGTGTGTCATCAAGTGTTTGACAATGCAAATGTTGACATTTTCATTTCATCTAATTTGTCATTAAATGAAATGAAAATGTCCAATTAGACGAAATGAAAATGTTGGCATTTCTCATTAAATAGCCCATCATTTAAATTCTGTTACATTGTAACATTGGAAAAAACCTCACAGAGACTCATTTGCCAAGTTTCCATCCAAATAAAAACAAATCACTCATTTGTAATAACTGGCAGTAGAAAATGCAGATGAATGGACTTTTTACAGCCACGATTCTCGTCACAATATTGGGAGTTGGGTGAACGATACTCCTAATTGTGGCCCTTTGGTGCCTCAAACTTTCCACTTCTGTGCCATTAAAAGAAGAGGCAGTGTCAGTCAGAAACTATGTAGAAAAAACATGAATATATTATAACAGTGAATAAATAGAGGATTCTGTTTTTGAAGGCTTGTTGGTTGAGTCGCTCATTGCAAACCCACAGCGTCAATAATTGCCATGTTGGGTTTTCCTGTTCCCGTCGGTGACAGGCTGAAAACAACAACAACAAGCCGGTGACTGCATCAGAGCCCAACAGCAGCACGGCCTTTTCTATGGAGAATATGTGGTTGTTGCGTGGGAACCACAGATTAAGACCAGGGATGTCCATGAGCACAGTGTGCTACACCTGTACACCATTTCCATATAGATTGCCTGTCTATCGTTTCCATTTGGATATTTCAGGACAGGCTGATGGAATCGACTGTGAAAGGAGAGAAGCAGTATTCATGGGGCTGCTGTATATGTGATATGAGAAATGGGAGTAAAACAAAATACATTCAGACTACCTGGAGAATGTAGCAAACAAAATATTGTGTAATTTTGACTGAGACAAAACAACACAAATACTTAGCAGAATAATTTTAACTTGAGATTTGAGAAGATTGTTTCAAAAGAAGATCAAATATTAATGTTTTCATTTCACCACTTTGTCTCTATTTCATTTGTGCTCTAATATAAAGGTGACTCCACCTGCCACCATGTACTACTACTGTTAATATTACTACTAGTCCTACTGTTAATATTACTACTACTGTTAATATTACTACTACTTCTTCTACTACTACTTCTACTACTACTGTCAATATTACTACTAATCCTACTGTTAATATTACTACTACTGTCAATATTACTACTAATCCTACTGTTAATATTACTACTACTGTTAATATTACTACTACTTCTTCTACTACTACTACTATACTACTACTACTACTACTACTGTCAATATTACTACTACTACTACTACTGTTAATATTACTACTACTGTCAATATTACTACTAATACTACTAATCCTACTGTTAATATTACTACTACTGTTAATATTACTACTACTGTCAATATTACTACTAATCCTACTGTTAATATTACTACTACTGTTAATATTACTACTACTGTCAATATTACTACTAATCCTACTGTTAATATTACTACTACTGTTAATATTACTACTACTTCTTCTTCTACTACTACTACTACTACTACTACTACTGTCAATATTACTACTACTACTACTACTGTTAATATTACTACTACTGTCAATATTACTACTAATCCTACTGTTAATATTACTACTACTGTTAATATTACTACTACTTCTTCTACTACTACTACTACTACTACTACTACTACTACTACTACTACTGTCAATATTACTACTACTACTACTACTGTTAATATTACTACTACTTCTTCTACTACTACTACTACTACTACTACTACTACTGTCAATATTACTACTACTACTACTACTGTTAATATTACTACTACTGTCAATATTACTACTAATCCTACTAATCCTACTGTTAATATTACTACTACTGTTAATATTACTACTACTGTCAATATTACTACTAATCCTACTGTTAATATTACTACTACTGTTAATATTACTACTACTTCTTCTTCTACTACTACTACTACTACTACTACTGTCAATATTACTACTACTACTACTACTGTTAATATTACTACTACTGTCAATATTACTACTACTGTTAATATAACTACTAATATACTGTCAATATTACTACTACTGTCAATATTACTACTACTGTTAATATAACTACTAATATACTGTCAATATTACTACTACTGTCAATATTACTTCGATTACTACTGTCAATATAACTACTACTATTACTGTTAATATTACCACTACTACTACTACTACTACTACTGACAATATTAGTACTACTTCTACTACTGTCAATATTACTACTACTACTACTACTACTACTACTGTCAATATTACTACTACTACTGTTAATATTACTACTACTACTGTCAATATTACAACTACTGTTAATATAACTACTAATATACTGTCAATATTACTACTACTGTCACTATTACTGCTAGTACTACTACTGTTAATATGACTACTAAAACTGTTAATATTAGTATAACTGCTATGAATATACTACTACTACTGTTAACATTACCACTACTGCTATTAATATACTACTACTACTGTCAATATTACTACTACTACTGTTAATATGACTACTCCAACTGTTAATATTACTATTACTGCTATGAATATACTACTACTACTGTTAACATTACCACTACTGCTATTAATATACTACTACTACTACTACTACTGTCAATATTACTACTACTGCTGTTAATATGACTAATACAACTGTTAATATTACTAATACTGCTATGAATATACTTCTACTACTGTTAACATTACCACTACTGCTATTAATATACTACTACTACTAATACTATTACTAGTAATAATAATACTCCTACTACTACTAACACCTAATGCAGAAGAAAGCCAGGAGTCTGGTCTTCTAGAGAGTTCTGCCTAAAAGTCAGTTTTTCTCGAGATGCTCGGACTCTGAAATTCATTGATTAAAATCACGAGCGTGTTCTCGTCCTGCTCGTCCTGAACTGTTGTTGATACGACATTCCTCTCCCTAGAATATGAAGCTCCTCCCACAACACATCTTTAACGTCTTGTTTTCCCACAGATAAAACGCCCGACCTCTGCTCAGCTTCATCCGGGAAAATAAAACACGTCGGTTCAACGCCCCATTCACAAGAGGTCACCTTGCACCCAGCACCAAGAACCTCGTTAAGGGTCCGGCATTGACCCTCTGTCACCCCAATTATTGCATACATTAATTCCATTCCATTTTCCCCTCGCACACACACACCGCATCAATGGCTCGCTGATTGTTTCTTTTGTGCTAAAATCAATCAGAGCACAAGGTTTATTTGCAGCTTCCCCTAAATACGCACTCAGTTAACGTAATTGGAGTTTGCTAATGAATAGCGCGGCTGCTGTCACATGTGAGGAAATACACGTTGACCATCCGTTCAGCATCCGCAGTAAAACAGGCTTTGCTGGACTTACACTCAATGTCAACCAGGAAAAACAGAGCGACCTTGATTCCAGTTTGTACTTAATCTCTATTTCATGCCACTCGAGCCTCTGTTGGGAGGATAGCGAGCGGCTTCACGTCCACTAAAGCAGAGACAAGTGTGAGTAAGCATGATGTGCCCAAGGTTGGAAACGAAAACACTTTCAGCTCTTAAAAGCTCATCTTTCTCCTCTCTCTGATTCACATCTCTGTTTGACAGTCAAGAGGAAGACAGTCCAAAAAAAAAAAAAAAAGAAGAAATGATGAGAGGGAGACATTCTGGTGGATGTACCCGGCTGCCAAATACTTCAGAGTAAATGGATCAAATTCTTATCTTGGAGGTCGGATAATAGTTAGCTCTCTCGGGGTCGCTCCTCAGCGAGCCGCTCGGAGATAATTGGCCTTTCTCCGTCTAATGAAGAAACAAACCGGTGGGAGAATGACTTGTTGGCGCACATACAAATAAACACACAGCCCGTTCACCCAGCGGTAGTTTTCAAAGGTTGAAAAAAGAAAAAAATGTTTTTTAATTTGTTAACTTTGAGCCGACATTACCACAAAACACTATTTTTCTTTGTGTGTAAAAACACAATTCTAATTCTCGTTATCATCTCCGTATTTGTCGTTAGCTTTAATGACAGATTATGAAAGGCTTTTTTTCCCGCCTTTTCCCAGAACACAAAGAGGAGCTAATGTAATCAACGTAATTATTCATTTGAAAGGAGATAACAGAAGCAACAGAACTTTATTATAACCCGACACAATGCAGTATCATTTTACACTATTTACCAATAAGAACATAAATGCTGCTTATTATTCCTGCTGTGTTTGGGCAAAGAGAAATAACAATGGAATGGTTACGCCGCGGCAGAGAGCTGCGATGTCCACGGGGACGAACAAGACAAGATGATTTGCAGATAGAAAAAAAAAGTCACTTAAAGGTCACCGCTTCGCTGCCCCTCTGCAGAGAACACATCTGGGGAACGTTGCTAACAAACTGGAGAGATGTTGGGAGGAACGGCAGGAAGACCTTGGATGGATGACGGACTGCCAGTTTAAAAAATAATGTTTGTAAAAGAAACTTTGTTGCTTATAGAGAGCAATTTCTAAATGTGTCTCCTTTCTTGTTGGAGACTTCGGATCTGAAAGGTCACCTGCCACCGTTCAAGAGTAATATTGTTAATTATGAGTCTCATTTTAAATCACTAATGCATCGTTTACAAAGAGTATAGATATGTTGACTCAATATAAAATGTTGTTTCATTCAGGAATCTGGAGTTCAGGTCCAATCACAGGTTTCAAATTAATCTACTAACCCCAACCATAATGCGTTTGCAATAACCATGATCTTTCACTAGCATCCTTTCCATGTGGATAAACTGTAGAGAAAAAAAAGTTGTCAATGTTTTTGTCAAATTTTTCAATATTTATATTTTTTCTGGTGATAGGGTTGAATCAGAGATACAAATGCTAATAAGAGCATAAATGGACATGGGTTGGCAAATATCTATATGTATTTCTGAAGGTTAAGAAATAATTGGGAAACACTTCTGACAAAAGTCCACCATGTTTGTAGTTCTATATTTTCCAAAAGTTGATAATAATGGATTTGATCTGGTACGTATCCAGCTGATTGGCTGAGTGAGGTCAAACTACAACTCAAGTTTCATGGTTCCCAGATGATGCATCCATTTGTTCACCTATTTTATTCAGTACGTTTATCTATATGTATCTTATTTCACATAGTGGTGTGTACATAATAGCTAAATGTTTGTTTTTACTCTTTTCAGTTTTCTTGTCCTCGATTTTCGGAGGATTTCCTTTTTCTTTGTGAAAAGATAGAGAACAACAAAAAGCAACAAATAAAGCGGATTCTGATTCGTTTACTTGAGAGTGAGCAGTAAATTGAGATTTCCGACACCTTTTTTTTTTTGCATCTGTAAAAATCATTGCGGAATTGTTAGCATGAAGTTACGATGACAAATTAGGGGCATTGTAAGTAAAAAAAAACAAAAAAAAACAACACGAAATAAGAGAGAAAAATATTCAAAGAAAATTGCAAATCAAAAAAAAAGTTGCAAATTTGCAAGATTATAAGTTTCAAATTGACATTTGCATACAGGTGTGTTTATTTTGATGGAGGCCTTCTAGGACATTATTTCTTATGACTTATTTTTTTGCTTTTCGCTCCAAACACAAGCAACGGGTAATAAACTCTTGCATTTAAAAGGTACACAAACTCGTTGTCTTGCCCCTTTTCCGTCTCAGCCTCTCGTGTACGTCGTTAAATACTCACTCGACTGCGGCGAGGAAGAGGAGGCCTACTTATGTTAGGTGTTAGGCGGAGACACAAACCACTGAGCATTCATCTTTCCGATCCCAATTTGTCACGGGAAGAGGGAGGGAGAAAGGGCAGCGCCGGCAGCAGACTGCAGAGTGAATGGCTGAGAGGAAGTGATGGAGGATGTGCACGGCTGTGACGAGCCGACTGGTTGAGACAGAAATGGCAGCTGTTGGTTCTAATTACCAAACTGTTACGGCGACAGAGCAACTTTGGGCAGCTGGGAAGAGGGGAAGAAAGAGTCTCTGGGGAATATGGAGCGCAAGATATCCATTAATCACATTAAGTCCTCCTTAGAAAAACACGTCCAAGTCTTAAAGGAACAAAAAAAAAAGTCCAGATTTCGACATAAAGCTCGCTGACCCATGCAGTGCAGCTTCTTGTAGTTTCTTAAAGGAAGATACGTCAATTTCATATCGATATGATTCCACACATGAGTACACTTTGGCCCCGGGGGGGCTGCAGATCAGGAAGCAGCTCTGGAGGGGGGAGGGGCTTCAGTGGGGAGTGTTGGCGGCTGATAAGGTGACACGTCGTGGTCGCCCTCGGGAGCTTCCTCTCCGTTGCCTCTTCTCCTTATGCACACACTCACAAAAACACACCCACACACACACTCGATGTTCCCCCTGCTTATCTCCCCCCCTCCTCTCCAACAGCACAATCACTCCCTTCCTCTTTATCTCCTCACAGTCGTTTATTTGGGAGCTGGAATCGGAGCGGCTGACATGCTGAGGCTGTGGAGATGCCTAGCAGGAAAGGAGGTGGGGGAGGGGGAGCTTTTTCCACAGGTGAGGTCAAAGCCAGGTGTGTTCGTGAGAGGTGAAGTCAGAGAGAAAAGGAGTGGATGAGTGAGGATGCAGACTTATATTATCGCCCACTCGGTGCTCTGCTGTGCTTTTTTTGTGCCTAAAAAAAAAGAAGAGAAAAAGCTTTTCAGGGACGAGGTGAAAGTACTGAGGCAGAGGGAAAATGAGGATAACAGGAAGAACAGAACTGGAAGATTTGACTTCCCCCGACACTGTAATACTATACAGGGAACAATGGCACCATGCTGAATCTTCCTGTGGGTCCACACGGGGGGGGGGGGGGCTAGATAGTTGGGCTTTCTCCAGGAAATACAACCCAGATTCATATAAATTGGCGCCCCCCCTCTATTTGGATTATAATTTTGGGCAGACCCACCTCCCTAAGGCAGCTTTAGAGGCCAGATGAGATCTCACACTTCTGTCATGAGCTGACAGAAGGTTACAAGAAGGGCCTGGAGAAGCTATTAGAGGCTAGTGTGCTTCCTGAAATCAGGGCAGCTGTCCTCCAGGATCTGCCTCGTCAAAGTGATCTTGAGTTTTATTTTTAATCCTGCACGGATAATTTGACTTTTGGCTACTTTTTCGCCCCAGTTTGCCTAAAGGTGATATTGACGTTGTGAGATATGACTTGACCTGAAAAAGATGAGAAGACGCTATGGCACATAATCCCCTGTAATACCACAACATGACATTTCCATCTTTCTGCATATTAAATGTTTCTCTACTGTTTCCAAGCTTTGTGCTAAGCTAAGCTAACCAGGAGACGACTTAATACTTAATAAGACGTGTACATACATAACTCGTTATAACAGAGGAAGCATATTTCCCAAATATGTTAAAATATTCCTTAAAGAGACATGATTTGAGCATCTAATTTTTGTCTCAAGATGATGAAAGTCATGTTGGGATCAGGTGGGAGAAAGTAAACTTGAAAAATTTAAATAATTTATGCAAATTAGCCTTAAAAGGGGGGAACTCAAACGGTACAATAGTCTCTGTAGCGCCCACAAGCATAGCTATGACTAAATAACTTGATGGGTTTTCTGAAATTAGAGAAGATCAAATGCACAGTGGGGGGTCACAAATCCGATAAGCCATGGGACCATATGTCTTTTCACAAAATTCTCATTTTCCACCTAATTGTGCCAAAGCTTAAACACAGCTCTGAGTGGTGTTTTATTTTGGGCAAATGTCCTTTTTTTTTTACGTTGAAAATGAAACTTATTATCTGGAAAAGCATTGTACATCATATTACAATCTTTGCAGTGTTTGCCAAGTCATTATTTTTTCTGGTTTTCTCCTTTGTGTGTCAGCACTTGGTGGGACATTCTTTTTTTCTTCATGCAAATGTCCTTTTTATTCTTTTGTGGAACTGTCTCTTTCGTGCATATTAAATTGTCTCGCCATCTGACATCATGGTTTACGAAGTGAAAAGTAGAAATGCCACTTCTTAATGAGGCTTCTCTGGGAACTTCTCTTTTAGGCACCAAAGGGAAGCGGCCTTCTTTCTTCTGAAACACCATATCTTCCTCTAAAGCGTGGTTTCGGTGCTCTGGTCCCCTTCGGTGAATCACTAGAGAGCCATTCTGCTCATCTGCTTCGTTTGAACCTCATTTTCAAGGGCACAGCATTTGGGCATTCACTATCTTTGTGTTTATTTTTTCATGAGCAGCATGGCGGGATCATTAGAAGCCGTCTGTGAGTGATTACGTATGAGAGCAAGAGGTCACTGAGAGGGATGTTACACCAAGGTTAGCCTTTTAGTTTTTACTTTCTATAATTCAGAAAAGTGGCACCAGAGGGCTGCATTTAAAAAAATAAATGATTGAAGAGTCTATTTGATAATTAGATGTCTGTGAGAGTTGGAATAGCGGAATTAGATATAAAATAAGGATGAGCTGTCGCCTGTGATTTGTTTGATGGCTTTAAAATGGCGTATTAATCATGGTGTTATGCAGTAGAGAGAGGGACGTACGGAGCATATCAAACAACAAGAAGCGAATATACAGCGTCTGTGTTAAGCAATACATTATCAACCGTTTGTTTGCAGATCAGGTCATCAGATCTACAGTGGTGTGCACAAAATATGCATAGTGTGCAATTTTGCGTTGGCTCCTCGCATTATTCAATTTAGTGGGAAGATAATCATTTTTTTTTTTTGCAGGAACAGTAGGTTCAGATCTTCAAAATTGCTTTTCTTAAAGGGGAAGTCCTCCTAAAACACGGCGGTCTCAATTGTTTCGCTGGAACAGCAACTATTTAAAGCGCTGTTCAAATCAAATGACAAGATTTAGATCAAGACAAAGTGTGGAGTTCCAACCTTTAAAAACACAGACGAGGAATGTGCCGCATCTCCCGTAATGTATGCGTCTGACATTTTGTATTCCTCGCTTTATTCGTCTTTGTGACACTCTCGCTGCGAGATTCTGAGAAAAGGAGCTCAGATCATTTGATTGTCCCTTTATGAATTAAACATCCACCGGGGAATAACGAGCTGTTTTCAGAACTGCCCTTTAAGATGCACAAAAAAAGTCATGATATAACGATATACACACGCTTAATGCACACATCGTGTGAAGAATATGTTACCATTTCCATATTTGTGCTTTACTTTTGCAACCTTGAAAGAAGTATAAGTTACTTTTATATTAATGTATGTGTGTCACTCAAACACACACACACCATACGTTGTGACTGACAGCCGGGAGGATATGAAGGAAGTGTGCCTTTTTTCCCCCCTTGTTACTCCTGCAGGGTGGAAGGAGGGAATGATGAAAGAAGAGTCATGTACCTGTGGGAGGTCAATATCGACACAACCCCGGCTCGGAAAATGACTGGCCCCAGGTAGGGAGCTGTTGTTCGGGGAGAAGCCAGATTGAGTACATGGCATGACTGGAACTGTAATGCTGTTCCAAGCCCCGAAGGCTTTCGGTCACCGCCATCGCTCCTCCGAGGAATCCCTGCTGAAGGTGCTCCGCTGTACAGGGAAGGCGAGGTGGACGTGTGATATCTGTCGACAGAGTCGGACACAGACAACGGTTTGAAGCTCCAAGCTTAAATAACGATAACAAAAAAACCTCTTGCATCCTTGTTGCAGGTATTTTTTTGTTCTGGTCAGAACTGGCATCAGGCAACCGCAGTGCATGATGGTCCGTCTGAAGGAAGCAGATCTGAAGTCAAACCCCAAGGAACACAAGACAAATGCAAACTGTGGTGTTGTGGCTGGCTGTGCCTGCTGCCATGGACTACTACTGTTAATACCACCACTACTGTTAATGAACTACTACCATACTACTACCAACACCAAATGCAGTTGGATCCCAAGGGTCTGGGCTGCACCAGATAGCCTATTAAGGCAGTTTTTTCTCACCACTGTCGCTGTAACGCTAGTCCCTGGGTGATGTTGGGACTTTGACTCGCGAAATCTTGAGCGTATTCTAGTTCTGCTCAATGTGTTAAGTGTCCTGAGATGACTTCTGTTGTGATAGGAAACTATGAATAAAATTAAGTTTGGTCAGTTTAATTAGATTAATTGAATTAATCTAAGAAAAAAAAAAGACATAAAAATGAAAAAGGGCTTTTCAACAGCACAAAAATCCCAATAACAAACATGTCAACCCACAAGCTTCTTTATCAGAAAAAAAAACACTCATTCACACTCATACAGTATTTCTGAACAAATATTTGACACACAAAGGAGAAAATGTGCAGATTTTGAAAAGATCTTCCAGTAAACCTCTATAATGTCTAAAATTATGTTATTTTCAGTGACAAAGACTTCCTGAAAGAACAGAGCAGAATGCTGTGCTTCACTATGTTGTCACAATGTCACAATGCATTTCCATGACAATATGTCAATATGTCATATCTCAGAAAACAAAGCAACATTTCTCGAAAAAAACACAACGACATTTCGGGTAAACACGTCATTCAGAACACTCGACATTCCTGACAAAAACAAAAAAAAACACAACATTTCAGAAAACGAAACCTTATTTCAGAAAACACAATGACATTTCAGAAAACAGAAGTCCTTCTGTTAGTCCCATCCAATCAGCGAGGACGACTCATTGTCCAATAAACCTTTTTATGCTTCTGAGTCTCGTTCTCTCGTTTGCTGTTGTGTTTTGTGAAATGTCAGCGGATTATCTGAAATGTCGCGTTCTCGGAAAATGTTTTGTTTCTCTGAAAATTTGTGAAACAACATGACATTCTGTAAAACGCCCGAGGGCTACACCTCAGTATATTTCATCTACTCTGCAGGGTGTCTTTCTGATCTGATCCACACACACACACACACACACACACACACACACACACACAGAGGGAGGATCCAGCAGGAATGGGTTAGCCTGAAAGTGGATGCTGCTGTTTTTTCCTCTCGTAGCTCTACACTATCCAAGCATGCATCGTGTGCACACAGAGAGAAATCAATTAGTCTACAGGATGCTGCACACACACACACACACACACACACACACACTCAGTGAAAACACAAAGAAATGTCCAACATGCTTCAGAAAAAGATGTCAACTTCAGAATAAGAGATGATGGAGGCCACACTGAAATGTCACTATGAGTGTTTCTATTGTCCGTAATGGCCGTGAAGGGAAGGTGTGTCTCTCCTCCACACCTACACACATTTCTACGGTTCTTACTGTATGTTGACGTCCGCGATATCGATCGAGCTGACAGTGGGGGAGCGATCCGTAGGAGAGTTCTGTTGATAAACAAACGGCAGCAACATATGAAGAAAAACATGGCTGTAAATGTCAGAAGGGAATCAGGGAGTTTGGATCTGCGTCTATGTGTCGTGGTGTTAGACGCTGCTTTTCTCCTGTGTGCACACAGTATGCATGGAATGCAAACATTGGTTTGTTTTTTTATGTTTAGCTCTGCGTGTGTGTGTTTCTAGCCTGAATTCATGAATTCAGAATGAACGCTGCAGGCCACCCACCCAGCGCCTTCAAGTTAGTGCAACTCCACAGCAGAGAGAATGTTTACCCACACAAATAAAAAGCTGGAATTCACTCGAGTCGAGCCGAACAATTTGTGCTGAAATAATCAATCATGTGTATTAACATGAAGCGGGGCTATTCTATATTACGTATGTGGCACCCTAAGACTTACAGATAAGCAATCGATGCGGTCGGTCTTTGGCTTGACATCATGAATAAAACACTCGCAACCCAAAACAGAAAAGCAGACTGAAGCAGACTCATTACAGCGAGTTCACGTACCCGAAGACATCTCAAAGTTTGAATCTACGCTGCATTATCATGGCGTAGGAAAAATGTTGGGCTTTACGATGCTATAATGGAGGCTATCACGATGATCCCGTCTCCAGTGGCTTTAGATTAATCTGTTAATAGAGGAAGCGCCATTATACGGTCTTAATCCCGAATCAAATTAAGACGCATTTGGGGATTATTTTGTCCTCCGTTCTGCTCCCTGTAACCTTCGTTTCCACCGTCACAGACTGATAATAGAGTCGAACAATGCAGAAACACGACTTTTCACAAAATTGCCTCTATTTCTCAGTTGCACGAATTGTATGAACTCCCTCAGGATCATTTTGTTTTTATGAAATTATGTGATCACCAGTTTACCTCCTTTTAAAAGAGATTCACCCTCAACTCTAGACATCGTTTTATTCTCAAAGGATATCGTTGAAGCCTCGCTCTCTGTCACTGTATTAAAAAAAAACAAGAAAAAAAAATGAGTCTGATTTCAGCTAACAACATTATTATATTGACATTCTGAAAGACAAATACATTTTCCACAATTAAAAGGTTCTCTCTGGACAGTAGAGGGTCTCATTCGTCCATAATTCCTTTTCAAATGTTTTCTTTTTATTATTTTCCATTGCAGTCGTCGTTGTCATGTTATATAGTATGTACACGCTGTTACAATTTTTATTATTATTGTTATTTTGTAATTTTTATATATGTTTTGTTTTGTTGCAGTTAAATTCGCTGTTTTTAATTAAATTAAAATGTTCTCATGTCCTACAGCTTGAAACCCTTCACACTTCAAACATACTTCACAAAAAAAAACAAAAACAATGTAATAAGTGAAAGAACTGAATTTTTGGGGGAACAGTAGCAAAACATTGAATATCTTAATAAAAAAAGACCAGCATAAAGCCAGGTGGATGATGTGAACGGTCATGTGTGTGTGACGATGAGTGAGCGTGCACCTCTGTGTCTGTCCACGGCTAAAGTCACATTCTGCCGAGGCAAACTGCATCATATTTTGGGTGACCAGTTATGGCTCCATGCTCAAAGACCTCTTATAGTTGCAATGACTCATACATTCTCCAAACACCTCTTTATTGGCTCTTTTTATACGGCCATGCTGACTCATCACTCACTACTCTGAACCAGGACCTGGCCAGGAGGGGGCGCTTTGTCTTTGGGCTTGACCTTGGGCAGGTGCTTCAAGGTGAAATAATTTTTTTAAAGGTTACCTTTTTGCCTTTAAACTGGGTCATAGACTTCCATTTGGATTAAAGAAAGTCTTCCCAATGTGTTTTGAGATGATAGTACTCTTCAGTTTCAGTAATTATTTTATAGCTTTTAAGCTTTTGTGTGCGTATCCTCCACACAAACACACACTGACCAAACTCAATTTCCCTACGCCCATTATCTATAATTGAAAAACAAACAAAAGCAATATTACTTCTTCATGGACAACAACAACAAAAAAAAGTACATATATTTCTTTGGTCCAAATTGCTGTGAGGTTAAACACACCCATGCATCGATTACAACTGCCTGAGGAGTTTGGACACACACACACAGTGTAAACAGACAATCATGGGCAGAGTATACTCAGGTAATTTGCAAAAAAAAAAAAGCTATTTGTCTCGGTGCAAAGGCTGCAGAGAGTTTGGTTTCTGAGTGAAGGGGGACCGAGGTGGAGAAACCGGTTACCGACTCACAAGACAAAGGGGAAGGTTGGATTTACTTAAGGTAGAACCGCAGACAGAGAATGTGATAAAGCGATTCACTTATCAGCCGTATGCTATATGTAAATGGCGATTAGCCACCTTTCAAGAGTGCGAGCTAGCATTTAGACACATGGCCCCCGGTGGTGTTTTATGCAGAGTTGACTCGGGTCAATACGCTGTCTCGCACTCCTTCTTCTTCCTCCCGTACGTCCAGGGGGGTTGCTGATTGGCTCGCTAATGATCCCTCCTCATGTGAGCATGGGTGCACCTACACATGCAAGGCAGGATAACAAAGAGATTAACCCTCTGCATGAAGAAAGCTCTAAACTGCGGGGGCGAAGCCAGAACAGGCTTCCAACTGTTTTTTGAAAAAGCGGATACATCTGCGATAATTATTGAGTTAACAAGTAGCTGCTAATTCTCCTTCAATCAGCGGCGTACGTACAAAGCATGTAATTATGAGTGTCGTGAAAACAGGAAGCTAGATAATGAGGACGTTGGTGAGCTGGAGCTAAAATCCGAAGTACGACCGAGGCCGAGTGTTTTTCTCTGTATTTGAACTATAATTGCTAAAGCAAAGAATGGGAGGAACTGGATGAAACCAAAGCTTTTACAATAAGGGGAACTTGTGTACAAAGTTTCATGTGAAACAGAAATGGATTCAGAGATTTAAAAACAACAATGTGCTTCCACCCACCATCCGTGCTGCTTCACCTCCAAAACCTCCATTCTGATCAAATGAGCCGTCTGTTTTTATTTATTATTCTTCTAAAGGAATTCAATGGGTGTAGTTTGTAAAGAAAGGTCAGCGGTACTGCATAGCAGGCTGAATCTTACTCTCAGAGTGGGACATAAATCAAAGGTGTCACTATAGTGGCTCAGTACTGATCTGTGTGAACAAACTCTTTGAGGAATCCTCCCCTCCCCGTCTTTTAGTGGCTCGTGTTGTTTGTCCTGCTCCTTATACTTTACAAATTCCTGCTGTATAATCCCGAGAGGTATCCCTTTGATACCCGCGGTGATCAGGAGGATGATAAGCTGTGTGACATTCAATGCTTGAGCAGCATCTCAAGTAGCAAAAAAAAAAAAAAAAAAAGATTCCAGGCTTGTGAATGGAATGTGAGATATAAGCTGAATGGGACATTTTGGCTGTGACATCCTTCATTGTGAAGTCTAAATGGGGGTCAATTGGTAATTTTTTTTTTTTTTTTGTAATAAAAATATGATGATTGGATGGAAAACCGCTGAAACGCTGAGTACTGATTTTTCATTAATACCTGCCACAGCCGTCACTCGAGGACTAATCTCTCCGAGACTCACATTTTTATTAATAGGGTCTCATTTTATGAAATACTGGAATGAAATAACGTGTATTCATAGTCTCTAATCATGGCTTCTCCCCCCCAAAAAAAGGTCTGCAGGGGAATTTAAAAAATACCACATTAAATTGAAATTGGATTACCTTTTAGCTTTCATGTGCTTTTTCCATGCATTTCATTGAATTTTCCTTTCCGATGAAACAGATGAGAGACATCAAAATATGTCAAATTAGAAGTTTATTTTTCCAAACTAATAACTAAGAGAAAGCAATTAAGTAACTATCTGTCCATCGGACACTTTTGTACTAAGTTGCCAATAGACAGTTACTTAAATGGGGTAAAAAAAAGTAATTAAATTAAGTTTCTCCAAGGCTACAGCAGTCCTCGATTACTGAATGCAGTCGTTCTGTAAAATCCTTTTCTTCCTGTTTGAATAGATCAGATTTCTGCCTGCTGTAATTGTGTCAGACCCCCTTTGTATCGGGAAACTACGATGCTGATGGAGTCTTTTCTCTACAAAGAAAGTTGCCGTTTCTCTATGGATCGTGGTGGCGAGCCTCCAAGCTAATTAAAAGATTATTGTTAGTACAGTAGATCAACAGAGCGTACGCTTTGTTGTCCGTTACAGACGGGGTTAATAACCAAAAAAACATAAAAGAAGTGGGTTTAATATCCAAAACAACACATAATCTGGTCCAACCAGATCCCCAGCTCCGTGGTCTCCTCTTTGCCCGTTCACTCGGCTCGCTGTCGCCTGAAAACAACTTCCAAATCAATTAACTTTGAGAAACACAATGAGGCCTGAGGTGCAGCCAAAGCAGTGGAATTGATGATGAGAGGCGGACAGGCAATTTGCCACTTGTGTGGACTTTAATAGTGCAGTGTAATGTTTAGATGGGGGGGTAAATTAGAGAGGAGGGGCAAACCCTCTCTGCATTCAATACTAATTTACTGCCCAATCAAGGTATATTTCATATAATTATGTTGCTCTTCATATACAGGTATACACATGGACACTGTTACCATGGAGACTGAGTAAACCACAAAAACTATAATAGTCTTAATAGGAGATGGTGCACAAACCGCTAAACATATCTGGGAGTGGAAAAATGAACATAATGTGCTTATATTTATAATATAAGTATGCAGCCTTGATAGTCATATAAATAGTATTTCTGTAAATGTTTCCACCTTCTTTCATTATATTGTCGTTTATTAAGACATTCATAAATGCTTGAGATTTTATTCTTGGTCTTCTAAGTAGACGTGCGCTAATTCGGTGATAAGCACATTACATTTCCAATAATCTTCACAATAAAGTTATATTTGCTCCTTCCTCTTCCACCGTGAAATATTAGTAGACTTGTTTCATCAAAGAACAGCCGCTAATAAAGCTCTGCTAATTTGGTGATGAACATATTTTCCTAAAATATTGTTATCTTAAAGCTTATATTTATCCTTTATTAAACATTATATAACACCTCTGAAATAGTAAATAAAAAGTAATTGCATATTTTGGTGTATTATTCGCTTAAACAGAACAAAAGTGAACCCAGAGTTTAGTAACTAGAATAAATAAGGTATTTTAAAACGGAGAGCTCAACCAAATGACCAGGAATCATTTAAACCATTTCCCCGTAAAAATATGGTTTATTAAAGTGATTTTTAAGGAATGCTTCCTTCCTTTTTGTGAAACATCCAAACAGCCGAAGCTTAACTCTGTAAAAATGTGTTTTTCTCCAAGAGTCATGGTTGTTCTGGTTGTTCTTTTACTTGACAGAAGATCTTAATGTCGACGATTTGTTTTTTGTACTTTATTAAACAGTGTACGTTTTTGTCTTTTTGAGAAAATGTCCTTCAATAGTTTTCAAAAAAGAACATTTTCCCAGCAGTAAAAGTACATTCAGGTTGCCAATCTTTCTTATTGTGGAGAGATAAATTGTAAACCTGAACCTATTTGGACAGGTCCTTTACTGTAACGGGAGGGATCTCTTCCACCTATTTAAGCATTCTTCTGCCTTCTTGCTTCAGTCCTCTAAAAGCATAATTAAATGAGGGATGGTTCACATCATGTGAAGAGTGCCACTGATCACTAATATTTTTTTATTTTTGTTCTGAACAAGTCTAACGCCAAGTCTAACCACACTACAAATTTCCCCTCAGGCACAATACATTTGACTCTCTAATCCAATCTCTCCTCCATGTTCTCACAAATCATAATCTGTACACAAAAACAAATTATTTAAATGAAGTCTTGGTGATACAGAGCTTGGACTTGAAAACCACGGACAGTGAAAAAACTTTCTTTTCTTTTCTGGCCTGCAACTTTATTATTTGCTCAGGCTGTTGTTCTGATAAAGCCACGTTACACTACCTGCACCAAAGGAATGATAAGACAAAGTTGCCATATGTATTTCGCTAAACAACGCTAACACTAAACAAGTCTAAAAGAAGAGTAAATATTGGAGTTAAATCCATTGGCTGGACAGAAATATGACAAACCAATTCAGTGATAATGTGGCTTCATGCTAATTCTGTCAAATATTGACATCAAGCCGGCTGATTGAGCAACTATTTGCTAATGTTAGACATTTCGACTTCATGGGGTAATCATGTGTCAATGTCAAGCAGTCAAACAATTAATTAGTAATTAGTTGAAACAGATGGAAATGAGCCAAAATATGACAAACATCCCATGCGGTAGCCATTCAGCTGATTGTATTGAGAAGCTTATACTGTAATATAAATCACCTGTTAACATTGTGTTTTACTAAAGTTCATTTTAATGTCCTTATTAGGTGCCTTAAGACCTCAAATATAATATTTTAGAGGAAGTTTTTATCACCACAAACCTTCCAGATAACTAAAAGCTTACACACTGCATATTGCAGAGGGTTAGCTATACAAGCTGTTGCATCCACCCACACATATAAAATATGACTACAGCTTAGACTGACAAGGTAATAAACTGGCATTATAAAAAAAAAAAAAAAAAATGTTCCGGTTAGCATTTGAACAAAGAGCAGGGTTATAAAACACAGCACGGTCCGCACGGCGACATATGGTATATTCATGCATGCACACAGCGCCGTAAAACTCCAAACCATAAAACACGGCGCTGCGGGAATAATCTGCTGTTTGGCTCGTGGCGACGTTTGTGACATTTGTTAACACGGAAAAAGTCACTTTTGCAACATTAGGATTATTTACCATCCCGTCTGTACAGGAAGGGGAAAACGTCTCCGTCCCGGCCTCCGTGGCTTTTCTTTGTTTCTCCCATTAATCACAGCTACAGGTGAAAGCACCTGTGTAACAGCCGAGGACATCTGTACAAACCCATTGACTCGCCGGTTTCTGTCTGACATTAACACACACTCACACACTCACACACACACTCACACACTCACACCTCTGAGGGTGCAGAGGGATGTAGAGAGACGGCATTCGCTAGGCTAGAATGGCAGGTCATTAACCGAGCCAGTGAAACATGCAACCAGACTCTGCTGTTCTAACCTGCCTTAAAAGGAGCAGACAGCAGCGTTATCACACACTCCATCGCCCAACCTTGCCAGGACACACAGGGATGTAGGGACCGCATGTGTGTGTGTGTGTTTGCCAGCGCATGCCTGAAGGTTGGCCGTAAGGCACACACGCTCTTACCTTGGTTACCTTCAGGTGCGACGCCTCTCCGCGTTATGACCTTCGTGCTGCAGATGAAAACCATTAAAGTGGAGAATCGCCGTGATTACAGATGAAAAGGGATTTAGCCTCGATCTTTTTTAGAACTGTTGCCAATTAATGTTCACGGACACGAGCGTGATGGCTGACATTGTTGTCGTATGGATGCGCCTTGGTAACGAAACATTCTCTTCAAAGCTGTGTTGTTGAATCGACGGCGTTGTCTTTGTGTTCAGGACGCCGGCGGGTCCAGATCTGAAGCGTGCGTTGATTGGGAAGGTAGCGGTGAACACTGATGATGCCCATTTAATTGGCTGATGGGTGTTCAAAACGCACGTCCTCATTCTCTGCATTCTTCAGTTCACGTACTGTTATTTTTCTTTTACAATAACTGCACTCAGCCCCATCTAAGCACAAGGATGCTCTGTATGAAGACAGACTGCTTAAGCATCGGCTGAACGGAAACTCAACTAGACTTGAGCAAATGAAGAAAAACCAATAACTCTTTAAATGCAAAATAGGTCATTTATTTTTTTATTCAAACATCTTCTTTTAGATTTTAGATCCAGTTCGATGTTTACAATCTACGACGGCGTATTAGGGCCACTGTCGGAAAAAAAAAAAAAAAAACGGAGCCGAGAGAGGTGGGCAATATTCTGAGATTAAAAGTCGCAAATTTGCTAGTTTTAAAGTGGCAAATTTACGAGTTTAAAAAGTCGCAAATTTACGAGAAAAAAAGTCGCAAATTTGCGAGTTTAAAAAGTCGCAAATTTACGAGAAAGAACTCGCAAATTTGCGAGTTTTAAAGTGGCAAATTTGCTAGTTTATTACGATGCTAACAACCGGCATTTATGCTAGCTAACTTCCCATGACTGTAGCTTTTATCTTTCTAATTAATCCATCCCGTGTGTCAATGCTTTGCTAACGTCCTTAGGGTGATGGCTCTTGATGGTTAGTGTTGGTTAATTTTATATGGGCCAAATTGTCATCTTACTGTATGTGTGTTTGTTGATCGGGTGGTTTGGCTAAGCTAGCGGTCATAGAGGAAGTAATCACGTAGCTTGACCCGGATGTTTACCGTTGCTATGACAACAAGTGAAAGCTACCGCTAGCTAGCTTAGCCAAACCACCCGATCAATAAACACAAATAAGATGACAATTTGGCCCAAATAAAATTAACCAACAATAACCATCAACAGGCATAATAAACTAGCAAATTTGCCACTTTAAAACTCGCAAATTTGCGAGTTTTTTCTCGTAAATTTGCGACTTTTTAAACTCGTAAATTTGCGAGTTTTTTCTCGTAAAGTTACGAGTTTTAAAGTGGCAAATTTGCAAGTTTTTTCTCGTAAATTTGCGACTTTTTAAACTTGTAAATTTGCGAGTTTTTTCTCGTAAAGTTACGAGTTTTAAAGTGGCAAATTTGCTAGTTTATTATGATGCTAACAACCTGCATTTATGCTAGCTAACTTCGCTTCCGAATGTCGCGTTTATCTTTCTAATTAATTCATCCCAACGTGTGACGCTTTGCTAAGGCCCTTAAGGTAATGGCTGTTGATGGTTATTGTTGGTTAATTTTATTTGGGCCAAATTGTCATCTTATTTGTGTTTATTGAGCAGGTAGTTTGCCTAAGCTAGCTAGCGGTAGCTTTCACTTGTTGTCATAGCAACGGTAAACATCCGGGTCATGCTACGTGATTACTTCCTCTATGACCGCTAGCTTAGCCAAATCACACGATCAACAAACACACATACCGTAAAATGACAATTTGGTCCATATAAAATTAACCAACACTAACCATCAAGAGCCATCACCCTAAGGACGTTCGCAAAGCATTGACACACGGGATGGATTAATTAGAAAGATAAAAGCTACAGTCATGGGAAGTTAGCTAGCATAAATGCCGGTTGTTAGCATCGTAATAAACTCGCAAATTTGCGAGTTTTTTCTCGTAAATTTGCGAGTTTTTAAACTCGTAAATTTGCGACTTTTTAAACTCGCAAATTTGCGAGTTTTTTCTCAAAATTTGCGACTTTAAAACTAGCAAATTTGCGACTTTTAATCTCAGAATATTGCCCACCTCTCTCGGCTCCGTTTTTTTTTTTTTTTTCACAGTGGCCCTAATACGCCGTCGTAACAATCAAACTCAAGAAGAGTTAAAACGTTTTAAATGGTTTTATTCCCTTTTTTTGTTGCCATTAAAGGAACTTGAATTATTGCAAGGTTTTAAAGATCTTTATAAATGAGCTCACTTTTTATAAGCAATGTTTAAACCCAACATCGATCTTCCTCGGGGACAGAGTCATGATACAAATGATGCCAATAAAAGCATAAGAGGGCTCCAATTCCAGCGTTTGCTTTATTTTCTATAAAATATTCATTTTTATATTATCCAGCACTAAAGCCGTTCAAGTAGATCTTCTTTGATGAATGGGTATGGAACTGTAAACACCTTTCACCGTTGCTGTCCATGGTGCTGAAATCGTATCTTACTATATCACCATCATATTAACACAGTAAGCACATAACTATGCTAATATTATTTACTTCAGAATTTGCATCCACGCCTCTGAAATGTGCAAATGTGCAGCGTGTTATGCATGCAGGTCAGCGTTAAAGAATAGGACCGCATTCCAGTAAACAGTTCGAGCTTCATTAATACCGATTAAAGGATGTGTGATGAAGGAGAGAGAAAGTGAAAAAGAATAAATAAGAAAGAAAGTTGTGAAGAAGCCAACAAATGGAGGGTTGAAAGCTGTCAACAAGCAATACGCGCAGCTTTGATGGTGTTGGTTTCGCATTCGGGATGAATTATTCTCCCTTTTGCTTGAGAAGACTTTGAGAAAAATGATATTTTGGTTGTAGTTATGGAGACAAGGCAGTGGAAAATTAGTATTTTCAAGTTACAAGAAGAGTTGTAGAGCCGCACAGCCAGCAGTCGCTTATGGATAAGTTGTTGTTTTTTCTTCTAAACTATTTTCAGCAAACATTTAAGAACAGAGAATTCAATAAATCAAACAGTGACCTTTTCTCAAAGGCAGTTGCTATGGAAAACATGTGGGATGAAACAGATTGTTTTTCATACAAAATTACCAACTAAACATAGGGATTCATGTTAATTCAGGCCACTTTATCCAATAAAATAGCTGTAAAATGGGCTTCTTAAACACTAATTTGCTCAGTAATACAAACATTCAAGTTAAGCAAGTGAAAAGAACATTGTGACAATATATATAAACATAAGGTAAACGCATTGTGTCTATTAAAATATTGAAGAAATCCAGGAAAATTGGTTGAAAAAGGAGGATGAAAAAAATGCTCCCAGGGCCCCTGCTGAATGGGCTTTTTCATTTTATTTCTCTCTGTTACACACACACACACACACACACACAGGCAGCCACAGCTGTCATGAAGCTTTGGTTTCACCCCGGTCGACTCTGTGCTTTCGTGCCATTGTGTGCCCCATTTCAATTTCAGTCCGCCCCGCGGTGGATACAAGCCATTTTCGAAACTGCTGAGTGCATCAAACTTTTCTGCATGAGTACCGAGGAAGAAAAATCAGCTCATCGGGGAAAAAAAAAAAAAAAAAAAAAAAGGCTCTCTGGGGGGGACTCCAGACAGGCCGGGACAAGACGATTGGTCAATCCACACCTCGAGCAGGTGTCACACTAGTGTTGGATGGTTGGTCTCCGCGGGGCGTCTCTGCAGTTTACGCTCGGTAAATTGCTCTATTAAGAACAACAGGGATGAGTCATTTCAATTCCACAGTAATTGCAGTGCATGGAGGTGGTGCAAAAGAAGATAATAGATTAGATGATCCAGTCAATCATGATGCTTAATGACCTCTTTAGCAGCTTTGTTTGTTCTTTAATTAATATTTCATAGCTTTTTAGCCACGCTAGCCGCATGACTACACTCATCGCGATGTTTCTTTAGACCAGTAAATGTCTCCGTGGCGATTGTCTTGATGATATTACATGCAGACCTTCATGACTTGTACTTGAGCGCCACCACCAGGTCAAAAGTGGAATATTTCTCAGGCAGATTAGCACTTATTTTGGCACGGACATTCATGGTTTCCAGATGGTGCATCTGGAAGACGATCTCCCAATTTCTGACTATTTTTGGGGTGAAATGTCTCAACAACTATTGGATGGATTACCATGAAATTAAGTACAGACATGCATGTTCCCCTGAGGATTGACTGGAATAACTGGTGGTCCTTTCCTTTTCATCTATATACATTTCGCGCCATAACCATGTAAAGGTGTCTTATATGACATGTTGCAAATTATTCTAACTTCATGGATCATTGTACTCAGCTGTACTTTGTGTTATTGCTAGTTGGTAAGGGCTAACATGCTAATACGCTTAAGTTAGATGAACATGATGGACTGTACGCCAGCTCAACAACACTTATTTTGGCATGGACATTCATGGTTTCCAGATGGTGCATCTGGAAGACGATCTCACGATTTTTGACTATTTCTTGGGGTGAAATGTGTCTTATATGACAAATGATCTTCATGGGCGACCTTGTACTGTGGTCTGTGACTAAATATCAGCCTCAGCTGTACTTTGTGTTGTTGCTAGTTGGTAAGGGCTAACATGCTAATACGCTTAACGTATGCCAGCAGTGTGTTAGCGGTTTCATTATGCGTCAGTTAGAATTCTTTACTTTAATATCTATACGTGTAAAAAGGATATTTTTCTTTCTCTCTTTGTGTCTCAAACCGTTTATAATAACGTTCACCCGGCAGCGGCTGTTTGCAAAGCAAATATCGCTCTCAATCACTTTTCCATTTTAATCAATTCAGCTGCTGAGACTGTTACCGCAGATTTGCTATTTCACCAATGTTTGCTTTCCACCCCTCCCCCGTCAGCTCCCATCACCAGCGTAGATCACCTATCCCACCCCCAGCTGCTCCATGATTATATTTTCAACCACACCCCTCCCACAGGCTCACACTGCAAACACATAAGCTCTTCCTTTCCCCGCGCCTATCTTAGATTTTGATTTGGGTTTCGGCCAGGGCCATGTTTGCTCTCTTCCTTGTGCTTCGCAGCCAATACGGGGGAAAGAGCAGGAGGGTTGATTATTGTTTGCGGGATGTGTGTTTTTGTGTGTGTGTGTGGGAAGGGAGAGTTGCAGAGATCACAAGGATTTATTTCATAGACAGAACCGCCTGATGGGAAATGTGGTGTTCAGCTCTTCTGTGTCTGACAGGAGGGTTCACTAAACCACTGCGCTGCTCCAAACTGAAGGAGGTGAAAAGACTCATGTATCCACTCACAACATTTCTCTTGCTCCCCATCTAGCGGGTCCCCCTACTGGTGCACCGGACCTGCTCGGCCGTCAGATATCACTAACGTTGCAGGTTGTTTTCATGTCTTTCAGGGCGGCTTTGGATTTCCATTTATGTGAGTCGGGAGGGAAAGAGAACTGATGTGAAGACGGAGACGAACCTGAAACAGAACGAAGTGAGGTTTCTAAAAATTGCCTGAATGCGTCAACAAAGTGGTGAAATTGTGTTCCCATTTGTTTCAAAAAAACAACTTCAGCCAAATTGAAATTTGGGTTTTCAGACACTTATCTTTGCAGTCATTTTAAAATGACCACTTTCATTCAAATGATTTTTCTGAAAAGAGTAACTGTATTAAAGCAACCAAGCAAACCTGTTTTCTTTCCTCTTTTCTTCCCTAAACAATGACCTTTGTGTGGACCCTGCCAACTCCAGAACCAATCACACGGGGAGGGGGGGGTCAGGCGTCTGAGCCTGTGCGTCCACCAGAGTGCCGTTGCCCTTTTCCACCTGCTATTGCACTTCCATTTGAAGAGGCTGATTGTTGTGGCCGTGCCCAGGGGTTTCGGCGGAGGAGACGTTCTCAGACGTGCCCTTCTGCTCATTTTACGGCCCGCGGATCGCGGCGCCGTCGATCGGACGCTTGTGCCGACTCGAAACGGAAGCCACCTCCTATTTTGTGAACTGAAGCACCGAAGTGGAACCATTGTTTATCTCGAGGGGTAAGTGAAGCAGCAGAATAATAAACATAAAGCTGATGCTTCTTGAGACAAACATATTCAGAAACTTCTTCTGGTTCCACTATTTGTCCTGGGAGTCGTGTGCTTATCTGAGAGAGAGATAGAGGAAGAGATAAAGGTGTCGGGACATCGCTTCAAGCGGGGAAAAACAAAGAGCAAAAAGAAAAAACACAAACAAAAAATGCTCCCAGCCTAATTACTGTGACTGCTGCGACATAAAAGAAAGCAGAATTGGTTCCCATCCTTGTGGTTATCTCTTATGAAGATGGATGCCAAGATTTACTGAGAGGATAGCCAACGTCTCTGCACCGGTGGAGATGAAGAAGAAAAGGCAGGAAAAGAGGAGGAAGGAAGGATGACGGAGAGAAAACAAAGGTTTACCGGCGGTTTCCGCAGCGGGAGCTCTGTGGAGTCTGTTTTTGAAGCTTTGTGTGAGACTCCAGAAGTCTTTGGAACATGCTAGATTTAAATATGATCTGGGAGCGCTTGTTACCCCTCGTGGTAAAGGATGTCCTCAGACACACCGCGGAGAGACAGACAGATAGAGATAAAGAAGAAGAGGAGCGAAGTGAAAGATTAGAGCGGAGGAAACGGGGGAAAAAAATCTTTGAGTGCCGGAAAAGAGGAGGAGGAAAAAAAAAAAGTTGGACGAGGAAGATAACGCTTAATAGAATATTCATAAACCCCGGCTCATATTCATTCATGCTCAGCTGCTGGTGATGATGGAGCTTTGGTACCTGATAAGTATGCTCTCACATGCCCCCACACACACCCTCCATAGCAATCCTATAACCCCAGCATCCTGGACCCCTAATCTTGACCTCCATTTGGATCCCCAGCTATAGGGGGACCAAACATTCCCTTCTCCCGGAAGCCTCCGAGGCTCCTGAGCTGGGCTGCTTACTGTGTGTAATATGATCAGGTCCATGTGGAGCCCTCCACCACGGAGACAGCTCGCTGTGGGGATAATTTCGGACTGAAGGAAAGTCACATTTTTCACTCTTACGTGACCGACTGGATCGGTGGAAGTGGATGAAAAACTATGACCAGACCACGAGTATGAAACTCAGGCGTAAACGACAGTGGCGCCGCGATCATTTAGAAATATATTTGTTGTTTTTGCAGGAATTCATCCGTAGTGCCGCTGCGAGGATGTCTTAGTGCAGAGATCTTCAACAAGGAGTCCGTGACCCATAGAGTTACTGATCCCAAACTTTTTTTTCTTCCAAAAATTGAAATATGTCCAAAACTTAACATTGACATGAACACAATATATTATAAGTCAATATAAATATTCTTATTTGTTGAATATTAGGTTGTGAAATTGTATGATGGCGTATTTTGGTCACTGTAGGGAAAAAAAAACAGAGCCGAGAGTGGGTAATATTCAGAGTAAAAAAGTCCAACATTTTCTACTTTATTATAGAGGTCATAGAGGAAGTAAACATGCTTAACCGGATATTTGCCGTTGCTATGACAACAGTGAAAGCTACCGCTAGCATCTTAGACCAACCACCCGATCAATAAACACCCATAAGATGACAATTTGTCCCCATATAAATAAAACCAACAATAAGCATCAACATCATCACCTTAAAGACATTAACGAGACGTTGTCACACGTTGTGATGGATTAATTAGGAAAATAAATGTATGTAATTCATGGGAAGTTAGGTTGTTAACATTAAAATAAAGTAGCAACTTTTTTTTATTTTTTCTTCCTAGAGTAGCCCTAATACGCTCTTGTAAATTGTGATGTAGAAATGCCAATATAGAATTAAAATATGGTAATTAAATATATGAATCTGTCAACAATCAAATGGCTTAGCATTGTATACAAATACCATTACAAAGTACTTTCATACATGGCACTATGGATCGTTAATAAGCATCATCATTTGATACTAATAGGGCGTCCCTTCACCGCGTCACTATAAGTTTCCACATCGGAGTCCGTCTCATCACAAAGTCGTTCCAGCATTTTTCTCCAGGCAGATGCAGCACAAAAGCATGGGGGGAAAAACACAGAAAGGTGACGTGCTCAGCTACCAAGATGACCCCCATCTCAGGCATCGCACTCCAGTCAGGGTTGTTTGTTAATGAGAAAAAAAGGAGAGCTACTTCTTTTATGCTGATGTCACCAGTGTCATCAGTCACAGTGTATTGATGGTGCTTTTTGTCGGAGGCAGAGAGACGGTACAATAGAGCAGCATGCATGCACACAGGTGCACTGATATTATTATACAGCACGCAGCAACCAACGGCTTTTTTTCAAAGAGCACACCACGAAACACACAATAAGCAAAGCAACACACGTCTATTCAACTTTTTTGCAACTACAGTACAAAAATAAGCATTTCTATTCTCTTATTTTTCATAAATAACAAGCGTTTGTTCGGCTTGCTGTGATACAATCTGGTTTTCTTTCCTCTTATTTGTGTCAACACCAATAAAACCCTACCGTATGTGTATGTTGCAGATGCATTGTGGGAAACAGGCCAATCTGCTCTCTTTCCAATACACCGCCCTGTTCAACACCACCCTCTAATTCACTCCCATTTTATGCGTTTTTTTCCCCGACTCCATTGACTACCATTCACTCTCCCCTCTCCTCTTTCAACGCTGCCAACGCCATTCACGCACGCCAGTCACCATGGCAACTGGCAAAAACAGAGCCGTTCAACATGTTGGACATGTTTTTTTGAGTTTTTTTTTTATCTGGATGGATGCCACGCAACGTCACATACTTCATGCATTTGCAAGGCAAATACATGTTGCATAATTGTATGAAATTATCAATTCGAGCCAATTGCCTCCATACATCACCGCTTGACAATGCCTTGCAGCCCATTAGTGTGAGAGGGGGGTCGGGGTTGTTTTATTCATTCAATCACACAGCAGTGGTCATCAGAGACACCTGCCAGAGATCTGCTCTACACTCTACACTCTAACCCCCCCCCCATACGCTGCACACCATTCCAGTGACTCATACATTTTGACATTTTTTTAAGATTCTTCGCTATGACGTCATGTTCTTTGATGCATCGGCTGTGTGCAGGTGTAATCTAGGCCTCCCATTACCATCGGGGGTTTCATCCATAACAGTGATGGGGCTGCTCTGAAAGATGAGCATCTGCATGGTTGGAAAGCTGATGAGCTGATAAGCGTTTATAGGAGTTTTTTTTTTTTTTTGCCTTCATGAAATTACACTGCTGGCACACTTAAAAAAGCCTTTAATAAACAAGAATACAGCCATAAGCTGTGTGAGGCTGTCCTCAGGCAGAACAAGGCTTTTAGCCAAATGCTAACATGCTAAATGTTGGTATTTAGCAGCTAATTTTATTTTATTATAGGGGGATGACAGAGAGACACATTTAAATGTTGACCTGATGATGTCACTAGACAAAAAGTATAGGTCTACACAAGTTATTAAAATTAATCTTTAGGGGTGTGAATATCACATTTCACGGCAATGTATCTGATAGTTGCAAATATCGATCTTTGAAATCTGTATTCAGTGCAGCCGTTGTGACAGTCATGATCTCTCCTCCAGATAAACACACGGACACACTTCACCTCACGTCTTAGTTAGTGCCGCGCACCATTTAATCCTCCACGCCGGCTTGCTCTATAGCCTATCAATACCAACAACGGAAAAATAATAATAACTGCAGGCTTCACGTCCAGTTGACATATGGCTGATTGCAAAAGGGCTCAATGGAGATTACAGCCTGTGGCACAGATGTAATTGATTCGAACCTGCGTACAACATCCACCACAAAGTAGCTGGTGAGTCGGTTGATTCGAATATCAGAGTCGTCCGTGCAGGCCCCCCTCGCCGCCATTGGCGAAGCCCTCCTTTACAACCACCTCGGAGTCGACATGCATCCGAGACATCGGCGGGGTTTCTCCCTCGTTTAAGCTCCACGTCTGACAGCAGCGTTCCCCTCACTCATCATCCGTCTCCCCCGATGAAGTTCACGAGGCCGCCGGCGCGACCGGCGGTTGATGAAAGCGGCATCAAAGTCTCGCTCTCCGACTTTGAATGCATCATGTCCGCTCGTATGAGAGTTCTGTCGAATAATAGCTGTCGCTTACGAGTCCCCTTCCTCGAGAACGCCGTCTCACCCAACAACAGCCTCTCCTACAGGAAATATATATCTACAAGTCCGGCCCAATTAAATTCTCCTTGTGAACTTTTGCAGAAAAGTTTTCCGGCTAGTTTGTATTCCGAGTCTATTCATTAGCCGGATCGAGTGGCTTGAAAACACTCCTCTATTAATTGTTCCTGTTTGACTCGTACTAAAGCAGGGTCGGTAATTAAAAGAGACGCAGACAGAGGGGAAGATAAATTGAGTGTTAAACTGCCAAAGTGATCTTCAAAGTGGCCAAACGAGTATAGGAAGTAAAAGGTGAGGAAGTGTCTTCCAGGTCATTTTGTTTTGTTGACTTTCAGAAAAGTTCTTCCTTTCCAGCAAGCGAGAACCTTTAATGTTCTCCACCGAATCCACCGCAGGTTCTAGTACCCATCAGCTGTATGTAGAGATCATAATCCTTTTAAACAGAAAACAGAAGAGTCACTGGAAATGACACACAACAAAACCAACAGCTGCCACTTCATTTGGGTGATTTTCTTAAGTGAAGACGAGGAGGTGCTGCCTCATTTCAACGTCGCCGCTTTGCCTCATTTTCACTTTCAAGATTGGAGATTGTTATTGTCAAACACACAGCAGAAACATTGTTCACACTGAGATATGGGATTCTCATTTTGGCAGTTTCCCTTCACACAGTGACCTTGAAAAGAAAATACCATAGAAAAGGAAACAAAATATACTAAAAACTACAAAGTATAAACTTATTGAAATATGTACAAAAGAGTCCGTAGAGTTGAGCAGCAATTTTTTTATACAACTATTGCAACTATAAAGATATGTATATAGTACAACTATAAATATATGGATATAGTACAACTATAAACATGGATATAGTACAAGTATAAAGATATGTATATAGTACAACTATAAACATGGATATAGTACAACTATAAAGATATGGATATAGTACAACTATGAAGATATGGATATAGTACAACTATGAAGATATGGATATAGTACAACTATAAAAATATGGATATATTAAAACTATGAAGATATGGATATAGTACAACTATAAAGATATGGATATAGTACAACTATAACAATATGGATATAGTACAACTATAAAGATATGGATATAGTACAACTATAAAAATATGGATATAGTACAACTATAAAGATATGGATAAAGTACAACTATAAAAATATGGATATAGTACAACTATAAAGATATGGATATAGTACAACTATAAAAATATGTATATAGTACAACTATAAAGATATGGATATAGTACAACTATAAAAATATGGATATAGTACAACTATGAAGATATGAATATAGTACAACTATAAACATGGATATAGTACAACTATAAACATGGATATAGTACAACTATAAAGATATGGATATAGTACAAGTATAAAGATATGTATATAGTACAACTATAAACATGGATATAGTACAACTATAAAAATATGGATACAGTACAACTATAAAAATATGGATATAGTACAACTATAAAAATATGGATATAGTACAACTATAAAAATATGGATATAGTACAACTATAAACATGGATATAGTACAACTATAAAGATATGGATACAGTACAACTATAAAAATATGGATATAGTACAACTATAAAAATATGGATATAGTACAACTATAAAAATATGTATATAGTACAACTATAAAATGATATAGTACACTATAAAGATATGGATACAGTACAACTATAAAAATATGTATATAGTACAACTATAAAAATATGGATATAGTACAACTATGAAAATATGGATATAGTACAACTATAAAAATATGGATATAGTACAACTATGAAGATATGGATATAGTACAACTATAAAAATATGGATATAGTACAACTATGAAGATATGGATATAGTACAACTATAAACATGGATATAGTACAACTATAAAAATATGGATATAGTACAACTATAAAGATATGTATATAGTACAACTATAAAAATATGGATATAGTACAACTATGAAGATATGGATATAGTACAACTATAAAAATATGGATATAGTACAACTATGAAGATATGGATATAGTACAACTATAAACATGGATATAGTACAACTATAAAAATATGGATATAGTACAACTATAAAAATATGGATATAGTACAACTATAAATATGGATATAGTACAACTATAAAGATATGGATATAGTACAACTATAAACATGGATATAGTACAACTATAAAGATATGGATATAGTACAACTATAAAGATATGGATATAGTACAACTATAAAGATATGGATATAGTACAACTATAACAATATGGATATAGTACAACTATAAAAATATGGATATAGTACAACTATGAAGATATGAATATAGTACAACTATGAAGATATGAATATAGTGCAAATATGATGAACTCCTAATGGCTGAGTAGGGGCCACCAGTGTGTTATTATGGGATGCTGAGATTTAAATCTACAGCAGTGTGATTTTTAACACATTTAATCTTATTCGGCTGCTGATGAAATAGTTCTTTCTTTAACTGGCACCCAAGGAAATAAAGAAATCGTCAAAACTTTTCCACTGGGATAGCAAAATGTGATACTGCCTGCTCATCAAGTACGACGACACACTGTTGCATCTACAGGGGAAAAAATGTGCATTTTAATCATCTTTTATCTTTTTGTGTCGCTGCAGTAACTTCGCATAATACGGCACTAAATCTCCCACTGCTATGGTGGGCAGCGTGCCACTGGTCCATTCTCCCCGTTACATAGATAACCATGTTCACAGTGACAATAACCCCCACCACCATCAAAGCAGCATTATCTCCCTGTTGACCCACAGGCTGACCTGCACTGTTAACTGGTTATGCTGAAAAGTGCTGAGTGGCCGTTTCCTACAAATGGGATTTCCTTATCTCTAGTCGGGGAGTATTCTGTCACCAGCAATAGATGACTCTCTCCATTTTACGCTGTAATTCATTCCCTGGCTTCCTCTTTGCTTAGAAGTCTTCCTCTCTGACAGGTGAGGAAGATAAAATGGCGCGAGCCAGTTATGTTCCGGTGAGCTGTGGAGGATGTCAACGTTGACGCAACAAGCTTCTGTTGATATCTTTAAAAGTTGGGATCAGAAATGAGGATTTAAAGATAGCACCCAAATTTGATTTCATAATTAAAAATATGATACACACATTCAATTATTTCCTCATGCAAATTAAGAAGATAAGATTTTTCTTTTAATTCTCGAAGAGCCTCTACGGTGCTATCAGCGTTACTGATTTATGTAATGTTAAGTGTAAGTACTACAGACACACAACACACACACACACACACACACACGTATTGGCTTCAGAGTGGAGGACAGTCGGTGAAGCCTCTGGGCTTTGTGCCAGCAGAGTTTATCATTATCATCCTCCAGATACAGAAATGCAGTGGAACTCGTGGGGAAACATGTAATTCATTGCAACAGTTAGAAATGATGGATGGAGGATGGAGGGGGGTTACAGCACAAACACCAGCGGGCGTGTACAGAATGGCATAATGGATAGCGACGTGAGCTGTGGTGAACGTCCA
Source organism: Chelidonichthys spinosus (assembly GCA_029853015.1). Classification (NCBI taxonomy): domain Eukaryota; kingdom Metazoa; phylum Chordata; class Actinopteri; order Perciformes; family Triglidae; genus Chelidonichthys; species Chelidonichthys spinosus. The sequence goes on along the minus strand of CM056838.1, from coordinate 4,130,854 downwards.
TTTTTCTCTCTCAGAACTCATTTTCTGACAACTTGGACACACTTTGCGTTTACAGCTAGTCTGTTTTTGTAAAAAAAATCCATCTGAAAAAAAAAAAACAGTTAAAGGGAAGGCTAGGTTTGAAATTGATGGGAAATTAATGAAAGGTAAAAAAATAAAAATAAAAAAAATGTGTCCTTGTTTTGGGTTCTAGGCTACGACGGCCTATTAGGGCCAAAGAGAGAACAAAAAAACAGAGCCGAGAAAGGGGGCAATATTCATAGAAAAAAAGTCACAAATTTGTCACTAAAGTGCAAATTTACGAGTTTATTCCGATGCTAAGAACCGGCATTTATGCTTTCTAACTTCCCATGAATGTACATTTATTTTGTGATGACGCCTCGTTAAGGTCCTTAGGGTGATGATGTTGATGCTTATTGTTGGTTTTATTTATATGAGGCTGAAATTGTCATCTTATGGGTGTTTCTTGATCAGGCGGTTGGGGCTAAGATGCTAGCGGTAGCTTTCACTTGTTGTCATAGCAACAACAGGTGTCACCAGAACCAAGCAACTTGTTTATATTGGCTACACATATTTAAAAGTGGCAAACTTGCGGTTTTCTTTTATCTGAATATTGCCCCCCTCTCTCGGCTGTTTGTTTTTTTTCTACAGTGGCCCTAACACGGCGTCGTACCAGGCTGACTGAAGTAAAAAAAAAGAAAAGAAAAGTAGCATTCACATGAACAACAAGTGCTTTAATAGTCGGGATGATTCTGTTCTTTCCTCACTCACGTCCTTGGCAGCTTTACAGTTAATCATGTCGACATTCCTCACGCTGAACATGCCGCCTTTTTTTTTTTTTTTTTGCTAAAGTCGACATCTCAAGGTCATTAGTAACTCATTACAACCTTCTTCTCGCACATTTCTCACCTCTTTAATGACGCGTGAGCTCACCTGTCAACAGCCAGAGCGAGAGAGAGACGGCTGAAAAATCATGCATCTCATTTCCTGACCTCCTCACCGTAACTCCGCCCACACATTAACGCCACCTCTTCCCTCCGTAATGTTGACTAGACGCCATATCTTTTTGACATTGATTCCCCGTGATTTAAATCCTCCAACTCATGACACAAATTACCTCACAATTTACAGCCACCCCCATCCATTTCACTCATAATATGCTCTGGTGAGAATTCAATGTTCCTTCTGTGTCGTTCTCTTTTTTTCTCTTCTCCCCGTCTCCTTTCCTTGTTCTTTGTCCTCCTCCAACCTCCAATCTCTCACTGTCTCTTTCACCCACACCTTTACTGCGCTACGATTTATAGCCTTTCCGGCTCCATCCTCGCAGCAGAAAGGACGCCGATGCACAGAGTGAACTCGGACAAAGTCTGACACCGTCCTTTTCAACGGGAGCTGGGAGGTAAGCGCTTAAAATGAAGTGTCAGCCTGCCACTTAAATGGACAAAGGCTGAGTTTAACAATGCTCAGCAAAAGATAATTTTGTCATAAATCACTCGGAAAGGCCCGTTTTACTGTAATACCAAGGGTATTTGTTCATTCTCTGGTTTTCGGGGGGAAAAAACTCCCTAAATTGATCTGCTTCTCCTCAAAGGCTTTCCGACAGGAGAATAAGAGAGAAGATGTTTTTACTGTCCACCTGCTGAAGGATGTTGAAGTTTTCAGCTGAGTTTTTTTTTTTATATCCTTCCATCCAAACCACTGTTAAAAGCAATTCACCGGTTGATTCAACTCGTGACAGCATAAATCCTGACCGTTGTCTTGAGACTACATCAGAAAGCATCACATCAGACACATTCAAACTTGGAAAAAGTAAAAAAAAAAACGGGGTCGGTCCGTGTTGCGAACCATGCGAGTGGAAAACGACGTTTGTCATTTGGGGTTGTCTGCAGGTAGGAGCCTCGCAGATATGGCACTTTAAAAATGGAGCTTCCAATCACGTCTGAAATGGAATCACGGAGCACTTCACAGCTCAGTGGCGTTGGAACGCTTTCACCGTGTTATGAAGGAGAGGAGGCTCAGACGGAGAGAAAATGATACAGAACGCTGAAGGATGCACATTAAGTATTCTTACTTTCCTTTTGAATCCAACCCCCTCTGTTGTTTTTCCCCACACTTCTCTTTGTGTTCTCTTCAGCTTCACCAAATTGCAGTATCTCTAAACTGGACTGGGATTGAGATCTTATGATGTTCAAGCGTGCCGAGGAAGGTGGATCCAGACAACCGGGAGGAGGGGGAAACTTCTGTGATGGAGTGTATTGATTTGTTTGGGGGACCATGAGTGTATGAAACTTTTCCTTTCAGATAAACACTCAATTAAAAATCACTTTGGAAGGAAATATCTTTTTTTCTGACCTCCGAGTGCTGATTAAAAGGAAATACGTCTCCGAAGAGATTAAAAGAAATTACAGCGTAGATATAGACACAGCGAAGATGGCGAGGTATACGATCAAATATGAGCAGCAGATAAGAGAAGTGTCTTCAGACCGGGAGCAATACGCCGAATCTAACAGCCCGCCATTTAAATGATAATGAAATCGAAGGGAAATTGGGTCCAGCTCGGCTCACAAAGTCCACGAAAACAATCTCGAAGGAATTTAACACAATCACATTAAACGTCGTGTGCTGAGGGAGATTTGCCGGTAAACAAAGCGATGACATTTCTATTCTCATTTTGTGTTGACCTGTAATTTCCTGCCGAGTAACCTGATGAAGAAAAAAAAGAGGTGACATTATGTGTTCAATCAATGCAGACCTTATTGAAGACAATAAAAAAAATACTGTAAACATGAAAACATTTCTAGTTTCATTGGATGTGACTCATTTTTTTTATTACTTTGGTTGTTTGTTCACCTATAGAAGTTTGGCTTATGAAGATGTATGGTTCCGTATATACATCGAAGCATTAAAGCTATTAAACGTCTCAGACCTGCACTTTCATTTCACTTAAAGTGGCAGCAAAACGAATACCGGGATTCTGCTTGAATAGTTGTTGATTGAAGTGCTGCTGGGTTTTCAGTGTGAGTGTGATGCTAGTCTAAAAAAAAAAGAGGGAATGATAGAGTTGGCGTGTTTATGGGTATTTTGAGATTTGGGTGTCTACACACACACACAAGTTGATTTCCCATCTAAGTTCTCCCTCGCCTGATATTCTTATGCTTTACAACCAGCAATCAATCCATGCAGAATCACTGCCGGTTTCAGCACCAAAGGGGATTAAAGTGACGGTCCAATTGAAGTTTTAGTATTCTACCGGCGTGGCCGGAATCAGCTCAATACCGATGTCATTTTTCCTCTATCTGTTGTGCCATTACACGTTTCTCTTTAACCCATTTGTGAAATCACCCTTTGTAAATCAAAATATCTCTTATTGCTGCCGATGTTGAAACCAACCCCTCTCTCATTGACTTTCCCGATCGACCTCTATCTCTGCGTCGGAGTGACGGAGGTGGAGGTGGAGGAAAGACTCCTCAGAGACTTTAATTACTCAAGAAGGGTGGACTTTCTCAGGTAAGGCACGTGGTGACCTTCAGGAGGACTAAGTGCAAGTTAGGTTTGTTTCGATCCAACAGACTGAAAAGTCACTGAAACATGCCAGAAACTTCATCACAGGCCTGCTGACTATAGTGTGGGTGCATGGAGATGCACTGTAAAAGCAGCATGAGAGGAGTGGGCGGTGGGTGCTTTTCAATGTTTATGGTAAAAAGCTGTCGGGGCCTGTGAGGGAATGCAAGTTCAATCAGAGACAACAATAAGGTCAAAGATTTGACCCTTGGACCATTTTATATTATAACAAATGGATATACACTTGGATTTGTCAGAAAATACCTTCCTCTTTGAGGCAGCGCTCGAATAAACAGATACCTTGGATCGTATTTGAACAGGCCTAGCAAGAATAAATGTGAGGAGTTTAGTGTGGTGGAGGAATATTGGCCAGATTGGCCCGTTATAATAGCTGCACCGTTCAACTGCATGAATATAATTGGACATGGCTTGCCGGTTGCAACACAGCTGATGAAAACCATGATGATTGTGAGAAATGCACGGAAGAAGCAAATCTGAGTTGTTGTTCTTCGGCTACAAAGTGGCTCTTAAATCGACATATTTCATTGATCAGCTGCTACAAAGAAAATTTATTGTACTTAAATATCAAGCTGGAAATGACATCAGCAGAATGGATGCGTCACTCATCACTGATTGGTTGATAGCAGAACAATCCCACAAAGCAACAAACCAATCGTATTCGGCCTGCAAGAGACATTAGCGATATCTTAATAGTAAAATCCATCCCAAAACATTATTTGCTTAAGTTATTGATTGGACTCAACCAAAGCCTCTCTTCATGGTACCTTCAGTGCAAGCAGGCAAACTGATCAATCAACAACTTAAAATGGATGATGTTTGGTTTAACCCAAGGCAAGGCAGGGAAATATACCCTTCCTTTTTCTTCTTTTTAAAGTCCAGTAAAAAGTGTGATGATACCATCAGACCAGCTCAAAGAGCACACAGCACCAACACTGTAACTTTATGCAAAGCAGTCAGAGATATCTATTCTGAGGAAGCACACAATGTGGAATTGTGCTTTCAGCTGTCAAGAGTGGTAAATGCCTCTGCTTGGCAATAGGCAAGGCAATAGATTGCTAGGCAATAGAATTCCATTAAAATTATAGTATCTGTTCATGATTTCAAATCTAGAAAGGCAAGTGGACCCTTGGCATTACCCAAAGGTGCATCTGACTTCATTTTCACCCCAGAAACACAAATTGGACATGTCCTCTCCAGAGAAACAAAAAAAAAAAAAAAAAAGAAAGAAGGAGAGGGGGCAAGCATGGAGAATATAAAGTACCTGAAGAGGGGATGGCATTAAACTCAAGAAGGCTGTCAAAAGTGGATGCCCAATCCTCCTGGTATCGGGTCTTCACATCGTCGGTGCATCCATTTCCATTTTCATTGGGATAGTGATAGCAAATCAACATGTCTGTCAAACATATAACTTATCATTATTTCGGACGTCTGAACTTTCAACAAGTTTGGCTCTAGAAAAAAAAATGTTATCTCCGTGTTCACTTTGCTTTCTAACTTTCTGAAAATGAAATGAAAAAAAACCCTAAACCTTACAAAAAAAGGAACGTCCTCACAGGAACTCAAAGATGCGGCTTTTCACAGAGTACAAAACCACAGAATGTAAGAAGTGAGAAAATCTAAATATGCTAAATACGTGCAATCATAAAAGCAGCCAATCGTGGAAGCTTGACCGACAAGCTTGAAATGTGTTGGGATCCAGCCTCTTCTGTCATTCATGCCACTGTAATTTTGCATATATTGAACTTTTTTTTGATGGGCCCCCTCCTCTTTTTCTGTCCATTAAACCTGGGGTTGGAAATATTGAGAAACTAGCAAAGAGTACCCAAAAATGATTCGGAATGAACTGTTTCTATGGATTCCTTGACAACATAAAAGCATAGCTCTAGTGAATGTAGCATGTTGCTAACATGCGAACAAAGATGTTGAAACATACCTGCTCAGCATCGCCATTGTTAGCATGCAGGTATTTGCATGTAGCTCAAAGCAACGCTGCACCTTGGTATCCCAACCTGTCCAATGCTAGCTGTAAACTACCAGTCCTGTTTGAATGGTACTCTACACATGCCGCCTTTTGAATTTGGCTGCATGCTTTCACATATGGTTTCTTAGTTACATACAGCAAGGACTACAATTAGCTTCTTTCCAAATATTCCCGGTTGCGATACCTGTTCTTCAAGAGGCTTGTACCCTGTTAGCTCACAGAACAAAGTATTACCATGGAATCAAAAAAGGTATTTATTTGCTCTGTGCACGGTGCAATTATCCCTGCATAATTACCCTTGTGCAATATGATGGATTTCACAGCTTGGATTTTACAGCGCGTGGGCTAACGCGAGCTGACAGGAACCATTCCTCTTCATTAGACCGTCCCAACAACCTCGGTGACACGACATGCCCACATTCACACGACTGGAGAAGATACATGACAACGCCGTTGCCGTTCGCACCCTCCGGCGGCCTGCGGTCTTCATTAACACTGAGCGAGATATTCCTGGAGAGCACCTTCTGCTTCTAACCTGCCAGCAGTGTGTATATCCCACATAACACGAGGACTCCACACTTTCATCAGAGGGACAGATGTTGGCAGGCATGCTTCTTTTAATCCAATCACAGGGAAGCATATTCGCCCAAAATGTTTCATCAGTGTTACACGCTGGCAACTGTGACATCAAACCGTACTGTCACAGTCGATGCATCTGTGGAGCGGCGGCGGCGGATACACTGCTCTCTGAAGATAAGTGATAATCACAGTCGCTTTATGGAGGGGAAAAAAACACATTTTCTTGGAGTTGTTGTGTACGTGTAGCGATGTAATGTGAGAAAACAGACATCCGACTGGGAATTTTGAATATATAGTCAATTTTCCACATGTTTAGAAATACACTGTTGGCCATAAAGTTGGAATATCTTGTTTTCAAACTCAATCATCTGTTTATTCCTATTTAAATGCACCAGTAATCAATTTGACCAGGTGCAATGATTACATTCCCCAGGTGAAATTCGTTATTTCATAATATTTGTTTGGCGTTATAAAAGACAACTTCGGGGGCAACCTTGTATATATAATACCAGTATGTGTGTTGTAATGTTATTTCAAAATGGCACCAAAACTAAAAAAAAAAAAAATAATGTCTTCTGTATTAAGGACATTTTTGATTAAATAGGAACAGCTTAATTTACATGCAGAACCAACATTATGTGAACACTATTAACTTTACACCTAATTAAAAAGCAGAATGGTTTATTTCCTCTCTCAGTGTGTGAGGGCTAATTATTCTAGAGGTTTACACAGAACTGTATGTACATATGTGTGTGTGTGTGGATACAGTATTCCCATTGGACCCAACCATCCGTGTACTTGTTTGTATCTGAACAGGTGAGTTCAACACAACACGCTAGCTCTTGTGGATAATAGAGCTGATACACTGTGAAATATATATTTATTTTGTTGTCGACTCCATTGGAGGAGGAGGAGGGGGGGAGGGGTTGGTAATTGAGGATGTGCAGGTTAGAGACAAGCCCTCTTTGGAAATCCCCAGAAGATCAGCCATTATCTGATTGGGTTGCTGCTCCACTGCTGACATTTCCATTTATATCTGTCACGTTGGGATCCCGAGGAAAAGAAAGACGGAGTGAGAGAAAGGACACCGTCCATGTAATGCTGGTGTATTGTTCTCTCTTAAAAAATAAAAGAAGTTTGAAGCGTCTCTGCTCATGACAGTAGATTGGGGTCTGGACTGCTGGTGGAGTGTGTTTGGGGTCAACAGTGAGGGGCATCCCATCCAGAATTGAATTCATATATTCATGCAGTTTAGTATTTTTGTCTCGCAGCTGATTATCTTTGCCTGGATGTGTGCACACTTGGTCTCTCAATTTCAATAAACGGAAATGTCTGCCACTTATTAGGAGTTTTTCCCTCGGAAAACATCTCAGATTTCTCAAATCTCTGCAGTCATCTGGGCATACATTAGCTAAAGAGAAAACATTTAAATTTAATGTAACTTCATGAGCTCAATGAAAAATTGATGCAGTGGTTGAAAATGTGAAGCTTATTGAGGGATCAAAACGTCAATCTTGATTGTGAAATGTTGGGCTGCATCCTCCATGTTTGCCCCGACCTTTCCTTAGTGAGTATAATGAGTTAAAAATACCGGCTGTGACAACAGATGCCGTCATTGACACCATTAGGAAACGTGACCCGCGGCATATGACTTTATTTTCATTTAGTATTTACAGCATCAACGCTTTAATAAGTTGCTAAGAAAGAAAAAAAACAACTTGAGCGTTACATAATGTTAATTTATGTGGAGGTGGTCTGTACTTTAAGAAAACATCGCCTGCTGTTCCACTCTTTTACCTACCTGTCAATTTCCCCCGTGGTATAATTTCCTTGCATTTACATAAAGAGCTCCCACTTTATATAAAACCCTTTTCATTTGGCGAGTTAATTGTGCACTTAAAGGTGACGAGCAATCGTCTGTATAAAGGAAACTTAAAGGAAATTTTAAAAAGTAAAGTAAAATAAAACACATACACAAGGGTTTACCTTAGTCATTTAAAAACAAATGGAAGTGATTTATACTGCAAGAAGAAAGAAAATATTTTTCACTCACAGTAGATTGTGAATAACAAATCCTCCACACACTTTGAATTAAATTTGACTTGTGTAAATTTGTCTCTCCTGTATAAAATAATCTCCAATATGGAGGCAAATGGAGTGAAGATCACTCTCTCTGAGGAGGCAAAACGAGGCGAGAGGTCTCACACAGGTTAAAAAATAAATAAAATAAAAATTACATCCCATCCAAAGCGGTTGCAATTTATATGTGCCAGACACCCCACAGGTCCTGAACAGGAGGATCTATCCACTTGTCTTGGAGGTAAAAGGCCCACGGGACCGGCACAGTAGTAGAATGAATGAGGTGTTGTGCCTGACACCAAGAGATTCCAGTTAATAAATGGTGTGCTTGAACTGGGGCCGGCTGTGCAATTGTATTTGGACAGTCTGATGAATTGGGGACCGGGAGCTGTCTTCACTTTTTCCCCCCAAACGGAGGCGATAATTCACGGCGGAAAGCTGGGTGTCATCCTGAAACTGTAGGTAACGGAGAGTGTGCATTTGTCAATGAAGACTATACGAGGAAAAGCGGGTTCATTGACAACAAATGAGCCAAAAGCGAAATCAAATGTTGCTTTTTGTAAGTGAAAATTGTGAAAGAGTAACAAATGGATAAATTAAAGTGATGTGACATTTCTCGTGCAATGATTAGCATCTCCATACCCCCATTTAGGGCATCAAGTCTTTTACGACGAGGCAAAACCACCTCAAGAAAAACGTTTCTTCACAATTGAGGAAGTTTTATAAAATGTTATTGTTTCCATACAGCTTTAATGTACCAAATATACAAATACCAAATCATAACCATCTACAAATCCACTGTAAAAATGTCAAATGAGACGATGAAAACACACCAGCTGGTAAAAGCAGCGTTAACTATTCCAAAGACGGCACCAGCTGTAGTTTTAGTAAATCATGACGAGATATTACAAACAATTTCAAAGGGTTTATGGGACACGGTGATGAATCTGGGATGAGAAAAGACTCTTAATCTCTTCTTATTTCTTTCTTTTCATAAAAGTTACCAACAGAATGCTTTAACGGTCTACAGAACTTAAATCAGACGACAACATAATTAGAAATTACCATGACTTCAAACAATAACAGTTCGACTGAAAGCTTTAAGCTCAAAAGTTTTTAGAATTGCACAATTTGTTTCCTGCCAATGTTTTTTCTCTCTGATCTAGCAATGTTTTTCCCTCGAGCAAAATCTGCAGGATTGTAGAGTATATACTAATTATAATAATATATATGTAGAGCACTTTTCACATGACTCAAAAACACTTTGGATGAATTACAGTGATCATAAAACAACATCAAAGTGGTAGAATAAACACACATTAATCCCATTACAGGCGTACATTGTGCATATGCAGGACTCAACATGCAGGCACTGAGCCTGCGTACCTGACTTTCTGCCCCACCATGCTGCAAACTACACGGCTTTGCATGAATGAAACTGCGTCTGTTATTGCTCGAAGGCACGTAGAGAGACCAGATTGTCCTCGGCTTGCTGTATTGCCTAAAACAACAAACCACATATCTCCATTTCATTTCTCTCCAGCAGGGACAAGGACAAGGTGTGCTGTCCTCGTCCAGCTATAGTCCCCGCCACTGAGGACACAAATAGCTTAATAAATCACTGAATGTGTGAACATTATTGTTTCATATTATTTATAAGTACAACGTGTCATTTTCTGCATTGCCAGAGGGGGAAAAAAGAAAACGTTTGTCCTCTCTCAATATCAATTTTCCAACTGTTCAGACAGTCGACAACAACAGCAAATGATTTAACGTTTTGCAGTACGAGCTAGAAACTGCAACCAAAGTTTTTTTTAACGACCTTCAGTGTTGAGTATAGACACATTTATAGTTTTTGCCCAAAAAAATCACAGCTATATTTATATTCAGATGCAAGTGTGAGTTAAAGCTCCGTGTTCAGGATGGCTTGTGATTGGACGAACCCGGTGTGACTGCGGTTGTGCCAAATGACGACCTGCTTACATGGAGACATGAACATAAACATGAAACAGAGCTGCTTGATTTGCGTGCGTCTCACACTAGCTGCATAATGCATCGTGAGCATGAATAATTTACATGAACAAGTGGAGGAAATCCGTTTGGTGCTCTGCCAACCCTTTTCACTTCCACCTAAAAGGCTGCTACCTTTTTCTTTTTTCTCTCTCTCTCTCTCTCATGGAAATCCAAAACAAAACTCCATATTGGAGAGACAGATGGCAGATAGGGGGAAACTGAGTCTTTTATCCAAAAAGGCAAACTGTGATGGAAACAGAGGTTGCCATGGAAATCAGGACGAAGAGCAATTTGCTGGATTTCCCCTGAAAGGACATGGCAGCCACTTGACAGACTTGTGCAAAGTCATTCACATCTGTAATTTATGACGGCCATTGTAGGAAAACAGAGCGGGGGGGCAATATTCAGATAAAGTAACAAATTTACAAAAAAAAGTGGCACATTTACAAGATTAGAAATTTGCAAATTTACGTGAAAAAATAGTCAATTTATGAGGAAAAAGTTGCTTATTTATGAGATTCAAAATGACCCAAATTTATGAGGAAAAAGTTGCTGATTTACGAGATTCATAATGTTCTAAATTTACGAGAACAAAAGAGCAAATTTATGAGGAAAAATTTACAAGATTCAAAATGTCCCAAATTTATGTGAAAAAATAGTAAATATATGAGGAAAAAGTTGCTAATTTATGAGATTCAAAATGCCCCAAATTTACGAGAACAAAAGAGCAAATTTATGAGGAAAAAGTTGCAAATTTTCGAGAGAAAAATAACAAATTTACTCTTTGTTAATCCTGATATTTGCTGCTTGGTCATGTAAATAATCAGGCAAGAGTGGGATCCTAAAATAAATCATTTTGCACATCTGCACCGTGCTTCCTTCCTTCAAACGCTCTTCACTCTCACATGAGGTTGCCTGGAGATGAAAACACAAACTTCTACTGACAAAACTCACGACTGGAGGTTCAACAAGTCATTATTAAGCTGCACTGGAACCGTTTTCTTCCCGACCCGAGATGCTGATTTTGTGTTCCCGCAGCGAGTCACGGTAACGGGCCGTCGGGGGAGTGGCGGCGGCGGCGGCGGCAAATCTCACATTGGGTGTATTTTTAGAAGAGAACACATGTTGTTTTCGATGCGGTGTCTGATTTTAATTTGCTGCTGGTCCTGCAGTCATCAGCTCCCATTAAGAAAAAAAAAAGACAGAGGAAGAGTGCTGGATATCCTCCGTTGCTAGGTAACTAAAACAACACGAAGGAAACACTGTGTTTCAACATAATCTGTACACAGTGAGACAGTGTGAAGGTTTATGTTGATTTACGTTCAGACCGCGCGCTCTTATTCGATTACATTTGGCTAAATGGAAACGGTCGCTGTGTAATTTTTTCCAAATTGGATACCCATTCGTTTTGATTGTGAGATGATTGAATTGATTACGGGCGGCGCGCCACGGTAATGTCACCCTTAATTGCTCCACAGGTGCAGTGTTTTAAGAGCAGTCGCAACTAATTCGACTAATGCAAATATCATCAATCATTAAACGTGGATAAATAGTTTCAAATCGATGTTTTAGGCTCTGGTGAGACTTAATTGACAAAAGTTTGGATTTTAACGCTCCAGCCAGCCCACACTTCAGCCCACTTCTGTCAATATTTGCTTTAATGTAATCGTCCATACGCCCTCTGTATGTTTGCGCTGCATGCAATGCCTTTATTTAGTAGCTATCAGCATTTTCACCACCCACATCGACAAGAGCCGACAACGGGTGGTTCTGAAAAGGCTGTGAGAAGTGTTTGTTTACATGCTTTTATATAGCTGGCCATCTCCATTATTAGCGGCTCCATCATACGAGCACATAAGCAGGCTGCATTCACAATAGTTTGGAATATAAAAAGAAAGGAGGCAGAATTCAAGAGGGATCATTTTCCCTCTGTGATCATTCAAGTATAAGTTGTAGGTTTTTCCCCCCTTTCAAAGTCGAGATTTCAAACATTCATGATGTTGAATCCGTGTGTGACCGTGCTCCCCTCTTTCATACTGATGCATCCCTTTTCCCTGTTAATTGTGAGGTTCATCGCATCTGTCAGAAAGCAGCACGTCCCTCTCAATCAATGACCTCAGCTGTTCGATCGGCTGTGGATTGACGGCATCCAGCTGGGATGATGAATGACCTGCTTTCGGTCCGGATTACCTCCCTGTTTCTGTGCAGAGACCCTGAGTCGTATCAGTTATAGTAATAACACGGTATACACATAGACATCTAACACCATGGGTCATCTGTTTCCTGGTCAATCAGCTTCTTAAGCCTCGCCTGCAGCCACGAGCTTCAGAGAGCCTCAGTGTTACTGCTCCGGCACGCCTGGGGAGACCGGATTGACTGTACTTTATACATTTATCTGATTAGATATGCAAAGCGTGTGATCATACTGCACATTTGGCTCCAGCGGGGGAGTATCTCCAGGCTTTTGCTCTGCTCCGCGGCCGGACTCGTCAAAGGAAAAAAAAAACCTTTTTCTCAAGTGTTTGGAGGTTTCACGGCTGGCTGGAGCTCTGGGGGTCACACTTGTACTCTCGCTGCCGTCTCCCGACGTCCATCTGGTGCACACCGATGTGAGAGCTGCAGGCGCCGAGGAGCTCCGCGAGTGCAAGTTTTTGGACAAATCACGGCAGGAAGCCATTAAAGCCACTTGTCAGTTGTTAGGCAGCGGGGCGATGGGACCGGCCACGAGGCTGCTTTGTTGGAAGGGGAAAGCGGGTACGAATGGGCGACAGACAAATCCAGACTCATACACACAGAATCTTTTTTTTCCTGGCCTCATTTCCAGCCTGGTATCCTTAAGATTTATATCCATATTGGAAGATTCTGCATAAAATATGTCCGAGGACAACATTCTGTATTTCGTAGCAGACAGGTGGACAGCTAGATAGACAGGTAGGTAGATAGATAGACAGGTAAGTAGACAGGTAGGTAGATAGACAGGTATGTAGATAGACAGGTAAGTAGATAGACAGGTAGGTAGACGGACAGGGAGGTAGATAGATAGACGGATAAGTAGACAGGTAAGTAGATAGACAAGTAGGTAGGTAGGCCTATAGGTAGACAGGTAAGTAGATAGACAGGTAGGTAGGTAAGTAGGTAGACAGGTAGGTAGGTATAGGTAGACAGGTAAGTAGATAGACAGGTAGGTAGGTATAGGTAGACAGGTAAGTAGATAGACAGGTAGGTAGATGGACAGGTAGGTAGATAGATAGACAGATAAGTAGACAGGTAGGTTGATAGACAGGTAGGTAGATAGACAAGTAGGTAGGTATAGGTAGACAGGTAAGTAGATAGACAGGTAGGTAGATGGACAGGGAGGTAGATAGACAAGTAGGTAGGTATAGGTAGACAGGTAAGTAGATAGACAGGTAGGTAGATGGACAGGTAGGTAGATAGACAAGTAGGTAGGTATAGGTAGACAGGTAAGTAGATAGACAGGTAGGTAGATGGACAGGGAGGTAGATAGATAGACAGATAAGTAGACAGGTAGGTTGATAGACAGGTAGGTAGATAGACAAGTAGGTAGGTATAGGTAGACAGGTAAGTAGATAGACAGGTAGGTAGGTATAGGTAGACAGGTAAGTAGATAGACAGGTAGGTAGATGGACAGGTAGGTAGATAGATAGACAGATAAGTAGACAGGTAGGTTGAGAGACAGGTAGCTAGATAGATAGACAGATTAATAGACAGATAGGTAGAAAGACAGGTAAGTAGATAGACAGGTAAGTAGGTAGACAGGTAAATAGGTAGACAGGTAAGTAGATAGACAGGTAAGTAGGTAGACAGGTAATTAGATAGACAGATAAGTGGATAGACAGGTAAATAGGTAGACAGGTAAATAGGTAGACAGGTAAATGGGTAGACAGGTAAGTAGATAGACAGGTAAGTAGGTAGACAGGTAATTAGATAGACAGATAAGTGGATAGACAGGTAAATAGGTAGACAGGTAAATAGGTAGACAGGTAAATGGGTAGACAGGTAAGTAGATAGACAGGTAAGTAGGTAGACAGGTAATTAGATAGACAGATAAGTGGATAGACAGGTAAATGGGTAGACAGGTAAGTAGATAGACAGGTAAGTAGGTAGACAGGTAACTAGATAGACAGGTAAGTAGATAGACAGGTAAGTAGGTAGACAGGTAAGTAGGTAGACAGGTAAGTAGGTAGACAGGTAAGTAGGTAGACAGGTTAATAGGTAGACAGGTCAAAACATACTTGATGATGCAGTTTTCTTGTAGTCATTTTGTTGGAGACCGTGATTTTCGAGCACACACATTATTTGAAATCTCAAGCTGTGTCTCTGATGAATGCACTTCTTGGATGGACATTTTAGTCCCACAATGCAAAGCACCGCAGGGATAGCTAGCTCTGGTAATAATTTAGAAAACATACAAAGATATTGGGGAGGAATGAGCTCTTAGGAAAGTTTGAACATGTGAACGTGGTCTCAAAGTTGCGGTTCGATTGATGTTTTTCCGTGAATGCCTATAGCTTTTCTTTCTATGCAACTATCTGTTCTTAGAGAATAAGAACAGAGGCTCTTTGAGGATGACAAATAGCGTGAGGGATTAATGAGATAAAAGTAGGTTATTGAAGAAAACATTAAAAAATTAACAAAAGCTATTAGAACATGAGGGGGTTGAAAGGAGTGAAGTATGGTATGCGCAGTACGTCGGACTGGAAGGAAAATATGGCTTCAAAAAGAAGAATAAATATATATATATATGGCACTTGTCATATCTCATTTGAAAGAGAGAAACCTGCATCATTAAGTCAAAACCGACCGGAAACCTTCTTTTAGGGAATTGAATTCCCTTCGAATTCACCAAAAAAGGAAACGGCTGTAGAGCTCAACACAAAGTCTTCCTACCCAGAGGCTTTCATTTGCCTAAATTCAAACAGCTGTGCATGTTGAATATGAAGAAAGAAGCCATATGAGGGGGTCTGGGAGGATTAGTCCTTTGAAGGCAGCAGAAATGTCCTTTCAGGTGTATCTATGGTCTAACCTGCCGAAGCAGCTCATTGCTTCATATTTCTGTCAGCATGGACAACATATCCACCTATTAAATCAACTCATACTTTATCACCGACGGACCAGACACACAGTCATTTAATAAAAAAAAATACAAAATGCATTGTCAGTTTGATGATGAAACACAGTGGGCCTCATTTATCAAACGAACGTACGACCGAAAACCGTGCGTACGACCATTTCCACGCAAACTTCGGCATTTATCAATTTGGACGTAAGTGGAAGCTGCGATCAGATCTCACGTCAGGTCTGAGCTCGTGTACGCAAATTCGAGTCTATGGATTTGCGGTGCAGCACAGCAAAATCTGGCATAAAATAATGAACAAACCTCAGCTGTCATTAAGCATAAGCAGTCACATATTTAGAACAGATCAAAACGGATTATTAAAACGAAAACATTTCTTTTAAAGCCCATGTTTTTACTGATACCACTTTCAAAAAATTAAACAATGGGATAAATAGCCTAAGATGACAACTAATTATTACACATTAAAATGTGAAAGAATCATAAATACAAGCAGAAATGTGTGTTTGCAAATTAACTAAAGGCAAAAATGTGTAATTGTTTTTGTTTTTGTCCGATGGGTGTGACAGAACTGGAACAAAAATGAAAGCACCTGTTGAGATAATCATCGTTCCACTGTGGTTGGTCAGATGTTTATTCATTCCCCTATTTAAACAGATGCTTTGACAGTTATCAAGTCTTGATGATGGCAGACTTGCTTATTTTGGAGGAACAATACGCGCGTGTCAGACGTGAGCGCGTTTTCAGGGACCGCAGGGATCTCTGTGTCACCTCCACCACTTATGCCACAGATCGACTCCGACCCAATTAAGGAGGCAACTTTTTTCCTCCGTCCCCGTCAAGATCAGCGGATGAAAAGATTCATTTAAGTCGTTAGGCATGGGTTAAGTTATTGAGAATTATATTCAAACCTCAGCTGGAGTCTGTTCCTCTGCGGCAACGCTGTTGACTGCCTCCGTTATCTTTTTCCAGACTGAAAAAGAGGGATATGAGGATAAATATCTGTAAAAATAAAAAAATTTGTTCACAAGACAACAATATTTGATATAAATTACTGCAGATTACGTAGTTGTTAATTGACTTTCTCCAGCATACTATATACTGTATATATAAATAGTGAGATACTGTTGCACTTTCTTCCAACAAATGTACTTATTGTAAGTCGCTTTGGTAAAACACATCCGCTAAATTCCCTAAATTTAAATGATTTAAATACAGCCACTATATATTGGGCCACTATTTGACCAAACTCACCAAAAGTCAATATGTTTAGGTTGCATTGAAGTGAATGTCCTTTCTTGACGACCTCCTCCAGCAACTTAAGTTAACTGCCTGCACATTCAAATACATCATTGTTGCCTGTATATAAACTGTGAATGCTACATATAGAAAATATAAAACAAGGGGAAATGATCGCCATTTGACCTCTCCTCTATTTGTCAGTAATCGACTTTCAAAGTGATCCAAAATGCCTGTTGGATAAACATGTTGTTCACTTAATAAAAAGGGCTGCTAAAGTTCTCTAAAATGGTCCGATCCTCAGAGAATTTGACTGTCAGCTGGTTTGCATGAACTCCATTTTATCCCCTAAAAGGACCAATGCACACCTCGGGTTGATCCCCGAGGCGTCGCTTTAAATGGGAGACAGGAAACGAACCAGAGGGCTGAAGATGTTTCATCTCGACCGAGGTTTCAAGGATGACTGGCAGAATTAAAGATATTCCTGTTTCTTTAAAGATGGACAACACACTATAGTCACTGTTGTGTATAATAAATATTAAACTCGATGTTCAATTGATTTTCTTTTAATAAAAAGGCAAACATTTTTAATATTCAGCGTTTGACAGTGACTCTAAACGGATGCACGGAGAGCAATATCCTTGAGATGTCAGAGGGGTTTTTTTTTACGGCTATTTTATTGCTCGCCTTGAATATAATTTCATACACATTTCCTCAGGCATCCTTGGGATCTGTGCTCAAATTTAATAAAACTTTCTGTGGGTTTGAACAGCGATTAGCAACGTGAATTTCTGCATCGGTGAATATGAGAGATATTCCAAAGCGTGTTGTATCGAAACTCGATTTTAATTTTAGACCTATTTATCGCTTTAAACTTTTCACTCGGCAATTCAGCAACATACCTTTGTTGCGGCGTGACATGCAGCTAATGAATTCCCAAGAACATGAGAGGCTTTGAAATACAAACCCAGGTCCGTAGCACTAATGAAGCCCCAACCAAACGCAGGGCTTAGAGCGGGAAACAGAAGACAGACAGACAGAGATCAGCTTTCCCTTTTTCTTTTTCTTTTTCTTCATCTGCATCGGCGCTGCCTCGTCTCCCAGGGGTGCAGGTGATTTTGTGGGCAGGTGGGCCTTGGGGAGAATCTCCTGGGGGGGCCTGCGACTACATGACAGCTTCAAGGAGTGAAAAGTGACTTTGAAGACGACGAGGTAGAAACCACACCGATTTACATTTTACTTTTTGCTGATCTCCCAACTAAAGGTCATTCTTCAACCGAGACGTATTACACTGACAACCGTCTCTCGGTGACTGTGAAACAGTGAAGCGGTCACATGGTTTTCCTCCATGATTTGGAAACCACATTGGGAAAAGTCAGTGCCTCCTCATTCCCCTGTGCAATTTATATATATATATATATATATATATATATATACTATATATATATATATATATATAGTATTGCATCCATTCCCCATTAGCCAGGTGAAATTAAAGTCCCAGTCGGCAAAATTTTTTTGATCATATTCACTGAAGCCAACACTACTCTCCGATAGAACAACATAAATCATCCGGTTTTAGAAAGTAGAAAAACGCACCTCTACGTGGTAGAGCCTGTTGCTTGTTTTGCAAAAAAACGAAAGAGCCTGGATCATCCTGTCCAATCAGCACGCAGGGCTGTGTTCGTGCACACACAGAGCCCCTCCCCCCTCGGGTCGTACCACGAACACAGGGGGGAGGCGGAGGGAAGTAGCAACAAGCTTCCAATTCCTCGTTAAAAACCGAAATGAGGAGGTCCAAAACAACCAAGGAGAAGAAAACACCGGTGGAAAAGAAGGGAAAAAAGAAAGATGGCGATGGTGCCCGTGATAAAACCCGAGTCAACATCGGACCCGCGTTTCAAAGGTGGCGTGAACTAAGGGAGTTCAAAGGGCACGGAGTCGAGGGGAAGGAGCTCGGTGGTCGTGGAGGAGGAGCTCGGTGGTCGTGGGGGAGGAGCTCGGTGGTCGTGGGGGAGGAGCTCGGTGGTCGTGGGGGAGGAGCTTAGTGGTCGTGGGGGAGGAGCTCGGTGGTCGAGGGGAGGAGCTTGGTGGTCGTGGGGGAGGAGCTTAGTGGTCGTGGGGGAGGGGCTTAGTGGTCGTGGGGGAGGGGCTCGGTGGTCGTGGGGGAGGAGCTTAGTGGTCGTGGGGGAGGAGCTCCGTGGTCGTGGGGGATGAGCTCGGTGGTCGTGGGGGAGGAGCGTGAGAGTTGTAAACATTCAAACTTTAATTAATTCATCTGTTTATTGCTTTAAAAGCCATTTGCAATTTATTCCAACTTTATGGGCGACCCTGTAATCTAATAATTAAACCACCTGTTAAAACAACCGGAGGTCGACGGGGTCGGTTATGACTTTACCATCCTCGCAAAAAAAATTGCTTCCCCCTGATTCCATGTCATTTTAAGCTTGATTAAGGATTCGTATTAGCATAAACTTGATTTTTAGCCTTTACTTTAGCTTGACAAAAAAAAAAACACGCCATCTATCTTCAACTCACTTTTTAATGTCAATATTATTCAGGTCCCCTTCTACTCCCTTGTCGTGGGGGTGGAAACACATTCCTCAAAGCACAGTAGTAACCACGGGGTGCAGAATAATTCACACATTGTAAATTCATACATATTTGGAAGCAGATGGATCTGCAGGCTGTTTACACTACGGCAAGATAATTCATTCATGGTTGGTTTTGTATTATTACCATGGTAATCTCGTCATACTGTGTAATTATGTTTCTTGCGCAATGTAGTCGCAACATCTTTTTTTCGTTTCATACAAATATGTTATTATCTTAATTTCTGTGTCTTAATTAAGGGCTTATTTTGTTACATTTCGAAGGTGTGACGTGTTTATCCCTCAAGGTCGGGAGCGTTACTGTGCATTACTGATTTAATGTGCTTGTTCAGGCTACGTGGGTCAAAGACCACCTGCTGGCAACAGGAAAATAACTAATTTTATGTTCCCCAGTGTGGGAAAACAACAACACGCATGTCCAAAACCTTATACGATGAAGGCAAATGACTATTCACTGCAACTTGATTGGTTATTCAGCAAACTACAGCTGGCAGGCAGCTGAAATGAGGTGGTTTTTAGTATTTCTGTTGCTGCCTGTGCGGTTTCTTCAGGGAGAACCAGAAGTAAAGGCCAGTAAGTCAGGACCAGCTCTATTTCATGTTGGAATCTGGCTGACTAGAAGACAAATGTCTTCCCTTTAACCTGGAGTAACTCTAGACAGGATGCACAGACGTTTAAGTCGCTCTAAATCATTGCAACATCATTCAGCCGTCTTTGTTTATCTGTTCACCCCGTCTCCTTTATACAAGTAAATGGTATCTACTTTTCCTGCAAAAGGATTCTGGGAAAAGTTGGGACGTCACTATGTGAGAGGCCGCAGGTGAAGCTGGTTATTGGAAAGAGAGACCACAAATAAGCCAAATAATGAATCCTACAAATTCACTTTAAGCTACATACTCGAAAAACACACATTCTTGACTTTATTGTATCCGAACAAAAAAACACTCCTACGAATTAAACAAAAAAATCGAAGGCTCTGCCTTCTGCAAAAAAAAAAGGGCCTTTTTGCAATCTGCTGACCTGAAAATGTACTTCCAAACAACAAGAGCACGGAATTGAAAACATCTCCTCCACGGCAGCAATGATAAAACCAAACAACCTGAACCTCCTCTGCGGTACCATGTGACTCTTTGTCATCACTAGGTAGGAAAAGAAGAAATCCCTTTATCAGTGCAGAGTAATGATGAACGATCACAGCGACCTGCACCCCGTGAATGTTTTATTGTCCTAAAAGTGCTCGCTCGTATTAAATGTCGGAGTTCTTTCACCTCACCGGCTCGCCGCAATGTCCATCATCACCTTTAAAGAGCTCGAGGAAACCGTCGCCCCACTTCAGAGCTGGATTTCTGGCTGACTCTTGTGAAACCTTGGAACGCCCCATTAGCGGGGGGGTTAAACAGCACATATAACATCATTTTTATCGTTCTTTGACTACTCTGAAACAGGTCCACACTATTTTAGTTCGTCCCTGCTGTGGTGACCGCATGCAGAGCAAAGAACCAAAGGGACGCCGGCAGCCAGAGGTGGTCTGACATTTTGAATCAAGACGTATGTGGTGACGTATTTGTGGACCCTCTTCATCCATATATAACATGCAATAACATGTGTTCTGTTGTAGCTCCTCATTGAGTTTATGACATCTGTATATTATATAATAAGTCAGCCTGTTTGTGGTTAACACTGCTTCACAGACAGTAAAAATCCTCCCAACGATGTGTTTGCCGATTCATAGGTGCTATAAAAAGAGACATTTCTACGTTGAGTTTCTACGCTGATAAAAGATGAAGAATGTAAACCCATGTTAAAGCTAATGCGTCTGCTGGCAACTCTATTATAGTGAGTATTGATCAGACATTGCATCATTAACTTGCAAGGGTTCTCCTCTAGAAACAAGAAAGAATACAACGTTAACAAAGTGGAGGACAAGGCCAGCGGGCGTTCAAGAAATATTACTATGGTGCAGATAAGTTCTCGTAGAAGGATCACACTAACCCTGGCTTCATAGAGCGCCCAATTCTACTTACAGTAAGTAACTCTTGGCACAAGTGTAATATCTTTTTCTGCTCCAAAACATGGATGCATGGCTCACGTGGCAGCTGATAATGCACCAGTACTAATCCGTTTTATGCCAGAGTGCACGTCTATCCAAACCTATTACCGGTGCGGCGCATGGACTTGCAGCGAAGACCGTTCAGATCCGTCACCCGGGAAACTCTAATGACCTTGGAAGTGGGACGACCAGCCTCATGCAACTATAAAAAGATGTTCAGTGAAGCTACGCTTGTTTTGGTTGATATAGTAGGGAGGAAAAAAAGGGGGGGGAGTCGCAGCTGTGAGGCCTGACTCTGCACGGCGTGCCGTGGGGGGTCAGGCGGTAGCCGCAGAGTCCATTAGCACATTACATGGCCCTCTCAGCCAGCAAACGAGAAAAAGCCATTGAACATCCCATTCCACCCCGCCACACAGATTAGAGTGGCCCTAATGCAGCTGCAGCAAAGGTGTGCTACTCGTGACAAGAGGGTGAGAGACGAGGTGGAGGGAGGCAAAGAGAATATAAGAAAGAGAAACGAGGAGGTAAATGAACCGGCACCACCGATGATCATTCTCTTTGATGGTGCATCGGTGCGGCATCCAATAGACCGTGAGCTCATTAGTGGACGAGAACAGAGTGCTGCTCGCTCACCTCGCCGCCATCGCCGCCGCTGGGCGAAGGGAAGGCCAAAAAGTTAAGATGACAAAAACCCTAAATGCACATCAATATTCACCCGGCTTCATCAGCACTAAAGTCCACAAAAGTGTCGACCGTGTGTTTTTTTTAATTTATAGTCCGATGACGAGTGTGTGGAGGAAAGAGATGCGTTCAGGCTCCCCGTGGGAAATAGGGCACCAACGTTCCCCTCGAATGCTTGAGTTGAATATTACGTCATATTTGTTTCCTCTGGAATTCATACTGTATAAAATTTGTATTCATTTTTACTTTTCTTGGTTTGATAGATCCTATTTTACAGCATCATTATATGCTCTGTTATATTTATTATACAAGTATACATAATTTAGATGTTTTTCAAATTTTTCCATGTGTATTCTTTAATATTCCACATATTTTTCTATATCTATTATTCATATTTTCTTATAGGTATGTTGTACATTTGTATTCTGAAATGAGAGCAGCTGTAACGTAACATTTACCCCAGAGGATCAATAAAAAATTGTCGATTCTGATATTTATTCATAGTTTCCTTGACGGAGAATAGGGAAACCTGCTGCTGTATTTCTACGGTACACCTTAGAGAAAGGTGCTTCATTCCACTGTGAGTGTACAAACAGACTTCACCCTGTTTTGGAGACGGTGGGCGTTGGGGGGGGGGGGGGCGTCGGGGTCCAGATTGGAATTGGGACTTTGTGTTACAGTTTGTGGGTTTCTGGTCCGTGTGCACCGAGCATGTGTCAACGCATTTGTTGGATTTGATGAATTGCCACAACTCCCCTGGTTCGAGGAGTCTGCAGTGAGAATAGGATTAAAAAAATAAAAAAATCCTGCTCCATACTTAAGGTACGACGGCGTATTAGGGCCACTGTAGGGAAAAAAAAAAAAAAAAAAAAAAAGAACAAGCCAACAGAGGTAGGAGATATTCTGAGAAAAAAACTGGCAAATTTGCAACTTTAAAACTCTCAAATTTGCTACTTTATAAAGTCGCAGATTTGCTACTTTATTATTGAGGTCATAGAGGAAGGAAACACATTGCTTGACCAGATGTTTGCCGGTCAAAGCTAGTCAAAGTCAACCGCTAGCATCTTAGCCCAAAGCTAGTCAAAGTCAACCGCTAGCATCTTAGCCCAACTGCCCGATCATTAAACACCCATAGGATGATAATTGGGCCTCATATAAATAAAACCAACAATAACCATAAACAGCCATAAGGACCTTAGCAAGGCATTGTCACACATTGTGATGTATTCATTAGAAAAATAAATGCAACATTCATGGGACTTTTGCTAGCATGAATGCCTGTTGTTAGCATGTTATAAAGTAGCAAATTTGCTAGTTTTAAAGTAGCAAATTTGCAACTTTTTTCTCTGAATATTGCCCATCTCTCTCGGCTCTGTTTTTTTTCCCAGTGTCCTAATACGCCGTCGTAAGAAGGTGCTTCTAAATGAATTAAAGTGCTTTAGCCGGCCGCTGTTTACCACATATTACCGCTAACATAGCTCTTCCACTCTCGTCCTCCGGGTTTAGTTTGCCCTTTGATTTGTTTCCCTTTCACACACACTGTAATGAACATTTGTGAGCATACATAAAAGCATACTTTTATCTCCAAGGCAGTCGCAGCCAGAGGCTTGGCATTATCATACCAACGATAACGCAAACTGCCTCAGAGGGAAATGAACCCAATCCATTTAATAAACTTTTTCTCTCCACAATCTTTGTGTGTGCTTCTGCGATGGTTCATCAAAGAACAAAAAGCTTTCAGAGTGCGTCCCCGCCTTTTATAATTTGCCTGAAATCATTAAACGAACATCACACTTGTTCCTCTTGCTTCCTCGTTTGCCTCTGACATCAGAGGATGTTGATGGAGGGGTTGTTTGGGGTTGGGGAATTGTAATGGAAGCATGTAGACAACTCATCTCTATTACATTTCTTTTTTGGAAAGCGTGAATGGGATGACAGAAGTTGAAGGAATTGAAAGTGGCAGAAGGGCGCACAGCCATTCATTAGAAAATCATTTATACGCCTGGTTGAATTCCCAGCTATCTGCCCCTGCAGACATGAAATGCCTTTGGGTGTATGACAGACACAATGGGAGCATGTGAAGCGAACAGATGGACAGGGAAATACCATCACATCTACAATCATGTTTAATACACGCCTGCATGTCCGTTCCTGGGTGCTGTACAAACATGTGGCTGTGTATCCCTTGCCCTTTTGCCCAGCCTGTCATAAATAATCCTCTCTGCTACATGCTAGAAAACGCTAATCGTTATGTTTTTCTTTGTAGCTTTACGAGTCCAGGGAGCTCTCGCCCCTTTAATCATCGAGGAAAACATATTTGGCCACCGTGTCATGCCAGTAATTTCATCCGGGGACATAGCCACAGTCTTTATGCTAATATTCCATTAAACTAATCAGTCTGCCGCTTCATGTGCGAGAAGGCTGCTGGTATGAAAATAACGCCTGTCACAACATGTTGCTATAGCGATGAGCTATGTCTTATCTAATTCGTGGCTAGTATGGATGTTTTTCTGTCAGATGTGATTCTCCGCCCCTTTGTCCTAGTGCTGAGGATAAAGTGTTTTCACACAATTAGCTGGTTGATTGATTAGCTCATTGAGATTTCTCATCATTTGCATTCAGTTAAAGTAATGAGTCATCGTGCATTCTAGGAACGCAAATGTGCTTAATGCAAATAAGAATTTCCATTGAAATCATGGTTTTGATAGAGATGGTGGGCCCTATGTAAGAATAAAGTATTGTTTCACAACGCAGACGGACAAATGAAACCCAATAAAGTCATTCCAGTTTGTTTCCTTCTCTGTGTGTTTGAATGCTTAAGCAGGAGATGCTGCTCGAGCCTCACCTTCACATCTCCAGTGCATTTCAGAATCTAGCAGACAACAGAAGTTGACATTTTCTGTCCTAAATTTATCTCCCCGCGCAGACACTCCTGCCTCTTGTTCCAGACGCAGAAACACTGGAGGCTCATTCATTCCTCACAGAAGTCTGTCACTTCCCGTAACATGCCCCCTATGACTTAGTTGAAATGCCAAGCGATGGAGGAAAAAAAAAAAAAAAAAAATCACCTCTTTTGTTTTAATCATAGACTTGTCAGATGGAGAAAATATTAAATGAAACTTCAGGGCTCTCTCTCCGTTATCCTGCTGGACTGTGCAGCACGTTATAGGAAAATGTTTCCTGAGAGCAAAATAAATAAATAAATGTGTTGTAGATTTAGCATAGGAGGCTCATGCAAATGACTAATGATCTCCGGTGCAAGACTGATTCCCTGCAAAGCAAACAGAACATCTGTTTGATAGGAACATAAAAGTGGTAACTAAAATGAATGGTGTTTCCTATGAGATGAGTGATTATGCACGCCCAGCGTCAAATTGCTACGACTGGGGTGAAATTGAGGTTTTTTTATACCCGACAATTACCTTTTGATATATCGCTGGAGTTACAATTAATGAAACACTGCTGATTATTTTTGCATTCGGCTGAACACTACTCTAATATCAGCAGGTCTGCAATAGTCCGGATTTCATATACTTCTATTAGTGTTGCATTGGAACACAGAAAGTGAATTAAAAAAAACATCAAATACTTCTTTTTCAAGTCATTGATTTCATCATTAATTCACATAACCGGGGTATCATAATAAAAAAAAGAGAAGTGCATTCATGATATACACAGAATGATAGAAATTATTGTAGGGCGAAGAGGAAGAAGACATCAGGAAATCACTGTCAGCTGAATGACTGTTAGAACAGCTTGCTTCAGTAGCAATTCCTCTGACAAATGTCTGGAATGAAAAAACATCTCTTGGAAAACGGAGCAGGCTGTGCGAAGGCACAAAGACCCAGACAGGAGGGAGCGACAAGAAAACAAAACACATCAAACCCCGACGCCAAAAGAAATCTGCCTCGTCATAACATTCTATTCCAAGCAGACGCCGTCAATCTCGATCTGTCACTCAGAAAAGCCGGCATGGCCATTGTGATTTTGGCTAGAGAGAGAGAGAGAAAACACAGCATTCGAGTTGTATAGGCAAGGTGTGCTTACATCCGTATGCAACCTCTATGAACACTGGAGGAACACAGCGTTAGAAGACAACAAGCCGGTTTTAAACGGCCCATTTAAACAGCCAATTTGAGACCACAATGGTGTGCGGTTTTAAAAATAGCCCGTACATGTAAAAAGCCATTTAAATGGGCTTGGCTTGTTCCGGCCCGTTCATTTAGCCTGTTAAGCTTCTCACAGAATAATGGAGCGAAAATTGCCTCCGCCTGCTCAGGGATGAGGATTTTGGAACGCAGCAGAGTGGGACGGTGTTGACATAAACAAAAAGAAAAACATCATTCTATTTTTGCCTGGATTGCTCAATATCAATATTGTGCTGATTTGGGAAATACTATATATAACTCCCATGAACACACACACATGAAAAAAAGCTTTTTTTCTTTTGCCAGCATGGCACAAAAACCACAGTGTGTCTAACAGCTGTATATAAAATATGCCAGGAAATATGATATTTAAACAGATACTTACTGGTCTGCAGTAGCAGAAGTCGCAGGAAGCATCAGGCTAGGTCGTGTCTACGTGGTATACCATAAAATTTGGGAAACTTTTTGGAGAGGGTTATAGCATATCGACCCAAAATGGTTAACGTTTTGACCTTGAATGTTTAAAGTTAATAGTTAAAATGGAATTGAAGGTGAGGATAGGAGGCATGGAGCTCTTCGGTCATATAAATATCAGTGTTTAATACTGTTTCAGTGTTTTGGGAATATTTATAACATATATGCATAGACCTATATGGATATTAATTGTGTTTTGAAGGGTTAAACTCACATTTAACAGTCAACATTGCCAGAAATTAAGACTGCATATGCATTTCTTTGTAAATCTCATCATAAACGTTGTTCTTGTACAGTGATATATCCTTTTAAATACAGATTATATACTAGTAGGAGAGGAAAGAAGTTTTAGTTGTTTTGTTTTATCTCCATTGGCGACACATTCTTATTCCTTGACTTGAGGAGCGATTCATTCTGGTTGTGTTATTTTAGGAGTTTCCTCCTCGGGCTACGAAATGGCCTTAAGAGGTTAAGAAATATGTGAGCACTTACTGATATCTCGTTTCTCATTTCCTAAAAAGAAGGATACAAACATATCTATGATGAACATGCTTGTAGTTGTTGGTGCAGAAGAGATTTAAAAATTAGTATATTTTAGCAGGAATGCACTTCTTATAAGTCGCTTTGGACAAAACTGCCTGCTAAATGAAAATGTTGTGTCACTGATAATCATCTACTTCACACATTTATGCTTCCCAGAGGATGTGCCCTTTCCATTTCAGCTGTGCTCTTGCACCATCCCGAGGTCAGGGTCAGCCTTGTTCGCTTGATAATGCTGGTTCATGCTCCCAGGATGATTAACTAGTTTTCTTTTAAATGACTGCAAGAGACGTTTTTACCATTTCATCCCATACTAGGAAAGCTCTGGTATCAACAGGCAGTAGGTATGTCTTATTTTCGTAGAGAACGCTTTGGACTCTTAAGATTAGTCAGGTGTGAGTCATTCCAGTGATAATCTACGACATACCTGGAGCAGGGCAGGTGCTGGGATACCGATAACATCTGACTGTTATCAAATGAAATAAAAGCAGGAAAACAACACGGATGAGTAAATCTCCCCCAATGACAGGACAAATGGTTTGGAAGCTGTATTAATCAATCCTCATCTGTGAAAAATGGCAGATTTATGAGAGCCGTGCTTTGTCTCCGTTTGTCTACTGAACCACAGATGATGTGCAAGAAATTGCAATTGATTTTGGTTTGTACTTTACATGAAGCCGCACTAATGATTACCTTGTATGAACTCTTTTTGTGTGTTTTCCATTGAATTATTACATACAATAGGCCTGTGAAATGTAAGAAAGCAAGTAAAGTAGGTAATTATCTCTCTGGTCTGTCTGTCTGCTTGGATATAATGATTCAAGTTCATTCTTCTTTTATTGTGCATAGGAAACTGCAAATGTGCTCTACTGTCTATTCCACTGTGAGAAGCCAAACTTCTCTCAACTTCCTGGCTGCTATTGTATATTTCCAACCATGTTGTAAGCTGCTTCATGGACAAAAAGTAATTTACTTACAGGGCAGCCACTCGAATCTCCAGCCTTCTAACTCTCTCCTTTCTCACAAAACATTTAATACACCCTGGCGTTATGCATGGGCCAACACAAACGTCTGACATTTTAATTGAATTTACAGAGAAAAGGACATGACAGACAGATTCTCTCGGCATTGTAGAGTGACTCCAAGTTAAGTTTTATTCCCAATATCCTCCAACCTCAGGCCAGAGCCATTCAGTCATAATCTCTGTAGCTGGAGGGTGTCACCGCTTTCTGCAAAGTGAGCGGAAATTTATTGCACCGCGCATAACCCCCTTTAGTCGTCAATATCTTTTACAAAGAGATTAGGATATATGAGACGTGCTAAATGAGGCTTTAATTGAATAGAGGGCATTTACAAGAAGCAGATGTCCACGGACCTATTTGTTCCCGTATTTGATGTGATCTTGCCGTGAGCGTGAGTCCACTCTGTGGACTACCGCAAACGCAATGCAGCGAAAAATGTAAATGCACTATATGAATGTATAGACCCCCATTTTTGAATGGACAGGTGATAACTCAATACTTGACACATTGATTTCCGCCGGAGTAATTCATTACCAACGAGTCATTATTAAGGCAAACGCTGGAGAACAAAAAAGATCTACAGATCCTGTAATCTATACCTTTTGACAGCATCTTCATAATTACAGCAGTGTAGAGTCACATAGATGAATAACTGCTCCAGTTGTTTAATAGGAGATATAGAAGAAGTGTGTAGAAGAAGTGGGCGTAGTCACCGTGACGTCACCCATTGGTTCGTGATGCTGTTTTGTAGCCTCAAATTCATCATCTATCTATCAATAAGATGTTTTTAGGTGACCAAAAACGTTAAAAAACGATGAATGGTTTGAATGTTGTAAAACAAAAACAGGCTGGACAATTCTGTGACCTTTCAATCACAAGGTAGCCACACCGAAGCGTATCCTGCTTCATTTATTTACTCAAAATGGGACTATGATTTACAAAGTGAACATCATGCTACTGAAGAAAACGTAAATATCGAGGTCATAAACTCGTGTTTACAATGTTAATTCAGACAATACATCAAGTGAGTATTAGGGTCAGTTTTTCAGGATTTGGTACAATCGGATATCTTTTTGTAACCGGAGGAGTCGCCCCCTGATGGCCATGAGAAAGAGTGTAAGTTTAAGTCCTTCACTTGTCAGACCTGGAGGTTGGCCGCCTGATTTTAATACATTGGTAAAATGCATATTTGGTATACCATTTGTTCTATTTGCTGAAACAGCCATGGGCACATTTCAGTTAAAGAAGTTAAATGTCATGAAGTTGTTGAGAAAGCTCTGCACGTAAAGCTCACATAAATTTTGTATTAATGTCAAAATTAGCTCAGCTCAAGAAGCAGTTTGAGTTACAGACCAGTGAAGCGTGGTCCTGATTGTGTCTTGTTTTGCAGTAATTCTGGTCTCTCCAGGTGTGTGTGTGTGTGTGTGTGTGTGTGAGTCTTGGCTGGTGATTAGACTCCCTTGCCTCCCTCCGCACTCAGCTGTGAATATTCCTGCTGCACTCCCTCCCACTCACATTGTGCATTCTGACTCATCTAGAGACTTCTTCAGATGTCTGCCCACAATGAAGGTGACTCCAATAAGCACCTTTCTGCACAAGTACGGCAGGTTTGTATTGTCGGTACGGGATACGGATGCTAATAGAAATGGAAAAGAGCAATGGGGAAATAAAAGTTGACGATTATGCACCAGTCTCCCGCTAGGTTAATAAATAAATTAAAATAATAGTAACCTTGTGAACCAACAGAGTGTTTACTACTTTTCAGAGGGTGTTAAAAAGATTAAAAGAAGCCTAAGAAAGAAAAGCAGCACAAGATCCTGCAAGCAGAGAGCAACAACCCCTCTGAGGGGAAAGCCAACGGGTCGCACAGCTCTGAGCGATCATTAGGACTAATGGAAACACACAGCAGAGTGTCATCTGCCTACAGGCGGAGACGTATATGTCAAAAATATGAATGTGAGCACTGAGAATTTATATGAGCATTGAGGAAAACTAAATCTAACAATATTGAGGGACTAGCTGCAAGTATTTTTTAGTAAAGATAACATAACTGCTTTTGAAATCACAACAGTGCTGACCCTAATTAAAGTTAATTTAGTAAAATGTTATGATGGATGGTACAAAAAAAGCGTGTGTGGATCAAAGAGAACTAAAACAAATGAGGTAGTGGTGAGAACTCTATCGTCAGTCACTTTGGTTGAGGTGATTTCAGGCAGTTTAAGTGAGTTTGTGCTTTCCAATACCCATAATACCATATTTTAAGTATGCAAACATCCTAATATCATGTCCTAATGCAAATCACATTTTGCAAAATGCAAACCAGCGTGCTTTTCCATAGTTATACTGGCCCACACTCTTCTGCACAGCAGACATATGATCAAGAATTCAACATTTTAAAATTTGAAGTCCAGGGTTATTTGAAGTATAATGCCCAGCACATACATAAGAGCAGTTTCAGTATATCAAAAGTAAAAGTATGCAATTTCAAACACAGTAAAAGTCTAATCAGACTGAAACTGCTTAACGAGGTTATCAGGAGCAAGGTGATCCTGCCACTTTACATTTGATGATTTTAAGGATGAATGGTGGATCAGATAAGGTCTGATGTTATTCATACCTGCTGGGGTTGAATCAGTTCAAGGTGTTTTTGTTTTTTCTGCCAAAACAGATGGCAAAAAACCCACCTTGAATAGATATTTACTCGACTCGAAACTCAAGGTAGAATGCTTGACAACCTCCAGTTTAGAATTGCATCAACTGTCTGGATTTCTTTCCCTGCACTGCCCTGGACATCACCTTGTCTAGACTACTCAGACAACTGTCCTTCATGACTCCCAGTATATATATATATATATATATATATATATTTGTGATTTCAAAAGCAGTTATGTTATCTTTACTAAAAAATACTTGCAGCTAGTCCCTCAATATTGTTAGATTTAGTTTTCCTCAATGCTCATATAAATTCTCAGTGCTCACATTCATATTTTTGACATATACGTCTCCGCCTGTAGGCAGATGACACTCTGCTGTGTGTTTCCATTAGTCCTAATGATCGCTCAGATATATATATATATATATATGAGATATATATGAGAGAGTTCTATATATGTGTGTGTGTGTGTGTGTGTGTGTGTGTGTGTATACTCTGCATTTTTCAAGGCAAGCTGCAAATAAATAGCAATATTCCCTCCTGATTAGAAAGAAGAAAGAAAAAAATCAGCAAGCTTGTTTGTGTGTGATAAATATTAAGAGGAGTTCAATAAATACAAGCATGTTATCGCAGCATGTTTTTGAAAATCAGCCACCTCACCACATAAAAACTATTATCTAAAAAACCTGAACTGATGTTTTTAATTTTCCATGGGGAGCCCAAAAATATCCATCATGCCCTTTTGACTGGCATTTGGACGCGCTTCTCTACTGATTACCCAGGGTAGCCAGCACTGTATTCTCTGCTAATAGGGCAAAAGTGGCATGCTGTTCATTAGCGAGGCCTAATAATCCGAAGGTACACGGGGCCTCATTAAACAGTTGCCAATCACGTAGCCGGGAGAAAGTCAGAGACAGCCGCAGGAAGCCTTGCGGAGCACTAAGGGACGGTGAAATTAGGCCTCATATTCTGACAGGAGCCCTTCTTTAATGAAACGATGCTTCTACCGTGACACCACCAAGGAGCAAGTTTTCCTTCCCTCCAAAGGAGGTTGAAAAGGCTATTAAGATTCTTAATAATAGAGGCACATTCCACCCAGCTGTGCAACTGTTTCTGCAATATATTTCCATTAAGATAATTCCATTTACAGTTTAATTACCAAGGCAGTCATTAGAATGCACGGTGAGACATTTGTCGGCGAGACTCTTTTTTCTCTCTCGATGGATCCATTTATTGTTCGGCATTAGCGTGTGGGCAGGTCGTGTGTTTTTAAAAGCTGCCTTCAAAGGTTACCTGCACACACACACAAGCAGAGATGCTGACTGGTGGCTGAAACAGTCACAACAAGTGCAGGCAGGTGGTGGAATCAAAGAAGCAGGGAGAGAGATGTTTAATGGGACACCCGAAGGCTGGCGGTGATGAAACCGAGATGGAGAGCGTCCTGATCAAAGGGGAGGATGAGCTGAGAGTGCGTCCGTGGGATATAGAAACTCAAGTAGAATGTTTTTTTGCATGGCATCTGGCTTAATGCGAATGGAAAACATGCAGGCAAGGACTGATACCTGCAGAGCATTGTGCCATTTTAACACAAACGTGGGATTACTGGTCACCGCTTTGCATTCATTGACGTGTTGCCTAAGCATGGGCGTACATTGCCAGAACAACTTAAAGGTTAAGCCTGGAGTCACGGCGGGAGCTTCGGTGGTTCACCTTCAGGTCAACCTCGTCCTGTTTTCTCCATCATCATTAAAAAGGGTCCTCCTTCACGCCACTTTATTGCTTATTGTTGGGCATAATGCCTCTAATTTCACGTCTCTACCTATTTTACACGTATCAGTCACATCAGTTTCAGCCTGTTAAGCCAGTTACACACTGGAAGTCATTTGTGACCAAACTAATCTGCGATTATGTATTTTTTCGTTGTGAAAACTACTCATTAAAACAACGGTGACACATTATATGCACATCTGAACCATTTAAAAACCTTGTTTCAGTGATAAGAGATTATGTGGCAAAGAATTCATCTCAATCCGAGAGCGTCCAAATTACATCCACTCCGTATTCTTCTGCTTTCAACGTCTACTTCCACTTTTATGCGGCAGTTCTGAGAAATATATTGAATTACACTCGTATAGTCTTATAGTCTGGAGAAGCTATATTCCTCTGTATGAGACCATTTCAGAAGTGGAAATAAAGATGCAATATGAAAACTATGATGGGATTAGCAATTAACAATTACCTGTAATTGCACACATGAGCATTTGCCCTTTTGCCACTAAATACCCAGAGGTGTGATGTTGCCGACATTAGAGACAGAAAAAGTGAAGAGTTATTTTTAGTAATATAATAGACAAAATAAATGGATCTCTGGTGGAATATAAAAATTGCTGCGTGATTTTTTTAAAAGGCAATAAGTGGGCAAAATGTCAATTTCAACCAGCGACCGAGAAACAATTGAAATGAGATGCTTCGTGGATTCCCAATGAAGCTTATTATTAAAAGGCCAGATACTATAGTATAAACAGAAGGGTGCTCACAAGCATAAAAACAATTTATGTTTCATATGGGCAAGAAAGAAAGCATTACGGAGGACTCGCCATGAATGTACATTAAAGACGGAGCTGGAGTGGAGAGATACGTCTCGGCAGCTCAGTGCTTCCCTCCAATAATCTGCTCCCTTCATATTCAAACGACAACACAATTCATAAAAAGGCCTTCAAAGTCTTTTTTTTTCAGCATGTGTTCGGCACTAAGGACAGGTCCACTTGATTTTTTTTTTCAAACATTTTGTTTTTGTTCTCCACTTCGTTTGGTGGAGAGAACACAGAGCTCTGCAATCTGCCGTTAACAAAGTTAAAGAATATGGTCTAAAAAGAAAAAATCCATTCAAATCACTGAGGCAAGGGTCTTGCATACAAACAGTCCAAGTCAAAAGATGAAACAGCAATTAAAAAGAAATGACTTTGGTTTTCTTCACGAGCAAAGTTCAGAGGGACGACAACGGTGTGTTGACGGCGTTCAGGAAAAACATTCTGTCACTCTTCACAGCTTCAAATCCTCTAAGACGGCAGCGCCGGTGTGTAGGCGCGCTGCTGCAGAGTACATGAAGGCTGCTCTTACCTACTGATCTTAGCTTCAGCAGAGAGTATATATATATATATATATATATATATATATATATGCTCCCTTCATATTCAAACAACAACACAATTCATTAAAATTATTATATAAAGATACCTCGAGGTGATTGTTTTCAGTATTCTGCCTGCAAACCTTCAGCTCTTCAGCAACAGGAAGTGAAAGTATTATTATTATTAGCACGGGACACTTTAACCCCAGAGTCATGAACGTGTTTGATATTGTGATGAATTGATCAGGATTTTAAAGGAACACTGCGTCATACTTAGAGGGAATATTGTCTCAAACTAAATATTATTAAGTTATTAAGGAAATCCTACACACTGCACACTTTGAACAAGTATCTTCTATATTGACTTTTATGATCTATTTCCAAAATTTGAAACCACCAAGTAACTTTTCCTCGATGCATGAATTTTGGGGCGGCTAATTTATTACATCACAGACACATTACAGTTGTTGTATATTGTTAGCTGTATAGCTGATTAGCCTAGCTTAGCTTAAAGAGTGGAAGGAAGGGGGAAACCAGGATATCCTCCTCCCTATACCTTTTTAATGACATTTCTCAACATTAAAGGGGGAATATGTCTTATCTGGGAACAGATGTGTGTCAAAAAAGTCCGGCACATAATAATAAACATTTGTATGGATTAAAAATAACAGCAACAGCCATATAAAAGTCCATATATTCAATGTGAGCAGCTTATGTTAAGAAGCAATAGTTATGTTTAGGAACAGATGGCCTCAGTATTGCCTGCAGCACTTTTCTCCTGTTGTGACTTAATAAAATTATGGCATATATAACACATGTATGATTTAATAGCCTTCATTATGTATGTGTCGATGCAAATGAAGAAATGAGGAGAATTTAAAACAACTACACACTAAACTACACGCGATATAAACCGTCCAGCATCTGTAAACATCATCTGGCTCGGCTGCGTGGGCGTTGCGGCTTCTGAAAACTTTATTTTTCACATTATCGCTCATTTGTATTCCCTCCCCGCTCCTCCCTGTGAACTGCTGAGAGCTATGAGTGACTCTAGATGTTGTAACTCTGAGCACGACACTGTAGATGAGGCCTCCACCTTCTAAACTCATTTGGGAGAAGGTCTCTAAAGGTGACGGATGGAACCATGAGGGGGAAAGCGAGACGGTGGGAGGGAAGAATAAGGGGTTTGTAAAGTGGAGATACCTCAGTTCTTAAAGAATTCTCTCCATGCGTCTGCCATTATCCCAGTGTGCTTGTCTCCCAAACAGACCTGTGAGCAGCAGAGCCAGGGGATATTAATTTTCAGCCCTAATGTTCAGTGGCAAAGGAATTGGAGTCATCTCAACACAAACAAATTGGATGTCGCTGCTCATCGGTAATGCGAGTCACGTCTGCAGGTATCGTGGAGAGCTGAGTGACCCCCACCTCCTCCCTCCTTTAAGACGGCAACCAGGAGGATACGGCTAATTCACCGTCGTGACACCAGCTCAGTGGTCAAAATAAAAAGGAGGGACTGAAGGGAGAAAAAGCCGCGTGTGGTATATATATGATTGAAGTGTTTCTGGTGGGGTCCTGAGTGCAGCCGGACACTGGATCAGGATCTATTTGTCAGATATGATTGCAGAGATATTGAGTTGAAGGGTGGAAAACAAACAGAAGATGGTAGATGACAATATGGGAATACAAAAAAAATAGCTGACATCCTGAGAGGGTAACATTGCAGGGTAAGAAACAGGGTGGTTTTCAGGGGAATGTGTGATCAGCAGAACTCGGGCTGTTACATGGCCGGTCGGCGCCGCCTCCCCATGCACTCGGCCTCGTTTCACTCCCCCACCCCATGGTCAAACCTCAGAAATGATCAGTGCAGCTACAAGCCTACATTTGATCCTCTCACTTGCACTTACGCCCCCCCCTCCACCCACCCACCTTCTCTGAAGTGCGACCATCAAATGCCAATGGCACAATGCATCGCACATGAAAGGGGAGGGAAAGGGTTCATGTCGCAGACGCAAACGTGGGAGCGTTTATTTCCTCAAAGATCAAAATGCCATGATTGTGTCCCGGTACTCTTCCAACGCACTGTTTAAGGAGATTTAGATCCCCGAATAACGGTAAAGGATTTCAGATCATGGTGCAAGGCAACCTTTGAAGTTCCTTCACTCAAACGAGCCACTTGACCTATACGCCTTAAACCCCTCGGAGGCTGTCTTTAACTTAAAAAGGGGAAGATTTGCAACCTTTAATGTGCACATCCAATCAGCGCTAGTGGGAAATGTAGTCCGCGGTGCATGCCGTATCGACCGAGGATGTGCAAGGCTGCATGTGTGTGTCGTGAGTTCACTGATAAATAAACTCAATAAAATAAATATTCTCATCTAAACAGAAAAACACAACGGGACACCTTCGGGATTCAGGTTTCTCTCTCAAACCGAACGAGGACGGCGTCGTTAAGCTTCCTTCAAGCGGGGCAGAAACAAAATAAAAAGTCTCGGCCTTTCCACCACTCTGCTTTGGACGACATAAATCTTCAATTCGCCAAACAAGATCTGACAAACCACCGTATCTCTCCGCGGTGCCGGCGGTCCACTCTGGTCCACCAGTCACTCGTTCTTCAGAGGAAGACAACAAAACCCCCCCTTTCCCCTTCGCCTCTAATGACCTTCAGTCAACAGCAGGAAGATAAAGCACAAAAAGAGTGACGGCCTATGATTCAGGAGCTATTCATATTTCCAAATATTGATATTCCGCATTGTCACATCTGGTTTGAATCAGACCACTGCAGTGACGTTTCGTAATCCCATGAGATTTATGGATACAAAAACACCAGTGAAACGATGCGAGTGAAAATGACACTACAATTGCGGGGTCCTCGAGTACAATAGAAGCAAACTGCTGTACTCTTTGGTTATTATTTCCACACAGCTCCATAGTACTCACTATAACTCTGAGAAAAAATGTGTTCAACTTCCTCCTCAGTTGCATATGCATGGAGAAGGGGAAAGATGTGCACACGGAACATGAGGTCAGATAAAAAACTGTTTATCTTTTCTTTTTTTAAACCAACAACAAGATGTTCAGGAAGGAGACAGATAGAGGAAACAACAAGTACTCTGTGTTATCAAGACTGTGATGGTGTTTGGAAAACCAGGCAGTAATCTGAAAAGTGAAGCTAAGGCGGAAGTGCCTTAAACCCTACTTCTCACTTGATTTATCACGTCAGTTAACATTGTTAGCGTGAGTTTATGGTCTCAATTTATAGTTTTAAGTCTTCTTCAACACAGCATGATGTTCATTTAGGACATTATGTATGGTTTACAGTAGATTAGAGGATAATGCAGGGTACGATTTAACGCGTGGCTACCTTGCAAATGTATTTCCCTTCTTAGTACCATTTATAAATAGATAGATTTGTGCAAATTGCCTGTACGTTTGGAGGTAAAGTCCTTAGAGAAAGAATATACGGGGACTGTGGAAGTTGGCTTGTGGTGCTCAAAGAGCCCAAAAAATGGGTTGCCAAAAAAAAAAAAAAAAAAAAAAACGCACCAATGGGTGACGTCGGTGATTTGAAACTTATTTATTGGTTTGATTCATGTTGATCCAGACACAAGCACACAACCTCATCCCTCCCAATAAGAAGCTGGTCGAGGAACTTCAGGACCTTCAGTCATCGGTGCCACTAAATGAGATTGAGTTGAAGTAACCCAGACTTAGCTGTTATCTGCCTGGAGAGATTTATGAGACCCACCTAGATCTTAATTCTATTGGGATTTCTTTATAGGCTACTTTACTGTCACCTGTGCAACGCGTTTTATAGCTCGCAGGCTTTGCCATCTGTTTCCCAACTGTAGCTCCTGTACACTGTTCAAATAATGCCTTTAACTGGGGGCGTGCATGTGTTTGGACACTGCAGCCCGGTGATGATCCAGATGAAGACGCGTCCTCTCTGAGAGCGCATGCACGCGGGGAAGGGGTGGACGCGG
Source organism: Chelidonichthys spinosus (assembly GCA_029853015.1). Lineage (NCBI taxonomy): Eukaryota > Metazoa > Chordata > Actinopteri > Perciformes > Triglidae > Chelidonichthys > Chelidonichthys spinosus. The sequence goes on along the minus strand of CM056838.1, from coordinate 4,092,996 downwards.
TTTTACGCGCATCGCGGAGCGCACGGGACTCTCCTCCTCTCTCTAACCGCGCCTCCCCCCCCCTCTCTCTCTCTCTGAACCTCGCGCACCAGCACTCTCTCTCTCTCTCTATCTCTCTAGCACAGAGCAACGTGAGAAGGTTTCAACTTTCCGAAGGCGACACAACATTCTAGTCGACTCTCAAGGCAAACGCTTCATCGGGCGCGGGAGACCTTCGCATCTGTAGAGGCTGAGAGAGAGAGAGAGAGAGAGAGAGAGAGAGAGAGAGAGAGAGAGAGAGAGAGAGAGAGAGACGGCGGCGTTTATGCCGAGCGGAGACACCGTTCAGCCCGAAATGATTGGCTCTCTCCTCAAATGAGAAAGTGTGAGAAATGTCTTTTTCCCTGGGCGACACCGTCAGCATCGCAGCCACCATGCACGGGCGGAGACAAGCGAGGCTCGGCGTCCAAAACAACAATATTGGGATTGTTGGGGAACTCAAAGGTAAGGACATGGATTCATCAATTAAAGCTAAAATAATAATAATAATAATAAATCTGCTTTAAAGCAAGTTAAACGTGTGATTGTAATTATCTAATAGCGGGTAGTAAATTGTCTTTATAATTTATTTTTTTTACATTTACGCACGTGTGTCGGTGTCTAATAGACACAAGTGAAGTGTCGCATCGCGTGTGTGTGTGTGTGTGTGTGTGCGTGTGTGTGCGTGTGTGTGTGTGATGATAGAGAACTCACACAGTTCCCACCTGCGCCTGCTGAAGCCCATCCCCTTGTCTTTGTGTGTGTTGTGATGCGAGATATGATCGTCAAGTCACTCTGCCCCCCCTCCCCCTCCCTGTGTGGGGATTGGTCAGAACACTTGGTCAGAGAGATTATTTTTCTTCAAAATATTTTTTTTCTCCTTGTAAACAAAGACAGCCAAGAAATAACAAGTAAGGGAACAAACAAAGGAGGGGTCCAACGTGTAATATTTCATTGTAATTATCGTTATTATCATCAAGTTGTTGTTGAAGGTGATGACGGGGATGAATGTTGAAGCCTAGATTTTGGCAGCTTGAGCAAAATAGAGAGGCATGCAGCAAGGAACTTAAGCCCACACACACACACACACACACACACACACACACACACACACACACGGGCAGCGATCAATCCCCACCCTTTCCCTCTGATCTACCCCTCGTGTGCCTGCAACAATTGGGATGGCACTCTTGCTGTCAAGTCTGAGCTGTATCGTGCTAATAGATTGAAAAAAAAAAAAAAAACCTCAGCTGGTTTTCCACTCACCGCTTCAAAAACAACAATCCATCCATCTGTCTGCAAAACAGTAACTTTTAGAAACACATTCCAGACTCTGGTGTCTCGCCATCAGCTGCCGGAGATGATCAATAGGCGATGGAGACAACTTAGCCATGCCTCTCGCTGACAACAAGCCACTCAGCGACGGTGTACACGGCTGCTATTGACAGCTGCATCCCATTGAATTATTCAAACACATGTGGCGGGGGGGGGGTAGAGAGAGTTTTAAATGGAGGATTCACACATCAAGGGACGCTTAATCAACTGGCGGAGGTGTGGAAAACACGAAGCCGAGTGCTAAGTGTGCAGTGGTAGAGGAGGCGAGGGTCCGGAGGTGGACGGATCCTTTGCTGAGGGGTTTCATGCTTTATCAGCTCCACAGATAGGCAGCGTCAGACTGAGGGGACGGACTATCAGCGCTGGAGCTGCTGACACAGGAATAGGATTCAGATTAATTTCCAGTGGATTATGACTTTTTACACAGTCTCCTTTGATGATAATAGTTCATAAAAGGATCAGTCAACACGGTTATAAGCCCATTACTCACTTCATCCTTTTCCATTGCTTAATCTGTCGGTGGACTTTCATGTGCTGAGGCCGGGGCGGCTAAGGTTCACTGACAAATGTGAACCTCCGGGATGCATTTGCATTTCCCCCCGCTATGAGCCCTCATGCGTTATTCCCCCCTCCATGTGCGATCATCAATAACGTACCCGGCGTTACCTTATTACGCACATTTGAAGCCAGTCACTGTTTTCCAAAATGAAATTACAGGAAGATGAAGTTGTTGTTGTTGTCGAGTGCAGTGAGCAGATCTCCACAGGCGGCATCCAGAGAGGAGGAAAAAAAAAAAAAAAAAAAAGAAGCAGTGAGAGACATAGGCCAGACGAAATGGGTTGGTAAACATGGCCCGGCAGATAAGACGCATTGGTATTCAGCTGCCTCTCGCCACGCTGGCCTCGTTGCCCTGGCCGATAATACCCGCTCTCGGCTTCAGGGTCAGAGGTCCAGGGTTGATTGGCAACGGGCTGACAAAGGGAAACGGAGTGTGCTGACTGGAGTTTAATGGGGTTGAAGCGCACAGGCGTATCGCGTGTTAGCATGGCCACGGTCTCGCTCCTATCCCAGATGCTTACAGGTTGCCTCGCTAATCTGTTAGCCCCTCCCATTTTGTCAGGCACCTCCGGCCCTCTTGCACAGGTCTGTTGCTTGTGTCACGCTGGATGTCCCCCCCCCCCCCCCTACCCTGCAACAGCGTTTGCTCAGTCTGGTTCGCTTTCAGCTGCACCTCCCGGCCCCTTTCTGCCTCCCAGCACTCAAGCGGAGAATCGCATACAAGGATCTTTTCCCTCTGTGTCTCTGGTCGCTCTCTCTCTCCCTTTCTCTCCCAAAATCACCTCCACCCACTCATATTTACTCACAGCCGTCCGTGCACCAAACACAAACACCCACAAACAAATGTGCAGCACACATAAACACGCAGAACAGAGACTATTTCCAGGACTCGCCGCTGATTCCAAGGTGTCCTACATTGCTCATGTTTCCCACTGAAATTGCTTATTCACACTTGAATCCTCGTTTTGCTCGAAGAAAAAAAAAAAAGCCCCTCTCTGCATCAGCAACGCGGAAGCATGACAACACCAAGAAGATTTCTAAGAGCATCCCTAAGTAATGACACCAAAAAGTAATCCGCTGTCAACTCCAGTGTTACAGTCGCAGCGACGGGGAAGAGCGCTACTGGGAAGAGTACTTATTGTGGCTGTATGCATCACGCCCATTGGATTTGCTTCCACGTCAGGCAGAGTGAGTTCATTAGCATTGATCTGTTTGCAATACACTGAGAAACTACGAAATCTTTTGCTCCGTTTGGAACAGCAACATGGTGTCTTGTGTTGCGGAGGCAATGTCTGTCTGAGCCCCCCCCACATCGAATCTAAAGAAGCCAGTGGAAGTAGCCGTCATCTTGTGGGGCTGTCTCATTTGATTATGATAATCACAGCTGAGCTTCGAGTATTAATGCACTGGTGATTTATTGATGTTAAAACGCTATTTGTAGACCCTTCAACTTGAGTCGCCATCCTCTGATTTAAAAAATATGCCTTCTGACTTTCCAAAAAACCCACAGGGGTGCGTTATGTAAAAGTTGCCCAGTTGAAAACCAATGACTAGAAAGCTAGAAAACTTCATGTCCACTAAATCAGTTTTGATTATTCATCGAGCCCTCCCAGGATGTCACGGCTAAAACAGCAACAAAGCATTAGTATTTTACGGACACTGCGGACCATCCTGCCCCAGAAAAGCAGCAGCAAGTTACTAGTAGACCTCAGCACCTGCTCATCTTTTATTTTGTTGGAGTATTTCTTCATAACGTGAATTACTCACACAACCGACCCCTGGAGCGATGCGTGGTACCGGTGTGGAACGAACCATGTCAGCACATTCAAACGCAGGAGGTCCGACCGGGAGGAACCGCGGAAAAACGTTGTCGGCTGTCCGGTGCTTCCTGAGCTCAAGGAAGGCCGGGAGCGCGGGACTGGTGTTTTATTCATGGGAGAAGAAAACATGAAAAGTACAGCAAGCTGTAAAAATCTTGCGTTTTGGGGTAAATGAGGACAAGAGAGAGATTTTAGAGAGAATGGACAACGTTGTGAGGAGAATCTGAGGTAAGAAAGAGAGTAAAGTGCACTCGGCGGAGATCTCTGCCAGCAGGTGTGTCTCCATCTCCCCTCCCACGCAAAGAAGAGCTGAAACTCACCGTCCCTCCCGGCTGCCTAACAGTCAAGGTGAAGATAGCAGAAATGTGGATTCGTCCATCTCATTGGGTATGGAATTAATCTGCAAACATTTCTATGGATGTCCGATTCACATAACATGGCTCAAACGGCGGGTGAAGAGCCCAGCAATCAAAGACCGTATAAAAGAAAGTCAATTAAATAGGTTTTTACAAGAATTTTTATATGAACTTCGAGAGGTCCGTTAGCATTATAAATGTCAAACATGATTAGGCAGATGGGTCCAGTAGAACGCTGGATTAGCCGTGGACGGACAGACAGATGCACACATATGACACAGGCTTTGCTTGAGATAATGAGAGATTAAGAAGAAAAAAAGGCCTGAAAGCAATACGTGACGTAAGGATGTTATGTAATGGAAGTGATTGAACCAGGCTGCAGGTTATTGGCTACTCATTCTCTTTCTTCTGTCCGATGGGAGACTTTTCTAGAGGACGTTCCCATAACATGATATAATGCGGAGCTAAGGAGTACTGAAACGAGGCGAGATCTTGATATTTTCATATATTGTCCTGAAACTTAGTTTATGACCATTATGATAAAGAAAACGTATGAATCGTCTACAAGATGTTTAACGTACAAGCTATTAACCTGTGCAACCAACAAGCTGTTATCCATATTCCGTGTAAATACCCTTTTCTATAAGCATTTGGAAATGGTGCCGGGAGCCAGACATGCACGACGGTGGTTCAGGACCCCGAGAAATAATCTGCTTTTGGCATTTCTATTTTGAACGCAGATTAATCAGACAAAGGTTAAGGGTGACAGCAGAGAAGCAGAGAACTCTGGGTTCTTATTTCTTTGCAGTGTTGAAAAAGCTGCAGGCGCAATAAATGTATTGATTGGTTTGGATACGTGTGATAGTCAAATGTAATCAGGGGGCTCGTTGGTCTGTGTAAGAGACACGTATCGACATTCCTCTGTAGGGTTAGCAGCATCAGTTTTATGAAGACTCATCAATGATGCCTCATTGATGCAACGTGATAATCTATTTGTTTGGTTTGGTTTTTTTCTCCTCTATTCTTTTTCACTCATTTGGTTTCGGAAAGGGGAACTTTACGGAACCCTAATTGCGATCATTGTGTGAGTTTTAGCAGCAACTGGAAATTGATTGTTGCTTTTATGGAAACGTTGTACTTCCCTCCAGTCAAAGCCGTCTGAATACAAGTTAATCAGAACACAAATGTGACGTCAGAGTATATCCTGTTACAGCTCTGGGAGTCAGGAACATCATCAACACATCCAACGCCTCTTCACACAAATCAGCCGATGAACTCAAAAACACCAAACCATGACGAGACAAATCTTACATTCCTTCACGTGTAATAACTGTAAAATCCGCAAACTATATAACGCTCCGATGAACACAATTATCTTCTACCCACGAAAACTGAATACTTAATGTTCAATCATAGCGCTGAATTATTTTATTTGGGAAAGCATTTCTCGTATGTATGCGTGTAATTGTCAATTTCAAGTCTGTGCCCAAATTAAATTACATATTCAGTTACGTTTACATCTTTATGGCTGGGAATCCTTTTCGTTAACTCATCATCAACACTGAGTACAACACAAATATTCAAACAATATACTGTTAAGCTCCTTTTATGTGTACTTTAATCACGTGTTCACATAGTTTGGGCACCTTAATGACACCAAATAAACAACAACAATCAAACTATGTTGTAGTATGGCAATGCGTTGCTGTATTGCCATTACTACCCTGGTGTGTATGTGCCTGTGTGAGTCTGTTCCTTTTACGCGTCTGGAGTGAGGAAGCAAATTAAACTAATTGAATCATCTGCAGAATGCAGTTTTTTGACAGACGGGACGCTGTCAATGTCGTTTGCTGCTGAGGGAACTGCGGCTAAACTTTGATCTTGTGTTAGCGAACGCTCGGTAAATTGTTTCCTGCCAAGAGTTATCAAATAAAATCCTCCTCCCAGTTGTTTGCATTGAACCTGAAACCCTCTCCCGTCTCCGTCTGTGTCCTCTCTAGATCTGAGCAACGAATGCTGAATGCCATTAATACCTTCGCTGACGTCAACGCACGCCATCGAGGAGCACCGTGTTATTTTACCCTGCCGCTTTCACATCTCCAGCCCGACCAACCTTTTTGACCCGTGTTGCTATGGAGAACCTCAGTGAGCTCCAGAACCCATTGTTGGACAAAAACAGTAAGCACATGGTGAACGGTTACGGGGGCGACTTCCCTAATAACCAGTACCAGGAAAACATTATCAACTACTTCGCCGGAGGCGGAGAGGGAGGAGGAAAGGTGAGTAACGGCAATGTGGTGAGCGGAGGTGGTTACAATACCAACGGGAAGGTAAAATCGCAGCAGCTTTTGGACGCCACATCGCTGCATCTGGCGGTGGAGGCGTTCTACAGGCCCAACTTCATCCTGTACAAGGAGGACACTGGCAGCATCAAGGCTAAGGAATACAAAAGCGAGTGCTGTGAGACCACGTTCACGGAGAAGAAGGCGAAGGAGGCGTCCAACACGGCGGGGGTGGACACGCCCGGCGGCACCGAGGATCCCCAGGCAAAGCTGCTGGAAGACGGCGAGAATGTCAAGATCCAAACGGTGTCCTACGAGGTCGAGGAGGAGGAGTACGTGGAGTACGAGGTAAGAGAGGAAATGCACGAATGGAATAAAACTTTACGATTGATCTGAGTAGATCAGACATTTCACATTCAAATCAACTTAGCAGGAAGGTCAATCGGGAGATCCGCAGTTCGATCTCCGGCTCATCCTGTCCTGAAGTGGAAGTGTGGGCAAGATGCCGATCGATTTGTGAATGTGCGTGAATCTTTTTCCGGAGTGTATTTACCGTTACTATTGCCATAGCAACTCTGTAGCTACTGCTACATAAACATTGACCTTTGAAATAGGAATTTGGAGCTGGGAGTGATGTCACACCCGAGTTTACGGCGCTCCAGTAGAACAAGTCAGAAAAACGTAATGGGGTTACTCCAGTCAGGTTGTTAGCAATACCAGTTGATCATAAAAAAACACATTAAGCTGTTATTTTGCACATTTTCTATTACCAATGTAGCATTACCGCATGGTGGCTTTAGCAAGCTTGCTATCTAGCTAACAGGAGGCTAGATAATTAGCTTGCTAATTCTACCATGCTTGAATGCTTCACTGGTATTAACGATTGAGCCGGAAAGCAAGCTGGTGAGGCTACTACCCACCGGCTCCGGAGATGGAACCTACCTAGCCAACTAGCTACCCAGCTAACTAGCTACCTAGCTAACTAGCCAGCCATCCTTCTCAGCTCCCTACCGGAAAGCTGCGGCATAACTTTACTACTGACAGAAATCGCCATTTTCAAGTCAAATCACAGAAAACAGTCCTGTGTTCGTTTTTCCCCTTTATGGGGGAAATCACCCATTCGTCCGTGATGGATTTTTCAGCTGTGAATAGCCAGTTTACTTTTTGTGAAATCCAATGTCAAATTGGCCCATTTTAATTTAAAAACTCTAATAAAATATGAAGCATCCACTTAACCTTGAGATTTTATGCTTGCACTACCATCCAAAGCAGGGTACACACCATCAAGGACACGGGAAATCTCCAAAGGGATCCATGCAGATGAATGTTATTTCACTAGAATAAGAGATTTGATGGTCGGCGAGGTAAATATCTCTGAGGGTAAAAGGAGAAACTTTATCTTAGTGTTTTTAAATGAAAGGCCCCTCGTCGTGCCGATACGTCCATCTAGTGGAGGCTTGGACACCTGTCGTGTGTTTGAGTTTAAAAAGACAATCCCTGTGGTATTTGTACACTCGTATCACATGATTGGGCTCGACGCCTGGATCAGCCTGACATTTTAGTAGCCACAAATCCCATTTGATCCACTGACCTTGGCCTCAATTCCCAATTCTAGTAAAATACACCATCAGATAATAATAAATCAGCCATGTCTGCCTCATCCTGGGATATTAGGTGCTACAGCACAGCATAACCACGGTATTTTCACTCTCAACTGGCGCGCCCGGCAGCACGAAGCACTCGAAAGGATTTAAGGGATTGGACGGGCAGAATAGGATGTCGAGTTCCACCAGTTGTCCTGATGGACTGCTACACAGCAGCCAGTCTGCTAAAATTAACCCGGATTGCCATGATAAACATGTAGGTGCCGGGATGCAACGTGACATGGGCGCATATAGCTTGGGGGGGCTCTGCAGAGAGACATGTGCATTTCACATCATGAATAAAGAAATAAAACACAGTCCTCCACTAACTTCACTCAGAGAACGAGATCAGACAAACATATGCGGATGCCAAAGAGCAAACGGCTTAAATAAATGACTAAACTAATAAATAAATGCATTTTTTCCTGCTTTCCGACAAAGTCAACGTAGGTGGACGGTGGATGCATACACCAAGAAGAGGACAGAAACAATAACTGGAGGCTCCTCTTAGCCGTTCAAAGGTTAAGTGCACACATTAGCATATTGTTCATATATTTCCACACGCTTCCTGTTCCACAAACGAGCGAGCACATAAAAAAAGACCATCATCATCTGGCCCCCTCAGCCGTTGTCGAGCTGCAAAGAGGGAAATACACAGTGGGACTTATTATGGAGCTTCCCAGCAGTATAGACTGTTGACACCACAATGGGCAGAGCGCCTCCACCATCCTGCCCACAGTCTGACACAAAGCAAAACCTCAGACCAGAAAACCCCCTCCACGGAATTATCTCGACTATCTGAATGACTAAAGACTAAATGTTCAGCGCTTAACAAGACACCACCACACATTACTCAACCCCAATCCGAATTAGCAGACGGAGGCCAGGTAATCTCCAAACCATTTTTATTATTCTTTATTTACTTGTTCTTCCTCTGCTATGTGGTTGCGCCTCGGACGTTGAGGTCAAATAGCTCCAGGAAGCATCTTGGCTGCTTTTCCCTTCCCGCATGAAACACAATGAAAGATTTAGTATTTTTAAGCCGTGCACCAGTTACATGAATGATTGCTACCGTGCAGTGTTGCTCGTCGCTGCTCTTTACTTTGCACTTGACCGCCACTGTGTGTTGATCAGCAGAACAGCATGTAAAAACATTGCTCCATAGCGCTACTAGTGGTAAAAAAAACTCCTCACAGTTCCTTTAAAGGGCCCCTTTCCTTTAGGCCTTTCCTTTAGTGGGATCAGCTTCTACATGCTTCGATTAAACCGGACTGTAACTAAAGTTGAAATAGAGTTTCAGATTTGAAAGGAGCCATTTATGGTTGCGTAAATTGAAAGGTGATGAACCCCACCTTTGCGTTAAAGAGTGCTAGTTCGTGGGAATTATAAATTAGCATAAATGACAGCCCAATAACACCATATACCGCCCTGCTTTCAGTGAGCCATGAAGGATCGTTTTAACAGCAGCAGCAGCAGCAGCATAATTAAGGGGCCTGATAAAGCAAGGGATTGGGGCGATATTGAGTGGTGATAATTCTGTCACCCGAGGGCCGTACTGTCACTGGAATAAAGAAGAAATGGTTCAATATGAAAAAAAAACGTCTCTCCACAGCAGGGCGATCGATGAATGCAACAGGAGGGAGGGTCAAATAATCGTTACATAAAAATATTGCAGTGTTTATACAATAGCATGCTAGCCAATTTAAAATATTGGCGTTATTGTTTGGCTACGGGAGTACATTTAGAACTAAATCAGCCTATAATTCGAAATACAGTCTAATTAATATCAGGTTTTCAATTTCAAAATTGCTCCAAATTTGCGAAAAAAAATGTGAACGAGGCAAGTTCACCTCAAATAACATATCTGTTTAAATCACCAAAAAGATTCAAAGCTGTTTTATGAAATTTTCTATACTTATTCTTTGTGTATCTTAATGTTCACAGTTCCTGAATCGCAGCCTTTGTACAAATTAACTACGACTCCTGAGGTACATTTTTACTAGAGACTTTCCTTGGAAGCTAGATTGTTTTGATAAAACTAAAATCACAACCTGCACCAGAAATCTGCTTATATTCATATAAACTAGACACATGGAGACAAAGAGACAACCATTCCCGCTGAAGTGAAATACAATGCAATGTTCTCTTGATGAGGGAGGTGCAGAGAAGAAGACAGGTTTCCGGTAGTGGAGGTTTCCTCTGAGGGGGTTGGGAGTGTGACAACGGGATGGAACATGATGCCTTTATATCCAGCCAATTTGCTGCTACAATCCAAACTGTTCACAGCGCTTTTGTGCGTCTATATCAGTGGAGAGAGGATTTTTAAGGAAGCTTTCGCTTTGAGGAAAGATGGTTGAACAGTGTGATTTCTCAGGTTTTATATCACGGGAAGAGTATGACAGCTTGGTGCAACATTATCACCAACAGCTTGAGAGCAATAGTGCCTCAGGGGCAACATTTGGGACTATTATAGGTATGATAGCGGTAAAAGAACATCTTTAAAAGGGTGTTGCTGAGCACTTTGGCCGTATCATTATCACATTGCATGCATGCGCGCTGCTTATTAGCCGAGTTTCTCCTCAGCCGGAGCATAAATTGTTTGCAGACAGTTATGAGGTAGGAGTCAACGGTGAAAAATATCCGCCTCAATTTGAATAAACTGCATGAAATTGGTCACTAAATTTAGCTTTACCACTTTTTGGCGTGACCAGCCGCAAAGTGCTGTTCCACATGTGGAACCGTGTCGTGCAAAGTTTTTTAAATCCCTCTCGATGTGGTCCGATCCTCTTAATATGCAGCTCATCCTTAGTGGGATGTATTGATATAATAAAAAGGAATCAGTAAGGTGTGATGGCTCCTTTTTTTTGCCTGTTTCGAGAAATCTGCTTCTTGGAGGATGTCTAATCCATAATCATGATTAATCTTGCGATGTGGAGTGACGCAGCCATTACAATGCATATGTTAGGCGAAAAGTGTTCGTCAGCACTTTGAAACAAGATTGAATAAGAAGATGAGAAAAAAAAACGTGGCAATGACAGAAAGCTGATTTACCTGCTTTGGCTTTTCCTTGAGATTAGCGAATTGTCTTACTGTGAACCGTGAGACGTCTAAAGGAAGACTTGGCTTCAAGAAGTGACAGAAGGATTTTAAAAGGTGCAGACTGCTTTGGAAGTATGCCAATGCTCCCCAGGTGTCCGTGTCACACAATACGGGGAGACTGTGTAAAATAATAGGCTTTAAAACCTCACCAATTCATTAAAGGTCATTAACTACAGGCGGGAAGTGCTCGCTCTGCTTTTCCATTTCATTTGCAGATATTAAATGCGAGCCGGTTTATGAACAGGAAAAAAAAAACAGAAAGAAAAATTAAAACGGGGGGAAACCACCGCAGCGGAATAAAGCGTTTTATTTTTAAATGAAGAACACGCGTAACTTACAGATATCCTCTGAGGAGGATCTCTAAAGTAGGAGATCGGGGAAGATTTAAAATAGTCTTTGTTTTCAGACATTAAAAAATGCATTAGAGGGAACTTTTGGGAGCTGTTAACGGTATCACTGGAGAAATATCCAATCCTCCTATGTTTTGAACCCCTTGTTTTCACTTTACAGAGGACATGCCTTTCTTCAAACACCAAAAACATCCAATTATCAATTCTCTGTAACATCCATTGAAAGCATTTTTTTTTTTTTACAAAATGTCTCCGAATAACAATTACCTTTATTGCCTTTTCATTAACTTGCAGTAATTCCTTTTGAGTAGAATGTTGGAAAACAAAAGTGCAGTTAGTAAGCCGAGCGACTAATGAATAGAGGGTCCCTGATGATAAACACTGGCCCTGCTGAAGTACTTTTAAGCAGGGCACTGGGTTGCTGTTGTGTACCCCGCCCCTCCTTATAGAAGATTAAAGTCGAAAGGAGGCAGTCAAGCCTTAAACAGATCTAAAGTCCTTCCGTGTTTAAGTCTTTGGTGCTGAACTTGCAAAAGACCTCGTCTGTCTCCTTTTATCAGCTCCAGCCTTAACAAGTGTAAAGTAAGCAGTGGAGGTCTGCCAAGTAGACGCCCCTCTGCCTCTGCCTCCCTCTTAGTCTCATTGCTCACTGGCAGGTGAGATCAAATCCACTCCGACCCGTTCTTACTCTCTGTCTCACTCTTCCAATACTGCAGCTTGGTCGGAGTTCCTCGGCCTCTGAAACCGCAAACCATTTAGCTTCTGCATGCGACGCTCTAGGCATGCAAATAACTCGACGTAGACACTCCAGTGTCCTCATGACATGCCGTGAGAGATGGTATGTGGTGGACAAGTCACACAAACACAGGACTTTCATCCAGAAGACCACTGTCCGTGTCCCATGCAAAACTAAACAACAAGTCTTTAAGTTGATGTTAAGTCAACTCTTTTTTTCCGAAACCTAACTTTTGTTGGTTTGAAGACGTAAGTTTATTTTGAAAAGACATTATGACGAGCATATGTTGACAGGCTGTTCCCCCAAAAACGAACACTGGGCGGGTCCGTACAGCATCATAGAAGTTCAGGAGCACTGACCAAGGTATTCTACTCCATCAATACGTGATCACAGCCCTCTGATGTAAAAGGAGAATGAAAAAAAACAGCAGATTACGCAATAGAACCTCTATTATAATATCAAGCATTGAAACGGTGATTTGATGGATGTATGTGCCCAAATTCCTGGAGAGTAGGAGGTGACGGAATTAAGGTGAAAATGCCGTTTTTTTTGGGGGGGGGGGGATTAATCTCTCGTGAGATGACGTATCAGTCCTGGTCACACTGTTGCTCCTCACTAAACCGCCACAGCCTCGGATTGAGCTGCTGACTGGAGTTATGAACCAGCAGGATTTGATTTACCTCAACCTTGACAGGACCCCGATGCTGCACTTTGTCTTAATAGCGTCTGAGTTTGCAGACCACAAATTTTTCAATATCATGAATTTTATTTGTTGGCTACAACTCCTTCTAATCCTCAAGGTTTCAGTTTCTAGTCGATGTGGCGTCTTTACAGCAAAAGTTCCAGAGCTCCTCACGCACAACCGTCTGAGAAGTTGTCATTGGAAACTCTTGCCGAAGCCAGTTGTGAGAAGAGTGAAAGCATTGTTTCTATGGAGAAAAGTCCTACAGTGCCGTTCTTTCACCCTCCAGTTCTGATATAACTGATGCTATTGCATCATCTAAACTCACCTCAGGAGTCGCCACTGTAGTGGGTCTAATGGGTCAGCCAGGCTAGACCACTTAAGGACCCCTCTACCCTGAGACTGTGACTTTTACGGGGATGGAAAGGGGGATTTGGGGAGAAATGATGGTATCCCACCTTAAATAGCCAACATACCTGAAGCTACTCTCAAAATTCTGGATTACTGGAATGGCAGACGCAGACACTGACAATGCAAACTATCGCATAGAGAGACGGACAAATGTGTGGGGAAAAAAATAATGGCTGTAGCAGAATAAACGCTTTGCATTTGATCTATTAAAATTTAAACAAGCATTTTCACTTGCACAAAAAAAAAGAAAAAAACAGCACTCGAGCTCGAGATAAGACTCACGATTTCTATTCATCTGCCATCTGTTACACCATCTCCGGCGCAATGGAATTTGCATTCATCAGTCCACTTCATATTCACATTATAATTTGAACATGTGGTCGTCCTGCACCCCCTGTGCAACATTTCATTAAAAATCGTTCAGCCGATTGAACCCGTTTTTTTTTCCAGCGCCGGCATTGGAGTGCTAATGCCACATGGGCGTGGGCGTGGAATCAATAGTAAGATCCGTTTTACAATAAATATGTATTTCTAACCGCCCTCCGTCTCACCTCTGCAGCGTTTTTAAAAACCAGGCCGTGGTTTGATTAGAGGGGTTATCCGTTCTCAGAGAATCTGAGGGGACAGGAGCTTACGCCTTCATTAAATCTAAAACGTAGTCGTGCTGCAGTTCAGTGCGCACACATTGTTCCTTTCCTGAAGGGGTCCGGCACCTAATGTGAGCCGGTGTCATATAATCATTCAGAGATATCCCATTTCTCATCTAGCAGTAAATGACAAAAACCAGTCTCTTGGATCGTTTCAATTCAAGCGGAAAAGCAAGTCCGTCCTTTGGATTTTAAAGCTTCTTCTGCTCACAGTGGGTATTTATCCCAACGGTTTAGTGAGTCTCTCTGCTATAGAAACCGGCTGCACTCTGTGGATCCAGAAAACAGAAATTGTGACATGTCAGAGATTATAACTTGCTGAATTACTTCACAAACTAAGAAGAAGTAGCTTGCCTTAGCCTCATTACCAGAGCATTTATATCACAGGTTTTCACGTGGCTACGAGGTTTTACCTCACAGAATCCCAACATTTCACCACTGAACAGCCCGTCAGGCATCTCTGGCATTTCACAACTTTATTTTTCTTTCATTTCTTAGATGTTGAATGGTTTCGTAGGAGTAGCACATTTACATATTCTTCACTATCTTTTCATTTTTCTTTGGCGTAAGATAAAAGGCATCATTTAAATAACATTTTTTTAAATATCTCTCCATGCTTGTTTTCACATTCTACAGAAATAGTAGAACAACAGTTCTACTATTCAAAAAGTCCTTCAGGAGGGCTCCAATATTTGAGAATGAAACGTGAAGTATTCATCATTAAAGATGGACTACTTTCGCGAAGAAGACCTTCGACGTTAACATGCTGTGGACATTGTTCGGAGGGAAATGACGAAAGCTCAAAAGTGCATTTAACTTTAAGTCCATTTTGAGTGAGCATCATTGATCACTCTCAAGGAACTCCACATGAACTTCCAGAGTTTTGAAACATCCTAAGATTTGATCCATAATAATGCGGTGCAGAGAAGTCTCTCACAGGTTTAAGGTGCTAATTCAACAAGAGGTAGTCATCAAACGCAGACCATTTAGCACCCTATATACCGTAGAGGACCTTGGATTAAACACCTGCACCAGCTCTTGGCTATGTTCCCGGGTGGAACACTGGTGAGGGATTTGTGTCACAACTATAGTGATTAGTGCAGGTCGATTGGTTGTCTACACTCTCCTTCTTCCCAGATTGGGAATTAGCAGCACAGAAATCTTGGCCCCCCTGTACATATGCAGCCTTCGAGGGCCCCATTCCACTATGAATGCATCCATCTGTACACATAACTAAATCAACAAGTAAACAGCTGTAGCTGTCGTTTAGGCATTAAGTAATGAAGCATTCATAACTCATCTAGGAAAGTCTTCTGGAAGTTCTGGCCGCTACACTGAGTAATAATTACCGTACTGCATGATAAAAAGGAGCACATCCGGCCGGGGTGTAATGGATCCAAACTAGTTTACAAGAAGTGTTGCTCGAACTTCTCAGAAATCAGAATACTTCATGTTTGTTCTGCATGGCCACATTATGTAGGTGGTAATGATGCACATTTTCAAACCGTGGCTCCTGGAAGACATTGATCGTGTTGCATATATGCATCAGTAATATGTTTGCAGCGTAGGAACATATAGCTAGGAATGTAAAACTGAATGCCTGGTGTGGAGAAACTGGTCCAACTGTTCAAGTGAAGAAAAAAATATGCAAGAGACGCAGTTCAAAGTCTTATAAAAAGGTTTTTCCTCATTCTGGGTTTTAAACGAAGGTCCCTAAAAAGAAGAAAAGCAGCACAGCATTGTGTCTCTGCCCAACTTGCTTCCTTAATCCTCGCCTGGACGGCAGCTCAGAGTATTAAAAAGTAAATAATGAGAGCGCCGCTTCTGTAATGGAACGAGTTTTTGACTAATATCCGCCCTTCGGAGATGATTACGTGTTAGAAATCTGAGTTTTTTTGGGGAGGGCAGTCATGTAATGGTTGTACATCCGTCTGTTGGATTTAGATTTAAATGTTTTCCAGCTAAAGGGAGATAAGGTTCTTTTTGCAACGTACTTCTAATCGGTCAGCTGTTACAAAACCTCCCTTTTCAGCTTCGTATTCTCCTGCTCTCCATTACTTCGGCAGCTCATCTTCTGATCGGGTGTGAATATGTAAAACAGGCCATTATAAGCCTATATGCACATGCTAATCGATTTCCCCTCTAAATTAAAGATGCTAGTTCACTCCCATGCTGTGATCTCAGTGGCACTCATCAAGATATAGGAAGGTGCTGGTTTTATTTGTATGTTAAATACAGTCTGAAAGCCAATAATTAGATTGTTTAATATCTACAGCATTTGATTGCTTAGTTATGATGTTTAAACCTCGCTGGGTTGAACTTTATCCACAAAAATATAAGTATTTCTGACGCATTTCAAGCTTTTATACGAGATACACAATTGAGAGGAATTCCAAGAGATGAGAATAGAGAGAGGTGGGGAGAAAGGTCAAAGGTCAGATGATTAGCACCTTTTTTGTTAGCCATGCTGTTTTCACAAACACTTAAATATCCTGGAAAGTTCCTTCTGCAGCGCTATTCTTGACTTTAACTCATGAAGTCCCTTTGTGACACATAAAATATAAATACAAAAAGCTTATTTTTTGTTACTCAAGGTTACACATTTAAAGTCCCAGTCTGGCGGATGGAGGGCACCCTGTCAGATTTTTAATGTTTACAACTCTCACGCTCCTCCCCCACGACCACCAAGCTCCTCCCCCACGACCACCGAGCTCCTCCCCCTCGACTCCATGCCCTTTGAACTCCCTTAGATCACGCCACCTTTGAAACGCGGGTCCAATGTTGACTCTGGTTTTATCACGGGCACCGTCACCATCTTTCTTTCTTTCCTTCTTTTCCACCGGTGTTTTCTTTTCCTTGGTTGTTTTGGACCTCCTCGTTTCGGTTTTTAACGAGGAATTGGAAGCTTGTTGCTACTTCCCTCCACCTCCCCCCTGTGATAGTGGTACGACCCGAGGGGGGAGGGGCTCTGTGTGTGCACGAACACAGCCCTTCATGCTGATTGGACAGGATGATCCGGGCTCTGTCGCTTTTTGCAAAACAAACAACAGCCTGTACGTGAACGTAGAGGCACGCTTTTTTTCTAAAACTGGATGATTTATGTTGTTCTATCGTAGTGTCGGCTTCAGTGAATATGATCAAAGAAATGTTGCCGACTGGGACTTTAAGAATTCTAATAGCACGTTTCCTGTTACTTTGAATCTGCTCTGACCTAAATATTCAAGACGCATTCGTTGGACGGGAACGTCTTGTTATTTTTGTTCTGATTTAATCACCGTTTCACAGTTCTGCTTGTGCATTTCAACCCGGGTTGAGACCACCAAGCATGATGGGTAGTGTCCCAAAATGTGCACACCTGTCTCCAAGAGACCACAGGACCATGGGGAGGAATAGAAAAAAACAAATGTTCATTCTGCAGGTAGCAACCACTGGAATACATGTTTGAGAGGACAGCCATCATAACCAGGCTTTTATCACTGTGATCACACACTCTGTGAGTGAGTGTCCCTCCGAGCTCCCTGAGTGTGGCGGGCCTCATCGGGGTCCGCCTGGACCCCACTGTGTGAATCACAAGGTTCTTATTAACGCTTTGTTTTGACCGGCCGCTCCCCTCTGGTAGCACTCGATCACATACGCCTAATTCATAACAAACATCTTGTGACGAAACGCCAGTCACATCCGAGTTCAAATGCCTGGAGCATTCATGTAGAGTGCACTGATGCTGCATTAGGATGCGGAGGCTGCGACTCGAAGATCATCTTAACTAGAAGTGCCTCGTGCCAGACAGGGAAGGAAGATGACCTGCAGATGACTCGTATGCAAAGCGAAACATGCCCCGTCTCTCGTAGAAATATAATTCAATGAGAGGGGGGCCTATCAAGAGGGCAGGGATCATGATGACACCCGCCTGCTTCCTTGTTTTATTTTATTTTTAAAGGTGAGATGTAGGACACGGGACGCTGTCATGAAATTACATCACACGCGGTGTTTCTTCTTATTTTTTGCGATTTTGCGAGTAATTGTTCTTGCAGATGTGCTGAAAATGTCGTTTTGTGCCGCACTGCATCTTTAATGTCGTTCGCTCATTAACGTTGCTTATGCATTCAGCCAAGTAATTGAATTCCCTTTGGTTGTGAAGTAGCTTCTTCCAGCGTCTCTACCGTACCTCCTCTATAGCTTTTATGTAGCTGCACAGTAAAGCAATTGATTTATGTTATCCCAACAAACGGTTGAAAAGACAATATTAATTTCTGTGGGAGTTTTAATTTGATGCACTTGGCTCAGTAACGTGTTTGTGGTGCGTAGTGTCCTTTGTCCTCTCGCTACGCATCGCTCAGATCCAAAAGATGGATTTATTTGTTTTGGACTCAACAACTGTGTTGGATTTATTGTTTAGCATGAGGGAAATCATATAGTGGCATTTAATTTAAGAAGTCAGCTCTCACAGCAGGAATCTACATTCAAAAGCATATCAAAGAAACATAAAGAAAATGGTTTGATTATGGTACATCCTCAAGGCGCATTTATTATCGCTACATTTGAAGGGGCACCGGAAAATAACGGCAACAGGCTTCTTTTATTACAATAGCCTAAATATGTCGTATTCATTTATTCTACTGTCGTGAGCAAATCATGAAAACGCACTCAGTTTGAATACATAAACACGTAAATAAAGATAAAAATGAAATAAATGTGACACGCTTCCTGCACATGGGACTCAATTCCGAGAAACATTAAAATTCATGTTCACCCTGGTGCCATTTCCTTGCGATTGCCAGCCTCCCACACAGGAGGTGAGGTACGACACATTCACTTGACACCAGGACAAAGGAATAAAAAAAAAAAGTACAAAGGCAAATCTCCAGGGAGGATGGACAGGAGGACAGCGGGGGGTGAGAAGAGAAACAACAGGGGCACATTCCCAGTATGTAACGGAGGCAATATGACAACAGATGCATTACAGAAGCCCTCCTCTTGGTTATGCTGTCACGGCTGAGTGGCGAAACCATCTATTAGTTCTTCATTACCTGTCAGCCTGTTGCCACATGTTGACAGGGTTTACGCCCCACAAGACATATCTGAGCAGCTAGCAGCACTGCATGCATAGTCATTAGGACTTTCTGGTACATGGTGGGGGGAGGAGGGAGGGAGGGGTACATGCATGCTCATTACAAGTCAGGTTGTTGACTGTTCTGTTTACTTTAAGGGCCCACATGTACCAAAACTATATTTTTTCCCCAGTTTTTGCCGACATGTCAAGAAAATCTCAAACAAATCCATTGTAAACGACTCGGCACGCTGTAGTACACATTACAGCCCTATGTGGCGCTGTTTCTGCCACAAAAATACATTAAAAACGGAAGAAGAAGTGTGCATACTGTATACAAACTGTCCGGAATCCTATTTAGCTCAGCGTAGTGGCGGAGGAGCAGAATATTTTTGCCCTAGAAAGCCAAATAGGTTGCTGTTGTTGTGCAACGTTGCGGGGATAAGAAGATGAAGGCTAGAGGGTCGAGGGGTGGGGCGATGACATCATCATATGCAGATTTGCCGTAGACACGACAACGAAGACGAAACGCAAGGGCGCTGTTTTTTGTGTGCTTACAGGCACCCATAACTCAGAATCCTTCGACCCAAACACGCAAGATAAAAACACGTTCAAATCAAACGTAGATCCGAAGGCCGTTGGTAAACTTTGCTTTGCACGGATTCTCAAGATTTGAGGGAAAATTACAGCATCATCACACTTGAATAGTTGCTCCATGAGGCACCTTTTGCAGCCTTTTCCTTTTCATCTGCTGTGGATCTCCCACAACAGTAAGCCCCGTGATTAATGGGCCTGCCGTGCATCCAGACGGGTCCGCGTGTAGCTTCCTGTATAGTACACGCGGCACTTTCTGCAGCTCCACGGCGACTCTAGCCAACCTCATTGTTCGCCTGCTTGACTGCCCCCCCCCCCCCCCTTACGTATAGCGTGAGCTAACCAAACAGCTAGCATCCCCTAGATGATGTATGGTTTCATTCTCCAAACAGCCAGAAGGCTGTGCAGATAGTCAGTGAGCTCTGAGGCAGGGAGCTCGCCGTGGAGAGATTGCAGAATGTAGGCTGCATTATGCTTGTGTGTTATTTCTTTTTTGCCTCCGCACTGCATTATGAGAAGGATGGAAATATATCGATCATCTGGGCAGGGGTCTGCGTTCACAGCTTTTAAAGGATGCATACGCTTCTCGGCTCGACAGCACACAAGTTTCGCTTGCTCAGTCAGTTTGATTTAGTTTAATCTACTTGTTTTGTCCTCTAGGATGTCTATTTTTGGATTACATTTGTGCGTTTTCCCACACCGTTAATGGGAAGGGTCCCCACCCCCCCACCAACACACACATTTTAAACACCCACCCACTAATCCCCACCATCAATCAGGCAACATCGCTATAACAGCCACATGATATTAAAACTAATTGAAAATGTTTTCAGCCCCTCGAAGCAAATTAATTTCCCAACCCTCTCACCTAGTTGCTGTAATTTAACTTTTAATATGAAGCAAACGCCACTACACGGCACTCGTGCTCACTGAAATAAAACTCTCGCGCTGTGAACAACAGACACGCAGGTTCTTCAAAGAGCAGTCTGTAGTGCCCTTGTGCATTCAAATTACACAACCACAAAGATGCCCCCCCCCCCAAATCTCCTAATTCTCAACTTTCTATGACGCCCATGTGTCTAATTCCTTATGAACATACTTAGAATGTGTTATAATGTCCTTAATGCACATAAATATTCATCATATATTAGAACAATTACAATTATAGCATTTTATAATGACTTATGAGGTCCCGTGTTATAATACTTAAAAATTCTGAATAATAATTTCTTACAATTGATTATAATGCACTTTGGTGTGATTAGAAGTTAATTTAAGTGGCCATTGTTTGCTTTACGATGTTTTTTGTGTCGCTCTTGCATACATTTTAATGATTTTTTGCCACTTTAAGTAAACCCAATGATGAATTAAACAATATAAATACAGTGCTATTAACCAATTAAAATGCAATATACGTTTTGTTTATAATGCATTATAGACATAGGCGTCATAGAAGGTGTTACCAACAATTCCCATGCTTTTTTTTTTCTACACAAGACAAAATGCATTTTTAGAGCAAAAGCACAGAAACAATGAGGCAGCAACATCCGTCCAGCCTCAACATGCTTCCAGATCTACCTTCATACGATCGTAACATACTCACACTTCATACTCCTCGACAGTCAAACACATGCAGCGATTAAGATTCTGAAAATCCTCACATCAAAATGCTGAATGCTCTGATTGAAATATTTCACATTGCATTCTCACGTGACAGTGTATTGTTAGTCTTGATTGTGAGTCCCTTTTCATTATTCCTCATGTTCTACCCTCACGCTGCATCATCCTCCAAACAGGATGATGTGTGAAGGATGTAGCTTAATGGTTCATATAGGAACCGTGGCCTCAATCTGCGATTTCTTTTCATCACCGCCACCACGGGGAATAAATCACTATGCTCGGTCTCGGCCCCTTCGTTGTGGGGCAAAATACGCTTTAATGTGTATTTTAAAAGGCCAAATGTGGTCGTCAAAAAAACAACAAACTGTGAAATTGTCATGGACACGTCTGCCACGTTTTTCCAGAAGCGAGAACCCACAAAAAAAAAGCGGCATGCAGATCGAGTGTCTCTTCTGCTGAAGGCGTTTCAGTTTCATGTGAGGAATGATGCGCGGAGCGTGAAATAGTTTCATAAAGCTTTAGGGAGGAGGTGTGTTTGATTCATAACTATTTCACATTTGGAATGAAATGTACTTTCAACCGTAGCTCCATTTCTTTTTTTTTCCTTCTTTTTTTTAAATGCCATCTGTTGTTTAGACGCCCCAATCTGTGAATCTGCATATCTCAAAACTAATGAGAATGTAATGAGCCGTCACAAAAAGTCCATGAATACGAGCCGTGACATTACGTGGAAGGAAATGATCCGACGTTGACTCGTCGATGTTTTTGTTTCCCCATTACGCGAAATGGCTTTTTGGCTTTTTTTTCTCCGGTGAATGCAGATTATTTTTCTCCTTCGACTCAAACATCACCTCCAGACAGATTAAGGAAAACATTTTCTGTCGTCTTTCACAGTGAACTCTGCCTCAATGATGAAACTTTTCAAAACTTCACAGGAAGTAGATGAACAGACTATGAAGTAAATTAATTGTTCGATATGTTGTGTTATATGTTACAGGCTGAAATCATGTCAACCAGTAGCTATAGTTACTGGATGGAAACAGAGGGAAACTGTCACATCTTGTTAATTTAATCTGTATCGAAACAGGAGTGCGTCTATGAAAAGTTATGTTTTTCCAGGGGATTATGCGCCAAACACATTAGCTCCACGTGAAACCACAATTTGTCATTTTCCCACACAAAAACAACCAGATCACAATGTTGAGAAGCGTCTTTAAGAGGTGCTAAGAGGTAGCTAGGCTAGCTGTCTCCCTTCATTTCCAGTATTTATGCTAAACTAACTTGTTCCACTCAGGAATTCTAACATTGGTGGATGTTTTGTTGACCTGATTTCCTCTCCCCCTGTGCAGACGGACTGCTCCAGCGACAGCGAGAGCGAGGACAACTTCATCGTCGTCCCCCCGCGAGACCACCTGGGCCTGGCCATCTTCTCCATGCTCTGCTGTTTCTGGCCTCTGGGGATCGCAGCGTTTTACTTCTCACAGGGGGTGAGGACAGACGGACACACACCACACACACACACACACAACAACACATAACAACACATCCATACAATGCAGACGCCTCCACACACATGCTGCTGGATGATACTGCATCTGTTTGATGGGGTCTTAGCATAAAACAGGTGCATCCTCCCACACACACACACACACACACACACACACACACACACAAATCCTCATTAATTCATGTAAGCACACTACATATCTCCAAACGTAGCCCGACGACTCATCACCAGAAGTTGAAGGCGTATCACACTTAAAAAGAGTACTCTCTTCCTGCCAAAGCCTCTTTTTTTTTACCGGGCAACCCATCAATAACTCAAGGCTGATCTGTAACGGCTGCTTGATGCTCTGCAAACGGGCTGAGAGACACCTTCTGGAAGAAAAAGGTGAATCACTTCCAAAAAGGCTCCGTCTCCAAACCGAGAGACGCTCTTTGAACTATAGCAGCGTTTTTATTATGGTCAAGAGGATTGAATTTGAGTCCAGTTGCAGATGGGGAGACGTATTAAAAAGGCAACGGGGCTCTCGGATATTAAACAGCCCTGTTTGAGCTGCAGTTTCAGCAGCATTTTGTGTTCAGTACTTTTGGGACATTCTAGATACACTGTGGCCCATAACGTTGGAATATTTTGTTTTCAGACACACAATCCTCCTGTTTTTTCTTATTTAAATGCATCAGCATCACTTTTGTCCAGGTGCAATGATTACATGACGTGTTCCGATTACTCAGGTGAAAATGTATTCATGCATAACATTTGTTTGGCGCTATAAAAGACAAGACATTTGCAAATCATTCCAACTTGTATATTGTTTTGGAATTAAACGCCTTGGGCGTTCAACACCTAAATGGCTTATCAATATGACGATAAATGCCTTGCCAAGAGACATTTCCTTTCCACGTTGTTAGGAACTGTAGAGGCGAGCATTACTTTCCAAAGAAAACCTGTCACGGTGTGACGAGGCAATGGATTCCAAACTTGACTCCCTCCGATCACCTCTGTGGGAAACAATGACGATGAAGCATCAGTCAAACGCTACTTCTCCTGTCGCTAATCAATTAAACGGGCGGCGTCAACGTGAAAATCCAGCACGTGTTTAAAAGCCTGTACGTCTAAAAGCCACCCGTAAACACTGTGCAGACAGACGGGGCTTTTCAGTAAATTGTTCCGCCTGCGACTATAAATTCTTATCAAAGAAGCCCGAGCATTTAGCGGACTTATCTGCGGGGGCGAGTAGTCCGAGGCAGATGAAGGCAGTCAGTGAATTATCTTGTCAGGAGCTAATTTGATTCTTCCTGGGTAATTATGGGGAAGTGATGGCTGTGTTTAGGGATGGATGGCTTTTCTGCCAATCTCCCTCCTTTTTAGAAGGTGCCGTCCAGAAGAAGCTGTCAGGGGAAGATATAGTGGGAGTCTGGGATCGCTTCATTTTATAGCTCAATAACCCACTTCACTGGTCTTCATTTCATTTAAGGGTTTAGGGAGCCCCCCCACCCCCAACTAAATTAATTAATTCTGTAGGATTTAGTGAGAGGATACTGTACGCTTTTCTGGAATTTAATTATCTGTGGGAACTTCTGCACCATCTGTACTGTGAGAACACGATCAGGGTGAAGTATGTAGATTTTTAAGGTCTGTCACAATGTGTTTGTTTGTTTGGGTTGGGTTATTTTTTTGGTGGGGTTCAGACCTTGTCTGCATCCGTCCTGCTGCCGCATGCAGATGCGTTATTGGATTAGACAAGGGCAGCAGAATGAGTTTAGAACTGATAGCACATCAGCTCCGTCGCTAACTCCGAGGACATTTACAGACAAGCAGCTTAGCGGCTCTAATGGAGTCTGTGGGCGGCGGATCGATCGGGTTTTTTTTGTCCCAATGGAAGGTCAGACCCGGTCCAACAAACCCTCCGGACCTGCATTCGTATGCCGCCTTAAATATGCTCATATCCTATTTGCAGAAAACCACATCTTTCTGGCAAATAGAGCTTCGCGTTCACACACACACACACACACACACACAGCTGATAGTGACTAAAATAACGTGAGTATCTGGGTGGGAATTAGCTCGGAGCATTTGATTGGAAGGCGGGATTGAGTTTCGATTATTGCCACTAATAGGGTGAGTGTTGTGTTGAGAGATGGTGATGAACGTTGCTCTCAGCTCGGAGACATCTGTGCTGGTGCAGACTCCTCTCACGATTAGACAAATAAGACCCCCCCGAAGTTAACTCCCGGCCTGCGAATCATCATAACGGATGGAAATTAACGAGCCGATTGTTGTGGAACAGTTTCGGCGCGTCTGTGTGCGTTTGGGGGAAGGAGGTCGAGAGACAGAGAGACGTTGGGAGCTTTATGGGTTTATTCGGAAGAAAAACGGCTGAGTCTGAGATGTTATCTTTTGTTTTTTTGTTTTTTTTTTCCATGACACCACATTTCAATCATTTTGTCAAGGTTGTGGAGATAAAGCGTTAATGCTTCTAACCATTTTCCTCTCAAGGGGATTCAAGGAAAAATCCTCACAAAGGCGTACAGTCTGTGGTTCTTTATACACACACACACACTTTCAACATAGCTACGCTGGTCCACATTACGCGTTATTATATTTAGATGTCCCTGAGGAAGAGCCACAACGTGCTGTTATTACATTATTTGTTAGGGTGATATATCAATCGGTTTACTATTTCCTTTCAGTGGATGTATGAAATATCAGCAGGTGCCCTTCAACTCTGCTTCCTGCCAGCGATGAGGACAATTAAACCGTCCAGCGTCACATTAGAGGACTCCTTTCTTTGGCATGCTTCCTAAAGACCTTGCGAGTCAAAAGGAGAAAGTGTTACATCTTGTTTTGAAAGGACACACCAACCCAATTTCCCATAAGGCCTCCATAAGCGTGCTTTTGTTTCAATAATTACAGTATCGACGCGGAAGCTGAGGGCGTCCTTTGTCTCAATTTGCTTTCTGACCTTTTCCATGCTTTTGTCTAAAGAGTCTTTCTGTGACTCCCATCTGGTTCTCTTTGTCCTGGACTATTATTACGCATTCTCCTCTTGAAAACGGTGCTAATGAAATATTTGGTGCACAGCGGGAAAGACCCCCACGTGTTTTTAGTGCAACAACTACAGAGAATGGAAAATGTTTTTTTTTTACATTCATTATTTATTCATTTTCCTGTCGATAGTACTGCTGTGCTTAAAGATGCTGTGAGATGCAAAGCTGGAGAAAGGAAGCCATCGTTGTGCCTATAGCACAGATGAGACTGTTTTATTATCCGCAGAAAAAGGAAAAAACGCAGGATTAATTTTATAAATCTGATCTCTAATCAGTCTAATCTTCTCCCTACCCTGAAGACTAACAGGGTGACTTGCAAAAGAATCAAGACCTTGCATCACATTGCACTACACCAAAGAAGTGGACATTTTAACAGAGAGGCATCTGTTCTTCCTGCATTATTATTCTTATAATAAACAACCCACTTGTTATTTGTATTCATCCTGGTGAATTGATTTGTTTCAAAAATGCAGACACAAATCTCCAGAAAGCCATATAGGGAGTCTACATGGGAGTTAGTTTGCAGTCTGGGGCGGCTCCTCTGGGCCCGTTTGCATGACTGTAGTGCAAATGGGCAGAGGCTATGAATAATACAATATTTCTTTTATTATTATTCTAGGTACAATACGCATGAGAAGGCACCAGTAATTATATTCACAATAAAACAAAAAAGCATGTTTAGTTGAAAATCGGGCACATAAATGAACAAAAAAAAGAAGTTTGACATTTGTATATTTTTTCCTGCAAGATTTACTAACTTATCTCCCCAGTGAGTGTTACATTAACCTCACACTCATGTAGAGCGAACCTAAAAATAACTGGCTCCTCTCAATGAGGCAAAGCAGTGGCTCCATTCCAAAGTCCTCATTTTGTCACGATGAGCAAAAGGCAAGGCATCCTGCAAAGAAATCTCATTTAGCCACTTCTACCCACCGTCGGAGAGCTTGTGAGCCAAATCAAAGGTCGAAACAAGGATTTGCGTGGGAGCCTCGCTTTAGTGTTTATTTCTTCTATTCACCGCCACAAAAATAATCAGACCCCGCATCCAACTCCAACTATAGCAGTCACAATGCTCTCGACCTCTGGCTTGAATAGGAAACATAACTTTGCCTTCTATCTGGAGCTCCACTTCCAAAACAAAAGCATATTTTAAAGGAGACGGCCTCGGAATTCTATAGAGTTCATGCATTAAATGCATTAAATGACAGTTGTGCATTGGGTCTCAAGTAGGGGGGTAAATGTATGGATTAATATGTGACGGCATTTAAGGTTAAACAAACAGATATGAGTTGAGGAGAAGACAATGGAGATGGAAAAGCAACAAGTCCAATAACACGTCCAAACAAAGCCAGTGTAACAATTTCCACTCTATCCAGCCATATGAACGAAAACAACAAATCAAAAACCGGGAGTCTCTCTTCGCTCCATTTCCCTCCTGGCAAGCGAGTGTTCATTCGAATACTAAGATGGCTAGAGGACACGCAGCACACCCAACAGTGTAAACACATCAACAACCGGCAGGAGGAAACAAGAGAAACCACTATTCAGTGTTGCACTTTAAAGCAAAGTACTCATATCCGTTATCTGGTACAAAAGGCGAGAACCCTTTTGGCATCATTTACATGGACGATGCTTCCCATCAAGCTCATTAATAAAGGTCGGCTCAGTAGGATACGCTGCCTCGCTCATTAAAAGGGACTCCTAGTGTTGCTTTATTTAATTGTCTTAAAAGTGTTGAATACTTTAAAAAACTCCACAACTTAACAAATGATGCCCTTCTCCGGCTCAAGCGAGAGGGTTCAGCGGCGGTCAAGCGAGCTAGAGAGTGGACTGATCCTTTCACAGCGGCTTTGTTTTCAAGCACAAAATAAATATATCCCCCCCACCTCATAAACCTGCGGGAAGGTGCTGGATTTTGAATGAATACAGGTTAAAGGCATGCTTCATCCTGCTGTAGCCTGTCTGCTCTCTCTGTTTACTGTATGCGTCAGGAGTCTGAGCCTCTACACGCCGCAATCGCATGTTTATAGCGTGATGTGTAACGCAATGTCGTTGGAGGAAGAGTGATGTATTCAATAAGCATTCACGCGATTCTTCAAGCGTAAGTGAAGTTGCTGTTGTGTCGAGCGAACAACGACCGGCTTTCTATCGTCTTCGGATCAACGTTCTGAGCTTTTTTTACATTCCTTTCTCCCTCCCCTCTTCCCCCCCTGCAGTTTCACCTTAACTACCTGGAAACTGGGTCATGATGATGGCGGTTGTCTGAAAAAATAAGTGGACATTATTTTTTAGAAGGTGTTGATTCATTATTCTATAATGTTGTTTTCTCCAAACAATAGCAGCTCTGTCCAAATGTTGTTTTATAGCTTAAACCTCTGCTGCTCCCTCTCGTTAATGAGAAATTATGATAGATCTGCCTTTTCTCAGATGTCATTGATGATTCAGTGCTAGCGGCCGATATGACCATAACATCCAGTCTTTGACATTTTCAAACTAATTGCCTTTTTTTTTTTTTTGGTCCCGCCATGCGTGATGAGCTCTCCCGGGTCTCGCCACGTTGCCCGATCAGCCTACCACCCCTCCACTCGAATGTTTTCCTCACGTCGCCGAAATAAGACACAGCTTCTGTAATTTACGCTGCGTTTGAAAAATAGGTCACCTCTTTCCTCTCGAGGTCCCTCCAAACTGTTTCTGACTTTCTTCTTCTCTTGCATGTTTCTCCTCCCCAGACCACCAAGGCGGTGAACAAAGGTGACTTCCCACTGGCCAACATCGCCTCCAGACGTGCTTTGTTCCTCGCCGCCCTCGCCATCACTATAGGCACCGGCGTGTACGTTGGGGTGGTGGTAGCTCTCATTGCCTACCTTTCGAAACCGGGACACATATAGCAGCGGCGCCTTGCCTTCCAACACGCCGCCGCCACCCCCCGGGGGAACCCAGGAAGAGAACAACCGCCTCATGGGAACGCCATTACTCCTGCAGACTTCGGAGAAAAGTTTTTTCCGGGGGGGATGTACAGTTTTTCCCTCCACCTTCGTTTCTTTCCAGCGTTCTCTCCCTACAGACTGTCTGTCAGCCAAGATTAACCACAGTGACTGGAGAGAGGTCAGGCTGAAGGGTAGGAAGAGGGGGAATTGGGGATAGACAAAGTTTCTTGTTGTTGTTATGGAGACGGGTTTGAGAAAATGGAAGTAGCCCATGCTGGAGTGCAGTTTGCATACCGTTGACTTTACCCCCCCTGTTGGCTTTCATCCTCTTTCGTCTGTTTCCCCTACAGACACACCGAGTAGAGAGACACAGTTAAGCAATTATTAAAGAGCAGAGGTTGAGGAGGGTTAGAAATCACCCCACACTACTGTTAAACTGACTCCACATCGTCATTTGCGCTGCAGTTAAAGCCGGAGCCTCTCTGCGGAGTCTCCCGTCTCCTGTCATCTCAGTTTGCCACCAAGGACTGTCACTAATAGCCTCATTCACTCAAGAAAAACGGCGGCTGCTATTTGTCTCACGGCCTGACTGCCTCATAGTAGATGATCACTCTCACATTTTCTTAAATCGTGACAAAGGAGGGCTTTCATTTTCTGGAGAAACCTTCAGAAAAAATAACCCAAAACTACCGATTATAATTTTCCGTCAAAGAAGAATAAAGCTCTGAGAGGAGGAAGAGGGGGAAAAAATGAAAAAGATCAAAGGCGATCAGAAGCCGTTTCTGTCTCATTGAACAATATGCATCGGCATGAATCACAAGAATCTCAATGGAGCTTCAAGCCCCGTGTTTTACCTCTGATGTCCATCCATCAAAGACATGCCCTGAAATCCAACACAAATCTGCTCACACCAGATACGGTTCGCCTGTGAAAATGTGCTTTGTTTGTTATGTTTGTCCCATTGTGTTCCCTGCTGTCTAAAGGCACTTTGATTCATTTTCGCTTTAAGGAATGTTCATTTAAAAGCCATTTTGAAGAAAAAAGGTGGCCAGATGTTCCAAAATTCAGGGGGAAGCCAGTGCTTGGAGTCAAGAAACACTGCATCTGGCAAGGCGGTGTGAAAGTGAACAGCCATTGGGGGACGGGGGCGAGAACTTATAAATCAGGTAGATAATGTCATCAAAAAGGCAGGTCTTGCGTATCCTCGGGGGCTGCACGTATAAACAAAGTGTCGCAGTCTTGACAGCTTCAGATTTAGCTGCAATCACTTATTCCTTGCATGACTCCATGATTCCCGGCTATGCCAGCAGTATTCTGCTACGCATGATTGATTGGCTGTAGAACTTGTTTTTGTCGGATCATAAAAAAAAATGGCCGCGATTAAAATTGATCAGGCTGTGAAGGGGGCTGATATTTTTCTGCAATGCTTAAACTCATGTTCCCGAGTCCTGCTATTAAAAATGGAGGACGTGTGACAGTAATAAAGACGTTGAGGCACCTCAATTCGTTCCTGAAGTTGAAAGACGAGCGAATTCACCGACTATCTTCGTACGAAGGGCTTATTAATGGCAGATTTTAGTTTATAGAGGCAGTCAGTCGGATGCTAGTTCAAACCTCGAGACACCCTACACTTGGTTTTCCAAACAGCTCCTGTAATTTAGCTCCCTGTAATGAATTTTTTTTCTGTACACTCTCAGGAGCGTAGCCCTTAAAATAGCACAGCACACATTAATTTCACTAATAAGCCACGTTTGGCATCGCTAGTCACCGTCAAATCCTGCAAGTAAACAATCCATTAACACGTCTTCGGCTCCGTGAACATTTTAAAATAACTAACGAAGAGTGAACGCTGCTCATATTCTCCACGAGGGGTTTCCGGTGTGCTTTGCTTGAATAAAACCCGCAGCTAAGAATCCACGCTTTTCCCTGAATTTTATATTTTTGTCTGCCTGTGTGAATAAACATCAAGGCAGCCGAAGCTGAATGGTTTCACTGTGTTTGCTCGGGGGCCCCCGTTATTCACCTCATTGAGTTTCTGGTCAACACAACGGCGTTCGATCCGAGCCCTACAGCGGTATCTCTTCGGCGTACGTGCGCACACCATCACGACCATCACTGTAACTATACCGATAGATGTGTACGTCCGCTTCCTCATCTCTCAGAGAAACTTTTATTGCTGATAACGATGAACATGCTTTGTGTTACGTAGCGTGTCATTCAAAAAAAAAAAAAAGAAGAAAGAAATGCTGTGTTTTTATCCGGCTTCTTTGGCAACCTGGTATTGTGCAATGTGACACGGCGGTCGGTTTCAATACCGCCGTTGTTTCCTCCTCATTGTGATGAGTTAATGTACGCATCCATGCAACAAAGACGTTTTTCTCTCAATGCCAGAGTGATAGTGCTCTTTTTGTGTCACGCTCTTAAGCCGAATCCAAGAAAATGACATTATTTTTTTGTTTGGAGGAGTTTCTTTTTTTTTTTCTAGCTTGTGTGAAGGCAACGTGTACATAGTGCAAATAAAAACATGTTCAAATGTAATGATGAATAAATCAGAAAGGAAGGACGTCCTTTCCTAAAAGCAAAACATGTTTTTCTCTGTTTTATATAAGGTGAAGCTTTATAGTTGGATTCATATCCCGAGTAACAATTTACCTGAGAGAACTGGCCCAGTAATTCAGGTGCTTCGAGGTATCTTAAAGCACAAACTCAGACTGAGTCACGGAGTGTAGGCGGTTCTCAGGGAGAGACGGAGGAGCAGATCTGAAACCTGTTCTCATAACTGCTGCAGGAAAGTACACCTTCCTCCGCTGTCACCGTCACTGAACATGAATGCAACATTTCGTAAAACAGGCAGCAGGACAAACTGGTATATGTCACCGGGCCTTTATATTACACTGTAAAAAAAAATAGTAATATAACAGAATTTTACTGTTTATTTTACATATTTTTTTCTATATTTTTAAAATACCATTTAATTTACAAAAAGAGACTGATTTTACATGTCAAATGTAAAATAACATGAAATCACTGTAACTGTGAAACTGTAACTATATATGAAGTGGCATTATTATGGTATTATCTCAAACAGCTGTTCCTCTCCCATTCTCTGATGCTGCCCAAATATGGGCGTTAATACTTTTAGCTTACTTTTTCAAACTTGTATCCATTCAATCAGACGTCACCGGTCTGGACAGTCGAAAGAGAAAAGTTAACAATTCAACAATTTGAAACCAACATACGCAAACTAACAAATATAATAATAATGAAGAAGAAGTAATTATAGATTTAAACGCTACAGTAATGGCAGTATATAAAACCTGGATCAATAAAATCTTAAAAATTGAAGTTTAATGAAATGTCAATAAAATCATTATAATTACTTATTTCAACCCATTAGCCCAGAGATCTTCAACGGGGGGTCTGTGACCCCTAGGGGGTCCACGGCGTTACGACAGGGGGTCCCCAAAACTTATTTTCTTCCAAAAAATATAATGCATCCAAAAATACACATTAACACGAATACAACCTATAATAAGCATATATAAATCTTCCTAGTTTTTAACTGATGTGAAATTGCGATGTAGAGATGTCAATTTAGAAATAGAATATGTTCTTGAAATATTTGAATCTGTCTCCAAATTTTATTTTAATGGTTTAGCATTGTGAACACACATCATTACAAAGTATGATAAGTAATAGGGGGGACCTCCATATGCCAAGTTGTGCTAGCTAATGCTAGCTAAGTAACTTATGCTAGCAACTTATGCTAGCTAAGTTGTTTAGCTGCCTGTACTTTGAAAAGTGTCTTCATTAATTAACCATTTACAAACTTCCATCAACCCTTTGTCCGTTACTTCCAAACATCCATCTGAGCTGTTCATCCGAACTACATTAACCGTCAGCGTGAGTCATTAATCGTGGCTTTATGCTGCGTCAGCGCTGACTCCAAAAAGGTATACGGTGGCGGCGGTGGGGGAAGGAAACATGGCCGCCCGGCGTAGCGGCCTACATGCAACAGCAGCGAGTGGGAACGCAGCGGCGGCTGGGGAGGAAGCTTTCATTACTCAGTGAATAAAGAGTGAGTCACAAGTTGATGTCTTTGTCAGAGAACGCCGCGGCACGATAGATGTCGAGATGCTCGCCTTGTCATCGGGGGTGAAAGATGCTCGTATAAAACAAAACAAAGAGCACGCCACACAAACACACCCCCTTCACTGGGATATGCTAAACAGGCTCAACACACACGCAGATTGAATTAATAAGCACCGTAGATCAAAAGAAGAAGACTGTTGTGTTTCCCGGCGTTTGGTGACTTTGCCCGAGCAAACAAGAGAAAATATTTCGCTGGTCCTCCCTGTGTTCGGTCTGATTTGCACGAGAGAGAGAGAGGGAATTTCATGTTGCTCCCTTTTAAAAATAATTTGTAAAAGTGAGAAGACGTGGCCCTGTTGTTGTGAATAGAGGCGGACTCATTCCGACAACCTTTTCTGGAGGTTTTCTGGTTGGAGAGAGGTGAGCCTGGTGTTTTTGCATCCCCTCATGCTTCCACGCTAAACTCACTTTTTCCTGCATGTGCAGCTTTGGCGTTATTGCATTTGACTCAAGGATGATGCAATACCCTGGAAACCTCCCGCCTCATGAGCCCACACACGACAACCGCTCGCCGGCGGATTAGGCGGAGAAGAAACGGCTTCCGTGGTACAACTTGTTGTTTTGATTACAGCTTCCATGGCACATGTCTCCCACTGATTGTTTTCTGTCATTGTTTTCACTGCAGCAAATGCAGGTTGTTGTTTTCTGGAGATGACAGCTTGTGTAAAGGATTGGAAAGAGACCGAATTTGATTGCAAAGTGTTAAGAATTCCCCTTTTGCATGCAATCATATTGTTTTCCCGGCCTGCCAGGCGATTTGTGGGCGTAATACAGAGAATGCTGAGGTTCCAAACTCCTCCTAAATCCTTCGGAGGTTAGTTTGAGGAGATAAAGAGCTTTCTAGGCACCTTATGGGGATTTTATACCGATGGAAGGGAGTGGAGGAAAATGAAAAAGCAAAGCGATGAGCCTCCTCCCTCGGAGATCATCTCCCCTGCAGCTGTAAATGCAAATCATTTATTCTTCTATCAATACTCGGTTAACCTTCTGGTGTTTGGCTTGGTACATGATGCTGCTTCAGGTTTTTTTCCATCGATGTGACAGTAAAATAAATAAATAAAAGATATGCTAATTTTAGATTTTAATGGAATTGCTCGGGGCATTAAAAAAAAGGGTTTTTGGACAGATTGCAACCTCAGATAAAGAGGCTCATTTAGCTTATGGGACTCAGGCACTTTATAAAAATAGCACGGTGAGCAGGTGCTGGTTTTTAACATAGATGGTGGATTTGTATTGCAAGACTCTTGTTGGGGGGGCGGCTTTTCTGCTGAGAGGAAACCAAATGTCTCAAAAGCCCCAAACTATAAAAAAAGGCACGCAGATGTTACGTTCTCTAAACGTTCTCATCTTGGATGACAGGACTAACCCGGCCCCAGGCTGATTCAGCTTCCACTTCCATCGCGGTCCCTCAGGCTACGGCGATAGATCACAAAAGCATTCTGTTCATTCCAAACTTATTCCCATCTACAAAGTGAATGCTTTAGAGCTTTACCTATCCCCCTCCTCACATCTTTATATTTAGACTGCATATACTTCGTGGGCGTATTTGATTTTACATCCCTTTCAGAGCAGAAACCTTGAGGGAAGAAATCTCAGCCTGAAGGCTGAATAATACGATTAGGAGACGGCTGCAGTATTCATGACAAATAGTTAGAAATATGTGCATGTGAAATGTAATCATCATTTGAAGTCATACATTACACCTGTTAGTTGGAGTTCAGGCTAGTTTATTGTGAGAACAGAAGTGCCTGCACAATAATAAACTAGGGGGCAGCTGGAGTCAAGCGGAGAAGGAGGAAATTAATTGTGCAATTATTTGCACGTGTCTTTGTCTCAGTGCGGCATCGGGTGGTTCCTCACCTTGCAGCGGCCGTTTCCTTCCTGCAGCCAGATATCAGGCTGTTACTGCTGCTGAAGAGTGAGTGAATAATGCAGGTCTGCCTGGGAACCTCTCAGAAAAAAAACCTCTCTTATCCTTGACTCTGCACACCTCTCCGAGTCTCGGCTGCACGTTTCCAGGAAAAAAAAAAAACCCATTCAAATGCAAGGAAAGTGTTTTCCCATAATAATGTTTTCACATAACTGCGGCTTTTATCTCGGTTCTGCACTTGTCGGTTTGTCTGTAAGCAAAGGGTGGGGGGAAAGGGGGCGAGGTGGAGCTGATGTTATGGATTCTGCAGCCCTCGGGGACCGGAGAAGAACCAGATACCTCGCTAAAGATTTATTTATCAACTCAAAAGCAAGCAAAGGAGAGCGAGTCAGAGGGCGTGAAACATGAGATTGCACAGAGGAATCTATGTGTGCGAGTATTCAAAGTCGGTCAGCGCGAGCAGCTGGGCAGCTCAAGGGAACATATCTTTTTTCTGGAAGATAAGATTTAAAAAAAAAAAAAAGCTTACAAAGCAGTTCATGCTGTAAGTTACGATATTCAGCTCTGCCTGCGGACCGTTAGAAAGGAACGCTTGTGAAGCTTTTGCTTTGTTTGAGGATACTTCAACATTTTTGTTAAATATGCTTTTTTCTATCTGATGCTACAGCCAACAGCGTGTTAGCTTAGCTTAGCATAAAGACTGGAAACAGGAGGAAACTGCTAGCATGACAGTCCAAAGGTAATCAAATCCACCCGCTAGAATCTACAGCTCAAATCATCTTTTTTAGACTTTAACGCTCACAATCTCAGAAGCCATCGGTCTGACGGCGGATAAGCATCTGGGGTTCTGGTGCAGATATCTGGCCAAGACTTCCTTTTTCCATGTGCTGCTCGTTGTTGACGGTCCAATCAGCAACAAGAGATAAAAGACAACGGCCGCTGGGTTCACAGACTGCATTTTCAGCTAATATGCTCCGCCTCTTCAGCGTTCAACCAAATACACACACTACCATCTAAAATCAGAACGCTTGGATTTATAGAGATTATACCAATGATGGGATATTTTAAAAAAAATGTATATTGACGTCATGTTGATGAGATTACGATGTAAATAATTCAGCAGTTTGAAAACAGCTCCTTACACTTATTTCTAGTGGAATTAATTTGCCAAAAATGCACGACATGGATGAATTTGGATTGACAGCATTCATTTTCGTATAATTTTCTACAGATAATATTGCTATGGTGTTTTCTTTGGCAGTACTAATGGTGAAAATCTGATATCGTGGCAGCCCTAATGAGATATAACATGTTAATTAGTGAGCTTTAGAAGTGCTGGCAGGCTCATTTTGTTGTTTGGATGGAGCCAGAACTGCTGTTTCCTCTTCTTCTATATGCACTACAAGCAAAAAGTCCAAACATGAAAGATGATTTTAAACATCTTTCCACAATTTTAGGCACACAAACAGATATAGAATCTGTGGCGCACACACAAAAAAAGCTCTGACCCTCCATACTGGTTTTTGTGCGTGCTCAGAGTTTTTCTGCCTCATAAACATTTCCAAGCAGTCACAACTGGGGAAGGATTTCAAAAAGCCATCTTCCTCGGGACAAAGAGGAGCAGGAAATGTGATAAAAATGCTCCAAAGCGTCGGGGAACGCTTCAACGCATTATAAAAAAAAAAGTACACAGTTTAAATTTTAAGAAAATGGACAGAATGTACACTCTCTCCACAAAATGCTTTTCATGCCGCAGCCGTCTCCGGGTGTCACACGCTGGATTAAAAATGCTATTTCATTAACCGAGACGTAAAAAAAAAGAAGGGAATCCAGCACAGCAGTTAAAGGGGCTTAGACCTTTCACACTGGCAGACGTGTGGCAGAGTCTGCTGCTAATCAAAACCAGCGGTTTGCCTGAAGCTGTGATACCCTCAGGGGTGGAAACACGGGCATCCATTGCATTTATGGCTGTAAAGTGCCAATTTGCACTCGTTAATTGAGAGCAATCGAATGTCCACGAGGCAAAACTGACTTTTGAATGTCAAGGTTGCAAGAAATACCACTCCGAAACCGAGGGAAGACCATGGAAAGGATTTTTGACTTTCACTCCGTGTGGAGCCAATTAAATAAGCGAAACATGCTAGATGGACTCATAAAGTGGTCATAAGGTGTCACCAGAATGGTAAGAATGATGACGTGCAAAGCTCTCAAGTAATAAATCTGTCCACTTGCTTTAACTCGAGCCAGACAAACGTCACATTAATGATTCACTAAAAGATTACAGCGTCTTCAAATGACATCTGGACCTCCTCGTCTTCGGATGTCGCCTCGCGCTTGATTGACTTCACAGCGTCTCGGCGGGAGTTTTTATTTTACTACGGCCTTCCTGCGGACCGGATGGGAGGCCTGGCATGCGACTACAGGCAACAACACTTTGAGTAATACGCTGTAATTATCATTAACAGTACAACCGGGCTCCGAGGGAAGACCTCCCGCGGCCGCCGGCGCTCGACTCGTTATTTCTTCTTTCAAACGTGAGTCACAGGACGTCAGCCTCAGCAGGTAAACCAGAGGTGAGATTTCTCTTCTTTATAATACACTCCTCATTCTCCCAGCTCATAACTAAAGAGATTAACACTTTATTTTATTGTTTCCAGCGGGACTCGACGGTCTGAAGTTCATTTTCCGGGAGACGGACTGCTCCGGCCCGAAGCCCCCCCGCATAACCTGGTCCGTTTGAATAGCTCTTAAACTTATCGACTGTCTCACAGCACTGCCTTTGTGTTTGTAAGCACAGACAAAAGCCGGCAACTCAATAGAGCTTACAAGGATAAATGCTGCTTCAGTGCCACGAGTCCGCCCGGATCTCAATGGCGAGATAAGAGGGGGGGTTAGTGCATAACCTGAGGAATGTTACCGAGACCGTTTGGCATTTTCAGCAGAGGAAGACATGGCACAATCAGCTGGTGGGAGGGGGAGGGGGAGGGGATTTAAACGGGGACCACTCACTCAAGTTGTCTTGATGTGGCGATTGCTCAGCGGGAAAAGGTCGCCAGGGCATGTGGAAGCGACGTTCTGCGTACTGTAAATACCACCGAGGGGAGAAGGGCGAGAGAAAGCGAAGGCAGAGAGTGAAGGGAGTGAAGGCGAGGCTGGGGGGGGAGGGGGGGCGAGGCCGGCCTGACAGACAGGTAGTGATTTACTGCCTTCCTGCCGACTCTCGCGTCGTTGTGTCCGTCCCTAATTGACAGTCAATTATCTCCCGACGGTCCCATCCAATGGCGAGCCGGTCCTTGTGAAGGCTTTGTTGACAGCCCCCCCCTGTCCCCCCCCCCCCCCCCCCCCCCGCCTCAGGGACGCTGCCAACTTTACCGGCTCGTCTCCCATGACAAATCAATCCCTGCTTGTAGACGCCCCCCCCCCCCTGAGACCCGGGAGCGTGGACACGCCTACATCAGGAAGGGGCGGTAGGGAATAAAAAGGTGCGTTTTCAGATTTGAATGAGAAGCTGATTGCAGGACGGTTGATTGCGCTTGATTATTATGTTTGTAAGGACGGTGAATGATGACGAGGAAGACAATAGATTTCTTTTTAAAAGGCGTGTTTGAGTGAGACTCCAGCTTGGACATAATGGACACTGTAGTGATTCTAAGTAAATACACTCTCAGGTTCTGTAGGATCTGGGTGCTCACATAGACCCCTCTGGTGCATTAGCAGACCTGGTCGGGCTGCGGATCAATCCTTTTGATTATGCTGTGGGCGGAGGAATCCAGCTGTTTGGGTTAAAAAAGTCTCATCCCGGGTCAAAGGCGGGATCGATGTATCGATGGTGTTGCAGCAGCGGCAGGATCACAGCAGCGTAAAACATGAGAAAGCACAGAGAGAGAGACTCGGGAATGGTGTGCATTTGCGTGTGTGCATGTGTGTGTGTGCATGTGTGTGTGTGCGTGTGTGTGTGTGTGTCGTGCATCTTTTTGCAGGTCCTTGAGACGCAGCTCAGGTCCCAAGGTTCCCTTCAATCACAGCTGCGGTTGTAGATGGCTTTTTTTATGCGAGGTCTCATCTCCCATCATCGATGAGAACAGCTTGATAAGGGTGTGTACTTGGCTTGGCAATGAAAAGACGTGCTGCCAGGCAGACACACAACCCCCGCCACCCCCCCAAAACACCACCACAAGCCCCGCCCCCCCCCCCCCCAACACCTGTCCAATCAGCCAACAAGACCCAGCCTTAAATGTTTTCCATCAGTGCTGCTGGTGTTCGGGAGCTCTGAGCTCACAGGGAAACACGAGTAATTGGCTTCTGTTTGTTCCTGGCCTTATCAGCGTATTACTTTCATGGATAACTTGGAACTAATTAATCAGGGGATGGGAGGGAGGGGACGGGGGATTTGCCTTCTCACTCCCGTTCATTTTCTTTTCCAAACGCCGGCGCCAGCCCTTCTCACAGCGGCGTGCGAGGAGCAGAATAAAGACACGGAAGAAGTGTCCGAGATAAACGCTTCGAGTATTTCCACCAATTTAAGAGGCTCCGTTTTGAACACTCCTAATCCCATGTTTTGAGGTGGGAGGGGGGGGGGGTCTAATAACTCCGCCGCTGTTTTGTTCTCCATGTTTACAATATGTGTCTGCCCCACAGCATCTCCTACTCATTTGAAATTCAAACTAACAGCTTTTCATTCAGAATAAAACCCACACTGTGTTGATATAATTGCCTTAATACTAATCTAGAAATGTCATCTAATAAAGCCCGGGGACGTTTATGGCTTTTATTTTGTATTATTTAATGGAAACTGCGTGTCGTTGACTGGAATCAGCTCAGA
Source organism: Chelidonichthys spinosus (assembly GCA_029853015.1). NCBI lineage: Eukaryota > Metazoa > Chordata > Actinopteri > Perciformes > Triglidae > Chelidonichthys > Chelidonichthys spinosus. Next base: position 4,053,476 of record CM056838.1, on the reverse strand, counting down.
ATCATGTCGTCGCTGATAAAGAACATGACAAATATTCAACAAATGCGTTAAAACGCCATCGACGAGCAGACGTGACTCATTCTGTTTCGGCTGATCGTCGTGATCGTGTGTGTTAACATCTGATGGTGATATCTTCAGTACAATCGGACTCTATAGCCTCAAACCTGATGCTCTGGAAGTAAATCCAAGTCCCATATGTTGTAAGACAGACCCAAGTTAACCACTTATAACACATTTGAACCATTGTCATGTGACCACTGCAGAAATGTGTCTTTTCCTGCAGCGCTTTAAGGAGGACCATGAACCCGTCATCCACACACCGAGGGCCTGCGTTCATGCTATCTTTGGCTTCACCGCGATTCGATTCAAGGACAATTATTTTATTTTTTTTAACCAAAATTCTACATCCATGAAATAAACATGCAATAATGCGAGTGAGACCATCTGTATTCTTCTGGAAGGTAAAAAATAACATATTTATTCTATAAAAAAGTAGTCCCGCATAATATTTTATGCTGAAAACAAAAATGTAATTAAACATTGCTCATTTTTTTTTTTACATTTTTCAATAGACTACATGCTGGCAGGGGAGAATGTGTCTTAAACGTATTAAAACATTAATCATAATTAAGAATCACGATTTATACGATTAAACGCATTTATATCGATTATTGGTGAAGCCAAAACGATTCATTCTATTTATTTATTTTAGCAGATTTAGTTGAATCTATAGGACTGACAATCGATTCATCGAATGAATCGTTTCACCTCTAGTTCATACAGATCAGATATATTTTACATTACACAGCCTCTCAAAACGTCCACAGGAATCAATAAGGACTCAAAGTGACTCCATATCATCACCATACTTCCTCCCCACCAGTAAATCAGGCTCAAACTCATCACCGACCCTCGGAAAGATCCACCCCATGTCAACAGACACTAAGAGATTCCAGCGGCGCTGCCTCACAGATGTCTACTGTTGCATTGAACAGAGCACCCCTGAAAGTTTGCCACACAGTCCTTGGCAGAGCGCCCGCCCTCCTGCCTTCACACAGCCGCTTGTACGAGAATGATAGCGTCTTGGCCGGAAGCTCCTCCACCGTGAAAGATGAACAGCTGCTGTGAGCCTCTCAGGGACACTGTATGTTGAGCACAACGTGCCCAAAGTACGCACACGAGAGCAAAAGTGCTGCATTTTTCCTCCAGCGTTTGTCGGAGAGAGAAAAAGGCACACGAAGAACATCAATATTGGACAATTCTGCACAACGTTCAAGGTTGAGCTTAAACGATACTGGAAATATGGTTTAGGAAAGGTCTGGTTTAAGGTAGGAGCACATGCTGGTTACAGTAAAAGGAAAGTAAAAGGTTAATTTAAGGTCTGTGAGAGGATGAAAACTCCTGCTAAAAAAAACACCTGCTATATCCACACCCGTATATGCTATAAAAGGACATCGATGCTACAATACTGGCTGTAAATCATAAAGCGATGCTGGAAATTATGGATTTCTGCCAAAACAGTTTTAAAAATGTAAAAAAAAAAACATTATTTTCTCAAGCACAGCCTCCCTATCTTCTCTGATCCGCTTGCGCTCCAGATATTGAAATATTTGTGCATTTTTTCCCATGATTTCTTCCCTTTAACCAGCAACTCGGAAAGAGAACGCACATACCGAGTTTATCGCTCCAGCGGCTCCGCCCATCGCTGCCCTGCAGGGAGCCCCCCCACACAATCCATTACCTGGAGGGAACAGAGGGGCGAGCGGGTCATTAAGCATGAAAAACATGTGACCGGACTTTCAATGTGTTCACTGGAAACGTAAATTCAGCCTTGAGGCACCTCACAGAGATGGCATGTTGCAAACTTTGAGTGGATGTGTTACACCTGAAAGGTGAGAAACAAGGGATGCCACTGAGAACTTCAAAATACCACTTTAACACAGACGGGATGGCAGGAGGCCGTTCAAACCGTTTATTAAAAACATACATAAAAGATATGGCGCTCGTTGTTTTGAATGTTTCTAGTAACCGTGAATCCCTTTGCCATTTCCACACAAAAAAAATTGCATTTGAGTATCCTTTCATGCTTTATCATCAAGAGCGAATTGCAGCCTCGCGGAGGTCTTCTATTATTTAGGAAACAGCGGGGATCATATTTGGGGTATGGAACACTTTGACACATTTCTTTGGTGATGAAAAAGTATGCATCGGCTTCCGTCTGACTCCGGCTTTCACTACAAATCCATCATCTGAGGAGCAGCCCCGTGGGAGCACCGCCTTGTCATCTCTCTGTCTCCTCGGAGTGCAGCGAGGCCTCGCATTAATGCCTCGTGCTTCCAAATGGGAGTTCATCGACTGGGGGTGGCGTGTTCATTTGGCATGCTTGATATCTAACTCGGGGAGAGGGGTGGGAAGCGTTTGGATTTGCAGGCAGACAGAGGTGTGTCTGGCTCTGTGAGGGTCCTGGTAGACTCTGTGCACACATACTGTATATACGGGGGGGCAGCTCCTACACACACACACACAGACACACACACACACACACACACACTGAAAAATGTTAATATCAACGCATGTGAGCACATTTCATTTGGATATACTGCTGTTATAATAGGCTGCTTTACTTTTATAAGTAGCTTAATGTCACATTTTCTGCCCCCCCTCCCCCGGGATATTAAATGGATTGGTAGTGGCAGACAAGCAGACTCCCACCTACATAAAACCTCTCAGCACAGTGGAATGAAACATACATTAGAGCAGCGTTTTTATGCAAAAGGAGGGAAAACGTCTGGGGGTCGCGCAATTAATGGGAGTTCTTGGAAGCCGCTGCAATTTCCAGATTCATGGGAGGTGCAATTTAGTGTGTCAGAAACCATTAAATGAAATATCAAACATCTTTGTTTGGTATAGATCCCTGCAAAAACCAGGCCATTATATTAACTGTATTCATTTTAATGTTACAATAAGTATCATTCGCAATATCAGTCAAAATGATCTGAATTGTATTCAAATGTGTTCCCTGATGTTTTAAGTCAAATTTCAAGCGAAAAAATACAAATATTTTGTAGTTTAACCTTATTGGTCGGGAGGACTTGCTGTTTTTCTTTATACATAGTAGTAAATCATGCTAACCCTTTCAACAGTAGTTCACACACTAGGCTAGTTTCTGTAGTTCTATTCCAGCTAACACAGTAGATCTGTAGTCCTGTTGTGTTAGCTTGTGTAGCCGGTTATCTTAGCATCATGAGCCCATGTGGGCATATAGAAAACAACCAAATCCATATATGTGTCCATTTATTAATACGATCCATTCAAGCTAATGGATTGACAACATGCAACTTCAACTGACAAAATGTTTGTTGCATAGAAAGCCTCTCATCCTACCTGCTGGTCACATGTCCAAACTGCCAAACAGGAAACAGGAAGTTCCATTGGACTTCATAGTAGAGGGAATTCAGACTGTACCATTTTGGGCT